>CM041293.1:34979446-36337288 GCA_023052935.1 Piezodorus guildinii | reverse complement strand
TATATATATAATAATAATAAATATATGTACATAGTCATATATTAGTACAATAAAAAAATAAATTATATTTAGCCACAAAAAAAAAAAAAAAAAAAAAAAAAAACAAATAAAATAAAATAAACAATAATAATTAGCAAAAACATATATATCCATTTCTTATGACTTCAAAATAATAATAATAATAATAATAGGCTTAGCGAACCCGAAGGTTCGATGTCGATACCACAAAAATCTGCCTACACAGACTCGTCCAATGTTCACCATTCAAGCCCAAGCCCCCGAGATTAGCCTTAACGCAATCCTCCCATCTACGCTTCGGCCTACCTTTCGGACGCCTACCAGTCGGATCAGCGAATACCAACCTTCTCGGAATCCGCTCCTCATCGAGCCCAACAACTTTACTTGACCATTTGAGTCTCCGAGATGCAATCAGCTCAATTATATTCACAGGATACAAGTTCCGCAATTCCACGTTGTGCAACCTTCCAAACTCCCCAGTGGCCTCATCTCTCTTCGGACCAAATATTTTATGCAGTACCTTATTTTCGAAAACCTTAAGCTGTTGTTCATCCTTCAAAGTAAGCGGCCACGTTTCACATCCATAAAGAACCGTTGGAAGAATAATAGTTTTATAAATTCTAACCTTTAAGTTTTTAGATAGAAGCCGTGAGCTAAGTAACTTAGAACTGAATAATAACACGCATTTCCAACCTTTAACCGGGACTTTATTTCTTCCTGGATTTCATTTTTTCTAGTTATAATTGAACCTAAATACCTGAATTTCTCTACGTTGTTCAAAAGTATGCCCTGATACATCAATATCACCAAGATCGACACCGTTTCTGCTACTAATCATATATTTCGTCTTATTGGTATTTAATTCGAGACCTATTTCTTTACCAGTTTTTATTAACACACTTGTATTTAGTTGTATGGTTTCGGTGTCTTCACCTAGCAGTACCAGATCATCGGCATACCCCAAAACCGGAATCTTGTCACCCATATTTAAGCCTTTCTCGGTACACATCACCTTTTCTATGACATATTCTAAAGCTATATTAAATAACACAGGTGAAAGCGAGTCACCCTGTTTCAAACCCGATCGCACCTCAAATCTCTCGGAGTAATTATGACCGATTCTAACTTTATGGAATGTTTCCGACAAACACATCTCTACTAGGTTTACTAACTTTCTAGGTATTCCCTGTTCAATCATGATGTTATATAGCTTCTGACGGTCTATTGAATCATAAGCCTTTTTAAAATCGATATAAAGTTGATGGACTACACCATTGTATTCCAATTTTTTCTCTAATGTTTGATGTGAAGAAAATATTTGGTCAATAGTCGAGCGATTCCGCCTAAAACCACATTGGTAATCTCCGATAATTTCCTCTGCGTATTCCGTGATTCGATTAGTTAGAATTGACGAGAATATTTTATAGCATACTGGGAGAAGAGAGATCCCACGATAGTTGTTACAATCCGTCCTTGTTCCTTTTTTGTGAATCGGAATAAGTATTGATTCTTTCCATTCTTCGGGCATTTTTTCATTTTCCCAGATCTTTTTAACTAAAAAATGTAATTTGAAAACGCCCGCTTCTCCACACGCCTTGATTAATTCACTCGTGATATTATCATTTCCTGCAGCCTTATAATGTTTTAATTTTCCTATCGCCATTTCAACTTCCTCTTTACTCGGTGCGTCTATCCATGGTTCAGCGCTCTGATATTCAGAGAGAGGAGATTGATTATTATTTTCTGTATTTAATATGCCGTCAAAGTGTTGTTTAAATTTATTTTAATATCTCAGTCGGATCCACAATTATATTATTATTTACATCTTTAACCACACTCAATAGTGGTTCAAATCTTTTACGCGATTTGTTTATACCTTTGTACATCTCTCTTACGTTATATTCTCTTCTGTGTTTTTCTATTTTTATTATTTTGCCTTTAAGATACTCTCTTTTCTTATTTTTTAAGTTTAATTTTTTACTAACCGAAAGTAAGCCACTTTATTATCGCTTGGATTATTTAAGGAATTCAGTTTAGCGGTTTTTCTTTTTTCGCACATATTTTGACAATCCCTGTCGAACCAAGGTTTGTTCTTTTTATTTTCGATTTTTCCAAGACATAAATTACCGACCTCTTTAATATTATCCCTGATCGCTTCCCATAGTTTGTTTACATCTTTGTGTTCCTCGTCTGAAGATTCCAAAGCTTCGAACCGATTTTTTACTTCTATCGCGAATTGTTTTCTAATTTCGAGGTTGTTCAATTTAACTAAATCAAAATTCTCGGGACGAATATAGTTCGGTGTTCTCTTTTTTGTATTTAGTTTTTGTCGAAGTTTCGCGATTACTAATTCATGATCAGAACCGCATTCTGCACCCCGATACGATCTCACGTTAATTATGCTACTTTGCCATCTGTTTTGTATTAAATCATGATCGATTTGATTCCGTGTTTGTCCATCCGGCGATGTCCACGTATACTTATGAATATCCTTATGTTTAAATGTAGTACTTTTGATTACTAGGTTTTTCGAAATGGCAAAGTTTATTAGTCGGGTCCCATTATCATTACTATATTCGTGCAAACTTTCTTTACCGATTGTAGCACAATATACTTCTTCCCTTCCAACCTTTGCGTTCGCGTCGCCTAGTATTATCTTAATGTAATTTCGCGGTAACTTATCGTAAACCGACTCTAGTTTATCATAAAATTCGCATTTACTTCATCATCACTGTCTTCGGTGGGAGAATGAATGTTTATAAACGCGATTTTAAACCAACGCCCTTGAAATATAGCAACCGATATTCTTTCACTAAAGAACTGTACGTCCCGTAATGCGGAAAGAAATCTATTCCTAATCAGAAACCCGGTACCTAGATAATAATTAACGCTCCGCCCGTACCAAATAGTATACTTTCTTTCTGTTAACGAACCCTCCCCTGGCCAGCGAACCTCTTGTAATGCAACGATATCTAAATGGTACCCCTTAACTTCATTCGCGAACGACTTTAACCCACCTGCCGTATTTAAACTTCTAACGTTCCACGTCCCTATTGTTAGATCTCTAATTTTCATCTTGCGCCATGATTCCCCTGAAGCAGTCCCCACCCGGAGACCCGAATGGGGGACTAGTTTACCTCCGGATAATGAGCGTTTTACCTCAGAGGAATCCATGACTTTTGATGATATTTTGTGAACTAAAATATGTGAGTAGGGCGTTCGAACCTACGTCACACCCTCCAGCAAGCCTGGGGGCCGCTCTCATTGTTGGTCAGCGAGTCCATCGGACTTAGCCGGGAGGAGCTTCCGAGGAAATTCCACCGACCATCCCCACATCCGCCACCTGTGGGACGCTCCCCATACGCGGTAATGAGATCAAAACAAAATCATAATAAATAAATTAAGATACATTTTTTGAGTTAGTGATCTATCACAAAACCTCTTAAATTTAGGCTTGCTCTGGTGTAAAAGTACAGTTTTTTAGTATTTTCGGAGGTTATATTTTTGAGATATAGTCTGAAGTTTAAAGGTGTTAACTGGGCTATGGCTGGTATGATGGTTGAGCGGTAGGAGGAGTAGGCTGGGCATGATGTGAACAAATGGTGAATATTGTCTGCTTCTTTCTTATTGCAGATGGTGCAGTTTTCTATTGGATTGAATCTGTGCGTTATGTTTTTCATTGTGATTTGCTGGAATTTATTGTTAGCAGTCCGGATTTGAGCCATAAGTTTTTAATGCGTAAAGGGCAGGTCAGTTGTGAGGTACATTTGAGTTCCATTAAATCTAGGATAATGGGTAATCTAGGATAAGCTCACCTCTCTTGTTGGTGTGTGTTGGCATCCAGACCTGCAATGATGCTTTGATTGCACCACTCCAGGGCTGTGCCAATGGTGAGGTAGGGTCTGGATCCTCGTACGGCAGATAGCCCGCTGCAATGGTCAGGTCCCTAAGTCTTGTGTTCCCTTTCGGGTTGAATTTTGCTACTGCTAGATCTCTGGAACAAAATTGCCAAAGAGGCAGCAGTTTTAGAGATTTTTTGCATAAGATACAGGCTCTGGGATTGCTGGCGGCAGAGATAATATCAAAGCCTCTCAGGTTCAACCCAAAAACCCTACCGTTTATTAAATAAGGTTCTTAAATAAGAATGATATCAATGTCCTTACCTTGAATGAATTTCTGTAGAACACCACAGGCAGCAATGCAGTGATGGAGATTGATCTGCAGCATCTTCATGGTACGTTATTGGTCAGGTGGTCAGGAGGACGTCCAGACCGCTGAGGTCGGGGTCCACCCTTAGGATCAGCATGAGCTGGGCCCTTAGGCTTCTCCCCACCATCAGACATGTCAGGTCGCCTCGACCTCTTGTAGTCGGTGTTAGGCTTCGAGCTACCAGGGATGCAGGCGGGCACATCCGACGGCAAGGGCTTGTCCTTAGCAGCAGCTTTAGCCTACCCCCTTGGAGGTCACCCGCCAGCCGTCCCCACCGCATGCCTCTCCTCAGGCTTTGACAGTTTAACCCCGGGAGGGTTCGGTCCAGGCGCCGACACCGGCGGCAGAGGTCTACCTACAGTTCCAACAAAAGCTGAGATCTTCCGCTTCGCCCCACCAGCCATTGCCACCACCGATCCGTCACCCATCCCGGAATATTCGCCGTCATTGTCCATTTTGACCTCCTCAAGTATTCTGGAGACCGCCTCGACCTCACCCTCATCTCGAGACGGTACTCCTTGTTCCAGAGTGGACTCTTCTGTCTTCTTAGTTTTAAGAATTCTCAGAGTCACACTATTCATGCCACAATTGAGTGCCATGTTCTTGAGGTGAAGACTATCCAGGCTCGTCTCAGGTATCTTAAAGATGGCGTAGAAGCCTTTGTCAAGCTCCTTAAGGTATAGTAGGGTCCAGGTATGTATACCATCAACGTTGTGATTCTGGAGTACCCGGCCAGGAAAAAATTCACCTAGCTTAACGGTTTTGGTGAGTTCCCGCGCATCACAAGTGCGAAGGGACATGCCCTCACACATGCTCATCGTCGGGATGGTGGCTTCAAGCCAGGTCTTGGTCGCTTCATCCTGGCAACATATGATGCAGCCGCCCAACTTAAAGCTGGCTCCAAAATCAAGATGCAGCAAGCAATGCTGGTCGAAAAACACGGAAGCCAAAACCTTCCCAGCTGACAGCCGTGACTTGGCTTTCACTGGTCCAGGTTCCCCTTTCAGTCTCCACTCCATACTCGCTTGTTTTGATTCACCCAAGTTTCATCACAGGTGATAATGTGAGTGAGAAATGAGTCTCCCTCAGCCTGAAATTTTGCAAGAAGACCGTAACAGACCTGCAAACGGTTCAGCTTCTGCTCAGCTGTGAGAAGTCGAGGAACCCACCTGGCACAGACCTTGCGAAACCTTAGCTCCTCTGTGAGTATAGAAAAAGTGCTTCCATAGCTTATCCCAACCTCACTTGTAATGGCACTGGTGGTTAGACGTCTGTCACCTTCAATAAGCTGTCGAACACGGCTGATGTTGTCTGCTGTGATGTTGGAGCAGGGTCTGCGGCCTGCTTCCCCCCACTCCTGGCATTCTTACCCAACACCTCTAAACGCGGGAACATTCCCCACCTTCACTGGGCTTCCTGGACAAAAAGTCTCGTTTATATTTGATTCACCCACGTACTTAAGTCACAGCTTCTTTCAAGAAACGTAAAGTGTAGAATTTGAAAACTATTATTATGCCAATGGCTCTATACAGGTGTGAAATGCGGTCAGTTTGTAGGATCAACTACAACTTAAGGCTTTTAATAACACTAAAAAAGATATAATTTTTATAATATCAAAATGTAGTTGCATAAATATAGAGACTTTACTTTGAAGAAGAGATATCCAAAAAATAGCAAAATGTAGTTGCATAAATATAGAGACTGTACTTTGAAGAAGAGATATCCCAAAAAATAGAAACCAGATCAATGAAGCTGACTAACATTAAAAATATAACACATTAAAACTTAATTTTTTTATTTATAAAGATCCACCAAAAAGCGCCCAATTATCCTTACCAAAGAAAAGCATAATATTTTGCAGTTTTTGGTATTAAAAACCATGCATATATTTATGAAAAATAAACAGATATAAAAAAACAAAAATAAATATTAGCATTAAACAAATGAATTATAAATAATTGCTTTGCTTACTTTTATTTTAGAAAACAAGATTAATTTCTTCATTAAATGTTTCCTATTAGTTAGTAAGTCATATAAATTGATTTTAAATATCCTGAATCGTCTTTAGTTTTGTAGAAATCATCTTTCAATATTTTAAAATTTTACGTAATCTGATATTAAATTGTCCTACAGCCTATCAACCAGTTCAGAGTAAAATATATTAATTCAAGAATTATACTATTCTCAATTTTGTGAGGATTTACATATAATAATAACAGGCCTACCGAACCCAAAGGTAGATGTACCACCAAATTCTGCCTACACAGACTCATCCAATGAACACCATTGGGGGGCTGGGTGGCCGAGCGTGTTAGCGTGCGTTGCTTCAAGCATGCGTTGCCTAGCAACAGAGAACCAAAAACTTACGAGAAACTAAATAACTACGAGTTCGAGTCTCGGAGCTGGGGCGGATTTTATCTCAGTATTTATCCCCCGCCCTCTCCTCCTGGCCCGAGAAACCCCCATATAGCCTTCAAAGACGAGATATGGGTGAATAAAAGAAAAAAAAAATCACCATTCAAGCCCAAGCTCCCGAGATCAGCCCTAACGCAATCCTCTCATCGACGCTTTGTCTTACCTTTCGGACGCCTACCAGTCAGTTCAGCACCAACTTTCTCGGAATCCGTTTCTCTCCTAGCCCAACAACTTTACTCGCCCATTTGAGTCTCTGCGATGCTATCAACTCAATTATATTCACAGGGTACAAGCTCTGCAATTCCGCTTTGTGCAACCTTCTAAACTCCCCTGTGGCCTCATTTCTCTTCGGACCGAATATTTTACGCAGTACCTTATTTTCGAAAACCCTGTCATTGTTCATCCTTCAAAGTAAGCGGCCAATTTCACATCCATAAAGGACCGTCGGAAGAGTTTAACAAATTCTAACCTTTAAGTTTTTATACAGAAGCTGCCAGCTAAGTAATTTAGCAACTGAATAATAATACACATTTTCTGCCTTGAACCGGAACTTTATTTCCTCCTGGATTTAATTTTTTCTTGTTATCATTGAACTTAAATTTCTCTACGTGTTCAAAAGTATGCCCTGATATATTAATATCACCAAGATCACCACCATTTCTGCTACTAATCATATATTTTGTCTTATCCATATTTATTTTGAGTCCTATTTCTTTAATGGTTTTTATTAACGCACTTGTATTTAGTTGTACAGTTTCTGTGTCTTCACCTAGCAGTTACCAATTCGGTGTATCTCTGAACCGGAATTTTATCACCCATATTTAAACCTTTCTCGGTACATATCACCTTTTCTGTGACATTCTAAAGCTAGATTAAATAAACCAGGTGAAAGGGAGTCACCCTGTTTCAAACCCGATCGCACCTCAAATCTCTCTGAGTAATTATGACCGATTCTAACTTTATGAAATGTTTCCGACAAACATATTTACATACATTTTTTTATATATGTGAGGATTTACATATGTGTTCATTAAATTTTCATATTTGGTTTTCCAATCCTGATAAATTTCACATTAGTAGTAAAATTATTTTACAAATATTTTCTGTAATCGTCCAATGGTGAAACTCCTTTGTGTTTGGATAATGAATAAGAGATCCATATTCTATGTGAGTTCCTAAAATGTTATTAAATAATATTATTAAATAGTCACAGAAAATTCTCCACAATTCCTATTTAAAAACCCTAACAATGTTGAACATTTTAGATGAAGATGAGACAAATGACCAGAGAATCTCAAACATTGGTCGAATAAAACTCTCAGATCCCGTAACTCAACCATTCTGTCCAAACCGACATCATTTATGTGGTATGTCTTTAATATAATTTATTTTTTTCTGGGAATATGGACATGACACAGCACTTATTAACATTTAGATGCAGCGCATTATCATTGCACCATTTTATCAGTTGCTTTAACTCCGGATTAATTTTTTTCTCATCACCATTCTAGAGATTTGAAATAAAATTCAGAAATATTTTTTTGTATACTTTTTAACTGAGTTTTCACATAGTATATTTGTTTTTAGCATATTGAAGATAAAATAGTTGACCATGTGATAAATATGAAGGAAAAGATGATTCAGTTGGCAGTCTTAAAAGATTAGCTAATAGTTTTTTGTTTTAATAGCTCTTCCTTCATATCTGTTTTAATTGATATCTTTAATACATATTAATCTATATTAATTAAAACTAAATCAAGGGTACAATTCATTGCATTTTAACAATTTTTTGAGAGTGATTGCCCGAAAAATGTATCTGTTCATTAATTCTTGTACTGTTTATTAGATCTAGATAAGTTGATACAAAGATTGTTAAACTCACCAACTGTAAGGATATTAATTACAACAGTGCAGTAATTCTTCAAGTCTTATATACAATTGTTGGCCGCTTTCTTCAGATGTATTTGGTCTCATACAACTTACTTATAAAATAAGTTTGTTTCATTTGGAATATTTTATATTTAACAAGAACCTCAAATCACACCCAAACCTTGGGACTACTATTGCTCCTTAGAAGGACGGCATAACCTAGGATTTTTTATTCCCTTTAAATAATCCTAGGGACATCTGCCGGGTTTGAACCACATACCTTAGGAATAGAAGGCTGTTCTGCCACTACACCATTGGAGACCCCAAAATCATTTATAACAAGAAGTGGAGATTTCTAAAGAATCACCGAAATAATAAACACTGATATAGTTCATTATTTAATAGAATTAAATAATGGTCTATGTCAGTTCTAAATACTTTTTTTTTCTTTTATGGATTAGTTCACCGTTAAATTGCAACATTTTGCAAACAGGTTTTGCTTTTTTTGAAGTAAGAAAGCTGAATGAATGAGTTTCAATATATGTTAATTTTTTCGACCACGGTCCTAATCATCTATCTCGTCCTTCATATTTATCACACTTTTTCATAAAAATCGACAAACCAAGGAGAGCCACTTAATACCATGCATTTTGCACTTTTTTACAATTTTCTCAAAAACGGCTCTTACAATTTATTTAAATTCGCTATACCAATGTAAAATTTAATAGACTTTAATATCATGTAGGTTTCATTCGGATTAAAATAGTCTGACAGGGCTTGAATGCCGATGTTTTAAATTTTCTTCCTCTAAAGTACCTTTTATTTTTTAGAATCTAAAAAAATAATTATATTACCTATTTAGTACTGATAAAAACAGATGAATGTATAATTTGAATGAAGAATATTGTATTTCTCACCGTTAAGTTCTACTTGATCTCCTTTTAGATTTTTTTAATATAATTTTTATTCAACTATATTAAAATATATTTATAATTTCTTAAAATTTTCTTTGTATTAAAATTTTTACTTGGATACATCCATAACACCATATCACTGCTTAGCATATCCTATAATTCAAATTATATTAATCTTTCGGTATGTATCACTCTTCTGATGTTATATTCTAGTGCTGAATTAAATATTTCAAAAGAAATTGAATCGCTTTGTTTCAAACTTAACCGTCCAGAAAGTTCTAAAAATAATTATTAACAATTATAACTTTATTGGATGTTTCAAACATACACATCCCTATTATATTTACTAGCTAACTTTGGTAAATCCTGCTCAATCAAAACAAGGCTCACCTTCTGGATGTCTGTGGAAATGATGAAGCCATATTTTAAACTGATAAAAAGCTGATAAGCTAGGTATTTGTATTCTAATTTTCCCCCCTAAAATTTGCAATAAGAAAATATTTGATCAATATTGAGGGTGTATAGTCGACTGTAGAAACTATTATAGGTGGAATAGTCAGGAATCAGTCATTTTTAAAAAGTTTTTAATTTTGCCAACGTTTCGGCCCAAGCTTGTGAGCCATCATCAGGGCATTACTGAGCCATGTCCAAGCATAAACTGAGTTTGTTGAGTTTATGCTTGGACATGGCTCAGTAATGCCCTGATGATGGCTCACAAGCTTGAGCCGAAACGTTGGCAAAATTAAAAACTTTTTAAAAATGACTGATTCCTGACTATTCCACCTATAATATTTGATCAATAGTTAAACGATTCTGTCTGAAACCACATATACCTTAGTATGTTCTGTGATTCAAAGAGTTTAGATTATCAAAAATATTTGATAAGATTGTGGAAGATCTGATATTCCATGAGAGTTATTACAATCTGTCTTCAGCCCCTACTTTTGAATTGGAATAAGTATGGATTTCTACCATTCTTCGGGCATTTTCAGACATCTTTCTAAAATAAATATATATTTTGGAAACTATAATATCCCTACGCAGCTTGATTATTCACTGGGAATGTTTTTTTGTTCCCTTATAAGATTTTAATTTTCCAATGACTATTTTGACTTTTTCCTTTCTTGGTTCTACTATCACAGTTTACTATCATAATGAAGCGTATTAAACTCCCTAATTGACTATTGTCCCCAATAGAGCTATTTGAGCCTATTTTTCATAATGATTATTTAAAAAAAAAATAGTTTTTATACTCTTCACTATCTCCACCACTCTGAAACATTACTTCCTTATTTGAAGTAAGGAAGGAAAGTAAGTTTAGTATGAATTAGTGGTTTAAAAAAACACTAAATTTTATTAGTCATATATTTTGTTCAAGTGTGTTATAGTAAATCTAACATGTATATTTAATTTTAAGGTAATCGATATCAATGAATATCAGAAATCAAGATTTACTTCAAAAGTTATTGAATCATTATTTAACACTGTGACAGATAAACGTATTGCTATTCTTGGATTTGCATTTAAAAAAGATACTGGTGATACCAGAGAATCGCCAGCTATTTATGTTGCCAAGACATTGTTGGATGAAGGAGCCAAGTTACATATATATGATCCAAAGGTAAGTTTTTTAATGTCATCTGTTGATTTCTTTTGCTAGTTATAAAATAGTCTATTTTGTAGTAATATTAAAGTATTGATAACTTTTTTTCTTTTCATTTGTTTTATTAGAATTTGTTCTTATTGTGTTTGTTATGTTGTTGCCATTATCACTGGCATAAAGCAGGTGTGCACTGGTCTATTAATGATTTTGATCAAATTTCCTTTGGTGATTTTGTATTGAAGAAGAAAAAGAAAAAGAAAAAAATCTTCACTTGCTTACCCATTTCTGAAAATTAGTAATAAAAAAAAAATTTAATATTCTGAAAATATTTTATATTATATGTCTAGTATGAAATGTATGGACATAATTTTTCTAGGATATTTTGTCAGAAAAAACATGTTGATATCACTTTTCAAACACAAGATCTTAAATACAGCAGTTTTTTTTCTCAGGTTCTAGGGATATGGACAGACTAATATAATGAAGAATCATAAGATAAAGTTTTATGAAAATCAGCTGCAAACAAAACCTGTACTCATGTAAAATTAAAATGTACTGGTATATGAGACCCCTAGATAATAGCAGTTATATATATATATATATATATATATATATATATATATATATATATATATATATATATATATATCTTTTTTTTTTTTTTTTTTAAATAATTTTTTGTTGAAATTTACACTGTATATTGTAATGCAATAAGTAAATATGCTGCTAAAAGATAGTGTACATGAAAAACATGAAGAGAAAGCAATTCCAAGGAGCATTGAGGATTTTATGAAGGATTGGATATGGGAAGAATTGGATGGTTTATTAGAGCCCCAGAGCTCAACTCCCTACGTCCAACTAGGCCTTATGATTGTCATGTTAATGAGTCTTGTAGTTAAATGGAAAGGTTAGAGCATATGTCTAGTAAGTGTTGGAGTAGCCGAAAATGTCGAGCGGTTTCTTGTCTTTTCAGTCTTGTATTTCTTGATATTCCATGCAAATATCTATTGATATTCCATGCAAGGCGTTTGTCAAGCAGGAGTCCTAAATAGCGGATCTGTTCAACCAGGGCAAGGACACATTAAAGGACACTGTAGGGCAGGATGTCATAGCTTTTCAACGAAGGTTAAACAGTTTATATTTAGATAAAAAATTAAGTTTCCCCTAGAATATTTTAAATTATACTACTTTCTTACTAGTAATTATATTTTAATCACTTAAAACTAATGATTAGTAATTTTTAGGTAGAACATGCTCAAATTTATGAGGATTTGACCTATGCCACTGGTTCCAAAGAGTATGTGAAGGAACGGGTTTCTTTATTTCCTAATGCGTATTCAGCTACAAAGCAGACACACGCCATTGTTGTTTGTACTGAATGGGATGAATTTATCGTAAGTAAAATATAATTGCTAAGTGCTTTAGTTGAGGTATCATTAAAGGAGTAAGATGATACTTGAGGAATTGTTTATTCTAGTAATCTGTTTATATGAATCTTTAAAAACATTAATGTTTTTCAGACACTCGATTTTAGCAAAATTTATGATGGCATGATGAAACCTGCTTATGTGTTTGATGGAAGAATGATCTTGGATGATGAAAAACTTTCGAAAATCGGTTTTCATGTCCACACTATCGGCAAAAGGAATTTAAGAAGAGGTTTCAAGAGAACATGGGGAGCACTTGACTGTGCTTGATAAAGTAATTTTATAAATGTATTTTGTGATTTTATTCATAAATCTGCAGCTGTTTACAGTATTCATTTTAAATGTACAGTATTTGTTCTTTATTTAGTTTGTGATATTCTAGAAATTGTTTTAAATATCAAATAACTAAGATAATTGAAATTAATTAAGTATGTATGGTATTTATTTTACTTACTGTTTTATAACTTCTCACAATGGTTTTTAAGCTGTAATTCAAGCATTATCTCCACTCTCAGCTTCTGTCATACTCTTTTCTAACAGAATTACCTATCATGAAATTCATCATATCATATATTAATGTCCTGGTAATAGAATAAAATATTTTTCCTGATGATCAAGTGATCTATTTTAAAAAGATTGTTCCTGTGGAGTATTCCATGATTTGTCACATGTTGTTTATCTAAACTAATCGAAACTTTACCAAGGAATCACTACTGTTTTGCTGACCTGTAGTTATGAAGTTGTGCAAGTCACAATTAATGTATGGAAAAAATAGCGTTTACCCTTAAATAAATTTATCTATTTTCAATAAAACATATATGTAAGTCTACCGATGATGTAAACAGGAATGATTGAATGTCCAGAATTGATTTCAAGTCTTTGTTTAAACAAGTTAGAAGGTTAACTTAATATTATAAAATGTTTGATCGTTGCTGAAAATATTTAATTTTAAAAATCAAAGAGCATTGTATTTCATATTAGAATGTTTCTATTATATTTTCTTATAGCTGTTATAGTATAAATAATTTTGTTTAAGTTGAATAATCGCTAATGATGAATATATTTTAAGAATGATTCATTGAAGATGATGTTATAGTATTACAAATATATTTAGATACAAATACTGTCATGACTGCAACTGTTGAATTAATCGTCCTCATAAAAAATGGGCTTAAATTTTGTAATACAATGTTTCACATTACTATTTTATGTTTGAATTTATACAAAACTCATAAAAATTGCCTTTCGATCTGTCAAAATTATTTTTATTTTACTGGGTAATCTCATAAGCTTCTTAAAAACATTTATTAATTTTAGTGATGAAATAAATAATCAGGACTTCATCATTATTGTTTTATTTTGCATATGACTATTTTCGTAAATAGAAATAATAATAAACTTTTAATAATTATTTATCCCATGATATAAATCACAGTCTATCAATGGCAGATCCACAGAAAGGCAAGAGAAATTTCTCCTTCCAAAATGACTGCTGAGAAACAAAATTGATTAATAATGGCTTATTTAAAGTATTGGAACATATACTAAATCTTTTTTAATATTAATACACATGAATTATAATGAACCTCTTGGGTTTTATTAAAGTTGGCGACTACATTCGAACTATTTTCTCTCTCCCTTCAAAACTAAATCTCTCCCCTGTTTATGAAGCAAAATCTCCCTCTGGATTTGTGACTGCAGTCATTCAATGTTGTTTTTTACATTTCTCATTATATGGATAAAAAAATATTATGGTTATTGATAAAAATGGCTACTATTTCATTGCAATTTTGTAATAATTTCAAGTACTTGACTTCTTCAGTAAGAAAAAACACTTGGAATATGTTTTGAATCTGTTCCTTAGAAACCTAGCTTTTATGGCACTCTTGCTGTATTGATTTTTTAAATAAGGCTGCATTAAATTTTGGTTCCAAGAACAAAAAAATAAAAATTAAATTAAAAAAAAAGATACCTAGAAGGTTATGTAACACATAATAGAAAAATCTTATTTGAATATAAGTCAAGATTAAAACATCACTTGGTTTGGTATGAGTTGTTTGTCTGATATAGATTGGGCCAAGGGAAATGACTATTAATGGTATTTTTATAGAATCTCTGGAATTGCTTGGTCTAAGTATTGCTAGTTACATTATTGAATAGATTAAGCAGTATTCAATTTGTTTTTACATTCAAAATTTTTTAGCACTGAACTTTAATGATCTGGAATTTATTTAATAAGTAAAATAGCTGTTTATATTTTTATTTTTTTATACCAGTGGTTCCCAACTAATGGTCCTCAGAACCCAGGGGGTACATAGGCAATGTACAGAGGGCCTGCGAGATGCTTTTGGAAAATTTTATTAAATTACCTCGATGAAAAATTCTTAGAAGCCTTGGCTTGTTACAAAAATGACTAACACATTACTCAGACTCATCAAATTGCATGCATTCAATTATAGTAAATAGGTACCTATATTATATTTATAAATTTCAGTAATTCACTAAGAACAATGGTTTGCGGACTGTGGTCAGTTCTTAGAGCCAGGGTCTAGCATATACCATCTTGGGTTACCTTAACAATTGAGGCTTTGATTTTCAAAAGGTAGTTCTATATCCATTCTAGGAAATTTTTCAGGAAGCGCGAAAATCTCTCATTAGTATATTAATAAAGTGGCTAATTTGGTTATTTTTGGATTAAAATCTAGATTTGATTTTTTTAGTATAATAATAACATCATATTAAATTTATGAAATGAAATGTTTTAGTATGATTTGGAATGAAACTAAATGTGTAATTTAGTACCTTTAGAAAATAATTTTATTAAGGACTAAATAAATAGAATTTTTAAAGGACTTAAAATAGAATAGAGTTTCAAAATCAAATAGAAGATTTAGCTGGGAATACGAATATGTAAACAAATCAATTTCGTTAAAAATTTCCTTTAGTACTTTTAGGAAACCAACGTCTCTCTCAATTTATTACAACTGTGTTCACTTAATCGTTGATCTATTATTTCAACAAAAAAAGTTTTCTGTTTGCCAGATGTGCCTTAAAATCAATATAATGATTTGGAATAGGTACTGTTCTATATAATTTTAGAAAATATTTAGGTTTTTGAACAATTTGTTTGTTTATTTTTTTAATTGAAAACTAGAATTGTTGTTAACGTTATAGAAGAATATGTTTTAGTATTAGTTGCGTCAATGAAGCTTTTTTGTGAAAAGTCCTCAGAAACAGCTCCAATTTTGATAATTTTTGTTTTTTTATATTAATCAAAATCAGAAACCTTCAAAGGGAGAAAATAATTATTTATATTGTTTAAACAATATGTACGTTATTTATATAAAGAAATCAGTTCTGCGTGGTTTTCTTTGAAAAAAATTATTTGTGTATTAATTTTGGTGTTAAGAATAGTTGTTAAATGTACAATTGTACATGTATTTCACGAAAATTTCAACTGATCAAACGCTGAGCAAAATGATCAAGCAAGAGATCAAAATGATAGAGCAATTCTCATGAAGTCCATGAAAATAGAGGGTGGTCCTTTCAGACGTGAGTTACACCAAGTGTTGTCTTCAAATGGACAAGAGCAACGATATTTACAACAGGCGTAGTGGGTGGAATGGAAAAATCTGGTGGAGTTTCTTTCAATTCATCATACCATCATACTAACGGTAGTGATATCAGAATAAATGAAGATTCTTCAGAAGTAAATAAAATTGTAGACATTTTTAATAATCACAACCCCTTTCCAGATGAACAGGAAGTGATAGCAATTGCCATGGGAATTGTAGGTAACAAAACTATTGATTGTTTTAAAGCATTTGATACAGGAATTGATTCGAGAAAAAAAATGAAAGGTTTAAACTTTCAAGATATAAAAATTACAATAAAAGATAAAACTAAATCTTTATTGAGCATGAACAGTAAAATTAAAGTTAATAATACTGAAGTAGCTGTAGATCCAAATCTAATTTTCCAACGCTTATTCTTTTAGAAAAAGAGTAATCCAAATCTAATTTTCCAACGCTTATGCTTTTTGAAAAAGAGTAATGATGAACTTCATCAATATTTAAACTATGAGCTGGCTCCCTATCCTCTTTCACTTTTTGATAACACTGGAATGAGAAAAACAACGAAATCAACGCTACACGATATTTTTGAACAATGTGAAACAGACGTTAATGATGTTACAATTTTTTTTTACATTGTCGATGGTGGTATGTTATTTCATAGATTAAAATGGGGAAAAAATCAAAAGTTTATGGATATTTTTCAACATTATATCTTATATTTAATTAATATAACATGTACCAACGTCAAAGTTGTTTTTGATGGATACAATAATGATGGAAATAAAGCTTCTGAGAGAAATCACAGATATATAAGTAATACTTCAATCGATTATTTGTTTGAAGAAGATATGCCTCTGATTACAACTAAAGAGAAATTTTTATGAAACAGCAAAAATAAAAATAGATTTATTAATATTTCTACAAAAAATTGGCTGAAAATAATATTGAATGGTGTCAAGCAGAAAATTATACAGATTGTTTAATTGTACTATCAGCTCTTGATAGTTCCTTCCATGATGTGGTCGTTGTAGCAGAGGACATTGATGTTTTAGTGATATTGATGGCTTTAGCACCAGATGATATAGAAATATTCTTAAAACCAGTCAAAAGTAATGTCGTGCAACGAGTTTATTCAACAAAACCATGTTAGTAAAATATCTAAATATTACCAAAAATCATCTCTTTTTCATTCATGCATTCGCTGGATGTGATACTACATCTGCTTTTTATAATAAGGGAAAAATAATTTTATTAAAATTTTTAATAATGATCAGAAATTACGTGCAGCAGCTAAAACTTTTATGATTCAAGAACAAAGAAATAAAAAATCATAGAATGAAACAAAGAACAAGTAAATAAAATAAAAAATAATGAAGCTACACATTTTTTTCCTATTTAATAAACATGCATATTGTTTAAACAATATGAAAAATTATTTCCCCCTATGAAAAATTTCTGTTTCTAATTAATATAAAAAAACAAGTATTTTAAACAAAAAATGATCAAAATCGGAGCTGTTTCTGAGTACTTTCGAAGATTACCTGTTTTACTGCTTCATTGACGCAACTATATGCTTTGGATTCACATTATAGTTAGTAACTTTAGAAAAGATCTGCAATTTTCTTAAGGGCGGTTTTTTTGAATTTGGGGGTCCTTGCCCATTGTACTAATAGGATGAAGGGGTCCACGAAAATTTTTTGTTGAGAACCACTGGTTCATTTAAAAAATCTAGTGACATTGAAATAATCTCATTAAAGTCATTTATTATTTATACTAATAAACTTTGAAAATATTCAAATGTTGATCTCTAGAATCACCAGTATATTTTAAAGAATAGAATGATCTTATTATGACTTGATAAATCTTGTTATGCTGAAGTACTAGGTTGCAATAAAGATTTGGAGGAAAGTTAGTTCATGAATACCTCTCAATTTCAAGTTTTCTATTATCATCATTGACCAACTTTAATTATTAAAATTTTTACATTTATGATATAAATGACTTGAAATTGATCAAAAGGTACAATTTATTTATTTTTTTGAAATTATAAAATTTTCCTCAATCTAAATACTAATATATTAATTGTCTCATAAACTAATGTAAGCTGTTAATTTTTCACTTAAAGTAATCTATTTCTTGAGTTTCTGATCATGTCTCTATTCATTATTGTTCTCATATCACCGAATAATTTACCTATTTCTCTTTGTATTGTGCTGATAATTTTAAGTGAAACAACCACATTATTGATTTGACTTAGTATTTGTCATAATTAGGTAGTAGGATTTTTTCCATTATCCATCTAAATTAAATAAGTAATTTCGTGATTAACATTATTAGAAAGTATCTATAACAATGAAATATATTTAATTCTGATGTTCCACCTTTTATTATTTTTTTATTATTATATTTTTTTTTTTTTTGTGTGATATTCGAGATTTGTACATATGAAGATCTGCATTTGTATCCACTGAACTGTGTAGCATTCAATAATTCCAGTTACTATTTCATGCTCGATGTTAGATAATTGAAATAGAGAGAACCCTATAATATGTATTAAAAGTATAACATTTAAAAACCTCCATTACGTATTTCAGTCTCTCAATTACATTAATTTTGTATTTATTATTGAACAGTATGAAATGGGACCTATTGTAATATATAGTGATACAGTTAACAGTATCAATGTGTTACTTTAAGATTGTAGAAACTGATCCTACAGCTCTAATATAAATGTTACTATTTACTTAATAAAGAAAACAAAAAACTATTTGATCACTTTAGGTATTCATAAATAACGTAGGTGTTGGTGAATATCATATTATATTATTTCTAGTATATAAGTATAAAAATATATTTATTGATTTAAGATAGTTATGAATTATTGTGCAATAAATTTTTTCGATAAAATATTTTAGTCTATCTGATGTTAATAATATTAGTATTATTATTATAAGATTTATATATTATGTTTTTTATTTATACTCATGTTTTTGCAATAACTTCTCATCGGGTACAGTATATTTTTTTACATCTTTGTTTATTGTAGTATTCAAGCATCATAATAAATAATGTGAAATATTGCAAGTTGAAATGATTATGTTCATTAAAAGATCCTGTTATACTCTATGATGTTCTTATTTATTGAACTTACAGTTTCATGATGGAAATATAACTTTTGTACTTATCATAATTACTGTTTTTATTTACCCTCTGATTGTTTTTCTTTTAAGATATCAAAATTTATATGCATATTATAGTTATTTAATAGAAAAAATGAAATTCCGAAGGATATAGTCATGCTTAAGGCAGGAAATGCATGTTATTATTCAGTTGCTACATTACTTTGATTGCGACCTCTGTGTCAAGAAACTTAATAGATTAGAACTTATAAAACTATTATTATTCCAACGGTGTTTTACAGACATGATCACTAATGTTGAAGGATCAACAACGCCTTAAGATTTTCGAGAATAAAGTTCTGCACAAAATGTTATCCGTTTTTCATGGTTCAAAGAAGAATGAGACCACTGGGAAATTAAGAAGGCTAAACTAAGCAAAATTATTGAACTTGTACCCCACCAACATAATAAAGGTGATAGCAATGTGGCGGCTCTATTGGGCATGTAAAGTTGCAAGCCTCATTGAATAACGAATCCCTCAAATATTAAATGCGCATTAAATGGTAGAAGAGTTGTCTGATATCTGGGGCCTGAGCCTTGACGGTGTTCATTGGAAGAATTTGTGTTGGCAAAAATTGGTGGTATCAGCCAGCAGACTGAAGCTAGATGTTAGGTTTGTGTCAAAGCTGATCTTGGCTTCAAAGATTAGATTTGTCTTGGATGTGATTGATGAAATGAAAAGAAATTTTATTCTGGGACATCTAGTCCCCTAAGAATAATATAAATGTACAATAAAATATTTAAATTCTGGCTATATAAATTTTAACAACATGGTATCAAATTACATAGCATATGGTATATACATGCATGCACACACACAGACATACACACATATATACACACACAACATTCATTTATATACCTACATATTTATACATACATTCACAAACACAAAAACATATATATATATACATATACAAAGTCATATTACCTCAAAGAAATACAGATATTAAAACAAAATATAGTGAAAATTAAGATAAAAATAAAGAGGCCAAACGATTAAGTTTATAAAGGCACGGAAGATTGATGTTCGAGGAGATGGATAAATAGGTGATGTTTGAAGGAGGCTAAGGATTGGCATGTACGAATCGACATGGGTAAGGAATTCCAAAATGAAGATGCACGTATGACAAAGGATCTCTTAAAGGAAGCAGTTCTGTGGGATGGAATGAGCAAGTTCGAGGGCTGGGATCTTGTGTTGATAGAGTGGACAGAGGATAGGGGGGTGAACATATTGTAGATATAAATGGGTTTTTTGGTTCTAAAGGATTGGTAAAGGTAAGTTCCTAAGAAGTATTGCCGTCGGAATTTTGGGTAAAGCCACTTCAACTCTGCATACCAGGTGGAGACATGAGAGCGCCTGGGAATTCCGAAGATGAATCTAATGAAACAGTTCATCAGTCTCTTCAGCTGTTGATGATGTCAGCAGTGAACTTTTAGGATCACTAAGCATTTTATTTCTTTGAAGATCAATAAAAACTATCCATGTTAGGTAAGAAAGCGTAAAAGAAGAAGGGGTGCTCAGTTATCACATTTAAAAATGTTTCTGATAATTTCTGGGATAATGTTGAATATAAAACCTACTGGTTTTCTATTAGTAGGATTAAGCCAAGTACATTTTGGAAGTTTTGCTCAAATTCTTTTTCAGCTAAGAGTGTATCACTGAGATATATCAAAAATAGGTAATTAAAAGAGGCAGCTACATCTGGAATAACTAAATGATGTATATTAATAAGATGTTAAGGTTAAAGAATGGAGAATTGGAGATGTTTCTCAGAAAACACCAAGTTAAAGTATACAAACTTAGAACTAAGTTTTACTAGCTTCCTATCATTTTTTTGAAAATCTGGTGCATGCAACACTGGACTTAAACTTAGCTCCGTTGTTAAATTCAATTTAAGAATTTTTACTTTTACTTACTATAGTATGAAATATATAGTAAGGGAAAGTATTGCGATCGTAAAAATTTTCGAATTCCAGTTTTCAACGGAAATACACGTTTTAGGATCTCCTGAGTCACAAGTGTGTGTGTGGTGAGCCCAGCATGAAAACGAAAAGTTTTACGAAACTGAAATTTCATATTTGAGACAACTATAGGCCCTAGATGTTACAACACCCTTTTCACTAAAATTGGCTGACCGGAAGTGCTATTTAATACCTTGCATTTTGCACTTTTTTACGATTTTCTATAAAACGGCTCAAACGATTTTGATTAAACTCAGTTGTATCGATGTAAAATTTAATGGGCTTTAATTTGATTGTTTCATCCTGATCGAAACATAATGACAGGGCTAAAATGCCCTTTTAATATTTTAAATTTTCTTCCTTTAAAGTACATTTAATTTTATAGATTCAGAAGAATTGCTCATATCGTCTTATTAGGGTTGATTAAAAGCGGCTAAATACAAAAGTTAAACGAATGTAATAATCAACTAAAGGAGAAAATAGTGACCACATTTTTTTAATGCTATTTTTGTTTTTTTAAATATTAATACAGCAACATAGATGTATAATATGCCATTGGAAAGCTAGACATTTAGAAAAAATATTATCTTATATAAAAAGTTGAAAAAGGTAATGTAAAGTGACAAATAGGGCATAAAATTATTACTGATAAATATGCGTAACAACTAGACATTGTTATATTATTTAACAATTATCTTTATTATTTAAATTAACTTTAAAGTTTTGAAATTTTTTTCTTCAGGGAGTGAAAGTCATGCGTTGCTCTTACTAGATATTTTAGTATGCTTTGTAATGAAATAAAATCTGAACTGCAATTTTTAAATATATATATAATATATATATATATGATTTATTTTATATTTATATTTAAATGATTTTTTTAATTAGGGCCATTGAACTTTGTAAAACAGGTCCATAAATACTTGTAGTAGAATTTGTGTTTGAATTTTTTAGAATAAATTAACACTCATTATACACATATATATATATATATATATATATATATATATATATATATATATATATATATATATATATTTTTTTTTTTTTTTTTTTTTTTTTTAACGTGGCTTTAAGCCTCTGCCCACGTTAGGAATATTGGACGCTCTAATCATCAAATTTCAGAATTTTTATAATATTGGCAAGCTCATACTGCTTTGGGTCTTTTATTTTTTTCTATATCGCCACAGGTTGTTCATCCCCTTTGCCCCACGGTGCAATCTAGCAGAATACACTCGCGTTTTTGATGATATGTTACAGTTAGGCTCTTTTTATTTTGTTCACCCCTACCCCGCTTTTGAATTCTGTACGGGGGGTTTCTCGGACCAGGGGGTGAGGGCGGAGGATAAATGCCGAGATAAAAGTCCACGAACCCGAGACGCTAACCCTTAATTATTTGATTTAAGCTTTCTGGTCATCTGTGGTTCTTACCCTAACCCACTAGGCCACCTCGCCCCCTTATTATATTTAGGGTCATCATTCCCTCTGCCTATATTTGTTAGTGTCCAGCAGTCGTCTGGCGGGCCTCTCATACCCGAAGGAGAGGCTGAGAGTGAATCCCCATTTAATATTATGCCTGAAAAAGTTTTCCCGGGACGGGTATTCGAACTCATAACATTTGGCGTGGTAGACTAGCGGACTCTACCCGCTATTATTCGGTCTAATTAAGCAACTCCAAACCTTGAAAATATGTTACAAAAGCAGATGATATTATAAGAAGTTGATTTCCCCTTTACTTTTTAGGGGATCATGCACAGAATGTTCTTTTCGTTTTGGTCGGGACGTGTTGGAACGGAAACTGCCCATGATTTACCTGTTCTCCAAGTGACGAGGAAACGAACCTAAGCTGATTCGTACTTTGTGTGTCCGAACTAGATAGAGGTGATCTCACTAATTTTAGTTTGTGATTTTTTTTTTTTTTTTTTTTTTTTTTTTTTTTTTTTTTTTTTTTTTTTTTTTTTTTTTTAGATTTTCACAGTTCATTAATGCTTTAAAAGTCCCTTCTCATAAATAGTAAATTAAAAAAAACTAAACATCAAAATCGGATAATTATTAGCAACAACAGGTTTGTGTGAATTGAAATATTATAGCAGGGGTATGATTACAAGAAACTTTGTAAGTGACTAGGCTCCATCACCATTTTTTTAATAAATGATGTGCTTAATTTATTTTACATCATTCCGTATCTATCCATTCGGATCATTAGCAGCTACCTGTAATAACAATAGCTTGAAATGCAAGGAAGTCATAATATCCATAACTACCTCTTTGCTATAATTCACAATTTTTGAGTGAATCTTCATAGAATCAATAAAAAAAATTGTATGCGTTTTTTAAGTGCATTTTCATTATTCAAATGTATCTTCCCATAGTTATATAAACTTTATTGTAATTTAATGATTATAAATTTGCAAATGGTGGCTAATATGCCAGAAGACAAATAAGAAGTGTTATATCTTTTACTTTCTCTCTTATTTTTTTGTAAAATATAACATCTTAATAATTTAAGCATTCTGGTTTGTAAAATGGATTTAAAAGTCAAAGAAGATATTCCTCTTGTAGCAAAAGAGGCAGTTCTTGTAGAAAGTTCACCACTTCCTAAGGAGACACCTTTAGTACAAGGTTTTCATTAATTTAGTTTCAAAGTTGATGGTTCATGACATGGCCCATTGATCATATTTTAAAATTGAATAATTATTTTTATGAAATTATTAAGGTTGTTTTTTTCTATTAAACATTGTTAGCTTTTATGCAACATTGATTCATGTCATGTTAAGCTTTGTTTGTTTACTACTGTACATTTGTAAAAATGGTTGTACATTCTAGGATATGACTGGAATAATGGATTAGACTATTCAAAGTTGCTTCAGACATACATAACTTCAGGATTCCAGTCTACTTCTTTTGGATTGGCCATTGAAGAAATAAATAAAATGGTAATCTTCTTTGCTGCATTTGCTCATTATTTTAAGCATATTAATTTGACATTACCTGTCATAATACAAGTTTGAATTGTAACTTATTTAATCAGAAATTTTGTTTTCAAATTCAAATAGGCAGTCTCTGCTCTTAAATAAAAATGCTTTGTAGATGAAAATGAAAAAATAACTATCAGAATCATTAAAGGAGATTATTTTTGGAAATTGTCTATGAAAATCAAATTCATTTGCTTTTAATTTGGCTTGATAATGAGGTTATAGCTTAAAATGTTAAAGTTGAAATTTATGGATTTTTGTTGATTTACTTCTTCTTCTTTAGCTCTCTCATTGTGGCTTTTAGCGTGGAGATAGTCCAACCCAGGATCTCCATCTCCCTCTGTCTCCTGCAAGAGTCTTCATCTCCTGCAGTGTCTTGCCTCTCGCTTGCCCCAACTTGGTAATGTAGCCATCGTAGCTAAGCCTAGGCCTTCCTCTAGGTCTGGTGCCAACTGGTTTTGCCTCCATAAATCTGCGTGGGTCACAATCCTGGCTCATCCTACATACATGCCTGTACCACCCCAACTGTCTCTTCTCCAGGGTCTCCTTCATTGCAGGAATGTTTAATTCTTCCCTTATTGTTTCATTCCTGATCCTATCCCTGCGGGTTTTGGAAGCCACTCTGCGCCGGTATTTCATTTCTGCCACTGTTATACGGCTCCATTTGTTGTCCGGGAGTACCCAGCTCTCTGCTCCGTATAGTAGAACAGGCATGTATACGGCCTTA
The DNA here is from genome assembly GCA_023052935.1 of Piezodorus guildinii. Lineage (NCBI taxonomy): Eukaryota > Metazoa > Arthropoda > Insecta > Hemiptera > Pentatomidae > Piezodorus > Piezodorus guildinii. Next base: position 36,312,412 of record CM041293.1, on the reverse strand, counting down.
AATATGTGGAGCTTGACATCTTTTTTAACCTCTCTCTTTCCTACTACTGTGTTGATGATGGAATAGTAAATATTATTTGCTTTTCCTATCCTGTGGGATATTTCGGGTTGTATTTTTCCATTTCCGCTTATCACAGTTCCAAGGTAGGAGAACTCATTTTACCACTTCAAGCTCCTCGTCGTTGCACATAATGTGGATTTGTTCGGGCTGTCGTCCCACTTGTAGGATCTTGCTGTTTTTGGCATTAATAATCATACCTTTCCGCCCCTAATTATGCTTCCCACTCTATTAGGGCTTGTTGGAGCTTAACGCTAGAGTCAGTAATAAGGACTATGTCATCGGCATACACCATTACTTGTGCCTGTATGGTTCTCATATTCCAATGACCGATCACCGTTCTTGCTGTTCTTCTCTTGCAAATCTTTATTATTTCATCCATAAAGATGATGAAGAGTACAGGGCTGAGGCTATCCCCCTGCTTTACTCCTTTTGCCATCGGAAAGCTCTTTCACTCGAGACGGTTAATTCTTACAATGCCCTTTGGTGCCTGGTATGTTAATTTTATAGCGAGTGGCAAACCCTCAGGCACGTTCTTTACTCTCAGGGCGTTCCATATTTCCTCTCTAGGTACTGAGTCAAACACAGCTTTAATATCCAGAAAAGCAAGGTATAAGCTTTTATTTCGATCCCAGGCTTTCTCTATTAACATCCTCAAAGCAAAGATATGGTCTTGGGTTTGTCGTCCAGGGCGAAAAGCTGCTTGCTCGTTTTCCATTTTTTCGTCGATTGATTTACTATTTGAGTTAAAATAGTCGATGTTGACTGAAAAACTTAAAACTCTAATAAGAGGTTGGTGATGTAAAGGTCTCTTGATAGACTTTAACTGAGATTATAAATTACTCAGTTTTAACTAGGATGGTACAGCAGACTCTTAAAGTACTGATTGGTAATAGATTAATGAGCTATATTTTATTATGTTATATTCAAAATGATTGTTGTCAAACTTTTTTTTTTAATTTAAAAATTGAAAGTCTACCATTTCTTTTATATTAGAAATCTAATTTTAAAAAATTGTGTTTGACACACATTTTCTAATTAGACTCATGATTATTTGATCACAGTATGTTTCTCTTGTTGGCATCGCTAATCAATTTATGCCCAGAAATTAATGGCTTTTTATGGTTAGGGGTTCCAGAATAAATTAAAGTTTCAAAATATTTGTAATATTATTTTATTTCATTACTATCTGTTTTAATTGTTATTTCGTGTGAATTTTGTTATTTAATGTTCATTAATCATGTTTCAGTTGGATTGTCGTGCTCAACCACTTAATTTGGATGAAGAAGACAAATATGAATTAGATTCTTTTATTAAGCGTAAATCAAAGTGTACTTTGTTCTTTGGATATACATCAAATATTGTTTCATCAGGTCTACGTGAAACAATAAGATTTTTAGTTCAACATAAAATGGTAGATTGTATTGTGACAACCGCTGGTGGTGTTGAAGAAGATCTGATAAAATGTCTTGCTCCTACATATCTTGGAGATTTTCACCTACAAGGAAAAATATTGAGAGACCAAGGCATTAACAGAATCGGAAACCTACTGGTGCCGAATGATAACTATTGTAAGTTTGAAGATTGGGTGATGCCACTTTTAGATCAGATGCTTGAAGAACAAAAAACACAAGTAAAATATTATATTCTATAAAACCATGGTGTTGTGTTTTAAAATTGCTTTCTCACTCCTTTTTATTTAAAATTTATATCCCATTTCAATTATCCTTATAGATGTATAATTTTATTTTTAGGGAAGATCCTGGACTCCTTCTAAAATAATTGAAAGACTTGGTCTAGCAATTAATAATGAATCTTCAATTTGCTTTTGGGCAGCTAAAAATTGTATACCCGTATTTAGTCCTGCTTTAACTGATGGGAGCTTAGGAGATATGATGTACTTCCATTCTTACAAAAATCCAGGATTAGTTGTCGACATTCTTGCAGGTTTGTATCATTAAATTAGGATTGATCTGGATATGGTATTATTTTTTAAAATAAAAAGGTTATACTCTTTTTTTTAGTTAAGTTTCTTTATTTGTAGTTAGTAATAAAATTTGCTTTTGAGTATTTTATTGTTGGGTTAGTATTATTTAGATATAAGAACAACTCTTGATTATTTGTGTATACATGTCAACATTTAAATTAGTATTATTTAACTTTGAAAACATGCAAAATCAGAAATATTCTTCCCTTGGGCTTATTAACTGGTTAAAATTGTTATAGGTTCATGAGAAAGAATGATAATAATGATAGGCTTTATAATGTTTAGTGAATCCGAATATTCGATACCCATACCATCAATATTTATTGCATGAATTCCTTTTAATGACCAAAGCCCAAGCCCAAATCACTAAGATCAGATTTAACTCAAATCTCTGATCTACTCACCTTAGTCTACCTTTCAGCTGCGTAACACTGGCTTTTTTGGTTATTAACACTTTTAAGAATTTTTTCATCACAAAGCTTCTCCCCTTTATGCACCTATTTGACAGTGCTGTCACCTTAATTATAATGACTGAATGTGATATCCATAATTGTGCATTGTGCAACCTTCTAAATTAGCAGTGGAGCTACATATAAGATAGATTATACCTATTTTTATTTTATATCGCTGTAGTTAGTTCATAAAATATATTTTGTTATTCAACTTATTTTTATGTAATACAAGTGCTTTTATTTTCAATGCTCAAATAATGTGTAATTATCCAAAATCAAAACCTTATATTATTTTTTTCAGATCTGAAAAGGCTTAATACAATGGCTGTCAAAGCAATCAACAGTGGTATGATAATATTGGGAGGTGGAGTTATAAAACATCATATTTGTAATGCTAATTTAATGGTATGTTATTATTCTGGTATTTTAGATGTTTAATTGATATCTTTTCCTTACATGATAACCATGCCTTTAGCATGCTCTTTTGGAATACTGCTGAAATGGTTATAATGATCGGATGGTTATAATGATATTTATGATTGTGTTAAAAACTTAAATCCTCTTGGGTCAATCCACTGCTGATATAACAGTAATTTCTTGCCATAGACAATATGTCTTTATTAAGTACTGTTTGAAACCAACATATTTCAAGGGCTTGAGTGGAATAGATTTGTTCTATCTAGGTTTTTTATTTGAGTTAAATTATTTTGAAAAATTGAATATACATTGGATGATCTCAATCAAAACTATATGATTAGGATGTTTTTTTTGGAAACTCAAGTTTGATAGATAGATTTTGCCTTAAAAAAATATCATAATGAAGATAATATAACCTCAGTGAAGGAAACAGCCAGAGTAAATTATTAAATAACAGGCAAAATACTACAGAAACTAAAAAATGGAGGAGATTTTGGTATATATGTATAATTATCAGGTTTTAAAACTGTAAGATATTATTTAATATTATACATATGTGTATTATAGACTATAATATAGAATAATTAAAAAATATTCTGTAATGGAATGTGAATAGGATAAATATCGTTTTTTATTCATAAATAATCATTCATATTTCATATTAATTTATTTATTTTTATTAGAGAAATGGTGCAGATTATGCAGTATTTATTAATACTGGTTCTGAGTTTGATGGTAGTGACAGCGGAGCAAGACCCGATGAAGCTGTGTCTTGGGGTAAAATAAAAAAAACTGCCAACCCTGTTAAGGTATAATACATTAACGTAGGTACCAATATTTGAATAATGATATGGATTCCTTATCAAGAATTCTTTTTAGTATATACTTTTCATGAATTATTCTTAAATTTGATTAAGATAATACTATTAAAAGTAGAATTCCATATATTGTCCTTTCCTTAAAGTAAAGAACCTCGTTTCACGTTACTTGAATATGTGCTTAACTTCTTCTCTTAAATATTAGAGAAAGTTTGCTGAACTGAGTAATTCGTTGATAGTAATATCAACAGTGTTTTCTTTTCTTTACCATATTTTTTTTCCTTTCTTATTATTTTAATTGTTAATAAAGCAATTAATTATTTTTTTTTTTTTACAATTCTAATCTGACTTGCTGGACCAAATTTAATTAGTTATTTCTTATAACTCTCTAATATCTTTTTTTTTTTCCGGTGTTAACATGCTTTAAAATAAGTTTTGACTAATTATTGAGTTATTCCTCTTATAAAATTTTAATATATTTTAGAGATTTTATATTATTGAAATATAAAGCTTTTTATAATTTTATATATTTATGCAACTATAGTTAATCACATATTTTTTTTCAGATTTATGCCGATGCAACTCTAGTATTCCCGTTATTGGTTGGTGAAACTTTTGCAAAGCAATTTTTTAAAGAGAAGTGATTTCTCCATTTGAAACTTTATTTTAACTTTTAATGGATTTCTCAAATCCTAATGGTGGATGTAAATAAATAACTCAGTTGATTTTATCAATTGTTTATGTATATACACACACACATAGAAAAGTAAAAAAATAAGTCTTCAAGTATAGATTTATTCAAGGATATCCCTGTGGAAAGAGTATTTTCTCCTCCTATCTTTAAAAAAATGACCATTACAACCCATGATAGGTTTAGTACCCATTTACCATTCCACTATGCGCGAAGGATGATTTTTGTGACAATCAAGGTACTGAGATTGAGGGCTGCCTCCGTGCCTCACCATACTGCATACTTTTTTGCAAATTTTACATTCGTACGCTCCTTCTTTCATCACAGCCCTCTATACTTTCTGCCTCATATTTAATTGTTTCCATCCTCCTTTCTGATTCGGCCTTTTGGACCGACACAGGCAGAGTTAAATTTTTTTAATTTTTTTTTTTTTTTTTAGAAATCTAATTTTGTAGTAATCTTCAAAGCACCTTTCCATACATAGTCCGTATTTACAAAAACGGTTCTCGATTTTTGTTTCGAATATTTGTTTTTCAACAAACAACACATCTTCTGTAAGTTTGTGTTTTTCTATTTCTAACTAAAATATAACTTTCTAACTAATAAATAAAACTCACAAAATTAAATAATGGCTAAGGGCAGTAAAACAAAGACTTGATTCACGCTGAACGCACAAACAAGAATAAATAGAAAGGGTGGAAATAGCTGGGAATAGGACGGAACAGGTAGTCGACCCTTACCAGGTATTAATTATCCTCAAGAACGGCTTTAAAGTCTTTAAAGTGAATTCTTATGACATCTGTTGGGCTGAAGAAGAAGAAGCTTTAGTTTACAGAGGGGTTGATAGAATGAGGCAAGGCAGAGCCTGGAAGCCATGACATTAAAAAATAGAGAGGAAAGTGGGATGTCGGCATATGCCGACATTAGTACCAGGGGCACGCTTTAGGCCTGTCGGTATATGCAGACATTAGTACCGGTGGCACCTAGTTGGCCCATCAGCATATGCTGACGTTAGTAGTTAAAGGATTAAGGATCAGTACTGTTTCTCGGCCAAATGTCGAGAATGGAAGTGAGTCAGCTTAAATCAAAACCAACCAGAAGATATACTCCTAAACCATGGGCGATTTAATGAGATGAGGAAGATGGTTGGCGGTGCGGACATTAGAGAGAATAATAATAATAATAATAATAGGCTTAGCGAACCCGAAGGTTCGATGCCGATACCACCAAATTCCGCCTACACAGACTCGTCCAATGCTCACCATTCAAGCCCAAGCTCCCGAGATCAGCCTTAACGCAATCCTCCCATCTTCGCTTCGGCCTACCTTTCGGACGCCTACCAGTCGGATCAGCAAATACCAACTTTCTCGGAATCCGTTTGTCATCGAGCCCAACAACTTTACTCGCCCATTTGAGTCTCCGCGATGCAATCAGCTCAATTATATTCACAGGATGCAAGTTCCGCAATTCCGCGTTATGCAACCTTCTAAACTCCCCAGTGGCCTCATCTCTCTTTGGACCAAATATTTTACGCAATACTTTATTTTCGAAAACCTTAAGCCGCTGTTCATCCTTTAAATTAGAGAGAAACAAACATTAAAACATAGTGCTATTTTAATTATGTGCCGACATTTTGCCCTACATTGTGGGCCTTTATCAGAGCAAAAAGAAAATTTATATTGGTGATTTAATAGGTAAAATGATTATTATTCAACAGCCAGACTTAAAACTCTGGACCCAGAGATTAAGAGATCAGTTACTCCACTCATCAGTCTTCCATCTCTCCACAATAATATGGTAAACCTTGAGGTTGAGAAATTTCAAATTTCTCTTTAACACAAATTTGGGAAACTGTATAAATCAGTGAAAATAGTAGTATTACTTTCCTCGTAGTCTACAATTTAAAACCAGTACCAATTAATTATCTGAGTTGAGGCTTTAAGTTTTTATTAAAACTTAAAAAAAAAACATTTTCTAAAAGATAAAAATCTTTTGTCCAGTATAAGGTGAAAAATTTTAATAATTTATTATTTAACTGTTTATAATTAAGCTGCCTAAAGGATTCTTTCCAGTTTTAAAAAAGAGACAGCTACTTATTTTTGAAGAATATATTGTCCGTATATGGACATTTTAACTGTATTTACAAAAACATAATTAAATACATTATATCTTAGTATATCACAAAAGGCAAAATAGTATTATTAATCTGAGATATGTGAGGTAGAATGTAGGTCAGATACCAAATTAGTAATTGTAAAACCTGTTAGCACAAAAAACAGAACAATATTCCTTCCTTAAAGTTTGATCATAATAAACATTTAACCCTACAAGTTGATCTCAATTCGAGATAAGAATAAAAAATTAGTGAAACCATTAAAGAATTAGTTAAATGGAATTTCTATGGAAACGTGTGTTTTATTTAAAAATCTATTATATTATTATCTAAAATAATCACTTAGTTTAATCGGTTTTTCATCACTCTCTATTAACTATTAAAAGCTTGTGTATGAGATAATATTTTTTCTAAAATCTTAAGTTTTCCAACGGTATATTATACATGTATGTCACTGTTGTTAAGTTAAAAAACAAAAAATTGCTTTAAAATTGTTTTTCCAGTTTTCTCCTTTTGTTGGATATCCGATTCCTTCAACTTATATATTAAACTGTTTTTTATCAATGTTAACAAGATAATATGGTTATTTTTATAGAATCTACAAAATTAAAGGTACTTCAGAAGAAGAAAATTTTAAATATCGTTATTTAAGCCCTGTCAGACTATTTTAATCAGAATGAAACCTACATGATGTTAAAACCTATTAAATTTTACATTGATATAGCGAGTTTAATAAAAATCGTCGGAACTGTTTTCGAGAAAATCGAAAAAAGGTGCAAAATGCATGGTATAAAGTGGCTCTTCTGATGAGCTCATTTTAATGAAAAAAGGTTTTGTAACGTCTCGGGCCTATATTAAGTATGAAATTTCAGTTTCATAGGACTTTTCGTTTCCGCCCGGGAGTTACCACACACACACACACACAGACCTTTTTGCGGGACTTAGTTATTTGGACTCAAGGGACCATAAAACGTGTATTTTCGTTGAAAACTGGAATTCGAAAATTCTCACGATCACGATACTTTCCCTTACTATATATAGTAAGTGAAAGTAAAAAATCTGGTGCGGCCAACACACGACTTTCACTTACCTCCGTTTTAAAAATCGATTAAAGAATTTTCAAATACATTAAGAGATAAAAATTAGTGGAACTATTAAAGAATTAATTAAATTGAATTTATAAGGGTTCAGAGACCTCATCAATAAAACCAATCTGTGCAGGTGTTCCCCAAGGTTCTATCCTGGTCCCACTTCTCTACTTAATATACACTTATGACTTACCAACAGACCAAAACATCCTAACTGCGACATATGCCGACGACACTGCTGTTATTACGAGAAACACAGACCCAATACAGACCAGTATGGCATTACAACACCACTTGGACAATGTACAAAACTGGTGTAAGAAATGGAAATTAAAAATTAACCATGACAAGTCACCACATGTTACATTTACTTTAAGACACGGAACCTGCCCTCCAGTTTATATAGACAACCACCAGATGCCACAAACAAATACAGTAACTTACTTGGGACTAATCTTTGACTGAAGATTGACATGGGGCCCACACGTCAAAACAAAACGCAAAACTCATAAACACTCTAAATTACGCATAAGACAGAAGCTTAACGTATATACTTATTTATTAAAACCTATATGGACTTACGCATGCCAAATTTACGGACCTGCTGAAAAGACACACATTCAAAAAATACAAACCTTTCAATCCAAATTTTTAAGACTGACAACGAACTCACCAACTTATGTTTCAAACGATACTCTTCATACCGACTTACGCATTGCGACTACAACAAACCACATTCGAATGTCGTTCAAAAGATTTTACGACCAACTACATGGACACACTAACCAATTTGTTCAAAATATGGCTACAACTGACACCCCTGACATAACTCGGCGTAGACTGAAAAAGAGTTGGATGAGGGACCTCCTAGCCTAAAATAATAGTTCCTGTTTGAATGTCAGGAGGATGCACCACTGGATGCTGTCTCCCTCATGCCTAACCATGCCAGGTCTCCTTGTTTATAAAATCCCATTTGCTTATTGTAAATATTTTACAGGTGCAAATAAAATCAAGCAAGTAAAATGCTAATGCTGGAAGAAGAGGTACAGGAAAGGTGGCGACAGTATTTCGGGAACCTGCTGAACCCAAGAGATTCGGAGACCAACGAGGGAGATCAAGCCCAGTTACCATTGAGGACAAATGAGGATGATTTGGAAACCATTCCACCAGATGTAGAGGACATCGAAGACATCCTTAATAAACTCAAAAATAATAAAGCGCCAGGTAATGATGGACTGCCCGCAGAGTTGTTAAAAGCGGGACATTATGAAGTTGCAAAGGAACTGCAGGAACTGGTAGCTCAGATGTGGGAAGAGGAACGTCTGCCTGAAGAATGGAATAAGGCTCTTGTAGTGCCCGTGTACAAGAAGAAGGGCGAGTCAACAATATGCAGTAACTATCGGGGGATTAGTTTGCTAAGTGCGGCATATAAAATTTTCTCCATAACCCTTTATAACAGGCTCCTCCCATATGTAGAACAGAAACTGGGCGACTATCAGGGTGGTTTTCGGCCCAATAGGTCCACTATTGATCAAATCTTCACCCTGAAGCAAATCTGTGAGAAGATGAATGAGTTTCAGCAGACTACCTGGATGTTGTTTGTCGATTTTAAGGCCGCCTATGATACCATAGTTAGGAGTAAGCTCGTAGTAGCCATGCATGAACTGGGACTACCATGTAAACTAATTCGTTTAGTAAAATGCACAATGGCAAATACAATTTGCCAAGTTAAATGCTGTGGGCTATCGGAGCCGTTTGAAGTAGAAGGTGGTCTGAGACAAGGAGATCCAATAGCTCCTCTTCTGTTCAATATAGCTCTGCAAGTTATCATCAATAGGGCGGAATTAGAACAACAAGGGACAATATTTACGAAGATGTCTCAAATTCTCGCATATGCAGATGACGTGGTCATTATTGGTAGATCCCTGCCGAGCATAAGAGCGGCCTTTGAAGCAATGGACAAGGAAGCAGGAAAGATCGGCCTAAAAGTCAACGAGCTGAAAACTAAGATAATGGTACTAGGCACACGAATGGACCAGAGGCAGAGTCATTATGAAATGGGAACCTATAAAATAGAACTGGTAAGAAGTTTTCAGTATCTAGGCTCTATTATAAATGATGACCTGAAGGAAGAAGAAGAGGTAAGGAAGCGTATAGCGGCTGGTAACAGAGCCTATTTTTCCTTATCAAAGCTATTTAGAAGCAAGCTTTTGAGCCGCTCCACCAAGTTGATGCTATACAAAACCCTTGTAAGACCAGTGGTTACGTACGGTGGAGAAACGTGGATCCTCAACAACAAAAATGTGGACCTGCTTGATAGGTTTGAACGGGTAATCCTAAGGAGAATCCTGGGAGCCGTATTTGAGGATGGTCAATGGCGGCGGAGGAAAAATAAGGAATTGTTTCAGCTCTACCAGGATATTAGTATCTCCTCTCATATTAAGATACAGAGGTTAAAATGGATTGGGCACGTGATGAGGATGAATTGTGACAGGGTTGCAAGTAGAGTGTACAGGAATGTTCCGGATGGCCGGCGCCGGCGTGGCAGGCCGAAGGGTCGATGGAAGGATGGTGTAGGGAAGGATCTTAGACAGCTCGGGATCTCTCTGAGACGAGCTGAGGATCGAGAAGGATGGTTGGCGACTGTTGAGCAGGCCAAGGGCGGCCTCATGCGCCTGTTGAGCCAGTAGAAGAAGAAGAAATAAAATCATTAATAAAAAAAAAAAAAAAAAAATTGAATTTATATAGGAACATGTATTTTATTAAAAAATCTATTATATTATTATCTAAAATAATCAGTTAGTTTTATCTTCTTTTCATCACTCTCTATTAACTTTTAAAAGCTTGAGTATAAGATAATATTTGTTCAAAAATCTTTAGCTTTCCAACGGTATATCATATATGTATATTACTGTTCTTATGTTCAAAAACAAAAAATTGCATTAAAAAATATGTTTTCAGTTTTCTCCTTTAGTTGATTTTCAAATTCGCTCAACTTGCATAATTAGCTGTGTTTCATCAGCGGTAACAAGATAATATAGTTATTTTTATAGAATGGACAAAATTAAAAGTACTTTAGAGAAAAAAAATTTAAAATATCGGCATTTAAGCCCTTTCAGACCATTTTAATCAGAATGAAACATACATGATATTAAAGCCTGTTGAATTTTACATCGATATAGCGAGTTTAATCAAAATCGTCAGAACCGTTTTCGAGAAAATCGAAAAATTGTGCAAAATGCATGGTATAAAGTGGCTCTTCTGGTAAGCTCATTTTGATGAAAAAGGTTTTGTAACGTCTCGGGCGTATATTTGTCTGAAATATGAAATTTCAGTTTCATAGGACTTTTCGTTTCCGCCCAGGAGTTACCACACACACACACAGACCTTTTTGCGGGACTTGGTTATTTGGACTCAGAGCACTAAAATGTGAACTGGAATTCGAAAATTTTCACCATCGCAATACTTTCCCTTACTATATATAGTAAGTGAAAGTAAAAATATATACAGTAGGATGGACAGAGAAACGATACTACTTAATTGAGTTTAATATGTGCTATAGGTGGAGGAGATAAATTGTTTATAGGCTTTGTGAGTAACAGGATTATATTAGAGGTAGATTTAGACAGATTCAGCGATGGGTCTTAACTTATAGTTAGGAGCAGAATGTAAAATGGTCAAATTTAAAAGAATGATTGCAAGTTATGGAGTGTTGCAGAGAGTTTAGAGGGTTTCAAGAAGGTAAGGAGAATTTATATTGTGATATGCGAGATTTTAACTAGTTTTTGGTTTCACTCACATAGGATACATTGCAAGTGAACGTGATATTTTGCAATCAATATTCGAAGGATATTGAGGAGTGATCGGGTCTTTAGTATTGGTGAAAATGTGGGAAAGTTTGTTCTTGGTCTTTAATCCTAGCTCTAAGGAAAGTAAGGAAGATTTTAATACTTTCAGACAGATGTGGAATGTAAGATAGGGTCTAAATAGAAATATCTTGGGCTGGGTGGTTTTAACGTTATTATATGAATCTATAAGTTTTTTATGACATTATGTGGGAAGTTGTTCAAGGCAAAGATTTTCTTAATGCGTTGGATATTAGTAGGGTGGAACAGACAAGATGAACGAGAATTTTGGCAACATTTATTTTTTGATGGTATGGGCGTTGGGAGAAAAATTGAGATGTCTACCTGGATTGCTGGATTTGGTGTACCAGTCTGACGAAATAGAACCGTCCGTATTTCTTATGATATGATCATATTTAATGATTAGATAGGTTTATACTTTACGAGTTTAATTTTTTTGTTTCTTGTATCATTATTATATTATTACTATTATATGCTTAATTGTCATTAATTATTTTTATCTTAGTATTATAATTTTACTTATTGTTGTCAGATCCCGTATAAAAATGCGGTGCGTATTTTCCATTCTACCTATATTTCGTACGTATTTTCCATTCTTCCAACTGTACCTAGTTTCCATTCGCCCACAATATGGGACGTAGTACGTATCTCCATCCTACCCCTTATTTTAATGTTTCCTATTTCATGAAGATATTGATATGTTTGTATACTATCCTAAGTCATAATTTGTTCTGTATAGCTCTTTCATTATTATACCAAAGTCATTGTAACTTAATTAATCTTTTTCTTTACGCATCTATTTATTTTTTATGTTTTAAATATTGAAATCCTCTAGCTCAATAGTTTTTAAATATTGTATTTAATGTTACTGTAATTGTATTTCTTTAGTCCTGATGATGACCCAAAATGGGGGTCGAATCGTTGGCACAAATTAAATAGTTGAAACTACTTAGTTGTTTCATTCACCGAACGCCACCCGGACGAATTCCTTCCAGTAATTCTCAAACTGTCCACTAATTATATCCACTATTTTGATTATTGACTTTAACCACTCAATTTCTGCTGAGACAGCTAACTTTAAGCTATTATTTTAACCATATTAATTTTCAATAGATCATTGAGTAACTTTCTCTCTACTGAGTAACTTATACAAATTTTTGACAGGAAGCCGTTATGGGACAAAAGGATCTATACATCACTACAAATATACGTGAATTTCATCATGTGGGGAAAAAACACTTGGGATCAGAGAATACAAAGAAAACAGAATATACGAGTATATAAGCCATAGTTGTCGCGCTATTATACGGTGACAACTGTTTGTCTCATCCTGCAAATCGTCGGTTGTAGTATCGCTGTCGGTCTCAAGTGAATAATTTAAAGGAGTTTATAAAGTATAAATGGAAATAATATCTCGCATAGAAAATAATAGGCGTAGATAGACTTTTCCTAAAGAAAGTTTCGCTATCAGAATTATTTTTATTTTATTTTAAAATTATTTCCATAAAGGGACCGAAGTAGTCAATACCAATTCAAGCAAAGGGGCAGATCTCATTGAATCTTGTGTAACGGAGCATTGGATAACATTGCCCTTTTTTTTTAATTATACACATATATTAAGTTATACATATCTTAAGTTTTGTAATACCAAAATAACCAACCTTTAAAAAATTATTATAAACGATTTAACCTAAGTGTAAGATTCGGTTTCTCAAACCGACAATTATTTCTGTTCTTTGCTCTATGATGTTTACAATTTCGTGCTCTTTGTCGGCGGCACAAGGTTTTGATATTGCTTGGTGCCGGGTTTTTATTAGTTTGAATGTGATTATTAATTTTATTAAGTTTGAGAAGGTTCTATAAAACTGCAAGATGGAAGGTGTGACAAATCTTTTCTATTTAATCAGTTTTATATGTACCATCTTATTTTTATATTTTCAAATCTTTGTTAGCCCTGTTTTTACTTAATTATTGAATGATAAATGTTTTGTTTTTATCAGATATGTGGACTCCTTTTAGAGAACTGCAATCTATTGTAGAAAATAGTATAGCTAAACCTGAAGAATGTCCTCAAGATTTTGAGAGGGTGCTGTTAAATCACAGGCAGAATTTTCTTACTTTGTTGAAAAACCCTGTATGTTTTTGTATCAGTTACTATTGCTCTTAATTTACTTATTGCAATGTATTTTTATTCACGGCCTATTCATTTTATTTTAATAGCCAAAAAATAAGGAACATAGAGATGTATTGGAAAAAGCTACAGTCAGCGAAGTTGATATAACTGGAATGGGTCCTGTAGTGCTACCTAAGGAAATTGTCACAGAAGCTATTATATTATCTGATATGTTTGACTTAAATGAATTAATAGCATTAGATCTCCTAGGGACTGGTGAGTCTTTAATACATTATATCTTTGTAAAGTGAACTCAGCCGTTTTCTATAATTAAGAATTTAAATATGGCAGTCAAATGATTGTTTGAATAGTTTATTTAGATCTATTGTCATCATAGGTGTTACTTAAAACTAGCTATTGTATTGAACTGTAAATTAGAAACCCCAGAGAATATATTTATTTAATTAGGTGGGATCCTGATTAATTTTTTTAAAATTTTCGATTTTGTTAGGTTTTTTGTTAAATGGGGTACTTGATATAGAGAAGTACCTTTAAAACGTTAAAAGTAAATAAATCTAATATTATAATTGTATTTTAGCTCAAACGCAGATGGCTAACTATCCTGATGTTCCTAGAGGAGTTATTGCTGTGTTACTCTATTATGATGGACGGAAAGCATTAGTAACAACGTTAAAGGCTCTTGTGAAAGCAAGAAAGGGTAATTTATGGACTGTTGTTACCAGCCAGAAGATCTCAGATTTTGTTACATCTTACACAGATGAGCTAATGCGAGATGGAATATTAATAAAAATCATGGGTATTTATTTAGTCTTTTTTTTTTTTTTTTTCCTTAGCGTAGTTCATTTCTTTAAACTGCAAAAACTGTTTATATACTAAACCAAAGAAAGATAAAACTACTACTAGAGAAAGTAAGACAAATTAAAGTAACGATAACATTATATAACTTTGTAGCATTGTGGTAGTCTTCGGATGTGACTGATCTAGGATCAGAGTGTATTAACTAGATAAGTCTTATATCTGCTCACAGTTACATTTTAATATATATAAATTATTTAAGAATGGCCGAATACAGTTTCATTTATTTTAAAATATTTTCATGTAATGTGCAGCATTTTTATGTTTTTATATTTCCTGTTAAATATAGGGAAAATATATCATTTGATTGGTGGTTTTAAAGTCATTATATGTAAACAAAGTAAAATCAAATTTTAGTTTTTTGAGGGACTAGTTTCTTCCAACTATCATAAAAATAAGCTAGAAATATTTGTATTTCACACTGTAACATTAATGGTCTAGTATTTTAAAAAAAGTAATCTGTTTCTTTCAGATCTCATAACATGCTTGACACTGCCAAAGAAATAGATTTGCTTCAAAGAAATCGAGCATTGGGCCCTCCAAAATATTATCAACAAGTCGTTGAATTATATGAATCAACCAAACAGAGTTTGGCAGAAATAATTTTCTTGTGGTCAGGGCAATGTGGTTTGCAGAAAGAACCAGCATTGACGTCAGTATTTTTATATTTTCATTTTGTTGTTTTGAAGTAATGTGTGCTTTATTCAATAATTCTTATCAAATGATAGATATTTTTTTTTTTAATTTTTGCATGTCTCTTACGTACTGTCTACAGCTATTTTTGCTTCTTTAAATCTGCAAAATTTAATTCTGCAAAATCACATGCACTTATTTGTTGTTTTTTAAATATTTGATCAATTATAAAATTAATTATCAGTTTTTATTATTATCAATTAATTATGGGAGTCCGACTGTAATCTCTGATAGTTTTCTCAGCATACTCGATGACTTGTTTAGACAAAGAAGAATACTCTATTACATAAAGAAAGAAGGGAGGGGTCATGGTGTGTCATTGGATGGAATTATTTATGCTGTGATTAGTAGTATTGACTTCAAATCTTTGTGTTTGCTTTACATTTAATTTATTTGTTTATGATACATTCTATACTATTTTTAATAAAAATGAAAATTTATATAAATATGATCCATATAGATCAGTGGTTCCAAAAACAAAATTTTTACTGACCCTTTCTACCAATCATTACAATGCAAGGAACCCTTAAAATTCGAAAAACCTAAATCCTAAATACTAGATACATCTTGAGACTTTTAGTGGACATACACAGTATAGTTCATGTGAATTACCACTACTTAAACTCATGAGAGAAATGACCTAGTAGAATAATGGAAATGAATAAAAAAGAACCAGCCTCTAATAGTCCCGTGAGACAGCAACGAAAAATGCAACCTATATTACCAAAATTTTTAGTATGTTTTAGGCAAAGCATCTATCAAAGTGAAGCAAAAAAAAACACATCCTCCACCTTAAAACGGGTGGATTACAAAATGGCGGCCATTCAAAAAGGGAATATTACTTTTTTCTACCATAATTATGGTTACTATCATGGAAATGGTTCATCCTATGATGGCAATCATCATAAAGTAAATTTAAGTATTTAATAAGCTTTCATTTAAGTGTTAAATGACATTTGTATGTCTCATATTCAATGATATAGAGGTATAACAAAAGTTTTTTTTGCGGAAAACAAGATATCTTTTCTAAAACAAGATGACTTTTCTAACATTATCCTATGAGGATAATCGTTATTAAGTTAATTATCAAGTATTTAATAAGCTTCCGGCTCTTGATCATGGCTCTAGACAAGAACCTTAAAACTTCAACAGCTATGTAAACAGTTATACCCTGATTTAGTTGTTTGGAAATAATAAACCATTGTGTAATAATTTGCAGCATTTTTGTTATTATACTCCTATTAAATTTGTTTCGTCAGAAATATTTCTTAAAATTGAAAATTTGTGATTTCAGGTTATTGAATTTTTTAAGAAATATTAAGCCTGAAGAGGATTCGAATGGAGGATTGGACAATGTTACTCTTTTGATGATATTGGCATTTCTTTATACTATTGATGTCAGCCAAATATATTTGGAAACTGGAGAAGGTTAGATTATTTTTTTATTATTTTTTTTTTCCTCTCTGACTATTGTTGGTGTTTTTTGAAAATATCCTTTTCTTTCTTTAGGTTCATTAGATTCATTATTTAATGTTCTATGTTCGATTTCTATATAATTTTTCTGGATCTATTTTCAAAAATTCTGAAATGTTTTTATACATCTTTTCATTTGTTTCATATACAGGAAATGGCTTTTTTATGTTCTAGTGATTCAGAGACAAATTCCTTTGTTGAAACCTGGAGAGGAATTTCTGAATATTTTACAGGAAGAAATGAAGACAAACAGAAAAACTTGGGTCTCATCAGAGTTGCAATCTTTAGTTGTAATGGGCTGGGCTGTTACTATTGCTACATTAAGAACTGTTCCTCAAATTATTCCTCCAGGAGGTAGATTTTTGATTGTTTCATAATTATAATTAAGTAAACCAATATTTTTGACTTTCTTAACAGACTTTTATTTAATAAAATGTACTGTATGTAATAAATTAATAGTGGTATGCAGAGTTGATCTGATCAATCAGTTAATCAGATAGAGGTGGGAGTGTCCTACGGTGTTTTTAAAATTAGTCTTGCAGAGAATAAGTTTTTCACTTTTTGTTCACAATTCTGAATATTAAAAAAATCCATTTTTCTGCCGTCCTCGACATTTCTCTCAAACTACTGCACCAATTGTTTAAAATTCTCCACAAAAATACGAAGGCATGCAATGATGATTCTAACATCTAGACGTTGATATCAGCTGTTTATTTTCAAACTGGTGGGCGATTAAAAGTGATTTAATTCAATAACTCAGTTAGTTTTGAAAATAAGGGAAATATTTATTAGCGTTTTTTAACCAAATTATAAAAAAAAAGATAAATACCCCTATAACTCAGTTATTTTTGAGGATAAAGAAAAACATGTATAGAGTTTCAGAATCAGTGAGAGTTATTGTTAAAAAAAAAAAAAAAATTAAATAAAAAAAAAAAAAAAAAGGAAAATATTGAAATCATGGCTATATATATGCTTGTAACTCTATTATTTTTGAAGATAGAAAAAAATATGTTAGTGTTTTTAACCAAAATAAATGCGTATAATTATGAAAAAAAAAAAAGAAAAGAAAAAAAATTGAAATTTTATTCATTAATACGCCTATAACTCAATTATTTTTGAAGATACAGAATAATATGTAGAATAGAATAGAATAAATTTTATTATTGACCTGTTACATTTAGGACCAAACTGGTCCTCTCTTACAATGAACGGGAATTGTATTTACATTTATGTTTTACCTTGAGTCAGGTCTTAAGGCAGTAAAGTCAGTATTTACTATAATAGATATTCCTATTATTAATACTATCTAATGGTTACAACATCATCAAAACAAAATGAAATATCCAATTTGAGATTAAAATAAAAATAAATAAACATCAAAGGAAATTTAACTCTCTATCCATTTTGGGCTCTTTGAAGTCTATTTAATAATTTTTCTGTGATGTCCGTATAGGTCATACTAGCATAATTCAGGTATGGCATTACCATATTACTTATTAGGATTTTTCTAATTGGCATAGAAGGCTGAAAATTTAGTTTTCTGAGTCGGAACAGCGCTTTATAAATTTTACTGCATACATGTTGAGTTTGTACGTTCCAAGTCGGATTATTATTTATGAAAATGCCTACATTTTTTATTTATGTACAGAGTTTTAGAGGCAGTAAAGTGCGATAAAAAAAAAAAAAAAAAAAAAAAAATATGTTGATCTGTATAGTAAGATCACAAATTATAATAGTTATAATTCTACCAAAACTCAGTTATTATTGAAGATAGAGAATGATAGAAAATATTAGCAGTTATAAAAAGCTATATAAAACAGATACAGCCTAATATAGTTATTTGGAAATGATAAACCACTGTGTAATAATTTGCATATTGTTTTATAAACTAGAGTAGGTAGAAATAAGCCTTTCATGATCTTTCCTTTGTTCTATCTCTCCTTAGATCTCTAATGTGATTGAAATATGAAACTTTAACATGCCAAAATTTTTATGATTCAGTGCAAAAGTGGAAAGAAGTTACAGCAATTTCCTCTAACACGAGTTTTTGTTCTTTGCCATTTTGACTTTA
This sequence comes from Piezodorus guildinii, assembly GCA_023052935.1. Taxonomy (NCBI): domain Eukaryota; kingdom Metazoa; phylum Arthropoda; class Insecta; order Hemiptera; family Pentatomidae; genus Piezodorus; species Piezodorus guildinii. The sequence continues at coordinate 36,293,697 of CM041293.1, read as the reverse complement.
CCATAAAATGTATTGCAAAAGTTCTATGTAATTAAGCCATTACTTTATTATTTATTTGAAATACATCAGAAGGTTTATTCCTGAAAATAAGGAGTCAACACTAACCACCATTGGCCATTTTTAAAAATGTTTCTTTTGTGTATTTAGGTAGCTCATTAAAATCCTTGCTGTATTCAACAACACATCTTTCTGATCATAATTTATAACAGTTGTCGAAATGCCCTGCCATTATTTAGTATTTTCCACTGTGGACACTTGTATCAGACCATTGCTGTAAATCACAATAGGTCTTACTTTATCCAGTCTGCACTCTGCCAAGGCTTGATACTTTTGAATCTTTTATAAACAGACTGAGTTTGTGTTACTGTCATTTATTTACTATGATTCAGTATATCATCTCTGCCGTGGGTCGTGGTATGGTCTATTGTAAATTATTGGTTTCAATTGAATATTATTCCTTAAACCCGGCTGAGTTCTTTGGAATTTGATTTGTATTACACTAATAATATCATTTTTATACCAATCGCCTTGATAGACTTAACCAATTATCATCTTACGACTTGATGTACACTACCGGACAAAAAAAGTGCACACCCGATTTTTGTGGTTTTATGACTAAATATGTTCTGAATCTGAGGGAATAAAAATAAAATAAATAGTAGGTTTTTAGAAATAGAATCCAATTTTTGTTTAATGATACCAAAATTTAGACATATTTTTACTTTCACTTACTATATATAGTAAGGGGATTACTAGATATAGTAAGGGGAAGTATTGCGATCGTGAAAATTTTCGAATTCCAGTTTTCAACGGAAATACTCGTTTTAGGATACCCAGAGTCCTAATAACCAAGTCCCGCAAAAAGGTCTGTGTGTGTGTGTGGTAACTCCCGGGCGGAAACGGTAAGTCCTATGAAACTGAAATTTCATATTTAAGACATCTATACACCCGAGATGCGACAAAACTTTTTTCATCAAAATGAGCTTACCAGAAGAGGCACTTTATACCATGCATTTTGCATCGTTTTTTTGATTTTCTCGAAAACAGTTCCGACGATTTTTATTATACTCGCTATATCGATGTAAAATTTAATGGGCTTTAATATCATGTAGGTTTCATTCTGATTAAAATGGTCTGACAGGGCTTAAATGCCGATATTTTGAATTTTCTTCCGCTAAAGTATCTTTAATTTTGTAGATTCAATAAAAATAACTATATTATCTTGTTAACGCTGATAAAAAACAGGTAAATATATAAGTTCAACGAATTCGATATCTAACTAAAGGAGAAAACTGAAAAAAAAAATTTTTTTATGCAATGTTTTTATTTTGAACATAGCAACAGTAATATACACGTATGATATACCTTTGGTAAGCTAAAGATTTTAGAATAAATATTATCTAATGCACAAACTTGTGAAAGTTAATAAAGAGTGATGAAAAGCAGATAAAACTGATTATTTTAGATAATAATATAATAGATTTTTTAATAAAACACATGTTTTTATAGAAATTCCATTTAATTATTTCTTTAATGGTTTCACATATTTTAATCTCTAACTGTATTCGAAAATCCTTTCATTGATTTTAAAAATGGAGGTAAGTGAAAGTCGTGTGTTGCCCGCACCAGATTTAAAAAAAATGAAATTTAAGTAGTAAATTTAGTCAATAAATAAGTCAAAGTGCACACTTATTAAATGATAGTTAAAAACTTAATAGTAGTAAATTAAATTCTCTAGATTAATAGTGTATGGTGTTTCCATTATTTTAAACTACCAACAACAACCGTCTGTTCATTGATAAACTAAGATTTCTTTTTAATTTTTTCAGTTTTATTTTTTCTGCTGACATTAAAATTTTATTCTAGAGTTCATCGTCACTATGAAAAGCTCCTTGCCGGTAAAGTTCTTTGGAAAGATGTAGCCAGTAATTTTCAATTGGATTTAAGTTCGATAAACGCAAAAGCCATTAATATTCATTTCCCAAAAATGAGCTTTTGTAATACGGCGCGTGTGACAGGGGGTGTTATCTTACAAAAAAAAAGTAATCCTCACTTGGAAAAACTTCATTTAGCTATGGATGCACTTTTTCTTTAATTAGTTTTGGACGATTGTTTACACATGTTGCACCGCACTCGAGATGGTTATATTCATTATCAGGTCCATCTTTGCAAAACCTCTTTTTCTCTGTAAACACTGTTTTGGTCCATATGTCCTGCGGTAATGCTAACCAGTTTCGAGCCATTTCCAGTCTTTGTACATGTACATGTTTCCGGCTCAAAATCTTTCATTGCAGACCAAAATCTGGCAGAAAAGACCAAAATCTGCATGGCAGACCTGGTTGATACAATCTCGTTTACCGCCTGTATTAAGGTATATTTATAAGATTGTTTTTTTTACCATACACTGGGTTTCGGAAGGGTAGAAGTTTGCAATGGTTCCTTTGTCTTTCAAACAAATAAATTAAATATATCTATATTATTTTAGTTATATTAATTATTAGAAAAATTTTTATTATAACTATTTTAATACTATATATAATTAATTATTTATTTTTTACTTATCATTTAGTATTTTTGTAGCTATTCTTGACAATGCAGATGTTATAATGAAGGATGCTATTGATGGAAAAGTGTTTAGCTTCTTAAATAGTTCCGTACTTCTCAACGAATTACTTTACAATGAAGTATGTATTATATTTTCATTCTGATTTCTATGTTTAACTACCTACTATTGTTTTCTTGCTAACTGTTATAATTAACTTTCTATCTTTGTTCATACTAGGTATTTATGTTGAAGCGTATTCACAATCTTATAACAGATTTTATTTCATTGATGCCCCAAAAAGTTGGTGAAATGAGACTGCGTGCTGAAGAGACGGATAAGACAATTCATGCCTATCTTCATGTATTTATTAATTTCTGATTATGTGCATTATTTAAAATATTTCAATTTTTTTGTTTAATATAATTTATATTAAAGGAAGGATTAGATCCCCCAGCAAACCTGTCACACGACTTCAAAGAACTCCTAATATCCATTGGAATTCTATACTCAAAGGATCCATTAAATCTTCAACTTGAATTAGATTATTGGTGTCCTCCTGAAAGTCTTCATTTAACACCATTTTCATACAAGTTTCAGTCAAAACAGGTAATTTATAATTTTGTTGGTTACAAACACTAGCAAAATTAAATTAAAATAAACATATAGAAAATTGTTTTTTATTTATATGAATTCCATTAAAATGTAAACTGAAATTTTACAAATTTATATATTTTTTACCCTCATAGTTTCCTTTAGTTCTTTTATAAACAAAATAATTATTAGTTATTTTTTCTTTATAACACAGATGAAATTAAGCTATATTGTTCATAAATGAAAATATTATTTCTTAATTCCTTAAATCATTGTATGATTTTAAAATTAATTATTAGTTTTAATCACCTTAATGATTATTATTTAGCCCTAAGATCTACTGTGATAGTTGTTGATAAAAAAATTCATTTTTACAGCTCCTATGTATGATTTCGTATTAATAAGAAATATTAAATAATGTTTTCCAGATGTCCTTATACAACTTCCTGGTTCAGACAAGTGAGGTTCTCCCTTCAACTCTGTTTGTACCTTATGTGAAAATGTTGGCTTCACTGGCTTCTTGTCAAAAAGGCGCAAGGCAATGCTTTCAATTATTGAAAAATAACGATAACAAAAATCTAACCTGGGACCATTTCTTTTCCAGTTTTAACAGGTCAATATATACATTTTTAACAGTGGTTTGTTTTATATTTCATTTGTGTATTATTTAATGATGATACGAATATTTATTTTAGATATTTTAATCATTTGCGTCAAGAAGGGCCTACTTCCGACACTGTGTATAGAACTGGTCCATTCAATAAAGGAATTAATTCGCAAGAAATTCAGGGTCTCCAGGCTGTTTTGGATTTGATTAAATCAATAGCAGGTAGGATTTTTTTTTTTTTTTCTGATTGAATCAATATGAAGTAATTTTGGAAAATATTGTAGTTCTACTGGTATAATTTTTAGAGTGATGAAAAAACATATTTAATTAAAAACACCTCTTTGTAATGATAGGTTTTTTTTACTCTTGGCAGTTTCTGTACTAAAGACTTCTTACAAAGTCCTTTTTTCCTTGAGGATTCTACCTCTTAGCTAGTTTTGCTGTATGGATAAATGCTTATTATATTTAATTAATAAGTTATCTATTTATATAATTTTGTCTGGGGGAGTGGCGTGGTAAATAATAAATAGAACTTTAATTTACTATTCTCTGGGTCCTGGGTTTAAACCCTGTCTGGGCAAATAATTCTCTTATTTCAGCTGTGGGAGGACCCTGAGGTAGGGTGACCCTCTTGGGGCACACCCAGCCTCTATAAAGTGATTTCTCAAAAATTATTGATGGTGAGGAGGGGGAGGAACCAGGCAGCTATGCCTGATCTTGACCAAATCATATTCCTACTTGGCAGTTGGCTAGAAACTGTACAAATCTCTATATGTACTGAGCCCATGGGCTCTATGAGTATATATACTTAACCCCTTGGTTGAGAGGGACAAGATTTTTTTTTTTTTTGATTGTATGGAAAATAATGTATGTTTTTGAGTTTTGTTTGAAAAGAAAAAACTGTTAATAAACAATGATTTATATAATATTGTATTTTAATGGCAACACTGCGTCGGTTGTGAACACTGTGTTAGTAGTGAAGGAAGGTTCTATTAAAATACTGTAGCTCTCCATATGTTTTTTGTTCTGTGAAATAAATACCACGTTTTCTGTTAAAAGTGTTATATCTTTAATTATCCCTTTAATCCTTAACAGGGTTATGGGCCCAGAACGGCCATCTGTTTTATAGTGTTTTATAGTGTTAAAGGACAGAAAATGTCAAGAGAAAAATATTTAATTGTCCCTTTCGCGGGGGACAATTACAACGCGTGGAAGTTTCGATTGAAAAGTATCCTGCGGGATAATGGAGCAATAGAGGCGATCGAAAAGGAGGACTTCAGTAAATCTACGGATAGCAAGCAATTGGAAGCTAAGGCCCAGTCTATCATAATAGCGGCAACCGGCGACAGTCACCTTGAATACCTAAAGAACAGATCTGCTTATCAAATGATTAAAAGCATGGAAGACAGCTTTAAGAAGAAAGGTACACGATCTAAATTATTTATAAGAAGAGAGTTGTCTGATATGAAATTCGACGAACGGAAACCTTTAATGGAACATTTTATTGACTTGGAAAAACTATTTGCGCAACTCGGGGATGCTGGCAGTGAGCTCTCGGAGGAAGAAAAAGTAAACTATTTACTCTTATCCATGCCGAGATCTTATGAAGGCATTATCACGGCTTTGGAAACTGTGGAGGAATTGAAACTGGACTTTGTGAAAAACAGACTGCTTGGGGAAGAGGAAAAACGGAACAGAGGAGTGACCAAATCCCTTGAGTCTTCAATCTTCTTGTGTTATGGATGTGGACGTGCCGGACACAAAAAATTCCAATTGAGCACTCAGCAGGCACGACTCAACTGTGACGGAGAATCAAGGCCGAGGACGTAGCGACTGGAAGTACAACGGAGGCCGAGACGACAGTAAGGCAACTCATCGTCAGACCCAGGGGAGAGGTAGAGGAAAGTCATTTCTAACAGGCAATGAAAATACTGAAGGTAGTAAATTTGTAAGTTTTATGTCCTTTAACCCTGACACCGAACAGCAGAATAAGAATGGTTTTAAATTTGTTGTTGACTCGGGTAGCTCATTCCATCTTGTAAATAACATTAGTTTATTCTTTAATTATTGTAAACTGGATAAGTCAATTAAAATTTCAGCTGCCAAAAATGACGTTGATTTAGAGGCTGTTGGTGTAGGGACAATAAAATGTTATTTGAGTGATTTTAAAGTTGATATTATATTAAATGATGTGTATTATGTATCCCCCAATTAAGAAAAAATTTATTATCTGTTTCCAAAATGGAAAAGTATGGTTTAAAGATCATCTTCAATAAAGGGGAAGTTAAAGTTTTCTCGCAAACCAATGAATTGATTATAGTTGGGCATAGATTAGGGTCCCTTTATTTTGTAGAATTTAAAGTATTATTTGATGATTGTTATTATGGGGCAAAATCAGACACAAATGATAATTCAGTAGAAATTTGGCACAAACGATTTTCTCACTTAAGCTATGGTAGTTTGAAAACGTTAGTAAATAAAAATATGGTTGATGGTTTAACTGATTTAAAAGAGAAAAATTTAGAAAATAGACATTGTGAACCATGCATTCTTGCTAAGATTACACGCCTTCCTTTTAATGGGAAAATGTATAAGGCTAGGAAACCCTTAGAACTGGTACATACGGATGTTTGTTCTGTTAGCCCTTCTACGTGGGACGGGTATAAATATTTTGTTACCTTCATAGACGATTTTACTCACTTCACCGCAGCTTACTTATTAAGAGACAAGTCTGAGTTTTTGAATATTTTAAGACTTATTATAATTATGCTAGTAATCATTTTGGTCATGGTATATTGAAGTTAAAGTCAGATAATGGTGGTGAGTACATTTCTAGAAATTTTAAATCCTTTTGTGATGAAAAGGGCATAGTATTGCAATATACTGCTGCATATAATCCCGAAATGAACGGCGTAGCTGAAAGAATGAATCGTACTCTGACTGAAAAGGCGCGTGCATTATTGTTAGATTCACAGCTTCCTAAAGAGCTTTGGGGCGAGGCCCTGCGATATGCGATATACGTCACCAATCGTAGTCCCACTGCTTCCCTTAATGTTACACCATTTGAAATGTGGGAGGGGAGACGTCCTAATGTGTCTAATTTTAGAATATTTGGGTCATCTGCATATGCCCATATTCCCCAAAAACTCCGAATGAAGTTAGACCCTCGTGGTGTGAAATTGAAAATGGTTGGATATGCTCCGGGGGGATACAGATTATGGGATGCTAATGAAAGGAGGATACGCATAGAACGAAACGTATTGTTCAGGGAAGAAACGTGTTCAGAGTCCCCTGAGACGATTAATATTGATGTGGAGTCTATCTCGGATGGGAAGGAGAAGGATGGTGGTAGTAGTCCTGAGAAAATTTTAACTTCTGATAATAAGTTAGAGTCATTACAACCTGAGGGAACGGATACAGATAATGTTAATTATAGGGAGCAAAGAAAGAAAACTAAACCAAAATATTTACAAGATTTTGTCACTGATGTTTCAGATTTAGATGATATATTAATGGCATCATTTTTATCTTGTTCTAATGGTAATGTCCCAGAAAATTATTATGATATAGATTCTTATGAAGATAAAGATATGTGGTATGAAGCGGTGAATGAGGAAATTAGATCTTTAGAGGATAGCAAAACTTGGGAAGTTGTAAAAAAATCAAACGATGCTAAGTTAATTGATTGTAAATGGATTTTTACAAAAAAGGCGGGTGATGTATATAAAGCTAGATTAGTTGCAAGGGGGTTTCAACAAGAAGGTAGTTTTACCAAAATTTATTCTCCCGTTTTGAAATTACAAACTCTCCGAGTTCTTTTTCATTAGCTGTTCAAAGGAACTATTTAATTCATCAAATGGATGTTAAAGGTGCTTTCCTTCATGGTGAAATTGATGATGTTGTTTACTTAAAGCCCCCACCTGGTGTAAATGTAAATAAAAATTGTGTATTGAAATTAAAAAAATCACTTTACGGTCTTAAAAAATCTTCAAAAAATTGGTACAATAAATTTTATGATTTTATGAAAAGTAAAGGGTTTCAAAGAGCAGAAAGTGATTATTGTTTATATTTTAAGGATGGTATTTACATTTTGTTGTATGTGGATGACTTATTGATTTTGGGTGAGGACAATCCAAGGATAAATAATGTTAAAGAAATTTTAAATGCAGAATTTAAAATGAAAGATCTGGGGTCTAAAAATTTAAAATATCTGGGTATTAATATTATTCAGGATAATGACTGTTTGTATATTAACCAGAAAGAATATTTGGAATCTATATTGACAAATTTTGGTATGTCTGAAGCAAATGCTAGTGAGTCACCCATGGATGTTAACGTTAATCTTGATGATTGTACGGTTGATTACTCTTTAGAGCATAAATGCAGAGCTTGTATAGGTTCTTTGATGTATGCTGTTGTAGGTTCAAGACCTGATTTGTGTGCTTCTGTTTCATATTTAGCGAGATATCAATCTAGACCATCAGAAAGGTTATGGCAATGCTTGAAAAGGATTTTGAGATACCTTAAGGGTACCATTAATTATAATTTAAAATATAATAAGAATTGTAATTCCGAATCACTAGTGGGATATGCTGATGCTAGTTTTGCTGTAGATAAAGATAGGAAATCTATAACTGGTTATGTATTTAAAGTATTTGATAATAGTGTTATTTGGCGTTGTAAAAAGCAGAGCACTGTAGCTTTAAGCACTACTGAGGCAGAGTTATACTCCCTCAATGAAGCCGCTCTGGAGGCTTGTTGGATTAGGAAATTATTAAATGAGTTAGGCGTTAGTTGTAATACCACTACCATATATGAAGACAATAAAAGTACAATATTTTCTGTATGTAATCCTGATAAAAAAAGAATGAAACATGTGGACGTAAAATACAATTTTATTAAACATAAAATAGAATGTAAGGAAATTTGTGTTATGTATATACCTACAAAGCAACAAATTGCTGATATTTTTACAAAACCATTAAATAAAACCTCTCATAATTATTTTGTACATAAATTAGGATTGGAATAGAGTTTAGTTCGTATTGTGTATTTTTAGTTTGTTAGTTCTGTTAATACAAATCATTGTAACATTGGTTGATAGTAACCATTGTAATGTTAGTTCTTACTTACTCATTGTAATGTTTGAAATTATAGTAATGTTAGTTCCTATTTATTTATTGTAGTGTTTGAAATAATTGTAATGTTCCGTTAATATAAATCATTGGGGGGAGGTGTTAATAAACAATGATTTATATAATATTGTATTTTAATGGCAACACTGCGTCGGTTGTGAACACTGTGTTAGTAGTGAAGGAAGGTTCTATTAAAATACTGTAGCTCTCCATATGTTTTTTGTTCTGTGAAATAAATACCACGTTTTCTGTTAAACGTGTTATATCTTTAATTATCCCTTTAATCCTTAACAAAAACTTCTATATAACCAACCATTTATTTTTACTGCATTATTCATTTGTATGAATGACAACACTTATTAATCCTCTTCCTAATGATAATGTTTGTTTACCTCTGTAGCATTTTGCTGCTTAAAAATAATTCAGAATTTACTAAAATGTCAATGTGTGATATTTGTATAATTTTGTTATAATTTACCACATCCCTCCTACTCTCCACACCTTTCGCCTACGAATTACCATTTTTTAGAAACCTGGACCACTACTTATGTGAAAAAAGGTTTAATGGACTAAGGGAATTGGAAAATGTGTTTTTGGAGTTTATTAACCTGTTAACTGGAGTACCCTTTTTAACTACGCAGCATATAACTGGAGGAAACTATTTAATTCGTAATTTCACGGACGTAATTTCATATTATTATTTTTTATGCTTAAAATAAATGAAAAGACAATTAATTATATACTTTTTCGTTTATTTATATTTGGATGTACACATACTCGATATTGTTCACATTTGACGTATCTATACGTTCTGCCCGGTTAAAAGGTTAATTCTATAGATGGGAAATTCTATTCTGAGGGAATGGTAAAGTTGCCAACACATTGGCAGAAATGTATTGATAGATTATTTTGATTCAATAGAACAGTTGTAAGTCTTTCATTTTAAATCCAAATCTTATATTGATTTCTAGATAACTCATGCTTATAAATGACAAAAGACATGCAAAATTTAACCCTTTTATTATAACGATAGGGGCATGTATACATGAATATATTTTTAGTATGTAAAGATTAATGTGCAGATATTTTATTGTTTTTATTTTAAGAGAGTTTTTTATATGTACAATAAATAAATAAAAATTCTGATGTAGTTGTAGCATGCTGTGATGTGAGCAATCCAGTATAGTTGGGCAGCACTACTTTATAAATAAAGTATTTTCTCTCTTCTCTCCTTCTAATAATTTTAGTCAAGAATCACTATTATTCAATATCATAATCCATTATTTATACCATCTCCGAGTATTTGGTGTTTGGCGATTCATATAATTATTTATTATTATTTTTTCAGAAAATGATTCTTTAACTGCTGAAACATTTTGCCAAATGTCATCATGGTCTGCTATGACAGTTCTCCTGGGATTATCAGTTTGCCCTGTTCCTATTCAATTAAAAACTCATATTTTCGGTGCATTGAGCGGTTTTGCTTCATCGGCTAATTGTGCTTCTGCTCTCTGGCATGCTATAGAATCTGCTCAAATTATAGCTACTGTACCTAGTACGAGTACTTTTCAGCGACGAGGGATTCAGGTAAAAATGTAGTTTTTTTTATTATAAATTATTTTAGACTATTGCTTTATACTAGATTGGTATTTTTTCCCCTCTGTTTTTCCCTATGAATATTCAAATGGTATTATCTGTAAAAATATCTTCTTGAGAAGATTTTTAAAAAATGTGTTTTGTTGCTTTAAGAAGAGCCATTAAATCTGAGTAATGTAGAAAATACAGAAATCGTTCTCTAAAAATACTTTACTACATCATTACTGGTGGTGGAACATTTAATTACAATTTGTTTCATTAAAAAGTTTTTTTGTAAATCAACATTTTAATAAAACAGAAAAAGATTCCTGCAAAAACTATTCTACATCACAACTCCTACTACAAGTAGTAATGTAACATACCTGTTTACATTTTGCACAAGTCAATGTAAAAATAATGACTGGCTTGTATTCTTGTTTTATTTTTATAATTTATTGGTTATTATCAAATTTCTCAAATTATAATGTTTATTTAGGCTGAATTGGAAGAAGTAGAATGTCGAAATGAAGAATATCCCTTGACTAGAAGTGTCTTACGTCTGTTCAGTGCTTTGACTGATAAACCGATTCCTAAGTTACTTGGAGCCTCACAAAGAACTCCAGGATTTGATCCTTATCTCAATTTTATTCTTAATTCTGTTCTGTTGAGGTTTCATGGAAGACCTTATAAAAATGCCAAAGAAAAGGTTAGTAAAATTATTCCTCTGTTAGCTTTGTAAATACTCATTTTTGATTTTGTTACATCATTTTATAACTTTATTCACCATGCTTAAAGTAGTATCTTTTTTTATTTGAGCACAGACACATGAAGGAGTTAAAACTCCTATTGTCAAGCAAAAATGTTGATTGTGTGTTCCAAAATTAAACAGGGAGGTGTATGTTTTATTATATTAAATATGTTATGATCAGTGTTTATGACAGTTATCCCATTTTAAGCGTTAATGGAATATTTGCACCATAATAAGTTAGTGGAAACGATCAATGTTGTAGTTTTTAATTTTATATAATTTTTCAAAGCATTAATATTTTTTAATTTTTAGTTTGTTTATTCTCCTTTTTATTATCATGAGTTTTATTTTAGTTATTATTATATAGCTTATTGGTCATACGTCCATCAATTATAATTTATTTAGCACAAATATTTATGCTTTGCTTATGTACTTGACATACATTAAATAACTAATACATGTACTATTATAGTGGGAAGTTTGTGAGTTAACCATGGCATTGGTCTGTAAATTGCTTCTACAATATGACCCTAACAATGATGAGTTCTTGGCAAAACATGTTCAAGCTTATTCAGTTGGAACTGCGCAAGTAAATCCTCCTCCTGGTTATCACATCATGATCAGTCTTTGTTCAAAAAGTGAATTGGTTCGTTTGGTAAGTGAAACATATTTTGAAAATGATTATTTACGTATTTATTTGCACTGAAAATTATTATTATTATTTTTTTTTTTTTGCTTTAGTGATTGGAAAGGTTTTTCTTCTTATATATAGGTTAATATTGATATGTTTATCCAAATTTTGTTTATAAAGATTTTCAGAACTTAAAAATATATTTATTTATATAACAAAAAATATATTACTAATTAAGTGTAAATAAAATCTAGATGTGTCTAATCAAGACTGTGGTGGTTGAGAGGCATGTAGTCATCCTGGCAACATAAAAGTTAAACAGTGCTGGTTTGAATATAGCCTGGGGTGGGTTGAAATTTATTTTTTGTGATCATCTCACAGAATGAATCGTCCTTCCCACACTGGTTAGAGAGGATTTAAAAAAAAATTGTCTTAATCTCATTTAATTTACTTTCACACTTTCCAGTAATAGATAAACAGGAAACAGTCTGTTTGTTTGATACCATTAGATCAATAAGTGTGAAAAACCAAACTGCTTGTTAATACTGCAACATTTTTGTTATAAATACTGTATTATCATTATTATTATTATTTTTTTTGTATTTAATATATTTAAGTTGATGTGCTATTGAAATAGCTGTATCCATCCCTCAAAATTAATGAACAGTGTTATTGGAGGCCATTGGGGCCAGTCCTGTTTAGGCGCCAACTTTGCATTGTGACAAAAACAGTGCAAGTTCTAATCTAGGTTTTTTTTATGTTAAACTTTTTTTTTGGAATGATAATATCACGAGTGAATTAATCAAAGCGTGTGGAGAAGCGGGCGTTTCCAAATTACATGTTTTAGTTAAAAAGATCTGGGAAAATGAAAAAATACCCGAAGAATGGAAAGAATCAATACTTATTCCGATTCACAAAAAAGGACCGAGGACGGATTGTAACAACTATCGTGGGATCTCTCTTCTCCCAGTATGCTATAAAATATTCTCGTCAATACTAACTAGCCGAATCACGGAATACGCTGAGGAAATTATCGGAGACTACCAATGTGGTTTTAGGTGGAATCGCTCGACTATTGATCAAATATTTTCCTTACGTCAAATATTAGAGAAGAAACTGGAATACAACGGTGTAGTCCATCAACTTTATATAGATTTTAAAAAGGCTTATGATTCCATAGACCGTCAGAAGCTATATAACATCATGATTGAACAGGGGATACCTAAAAAGTTAGTAAACCTAGTAGAGATATGTTTGTCGGAAACATTTCATAAAGTTAGAATCGGTCATAATTACTCCGAGAGATTTAAGGTGCGATCGGGTTTGAAACAGGGTGACTCCCTTTCACCTGTTTTGTTTAATATAGCCTTAGAATATGTTATAGAAAAGGTGATGAGTACCGAGAAAGGCTTACATATGGGTGACAAGATTCCGGTTTTGGGGTATGCCGATGATTTGGTAATACTAGGTGAAGACACAGAAACTATACAACTAAATACAAGTGTGTTAATAAAAACCGGTAAACAAATAGGTCTCGAATTAAATACCGATAAGACGAAATATATGATTAGTTGCAGAAATGGTGGCGATCTTGATGATATTAATATTTCAGGTCATACTTTTGAACACGTAGAGAAATTCAAGTATTTAGGTTCAATGATAACAAGAAAAAATGAAATCCAGGAAGAAATAAAGTCCCGGTTAAAGGTGGGAAATGCGTGTTATTATTCGGTTGGTAAATTGCTTAGCTCGCGGCTTCTGTCCAAAAACTTAAAGGTTAGAACTTATAAAACTATTATTCTTCCAACGGTTCTTTACGGATGCGAAACGTGGCCGCTTACTTTGAAGGATGAACAACGGCTTAAGGTTTTCGAGAATAAGGTGCTGCGTAAAATATTTGGTCCGAAGAGAGATGAGGCCACTGGGGAGTTTAGAAGGTTGCACAACGCGGAATTGCGGAGTTTGTACCCTGTGAATATAATTGAGTTGATAGCATCGCGGAGACTCAAATGGGCGCGTAAAGTTGTTGGGCTTAGTGAGGAACGGATTCCGAGAAAGTTGGTATTTGCTGAACCGACTGGTAGGCGTCCGAAAGGTAGGCCGAAGCGTCGATGGGAGGATTGCATTAAGGCTGATCTCGGGGGCTTGGGCTTGACCGGTGAACATTGGACGAGTCTGTGCAGGCGAAGTTTGGTGGTATCGGCATCGAACCTTCGGGTTCGGTAAGCCTATTATTATTATTATTATTATTATAAACTTTTTTTTTACTACACCCATTAAAGTAATTTCATCCTTCTCCCTTTGGTTGGGTTAGGTTGTAGGATAACCTGTATTACCTCTCTAAGTTGTAAAATAAGAACATTAAACCCTAACAAATAGAAGAAGTTCTACTGGATTATTTGTAATAATATTGCAGCTCTTCAAAAATTGATGGATGTTTTATGATTTTTACCGACTTCTTAGTCGATGTGTTTATAGCTTAGCTTAAGCAGTAGGTTGTTTTTTATTTTGGTGTTATACCTGCATTATCATTTGTTTAAATCTCTCTCTCTCTCTCTCTCTCTCTCTCTCTCTCTCTATATATATATATATATATATATATATATATATATATATATATATATAAAATGAATCGCCTTTTCTCTTGGTGATCGCAACACGTGTGAACGACTCGACCGATTTCACTAATTATTTTTTTGTTTTGTTTCTATGAGTTAGGAGAAAGATCTTATGAAAGCAAAACAGAGAAAAGTTACTTTGTTTGATTTTTTTTTTCAATTTTGCTAGGTAATAATAGTCTCTCTATTTATATATATAAAAATCTGGTGTGCGTAACACACGACTTTCACTTACCTCCGTTGTTAAAATCAATTTAAGAATTTTTGAATACATTTAGAGATGAATATAAATTGTTAAACAATTAATTAAATTGAATTTCTATAGAAATATGTGTTTTATTAAATAATCTATTATATATATTTTTGTCTACAGCAATCAGTTAATTTTATTGGCTTTTCATCACCATCTATTAACTTTTACAATTCCGTATTTTAGATAATATTTTTTCTAAAATCTTTAGCTTTCCAACGGTGTATTATACATCAATATTACTATTCTTATGTTCAAAAACACAAAATTGCTTAAAAAGATATTTTTGCACATTCTCGTATTAAATAAATAAAGTTAGAAATGATTGATTGATTATTATAGCTTTGTTTGTTTGATATTGCATGTCATCAACACTTTATAAATCTCTTGAAGGTAAATGGTTAATGTTTTATTACTTACGATTATCTTTATTGCTCATTTTTTTTTTTTTTTTTTTTTTTGGTGGAGGGAACAAATTTTCAGTTTTACATTTGAAAGTTGATTTTTTACATATATTTCCATTTCCCCCTTCCCACCACAAAACGTCCACGTGAATATCATAAATCTAATGCTTCCTCTTCACCTGTCTCCTCTTCCTCCATATCTCTCTCATGAGCTCTGCATGCCTATGTTTTATCTCCTCAGACCAAGCAAGACCTTTTGAATATTTCCATTATTTTTCATGAGTATTTTCTTTAATAATTTTATTTTTTTTCATTTTAGGTACTTTTGCTTATAGATGAAGGCTGTAGAATTTTGGATAATTATACAAACTTTGCTGGTAAAAAAGAACTTGAGAATGCTGTTTATTATTCTTTAAGGATGCTTGAACATGGCCTGGCTATACAGCAACAGTTTCTTAGTCTTCTCAGCTCAGGAAACAGTTCACTTCTTTTGCCTGGACTTAACAGGCTAATACTTGGCATAAACCCTGTGACCAGTAAACCTGACCATCTTTTGAATGTGGCTAAGTTCGTATCTTTAATACATTAAAATTTATTTTGAAAAAGTTCTTATAAAATTTAAAGTTGTAATAAACTGAGTGAAATAGGAACCGTTAAACATAACAAACAAATAAACTAAACCAATTTTTGATTTTTTGACCAATTTATGTTTCTAATTTTTTCCAAAGATTAAATATAAGTACTAATAGACGTTAACATAATATTTTCTTGCTAAGTGCACTTTTCATTTCGATGAACTCATAATCCCAAAGTGATAAACACTTAATTGGTCAAACCGTAGTTTTTAAACATAAATTACACCACATTTAAATTGTATCCGTGCAAAGCAAGGGCGAGTCGCTAGTAATATGTATGATGATGATGCAACAGAAATATATAATCTAATTCCAGGGTTCGCAAACCGTAATTCCAAGTTGTCATCTTTCTTATTTTTTAGTGCTTTACCCTTTGAAATATTGATTATAATCCTAAAATAAGAATATATTAGACTTTATTGTATAATATCCTTTTTATATATATATATATACACATGGGAGAATCAAATATAAACGAGACTTATTTTTTAATTTTTACTTCGAACACAAAGAAAAGTACACCTCAGTTTTCTACATAGTCTCCTGATTTGCAAATACATTTTTCCCAGCGCATACGTAATTTTCCAATCCCATGCTCATAGAATGAAGTAGGTTGTATCTTCAGCCAATTGAGCACGTAGGCTTCAACCTCATCGTCACTGACGAATCTCTGACCTCCCAAAACTTCCTTGAGTGGACCAAACAGGTGAAAGTCACATGGTGATAAGTCTGGACTATAGGGAGGGTGTTCTAGCATCTCCCAGCCCATTTGCTCCAATTTTTCTCTCGTCAGGGTCGCAGTATGCGGGCGAGCATTGTCCTGAAGAAAAATCACTTCTCTCATCGGTAGATCCCTTCTTTTGCGGCAGTACAGTCAACCTTCTCAAGATTTCAGCCGGTTTTACACCTTCGGCAGCAAGAAAAAGTTTTCTTTATTAATATATATCCTTGTTACCTTATATAACCATTGTTCCCAACAGACTAAATAAAAACTTTCCTTTAAAATGCTACTTTCCTTTTTTGATTCAGTACATAGCTTAAATAATGGATCTTTACAACAGAAATGATAGTTATGATTTTATATATTTTTTTATTATTATAACATTTTTATATTTCATACAAATTTACTATAATCTTTTTTTCAGATATGTTACTTACGATCATTTATTGTCACGACATGCCTTAGCAGCTGTTAATATCCTCTATCTGATAACTTCCTTATCTTCTACTCCACCTGGCCACCTCCTGTCACTATTTACTGCAGGCGAATTGAGACCTGGATTTGTTGGTGCCCTAGAAGCTGATGAAGACGAGGACGAAATAGTTCAAATGAAAACTTCTATTTGTAATTTTCTCCTTCAAACTCTATCACTTGGTGCACCCAATGTTGCTCATTATTTATTTGGTTTCGACCTTAATAAAGAAATAAAGAAAACAGAATTTCAACAGCCAGGTATTTTTTAAATATTATTATTATTTATTTTCTTGTTGTAGACCCTTATGATTAATTTCAATCCAATAACCTTTCTTAATAGAACCAATTGTTTATTTTGTTTCCACGTTTGATCAACCTGTTATTTTAAAATTATATTTATATCAAAATACTCCTTTCCTGCTTTGTGTTATTAAGTAGGAAATAGTTTTCATCAAAGCCAAAAAAAAAAAAAAAAAAAAAAAAAAAAAAGTAATAATTTGATATTGCTATATCTGGATTGATTATTAAATTATGAATCCATACAAATAATTTCATAAATCTATTAGACCAAAAATGTAAGATTCAGATTTAGAATATTCTAAGTTTCTAGAATAATTTAATAAATTATTAATACATTTTGAGGAGAATTTAATTTTGTGGGTAGTCAGGAAAACATGTAATTAAGTAGGAACTTAATGTTAGTTAATGTTTTGATGACTGCACCCCAGATTAACTTGTCCTCAATATAGTAATACGCTTTATTTGATATTTCATTTATTTCTGTTATCCTTATACTTTGATAATTGAAACCATGATTTCTCTTTAATATAGCTAATAATAAAAACTCTTATTACAAGGCCTAAACCAACAGATAATTTACTTGATATTTTTTATCTTCAAGTTTATATTTAGTTCGTACATATGTTTTATTAAATGCCTTTTTTCAGTGCACACTTTATTAAAAGTTAGTGCCTCAGCAATATTACGATGTAATTTTTACTTAAAAGCAATTACATACTTGACAAATTAAAATTATATCTGAAATATAACTTCCCTCATTTCTTTGATTTTTCTGTGTGTTTTTTTAGGTGTACGGGGCCAACCAAGATCCTGCCTGCATTCTGTTATTGGACGGCTTAACAATTTTTTGATTCATCCCAGTGAAAGTTCACCAGCTTTAGTGGAACTTTATTATAAAATAATTTATGCATTGGCATATAATACTCGTACGTCTGAGCCTGTTTTGCGTTTTCTTCGTAGTTCAGGAGATTTTCTTAGGAGACATTTATCTGCCCTTCCATTCTGTGATAATCCTACCGGTAAGATTTAGCATTTTCATAGATATCTTATGGAAGAGAAAAAGTAATTTTTCCATTGGGTTGGAGATATTGGTTAGCCAAAGACTGATGGAATATTTTCACTTGACAATGCAAATTTGGTTCTTTAGATCCGTGATCCTTTTTTTTTTTTTTGAATTTTAATTAATTAATTTATGCTTTTATTTACGGGAACTAGAAAAAAACCATTACAGATGTAAACAAAAGAATTATTGCGAATGAAGTGTTGTGTTTTACTGTATCAACTTTTTTATTAGAGCAAAAACAGAAAGTATTGGTTAATGTTGAACCTTTTTAATATAAGGTTTAATGTTATATTAAACAGCAGACTAAGATTAAAAAGAGGTTGCAGAATTATTAAAAAAAGAACAGGTATCAAACAGTGAAGTAAAATTGGAAGAAGAAAGATATAACTGATAGTGACAAGATATATCCCGGTTCTGATAGATAATTTCCTTTTTGGACAGTCCCCTGCCAGCCGCACTCTTTATTATTGCTTTTTTACTATCAGACTGTTAGTTTCCTCTCCAGCCTAGAACCTCCCAATCCATTATCTGATTTAGTATCATCTTTTCTTGTGATCCTACAATCTGAGTCGTAACACTTTAATGACCTCCAGTATATTCTTTCTTATATCCATTTTCTCCCTTATGATAATGTTCCTGACCCTTTCAATCATTGATATCCTTGCTGCTCTCCTCCTAAATCCAATTCCTACAGCAAGCAATTTTTTCCTTTAGGTCATGCTAATTGGCATTGTCACTGATCTGCATAACAGACTCTCTGTAATGCCTTGCAGATCAGTTTTTTGTTTCTGGCTGGATATTACTGTTCTATAGCTTGGAATTAGGCATTTCTACTGCTTTTTTCCCATTTGAGATTTTTATTTTTTTATTGAAAAAACCTCACACTTTCATGTGGTAAAGAGGGTTATAATATGAATTAGTTTGTATTGTGTCTAATTTTTTTACTTGTAAAATTCAATGTGGATATTATGTATAATCATTTCCATTAGTTAATTTAAATCCAATAAATAAGTAATCATAATTAGTCCAAAAACTAAGTGTAATAATTTTTTTGTCCACTGTAGAAAGTTGTTAAATTATATAAATAAAATATGTTTTCTCGCCTTATAAAATGGATATTTATAAAGAAAGAGAAGAATTTACTAACACTAATGCTGATGTGTGGATTTTTTTGGATATATTTTATTTAACAAAATAATTTTTGAAGTTTGGTAGAAAATGATAATGAATATTATTAGTTGAATATTGGAAAATACAGGAGGAAAATAGTCTGGGTGTTGATAAAAAAAAACATTTGTTTTGACCTGACCCACATTGTAGATTTAAGATGAAAATTTTGTGAACCTGAGTGTAATCATACATTCTTACAGATTTGTTTGTTTATTCATTTAACGCCACTTTTTGCTAATGTGGGGGGAGGGAGTCCTAAATTTTGCCTATTCAGGTTTTATTATTATAAGGATCTTTAAGTACCTGACATTGTACCGGCTTGGAGCCATCTTTTTATGTCCCCTCCAAAAGAAGGCATAACTAAATATTTTTAAGGCCTATTGAAAAATCCTAAGGCCACCTGCAGGTTTGAACCCATGACCTTAGGCATAGAAGGCTGTTACGCTAGCCACTACACCAGAGGTGACCCCAATTTATTTAACAAAAAAGTAATTGTCTGTGCTTAATAGGAGTTTTGTGTTTAATTTTATTGTTCAATTATGGAATATTCGTAGAATTATTTCAAATTTTCATCTAATTATTTGATATTTTATTATTTCAATAAAATTATATATTGAAAATAAAATTTAAAATAATTACAACCATTACTTGAGTTGCTACTTTAAGAAAATATATCTTCATTTAAAAAATTAATTAATTTTAGATGTTGAACTGAGACAAATGAGTTGGCTCTTGAAGACAGTTGCTATCGAAATGAAAGTAACAGGATCTAACCAACAGCTTTCACAGTTGGCTAGTATAGTGGAGGTTTATACAGGAGATCAAAAGCAAGCTGATTCTGATACCATCGACCAGACATTTCAGAGTAGTTGTAAGTGTTTAAAATTCATAAATTTATTTCTTTTAGAAGGTAGAAATAATCGGGGGTAAGTCGTTTTTTTTATTAATATTTTGATTTAAAATAACTAAGTTTATCAGTTTATACTTGACATGGCTCAGCAATGTCCTGGCAATGGCTCACAAGTTTGAGCCGAAACGTTGGCAAAATTAAAATATTCAAAAAAACGACTGACTCCCATTATTTCTACCTAAGATAATGTCAACAGTGGATTATACATCCTCAATGTAGTTGTTATCTCTTTTAGATTTGTATTTAATTTTTTTTTTTTTTTTTATTTCTATATTAGTAAATTTTATTATTTTTTTATTTATAACTTTTAGAGGAGTGTAATTTTATTCAAGTAGATATATTTTAATTATTTAATTTTCAGTGGAAAAAACAAAAGTTAATGAACAGCTTGTGTTGAGATTGATAAAACATTTGAATTTTGATGTACAACCAGTCGCTTTACCACGTTTAGAATTTTTTGATGCCAATACTATAAAGAATGTGAGTTTCTGTTACAATTTAAATTTTATATGTTAAAAAATAATTTTAATTGGGTGAATTTTATTTATTTTTTTATTTCTTCTCTTGTTTTAGCTTCTTACTGAAAATGAAATGGAGGAAGGACGTATTAAATTGATCAATCCTAAAAGTGTTCATGTTTCGTTGATGAAGCATTGTAATATAACAGAATCATCAGATAAAGAAG
Organism: Piezodorus guildinii; assembly: GCA_023052935.1. Lineage (NCBI taxonomy): Eukaryota > Metazoa > Arthropoda > Insecta > Hemiptera > Pentatomidae > Piezodorus > Piezodorus guildinii. Next base: position 36,272,635 of record CM041293.1, on the reverse strand, counting down.
CTAGTGTTGCTAAAAAGAAAAAACCATTTACTCGATGAAATTAATGTAATCTTTGAATTTTATTTATTGTTGATATTGATTTTGTTATAGTTGATATGTTTTGTTTTTTTTTGTTGCGAAACGGCCTTAAAGACCACGCAAATATCATTTTCTCGCAACTTTGCCCATAAATTCCACTCTTTTTCTCTCTTCCACCTCTTCTTCATTAGCTCAGACTGGACTCTTCTCTGTTCCTCGCTCCATACTCTCCCTTTCTCACCTCTTTGACACCCACAAGGAGCTTTATCTTCCCTAATTTCTCTCTGTACTCATCTCTATTGACACAATCCTGTGTTGAGATTCCCAACCTCACTGTCTCTTTCCTTATCTGCTGAATGTATCCTCTGGCCTCTTTATATCCCCACATTTTTTTCAAAGATTTTCTTATTTATTCTCCCCTGGCTCATCCTTACCATATGCCCGTAGAAATGCAGCCTCCTTAACCTAATGTCCGTTTCCAGGTCATCCATTTCTTTGTACAGTTCTCTGGTAGGTCCTCAGCCTATAACCCTCTGGTGACTTTACTGGCCCCTCCTCAAGATCTTCCTCTCAATTCCCAAAAGTTTCCTTAAGCTAGGAAGAGAAGCGGTCTCCATTCCATACATAATAACCGGTTTGACAACGGTGTTATAGTGCCTTATTTTCTTTTTTATTGAAAAAGCCTTTTTACAGTATAGACTACTGGTGGCAAAGCTGAGTTTTTCTGTCTTGACCAGCCTCTCCTCCATACCCTTTCTCTTGGACCCATTATTACAAATAATTTCCCCCAGATATCATAAGCTATTGGTGACCCTGATTTCTCCATACTATGTTTTAAATGTTTTTTCCCAAAAGTTTCAATCAGTAGTCATCAACTCTGTCTTTTCAAAAGATATCTGCTAACTGACTCTTTCAGCAATTTCTTTTAGTGTATTAAGCTGCTCTAGATATTGTAGTTATTCATTCTTTTGTATTTTAAAAATAAGTTTTATTTGTTTTCATTGGAATCGTCCTTTAAGTTATGTGTTTTCAATTATATTTATCAAATAATGAATTAAATTCTTTTTTATTTTATTTTTTAATCTTGTTCCATTAAACCTGAATACACGGCTTTCTGAAAATGATCCAAAACTTAAGTAATCTTAGAGCAATAAATATATAACACTTCTTACAAATGTATTCATGGTAGTTGCAATGTTTATGAAGGATTTATGTGGTAGTTTTTCTTTTTTATTGGTGATTTTATATTGATGATTTCCTATTTTTTGCAACTATTGTTAATTAATAATATTTTTATATCACTTTAGGAAATTCTCAAGTATGTGGAGGAATATAATAACTCTAAAAAAGTTTTACAAGCTACAGCTAGATATTTTGATGCATGGCGCCAAGCAACTGAAGTTATGTTCGCCTTTGCCTCTCAAGATGCGTTAAATCTTGAAAAAAGATTCAAGCTACTTGTGGATATCATACATGAGCTACTTAGTAAGGTATGGATTACTTACTCAACTGAATATAATCAATATACTATACTATTCATATTTAGATATATTCATGGCACTTTTTCTTTGATGATAACTCTCGAAAACTGAATAAGATGAAAAAGTTATATAAATTTTACACTGGACAGGCTCAAAAATGAATTTGAAATATGTAGGGATAGATTTCGGTATTACCTAACTACTTTTGATCTTAATAACTCTCACCAGATAGCATGCAACTTATTATTTAGAGTTTTTGTTATTTATAACTTTGTTGAATAATGTGTTTTGTTATATACTGTCAACCCCCTTAAAAACTTAAGTGATACGGAATATTTTATATAAAAAAAAAAAAATAAATAAAATAAATGTATTTATTCTAAAGATACATTCCCAATAATATCATAATATGATTTTCTTTTTATCCAATGTGACCAAAGATTCAATTAAAAGAATATATGTTGATGCACGCTTTTATACACAATTTTAAAAATAATTGTCACATTCTGGCTCAATAAAATAAAAATCATAATTTGATTTATTTATTTAAAACTATTAAAATAAAAGTTAATATCGAATTTGAATTTTTCGAGTATAGATATTAGACTTTTCTATATCGTAGTGAGGTCCATTAATAGATTCTGGGATGTGGTGATTGTGAAAAAAAAACAACTTCATTTTAGATCACACTCTCCTCACTAATTGATTTATTTTTTAACATCGGCAATATTTGTAACCTTAGAACATAAATTTGATGACCTTAATATCAATGATATCTGAAAAGTTAAATTAAATGGATTAACGAGATTGCAATCTCTAAATCAATTGTTTCTTCATAATCAGATCATCTCAGAACCTAATAATTTACCATGATATAAAAAAACTTTCATTGAGTTTAAATATGAGTCATTTCTACAATTTTTTTCCTCATGAGAGAGAAATAAGATTTAATTCCCATCCCTGAATATGGCTATGCTGGAGAAAGAAAGCTCTGATTTCGTGGAAATATCTTTCAAATTAGGTATTAACAAAATAAAAAAGATTATCTTAACATTATTTAGTAGATAATAATAGCTTTTATTGGTTTCAATTTTATATTCATCATCATTATATTGTATATAATGCTTTTTTTTTTTTTTTCTTAACAGGCTGTAGTTTCTTCTACTCAATCGGAAATTGCTAAATTGGCATCGGGCTCTATTCTACTTCTTTGTGTTGATCTACGCCAGACGTATATCTCGGATCTTGGGAAAGATGATGAATCAGATAGCAAGCTGTGCAATTTTCTGGACTCTAAATATTCCAGTATTGAGTATAAACTAACAACTATACTCACAAATCTGATTAAATGGATATTATCATCAGGTTGTCATAAAATTATTTAATTTGATTTATTTTAGTAGTTAAAATGATTTTTTTTAGATATCATTAGTAATATTTACAATTATATATCTTTTCATATCAAGATAAAGTAATTCAGTTACTCTTGTATATAAATATAGGATATAATCATGGACTATTATACTTTTTATTTTTTATCTTTTGATTTCTTTCTCTTCAGAAATGTCTAAATCTTCTTTAATGTTTCTCTTCCATAACCATGTTTTCCTAAATTTTGATTAATTATCTCAGCTTTTACCCGATCTTATTTCTAAACCTGGATTTATTTGGAGGTAAAAATGACATATTTGTGCAAGAAATAAATATATGCAATGTCGGTTTCTTTCCCTTTTGCAAATAGTTAACAAAAAATTTGAAGTTCATAGAGATTCCTTGTCAGTCTCTTCTGTTGATCAATGCTGTCTCTTCAACCTAATATAAATTTTATTTTATTTTTATATATGATTCTCCAAAGTTTAAATCCACAAGATTCATGAACCAGCTTTATAGCTTTATTTATGAAAGAAATATCTTTATGATTGGTTCTACATTATGTTCCATTGTTGTTTTCTTGACAATCGGATTGCATAAGTTGTTGATCACATTTATTTGTTTAACTTTATGATTTGTTCGCTGCTCCATTAATAAGTTTGTCATGTTTAATTTAGCATGGTTGATTAAATATAGAGATATTTAGAACCTTTCTTATATCATTTCTTAGACTGCGACATTCATTTTAGTTACAATAATTTAAATCCCTTCTTTAAACATTTCTTATGCTCTTCTCTGAATATCCATGGATGTTAAAATAAAAACAATATAATTTTTAAAAAATGTCTGAATAACAATTAAGATAAGATTTGATTATCTTCAAAAGAAGATGAAAAACGTATCTAGTGTCATAAGAATAGTCTAATATTCAGCATTTGTATGGCTTGGCTGGAAAATTATTTACCAACTAAATGACAAATAATAAATTATTATATAAATAAAATAGGACAGATGGAATAGGTTTTGCACACCTCTGAAGCCTCTCTTATTATTTTTTTTTCCCCTTTATCTTTTCATTCATTGTTTTTTTTTTTTATATTTCATTTTTTTTTTAGTAAGTATGTATTATTTAATAATTGTAATTGGCACATTTATGAGTGAAAAAATTATTTTGTCTGTAGGAAAGGGCTTTAGGCCCTTAGTCTACAAAGACAATAAAAGTCTATCTATCTATCTTGAAGAGATAGCTTTGCTGATTCCCTCTTCAATTTTTTTTTTTTTTTTTTTTTTTTTTTTTTTTTTTTTTTTTTTTTATGCCTTTATAAAGGAATTTCTTTTTGTAAATTTAAATTTATTTTAATTGTTATATTTAGTTATTAATTTCTAATTATGGTTTATTCTTAAAATAACTGTATAAATTTGCAATACATATATTTTCCTAATATTCCTTGAAAATTCTTATTGTTGCGGTGGAAAATTAATGTAAACAATATTTCTGTTATTGCGTTTTATTAGTTGTCTTATGGCTATTGAGAAATGCTTTTTGTATTTGTGAATTTTATTTTCAGGAGTAGCAACTCAAAAATTAAGAGCTAATTTGTATGCAGCTCTTTTAAATTTTCTTCAGTTAAATCGTGAAAAAGTGAGTGGATCAACAAAACCAACTGGTTTGTCTCGCGACAGTACTTATGTAACACTCCTTGATAATACCACAATGGAAGTACAAAGGCCAGCTTTAGGCATTTTCATGTCTAGCTTCAATTCTATTCGTTCTTATGGGGATCGTCTTGTTGACATTCTCTGTCATGATTCTTCTACTGGCCATGATATTTGTAAGGTAATGTTAAATGAATATTGTCATTCAAATTTATAATTATTTTAAAGTTTTCTTGTTATTATAAAATGTTTTGTTTAGATGCTTGCTCTGTCTTGCCTTGACATGGTTGTAGAACTGGATTCTGATATTTCGTGGATAAATGTTCTGTCATCAAGAGGTTATATGAAATTTATTATCCATTCACTGTTGGACTCGGATAAGCAGCTGGTCGCTCTTCTGTCTAATAATGTCAAGTCTCTCAGAGCACTCTATGTTTATGAAGCAAAAATGGTAAACATTTTAACATATATTTATGTTTATATTTAGCTATTTTTAAAATCTCAATCAGATGGCTGTTGGGGTAACTGGCAGTGTAGGCCCTTGGCTGCAGAGTGTTTCCTCAGAAACCAAATTATTCTTCATCTATTTCCTCATTTATTAAAATAAAATGAGCTGAGCTCTCAGCTAACCAGTGCTACTACAGTCTGCATTAACAACTATGCGGCCATATCCTTTCCCATCAGACCAAGATCCACCTCTACAAGAAAATATTATATCCAGTACTAATATACGGCTCGGAAACCTGGACTCTAACCAAGAAGAGTGAACAAAACATCCTCGTATTTGAGCAGAGAATCCTTTGAAGGATATTTGGAGCAATTTTAGCAGATGGAATCTAGAGGAGACATTCAAACCGGGATATTTATGTTGTATTCAATGAGATGAATGTAGTTCAGGTAATCAAACTGGGCCGATTACGATGGGCAGGTCATGGTCATGAGTGAAGAGGAACTACCCAGAAAACTCCTCAAAGACCGTCTCTACTGAACAAGAAGACAAGGAAGGCCGAGATGTAAATGCGCGACTGGATGGCAGTTGCACAGAATCGTTGTGACTGGCGGAGGCCCAGATCCAGCAATAGATTGTAGTGCATTGTTAATAATAATTAAAATAAATATATTTTTAACTCAAAGATTTTATGTAACTATATGACAGTTGTCATAGGCTGTACTTTCATAGCCTTATGTACATTGACACATCTGAGAATCAGACAATTTCTCCAAAATGTTGTCATAATTAACAAATTTTATCAAAATAATAAAATTGGATGACTTACTTCATAATTAACAAATTTATTAATATTATTTCTTACAAAATATCTACATTTGAGAGACTTTATCATTCTTGTGATTTCAGTATTATAAGTTTTCAGTTTCAATACCTTTGCTAAATAATCTTGTCTGAGATCTCAATAAATTTTAATTTATTTTTAGATTCCTCTTATTTTGTGATGTATCATTTTATTTATTTATTTTTTCTTTTAGGCTTTGCTTTGTCGTGTTGCATCAATACCTTCTGGTGCCGAAATGTTACTTGAACAAAATGCTTTGTCATGTCTTTCAACATTGAATGTATATAATAAGCATCCTGAAATAACGACGAACATCCCATTGTAAGCAAATAGTTTCGTAGATAATTCAAATTATTTTACAAAATTTCTTTAAAAATTGAGATACTGATTCTTTTCGTTTTTAGACCAGTCATGGACATGGATTTTGTTCCTAATGTAAGCACTCGATACCTTCAGATATTGTCTCCAGCTCTCGCTCTTTGTGATGCCATAATTTCTTCTATGGGTGTGGAGAACCAGGCAGCGATTGTTCAGGTAATTAAATCTTTATGCTCTTTAAAACTTTGTGGAAATAGTCAGAGGGCTGTACAAAACTATATAATGTGAAAGTTTTATGTTCATTTTTGACATAGTCTTCATTCTGTTTAATATTTTTATTTTAATATAGTAAACTAATTAAAGATTCTTTAATGGATGTAAGTACTTAAATATATACACTGGCTCAAAAAAGTTTCCTAACAAGATGTTATTAATTTGTAGGGCTTTATATTTCCAACTTAACAATTTTCTAATGTGCAAATTATTAATACTGATGTTGGATAAAAAAAAAAAAAAAAAGTTTTATTTGTTTTCATTTCAATATCAATATTAATATCAAAAAAGGCAGAATGCCATTTGTTAATGATAGGTCAAAAAAGTTTCCATACACTTTCAATAGTAATCCTATTTGTTGTACTGTGTCCATCTTTTCAGTGTTATCTGTATAAATCTTCTATACTCAACTCTTAGTTCAGCATTTGCTTTTCAATATGCACGTTTCTCATGATTAGAGAGAGCTTATGGTTCGTTACCAAATGCAGGGCTTATCTCTAAGAAATATTGAATAAGTCACATGCTACTGTACAGTATGTACTAAAGTTTGAAATCTCTGGAGGATAGACCACGTGCTGGAAGACCCAGGAAGCTGGAGAATCACCATAGGCAAGCCATCCTCGCTGAAGTCCATGCAAATCCTTACATTACCTCTACTGCAATGGCCATCAGAATAAATAGGGACAATGGGATTCAAGTCCACTCAGAAACAGTCCGATATATTTTAAGAAGAGAAAGATACAGTGGTCAAGTTATGAAAAAGCCCTTAATCAGTAAGATAAACCGGAAGAAGCATCCGCAATTCGCCAGGGAATTTGTAACTGAACCTAATAATTTCTGGGAAAGGGTCATATTCTCTGATGAATCCTAATTTAATATTTTTGGGCCAGATGGAAGGTCAAAAGTTGCAATTTTCTGTAATTTCTTTATTTGTATTTATACAATTATATGTGGGTGTATGGAAACTTTTTTTTTGTGAGTGTGTGTTACAGAAAATATAAGCATGCATAATATAAGTGTTGCCTAATATGAAGTTATCTTTTGTCTTAATTTTTTTTTTTTTTTAATTAAACACATTATGTATCACTTCATTCAGCATGGCTTCCCTGTGTGGCTAAACGTTAAATGTTTTTATCCATTGAGAACTTCTAATATGGGGCGAAAAAAAAGGATTTTGCATCAAGTTCTGATCTACTGAACTGAGGAATTTTTTCTGTTTACTTTAGTTCTAAAATTCCAGTTTACTTTTCTCATTCATGAACTATCAGAAAAAAGCAAAATAAGATTAGTAATAAATTTCAAGTTGATTAGTATTAAAAATACTTTTGAAGATGTTAGTTATAAAATGATTATATAATATATAAATTATATTTTGTTGGTTATTAGGTCCTGAAATTTCTGCTTTGTCATGGAGAAATGGTAACTTTAGTGTTGAGGTCTGGGAGTCCATTTCATCCTTTATGCTATTTGAAAGAGCTTGCTCAGTTGACTGGTGTTATTGCTCGATCAACAAATGATGGTATTTAAAAAAATATTTTGTTCATCTTTAGTAAATTTTGTTCTTATTTTAAATTATTTTGTTGATGTGTTGAAAATTAAAATGGACAGTGTTTTCATCTCAAGCATGCCAACCTTCCTGTTACGTGCCAAATCCAGCTCTTTATCCTCTCTCCTCTTCTCATTGAGCCACGTGATCTATCCTTGCCCTTCCTCTTGGTCTAGATTTGAGGAACTTGCTTTAAGACATTTTATATTATATTATACTTGTATATTTATGATATAGTTTTATGGTATTATATTTATTTCAGAAATGATTAAAGCAGTAGGAGAAGAAGGAATGGATCCAGGAAGCGTCTTAGAGTCTACTTCCCTCTTCACGAGGATTCAAAGACTGATGCTAAGCCTTGTTTCACGTTTTGTGATATCTGAAAGCTTGTTAAGAGATATTGAGAAAGATGTTGATCCTTCTGGTATGAACCCAAGGGCAAAGTCTGAAGTAGTCATCACATTTCTTGAGGTAAGAATTATTTATACTTAGACTCTTTCTTGTAGCAGGAATGTTATAAATAATTATTATTCTCTCAAAAACTTTGTCATATTATTTTAAGCATGGTGACTACCAATGAGAAATTTATTCCTTCACCATTGTCATGTCATAATATATCGATTGTATTTTGAAATTACTGGTGCGATTACATTAAAAACATTGAAACCTCTTTTAAAGAAATTATTTAAATTTATTTCTAATGTTTAAACGCCTGCACACCCAACCAACTTCTTACATTCTTCTATCATTTTAAATAAATATATTTTTTACTTGGTATTTCTAAATAGTATTTCAGATTTATATTTTCTTAGCATTAATTTCTTGTCTTCTTTACTTCGCTTCTGTTCATCTTGTTCTATTATATTCTACTTTGCCTCTGTCGGTTTTGTTCATTTGACCTTTACCGATAGGTTATATAACAATAATAATAATAGGCCAACCAAACCAGATGCCACTACATACTGCCTTCACAGATTCATCCTAGGATCACCATTCAAGCCCAAGTCCCCGAGATCAGACTTGGCACAATCATCCCATTGACACTCCAGCCTACCATTTGGATGCCCACCAGTCTGTCGGCGCAATCCAACTTTTTTGGAATTTGTTCTTCACTGAGTTTAACAACTTTGCATACCCATTTGGGTCTCTGCGACGCTATTAACTCAATAATATTCACGGGATACAAGCTCTGCAGTTCCGTGTTATGCAATCTTCTGAATTTTCCAGTCGTCTCGTCTCTCTTTGGACCAAATATTTTATGCAGCACCTTATATTCAAAAACCTTAAGGTGTTCATTCTTTAAAGTAAGCAGCTACGTTTTACATCCATTAAGAACCATTGGAAGAATAATAGTTTATCATAAATTCTAATCTCTAAGTTTCTAGATAAAAATTGCGAGCTAAGTAATTTCGAAACTGAATAATAACAATCATTTCCTGCCATTAACCGTTACTTTATTTCCACCTGGATCTCGTTTTTTTTTCTCATTATCATTGAACCTAAATACTTAAATTTCTCTCCCCGTTCAAATGTAAGTCCTGATATATCAGTATCACCAAGATAGGAAATATATATACAAAATAAATAAAAAAATGATATCTGTGCCAAAGCCTTAATTTCAACAAATTTACTCTATGTTTTTTTTTTTTTAATTCATTTTTATAAAAATGTATTATTTATGTTCAAAAAATAACAAAATTAGTAAACTAGTTTTGATGCATGTTTGAACATGTTCATTTTCTAAAGAGGCATTTGTATTATCCATTATCAAAAGTGACCCTTCTGAAGCGGACAACTCTATGAGTATTCTTTGCAAATAAGTTTCATTATTTTATTTAAAATTATGCAACTTTAATTTTTTATGTATTAATTATTGATTTATTTGTTTTTCTTAGATTGTTTCACATTTACTTCTATATGCAAGAAATCTAGTCTCGAATGGTGGAATGGACAGAAGGATTACAAATGTAATTTTCCAACCTGCTTTATCCGATTCTCTTCCGGATCGAAGAGGTAATGCAGAAGTTTATTCTATAATTCATTTTGTTACAATATTTTTAGAATATATTGTTATTACAACATTGACTTAATGATGATGGTTCAGAAACGATAGCTTGTCAAGTTTAAATTGAGTCATAAATTAACTTTAAAGTATTTTAAATAGATTAAATTTAAAATTAACTTAAGATAATAGTTAAGTAATTTTATCCTTTGGGCTTTGGTTGCCTTTTATTTTATTGTCCCTTTTCAAAAAACTTATATTTTAATTATAAAATCGTTTATTATTTTGCTTAATCAATGAGTAGTATTTATCCTCAAATTTTGAGTTTTGCTGCAAGCTTTTTTTATTTAATAATTTTTTTAATTTGATGAAAATAATGTTAGATTTTATTCGATTTGAAATGAAATATTAATGGTTGTTTATTTTAGTAATGTTAAATAGAATATTAAAGAAATGTAAACCAAGCAGGTATGATAATTTCTTTTTGAAATTAATGTGTATCAAAAATAAGTGCTATTAATTATTTTATTGTGAATTAGCTAATTATTTACTATTAATTATTTTGTCTAGATATGCTAACAATGCAGGAAGCTACATTAGGAGTTATTGTTCAACAGTTGGTTCAAGCTGTTCAGTATCATACGAGGGAAAAGGGCAACCATGAAGCTGCTATCAGGAAGCTTGAAACTGTCAAAAATTTAGATTCAAAATCTTTGGCTCAGGTAAATTATTTCTTTAGTTATATTAGATTGAAGGTGCTTTTAATTATGTGATTTTTTAAATTATCATTGATGAGGAACAGCATCAAAATTTCTATATATATAAAATCATAAGTAAATCTTGGTTTCCACAAACTCCTTCTAAACCACGCAATGGATTTTTATGTGGTTTTCACTATCATTTAGGACATTCTTTCCTGAAGTTTTATAAATAAAATACATTGCAATAAAGTTTTTCTTTATATGTGGAGATTAAATTTTCTGTAATAAATGCATCAAATAACCTTTCTTGAAATATGAGTAGTAATACATTTTGCTGTTCATGTACTATTTTTATTCATTTTTGGCGCTACAGTCCTGCAAGAACCTGGGCCTCTCTTACTATTCTTCTCTATTCTCCCCCAATCCCGGGCAAGCATACTCTCTCTTCTATAGGATGTCCTCAACTTCGTCCTGCACCTAAGATGTGGTTTTCCTCTACCATATCTTCTATCAGAACGACCTTGAGAAGGCCTTGCTCCAGCCACGAATCTGGTTCCTTCTCATGATGAGACCAAATCCATTTTTCTATGCATTCAACACAGCTCTTCATTGGTACGAATTCTCCACTGACCATCTTCACAAACTGGGTCAAAAATCTCGCGAAGAACTCTTCTTTCCCATGTAGCTTCCCTTCTGAAGTCTTGGAAATCACTCAGGTTTCTGAACCATGCATAACAACTGTTCTCACTACTTTTTCGTACAGCATAGTCCTAATTCTGTGTGACAGCACTCTATAATTTAAATTCCTGCACATTGTGTACACTGGATGCATCTTAATAATTTTAATCCTATAGTTTGGATTGTCAGATTTTATTTACTTTTTCAGTAGAAATAGTCATTATTATAATATAATAGTAAAAAAGAAAGGACACAGTAACCTCACCTGAGGCTTTTCAGTCCTGCTTATACCATTCGCCCATAATTATTAAAATTATTCCATTTACATTATACATACTAAAAATAGTTTTACATACAAAATATTATTTATTATTTTGGAATAAACTTTGTCTTTAATAAAATAATAAAAAATAAAATCAATAAAAGATCAGAAAACAAATATTTGTATTAACAATGAAAAAATTATTTAATCTTTTTAATTTATCATCATTAATAAAAGCTTCTTTTTTTGTTTAGTACTTGCCCCAACAGAGCAATAACTTGAATGACGAATGTGAACGAAGAAGACAAGTAACCAAAATTTTACAACAGCAGAGAGATGATAAGCAGAGGGAACTTGAATATTGCTATTTCATTATTGAACATTGTCTGTATATAATTTGGGCTCACCTCGATTTCTATATGTTAAGAGGATTGTCTACTAAGACTCTTGAACTTACAAAACATTCCAGTAAGTAAACATGTAAATTTTTATGTTTCTAATTATATGTTATCCAAAATATATCGTCATTTAAGCGACGTACTTGCAATTTGTTGTTGACAGTCTCACACTGGTGCTAAAATTGTGGGGTGTTGATTACAAATAAAAAACTTATTTGAGTAATGGTAATAATATTGATTAAAAAGCAAAACAAATATTTCAAAAGAATGGAAATCTATTAATATTAATAATTCATTGAAAATATTGTCTTGGAATGAGGTTTAGTGATATAGAAAGTATTGATTTTAAAATATTAGGTAAAAACTACCAAGTGGTTATGTAACTTATATGATTTTTACAGAAGGCCCCCAAGCAATGGACTTCGACATATCCTGGAGTGTTACCTGTGATGATTTAAATCATCTTAAACAAGGACTTCTTTCTGTGTTCAGTGATACCTTCAGTAAAACTCTTATCTCAATTGTAAAGGTAAGTTGTAAAATGAGATTTATGTTATTCCTAAATACATTAATAATACTTATCTGCTGAATGGACTGGTAGGTGTCCAAGAAGTGTGCTGAGGCATAAGTGGAAGGTATGTGTGTGTTAAGTCAGAACTCGGGATTTAAGTTTGGACATAAGTCATTGGATTAAACTGTGTAGGCAAAGATTGGGATTATTATTAATAATTGGTCTACTTATACAAGTCATTTAAATATAAAACCCAAATATGTTTTTAAACATTTATTTTTTTGTTGGCCAAAGTTTGGGAGTAATAAGAGTAATTTGTAAAAATTTGCAACATTTATTGGATAGGATCCTCCATGGTATTATATTTAGAGCATTTTACATCCTTGTTAACTTTGACTGATGGTTAAGCCTTTATCACTTCGATATTGGTTTATAATTCCTCATTTGAATTGTACTGAAATAGGAGAACCATAGGACTATCTTAAGATTGGTTTGAACTATTGTATAATTTGTTTTATTTGAGACCGTGAATTCCGAGGGAGCTAAGGTGTAAGGTAAGGTGGGGTGGCCGAGTGGTTTTGTTTGTGAACGTGTATTGCCCTGTAACCCAGAATAAAATAATTACTTAGTGCTGGGGAGCTTTTAACTTGGCATTTACATCCAAACCTCACCCTCTGGCCTGAGAAACTCCTGTTTAGCCTTCAAAGGCAAGATATGGGTAAGAACTTTGTAATGACCTCAGTCACTTGGCACTGGTTCAATTCTAACCTAGACAAGTTGACTATAATTTTGTGGGAGTCCCATGGAAGTAATCTTGACCGACCCATCCTGAATGCTATGAACAGAGGAGCAAAATTAAAACTTTGGACATTTTTTTTATTTGACCCTCCTCTCTAATTCTTGCAGCAAGCAATAGCTTTGTATTCCTTATACTGTGCTTTGCTTTCTTTGCAATTCCATCTGCTTGCTCATTTCCATAGAGGCCAACATGGGCTAGTAACCACTGCACTTGGAATTTGTTATTTATTAAAATATGGGTCTTCTGTTCTATGTTGTGATTTTTAAACTTGCATATAAATATTTGTAGTTGTTGTTTTATAATAATTATAGTGTTTTAGAACTGTTACTGGGTAGTTTGGTTTGGGGAGATCTTACTTGTTCATTTTTGACTTTGGAATGGTGGTGCACAAGTCAGGTGGCAGATGAGGCAAGATAATTAAATAGTTCCTTCTTTTGAATTGAATAGGATAGGGTGCCATTCCTTGTAGCTTCATGGAGAGGATGGCTTCTGTTAGTAGATATAATTTTAGTTACCCATTCCCTTCTCAACTGAAGAGACATTTCCCCCTCTTCAACCTGCATATTTGTTGTTGCAACTGTACCATGGTAGGGGCAGGGCTTGTTCAAACCGGTCCTTAGTATATCTTAAGGGCATTGTTTTTGATAGTTTATAGTTTTTTGACTTACAGAGAGCTGGACTTCATGATTTAAGCACAGTCTAATGCTAGAAAAATGCTAGGAATAGTTTTCTTTACATGTTCCATAAATTTCATTTTTAAAAATATGATGCTGTTAGACTTTAAACAGTTTTTTCGAAAAGTTAAATATGAACCTTGAACCTTAGCAGTTTTAACTTAATATGAAATAATAGGGTTCACTGTTAATGATGACTTTTTTTTCCAAAAATGTTATTTTTCCAACTTTCCCTTTGTTATAAGAGAGTGATATACGAGAAATGCATCTTCTTCTTCTTCTGGCAGTACAGACTGAAGAGTTCCTTGGCCTGCTCAACATATCCTGCCACACTCCTCTATCCTCCACCATATGGATGCCCGTGTGCCGCATATCCTCAAGGATTTATCCTTCCATCACGCTCTTGGCCGTCCCTTGTTACATGTATTATATTGATTGTTCTCTGGTAGGTCTTCTTCACCTGCCTGTCCTCAAATATTCAACCTATTTATCCTTATGAAGTCAGATAAGCGCAGCCTGTTAAATAGCTCATACATTTCTCATTTTTTTCTAGTTACCATCTCCTGCCTTCACACTTTCCTTTTATATCTGTTAAGTCTTTTAGCTGTTGCCTTATTAAGAACCCATGTTTCACTTCCATACGTTACCACTGGTCTTATTAGAGTTTTGTTACATGTGGGTCTTGGTGGTCTGGGAAAGCAAACTAATTCTTACTAAGTTCCCTGAGAAATGCATCTCTTTCATATGAGAAAAGTTTCACGAAACCTAGACAGTTTTCCCTAAGAGGTCTATCTATGGTTTAGATTTTGTGGAATGATCCCTAGTCGCCCAAGGAGCTTTTTAATAAGACCTGGGTGCTAATATTAAAGATATAGATAGATATCTCAAACATAATTTGAGACTCTACCATCACCTGCATGGAAATTTAAGAGAAAGTGAATTTATTTTGAATAAGTGACTTTGATCTTTTTATGCATGCACCAAAATGTTTAATATTGTTAAAGTAAGAAAAAATAATTAATGAGAGAAATAAATAAATCCATTATTAAGGAAAAGTGTAAATTCTAGAAATTTAATCCATTAGAATAAGTTCAAATTAAAAAGGAATATTTATACACAATATGTCAAGTTTGGATTGGTGAGTATGCTGTGTTATCAGCAACCAGATGTATTTGGACAGTATGGCCAATGAATAAAGCATTTATTTTTTTACGTTCTTGATTTTAGTTGTCTTCATCTTATAATGTTCTAGGTTCATATTTTTCAATAATTTTTTATTGGCCTCATCTTCAATTGGTAAGCTGCCTCATATACCTCTTTCTGCTATGATTTTGAGGAAAAGATTTGTTTAGATTATATTTATTTCAAGGAATCACATCTTATGTGATTAATTCAAATTGTTAAATTCCGAATGCCTTTCTTGAATTAGAAGTTGGTGCTATATCAGTGAAAGCTGAGTAAGAATAGGTTTATTAATTATTATGTTTATTATTAAATTGTTACTTTCCAAGAGTTTCATCACTTATCGACTGCAAAATAGTCAATGTCATAGTTCTGTGGTAAAGGAAATAAGATTAGTAATGAGATATTTATTTCCTATACTTCTAAGATGTCTGGCTTCACTTAAATTTATTTAGTAGTGCATTGGGATGTAGATAAATATTATTGATTTGTTTTGAAATGTCATTCAGCTACCATTTAATTTGGACTTAGCATCAAAATTACCTTCTATAATTATATTGCAGTTACTTGGCCTTTGAGGAAAGTTTTGTAAAATGGAAGAGATTTGTTTTTATTGTTGTTGGGGAGAAATTTTTACAAAAATGAAAAAAAAAATTAGGTTATAAGTCCGTTGATAGGTGCACATTTATTTGTTTCATGTTACTGATTATTTCATGGAATTTATTATTAATATACCAGCAATTGAACTTTCTGAATAATTTTTAGCTTATTTACACATTGATAGATTTCGGTTATGTATACTGAAATTTTAAATATCGCTTGATGAATGTCTTTGATTTTCTGGTTTCTCCACATACCATTGTGATTTGTTTTCATAAAGTTATTTGAATATTGATTGTTTCATTGCTGATGGGTTCCATATTTTCATCATAAAATAATTGAGTGATTTTCTGTATATTATTATTATGCTTTTGTGTTTTTATTCGTGGCTTATTCATTCTGCACTGCAGTCTCAAGTAGGCTTATAGTACCCCGTCCATTATCCTGTTAATCTGGTTAGTGAATCTGATCAAACTGTTAGGATTTTTTGTGTGGGTTAATGTGATTAAATGGTTTGTTAAAGACTTGTTGCCGCATGATACAGAGATTCTTGAATCCCAATCTCAACATTATAATCAATCAGGAAAATCTGGGTCATTCTAAATTCCGCTGACTGTTTTGTAAAATCCATTGCACTCAGCAGGTATATTGTGTTAAAAGTATCAACAAAGTCATTACATCTTACTGAATTGGGTTATGACCTAGATATTATGGCTGAAAAATCAGATTCATTGTTATATTTAAAAAATAGTAGTAAAACTACATTTTATACAATGGTTCTCCTGTGATGTTTTGATGAAATGTAGAAAAATCGGGGTATTATTAAAATTTTTAGAAAAAAATGTGACTTCAAACAGAAAATACAAAAAAATAAATAAGTAAAAGTTACTTACGAAGGTATATAAGTGTAGTATAGCCGAAGTAGGCAGCATAACTATTTCTGATCATGTAAACAGTACAATATTCATTATCTTTTAATGACATAGCATATTTGCTTAATGGAATCTTAAATCATGGGCAACAATTTGTTTCTGAGTCAATGTAAAAACTTCAAACGAAAGTAGTACTCAAAATTTAATTGTTTTAATAAAGTGATTGGTGCAGTATATCCCTTAGTTAAAAAAAAAATTAAATTATTGTAATGCTCAAGCTGATTTGTAATAGTTATGCTACTTAATAATTTACCTTGGTTAGTAAAATTACTGATTTTGTTATGATTTTAATGTTTAGTTTATTTGTGTACTGTTTTTATAGCACTTATGTTTTAGAAGTGCATTATTTATCATTATATCCTCATATCATTTTTTTTTTCTTCAGGATATGGAACCAAAAGACAAAGGATTTTTAGAAGCACTCCTAAGGAGGATAAAGAAGTTAATTCAGTTTGTGCCTAATTATTAATACAAAATTTATTTACTTTGTACCAGTGATTGTCTTCGCTCTTCCAAATACTTTATATTGTACATTGTATCACTTGTATTTTCAAAGTATCCTCATTCCATTTTAAGAGTTGTGGATACATTGCAATAGTCAAATGTATGGACCTATTTTCATGTATCAATGATATTTTGATTGTTTATATTTAATCAATTTTTTATTTTTTCCTATGTATAAAATTGTTAAAAATAAAAAGATTCTTAATAATAATTTTTTATTTATTGCCTTTCTACAGTGTCATAAATATAATTTTTTTGAACTTATAGAATTAGAGGTTGTTCTCAACAAATATGTTAGTACTTTCAGTTAATTTGAGGAATAACTGCTTCATCCCATGGGCCATAAATATTTTCCTTGTATCTTTGCCATCTCACAAATAAAATTGGACAAATCACATTAATAAACAGTGTGGCTCCAATAAACAAAATTGTCATTATGAATGATATGCTATACAAACAAACAATACAAAGAACAACCATAATAGCCGGGATAATTGGTTTACTACCAATCTTAGAAAAAAATATTGGACAAAGAACAAAAGATTCAACAGCTGTAGTTAAAATAACAAATGTATCGAATGGAGTTGGAAGCCTAGAAGCCAAACACAGAGATCCAAAAGTAGTTGCATTGATTGATAAAGAACTAGAAACAATTAGAACTTTAACACCATAATCAAAAAATATAAGATGAACAGTCATCATAAACACAGTCATTGCATATATTGTATCAGTACTAATTGTAGCTGTAAGAGTTTGTAAAACAGGGGATAGCAACCATCCCAAAAACAAATAAAACACTAAATCATATAAATGTCTTAAACTAGGGGCTTCGATCGAAATATAAATTAAATAACCACACAATGTTAACAAACTTGTTGCTGTGAACACAGCTTCAGCCGAGTACCATCCATTGTACATATATACAAAACTAAAAATGAAAAAAACTACTAAACAAAATTCCTGTGTGACCAAACTTGCTCCAACAAATGCTTTTCTGTATGTTACTTCATGAAAGTGGACATTTTTTTCCATTCCTTCAAGAAAAGATGAATCAGTATAATTGTCTGGATAGTCCTGGTTTTCATACAGTATTTTTCTCCAAGGTTTTTTGTTCTGTTGCATTTTTGCCGGTTTTTTAGTACAAATAAATAATTAAGCAATAAATCCATGTTATTGTTGCATTGTCCGCCATAGTAGCAATTGACCTTTACAAACGCACAGCACCACTACTTACATCTTCAACAACTTGTCTAAACCGTAAGTTAGCTTTAAATCAATTTTCTATTTCCTAATTAGGACTTGAACTATACAGAAGTAATTAGATTGTTGTGACTAAGAATCCATAACCTGAACGTTATTTCAGGACTCGACCCGATCGCCAGTTGAGGACACTTGTTACTAACTATGGATTTAAGGACTTAAAAATTTGATAAATGGAGCTTTCAGTAACTACTGGACAAAAATCTCCTTTTTCTACCGGGGAATCGACTTCTGGATCATTAGATCAAACCAAAATAAAATATAGTAAGCTAGAAAGTAAGGACAGTTTCGTATCTGATACTACTAAAGGAAAAAAGAAATCTAGAAGAAAGGCAGTATCGTATAGAAAAAGTAAACCTAGTCCTGTTTTAAAGGTCGATGAAGAAACAAATGTAACGAGTACTAGTGATAATACTACAAATACTCCAGAAGAATTAGACCTCTTCAGTCAAACTAATAGCCAGAATGGCAGCAACTCTTCTTCGGGAGATGATAATTGGCTAAATCACATTGTTCTATCTCATATTTTAAATGCAAAAAAATTGGCAAGTAAATTTAATCTTATTTTGTAAGTTTTTTTATGAATTTCTTAAATTTATTTATTGTTTTAGGAGCTGATGGAAACTGAAGAAGTTATTAATGCACTTACAAATAAAATATAAATACGAATTCTAATTAAAAGGTTTTTAATAATATGACAAATAAACTCGTAATTCATATTATTGTATAAAGAATTATCAGAGCACTCTAGGGACCATAGAGGCGAGTTAAAAGTGTTGCCTAATCCAGATGTGTCTCGAGGAACGCCATATGTTGAAGACAAACACCATAACGATTGTATATACTGTTGATTGTGTGTAAACTTTTGTGAATGGTTCTTGCGTGTATGATCTGGTGCATACGCCGCCACGGTCGAACTAAATGAAGGCAGAAAACTGTTTAAATATTGTTTTATTTGATTTTATATAAAGAGATTGTTGAATTTTAAACTAGCTATCATGTAGAGAAATGATGTTTATTATGTTGTTAGTGTTTTATTTGAAAATTTGCTAAGGTAAGTCTATTTTCGCCACAAATCAGTGAAAACCAGCATTTAAGAATAATTTTAATTAGGAAATTGAACATTCAGCATATAATATCAACCTCTCTTTAATTTGTTTCCAGTTTACCTTATCTTCTAAAGTGTTCATCTAATTCTATTTTAGAGACATTTTAAATGAAAATGGATCCAATGTTTCATACATACAATGGTGTTCCTCAAGAATCAAAGCTCGCTACTTATATGGTATGATCTTGAACTTTTTCAGTTTCTAGTATCAGTGTTTGTGTTGTAACATATGTCTCTTATTTTAATCATTAGTAGTATTCCTGTAGCTTTACAAAGTACCAATGTGCACTTTTTTTTTCATTTTGGTTTGTTTTTTAATAGTTGATAGTTATTTTGTATGTTACCTATTAAATTAAAAATTTACAAACTTAACTAAAGTTTTAGTAACTGCATGGGTATTATTCTATATATGGCTGCCAGAGAAGTAATAATTCTGGTAATTGTTTTTGTCTGTAATCACAGTTATGATAATACTTAAAAGATAATCTGCTAAAATATTCTTATTTCTGATTTTGGTTTTTAATTTCAGAAAAGGCAAACAGAAGGTCCTCCAATTTCAAATTCTTTAAGCAAAAATTTATCGAACTTGTCATTGAGTGATGCATTACCAGTAACCTTAAAGAAGGTATCTTGTAAATTTTATTTTTCTAAATTTGTAGTATACTTGATTTAGGTTGTATGGTCTTAAATTTCTTTTCAAATTTGTACGAATGCAAAAGTGGTCGGAAAAATCTGTGTTATTAGAATGTGCTGCTGTATTTTTTAACAATTGTTTGTTGTTATTTTACTGAAAACTTTTGTAAGATTGCAAGAGAGAGGTTATTTAGCCATGTTTGATTTATTATCATTATTAGAATGATACAAAGCTATTATATAAATTTGTAATGTTAATTTTGATTTATCAAATATGTTTTCCCAAACAGTTACCATTCACGTTTATTTCTTTAAATTGTATACTCTGATTTAAGGTTATTACTTTGTCCCTGTTATGTCTGACTATTAAATTTGTAAACAAGTTAATTCCATTTTTTTTTATCATTAAAATACAACTGGTGAGTTCGTACACATCATGGCTATGTCTCTCTTAAGCATCTACCTGTCTTTTGGAGGTTAGTCGTCGGTGACTTAGCCACTAGGGACATGAAAATCATATTTGATAGTTGTCATGGTTGGGACAAAAAATAGTTTATTTTGATATTTTTAATTTAGTGTTGAAGTAGGACAAATAGGAATTCAAGTTAATTTAAGTTTTGCTAAGATTAGATAGTTGTTTAGAAAATCCACTTCTGACACACAATACATTAAAACTCATTATAAGCACTTTATTTCGGCTTGGCATTGTCTGAAATATATGTGTCTAGAGTTTGTTGCAACTTCGTTTTAACTGAATACTAGATTATAAGTCACCTCAGTAAAATGTCAAAGCTGATTAAGTTAAATTTTACGGATATTAAAGCAATTAGATGGTAATTAAAGACTATTAAGTTTTCAGAACGAGGACTATAATACTAAGAGAATTCTAATTAAAATATTTGTATAAGCTTATTTGTCTCTTGGTTTATGATTATATTTCATGTATGGAATATCTAAATTTGATCAATCATCCAAAGTACTGAGATATGTTTCATTAATATTAATAACTTCCCAGAACCTCAACAGATTAGGATTTCAATTCATGTTCCTCAACTTCACTAGCTACTGATGATTAGAAATAGGTTAGATTTGAATAGAATAAGCTAGCGAAACATAATAATACAACAAAAAACATTATCAATTAGTGATTACATATTTGGATGTATTACAGGTTAAATCAAGTATTTTTAGCTATTATAAAAGATTAATTGAAAAATTTTGTTGTGGGATTACTCTGTAAGTCCAATACTGACCTGCTTGGTTGTATAATAAATGTTCTTAAATTAATAGCAATAAATATCTTATGTTATCTTCCCTTACATTGCTCTTGAAACTGGTTTTTAATTACATCTAAGATTTCATCACCAGCAGTGAAAATTTTTGAACACTTTGACTGACATTCACCTTTGTTTATGACGTTGTATTGTAGATGAAGTGTTATAAGCCATTTAATGAAATACAATCCTGATGGATTCTTGTAAAAATAAAAAATATGTTATTTATTAAAGAAAGGTTATTTAAATATGTGTTGTTGTTTTTTAATCAGAAATAGTAATGAATTTGATAATTTAAATAATAGTTGAATTATTTATAGTTGTTTCTTGTTTGAACTGGAAGTAGATTAAGAAGGTTTAAAGATTAGTATGTAGTATGATAACAGGTGCACTGAAAACCACTCCAGTACCTGGATTGAAATTACCTAATATCTCTACATTAAAAGATTAAGGCACAGGAATTGAAGACAATTAAACAATTTACAAAACTAAACTAGTTACTTAGTCTTCAATTCTTAACCCTTTAGTGTCCAACTACTGCGGAGGGCTTGCTGGACCGCACCAGCCAGGTAGTGTCTGCTGGACCGACTACTTTTTGACTCCACTTTTATGTTTTTTTCCCGTTAATACCTTACAGTTTCCCAACATCCTTTTTGATCCGGACATTTGACCGGCACAGGGGGATTCAAAAACTTTTTTTTTTTAATTTAATAAATTTATGCAAAATTCTTTAATTATGCAATATAAGGTTTAACCAGTAGTATCCTAGATACATGATTCGGATTGGAAATCAATTTCCGGGATGCTCAGAGGCTCTAAACATAATACGCTATTGCATAGAAATCTGCTCTCAGTATTATAGCCAAAAGTGGATCCGTACGATATCTTTTGTCAAGGAAACGCACTTCTCATTGTAAGCCAGACCACTAGATGGCTCTAGATACAGAGCTACTACAGTAGCTAATGGACTTGAAACGCTAGAGAAGCTAAGCTACTATAGTAGTCCATGGTCCACAGGGCATGGCACTCTGAGACTACTATTGTATTCCATAGACACTAAATGGTTAAAGGATACTGCTAATTATTTAATAAATAATTATATTTATTAGGAATATATTTACAAAATATTGTGTCAATAAAATTAATAATTAACAGCTTAGGCTGTCCAAATAATGGTATCAAATCACAAACCATCACATAGAATTCTATTTATCTGCTATATATACACAGCAGTATTTCAATCTCAGGTATTGGCTATTTGTTATTGTGCCAGTTGCAGAAACTGTACTAGGAGAGAGCCTAAAGGCGAAGAAAATAACAATTTTTATTAAAATTAGGTTAAACTATGGGCAATAAACAACAGGGAAGGAGCCATTGCAGTGTAGCTATTAAAATTTTGTCTTAACTTTTTGGGTTATTTCCTATGAAATGTCTATCATCAGGAAAAGTTTTTTAGTCAAACATTTTTATTAAAATATGAAGCAAGAGATAATGGTCTGAAGGGTATCAAACAATTCTATTCAAAATGTGTACTCTCATTTGCTGTACACTTTTTGTAATGTGTTATTTAAACTTTAGCTCTTTAATTGGTTTTGAGCATAGCTAACTTTATTACTCTAAAGATTACCTCTTATTCCCTACTATAATTCCATATGATTTTTTCAAAATACTATTTGCTTATAGGAAGGTAAACAAGATCACTTCAGATCCTTACCTTTCTACAGAGTGTTAGTCTGTACTCTAGATCCCAGGTTCAAATCCCGGGTTGGCAGAATTATTTATTATGTTATTTCAACCGTTCAGCGACACTAGGGTACGGAGACCTCTCTACGAGCACACCCAGCCTCTATAAAGTGGGTACCTAAATATTAGGAAAACACCTTAGCGGTTGAGTGTGATATAAACCTAATCACCTCCTTGCACAGCTGCTATCTGTAACTGTATGACTCTCTAATTACTGAACCTAAGACCCTTGATGGGTGTTTGTGAGGTTCAAGTTTTTTTCTATTAAACATGTAAGTTAAAAAATTAAACCATGTTCTTATGCGTTGTTTGTGTAATGAAAACTACTATAATGTTCAAGCAAATTTTCATCAATAGTCAAATAATCCTATCAAGCTTTGATTGTTTTTGCTTTACTTTAAATTGTTAGGTGTTGCCATTCTCCCCACTCTTTTTTTTATATTATTTTTATCTTATAATTATTTTATTATACCTAGCTGTATAGGCAATTAGCGTGTCTTCTTTATAAGGATCAGATATTTTCTGGAGGATGTCTAATTTTGGATTTAATAGCTATTGATAGTTGAACTAATTAATGTCAATATGTTAGGAAAAATAAGTTACGAATCATGACAATTAAATCAAAAATTAATATCTGACCAACGCTTATATGATTTTAATAATTAAAAACAAAAGTGGACGAACAGTTTTCTTTGTTGATTTTTCGATTTCACCTACCTCGAAACATGATCGATCAGTAATAACACTTTCACAAACCAGAGAATTTATGTATATCTCCGCTTGGTACCAACTTTAAGTTTTGATGAAGGTCTAATGTACAATTACATCCTATGATGAGTAGAATGTATTTTAATTTTAACATTTTTTATTATTTTATGGTATGTCAAGGTTAAAATGTTACAAAGACAAGAAATGACTCAGATATGAGCCCAGTAAGAAGGCAGAAATAAGTAATATAATTTTAAAAAAAGAGAAAAATGTAAAATTAGAAAAACAAATGGATAAATAAAACAAAGTATATAAATATTGTTAAAATATAAAACTTTTTTATGCAAAGTTATTAGGCTTAGTGGAAAGTGAATTCCTAAAAAGTTAATATGTGCTAAATCAACTGGTAGTTGTCCCAAGAGGTAAGCTGAGGCATAGGTAGGGAGATTGTGTTAAGTCTGATCTTGAGGATTTGAGATAGAACGGTATTCACTGGATTGAATTGTGCAGGCAAAGGTAGATGTATTGGCATTGATCCTTTGAATTTGCTACATCTATTATTGTTATACAAATATGAAATAGTTACCTTTAAAGGGTATTAGAAGAATCCTGAGATGCAAATAAGAACTGATTCAAGTGGTATGGGTGCCAGTTTCTATAAAATAGGCAATACCAGTAATTAACCAAAAAAGCTCATGTAACAATATAAATATTATATTTATTCTGTTCAGAACTTGAATGCCCTAAAACTAGTAGAACATGCCATATTTCTTAACCAATTATCTACTTACCCAACTGTCCTTGTCACCATTCCTGACTATAAAACTACTCCTCTTCCAAGTCTTATTCATCCTATATATATAAAAAAAAAAAAAAATCACTTTTCCACTACGACATTTGTCTAATATACTCCCAATACCGCTTTTTCTAGTTGTAATTTTATTTTAAAAAATCTGTTGCATACATCTCTCAATTTTACTTATTCACTACTAACAATAAATTTTAGAAGTTAACATACAGAAGTAGAAAAATAGAAAACTTTCCATTGGAATCCTGTTTAGTTTCCTTTAAAAAATAGTTTTTCTTGAAATAGTCTTGTATAAATTATTCATAACAACATTAAATTGAGTTAGATTTTCATCACTCTCAAAGACTTGACTTGTTTGGTAATATTTTTTTCTAAAATCTTAAGTATGTAAGAGATATATATTAATATTATTATTTCCATAACTTTTTTTTCTGTGCGGGCATATGGTATTGTATTGTTTGAGGGTTGGTTATTAGTATTGATGTAGGTTTGTTCTCTTTTTTTTTTCAGACAGCTTCTGGGGCTAGTGAATTTATTCCTAGAAGTTCACCTGCTCTTCATTTTTCTAATTCCACGTCCCCTCTGACAGTAACTGCTCAGTTAAAAAATTCATCACCAACTCCAACAGTTCCTACTTATCAAGTATGTTTTCATGTTAGCTTAAGGTTTAAGTATATATTTTAGTGCTTAACTGTATTTTCGTACTATGTTCCCCACACTGTTATTAGAATTTGAGATAATTTAAAAATAGGGTGAAATCAATTTTATATTAAATTTATGATGTTCCATTTCCTTATTGATTTAAATGCATGCATAGCTTTATTATTATTAAAAAATCAGCTAACTGGTGGCTACTCACAAAAATCGGCGTCGGGAGTGATAACCCTTCCCTTTATAATATCATTGAGAAATGCTGTGTGGCCAAGGGTCTTCAAGGCCTGTTGTCCCAATCTGGAAAAGGGGAAAAAAAGTAATTAGTTATGACTCATTAATATGTCTTTTATGACTATTTTACCATAAGTGAGCTATTTTTTGTAGTAAATATGTATGATTATTAAATTTTGTATGGGTTTGAATATATTATATATTTTATTTGTTAGCTGTTTGTTATTGTTCATCTTGAAAACTGCATATATATATATATATATATTATATATATATATATATATATATATATATATATATATATATATATATATATATATATATATATATATATATATATATATATATATATATTATTAACATAACAAAATTATTGAATTTTTTATAAATTTCTGAATAAATCACTTGACATGAGTTACTTAAAACAATCTAGAATACTTCAAACAATTATCCTGTAAACTTCCTGCTATGAAATTCCAAAAAACTTGACCATTACTCGATAAGGCAAAATTTTATTGCTCTGAAAAAACTTTATTCTTAATAATATATGAGTATTTGATGAATTTATCATTCACTGTTGAAATCTTAGGTCATATTTTTGAATTTTCATATTTCAACAATAATTTCTGTGTATGAAGTAGTGAACATATTTTCTGTACCTATAACTCTTCACGGAGCCTGAAAACTTCCTGACAGGTTCTTTATAGCAACATTGGTGAGTTAAAAAACATAGTAGATTTATGGATTTATGATAATTATATTTTCCTAATCTATGCCAGTATAAAGTAACCGGCTTTATTTGAATAAAGAAATATTGTGTGTTATTTTTAGTCATACCAACTAAACAAAATTAATTGTCACTTGCACAGTATATTCTTGAGAAAAATTTTGTATTTACTATGCTTATTGTAGATAATATTGAATGGTTGAAATTGAAATATGTTTTTGATAGGAATATGTTGGAGGGACGACATATTTTTATGCATCTCCTGAGGCTGTTTCTAATGACGAGGAAGTTGTAAGCAATGCTGCTGTCACATTATACCCTGGGACGCCTTCTCATGCGAAGACTGCAATGGCGCATCTTGCCCCTAATGCTGATTCTACATATTATATTTCGAATCAGTTGAGGTTGGAAATTCAGCACAAGAACAATCTTACTTTAATGCAACCTGATCCTAATTTGTATCCTGGTAAGTGGTATTAATATATTGTTTAAGTTACTCCAAACCTGTAATGTAAATATTTAGTATTATAACTCACATTTATAATTTTGAACCAGTTATTCCCTATCACAAAGAGTACTACTTAATTTTTTAAAGTAATTTCCATCACATTCAATACACTTCTTTAGTTGTCAAACCAGCCCTTAAACTAACTTTGCTAAGTTTCATCTGGGAGTGAGGCACATTAGTTATCCCAAGCCCTCAAATGGGCCTTGTCAATAGAAGAATGTTTTTCTTTCAGTTTTATTTGTTGATGTGTGAACAGTAGGAAATTAGTTTGAACCATAAGGAGGGTGCTCAAGAAGTTTCAGTCCAATACTGGCCCGAAGACTCAGTGCATGCTCTGGCATGGTAAGCTAGAGCATGGCCGTGGTGGAGGTATCAGGTTCTATTCTTGCCTTAGGTTGCAGGTTTTCATGGACTCAATAAGGCAGTCATTGCTTAGTGTACGGCTTAGCTGTAACTGTCTTCTGTGTGTCTAAAATAGCACACTACAATTCCTCTTGATCTGTAAAATATGGTGATCATATTAACTTTCACTTACTATAGATAAAATATATAGTAAGGGAAGTATTGCCATCATAAAAATTTTATAATTCCAGTTTTCAACGGAAATACACGTTTTGGGCTTCCTGAGTCCAAATTACCAAGTCCTGCAAAAAGGTGTGCGCGTGTGTGTGTGGTAACTCCCGCACGAAAATGAAAAGTTCTATGAAATTGAAATTTCATATTTGAGACAACTATACAGCCGAGATGTTACAGAAACTTCCTCATCAAAACCAATTGGTACTAAAAAAATAACAATATAATCTTGTTTTTGATAAAAAACAGGTAACTATATAAGTTGAACTAATTTGATATCCAACTTAAGCAGAAAACTGCAAAAATATTTTTTTAGAGCCAGTTTTTGTTTTTGAACATAAGAATAGTATCATACATGTATAACAAACCATTGGAAAGCTAACAATTTTAGAAAAAATCTGGTGCGCGCAACACACGACTTTCATTTACCTCCATTATTTATATCAATTTAAGAATTTTTAAATACATTTAGAGATAAAAATAAATTGTTAAAGTTACATTGTATTTTAAAAGAAACATGTGTTTTATTAAAAAATCTAGTATATTATTATCTAAAACAATCAGTTAGTTTTATTGCCTTTTCATCACTCTTTATTAACTTTACAATTGTCTCTATAAAATAATATTTGTTCTAAAATCTTTAGCTTTCTAACGATATATTATACATGTATATTACCGTTCTTATGTTCAAAAACAAAACATTGCATTAAAAAATGTTTTTTTAATTTTTCTCTTTTAGTTGGATATCGAATTCGTTCAAATTATATATTTGCCCGTTTTTTATCCTAGATAACAAGATTATATATTTTTTTTTTTGGTACCAACAAAATTAAAGGTACTTTAGAGCAAGAAAATTAAAATCGTTGCCATTTAAGCTCTGTCAGACTGTTTCAATCGGAATGAAACCTACATCATATTAAAGCCTATCAAATTTTAGATTGATATATAGAGTTTAATCAAAATCGTTAGAGCCGTTTTTGAAAAAATCGTAAAAAGATGCAAAATGCAGGGTATAAAGTAACATCTTCCGGTCAGCTGATTTTGATGAAAAAGATTTTGTAACACCTCGGGCGTATAGTTGCCTTAAATACGAAATTTCAGTTTCACAGGACCTTTCGTTTTCGCCCGGGAGTTACCACACACGCACAGACCTTTTTGCGGGACTTGGTTATTTGGACTCAGGAGGCCCAAAAGCGTGTGTTTCTGTTGAAAACAGGAATTACAAAATTTTCACAATCGCAATACTTTCCCTTACTATATACTATTTCATATATAGGTAAGTGAAAGTAAAAATTTTGTTTTATACACAAGCTGGTAAAAGTTAATAAAAAATTATAAAAAGCCGATAAAACTGACTGATTATTTTAGATAACAGTATAATAGATTTTTTAATAAAACACATGTTTCTATAGAAATTCAATTTAATTAATTCTTTAATAGTTACAATCATTTTTATCTCTAACTGTATTTGAAAATTCTTTAATCAATTTTAACAACAGAGGTAAGTGAAAGTCATGTGTTGCCCGCACCAGATTTTTTTTCTTAACAGATCAAGATTATCTAACAGTTACCAATGTATCCTCCTATTTAATGATCCAAACATATCATATCTGTTGATATATCTCGCTGCTTTTCATCAATAATTTTCCTCACAGCAGAAATGTTTTCCTCCATAGCAATGTGTGTGGCCTCTGTAACTCTTACAGTATGGACAATCATTCATTGTAAGCTTCATAGATCATGGTATTGATCTAATCTTAAACCATGCTCAAAATTGTTATAAATTATTTAATAAATGCTATTTTAGGCATTTTAATCTGATATTGCTAATGAACAACTGAGACTAGAGGTGTGTTTCTGGCAGCTATCTAATATAGCTAAGATATATCTAAGAATGCAGTCAATTACAGGCTTGTCTAGAAAGACTGCTGTAGTTGAGTTACATGTGGAAAACTTTTGTTGTACCCTTTGTATTTGTTGAATTTAAAACCATATTTAATAATTTTTTAGCCTCATTGTTTTTATTAAGCAGCCTTTTCAGCTGAAAACTGGTAATTAGGTGTTATTCTGTTAGAACATAACCCTGAAATACGCTGTTAAATTTTATTTCCCTGCAATACTACTATCAAACTTATTTGTTTATTTTATTTCTTTACAGATCTACCTTTAGAAGTAGACAACTACCACGAATTAGTTCCATTGGAGTCGTTACCTGCTGTACCAAAAGCTCATTTAATTATCCCATATCAAACCTCTACTTACAAAGCCACTCATATCAAGACTGGTTTGAGGTATTGTCTTCGACGGGTACATGGTAATTTATTTTCTCTAATTGACACCTTAATTATTAGGATCTATTACTCTAATATTGGTTGGTTAATAATTATGTATGTTTTTTTGTTTCGGAACTGAAATAAGTCACTTTCAATTAGTAATATAATCTTTTATTATGGGTGAATGAAGTAACTGCTTAAAACCATCTGTACTCCCAAAAAGTCATTATCGTTTTCAAATGATGGATCAGCCAAACTCGAGTGGTTAAACTCGGGAAAATAATTTTTAATGTTCCTATCAATTTACTATGCTTTTATAAGTGCAGCGGTTAATTATATATGATATTATATATTTCAATTTTTAATTTATTTAATAATTTTCCTGTATGCAATGAACTTCTGGAGTTTGGCCTGTTTAGATTTATTTTAATTTTATTTAAAGTATATGAGTGCTCTGGTGTTTTAATTACTCTGAAAAATGAAATGTTATAGGTTTCAGGTTGGCCAACTCCAAATGTATGGTATTAGTAGATATGTGGAAAAAATTAAATCATTCCAACATAGTCCAACTTCGTGAAGTTTTCACAACAAAGGCATTTGGTGACCAATGTAAGTATTTGTATTTATTTTTTCTCAAAAAAGGCAGGGAAAAATTTAAGGTTTTACTAACTAAAATTTTGCACTATGTTATAGAATTAATAAATGCTGAAATTTTTTTTCTTTTACTTGCATGGAGAAGAGAAACAGTATTGTTCATTTTATTTGTAATTTTATTCATTTACATTTTATACATTTTTTGTTCTATTAGTCAAAAAACTGATGTACCTAATTCTATTATTAAAAATTATCACCCCAACATTTTTGGATCACTACTGCTAACATGAATAAATATATTTGCAAAAATTTTAGGATAAATTGTATGTAGAACTGATTTACTTTAGCTTGGGCATTGTTCTGTTTGTAGTACTGTAAATTTCATAAGATTTTTTTACTAATGTTATAGCCATGGTGTTTGTTTATGACTATCATCCAGACTCTGAAACTCTTTTGGCTCGTCACTTTTCATCCCCTGAAGCAGTAAATGGATATACAGACTCTTTTTCTTCTAATCCTAATGCACCCAGACCTTATTCTCATAGCAAAAATTCACTTCTCAGGCAACAGCACACGTAAGTGCAATTTATAAAATAGTATTTTTTTTGTTTTTTGAGGTAGTAATTTAGCTATAATACCATGATAATATCAAGTAGATAGTATATGCTAGTTTTTTTTCAGTCTCTGCTTTTCTTTTTACCATTTAATAGAACATTTAGATGATGAAAGTAAACTGGACATTATTGTATTCGTAAAGAGAGAATGTAGATAAAGAAAACCTTGCAACTTAACATAGCTACCTACACATTATAAATGATGTTGTTTTATGTTTTTTTTTTTACCACATTAAATATTTACAAAAAGTAATAATGGCCTTATACTCATTATTCTAATTTTTTATTTTTTTTATTTATATCTACAAGCTTTCATCAGAACTAGATTTTTTTATATATATATGTATAACCAGCATCTAATATAACATTTCACTTTCTTATTTATGTAGTAAGTCTTTGATTATGAAGGAAATTAAAAAAAAAAAAAAAAATTATTTCTGTGTCTGCCGTGGAATAGAAAATGTCTTCTCTCTTTTTCTATGTCTTAGCTTTCAAGGCAAGAAATGTTTTGCACGTTTGCATTATTTTTCTTAAGTTTCTGAAATGACCTGCTTATTAGTGTTTTTATTTTCATATTGTTGCAAGTTATGGAACATATTCTTAACTGAATCTTATATAAATCACTCAAAAGCTAATAAACATAGAATTTTACTGGAATTCGAAATCTTCAGATGAGTCCATAATATCACTATAATTAGATAAGATGTCCATTGCTGTTTGTCTGCTATTGACGACTATTATTTTATTTGAACACATTCTATGGGAAAGCCAGGTCAAAAACATGATTGGAAAGGATCATGCATTTGAAAAATATTTGAGTTGAGAGGATAGGAATGTGGCTATAGTTTTTAGAATAATTAAGGATAGAGTTTTTTTAATGATTTGCACTATAGCATTCTCTAAGAGCCAGTTACTGAATTTTCGGGGGAAATTTTTGTACCTACAGAAAAATTGGTATGATTTAAGAAAGGCACTATTATAAAAATATGACAGATATTTCTATAAAACCTATTGAGTTTGTGTGAGATTTAATTATGGAGATAATAAGGTCAATTGAAGACATCTCTGGTGCTACTGTGCCGTTCTACCAAGCCAAAGGTTGTGAGTTTTCAAGCTTATAATTAAAAGGGGATTCACTCGCAACCTTCTCTGGATATGTGAGACTCGTCAGCCAACTGGTAACCACTCACAAGTAGCTCACTCGAGAATCGCAGTGTAGAATCATTAAAAACAATACTGCTCAGCCAAGGACCTCCGTAGCATGTCACACCAATAGAAGAAGAGAGGTCTAAAAAGTCATAAGTATCAGAGTTATATGATGCATCTGAAAAAAAGTAGAGAGTATGCACTGAATAGATAATATGGAATGACTAAATTTTCAATGAATGTCAGCCCGTTTAATTAGTATAGGAGCATATTGATAGAGGAATCCATTTGTGTCCAGTTGATACTTAGTAGGTTATATTGATTCAATGTTCTTTCATTGTAATATGTAAATGGCTTGGGGATTTAAATGGTATCATTATTAAATCCTGGAGGCTATGGAAGGCTGAATACAGGTTTGTATTATCAGAACTTTTTGAGTCTGAAAGAGTGAATAGTAATGAATTACATCTCTATTTATTCGTATCTTATATATTATACTTTTTTTTTTTTCCATACTCATTGGTAATATAAGTACATTTTCTGACAAATAAAACTTGACAAGGTTTCATGAATAACTTTAAAAAAAAAACTTGACAAAAGTTCATGAAGTTGATGCCTGAATTCTATTAGTTAAGTGATATAAATTAGATCAGCTGTTGTTGATAATATATCTCTTAATTAATAGAATCACATACCTTGTAAATGTGTGTTAGCTCAGTTAGTTGATGATTGTTGCGGAACGGTGGTAGGAGCAGTATGCTTCCTGAGACAACAATCTGGTCATATGTGATTCAGCTGACGGGTGCATTGGCTGTTGTTCATGCTGCCAACCTAGCATGTCGGGTGATAGATCCATCCAAAGTGCTCCTTACTGGAAGGTTGAGGTTACAGCTGTCTTCGACTGGGATACTTGATCTTCTCACGTTTGACTCATCCTCTAACAACCCTTTGTCACTTATACCACATTACCAGGTATATTATTTTATTTAATTGTATTAAAGTTAAATACTTTTATTATATTTTTGTTTATTTTTTTTAATATGGTTATGTACAAAATATTTGTTTAAGTTTTTTTTTTCATATATTTGTATAGCTTGCATGATAAAATATAAATTTAAAGAAAATGAAAAAAAAAAACAAAGATTAAAAAAGAAATCTGGTGTGGGCAACACATGACTTTCACTTACCTTCATTATACATATCAATTTGAGAATTTTTAAACAAATTTAGAAACAAAAATAAATTGTTAAAGAATTATTTATATACATTGGATTTGTTTGTTTATTTAACATCCCTTTATGCTGCTGTGGCTAATCGGACGATGCTACTACAGTGGGAGTCCTAAATTTTGCCTATCTAGGTTTAATTAGGATAAGGATCTTTAATGAGTACCTGACATCGCACATGCTCGGGACCACCTTTTAACGTCCCCTCCTAATCCTAGGGCTGCCTGCAGGTTTGAACCCAGGACCATTGGCATAGGAGGCTGTCATGCTAACTACCATGCTACAGATATCCCCAACATTGGATTTTAAAAGAAACATGTGTTTTATAGAATATATTATTATCTATGACAAAGTTTATATTGAGGGTGTATAGTCGACTGTAGAAACTATTATAGGTGGAATAGTCAGGAATCAGTCATTTTTAAAAAGTTTTTAATTTTGCCAACGTTTCGGCTCAAGCTTGTGAGCCATCATCAGGGCATTACTGAGCCATGTCCAAGCATAAACTCTAAGGAGTTTATGCTTGGACATGGCTCAGTAATGCCCTGATGATGGCTCACAAGCTTGAGCCGAAACGTTGGCAAAATTAAAAACTTTTTAAAAATGACTGATTCCTGACTATTCCACCTATAATTATGACAAAGTTTGTTTTATAGGCTTTTCATCACTCTCAAATACAAAAGTATGTATAAGATTATATTTTTTTAATAATCTCTAGCATTCTAACGCTATATTATACATGTATATAACTGTTTTTAAATTCAAAAACAAAATATTTAATTGAAAAAATATTTTTGCAGTTATCTCCTTTAGTTGGATATCAAATTTGTTCAACTTATATATTTACCTGTTTTCTAGCAATGCTGATAAGATGATATAGTCAATTTCCTAAAAACTAAAAATTAAGGTACTTTAGAGGAAGAAATTTTCAATAAAGCTGCTCTTGATCTAGCCGATATTACTGCGTCTGCATAGGCCAGATGCTGTGTCAATCTATTATATGACGTGCCATTAGGGCTTGTCTGAATAGCACGTACAGTATTTTTTAGGGGCAGGTTGTAAAGAGTTAGAGAGAGGGGGTTTTCCTGCTTTAGACCATCTTCAACTGCAAATTTTTCCAATAGTACTCCTTGTATCTTGACTTTACAGCAACTATCTGTCAGTGTCATCTAGTTAATTTAGTCTAGTAAATCTGTCGAGCTTTCCTTAACTCTATATTTCATGTATAGTAAGTGAAAGTAATAATTATATATTATTCTTAAAAAATATTTATAAAGATATGTATGTAGTATGCTTTTTTAAAGCAACCCAATGGAGTTGCGCTGCAAAAGTTTACTAATAAATTAAGTGTTTGTTCTCAATCTCTGGAATTGGACACTCGATTTTATTAATGGACAACATCTATTATTATGTAACTATAGGTTATTGCAGGGAGTGGCATATCTCTTTTGGATATGATGGACTAATTTTTGCCAGATGAGGTCCAATGCAGCACATGACCTAATCATTTCATTTTTTGGAAACTATGTACAAAGAGGGAATTAGTTTCACTGAGATTTTTATGATTTTCTCAAAAATGGCTCTAACGATGTTGATTAAAGTCACCATATTGATGTAAAATTTAATGGGCTTAAATATAATGCAGGTTTCATTCTGATTGAAATAGTATGTCAGAGCTTAAATGCCGATATTTTAATTTTCATCCTCCGAAGTACCTTTAATTTTGTAGGTTTCATAAAATCAGCCATATCATCTTATTAGCATTGCTAAAAAAATAGCTAAATATACAAGTTAAACTAATTTGATAACCAACTAAAGGAAAAAAGAGCAAACAACATTTTTTAATGCAATTTTTGTGTTTTTGAACAAAAAAAAAAACAGTAATAGAGATGTATAATATACAATCGGAAAGCTAAAGATTTTAGAAAAAATTCTAAATGATGAATGATGAAAAGTTGATAAAACTTACTGTTTGTCTGTTTCTATTGAAACTCAATATAATTAATTCTTAAACAATTTATTTTTTTCTGTAATTGTCTTTAAAAATCCTGATATTGATTTTAACAACAGAGGTAAGTGAAAGTCGTGTGTTGCATGCACCAGATTTTGTTGTTTCTGAGCTAATGAATTTGGGTTTTCATGTAACTTCCTATCTTGTTTTTGTTGAATTAATTCTGATATATATATATATTATAATTACTTTTAGTAATATAATGTCATAATTGTTTTTATGATATCTTTTAATGGCAGCAAGAAGATTTGACAGCTTTGGGGAAACTTATTCTTGCGTTGGCCTGCCGTTCGTTGATTGCTGTTCAGAGGGACAACCTACAGACATCTCTGGACCTCATGTCAAGAACATATAGTGCAGACCTAAGGAATGTTATACTGTTAGTATTTTTTTTTAATTTTTATAATAGTCTCTTAAATAAATTTCTATTCTATAAATAAATTGTTTTTATTTTTATTAATGCATATTTACTTACATTTACATTTTTGAAATATTTTTAAATATTATTAATTGATTGAGTGTTAATCAACCATCATACCATTTTTTTTTATATGGTCCGTTATACTAGGGATTCAAATATAGTGTGGGTCAAAGTTTGGTCACCATTTCCTATTATTGTTTCAATCCAATCACAATTTATAATTTGATTTTTTTTTCCTAGTTTTTTATTGTTATTGAATAATATAAATAATACATTAAACTAAGCATTATATAAATAATTAATATTTCTACCATCAAAATAATTATAAATTTAGCCCTCTCTACATTAAGGGTGTCTCTTTAAATGTATGGTTTCATTTTACATTGAAGGGTCGATTAACTAGATTCGCGTGGTAACTCTCGGGCGAAAACGAAAGGTCCTGTGAAACTGAAATTTGTATTTAAGGCAACTATACGCCCGAGGTGTTACAAAATCTTTTTCATCAAAATCAGCTGACTGGAAGATTACTTTATACCATGCATTTTGCATCTTTTTACGATTTTCTCAAAAATGGCTCAGACGATTTTGATTAAACTCGCTTTATCAATGTAAAATTTAATGGGCTTTAATATCATGTAGGTTTCATTCTGATTAAAATAGTCTGACAGGGCTTAATTGCCGATATTTTAAATTTTGTTTCTTCTAAAGTACCTTTAATTTTGTAGATTCGATAAAAATAACTATATTATCTTGTTAGCATTGATAAATAACAGCTAAATATGCATGTTGAGCGAATTTTAAAAACAACTAAAGGAGAAAATTGAAAAAATATCTTTTTAATGCAATGTTTTGTTTTTCAACTTAAGAACAGTAGTGTACGTATATAATAAACCGTTGGTAAGCTAAAGATTTTAGAAAAAATATTATCTCATATACAAGCTTTTAAAAGTTAATAGAGAGTGATGAAAAGCCAATAAAACTAAGTGATCATTTTAGATAATAATATAATGTATTTGTTAATAAAACACATGTTTCTATAGAAATTCCATTTAATTAATTCTTAACTGGTTTCACTCATTTTTATTTCTTACTGTACTTGAAAATTCTTTAATCGATTCTAAAAACGGAGGTAAGTGAAAGTTGTGTGTTGCCCACACAGATTTTTTTTAAATGGACCTATCAAACACAAATCTTTCTGGGAAAATTTCAAATACCTACACAGGCTAAGAGCTGTGATACCAGTCTTTTGAAAAGATGTACTATGAAAATATTTAATTATTAATTTTTATTTTTATTTTTTTTTAATTTTTTAAATGTATGTAATATGTACTTAGATAGTTCTTTGTTTAAAATATGGTGTTGCTAAATCCTCTTCATTAATCTCTCCCCCTTTATTTTTTATTCTTCCTTTTTTTGTCAACATAAAAAAAAAGTTGAAAAAAAAAATACACATTAACCTAAGATGATTATTTAATAAAGGGTGCTGAAATTGTAATTAATTATACTATTAAAGGTTAATCATCACTCTTTCTATTACTATTACTTGGGTATATCGTAGTCAGTGTATTTTTTCTTTTCTTTGATTGGAACCAGCTTTGATTTAAGGGTTGAAATGCTATATCCCGAAATATGAAAAGAAAGAAAAATCAGAATACCCTTCTGTGGTTTGTTTCTCTGTTTACGAAGAAGAAAAAAATAGTATTTATTTGTCCTTCTAAGTGTATTTTATATTATTATTATTATTTAATTGTAATTTAATGCTCAATAGTAAAATTATTTATTTAATTATAGGTACCTTCTCACCACAAAGCAGGTGAGAAGTGTTGTTGATCTTATGCCGATGATCGGAGCAAGATATTATTCACAATTGGACACAGTTCAGTATCACAATGATATTCTTCAGAGTGAACTAGCTAAGGAAATGGAGAATGGCCGCTTATGCCGCCTTCTGGTGAAATTGGGAACCATTAATGAAAGGCCAGAGTTAGTATATCTCACGCCTGATTTTTTTTCCTTGTATAGCATGGCACTACTTTATTTAAACAATTTTTATCGATAAGCTTTACCTTTTTTTTTCAATATCTGAAAAAGGACTGTGTGAAGAATTATGAAACTCATCCAGATAATACCTCTATTTCATAAGTACGATAGAATAAAATTTAGTCTTTAATAATAGAAACATTTTTTTACGTTCTACTGAGTTCCAGAAATCTGGTTTTTAGGGGCGGGCGTAATCGAATGATCGTCATAATTGGATGATCGGACTTCGATGATTTAAATAATCGAATGATTAGTATGCATTGTGAGATACGATTTATGGGATGAGCAAAAAAAAAAAAAAAAAATCAATTATCCGACCTCCTTATATATAATCCCTCAATTATCGTTAAACAGTTCAGTTCAAATGATCATTCGCTTGTCCAAACCGATTAATCCGATAATCGATTAATCCGAATGATTGTAATAATCGAATGATCCGATAATGGTCATTCTATTATGCCCACCCCTACTGGTTTGTGTATGTGTTTTTATTTGAATTTTCTAGCTAAAAAGTAAAAATTTATGTGGAACTGAAATTATGTATTTAAGCTAGGTTTTTTTCTGGGATGTTTAATGTTTTGATTTTTTTTACTGTAAAGTACCTGTTTAGAATAGCTCTTCTTATTGTTGTTTTATGTTAGTTTTTTGTTTTTAATCTATTAAATGGTTCTTACAATTATGTTAAATCTAGTCAAACGTTGTCTTCAATTTTCTTTTTCAATTCAATTCCTTTAACTATTAATATTCGTACTACAGCACATATTGAAAATGCAGAGGTTGAAGTTATATATAAAATTGTTCTTAAACTAAAAAATTATGCATTTTATTCAGTAATTAGGTATTGAATCACTTAAAGCATAATTGATTCTTTACAAAACAATTAAAAAATATATATGTTAATCTCAGATCATTATTAGCCTAAACCAAGTACATACAACACCTTAATGCTGAGCCGCTGAACCTTTAGATGGAATGCCCAAAGACAATGTTGAGCTTAGCTATTAAGGGTGTAATTATAAGTTCTTTATAATTTAATATACATTCTCTTGATTTTTGTATTTGTATGAATATTTTAAGGTATATATTTGTGTTTAAAATGATTTAAAGGTTAAATATGGATCCCTCATGGTCTGAAACTGGAGACAGATACATGCTCAAACTTTTCCGAGATCACATTTTTCATCAAGTCACTGAAGATGGTCGACCATTTTTGGATATGGCTCATATAATTCATTGCCTCAATAAACTTGATGCCGGTACTCATGAAAAGGTAAAATTCTTCATTAGTACTTTCATTAGTAGTAATTTACTTTTAGTAATTATTTGGTTTATTTAAATACTAGCAACTAGCCCTTGCTTTGCACGGTTGCATTTAAATGTGGTGTAATTGATGTTCAAAAAACTCTCAGTTTGACCAATTAAAAGTTTATTACTTTGGGTTTATGAGCTCATTGTAACGAAAAGTGCACTCAGCAAAAAGATATTATGTCTATTAATTCCTATATTTAATCATTGGCAGAAATTAGAAACATAAATTGGTCAACAAATTAAAAATTGGTTTAGTTAATTTGGTTGTTATTTTTGACCGGTTCCTATTTTATTTGGTTTATGACAATTTTAAGTTTCATAAGAAGTTTTTCTAAATACATTTTAATGTATTAAAGTTAATTTAGTTTCCATGTGAGTCCCATTTAATTTACAATGGAACTACTATTGTTTGTGAAATGATGTGAAGCCAAGGAGTATATTTTGAGCTTTCATACCAATTTAGGTTTTCTAATTTTCTCTAAATAGCTTAAATTTAATTTATTTATGAAATACAGTTTTATTTTTATTACAGGTTTGTTTAATGTCAAGAGATGAACAAAGTGTGCTTGTTGTTACTTATGCAGAGTTGAAAGCATGTTTAGACCAGTCATTTGGTGAGATTGTCGCAAGTACTCACAAAAGCTCTCTTGAGTAAGAGATACTTAGGTCACCAATAAACTGTTAATAATTTTAATCCCAACTGTTTTGGAGGATTTGGAATAAGATAATCATTGCATTCCAAGAACATTTCCTCTTCTTGTAAGTGCTAAAAAAAAAAAAAAGAAAGAAAGAAAAGAAACATTAACATCTAATGAGAGAAATACTTGATTTTAATGTGATTTTGAGTACTTACTTATTTTATTTATTTTCGAATGTGTTGTTTTAATCCTAAGAATATAATTTTTTTAAACTTTTCCCTTTGTTGGAAATAATTGCATTTTAGGAATTAAAAATAATTCATGGTCGCAGTGGACAGTTTTGAAGTTAAGTATAAGCCAATGAAAATAACATTGATCATGGCCTAAGTGATTGTTAATGTGCTTTTGTTTACAACCGACATTGGTGCTTTTGTTTACAACCCGTGGCTCTATTAGCTACTAAGGTGGTTCTGGATAACTGTTATCCAACATAATTTTAGATTTTTTAACTTTTTTTTTCCTGGTCATCAGCTTATAACATATCTTGATGAAATTTTAGTACAACAAATGTTTGTTAATTTTTTTAGTTTATTGCTTTAGAGTTGGCGGAAGCAACTTAATTAGGTGTATAAAATTAATAGATTATTTTATTTAGTTTTTAAATTTTGTTTACTTTCTATGAGTCTTGCTGGTTGTGAAGTCATAAATAACGTATCGTTTGTTGAAAAATTGTAAAAATATTATTTATGGAAGTCTAAGTAAAAAAGTACTATTATTTTTTATATTTGAACAAAATTTATTAGGTAAGAAATAATTTAAATTTTAAATGATAAATTTCTATTTCTATGTGTAATAAACATTTGATTTGAAGATATTCCATCCGAATAAGGCTGCAATATGTCTTTAATTTTGTTTTCTTTTTCTTTGAGCCTAATAGAATTATATATTTTCTGGTGCTTTTCCGCTTATCTGATTTAGGTTATTGTGAACCTATAAATGTGATTCTTAATGCGGCACAAAATTGTAATAAAACTTTTAATTAAATCTTACAAAAAAAAATTTTTTTTGTGTTATGTGATGTGATTTTGTTCTTATAGAAAATCTTCAGTTTTCATAATTTTGGTCTTCTTCATTGGTTTAGGACAGCTATTTTATTTTTAAATTTCTTTTTATACATTCCTTTCTTTGATGAATGTAGCTGAATGTCATCGTTTCATTATTGATAATTATTAAGACTTAAAAAGGTAATAATTTTGAGCTTAGTATATTATACCTAGAATTGTATTTGAAGGGTAATTAAAGTTCTTTTGAGATGGTCAAATTCATTGATTAATTGTAACAAAGGAGACTTGGTTCACGATGGTATAATACGATTTGTATTACTGGTAGTCCAATTATTTCTTATAGGAACTCATTTGAATGTCCTTTTATAATTAATTTAATTTATAATATTGCCATGACAATTTTGTAACAATTAAGTGATATTATTTTTTAACTCAATTATTTTAGAAAATTGCCTCCTTATTAATTTTTTAGTCTTTTAAAATGTTAGTTTGAAATGTACTTGTTTTTATTTTTCATTTTACTTTTCACAAAAATAACTTAACCACTTTTGCAACATCTAGTTAATTATTATTTTTAAAACTGTGATTAAATAGTCATCAGATGTTTATAAAATCATCAATCAAGAAGCTCAACTTTATTACCTCAAACTTTATTGATAGTCAACTTTACATATTATAGTTCTTGTAAATTTATGTATAAAGTATCTTAATAAAGTATTTTATGATTATAAGTTATTGTTTTTATTTTTTAAATGTATTTTGTACCCCCAAGATTAAGAATATTGAAAATTAATTAAAATATTGATATTTATTGGAAGTATTTACTAAATAACAATTATTAGAATTCAAGGAATTCTTTTGTATTTAGTTCATATATTGGGCCAGGATTTCTAATTCTTTTTGGTTAAACGAGGTTTTAAGTTTAAATACAAACTTGGAGACAAGGCTTAAAACTGGAAATAAATGAAAACATTTATTTTAGTAATGCAGCCTTTTTATACTCAAATGTCTTTCAATTAATCACCTATTACTAGATAAAGGACACATTGTTTGCATTATACATATAAAAATAAATACACTTTTGTTTTTATAACAGTGGGTAAATAATAGAATGAATGTATGTGTATATATATATATATAAGGATTTAAATACCAGGAGCATATTGCTAATAAAAATAAAAAATAGAATAAATGGTATTCCACATTTATATGAATATTTTAAATATATCAATATAAATAGAATTTAATATATTTCTCATTCAAAATAAAAGAATTATTTATTGTCCTTTAGTGCAACAGATTAAGCTCAACATAATTCATGATGATTCAACACAACATGATTTTATGAAAATATAACTGAAGGAATAAAGGAACTGAGAACTGAATAGATTACAGAAATATTTTAAATACAAATAATAATAACATGGTAAATAATATGATGGTGATA
This sequence comes from Piezodorus guildinii, assembly GCA_023052935.1. Classification (NCBI taxonomy): domain Eukaryota; kingdom Metazoa; phylum Arthropoda; class Insecta; order Hemiptera; family Pentatomidae; genus Piezodorus; species Piezodorus guildinii. The sequence goes on along the minus strand of CM041293.1, from coordinate 36,230,428 downwards.
AGTATGGGATCAAATTTATAACTAAATAAAGAGGTAAACGAAAACATATATAAACGTACCATCCTTGAGCAATGACAGTAAGTGCAGAAAAACAAAAGACAATGGGTGATAGCGAGGGGGTTGATTTAAAAACCCCTAACCGTGTTTCTTTTAAATATAAATTCTACAGTTTGCCTTAACAGTTTTTTAAAACATTATGCACAAGAGAAACAAAAAAACAAACTCAAAATAAGTATAATATTAATTATAAAAGTTGTATAAATGAAGAAGTTATATAAGTGAAAATAAATAATATACAGTAAATAAAACGTTATTATATAAGCCAGTTTAAAAAAAAAAAACAATAGAATAAAAATGTTACAGTTTGAGGAGGCCAAAGATATTGAAATATGAGGGAGATATTTCTCTGTTTGTTTTATGGTTAAAGAATACCAAATCTTTTTCCATATGAATTTATATGGCTTCGGAGAGGAGTCATTTTTTATAATTGAGTACAGTGGTCAGATGTCAAAATCAAAATTATGGTTGAGGAATATAGCATGTTCAGATTATTTTGAGGAAAATGGGGTAGATATGGTATATTTGTGTTGATAAATTCTTTTTTCCAGATAGTTTTTGGTTTTGCCTATATAGCAGCAATTACAATTTGGGGAAGAACAGGAATTGCAGTGAACTAAAGTTGACTTTTGTAGGAAAGGGACGGGATCTTCAACTTTGTATATCAATTTTTTAATTTGCTGTCATTTTTAAAACTAATTGGAGAGGGGGAAAGCTAGAAGATAAGGATTTTTTATTTTTTGAGATAGAGATGGGACGATTGAATCGATCTATACTCAGGAACTATGGTGGGTTGTGGAAAATGTGTCGAGGTGGAGAGAGGATTAGAAGAAGTTTTAATAAGGTTTTTAATTAAATGATCACATAACTTATATACACTCATATGAATAAATATACATGTATTCTTCCATTCATGCTTATAATGTAATGTAATATATATAAAAATATAATGTAAACTAAATTCAAATTGGTGTTTTTAAAAGCTTTAATTAAGGAATCCCCATAGCATATCCATACTGTCTGTATCATAGTTTCAGATTGGTTCTAGTTTCTAAGAGAATAATTACAATGGAACCCACATCTTAGTTGTAGTGTAGAGGTGGTATTGTAGTGTCCTGCCACATGAAGAAATTAGTTTTTCTATTATATTTTAATTTTATTATAATCATTATTAATTTTAATTATCTACCCAAAGATCCTCGCGCGGATCTCATTAATCTGTATGGGAGGTCCCAAGGTTGGCGGATGTGGGGATAGTCCGTGGAATTTCCTCCCGCTAAATCCGGGTTTAATGAAAACCATAAAGAAATAGGGCTCGAAACAAATAAGGATAAGACGAAATATATGATTAGTTGCAGACACGGTGACGATCTTGGTGATATTGGTATATCAGGACATACGTTTGAACACGCAGAGAAATTTAAGTGTTCAATGATAACAAGAAAAAATGGAATACTGGAGGAAATAAAGTCCCGGCTAAAGGCGGTAATTGCGTGTTATAATTCAGTTGTGAAATTACTTAGCTCGCGTTTTCTGTCTAAAAACTTGAAGGTTAGAATTTATAAAAGTACACTAGCGATCAAAGAAACCGGCGCACCTAGAATTTTGCAAATATCTTTTTGTTAAACCAAAATTGACCTCCCAATTTTTTTCTTAGCATAGTATGTACTATATGCTTTTAAAAGATACAAGGAAAATTAAGAAAAAAGTCATACTAAACAAGAAAAAAAAGTATACTAAACAAACGAAATAATGCGACTTCAATGTAACACATTTTTCTTCTTAAAGTGCTTTTCGTTTTGTTTTCGAGTGCCGTTGTTGTTTAATCTTTTTCTTTTAATAAAATGGTTTTACTAGCGACGACAGTTGCCAGAATAACTGCGTTAGTGGACGAAGGTAGAAGTCAACGCTTAATTGGTCAAGACTTAATTGGCCAGGGCGTTAGGTCTACCAGAAACAACGGCTCGAAGGGCCGTTTCACACATTTCATAATAGGTAAGTGAAAGTAAAAAATGGTTTACAAATAATAAATGGAATTAGGCTGTGCTACTTATCAGCAACAAGAGGTATAATTTCATACTCGAAGCGTATTGCTTGAATTTGTATGAAGTTAAAACAAAGATAGATGGATTAGAAAAAGGATCAGGATAAAGCTCATCAGTGGTGCATCTTAACTGGCAGTGGATTAAGAATCTCTGCTGCCATGCTCTACATGATTTAGTGTATTATATATAATTATACTAAAATATAATTTAAGAAATATTTTAATAGGATTTAGTTGATATATATATATATATATTTTTTAATTCTTTTTCCCCCTAAATTCACAATACTTTTATTAACTATACGTGTATATTTCATTAGGAATGAATCAATGATGACATTTCATAGAAATGTACTAATTTGAACAGATTGGTATTTTCTTTTCATGACCACTAAAATTGTTTCTTTCATATTTCCTAGCAATTTTTGACAGTATTTTCAAATATTTTATATGTTTCTCATATGAAATATAATGTTCTAAAATTATTATGCATTTTGCTGTAAGCTGCTGTCAATAATAATTACCAATGGTATTTCAATAAAAACTGACTTTTTGGTTTTTTTTTTTACATTTGTCAGATTTTGAAGACTCCCCCCCCCCCCCCTCCTCCCATCCTAGAAGCTGTTTCCATTACAATAGTATTACAGAAATATGAATGGTCTTTAAAATTAATGAAAGTTCCTTTTCTGAGCGGTTTTCTCATGATGGCGGGAAAAGCGCAAGATCTGTAAGTGTGAAAACTTGGAATTTTGAAGGGGATGTCTTCACATAAAACATACCTGAAAATAAAATTACCTTTTTTTGTAAGCCAATCCCCTATTTAAAGCTAATTCTACTGGTTTAAGTATTTGAACTCCAGAGACCACAAATGCTCTATTTAAAAAAAATGTAATAGTCGATTTAGATTTTCAAAAATTACAATACTCTTACTCTGTACTTCGTATAAAGTTAAGGAAAGCATGATGTGATTATGATCGTAACCATGCATGCCCATGACTGAGTGCAAGCGCGTAATCCTTGGATTATCATCACCTAATCGCAAGCACTATTATCAAGTGCATTTCACTGCACAGTAAAAACCTTCAAATTTTAGGCTTAATTGTTAACCTGATCTGGGAAACCAGGGAGCTAAGCCGTTTCAATTTGATTAATCTAGTATTTTAATTTAACTTACGAAGTATGGGTCAGTCATTTAATACGATATTTCAAATCTGATGAAGAATAGTTATTTTAAATATTGAATATCATCTATGATTGAGTTGTGCTATCGAATATGCTTATTATGTAAAACAAACGATTTGAAGATCGCCTCTTCTGTTCAATTCTTTTAACTTTTGGTATATCATATAAAAAATATTGAGGGGAGAAGTTGTTTCCGAGTGCAGTTAAATAAGCACTTAATTAAGTAGAAAACTTAATTTATTTTTTCCTACGTTATACTAAAAAATATTGGGGTTCATTAGGTTATGAAATGCTCTTAAAATGAACACGCATAACAGATAACTAAACCTTATGGATTCACTAAGAGGTTCTGTAGAACTCCAAAAGATATGAAATTACAGGAATTATGTTTTTTAACAATAATCATAGTTTTAGATTATTACTTTTATCAGAAATCATGCTACCCTAGGGCATGGAGATCCTGTGGCAAACCTATAAAGTGGGTACCCAAAAAATTCTAAAAAAAAAACGATTCTCTCTTATGTGCTGAGCCCAAGACCATTCATGGGTTGTGGAGGTGCAGGTTTTTTTTCTTTTTCTTTTATTTAGAATTATTAATGTTTACTATGGTATTTTGTGTACTTGAAATATTTGAGTAGTGATTTAAAATCTACCAGCAAGCCTGATGAACTACTCTTATTGCTATCAGTGAGTACATCAGACTTAACCCGATGGAGCTTTCATATCTTAATATCCACCAGTCATGAGAACCGCACGAGGTGACACTCACTGCAGAAAAAACATAGCATTGAATTCAATAGGAATTATGATATAAAACTACAGTGTTGTAGTATAACAAAATACTTAATAACTAGTCAGATAATACAAAAGGACTTTATAATACTATTAACTCAGCCCCTTTGTTCCGTATCAAGTCCCCCCCCCCTATTCTCCAAATTATTCTGTATTTTCTTTAACATCGATCATTCGGGTTCACAAAGGTGTGTGTATATTGTGTTTTGTCGTAATGGTTGCAATATTTTTGACAGAATGTAACAATCTAAATGTGTATATATTTTTTTTTAAGTTTTTAATTTCGTTAAATCAACCACCGGTTGATGGGCTAGTCACTGGGCGTGCCTTGTGTCAGTTGTTTGTGTTGGTCTGTTTACAAATTGTAGAAAGGTATGCACTTTGAATTTTAAGTGATTTATAATTATTATGAATTTATAATAACCACATATTATGTTAATTATTTAAGTCGTTATTTATAGATATATTATAAATATTGTTTGGTCTATATTTTTTTATATAAAGACACTGAGTGTGTTTTACAATTCCACTCAACTTTTGTCATTTTTCTTGATAATGACAATTGTGGTTCTAGTTCTTTTACATACTGAATTACGTGAAAAGGATTCAAGTCTTTTTGTGTATATAGCAAATTCCAATTAGGCCCAAACATCTTCGTTCCTAATTGTGCCACACCCTATAATTAAGTTTTCCTATTACTTTTAATTTGTTTTTACAGTTTTTATAAAACCGAAATAACATTTGAAAATATGTATTATTGAGTTGTGTATTCGGTCTTTTTCTTCTATTTAAAATAGAACTCTGGTAATATTATTGTTTCTGTTTAGAATAGCCATTTTTGATGTTTGTTTATTTATTTAGCGTTACTGTATGCTACTATGCCTAATTGGACGATGCTACAGTGGGAGTCCTAAATTTTGCCTACCCAGGTTTTATTAGGATAGGGATCTTTAAGGAGTACCTGACATCGTACAGGCTCCTTTTAACGTCCCCTCTGAAGGATGGCATATCTAAGGATTTTTTACTCCCATTAAAAAATCTTAGGACCCCCTGTGGGTTTGAACCCACCTTAAGCATAGGAAGCTGTTATGCTAGCCACCCAGCTACAAGTGATCCCAAGAATAGCCATTATAATGATTTCTTATTATCGTTATTATATTCTGGTTATTTATATTTGTTTCATAGAACTTAATTCTTGTTACTTGTTTAATATACTGAACATTAACATGTTAATAACTTAGGGTGAAAGAAGGACATTTTTGTATATATATTCCTATGTATTTGTCTTTTGTGTAATAAATTTGAAGGATACATATATATATTTTTTTTATTCATTTATTTATATTGAAATATTATTAATTAAATACTATCGGATTTGGGTATGGCCTTCTTTTTCATATAGTAAAAAACAGGAATGCCTGGCTTGTCTATCTCAGGACCTCCTCAGTGTTTAATTCTAATTTGGCTGATTAACTGAAATAACTGTGTATTATCTAAGTATAAGGATCAATATCACAAGATATTTATCATGTTCATGTATACGATTAAGGAAAATAATTTGGTTATTTTTACTTCTTTGTTGGTTGAAATTGTTGTGAATATTTAGTCTTAAAATTAAATTAAAAATTTTTAGTCTTATTAATTAACTTATTTTTGTTATTGCTTTTATGTATTTTAATGTATATCTAAATATACATTTACAACATTTCTGTTCAAATCACTCCTTTTATTTTTTTGACTTATGGCTGTATCATTTTATTTATTTTATTATTATTTTTTACGTTTTAGGTATTCTATGTGAAACGTAGAATGTCCCATGTTCTTGATGACCCTTATGAATTCAAGAAGAATCCATTATATAGCAAGAGAGAATTTGGTGATTTTACTGCCTTTTATATAACAATTACGATTTGCACTGTACTTGGTTTTGCGTTAATTCTTCTCAACGTTTTCTTTTGTTGGTGCTCAAAACACAAACATTATTGGCAAGATAGTAATACAGGTAAATGTTTTAAAATTTGTATGAAGTTATTTATTTCATGGGTAATACTGTTGAACTGTGGCTCCATGGTGAGGTTTGAAAAATGTTCTGAACTTACTTTTTAGTATTTTATGGACATCTCACCTGCTATCAATATATTTTAAAGACATAATTATTCCCTATCTCTTCAAGATAAAATTATTAAATTGGTTTCTTCTAGAACTTGGGAAAATACACTTTGCTGATGAATTGAAAGCTTAAAAAATTACTCGAAAGAGGATAGAGTGAGGATAGAAGTTAATTTTGTCAAAATTGATAATGTATCATATGTGTTCTGAATCTCGATCTTAAGATTTTATGGTGACCTTCTATTAATGAATCTATTTATTTTTAGGTAATAGGTGGATTTCTTCAGTCTGGACAAGAACTCCATACAAACAACCACCTTTGGATTTAAGTGAATTTGAATTGCAAGGGATTGAAGTGCATGAAGTATTTGAGGCAAGGGTGGGACAGCAGCAACACGAAGAATATTTAGAGCTTCATAAAAGAGAAAGTGATTTATAATGGGTGTTCAGATATTTTGGCCTCCCTTAGCTGTATTGGTCCTTGTAGTTGGTGTTGTCATTATGCTTATTCTCCGCTATGGAGGCAAATTTCTTCATTTAAGACATGGCCCTAGACCAACAACTAATGATTGGTCTGATGCCGCCTATGAGCAAAGGGTATCATATGCTTGACTTTTAAACTAATACTCAGAAAGACAAAAATTTATGATCTGAATATGTAAAGGGAAGAACTATAGTTTTTAATTAGTAAACTAACAAAATGTTTTTTTTTTCTTATTAAATTGCACTTTTTTCTTTTTATTCAAAGTTAAAAAAAATGCAAATTTTTCTTTTTGTGTGTCCACTTTAAATAGTAAATTTATTTTATAAATGAGGGGTTTAAAGGAGTTATCTCACTCCAGGAGTTATTTTTTTTATTTACCACGGTTGGCTAAGAATCTCATATGTTTAATTTTATGTTCTAAAATTTATATTTTTAGTAATTTTAGTAAAATGTCATTCTATTTTATTTTTTAGTCTCATATTTGTTTATTGACTTATTTTCTGATCTGATATGTCATGTTTTAAAAATCAAAAATTGTTTGTATTGAAAAAAGTACATATTTATAGCAAAGACTGCAGTGTTAAACTAATCCGTCCATTACACGATGTTTATAGAGTTATATTTAACTCTGCATATTGTTTTTATATTACTAATATTAATTTATTTACATAAAAAAGATTTTTATATTGAAGTGCTTAGATTTTTAAATATTGTTTTACTAAATTTAAGACATTATAAAATTTTAATCATGTATTGGCATTATGCTATTTTTTTACCTTTTTATATTTAAAATATATGTAACCTTTTATAAGTAGATGTATAAGAAGTTCAATCACTTATGAAATGCAACCTTTTTACATAAAAGTTTTTTATTGATATTTTCTGATTTAACTTTATATACCTTTTTGAATCCTTATAATTCCTAACTTCCTTAACTATTAATTAATGGCTCAAGTCCAGCCATTTCTTTCCTGTCAAAGCAGATGCGGTTAGATATTACATTTACTTGTAATACCACAACAGCAGAGTAATATAAAAGCGCATATAACCATCTTTCAGAAGTTTTTAATGTTGAGGCCAAAATTACCGTTATTTAAAAGCTTGCTTACTTCGTAAATGTTAAGTTCTTTAGAGGTACATTCTTCATTGATTTCAAATATTCTAATGCATGATGAACTGTTATTTCTTTACACCTATACTATTTAAGTTTCGATCTGGGTAGCTGAAGGAAAGGATAGTAATATATAAGAAGATAGCATGACACCTTGTTTATTGGAACATTTAATGAACGACAATTACATGCATTATACAATGAATAACAATGTATATTGAATAGGAATCAACAACAATATTTTGTAATCTACATTTATATTATACATTGGGTTGTTCATTTTTAATTACTGACACTGGAAAGTTCAATTTTAAAACAACATTCAGATACGTTTCTCTCAATTTATGTACTCAAATCCATAGTTCAGTCATTAATAAAAACATCAAGTGACACCTACTAAAAATTTTGATTTATTTATATAAAAATACTGAAATATGGTTAGTGAATTTAAATTATAATTCCAGCTCACAACCACAGTGTTAAATAGATTATGGAATTACACTTAAATTTTAAAATATTTTCTTCAGTTTAATCAAACAAGAAAAAAAAACAAAAAAAACTGACATTGTTGATTTGTTGAACCTAGCATAAAACAGTTCAGTCATACTATTATCTGGAGGCCAAAATTACTGTTATTTAAAACCTAGCCTAATCAAAATCTACTTAAATACAAAATTATCACATCGGCTATTTAGGGAGGGTTGTCTGTCAATATTGAGCAACAAGGGCTATTACCCTGTATATTACATACTTACTAAATACTTTAACTTTTTAATTTATGGTTACAACACATCACCATGAAAATAAAAATAGTAACTCTTACTATTAATAATTCAATGATTTAATATCAACAAATACATTTTTCCTCATATATTTATATATTTTTTTAAAACATAAGTTATTATTTGAATAAAATAAATAAGTGGATTCCAATGTTTACACGAATTTGGAAAACCTCAAAGGTAAAGTTAATAAATATTTGAAAATAAAATTTTTATGCCAAAGTGAAATATTTATATTAGTCATACCCGTAATTCCAGTGTCCTAGTTTGTGTGTGTGTTGTACCAACTACCAAATATCATTATTTCAAATCCTTGTAAACTTTACTTTTCAAACAATCATACTCTAAGTTCCCTAAAATTTTAAGAATTATATATCACAATAAGTTTTATTGTTATTTCAATGATCTATTTGTCTTTACTGGGTTGGTATTAATACTTCAAAGTTATTGTGATGAAATGAAATCAAGTTCAGTTGTTAAACAACTATTTTTCCAGCTAATGTATATCTGATTTTGCAATATATAAAAATTTTAAATTTAGTATTGGACTTAATTTACTATTCCCAATTCAAGAATTATTCAAATAAATAATTTGTAAAAAAATATTCAGTCTCCTATTGGCAACTTTTGCTGATAGCTACCATCAATACCTATATTTTAATTGTCAAACTAAGATTTAGGTACAATTAAGAAAAGAAATATAAATAACATTAAGTATGGTAATAAGGTTAGTCATAAATCTTAACAAAATTTTCTTATTATTTTGTAAATATTTTGACAAACAGATTTTAAAAATAGTTTTTAATGTTGGAGTCAGGTAGGGAGAAAGATCTCAAGAAGTAGGATTTTATTTAATCCTAATTCACTGAGATAATATAGACGTTTTTTATTTACTTTTATCACCATCCATCTAGCTACATTATATTTTATCAACTTACTTAAATCAATTTTAAGAAAGAAACAGAATATTTCCTATCCCTCAAACTTGGTGCGTAAGCAAATTTTTGAGTTATTGTCCAATCTTTGATTTACCAAACAAATGAGAATTTAGTCTTAAATGAATTCGAATGTCCTTCTATTAACTCTGATATAAATAATTAAATTATTTTCTGTACCATTCCAGAGGAAATTTCAGATAGCGTATGTTTAAAATTTTGGTGGTAACATTAATAACCACAGAAAATGTAATTCTGTTATCCTAATTACCAAATTAGTTTATATAGTTTACACTGATAAATTTGGAGAAGCAAGATGTATCACTTTCTAATCACCATAGCAATATTATAAAACAACCTCAAAATGCTTAAATAAGCCGACCAATTACATCCAGAACTAAAAATAAACACTATTTTAACACATTTATATGTAATAATATGTATCAACACAGTAACTTTAATTTTTAATATTATATAAATCTATAATACATGGAATCCACTTTTAAATATAAAAATAATAAATACAAACAGTATTGATGTATTTGCCTTTCAGACTACTTATTAAACGACAATTCTAGAATTTTACCATCTATTTACAAAAAGTTCTAAAAAATGATTTCTGAAAATTTGAGAATATCTAAAATACTTTTAAGTTAAAGTTTCCTTTTTTATCATTGAAAAAAACTGAAATGGTTTCCTTTGTAATCCCTTTCTTCAAATCATGAAGTTTTGGTGGAAAACAAAAGGATGTAACATATTTCACTATGTTATCTACATACACCTTTTCCAATATTACTGGAAAAGCCTGATAACATGATATTTAAATAAAATGATATTTTATATAATAAACATTGTAATATAGGGAAACAAATAAACTTATTTGAACTGAATTTAAGTGCAACTACTACTTGCTTGCTACTTTAATTTTTACGGCACAGTTTTGTATAATGCAACATTAGTTACTCAACATTTAAAAAGTGATAAAGTGATTAGACTAGTTGATTCACTGATATCTTACATTTATCAACAACATCTATATTAAATATATTTTTTCTAAAAGCATGAATTTATGAAAAATCCATGAAACATACCATACATATTGTTGACATTTAAAATTTCTTTGAATAATTGTATTTAAAAACATATTTAAAAAACTGACAATTTAAAACAATACAAGAATTGATAAAACAATGGGTGGACTTTATATTAAAGAATTTGTAATATTACAAATATTAATATTGTACAAATATATATTTGTATAAAATTTAATTTTTAAATACACATAACTTTAACAGATGGAGCTTAATATAGAGCACCTTCTAAATTCATAAATACTAACCATTGAAAAGAACAACTAAAACAATTTACTGTTTAAAGGAAGAAAAGAAATAGTTACAAAAATATTTCTTGAAACTGGAAGTTATTCAAGATTTTTCAAAAGGATGGCTTAAAAAAGGATATGATTAAATCTAACACAAAAGAACGATAACTCAGAAAAATATCAAATAGTTGTTATTATAGAAGTGGATGGTTCCTAAGCCTCCTAAATCTCAATCAACTAAAAAATTGATGCCAAACCAATTAAGGTAATAATAGGTCTGTTCCCTCCTTGCTTTTTAAATAAGGCAGGACTTGTAGAGCAAATTTTTTCCATTAAAACAGATCTCAAACATAACAAACAAAGTGTACTGTGCATGCTCTGCCAAATCACTGAAAAATATAAGCTTTGTGGGAACAGACTTAAGATAAAAAATTAGATCGCATTTATGTCTGCAAATTGTAGCACATCTCATATCCACTGAGTAAATAATACACCAATAGGGTACAGTTCATTGGTTATTTTATGTTATTTTGTATGTATATGATGGATGTTATTTTCTCAGTACTGATCAATGATCTCTATAACTGTCCTTTTCTAGTTTTTGGGGGCTTTAGGATTTATGTTTGGAATCTTTCACTGCCATCCTAGCAAATAATTATATCATTAAAAAAAAAAAAATTCAGCATTATTACTTGATAAATCAATATTTATTTTCTTAATATTCAGGAAAGAAAATAATATGATATTGTTATGAAAAATAATAATACAATGAACTGATCATTTTTTTTTTTTTCAATTTCACCAAAATATATCATAAAAGCTAAACTTTGGCACTAATAATAAATTATCCTTCATTAACATATGATATCACAAGTTAATACTGAAATTCACCAATCTCTGTATGAAAATCAGCATATCAAACTGACTTAAGATGGAAACATAATCAAATTACTATAACGATGCAAGTTCAAAAATTATAAAATAATTCTTGTAAAAAAAAAAAAAAAAAGGAAAAAAGAAGGAAGCCAAATTAACCATCAGCCAAAGGTGGAGTTATCCACCCATATTTATCATGAGTCTTAACTAAACTTCGGAATGATTCTTCAGCTGAACGTCGGTTAAACTCCTTACTTGAGCTCTTTGTCTTCTTTGAAATTCGTCCCTGTAATAATAAAAAGTATCAGTACCATGAAATAAAATAGGAATTATAAACAAAAGTTCACTTTAAAAAAAATTATTCTAAGCTAAGTCAAACAACATCATGACGGAGAAATTTTAGTATATTATGTATAAAGATAAAATATAATAAATACTTCTCTTTCAGAGACTAGTTTATCTAGTATCACAGAAATGCAATACAAATTCATGGATACCAGAATTGTTTTTATTATTTCTAAAGATTTGTATTGTGCAAAGATCTGGTGAATATATTGATAAAAGCCTTTTGTATTTCATAAGACGGGATTTCTCTAAAATCTAAATGATTTAATCATGGGAGAATTTGGTTACGTATGTGGTTACTAAAGGAACAATTTATTGTGAAGATATCTTATTATTGTGTGCCAAAATTTGGCCTAAATGTGAGAGCTTCATCAGAACTGACTCAGTCAAGTATCCTTCCATAATTCTAAATTATTTAAATTTACATAAACTTGAAATATTACTCAAAAACTAATTCATTTATGTGTAGCAAATTGAAAATTGCTATTTTCAATAGGGAAAATTGAAAAGTTTCCCACTATAAAATTAGCATAAAATGGGGTGAATAAGAACAATAATTGGTATCTTGAGCAATATAACAAATTTATTTTTTATCTCAATTAATTGAAAAATACTTAAAATCTTAGGTCCACATTCCCTCTATTACATATTTACTGGGTGTATGTTTTTGAATTGTAATTTTTAAAAATAAAAATATTACTGTTCCCATTCATCCTACACTAGGGGTGAATAGGAACGACATTGAATATGTTATTGTGTTTCCATTTACAACATGTGGGGTGAATGAGAACAGTTTAAATTGCTTATTAAATTACTTTTTCTATTTCAAATATTTTAAAAATAGAAATTAGGTTACTTATATTCTATTATATAAAAAAGGTCACTTATATTCTAGAAATTAGGTCTCTTATATTCTAAAAAAGTTCTAAACCATCACCTTCTCCAGGAAGAAGAAGAAATGTCATTAAATGGTGTATGCACTTAGATCATTGATAAATGAAACAGATCCCAAGACTCTGGTAGTTTTGAAAATCTGAACCTATAAGTTTGCTTGATTTTTTTTTTTAAACAAACGGTTTTTTTAACTAACCGATGTATCCTCCATCATCAGGTTCTAAAACCTTACAAACATAAAGTCAGAAAATTCTCAGGTGTTTATCCAAATACTTTAATAAGTAAAAATTCGCCAACTGAAATGTCATAATTTGGTCATAATGTTTACTTGGTTAATAACTATGGGAATCCAACAAGCACAAAGGGAATCAAATTCCTTTCGCAAACAATCCTTACAATCCAAAATCTTCTTAAAGATCCTGAATGCCTCAACTTTGTCACCAATAAAATAATCCATAAAGACCTGAATATCTCCTTCGTTGCAAACTTAGCCTGAAGTAGATATATATCCTTTCACTCCAAATTACCATTTCACCCAAACCCACTTCTCCGCAACCTCTCATCTCCTTTTATTCATGATTGAAAATTGGGTCTCGGCCTAATCACTACCTTGCAGACCAATGTTACTCCTATAAACAGTACGAATCTCTATATGTACTCAGCCCAAGACCCTTCATAGGTTGTAGTGGAACAGGTTTATTTAAGATTTCAGAAAAAATATTATCGTAGTTCCTAACTCATTACAGGCTTTGGAACACCATTTTACGTCTCCTCTGAAAGACGCCATGACAAAGGATTTTTCACTTACTTTTAGGACCATCTGGCAGGTTCAACATTTTAGTTATTCATTGTTTCGCGGCTTGAAGTAAACTCCTAGAGCCAGGTTGATGGTGAATGGGAACAGAAAACAGCTGTGTTCCCCATTTACCCTACACTCCAGAAAATGTGGATGCTATAACTTAAAAAATCCATTGCTAAGAAACTGTTGCAAGTAATGTATTGAGCAAGGTAATAAGTCAAAAGTATTACCACCAGAACGAAATCATATAATCTTATTATTTACTGGGTAGCCAACCAATTACACCAAAATTAATTCCTTTACCATGAAGTAAGTGGCTTTCAAGAAACTTTGAAATAATATTGAAGTTTTGTTCCCTTTCATACCACTGTTTCTGTTAGTGAAAAAATAACATTTAACAATTTATACCTATCAAAGTAAAAATACCTCTCAGAAATCAGGAAAATGTTACAAATTACTGAAATGATATGAAAAAAAAAAAAAAAAAAAAAAATTCTAACCTGTCCTTTGACAATACTAGCAGCAAACTGCATGACAATGGCTTCAACAGTATATCCACTTGCCCAACCCCTTGGGGTGAGTAGCTCCATGCAGATTGCCCCGCCTTCCATGACAAAGCCCTTCTCTATCCTCGGGGAGACGACTCTCATGAACGGAGGTACAAATGGATAATTTTCTGGAAATGTGAGCTGTAATGAAATATGGTTGATCCCATGTTCTCTCATGTCTGCAGCTAGATCACTTTCACTATCCACGCTATACAGTCGAATATGCCAGTCATATAGGTTATCATTGATCAATTCAACTGTAAAAGGAGGATCTTTTGTCTGGCTTTTCTTTATGTCATGTAGTTCTTTCATTAATCGCCGACTGCGAACAGACTTTGGAAATCCTACGTCAGAGGCACCGCTTTCAGAAGCTAAACATAATTGAGAATAAAAAACTATTAGAACTAATCAGTAAATTAAAACATATAAATGAGTAAATAATAATATATTAAATATTTATATTGCACAATAATATCACAAATGCATTCTATGATACATTCTCTGTCTACAAAGAGAACTCATTAATTATTTTAGAATCCAATTCATTTAGTCATTATTAAAAGTTCGAATTGATAGCTGACAAAAAGAATTAAATTAAAAAATATCATTTGATATTTTGTATCTCTTTATTTGAATTTCTAGAGAATCTAAAAAAAAAAATAAATAGATAACAATTTGAATTTCTAATCATTTTAATTTTTTTTAATTTCTAATTCTAAAAGTTTGTGCGAGAGTGTTTCGGGGAAAACTATTCCAATCTTGAGAACTTTCATTCTAAATATTAAAAACAGTATATTAAATTCCATTTATGCCTATCTGTAGGTGAAGACAACATTTATCATAGAGCAAAGGTTTCCATCTACATTTAAAAAATAGTAGAAGGATTTTTAGAGAAAATAAAAAATGTGAAACATTTGTTATGTTGTTTCAATAAACATATAAAACCTGATGTCGATCTAAACTCATTAAGTCAAGAACATGAGATGAATTTATTTGAACTTAATTTTTCTACTCCTATATAGTGGGAGAATTATATATTAACTTTCTGATATTGATTAAAAACTACTTCTGCTTTGGACCATAAAAGACTGGATTTATGAAAGCAAAAGGTTCAACTGAAAATTTTGAACTGAACTTCAAGACACAATATAAAAATTCATTAAAAAATAAATAAAATACTTGTAAACGTTGAATAAATAATATGTTTTTGAACAAAAGTATGCCTATAATTAATCACCTTGAGGTGGAGACTTTTTGAAGAATGTAGTCACTTTGCCTTGACCAGAAGAAGCCTCTGGTTGTTTCATTTCAGCTGGTGTCACCATATGATGGCGCATAAGATGCCTTCCTCCAGATCCATTTCCTTGGCCGACTGCTCCATCTTTGTCCTTTTCACCATTCCTATTAAAATTATTGCATTTAATCAGAAGTATTATTAATTCATCATTGAAAATAGGAATTAATGTTTAGCCATATAGTTAAAACTAAACAATTTACAGCAGTTAAGAATTTTTTTTATTAAATTAAATATCCATATTATGGATTTTTACTTCAATAGATCATAAATGTATAATAAAATTTAATAATAAGAGTTCTGAATATCCCAGTTAATGTTCTACTATCATTCAGCAATTTAACGGATTATTATCATATTTAACTAAAGTGTTATTTTCTTTAATTAAAGTAAAAATACAGCTAAACAGACTGAAAGACTCATTATCAACAATAATAATATTAGGCTTAGCAATTGTCGAGGCCTCTGTGACCCTTTCTTGTCCATTATAATAACCATACCTCGACATCTCAATGGTGTCAAAAATATTCGGAATTACGTGGTTTCCTAATTATATGAAAGCATTGATCATAAATAAACATCCAGTTTGTAAAAGTTTTGTATAATTATACATTTTGGCCTACTAAGAATTGATCTTACTAATTAATTGATTGTTTGGTGAGCAATATTATCCCACTCAAACACTTATCATTTCTTGAGGCTATCATTTTGAATATAGTAATTCCTGATTTTCCTTTTTAGTAGAACCCAGAAAACAGTTAATTAAAGATGAAAGAAATAATGGAAGAGGGATTTCGAGAACTTTTGCAACAATTAAATCTGAATAGATAATGTACACTTGCTCAAAAAAGTTTCCGTACACCAAGTAAAATTGTTACATGGGTGAGCTAGCTTTTTTCTTTATTATTTTTCTTCCAGAAATATCTTACCCTAATTACAGGTAATAATGTACCAAGGTTTTAACGGTTTGTTATTAATATTAAAGGCGAGAGCGTTTTATTTGTAAATGATAGATCAAAAAAGTTTCCATACATCTACAGTTTAATCCTATTTGTTTTATTATTATTATTATATTCAATTGCTATATTTCTGGATATTATCAATTACCCTGGGAATCCTCTGGATCTTATTTCCAGGGGATATTATATCCTTCGGGAATTGATGGGATTATGAACCAATATGTCTATATTAATATTTTAAGGACTAAATTAAAAAAAATCGGCTGTAAAGCTCGGACATAGGCGATGTTCTATAGGATTGAGGTCTGGGGACTGTGGAGATGTTTTGATGTTTAGGAACATTATAGATTAGCCATTCTTTAACTTTCTCAGCTGTGTGCTTAGATCATTGTCCTGTTGAAAATAAAACGTCACCCAAGTCCGAGCTTTTCAGACGAATTTTTTAAAAATTAGTTCTTAAAATATTAATATAGACATTTTGATTCATAATCCCATCAATAAAGCACGAATTCCTTACACCGGATGAGCTCATGCACCCCCACACCATGATACTTCCGCCCCCGTGTTTAAATGTTGGACGCATATTCTTTGTCTTGAAGGCTTTCTTTGGTTTCCTCCATACCTTGCATCGTCCATCTGGCCAAAAAAGTTTAAATTTTGAAGATAACATTCTCCCAGAAACTGCGCGGCTTCTTATCATTAACTTTACTTATGAAGGGCTTTCTCCTCGCTGTTCGACCTCTGAGACCATCCCTTCTTAGTACATTTTGGACGGTCTCAGGGTGAATTTGTATCCCGTAGTCTCTATTTATGCCACTGGCCAATGACACGGCACTAGTATGAGGTTCTTCATTTGTTTTTGCTAGAATGCACCTCCTATGGTGTCTATCCAAATTTCCTTCGCCTGCCAGTTCATGGTCTGACCTCCACGGAATTCAATTCTCGTTGTCATTTGAGAACATATTGTACCGTTGAATGTGTTTTGTGTAAAATTTGGGCTATTTTTCGGAGGGGTAAGCCCTGGTTATGGTAACGAACCATTTGTTCTCTTAATTCACGAGATACTCGCATTTTACAAAAATATTAGACACTCACAGATTCAAGCAAAGTTAAAACTGAACTGGAGGCAAGGATGGAGATAAGATCCGGAACGATAGCAATTTAATATAATAATAATAATAAAACAAAAAGCATTAAACTGTAGATGTATGGAAACTTTTTTGACCTTTGATTCACAAATAAAACGCTCTCTCCTTTAATATTAATACCAAACCGTTAAAATCTTGGTTTATTATTACCTGTAATTAGGATGATTAGGATAAGATATTTTTGCAAGAAAAATAATAACGAAAAAAAGCAAGCACACCCAAGTAACAAATTTACTTGGTGTGCGGAAACTTTTTTGAGTTTTTGTAATTTTTGTTTGCAAGTGTATATATGTCCAGAGTTATAATCGAGCGTGTATTAAAAATTTAATTTATCCGTCATTTTTCTTCTAATTTTTTATTCTGGCTTTTCATACTTAAAAAATACACAAACCTATCAATAATTCTGTCCATGAATTCAATGTTATTAAACTATTTGAAAGAAAAACAGACCTATCACTGATCGCTTAAGGAGTTTTACTATGACATACTAAATTCTATGTTTGATTTCCTCTAAACCATAATTTTTCTAAAAACCATGTATTTTAGTATGGGAGTCATCTGTAAACATTTTACTTCATCAACCTTCTCATTTAAAAAATGTTACAAACATTCAGTCTATTCTGTTATTGCCTTGCCTGCTGAAAGACGTTTCCCAAAAGAGTATAGGGCTGTCCAAGAAGCTCCTCCTGCAGCGTATTGAAGAGGATCCAAGATAATCCAAATTGAAGTATAATTTTTTTTTTTTTTTTTTTTTTTTTTGGATGGCGCGACAGGCCGTGCAGGCCCTGGGCCTCGCGGTGTGATCTCTTGGGAGATTACACTCGCGTTTCACGATGGAATTCGTAGTGTAGGGTCATCACTCCCTACGCCTTGAAGTATACATAAATTGCCTAATTTTGTGAAAATGAACCTAACATGTATTTTAACAAATTCGAGCGATTGAAAACGCACGTCTATTCAATAAAACATTTACCTGCGATGAAACGTTTTAGTAAGATTTTTCGTTCCTACAATTTTTCAAACCTGATTCAGTTATCATTGAGGCCTCTCTTAAGAACATTTTAAAGAGAAATAGAAGAACAATAATCTACAAGAATTAAGAAATTTTAAAACTCATTACTCACCGAAAGAGACGGTGGAAAACTGACACTACTTTCCCCATGGAGCGTGAATTCATTTCTGAGATCTTCCACGTAGAGATTGCAGACCCGCAAGAACCGGGGTCTCCTGTCCTAGAAGAAAAGTGTAGAGTAAGTAAAACATCAAACAATTTTATGGTTTGCTTTAAAATCTTTATGATGGTTATGATGTACAACTTAGTACAAAAAAATAAAGAAATAAAGGAAGTAGCCAGCATTGAATGCCTGCGATGTTGGATTGGCCTTGCCGGTGCTTCAGCAAGACAAAGGAGAACATACAATGGCAGAACTGACTGGGCCACGATAAAATAATAACGCTTCGCGTTCAAGAAACGAGGTTCGATTACAGGTCAGAAGTTGTTCATAGATAGTTCCAATCGAACCTCTTTTGAACTGTTTATTGAAGTAATAAAGTGTTCTCTGATTTCCGATACTAAGGGAAACCATAGGATTGCTTCTTAATCGATCGAAGAGACTTCTGCGATGTTATTCAGCACTTTATATCATTTCTCTCAGGTGGAGGGTATGTCACTTCTTGAATTTTAGTGATAACTAGCGACTCGTCCTTGCTTCACGCTGGTCTGATTTAAATATGGCGTCATTTATGTTTAAAAATCTTCGTTTAATGATTTAAGAATTCATCACTTTGGGATTATGTGTTCATCGTAACGAAAAGTGCACTTAGTAAGAAAATATTATGTTTATTATATAACGTCTATTTATTATTATATTTAATCATCGGCTGAAATTAGAAACATAAATTGGTCAAAAATAAAAAATGGTTTAGTTTATTTGTTTGTTATGCTAAACGGTTCCTGTTTTATTCGGTTTACTACTATTTTTTATTGCAAATGAACTTTTTATAAATACATTTTAGAATGTTAATTTAGTTTCCATGGGGCTCCCATTTTGTTTACAGTGAAATATATGTTTTTATTAAATGATCTAAAAGTAGAAATAATTATAAGCAATGTTAGCTTTTAACAACTTTCTATTTATGTTTACAACTTACGTTGCTGCTGCAATTTTTACTTTCATATATGAAATATATTAAGGAAAACTCTAAATTACCTTTAATTTTGTAGATTCGAAAAAAATAATCATTTCGTCTGATAAGCATTGCTAAAAAACAGGTAAATATGCAAGCTGAACGAGTTCGATATCCACTAGACGATAAAACTGCAAACATATTTTTTTAATGCAATTATTTGTTATTGATCTTAAGAACAGTAAAATAGAAGTATAACATACGGTTGGAATGCTAAAGATTTCAGAAAAAAAATATTATCTTATACATACTATTGTAAAAGTTAACGGAGAGTGATGAAAAGCCGATGAAACAAACTGATTGCCGAAGATAATAATATAATAGATTATTTAATTAAACACATGTTTCTTTTAAAATAAAATTTAAATAATTCTTTAACAATTCATTTTCGAATGTAAATTTGTTTAAAAATTCTTGAATTGATGTAAATAATAGAGGTAAGTTAAAGTCGGGTGTTGCGCGCACCAGATTTTTTTTCTAAAATCATGAGTACTGTATGAAAGAATATAACCTGTACGTTCACCATAACCTCTCTCATCGCAAACATTACAGTTTGTTTAGTTTATTTATTTAACGTCTCTTTATGCTGCTGTGGCTAATCGGACGATGCTACAGCGGGAGTCCTAAATTTTGCCTATCCAGTTTTAATTAGGATAAGGATCTTTAACGAGTACCTGACATCACACAGTCTCGGGAAAACCTTTTAACATCCCCTCCGAAAAACGGCATAACTAGGGATTTTTTAGACCCATTAAAAAATCCTAGGGCCACCTGCGGGTTTGAACCCGGGACATGGAGCACAGGAGACTGTTATGCTTACCACCGGTAAACTCAAAACATTACAAATGACATAAGTTGATAAGTTTATGGACTTACAACAAATTTATCTTATTTTTTACGATTTCTTTTATTTCATATTAACTTTTCTAAAATCTTGCGCTTTCCAGCTGTATATTATAAGTCTATTTACTACTCATATTTCAGGAATAATTATTTAACGACTTAGTTACAGAAAATTTATTTTTTTCGTTTAAACAAAAGATAAATTGCAATGTATTTTAATTATAAACATTCAGGAAAGAATGCTATAAATGATAATGGAAAACCTTCTCAAAATGTGTCTGGTGGTTCAGAAGGAGTTAGCGGAAACCAAAAACGCGTTATCATTTTACTTATATACAGAGATTCAGTACGATAAAAGGAAAATAAAATCATATGAAACTCGTAAATATGCAATGACTATATGTAAGTGAGGTAAGGAATGGTACGCTAACCAGGTCGGAGAGTGCGGGAAAGTGGGGCATGGCTGGAGGAGGAGCAATAGGCAACTGGGTTGTGGGGGCCTAATATCACCCATTGCCCTGCAAGACGTTAGTCATCTGATGGGGCTTCCCACCAGGGTACGCGCTAACTAACCTACTCAAAGGCTAGTGGTGAGTCCACAAGAGAGAATCAGGGAATCTCCATCCTACCAATGAAATAGTAATTGAAAAAATTAAGTAATAATTAGCTAATTGTGCTTAAATTTGTAGACAGAAAACACTTTTAATCGACGTTTAATCCCCTCATCCCCCTCTCAATGATGATCGCACTATTCAGGACTCCCTGTTGGTCATTCTCAAAAGGTTTAAATGGTATTTTATCACCAGTTCGTCGACTATTTGATCCTTTTCGAAGTTTATTGACAGGTAAATTCGTATAAATAGATGAAAACCAAATTGGTAAGAATTTTCAGTCAGCCGACTAACACTAATTAAAAATGCATGGAGTTCACTTAATGATCAAGCTCAATGGAATTTCAATTAAAGTACTTTTTTCGTAGAAACCAGTTTTAAAAATATTAAACCTCTGTCCGAGGAACCTACGCATAGAATCAAGAATAAAATAATTTTACAGAATTTCAATTAAAAAAAAAAATACTTTTGTTTTTAACATTGCACGTCGTAAAGACATCGAGCCGAACAGTATCCTTCAATAACACTCTTGTCCCTTTGGGACAGATCGAAATCTAGACCTCGTTGACAACGTCTTATGGGAACCTCATATAAGACTAAACGACAAGAAACTGCCCGACGTTTTCGACTACTAGCAGGACAAAGCTTCGACAAACGCTCAAACCTTCCACTTAAGTACAAAAGGCCCATCTACATGACTATCATGAGACCTATATGGACTTACGCAGTAGAGTTTTGGGGCTCTACTAAACCATCAAATTCTTCCCGTCTCCAATCCTTAAAATAAAAAAAATCCTTTGAAAAATCTTCAATGCTCCTTATTTTGTTAACTCATTATTTAAAATCATCCATAAAGACCTTAATGTTCCCTAAGTTGCTGACTTGGCTCCAACTAAGTAACACTCCTTACTTGACAAACTCGATTCCCACTCTAACCCACAAGTTTTAATCCTGGCTCTTCTATAATTCCTGATAATCCTCCGAGGCGTCTGAAAAGAAGATGGCCCCGAGACCTTCTAGTTTAGCATAGTTTTAGCCAACGGGTAGTATCCCTACATGTGAATCGTGACAGTATATCTTGTATCTCATTTACTATAAATTTATTGTATTATACAGTTGTAAATATCAATAAATATATTTTAAAAATTAAAACTTTGCTGAGTATGGATTTCAAGGTTATGGGATAGAATTTTGAATACAATTACAAAAACTAGATGTATAAATATAGTAACGTAGACTATCAATCATTTCTTTTTTAATAAAGTAAAAGCAAGTCAAACTATTTTCAAAGTCCTTAGGAATTTTTGGTTGAAGCCACAAAACTATTTCCAGGAATTTAAACAAACATTTAAAATTATTTTATACAAACGTTCGATAACAATAATATAAAAAAAAATCATGAAACGTTGAAAAAAATATAATATACATCGACATAGAATCAAAATATAATTTTCACTGAAGTAGATAATTCTACGTTTTCCGTTGTATGAAAATTACTTTGCATGTGAAAAAACAAACTTGTCAATAAACTTTCTAGTGATTTGGTTTTTTCTTCACTTTGAGAAACTCGTCTTTAAGTTGTTTATTCCTTTTATGCTACAGTGGCTAATCGGACGATGCTACAGTGGGAGTGCTAAATTTAGCCTATCCAGGTTTAATTAGGATATGGATCTATAACGAGTATCTGTCATAGCAAAGGCTCGGTACCAAATGTTTACATTTCATGCATAACTAAAGATATTTTACTCCCATTCAAAAATCTTAGGGCCATCTGCCAGTTAGAACCTGTGACCTTGGGCATAGGAGTCTGTTATGTTAGCCACTACGCCACATGTGACCCCAATATTTAAGTATTAGAACAACATTCCAGAAATAAGCTAAGTAAAGAAATTATTAAAAAAATATACATTTTGCTTTCGATGAATGTGGTATTTTTTTTGGTATTAGAAACCTTTAGTGGAGGTCATTTATCTTAACGGTAAAATAAGGCCCTAGTATATGTTTCTTTAAAGTTTATGAAACCATTGAAAACCACAGAACAAACTGACAAGATTGAATGCATATGAATACGATTTGCTAGTGGTTAAAGGAATATACACTTCCGACCTTAACATATGTTGTAAACAACTTATCAAGTTTCATCGAAGAATTTGCGACCGATTTGAGGAAATAAAACAACAAAATATCTCTGCATAAATAGAGTAGTTTGCCTTGCCACATCCCCACTCTGGCTGGTCTTCCTCGTGAGTTGTAGGAGTGTGTTCCTTTCCGCTTTCCTTCGGGATGTTTCTCAAAAAACGTTTGTTTGTTTTGTTTTTCCCACTGGAAAGAAAAAAACAATATAACTAAATGTATGAAGTCCAGTCGAATCAAATGGTGCATGATCGGATCACAAATTTTAATCACTAATATCGTTTAATTTTTTAAATATGATAGAAAAAAAAATTAATATGCATTAGTATGTATTAATACTGAGCTTATTTGAATAAGAAGGAAGGTATAATGAATGAAAACATCCTTATAAACAGGAAATGGAGGCAGTGCAGAATTAGGTAATAAATAAGCGCATAAGTTTTTGTTTTACAACCATTGAAAAAAGATTTTTTGTGAGTACAAGGATTCGCTGTAATAACAGAATATGGATCCTAATTTTTGAGGGAGAAGAACTTCAAATGTTGACCGTTAGACATAAATATTAAACAAAAATAACCGTTTGAAAGAAACTCGTGCGAAGAGAAACGAAAAGAGGAAGCTAAGAAGACACGCACTACTAGAATACTTAACTAATATTATCTAGAACAAACCAAAAGCAGAGGGGGTAAAGTTCATTTCATTCATGTAAAATAGAAGGGAAGGAGCTTCGTGGTGCCATTTATTAAATAGTTTAATATAAATAAAACAATTAATTAGTAAAAATCTATGTAGTGGGATCACCTGTAGCAGGGTGGCTAGCATACATAATTATATGCCAAAGGTCACGGTTCAAACCGCAGGTGTCTAGATTTTTAATGGGAATAAAAATACTCTGTTTGCCGTCTTCGGAGGGGGTGTAAAAAGGTGGTCCCGAGGCTGTGCTATGTCAGGTACTCGTTAAAGATTCCTATCCTAATCAAACCAGGACAGGTAAAATTTAGGACTCTCACTGTAGCATCGTCCAATTAGCCACAGCAGCATAAAGCAAAGATAAATAAATAAACAAAATCCGTGTTGTCACTTTCGAAAACAACGTCCAAAGTTTATGTTTCTTTTTTAATTTTACTTGTTTGATTATTTCCCAGCGTTATTTCACTCGCCGTCATTACAAGTAGATTTCAAATATTATATTAAAAATTAAATTGCAAGTTGGCACTGTGCATTCATTTCATCGCAGAAAAAGGACATCTTCGGATTCATCCGAATTTCCGATCAAGCCAAAGATATCAAATTTGCACAATCGGGAATTAAATGCGTCATCGCTTGATTATGTTTCACAGTTTAATCCGAACGATTATGGGATAAAATATTTACTATAGCCATTAAGTTTAATTACTGGAGTTTAGAATGTACCTCTACAACCCATGAAGGTCTTGGGTACAGTACATACAGAGTATTCGTACTGCTTCTAGGCCAACGGCCGTACAATGAGGTGATTAAGCCGAGATAGCACTCAGCAGCTTGGTTTTGGATACCCAGTTTATGGAGCGGGTTGTGTCCAAGAGGGTCTCTCTATCTTAGGGTCGCTCCTGGGCGAAAGTAACAGAATAAATAACTAGTCTGCCACAGCCGGGGATCAAACAGAACAGTATTTTAGTGTTCTACCTACTACGCAATACTGCTTCCTTGACAAATAAAAAATATAAATATAAATAGAAAAATTTAATAGAAGGTCACCCGACTACCTCAATTAAATAAATTCGTAATTTAAAGCTGTTTCCAAAAAAAAGATTCCCCTCAGTCGTCAATAAGGAATGATGGTAAGTTTCCTTTCAATAAAAAATAATAAAGACGACTTCTCAGTCCGAAGGTAGAACCTGAGAAATGGAAGCAGCGATTCAAATAATAATTTGTAAAAGTTGTTTAAAAACTAGTGCTGAAGCTACCGAACCCTAATAATAATAATAAGCCTGCCTAATCCAAAGGTTCGATCCCGATACCAGCAAATACTGCCTGCACAGATTCGTCAAATAATCACCGTTCAAGTCCTATCCCCTGAGATCAGGCAACACAATCCTCCCCTGAAGTCTCAGACTCCCTCTCGGACGCCTACCAGCCGGTTCAGCACATAAACTTTACACGTCCATTTGAATCCACGCGATTCTATCAGCTCAATTTCACTGACAAGGCACAAGCTCCGGAATTCCGCTTTGTGTAACCTCCTGAATTCCCCAGTTGCTTCATCTCAGCTCGGACTAAATATTTTACGTCGTACCTTGTTCTCGATAACCTAAAGGCATTATTCATCTTTCAAATAAAGCGGCCATGTTTCACATAGAACATTAGACCAACTTGTATAGAACTGTCGGGAGAATAAAAGTTTAAGAAATCCTAACCTTTCAGTTTCTCGAAGCCGTGAGATAATTTCGCAAACGAATAATTTCACGCATTTTCCGCCTTTATTCCCTCCTCTATGCCGTTGTTCTAGTTATCACTGAACCATAAGAGTTATAAAAGTGATCGAAAACTATAAACAGTTATCTGTAATTTTATGTTCTCCATATGAAAAAATTATATTTCAATATTAATGAATAAATATATGTTGATAAGGACAGTGTAAACAAGAGGTTTAGGCCTGAAAATAGTTTGTATTATTATAACGCTTTTTGTATAAGCAAGGTTCTGTTTTAATTACTCTATTTGAGGAGTACAGGAGGATATCATATCAAATTGAAGGATCTGATTTTATGATGGAAACTAGGAAAGGTGCTATTTGGGTCAGAGAGGCTGTTTATGTTTCGCTTTCATAATGGCTACCTTACCATCGTCACGTACTCAGCCGCTCAGTGCCGAGCCTGTACACTTCATAGGTCCAAGTGCTCTAAGCAAGGCTATTATCTCCTGCAATGCCATGCCAGGGTTTACCGCTAGATCTCTCTAATAGGTCTACATAACTTCCTCGTGTCTTTAGATCCTTCATACTAGTTTTATTGAGGCTGCACAACGTTCTGAACTAGTACAGAGCTAATGATTTCGAAAGAATTCGTAAATATTGAACCGATAACTTTCGTTGTTTTCGAGGACTACAAAGCACTCATTGTAGTCTAGAAAATGTAGTAGAAGAAATGAAAAATTGATGTACCAAGGGTGTATCCTGGTCGTATCCTGTTATGTCCCAATCACATGCCGGCTGGTTCGAATTCCAGCTTTGTGTGTAGACTTTTATGTCATGACAGACCCACATTCTCGTTATTCGACCTTCAACATAACGCCTGGAATGGATTGGTAATTTAATTATTGTTCTGGTTCCTTGGTTTATATAAAATAAATAGCAACTCAAATCGAGTCACAATTAAAGCGAACAAATATAACATCAATCTTGTACGTCTTAAAGTTTTCAAGTATAAGATTCTACGTTTTGGCCTGAAGAAGCCACTGGATAATTTAGAAGGTTACACAACGCGGAATTACAGACATGCGGTGAACTAATGGGTAGGAGTACAAGAGGTAGGCCGAGGCGTAGGATTGTGTTGAGCCGGATCTCAGGGATTTGGGCTAGAACAGTAGTCATTGGATTGAACTATGTAGGCAAGGATTGGTGGTATCGACATAAAAAATTCGAGTTCACTAAGTCTAGTATTATTATATTATATTATAAGACAGAGAGTCACGAAAACATTAGTCTTTTTAATTTTCAAAGAAAAATATCCTGTCGCTCTCACCGTGACTAAAACTTCTAGGTAACTGTGAAGGGGTTTTCAAACGGCACTGAAGACCCACTTGCCGGAATCATTCTGTCAATTAATATCAGTACTACTATTAGCTACATCTAGACGCCATTAACTAACTATATGTGATATTGGATGCGCCCCTTTAGATTAATAAGTCTCTTAAGAGAATAAAAATTACGCTATAGCCGGGTTCGAACCTTGGCTAAAAGTAACCTAACAATATCTACCCAGGAACCAGACTTCTAATTTTTATTGTCACTTACCTACGTATGAAATGTATAGTAAGGGAAAGTATTGCGCTCGTGAAAATTTTCGAATTCCAGTTTTCGAAGGAAATACACGTTTTAAGGTCCCCTGAGTCCAAATGTCCAAGTCCCGAAAAAAGATCTGTGTGTATGTGGTAAGTCTAAAAGTCGTAAAAATCTGAAATTTCATATTTAAGACAACTATACACGCGAGATGTTACAGCAACTTTTTCATCGAAATCGGCAGACCAGAAGAGCCATGCATTTTGCACCTTTTAACGATTTCATCAAAAATGGCTATAACGATTTTGATTAAATTCGCCACATTTATGTAAAATTTAATCCACTTTGGTATCATGTAGGTTTTATTCTTATTGAAAAAGTGTGACAGGGCTAAATGCCGATATTTCTTCCTCTAAACTACCTTTAATTTTGTACATTCAATAAGATTAACCGTATCATCTTAATGACATTGACAAAGCACAGCTAAATATCCAAGTTGGACGAATTTGATGACCAACTAAAGGTTAAAACTTTTTTTTAATATAATTTCAGTTTTTTTGGTAATAAGAACAGTAATACAGAGAACGATTTTAGAAAAAATTAATTTACTGATACACGAATTTCTAAAAGGTAATGTAAAACAACGGATAGGAAATAAACTTATCAATGATTAACAATTTAATACAGTTATATTATTTAATATACATCATGTGTTTCCAACGGAAATGAATACACGTTATATTAAAATGAACTTAAAATATTTTTCAAATTTAAGTATACTTAATAGGTTTTAAATTGATTTTAACAGTCAAGGTAAGTGAAAGTCGTGTGTTTCCCGCACTAGATTTTTAATATACCAAACATTTTGTAAAAATCAGACATAATAATATTTATGAATCGCGTTAAAAAAAAAATGTATTTCAAAGTGTAATGAGTATTCGTGGGCATACGTATTTAGAGAGTTACTGCTCTTATATGCAATACATGCAGTAGGCGTACGTAATACATACAAAAAGGAATTTGTTATTTAAATGTTCAGGTTTTAGTTAAAAGATGTTATTTACAAGATTCATTAGGGCAGATACTTGTGATTCCACGCCATAAGCATCGAAGGAGCGTTACAATAACAAGCTCTGTTTTTAAAATATGTTAAAATCCTAATTTACTTCATTAATCCCGGTTTATTTAAACTCAAAAAAAACTAATACAGTAAATTCTTGTTTAAAAAATGATATTGAGGAAAAATGTCTAATGGGGATTAGTGATGATGGAAGCTCAAGATTGCAAACCATACGTATCGCAACGAAGTTATTGTTTGAGATGTCCGAAGGCGGATTTACCGAAGGCATATATGAAGCAGCTGGAAAGTAAATTTGCAAAAAAAAAAAAAAAATTGAAACTATTCCTAACAAGGAAAATATTGTACATCTCATCAAAGATAATCTGCAATTTTTGGGTCCTGTCCTTAAAATATTTTGAAGACTCCTCCCAAGGAAGCGGATAATGCAAGATTACCACTGGAGTAAAATAAAAAAATAAAAAAAATAATAATATTACTAAAGCATCAATTTTTTTGGTTTATTATTTTCAATAATAAATCTTGGTAATATATAAAAAAAAAATCTGGTGCGGGCAACACACGACTTTCACTTACATCAATTTGAAAAATCAATGAAAGAATTTTCAAATAGAGTTAGAGTTAAAAATACGTGAAACTATTAAAGACTTAAATAAATTTAATTTATATAGAATCATGTGTTTTATTAAAAAATATTTTATTTTATTATCTAAAATAATCAGTTAGTTTTATCTTCTTCTCATCACTCTCTATTAACTTCTAAAAGCTTGTGTATGAGATGATAATTTTTCTAAAATCCTTAGCTTTCCAACGGTATATCATACATGTATATTACTGCTCTTATGTTCAAAAACGAAAAATTGCATTAAAAAAATTATTTTTCTGTTTTCTCCTTTAGTTGGGTATCGAATTTATTCAATTTATATATTTACCTGTTTTTCATCATCGTTAACAAGATAATCTAGTTATTATTATTGAAACTACAAAATTAAAGGTACTTTAGGGGAAGAAAATTTAAAATATCGGTATTTAAGCCCTGTCAGACCATTTTTATCCAAATAAAACCTACATGATATTAAAGCCCATTAAATTTTACATCGATATAGCGAGTTTAATCAAAATCGTCGGAACTGTTTTCGAGAAAATCGAAAAAAGGTGCAAAATGCATGGTATAAAGTGCCTCTTCTGGTAAGCTCATCTT
The DNA here is from genome assembly GCA_023052935.1 of Piezodorus guildinii. NCBI lineage: Eukaryota > Metazoa > Arthropoda > Insecta > Hemiptera > Pentatomidae > Piezodorus > Piezodorus guildinii. Next base: position 36,200,716 of record CM041293.1, on the reverse strand, counting down.
GATGAAAAAAGTTTTGTCACGTCTCGGGCGTATAGTTGTCTTAAATATGAAATTTCAGTTTCATAGGACTTACCGTTTCCGCTCGGGAGTTACCACACACACACAGACCTTTTTGCGGGACTTGGTTATTTGGACTCAGGGGACCCTAAAACGTGTATTTCCGTTGAAAACTGGAATTAGAAAATTTTCACGATCGCAATACTTCCCCTTACTATATATAGTAAGTGAAAGTAAAAATTACCCTCTGCAAATTTTGAAGGCTTACGTTTCAAGATGCGTAGAACCCGAATAACGAATTAAAAAATCCGTTTGTCCGCCATTTCTCCGAAACTACTGAACCAATTTTTTTTTTAATTTGCCACAAAAATACTAAGGCATGCAACGATGATCCTAACACCTAGACGTTGATGTCACCTTGTTATTTATAAAATCGTGGCCGATTAATAGTGATTTAATTCAAAAACTCAATAATTTTTGCAGATTGAGAAAAAAATGACCAATGTTTATTAACAAACCGCGAATAATTATAAAAAAGAGAAAAAAGAAAAGAAAAAAATTAAAATTTTATCCATAAATACGCCCATAACTCAAGTTATTTTCGAAGATGAGAGAAAAATGTGTGTAGAGTTTTAGTATGAGTAAAGCGCGATAAAGGTGGGAAATGCGTGTTATTAATCAGTTGCTAAGTTACTTAGTTCGCGGCTTTTATCTAAAAACTTAAAGGTTAGAATTTATAAAACTATTATTCTTCCAACGGTTCTTTACGGATGTGAAACTTGGCCGCTTACTTTGAAGGATGAACAACGGCTTAAGGTCTTCGAAAATAAGGTATTGCGTAAAATATTTGGTCCGAAGAGAGATGAGGCCACTGGGGAGTTTCGATGGTTGCACAACGCGGAATTGCGGAACTTGTATCCTGTGAATATAATTGAGCTGATTGCATCGCGGAGACTCAAATGGGCGAGTAAAGTTGTTGGGCTCGATGACGAGCGGATTCCGAGAAAGTTGGTATTTTCTGATCCGACTGGTAGGCGTCCGAAAGGTAGGCCGAAGCGGAGATGGGTGGATTGCATTAAGGCTGATCTCGGGAGCTTCTAATTAATAAACACCATGTTTGTTTGCTTTTACTGGTATTTCATGGAGTATTAAATTTTCTACAAAATTTAAAAAGAATCATTGAAATCGGTTAAGAACTAGCAGATATATAGCTGATATGCCATTTTCCTTTGAATTATTTATTTATTATTGCCTATCTACAGCTTTTTAAACAGTTATACCCTAATATCTGGAAATGATAAACCATTGTGTAATAAATTTTCAGCATTTTTTTCTATAAAACCAAATACATAATAATTATTTACCATATTTGTACTATATTAAAGTTTCATAGAATACAAACAGATTATTCAGAGAAATTTCAAATTCTAAAGCTGTAAACATTTCAAACTTTACTTCTTCACATAGTCAGTATAACATATCAAACAACCAAGTAAAAGAGTAAACTAATAAAATAAAGTTTGTTCGTCATTTTCCGCTTTTATCCGATGTATAGTAGCATATAGTTTATTTTATTTTTCAGTAAAAAGAAACTATTTATCAAACATCATAAATTATACGAGTTTAAACTCTTATTTTGCTGGAGGTTTCTGGCATGTATTGATATCCTGGCTAAAAATCAGATCAACCAAAGAGGAAAGAGAGAAGTTAATAAATTCAGGACTGGCTCAGAAAATTACTTATTTGATCTTAAAATATCTAAATGCTCCTTCGGTTGATTAAAGAAAGCTTATAAATACCTATTAAAACAAATAATTATCATTTATTAAAAATGTCTACAAAGTAAAGTTATATCAAATTAATAAAGACTGTTAATTTCATTTCCTTAAACTGGCAAGTAGTCAAAGCGGAAATGATTCAGGATGACTTCCCATTCAAAACTCCTCTTTAGAGACTAAACTAAATTCCTTTATAATTTTATTTTTTAAACTGGCTCAAAATACGTATAACTGAGACGGAAGCAGTAGTGCGATCAGTTTCAAATTGAAGAAGTTTCTGACAACAAACCAATCATAAACGAAATATGAATACAATGATAACGTGTTTCTGAGTTCGTGTTTTAACGAAAATTACTTTAAAAGGAGATAGATTAAAAAAAAAATTATTCAATTAAATTTAGCTTAGTTAATGTTCTTGGTAATGCTTATAAGTTAAAGAGGACAACCAGAATGAAACCACTTAATGACTTTAACATTCCTTGCCAGGTCTTCCGAATACCTGAGTTCTTTTATATCTATTTTCGATCCCTACAGTAAGGCTATTTTAATTTTCGAAAAGCGACGCTTTCCAACAAAATAAGACCACCCCACAGAAAATTGAAAATGCACTAACAGTGAAAAAACAAAAAATAAAATATTAAAATTTATATATAACAATTAATAGATGATGTTATTGTTAAAAAGACAGGAAACATTTTTGAATAAATTTGAGAATGCATTGTATAATTAATAGATATACAGTAGCTAAATAGATATCTAGATAAATAGATAGAAATAGAATTTACATTTTTTTAAACGTTAATTTCTTTATTTATTTAACGTTACTTTAGGCTATTGTGGTTAATCGGACGATGCTACAGTGGAAGTCCTAAATTTTGCTTATACCAGGTTTAATAAGGATAGGTATCTTTATCCAGTACCTGAAATTGCTCAGGCTCGGGACCACCTTTTTACGTCCCCTCCGAAGGACAGCATAATTATAACTCAAGATTTTTTACTCCCGTTAAAACATCATAGGACCACCTGTGGTTTTGAACCCGTGACCTTTGGCATACAAGGCTGTTATGCTAGTCACCATGCTTCAGGTTTTTTTAACTTTATAAATACTTATAAAATAAATAAATTAATACACATGAAAGAAATTATTACAAATATACTTAAAATTTAAGACAAAATAGCGTTTTACATAGACATGTTAGGGCATGAATATGAGAACAACAAATACTCAAAACGTAGCCTAAATAAAATTGCTTATTTATTGACTGAACCTTAAGACCAGTTGATAACTTAAATTATCAACAGTCGGGAACTAATCAAATAATATATATATATATATATATATATATATATATATATATATATATATATATATATATGTATATATATATATATATAATATATATATATATATACATATCATTATTATTATTATTAGTTTATAAATAAAAAGAGTAAAATCATATTATATTATCATTATATAGATTATTATCATCAGATTATATTCATAGATCGTCACGTTGATTGAACATCGAAACCTCCACAAGCTAGAATGTTGTTTAATTTTTTTTTTTTCTATTCCGTCAATATTGAGGCAACTGTGCCTGACTAAGAATGAGCACGGTATTGGTTAACCATTTCCTACTAGGTTTTGTCAGGGGGGCCTTCGCCCACCGAGTTGCAAAAGCCCTTACATAACTTCTCTTTCCCGCTCTCTCGCCGTCACATCTTAATTTTTTCTATAATAAACAATAAGATATTTTTTTTTCACTTCATTTATTGATTCGCACCTGTCAGCACTATTGTGACAACCAGTAAATGAGCTAAAATAATTATAAAAAATAACAACATGTCAAAGTTAGAATCGGTCACAATTATTCCGAGAGATTTGAGGTAGGATCGGGTTTGAAACAAGGTGACTCCCTTTTACCTGTTTTATTTAATATAGCATTAGAATATTTCATAGAAAAGCTGAAGTTTACTGAGAAAGGTTTGAATCTGGGTGATAACATTCCGGTTCTGGGATACGCCGATGATTTGGATCTGCTAGGCGAAGGCACGGGAACTATAAAACTAAACACAAGTGCGTTAATAAAAATCGGTAAGGAAATAGGGCTAGAAATAAATACGGATAAGACGAAATATATGATTAGTAGCAGAAACGGTGGCGATCTTGGTAATACTGATATATCCGGACATACTTTTGTACACGAAGAGAAATTTAAGTATTTAGGTTCAATGATAAGTAGAAAAAATGAAATCCAGGAGGAAATAAAGTGTTGGTTAAAGGTGGGAAACGCGCGTTATTATTCAGTTGCGAAATTACTTAGCTCGCGGCTTTGGTGTAAAAATTTAAAGGTTAGAATTTATAAAACTATTGTTCTTCCGACGGTTCTTTACGAATGTGAAACGTGGCCACTTACTTTGAAGGATAAACGACGATCGCAAGTTATAAGAATGAACAGTGTCTTAAGGTTTTCGAAAATAAGCTACTGCGTAAAATATTTGGTCCAACAGATGAGGCTAGTGGAGAGTTTAGAAGGTTGCACAACGCAGAACGGCGGAACTTGTACCCTGTGATAATTGAGGTGATAACATGGCGGAGACTCAAATGGGCGTGTAAAGTTGTTGGACTTAGTGAAGAACGGATTCCCAAAAATATTCGCTGAAACGACTGGTAGGCGTCCGAAAGGTAGGCCGAAGCGTCGATGGAAGGATTGTGTTAAGGCTGATCTCGAGGGCTTGGGCTTGAACGGTGATCATTGGACGACTCAGTGTAGGCGGTATTTATTGGTATCGGCATCGAACCTTTGGGTTCGGTAGGTCTATTATTATTAATAACATGTCAGGCATGAGGAAGGACAATGCCCAGCAGCAAATCTTCTCTTCAGGTTTTTTTTATTTTGTCCAGAATTTTTTACATAGTTGAAGTCCAGTGATGTTTAATGGCATGTCTGACTGTTAAAGTGTCTATATCCTTATTTGATTAGGGGCCATTTGGAGGGTTCATAACGTGAGTTAACTAAGCGAGCTCTGGGAGAAGGTTCAAAAGGGGCTGGATAAGATTATTCAAACCTCTTAGCATACTCGTATGTGAAATCTGCGATGATGAGTTATCGCAAGTTATATCTAATATTTAGCTGATAAGATATATCTTTAATTTTAATTTCTAATAGGGTATTAAGGAGCGTTATGATCTAGTGTATTGAGGACTAGTCTGTCCGTGTACTGGGTTCGAACTTCGGCTGAGGCAGAACTATTTATTCTGTGCTTTCATTCGCGGAGCAAGCCTGGGGCATGGCAACCCTCCAGAAGCTCAACATTCCTTTATCAAACAGGTACAAAAAATTGGGTGAAAAAACTGACGGCTGAGTGTGATCAAAACATGATCACCACCTTGCAAGACCGTTGGCCAACTTTCTCACAATCCGTTTCTCACTGACCCCAACAACTTTACACGCCCACTTGAGTCTCCGCGATGCTATCAACTCAATTATATTCACAGGGTACTAGCTCTGCAATTCCGCGTTGTGCAAACTTATAAGCTCTTCAGTGGCCTCATCGCTCTTTGCATCAAATATTTTAGGAATTTTCGAAAAGTGTAATACGTTTTTTAACATTCAAAGTAGGCGGCCACGTTTCACATCCGTAAAGAACCTTTGAGTTCTTAGACAGAAGCCGCGAGCTAAATAATTTTGCAACTGAATAATAACACGCATTTCCCACATTTAACCGGGACTTTATTTCCTCCTGAATTTAATTTTTTCTAGTCATCATTGAACCAGAATAATTAAATTTCTCTACGTGTTCAAAAGTATGTCCTGATAGTCACCAAGATCGCCATCGTATCTGCTACTAATCATATATTTCGTCTTATCGGTATTTATTTCGAGCCCTATTTCTTTACTTGTTTTTATTAACGCACATGTATTTAGTTGTTTAGTTTCTGTGTCTTCACTTAGGAGTACCAAATCATCGGCGTATCCCAGGACTGGAATTTTAACACCCTCCCTATCAATGGCATCTTTAATACTGAATTAAATAAACAGGTGAAAGGAATTTTTAAAATGGTTGGTAACGATTAATATAAATGCCATCAATGTTTATTTCATCAAGAGAAGACTAACCTACGTTCGGGTAGAGCAAGACCTTCGCATGATGGATGAGGAAGCAGAACACAGGACAAGGGCAAGGCTTGTGATGTAACTACAGGCTTGTTCCCAGTCTTTGTCCGCTACGGAATAACTCTATCCTCTAGTCTACAACGTAAATCTTACAGATTTATATAATACAAAACAATGCACTCATAAAAAATGAATAATATTATTTAGTTTCGAAACGAAACTGTTTCCTGATAAGTGGGGATGTTCAATTCAAGTTTGTGTCAGTAAAAGCTTTACCCGACGGGATATACAGTAGCTCAAAGAAGGTCTGATGTCATTTGCATAGAGGATCAAAAACTGTGGGGTTTATACCTTAAATTTCGTATATACTATTAAACTATAATTTAAGAAATGATCTGATTGCATTTTGTTAAAATACATTTTTTTTATTTGATGAATATTAGTGGATTCCCCTCTCCCCCTCCTGAAATTCACAAAGTTTATATAAACTACACCATGTATATTGCATACATATTGGAATAAAGATAATATTTCTTTCAAACACACTGATTCGGGTAAAAATTAGAATAAGAAGTTTTATGCTTACGTCCTCTAAAATTGTTTCTTCCAAATTTCCTCTCGATTATTGTCATTATTTACAAACTTCTTGTACATTTCTTAAAGGAAATTTAATCTTCTACAATATTTTTACTATGCATTTCACAGTAAATTGCACTGAATAGAACTTATTAGGCCTAAATTTCTGAAATAACTGATTTTTTACGTGTTTTTTTTTTGCCTTTATGTCAGATTTTGGCCGCCTCGTATCTTGGAAGCTGTTCCAATTATTTCAATATGTAAGTATATAATTTACAGTAAATTTAACGGTATTTCAAATTGCTAACAGCAATGTTTTCCATAATATTCACCGGAAGCGAGTTTTTCTAGGAAAAACTGAAAAAAGTGCTTTTTTTTTTTTTTTTTTTGCGATTGTGAAAACTAAGTCTTTCTAAGAGTGGATAGGTGGTCTTTCTAAAAATGAAAATTACCTTTTTTTTTTTTTTAGTTAATTCTACTTGGCAACGGATAAAACAAATTTGTATAGGATTATGATGAAAAATAAAATGACTGAGCCAGTGCATAATTTGATAGAATTTATAATTTTTAAATCAAACGATTAAATGCAAACAAGATATTGTTTCAATTTCACTAATGCAACCTGAAATTACAATTAAATGATAACCCAGGAACTTTAATGTATCACGGTGGTGAAATGAAAAAGAAGCAACTTGGATAGAATGCAAGGTTGTAGGGTGTGGTGTGACCTTTTATATCCTGTTATAGGAAATAAATGACCCCCTATAAGACAAATTTGTATTCCAATGTCATGGAATCAAAATCGATGTGATAAAAATAGATGCTAATCCAATGATGAAATTGGTATTAGATACGTCTGAGCAACTTTTTTTATTATTAAAAATATAAATAACATAAAAAAATGAAGTATTTCTTTGGTAGACCGATACATATTACTTACAATATTTTATATCAATCACTATTATAGAAGAGTATATTATATTATGATCATATCAATTGGAAACTATAAAATTTTATACATAGTGTAAATAGTTGAAATATAAATTATTTCTAATTTATAAATAATATATACTTAATATATATATAATTAGTTGAAATATTTGTACAATTATATTTTAGATAACATTAAATATCTGAAGATGAGGCAAGTGAAGCCTCGAAACGTAGTAAAGTTTGACATGTATGAATAAATAAATACATATGAACAAAATAAAGAAGAGATCGTTTCCAATTGATATGATCATAATACTTACAATACATTTTTCCATTCCTTGATGGCTGACTTTAGAAACTGAGTTGAAGGACTGTTGTAAGCCATCTTACTTGTTTACACTAACTGCTAAGCTAATGGCCCTAGCAATTTGTGGATCACGGAACCGAACAACACGGAAGGGACAAACCTCCAGCATGTCTTAGCTCAGTCAAATGGGAACGAAAAAAGATACTGAGCTAATCTTATGATCTTGACTAAAAAATCTTATGAAGCTCCTTTAAATGTCCAAAGTTTATATATAGATTAAAGATCACAAAGTAAAAACAATTTTTTTTTATATCTCGTTATTACTTTTTTTTTTTTTTTTTTTTTTAGGAAGCGGCGTGGTCTAGTGGACAGAGCATTAGACTACTATTCTCCAGGTCCCAGGTTTCACCCCTGAGGCACACCTAGCCTCTATAAAGCGGGTACCCGAAATTGGAGTTAAAAACCCTTATCGTGATTTAGGCCTAATCACAAAACCTCATTGCACGGCAGTTGTCCAAGAAACAGTACGAATCTCTGTACGTACTGAGACCAAGACTCTTCATGGGTTGTAGAGGTACAGGTTTTTAAAATTAAAATTTCATATGAATTATTATGGGATGCCGATACCACTATATAAATGTGGCTTACTCAGCTTTGCCCAATGATCACCGTCTAAGCCCAAACCCCCGAGATCAGACAGAATCCTCCCATCGACGCCTCGCCCTTCCTCTCGGACGCGTTATCAACTCAATTATACTGACAGGGTACAAGCTTTGTATTTTCGCGTTGTAAAACATTCTGAAGTCCCAAGTTGCCTCTCTTTGGACCAAATGTTACCTTATAGTACCTTATTCGATCTACCCATCCTTCAAAGTAAGTGACCACGTTTCGCATTCGTATTGAACCCTCGTGATAATGGTGGTGTTATTTAGACTCCCACTATTAAATGAATAAAAAATAGTTTTATAAATTCTAACCTTCGGTATGAAACTTGTAGAAAATGAAACTTTCTAAATAGCTTAGTCCCATTTAGTATTTTAACTTGATCAACAGATCTATTGAGTGAGTGGCGGGCATCAGTTTGCAGTATGTAAACTTCCGAACAAGACGCAAGGCTCACATAATCTCCTGAATTGTTATCAATTTTAATATTATTTACCTACAATATTAATGTTATTTTACTAAATACAAGTACATTAAAGAAAACCGGTAGACAGAGCTTGAAATAAATACGGAATATATATGATTAGTAGTAGAAACAGTGACGATGTTGGTGATATTGATATATCAAGACATTTAAGTATTTAGGTTCAATGATAACAAGAAAAAACGAAATCCAGGAAGAAATAAAGTCGCAGTTAATTGCGGGAAATGAGTGTTAACATGTATGTGTCGATCATAACTTAAATATTTACCAAATCACCAAAACGTTCTTTGAAATTTGGGGTCAAAAGTGTCGGAAAGCGAATCATGTTAATGGATATAGATAGATAGAAAATAATTTTTATTCTAGGACTGAGTCCCTTTAGAATAACAGGTTTGTACAGTTTAAATATAGAATATGTCTGGCCAACAGACAAGATGAACATGATTAACTACTATTTACAATAATTGATGAATATGTATACAACACAAAATAAATAAAATAAAACAATCTTTAGAAGCTAATTATGTTGGAAAAAAATGAGAAGTATATGAGTTGATAACAGAATTCAAATAAAAAAGAAACAAAAAAAAATTAAATAAAACAAAAATTATTAGTAACATTGTATTTTAGTATAAGATTATTAGTATTTTAGTATTTTTAGTATTTTGTATTTAGTAGAATAATTAGTATTCTTAAAATTACATTAGCTCTGAAATAATAAAGGATCTATATCTGACCAAGAATTAATGAAAGATAAAACAATTACAACATAAATAAAGAAAATAAAAATAAAAAAAATACAATTATAAGAAATGAAATCTTCTAGTGACAAAAATAACGATATAAAAAAACAAACTAATACTGTAACGATTGAACCAAAGGAAAATATATAGGATAAAGGAGATTGAAAGATATAGGAGCATATAACATGAATATAAGACTTGATGATGGGTACAAAATGCTAAAACATCGACTATATATGTAACATGCAGGGAAAAAAAAAAATAGTTTTAGTTTAAAGAAAGGTCTGGTGGAGCACTAGTCTACTGTTCTCCGTGTCCTGGGTTTGAATCACTGGTGTGACATAATAGTATTTATTCTGTTAATTCGGCCGGGGAGCGCTCCTGGGGTATGGAGACCCTCCTAGGGCAGACCCAGCCTCTATAAAGTGGGTACCCGAAAAATTTTGAAAGGGGAAGACCTGGCGGCTGAGTGTGGTCTCGGCCCAATCACCTCATTGCACGGCCGTTAGCCTAGAGACAGTACGAATCTCTATATGTACTGAGCCCAAGACGCTTAATGGGTGTAGTGGTACAGGTTTTTTTAAAGAAAAATAAAATATCTATTTGAAAGATCAACTCTTCTCGATTCGATAATTAAACAGAATTTTCTTGTGTATGTGAAAGAAGAAATTTGAAATCTGCGATTCAAAGAGTAATGATAAAGAATAATAAAAAAAATCTTGAGCAAAATTGCTTCATATTTTTTTAATAATCACGATTTTATAATTGTGTTGAGACGAAATAGGGTGAATTCATGAGTTATTATTTATGATTATTTTTCTAACAAATGGTAAACAATTTAGGTCATTCACTAACTTGACATCATTTAGATAACAGTTGATGTCTGAATAAAAATCGTGTAACTAAATTTGTATGAATTGAAATTTTCTACGAGTTTAATAATGACATAAGGCAGGAATGAACGTATGTACAGTGAGGAACCCTTTCATTAACTGATATTTATATAATATAAAATTATAATAAAGTTAATAAAAATTTTCAGCTTAGTTTTTTTCGTACCGAGGTTGAAACCTTATTTGATTGGGATATTCCTAAAGTAATAATGTAAGCCTTCCGAAAGAGAAATAAAAGGAGTATAATGATCCAGCAAATAACTAATAAAAATATTCCTTAAAAAAAAAAATATTGAAATTGCATACTGAAAACAGCGATAAGCACACGGAGGTTTACTCGCTTCGCAGAGCATATCTTTTTATCATAATAGCAGTTAATAGATTCCAAATACCGTAATAATCTCTATAATTTCAGACAGTTGGAAGTATTTCCAAAAACACATTATTCTAACAGCTTGTTTGATTAAGCAACTTTTTATCCTATATCGATTTTTTGCACCAAATGTTTCATTCTGGTCGTTGATATTATTCAAAAGCCATTTTCGCGTATATGGCTTTCAGCCAATCACAGCCTTTGCTCGGAATACTGTCGAAAACAACGTCATACGAACGATATTAAAATTTTTATAGCCTCGGGAGATTATAAATAGATTCCATTTTCCATAACATTCTATAACTTTATGATCGAGATATCCGTTATCATTTATTTATATTAAAATTTCACGATAAAGGCAAAATTATTTTTAGAAAAGATGATTGGAATTGGGATTCTGAAAACTTTTTCATTTGATAAAATTCTTAAAGAGTAAAAATTATAGGGAGAAAATGACGGGAAAAATATATTTGAAAATAATTGTATAAATTATTAAAATAAGAAAAGATACAGGGAATCGAACGACAGCTTATTAATGAAGTGAGAAAGTGAGAGAAGTTAGTTCAGGGTGCAGTCAAAATAACACACAATTAAGATATAAACTTAATAAACTGGTGCCGACGTTTCGGCCTAAATTATAGGCCTCCTTCAGGGCGTCAGGAGAGCGTCAGAACAATGAAGCAATAATGGCCATTATGTAAATAAAAGTAGTGTGATTGGTAAAATTATAAAATTTGTACTTAAAATCGAATTAAAACATAATAAAATCGTTTTGGCTAATTCCTGAATATTAAATTTGAGGGCTTACGTTTCAAGATGCATAGAACCAGAAGAACGAATAAAAGAAATCCGTTTGTCTGCCATACGCCGCACAGTGGAAAATATTACCGATTTAGGCGGACAAATATTTAACCTTTGGGATCCCAGATAACGGAAAAAATTTGAAAAAAAAATTATATTTTAAACTAATTTATTTCGAGAACGATTGACGAGCGCATAGTGATCAAACATCAAATTTATTTGCTAAAATCTAAAACTTCCCTACATCTTACGTTTGAAGTCCTAGAATACTGGAAAAATAATACAAATAATCTAATTATGGCTCGAAGTTGTTGAAAACTGCTAATATATGTATTTTATATCATTTAGGAAACTCTTCAAATTATAGTTTGTAATACTTTTGATTCGGAGTGTTGTATCTCAAAAATATTATGTATAACCCAAAACAGCAAACTTCTTTGTAATATTTAAAAACTAGAAGGATTGATAAAACAAATCCTACAAACGAATCCTCGGGGTAACTTGGGGGTTATATAGTTTTTCGTTATTGAATAGGGGCATACATTCAAAATTGCTAAATTAACTCTACAGGTAGCTTGTATGTATATTCAATAACGAGTTTGGAAATATAATGTCTCACCTGTCTCAGCAATGTCCATTGTTAAATAAAAGCAAAAATACTTTGAGCTAATCACACCTTGAACACAATAAATGGCCATCGAATAATGATAATCCCACTTCCGATTATTAGGCACTTGTGCGAACAGGAATGATTCACTCATTTACTATTTATTTGTAAACACGGTAAAGCGGGAAATAATAGTATTAAGGGTCTTGCCAACTAATATTAAAAAGGTGAAGCACTGGAAAATTCCAAAATTTTGACGTGGCTTCTGTCCACCTAAATTGGTGATCTTGCCCACTGCGCGCCGTCCGCGGCATTCCACAGAAACTACTGGGGCAAGTTTTTTGAAATTCGCCACAAAAACACTAGTGCATGACACCTAGACGTTGTTATCAGCTGGTTATTTTTAAAATTAAGGCCGATTAAAAGTGATTTAATTCAAGAAATAACTCAGTTATTTTTGAAGCTAGAGAAAAAAATTATTAGTGTTTTTTAACCAAGAAACAGAAAATAATTATATAAAAAAAATACACATAAATACCGCCCATAACTCAGTTATTTTGAAGGTAGAGAACAGAAACAGAAAAAAAGTTGAGCTATATATTCAGATCACAAATTGTAATAGATGTAATTCCACCAAAACTGGGTTATTATTGAAGATAGAGAAAAATCGAAAAGATTAGCAGCTATAAACAGTTATACTCTGATATAGTTATTTAAAAATAATTAACCATCGTGTAATAATTTGCAGCGTTTTTATTTTGGTTTATTATTTTTAATAATCAACCTCTGTAATCGACCAAATTAAAAAATTGCCCCAGCTCAAAATTTGAGAGCTTACGTTTCAAGATACGTAGAATCCGAGTAACGAAATAAAAAAAAAATCCGTCTGTCCGCCGTCCGAAACTACTGGACCAATTTTTTTGAAATTCGTCACAAAAATACTAGTCCATTCTACGATGATCCTGACACTTAGACGTTGATATCAGCTGGTTAGTTTTAAAATGGCGGCCGATTAAAAAGATTTTATTTAATAATTCAGAAAAACAAATCATTATTGCTTTTTAACCAAAAAAACCCGTGAATTATGATATAAAAGAGAAAAAAAAAAAAATTGAAAAATTGTAATCTTGCTTATATATACGCTTGTGACTACGTTATTTTCGAAGATAGAAAACAAATTCATTATTGTTTTTTAACCAAAAAAACGGGAATAATTATATAAAAGAGAAAAAAGGAAAGAAAAAAATGATATTTTTCACATAAATGCCCTTATAACTCATTTATTTTTGAAGATAGAGAAAAGTGTGTATAGAGTTAAATGAATAAATACCAAAAATTTGACAGAGAATTAAATTTTGGACCAAATGAAAAAAGAATCATTGGATTTGGTTTACAACTAGCCTAGATATTGCGTTTTGAAATCAGTGGTAGTGTTATGATATGATGCTTTGAATTAGTGCTTTTCATATTACCTTATTGCCTATCAACAGCCTTATAAACAGTTATACTCTGATATAGTTATTTAAAAATAATTAACCATCGTGTAATAATTTGCAGCGTTTTTATTTTTTAATCTATCTTTGTGCAAAATGTTTTAGTACTCTCCTGTTTATGTAGATCAACCTTAAAATAAATTTTTATATCTATTTAGTTCCAAAAAATAATCATAATAATAAGCAGTAGTAGTTCAGCACGCTGTGTCTTTGCTGATTTTGATTAATTCAATTCAAATTCGATTAATCATCATCCGTTTTTAGATTCGCAAACAATTCCATTACAAGGGAGAGTGGTGAGCTCAATCCTGCAGAGCAAGTTCCGAGATTTCACCGGATCTGGCGCACTTGGAACACAGAATAATTACAGCTATCAAAGAGATTGGACACGATTGGCTATGAAATCGTTTATCTTCAACCGGGTATACTAATACGTAAACAGATAGAATCAATCAGGATACGTGAAATTGGATTTCAGCTCTAAGACAGAATTTCAATCGAAATAGTTGGAACGAATACGTCAAAGAGTTTGTTTGAGCAACTATCAACAAAGGGATTGATCCCTTATCGTCCTCGGTTCCGAAGCAAATAGATTTTACGTAACACTTAAACGTCCTGATCTATCTCAATGCTGTCTTTGAATAATAATGTGAACAATTAGTTACATTGTGGTTTATTATTTTCAGTAATGGAACTTGTTAATCGACCACAAAAAAATCAATAAAAAAAAAAAACATTAATCCCATCAAAATTTGAGGACTTACGTTTCAAGATACGTAGAACCCGAATTACAGTTATGGAGTAAGGATGACTTGCTAACAATATATGGTAAATTATAATAACAATGAAAAGAAGATTGGAAAGAATCAATACTTATTCCGATTCACAAAAAATGACCAAGGACAGATTGAAACAACTACCGTGGGATCTCTCTTCTCTTCTCCCTTATCAGGTTTGAAACAAGGTGACTTTCTTTCACCATTTTTATTTAATATAGCATCAGAATATATCATAGAAAAGGGGACGAGTACCGAGAAAGGTTTAAATTTGGGTGATAAAATTGCGGTTCTGGAATACGCCGATGATTTGGTACTGCTTGGCGAAGACATGGAAACTAAACAACTAAATACAAGTGCGTTATTTAAAAACCCAGTAAAGAAATAGGGCTCGAAATAAATTCCGATAAGACGAAATATATTATTAGTAGCAAAAACGGTGACGATATTGGTGATATTGATATATCAGGACATACTTTTGAACACGTAGAGAAATTGAAGTACTTAGGTTTAATAATAACTAAAAAAAATAAAATCCAGGATGTCATAAAGTCTCGGCTAAAGGATGGAAATGCGTGTTATTAATCAATTGCAAAATAACTTAGCTCACGGATTCTATCTAAAAACTTAAAGGTTAGAATTTATAAAACTATTATTCTTCCGACGGTTCTTTACGGATGAGGAACATGGCTGCTTACCTTGAAGGATGAACAACCTTTTAGGGTATATAAAATAAGGTACTGCGTAAAGTTTTTGGTACAAAGAGAGATGAGGCTACTGGGGAGTTTAGAAGGTTGCACAACGCGGAATTGCGGAGCTTGCATCTAATACAATTGAGTTGATTGCATCGCGGAGACTCAAATAGGCGTGTAAAGTTGTTGGACTCAGTGAGAAACGTTTTCCAAGAAGTTGGTATTCGCTGAACCAACTTGTAGTCGTCCGAAGCGTCGATGAGAGGATTGTGTTAAGGCCGATCTCGGGGGTTTGGGCTTGAACGGTGATTATTGGACGAGCCTGTGTAGGCGATATTTAGTGGTCTCGTCATCGTACCTTCGGGTTCGGGGAGCCTAATAATAATAATAATAACTTCATTTGTCTCCTAAAATGTTTATTCCTAAGACTACCTCTGATAGACCGGAACCAACTACCTACAAAGGACTTAACCATAACCGGTCAAAGGAACCCTCCCCTGTACATATGACACAATACCCAACACCTGCATGCACTTGCTTTGACCGCCTCTTCATCCCCCCTACAATCCTTCGCTATATCTGCCCCCGGATCCACAGAAGTAAGCACTTTTGTCGTTACATCGCTTGTGTCAAACTCATATAAGAAGATCTGATATGTAAACCGGTAGTCACCCATACTCCTCAGCACAGAATTCAGATATATTTTCTCATAGTAAAAGTAGTGTCTAAATGTCTTCACTGTGCGTGATTCATTAACTTAACTTGTACCTGGGCGTTGATATCAGTCAATCAGTTTTAAAATGGCGGCCGATCAAAAATTATTAATAATATAATTTAATTCAAAAACTCAGTTGCTTTTGAAGATACAGAATAATTTTTAGAGTTTTATCATAAAAAAAACACGATTTATTATTTAAAATTTTTGTTGTTGAAATTTTACCTAAATATACGCCCATAACGCAGTTATTTTTTAAGGTAAAGAAAAATATGTACAGAGTTTTAGTCAGTAAAGCGCGATAAACAGAGAAATAAAATTTATCTATTTCTCTAAATTTCTGTTGTTAGTGTTCGATAGATAATTAAATTTTTAACAAAGAGAAAAAAAAATTATGGAAATCGGTTCAGAAAATGCAGTGTTGATAGGCCATATTTCTTTGATTAATTCATAGCTTTTCAAATTAGTTATATCCTATATAGTAATTTGGAAATAATAAACTAATGTGTAATAATTTGCAGCGTTTTTAGTTTTTCATCATTGATGGCCTAAACAAACAAGAACATCATCTCGTCTACAAGGACTAAGCAAAAGTTGTTTCAAACGTTAGTATTGTTCCTGATATGGAAGAAATGTTATAAATAACCATTTAGCCTCTATTATGAAAGAGATTTTTGCCCCTGCTATCGGTATGAAAGGAGAAACATGCTAAAGGCCTTTCAAGGAAAAGTAAACTGGTGGCGCCATAAGGAGAAAGTGGCCCCAGCCGTCCTGCCATTTCATTTTCCATCTCACCTGCATTTTCTTTATACATATTTATATTTTTTTCTCAGCATTTTACGTTTTTATTCAATTCCGATACACATAAATAAAAAAAAAAACGTTGCAAATTACTACAAAATGGTTCATTATTTTCAAATAATGGAGCAAACAGGTGCCGTCCCCTGTGAAACAAAAGATATACCATCCCTAGCCCAGTAAAATAAGACTAAAATTTAAGGTTTGTGGGAATTAGTTCCGACAAAGCTGGAAATCGTTTTAATACCTCTTAACAGTCCTAAATAAAAGGAATCTGAGTTTGCACCATCACAGGTGGTGGGTGAGCTTAACTTTTTGGAGCCGGAAAACCTCGAATTGTTGGTACTTTTTTCAGTTGTTCACTTATGACACGAAAACGGTGCTTCCTAGATATAAATAATTTTCTTTCCAAAATGAAAGAACGTTAACTTTCCTTTCCAAAAGTCACCTTAGTTATTGAATTTAGTTTAGTGATATTACCGTATTCGTTCCTGTGCAAATTAAGAAATGTGCAACTTAAATTTATTTATCTATTAATTAGGAGAAACCGATTTTTTTTTTATTCTTTATTCGGGTTCTACGCATCTTAAAACTTAAGCTCTTATCTTTTGAAGGGGGACAATTTTTGGTCGATCACAAAGGTTCATTACTGAAAATAATAAACCAAAATTGGAAATTTGTTACACAATGGTTCATTAGACTGCAGTTACCTTAGAAAACGTTTCCGCATGGCTTGTACTCCAAAGCAGGCATAAATCACGAATGCAAATTACTCTTAAGCAAGTCGTGTTCCAATGACACCGCTTTCCATCTGTGGTTTATAAACCGCTGATCCAAGGTTAATACGAGTAATTGGGCAAGAGTCACTGATCTCGTATCCGTAATCGGGTAGTCTTTTACCTAAATCCTTTCATTACCCACTTGTTGCATGCTTATTTTCAGGATTACCGTGCCCAACGTCATTTTATAAAGGTTTGAAAATAAGACAATTTTATCTTTAAATAACCTTCGAAACGTGTAGAGAGGAGACTAAGGAACAAGCTGACTATTTCCGGAGTATTCGGAAGACAAATTCTTAAGGTAGAAAAACTAAGGGCCGGGTGTACAATACATCTACCCACTGTAGCATCGTCCGATTAGCCATAGTAGCATAAAGTGACGTTAAAATAAACAAACAATACAATACATCCAGCGATGAATGCTAAACATGGTATTAAGTTGATCAGCCGTCAATGGCCGTTTAAGTGTCTGTTCTCTGACTACCTTATAACCTTACCTAGTTATTGTTACTTTCATCTTGGTTGTCTAGATTCCTCTATGTTAAGTAGATTATAGTTTTTCTTTCCGGACTTAATGTCACTTGTGTCATTCTTTAATCATGTTATATTCTTGTATCATCGTTATGTATATTAACACATATAAATACCTACATGATATAATTACATCCACAATGATAAATACCTACAGTATAACAAAAATAGAAGCACTAACATATTTTGAATAATAATAACAAAAATTTCCATTTTCCCCTACAAAACAAAGAAAGCACGCATTTACTACAACAAGGAACTGAGCTGACTTGTTGCGTGCGGAAAGCCCATGCGCAGCTCTCGACGATTGTTTACGTTAACAGTACTGGAACCGTATTATACAACGGATAAACTTTGATCACTTGAAATTTAATTGATAATCAACAAATTCTCTGTTTAATCAGTAAATTGTACTCCCGGACCTAATTGATTTACAGAATGAGTCAGTCAACGAAGCTTCGACATTGAATCAGACATCGCAACACATTACTCCATCTCATTGGAAGTAGTTAAGGATAAATCAGCGACTTGAAGGTGAATTATACGCAATTGCTCATTAGCTGGATCCTTATGTAGATTTAACAAATACGTAATCGAGGCTATGATAAGGAATATGCCGAGCTCATTTAGATAAAGAAGTCATTCGTCAAACAATGATAAGAAAGAATTTTATGGAACCTTTTGCATAATGATGATGAAAGTGGAATTAAAGTAGCAAAGAAGTATTTATTGGATTGGCAACTCAAATCAAGCCATCATTATAACCACTACCCCCAAACGATTCCTCATTATCCTTCCTATATTTAAAAGCTGTCAACTATAAATCTGTAGTGTATCTATATATAAGTATTTGTTGATCGTAGAGAATATAGATGGAAAAGTTGTTTGGGGGTGCGGCCATCAAGATACAACACACTCATAAGGAAAACTTCGAGTGACAACGTTACGGCCTAAAGTGTTCGGTCTACATCAGGGTGAAGAAAATAAGATGCAATCAATGAATAAATTAATTAACCAATACAATTAAAAGAATTTTTCCCTTTATCTCGTTTTTAGCCCTGATGAAGCCCTGCAATTTAGACTGAAACGTCGTCACAAATATAAGAAGTTTTCCTTATTAGTGTGTTGCTTCTTGATGATCGCACCTCCACGCAACCTCTCCATCTATACAGACTTCAAACTATCTACTAAATAAGAAAATGAGAATTACTTAATTTTACTTTAAATTTACTTAATTTGATTCATAAGAAAATAAACAGTAGTGCAGTTAAAATTATGCCATTAACTTTAAGTATGGTATTTAATATTGTAAGATCTCAGTTCAAACTATATTCAATTCATTCATTCATTAACGCCACTTTTATACTACAGCGACCAATTAGACGATGCTGTAGTGTGAATCCTAAATTTTGCTTATCCAGGTTTAATTAGAATAAGGTTCTTTAACTAATACCTGACATCGCATAGGTTGATGACCACCACTTTAAGTCCCCTCCGAAGGATGCCATAACCAGGGATACATTACTTAAAAAAATCTAGGGTCATCTGCCGCGTTAGAAACCGCGAACCGCGGTAATGAAAGCATAGAAGGCTTTTTATACTATACACTACACCACAGGTGACCTGATTTCACTTCATAAAAACAATATAAAGTTTGTTAACCAATGTCAAGGTTCGGCACTCTTAAATAGAATACATAACATAATAACAATCTGACGATATCCAATGCACTCGGGACTTACCCAAAGGCCCATCAGTCGCCTGGATAGGCGTTTTTCTGAACAAAATTCGAATTAAGACATATTTTTCCATTCAAAAAAATTAATGAATATTCAGATAAATTAAGCTCAGAGAAATATATAAGTTAACATCATACATATTTGAGTTATGAACCAATTCTTGTTTTTGGAAATAAAATTAGAGGGATTATCAGCCCTGGTCGACAGTACAACAAATATGGTCCTTACTATGTAAATACTATAAGTTTTTAATTGACGCGCCAAAATATTAGTGGTTTTGTAGTTTAACAACTTTCTCTCCGGATTGCTATTAGATCAACAGTCGAACGATTTAATTCGACTAGTTATTATTGATGAGGGTATTTTAAAACATGGAATAATAGAGATTCCACGATAGTTGCTAAAATCCGTCCTCGTCTCCTTTTTTTCTTCGGTCCAATCCGTTTTCGACTTCCGTGTTAAGAGTAGAACTGAATCCGTAATTGCTCGTAAAGTTTTTAATTAATCAGTTCTATAATACTTGGTTATAGAAGTTACGGATTAAACTCATAACGAGGGTTTCAAATATCAGTGTTCTTCAAATAGTCAAGGGTAATGTATTAGGATGAAAGCAATGCAATGCTACCCAACTAAGCGCGTCACACGGCTGTGTATCAAAACACAAACAGCCATTATAAGAACATCGGTATATTAACGATTGAATTATGATCGATTACTAATAACTAGAGACCAGATTTTGGTGCTTTTAAAACGCGAAAAACATGCAGTAAAATATGCACCTATAATGACCAAAAAATAAATTAACCTTAATCTATATGGAAGAGGAACTTAACCTTTAAATGTTGCTCTCTTGAGAAATTACTTCCTTATGTTTATAAAAATCTGGTGCGCACAACAAACAATTTTCACTTACCTCCGTAGTTAAAATCAATTTAAGAATTTTCAAATACATTTAGAAATAAAAATAAATCGTTAAAGAATAAATTAAATTGAATTTCAATAGGAACATTTATTTTATTAAATAATCTATTATATTTTTATCTATAACAATCAGTTAGTTTTATCGGCTTTTCATCACTCTGCATTAATCTTTAAAATTATGTGTATTAGATTATATTTTTTCTAAAATATTTAGCTATCCAACGGTATATTATACATCTATATTACTATCCTGTTCGAAAATTAGATAAAAAATACGTTTCAACTTTTCTCCTTTAGTTGATTATAAAATTTGCTCAACATGCATATGTATCCGTTATAAATCAATGCTAATAAAATGATATGCCTATTTTTTTGAAATCTACAAAATTATAGATACTTTAGAGGAAGAAAATTTAAAATATCGACATTCAAGCCCTGTTAGACTATTTCAATCAGAATAAAACCTATATCATATTAAAGCCCATTAAATTTTACATTCATATAGCGAGTTTAATCAAAATCGTTCGAGCCTTTTTTGAGATAATTATAAAGAGGTGCAAAATGCATGGTATAAAGAAGCACTCATACAGACCTTTTTTCGGGACTTGGTTATTTGGATTCAGGGGACCCTAAAACTAGACAACACTGTTTAACTCATTGATTAGTTTAATCAAATAATTGATCTTCAATCAAATATTTATCTTATTCGTTCCATTAATAGTTAATTAGATTGTGAATTTATAAAACTTGTAATCAGTCAATCTTGAAAAACTCACTGAAAACGGTTTAAAGAATTTATCATAAATTCTTGTGAAATAATATATAGAGGTATGTTATGTAAACCAGGGTAAGTAATTAAATATATATATTTTTAATTTATTTTTCTATAGGCCTGTTTTTCTGCTTGAAATTATCCTTGGGTCCAGCTTACAACAAAATAAATAATAATGATTTTTATAACTTACACTCTAGATTATAACAAGGAAGAATATGTTGTTAACTGTTTTACAGTTAGCGTCTGTTTGTAATTTTCTTTTCACACCCCACTGATTTTGACTGATCACAAGCAATACCAAATTGTTTTCCTATCAGATCCAAGCTTGGAGTAATTAGATATCCAGGTTGTATTTTTAGACGAGACACTTGTTATCCTTTCAGCATTATTTAAACATAGATGTTTAACTTTTCGAACCACTACAAATTCTGAAGAGATGTAAACAGAGGATTCAGAATATGAGCGGGATAGCTGTCCGGGTTTGAAGCTGTTACACGCAAGCAAATAAAACGTGCGAAATCCTGGAAATCCGGCCTCTACTAATAACTATTTCATAAATGCACATTCATTGTAAAAGTTATAATAATCGTCTTTCAGAAGGTTTTGTAAGAAAAACTTTAACTGCAGATATCCTTGAAAGACACAGATTGCATTATTCCATCTTTATAACTAATTAATATTCACACAAAGAAGCATATCAAATAATAATGTTATAAAAAACGAAACAGGATGTAGCCTTGGAATGGTAAAAACATTCATTAGTAAATGGTGAGTGGATTGTTTAAAAAGAAACAGGCATTAGTTTGTCTGCGATGATTCTCAGTTTTGATAGAAAGTTTACTTATACATTTCTTTGAGTTTATATAAAAAGGAAAATGTTGATTTCATTGTTAACACTTCTGCTTTTGTTAACATCGAACCTTGAAGACGACAGTTAATATTTTTTTTCTATATTATCTTTTTTTTTTTAAACAGAAACCTGAAAACGGCTCCTCACTCTGCAGTTCTTTCAGTAGAATTTAAGCAGAAGTAAGAAATGATTTATATATTTTAAACTTATTTATTAGAATTAACAACTGTATAAAAGAATACAACCAGTAAATGAGAATAAAATATAAAAAGGCATGAAAAACATGCAGAGGAAGCTTCCTAATAATTTGAAGCAAACTAAAAAATTTCTAAGCTAGGTCTCGGTGGCCATTTCCTTTTAGACGCCTGCGAGGATTATCAGGAATTGAAGTGGAAGAAAGGATTAGAGTGGGAATGGAGTTTGTCATGAAAGGAATGATATTTGGTTCGGGCCAAATCAGCAACATACGGAACATTAAGGTCTTTATGGGTCAGTTTATTAGTTACAAAGTAAGAAGCATTGAGGATTACAAGGAAGGTAGGAATTGCTGAAGGCGAAGAAGTGGAGAAGGAAGCAGCTTCAAACGCTAATATTACCTAAAGAACTTTGCCCTCGAATCTGGCAACTCTACAAAAAGGTGTCGCGGAACCAGGAACATTTGGTCTTCACGCGAATGTGTTAAGGAAAAAACATCTTTTTTTATTAATGGAAATAAAAAATGTGAGTCCGTCTTGGAAACGTATTCGTCAGCTATAATAAATCGTAATCGTTTGTTTATTTATTTAACGTCACTTTATGCTACTATGGCTAATCGGACGATGCTACAGTGGGAGTCCTAAATTTTGCCTATCCAGGTTTTATTAGGATAGGGATCTTTAACGAGTACCTGACATCGCACAGGCTCGGGACCACCTTTTAACGTCCCTCCGAAGGACGGCGTAACTAAGAATTTTTTACTCCCATTAAAAAATCCTAGGACCACCTGCGGATTTGAACCTGTGACCTTTGGCATGGGAGGCTGTTACGCTAGCCACATAAATCGTAATCGTTTAGCAATTAATTTTGATCATATTTTCAGAATTCATTTTTTTTAAACCATAATTCAAGTTAAAAAAAAAATCCTGTACCTTTACAACCCATGAAGGGTCTTGGGCTCGGAAAATATAGAGATTCGTACTGTTTCTAGGCCAACGGTCAGCCGCCAAGTTTTTTACCCTAATTTTGGGTACCCACTTTAAAGAGGCTTGGGACAGAAACAGGAGGGTCTCCATATCCTAGGGTTGCCCCTCGGCCGAATTAAAAGAATAAATAATATTTTGCCACAGCTGGAATTCAAGCCAAGGATCCGGAGAACAGTCGACTAGTGCTCTACCCACTGAACACGCCGCTCCCTAAATTTTCAAAAGCACAAACGAATTATGATGACAGTTTATTTTTAATTTTGTATTCTCTGATTTTTATTCGGTTGAGACATTGAACATGCATCTTGCGGCATTCGCTATGAAACCTATATATTAGTTTTTTGGTTTATTATTTTCAATAAAAAAAAAAATTACTCCCTCTCAAAATTTGAAGGCTAACGTTTCCAGATACATATAATATAAATAAAGAATTTAAAAAATCCGTTTGTCCTCAGTACGCCTTCCGCGGCTTTTCTCCAAAAATACTGTGCCGATTTTTTTTTAAACTCCGCGTAAAAATAGTTGCACTTCCAACGATGATTCTAACACGTAGACGATGATATCCGCCGATTAGTTATAAATATGATTTAATTCAATACTTTGACTTATTTATGAAGATAGAGAAAACAATTATTAGAGTTTTTTAACCAAGAAACCGCGAATAATTAAAACAAAATAAGAAAAAAAATGAAGTTTTACACATAAATAAACCTAGAACTCAGTTATGTTTCAGGATAGAAAAAAAAACTGTGTTGAGTTTTAGGATCAGAACACCATGACGAAAACAAAAAAAAAAAAATTGAAATCTTTTATGTACGTAAATATACATATAACCTTTATATACGCTTATTTATTTATTTACTACAAAACGTAAATAGAATCATTGAAATCGGTTTAGAAATAGCAATGGTGATTAACCATTTTCATTTGAATTATTTATTGTTTTTCATATTACTTAATTGCTTATCCACAGCTTTATAAACAGTTATACCCTAATATTGTTATTTGGAAATAATGAACCATTATGTAAAATTGGTAGCGTTTCTAACAAAGAAACCGCGAATGATTATAAAAAATTAAAAGAAGAAAAAATAATTGCAATTTTACCCATAAATAAAACTAAACCCACTTATTTTTTAGGATAGAGAAAAAATTGTGTTGAGTTTTTGTATCAGAATATCACGACGAAAAAAATAAATAAATAAAAGGAAAAAATTGAAATCTTATATGTTCGTAAATATACATATAACCTATATAAAAGCTTGTTTCTTTCACTTACTATATATAGTAAGGGAAAGTATTGCGATCGTGAAAATTTTCGAATTCCAGTTTTCAACGGAAATACACATTTTAGGGTCCCCTGAGTCCAAATAACCTATGAAGTAGGTAAGTCCTATGAAACTGAAATTTCATATTTAAGACGAATATACGCCCGAAATGTTACAAAACCTTTTTCATCAAAATGATCTTACCAGAAGAGCCACTTTATACCATGGCATTTTGCACCTTCTTTCGATTTTCTCGAAAACGGTTCCGACGATTTTGATTAAACTCCCTATATCGACGTAAAATTTAATGGGCTTTAATATCATTTAGGTTTCATTCGGATTAAAATGGTCTGATAGGGGTTAATTGCTGATATTTTAAATTTTCTTTCCCTAAAGTACCTTTAATTTTGTTGATTTTATAAAAATAACTATATTATCTTGTTGCCACTGATGAAAAATAGGTAAATATATAAATTGAATGAATTCGATACCCAACTAAAGGAGAAAATTAAAAAAAAATATATTTTTATGCAATTTTTTGTTTTTGAACATAAGAACAATAATATACATGTATGATATACCGTTGGAGAGCTTGAGATTTTAGAAAAAATATTATCTTATACACAAGCTTTTAAACGTTAGTAGAAAGTGATGAAAAGACGATAAAACTAAGTGATTATTTTAGATAATAATACAATAGATTTTTTAATAAAACACACGTTTCTATAGTAATTCCATTTGATTAATTTTTTAATGGTTATACTCATTTTTATCTGTAACCTTATTTGAAAATTCTTTCATTTTATCTACAAAACGAAAATAAAATCATTGAAATCGGTTTAGGAATTAGCAGTGGTGATTGACCATTATCCTTTAAATTATTTATTGATTTTCAAATTAGTTAATTGCCTATAAACAGCTATATAAACAGTTATATCCTAATATATTAATTTGGAAATAATAAACCATTGGGTAATAATTTGCAGCGTTTTTTGTACAATTATCTGTGAATATGGAATGTGGTCGCTACCTTTTATGGGATAACAACGCTTAAAAGTATTGTGTAGAATATTTAGTGCAAGAGAGGGTGAGTCCAAGTGAAAATTTAAGAGGTTACACAACTCAGAATCGTGGAGCATGCAACCTGTCAGAATAACAGACGTGAGAGCATCGCGGTGTTTGATATGGCATGTGAAGTTGATCGTTCCAACGGAGATGAGCAGTTCTAAAAAGCGTTTGAAGGTATCGGCATTGAACCAACAGGTTCCATGAATCTATTATTCATTAAATTCCTAAATTATTTCTTCAATAAATTATCTTATATTTCTGTTTTATATTATTAAAGTTACAAAAAAATCTTAAATAAAATATCCTGTCTAATATTCAAAACAATTTTTCGAGTGCTTAGGTCGATTCGAAACCAGTCCATAACAGTGTTTAATTCACAAAAATATAGGTTAACATATTTTATTTTTGTTTTCTATAGTTTATCTCAACTAAAATTTCACTTAAATTTTCTTTTGATTTGATACTATAGCTAGGACTCGAGTTAAATACCGATAAGACGAAATATATGATTAGTAGCAGAAACGGTGTCGATCTTGGTGATATTGATGTATCAGGGCAAACATTTGAACACGTAGAGAAATTCAAGTATTTAGGTTCAATTATAACTAGAAAAAATGAAATCCAGGAAGAAATAAAGTCCCGGTTAAAGGTGGGAAATGCGTGTTATTATTCAGTTGCTAAGTTATTAGTTCGCGGCTTCTATCTAAAAACTTAAAGATTAGAATTTATAAAACTATTATTCTTCCAACGGTTCTTTACGGATGTGAAACGTGGCCGCTTACTTTGAGGGATGAACAACGGCTTAAGGTTTTCGAAAATAAGGTATTGCGTAAAATATTTGGTCCGAAGAGAGATGAGGCCACTGGGGAGTTTAGAAGGTTGCACAACGCGGAATTGCGGAACTTGTATCATGTGAATATAATTGAGCTGATTGCATCACGGAGACTCAAATGGGCGAGTAAAGTTGTTGGGCTCGATGACGAGCGGATTCCGGGAAAGTTGGTATTTGCTGATCCGACTGGTAGGCGTCCGAAAGGTAGGCCGAAGCGGAGATGGGAGGATTGCGTTAAGGCCGATCTCGGGAGGTTGGGCTTGTATGGTGAACATTGGACGAGACTGTGTAGGCGGAATTTGGTGGTATCGGCATCGAACCTTCGGGTTCGCTAAGCCTATTATTATTATTATTATTATTATTTGATACTATTGCGTCATTTACGTGTGTATTCTCACATTTTTTGATTGTAAATATTATTACTGCACAATAAGCCTAGCATTTATAATAATATATACTATACTATCGAAAATAAGATACTTCGTAAAATATTTGGTCCAAAGAGAGATGAGGCCACTGAGGAGTTTCGAAGGTTGCATAACGCGGAATTGCGGAGCTTGTATCCTGTGAATATAATATAAACGGTCAACTTAATTCCATTACTACAGTGAATTGTGGTAGTTAAAAAAAATAAATGTAATAGAAAAAGACCAAACATTATAGTCTACACACTGAATATTGGTAGTTGACAATAATTTATGTTTAAAAAAATATCCAGTCTAATTCTCAAAAACATATTTCTAGTGCATGGGTCAGTTTGAAAAAGCACATTATAGTGCTTAAATATACTAAAATATAAGTTAGGCTTTATTAATTGAATGTTCTTTTATTTTATTTTTTTCAACCGGTCACGATTTATGAAGAAATATCCTGATTTTCTTTTCCATGAAGTTCATGCTAATTTTCATAAAAAAATTTCTTAATTTTGGCTGAAACTGAAAAAGAAAACACAAAGACAGTTTATTGCTAATTTACTGACAAGTTAAAATGAAATGAAGTGACAAACGATGATTGGAGGAAGTTCCGAAAAGGTTGCCAATTATTACCAACTGACAAAAACATTCAGACATTAAGATAATGAAGAAACCATTTAGTTTTTTAAATTTCAAAATACAGACATTTTTCTTCTAACAAATGATGTTTACATAATATCCGAGGTAGAATAATAGCATTACTATTATTTTCTAAACAATAATAATAATAATTATAATAGGTCTGCCGAAACTAAAACCTATTCGTTCCATGATCACCGTTCAAGCCCAAGCCCCCGAGATCAGACTTAACACAATCCTCCCATCGACGGTTCGGCCTAACTCTCGGACGACTACCAGTCGATTAAGCGAATACCAACTTTTTCGGAATTCATTCCTCACGCCCATTTGATCCTCCGCGATGCTATAAAATCAATTATACTCCGCTCTGTGCAACCTTCTGAATTCCGCAGTGGCCTCATCTCTCTTTGGACCAGATATTTTACAAATTACCTTATTCTCGAAAACATTAAGGCGTTGTTCATCCTTCAAAGTAAGCGAACACGTTTCACATCCGTATAGAACGGTCAGAAGAAGATTAATTTTATAAATTCTAACCTTTGAGTTTTCTTGTTATAAGCCGCGAGCTAAATAATTTCGCAATTAAAAAATAACATGAATCAATCGTCTTAAACTGCGATTTTATTTCCTTCTGAATTTCGTTTTTCTTGTTATCATTAAACCTAAATACTTTAACTCCTCGATACAATAATAATCAAGTTAAAATATAAAAAAAACGTTGAAGTCAAGGCCACTGTCTACTTTTACAATTTAAACTTAAATCTAGGACTCCTACTTGACAAAAGTCTAACTTAAAAGGATCCGCACACAAGACTGAAATGACAAGAAACTGCTCGCCGCTTTCACTTACTTCAACACTTACTGGACAGACGCTCTAACCTTTCACTGAACTACAAAAGGCTCATCTAGATCACTATCATAAGGTCTATTCGGAGTTCGAGTTGAGTTTTGGGGCTCTACTAAAACATCAAATTCTTCTCGTATTCAATCCTTACAATCCAAAATCCTTCGTTAAAATCCTCAACGCTCTTTCTTTGTCACCAACAAACTCATCCAGAAACACATGATGTACCGCATTTTGCTGATTTGGCCCGTACGAGGTAATAATCCTTCCATGGAAAACTCTACTCCCACTTTAACCTTTCAATAAAACGTTTAAAACGTCAAAGTTTCAATCCTGGCTTTGTCTTCTATTCCTGGCGATCCTCCGAGGCGTCTGAAAATAAGATGGCCTCGAGGGACCTTCTAGTTTATATTAAATCATATTCAAAATTCGACAAGTGGTTCAGTTGGAGATAAAAAACAAATATAACTACGATCCATATTTCGATGAGTTTATAATATTTAATCATAATCTATAATCTTATATTCCTTGAATAGAATCATATAATAATAATATAAGTTACTAATCTTCAACACATAAACCAGAGTATTTACGAGTCACCACCAGACATGTCGAACCAAAAACAAACAAAATAAAATTCTGCTACTTATGATTCACAACCCAAACACTACCAATAAAAAAAAAAATAAAAATAAGGAAAAGACGAAATTTTGATCACAACCGTCCTTGAAGAATCAAGACTAACAAAAATGTGTTCCTTGTGTTTTTGGCCATCTTCCAGGAAGGTGTAGAGGCCAATGTCGCATTCCCCTAGTCAAAAAGAATTCATATTTTCCTAAAGCATTCTTCGTTTAAACCTTTGCCTTATGGTAGGTAGACAAAATAAAAACTTTTGTGGCAATGGTAACCAAAATAAAATAATTCATTACAGCTTTAATAAATATTTATAATAAAACCCTGGCAAACAACACATCCGCTTGCCAAAATACCTCAATGCACTAAAGTAATCTTCTTTTATCTACCTTCAGGTTAAAGACTACAAGTTTTACGTTAATTGCAGGTAATTTCTGTAAGCTATGCTGCTTCTTAAAACGCATGAATAATACGTATCAAACATACAAATATTTAAAACATTTTCATAATTTTAAAAGTATCTATAAAGAATTTAGATGAAAAGCAAAACAAAACAGGTTGTTGGAAACTACAATAATAGGAGCTCGAATTGAAATGATTCAATAAGGAACTAGAAGGTGATCTCACTGTCAGAGCCACATGTATCTTAAGTTCAATTGGCTTTATTCTTGCTAATTACTGATCCTAATCCGAATTTATGTTTTTTTAGTTAATTTAATTGCCTAACTTGTGACTTTTACTTTCACTAACTATATATAGTAAGGGAAAGTATTGCGATCGGGAAAATTTTCGAATTCCAGTTTTCAACGGAAATACACATTTTAGGGTCTCCTTCGTCCAAATAACCAAGTCCCGCAAAAAGGTCTGTGTGTGTGGTAACTCCCGGGCGGAAACGGTAATTCCTATGAAACTGAAATTTCATATTTAAGAGAAATTTACGGCCGAGACGTTACAAAATGTTTTTCATCAAAATGAGCTTACCAGAAGATACACTTTATACTATGCATTTTGCACCTTTTTTCGATTTTCTCGAAAACGGTTCCGATGATTTTGATTAAACTCGCTATATCGATGTAAAATGTAATGGGCTTTAATATAATTTAGGTTTCATTCGGATTAAAATGGTCTGACAGGACTTAAATGCCGATATTTTAAATTTCCTTTCTCTAAAGTACCTTCAATTTTGTTGATTCTATAAAAATAACTATATTATCTTGTTACCACTGATGAATAACAGGTAAATATATAAATTGAATGAATTCGATACCCAACTATAGGAGAAAACAGAAAAAAATATTTTTTTAATGCAATTTTTTGTTTTTGAACATAAGAGCGGTAATATACATGTATGATATACCGTTGGAAAGCTAAAGATTTTAGAAAAAATATTATCTTATACTCAAGCTTTTAAAAGTTAATTGAGAGTGATGAAAAGAAGATAAAACTAACTGATTATTTTAGATAATAATATACACGTAATAGATTTTTTAATGAAACACATGTTTCTATATAAATTCGATTTAAGTAATTCTTTAATAGTTTCACGTATTTTTATCTCTAACTGTATTTGAAAATTCTTTCATTGATTTTAAAAGTGGAGGTAAGAGAAAATCGTGTGTTACCCGCACCAGGTTTTTTTTAGGACAATTACAAAAGTTATTGGATTGGAAGCTATTAGTCATATGCAAATATTTATATAGAATATTGAATAGTTGAGCGTAAAATGAATATGAAGTATGAGATAGTTGGAGTGGAGGTAAAAACAAAATATTAGAAAATAGCTAAAGAACTATTTACCTTATAACTTTTGACCTACGTTACGAGTCTTCAAAAAAAAAAAAAAAAAAAAAAAGGAATTTGTCTTCACAGAGCGACTGGCCGCATTTTTTAATAGCTACGACTGTTCCACACTACCAATCTTTGATTATATTTTTTACGAGTTTTTTTCAAAAATAAACAGTAATGATCTAAAATAGGTTGTTTAAATGTAATCATTCAACAACATTCACATGCAATAATGAGGATATTAATTTTCTTCAATGGAGTCACCTGTGGTGTAGTGGCTAGCATAACAGCCCACTATGCCCAAGATCACTTGTTCAAACCTGTGAGGAAACCCTAGGAGTT
Source organism: Piezodorus guildinii (assembly GCA_023052935.1). NCBI lineage: Eukaryota > Metazoa > Arthropoda > Insecta > Hemiptera > Pentatomidae > Piezodorus > Piezodorus guildinii. The sequence goes on along the minus strand of CM041293.1, from coordinate 36,169,366 downwards.
TTTAAAGGGAATACAAAAAGCCTTGGTTATACCGCCCTCCGGTTAAAGATCCCTATCCTAATTAAACCTGAATAGGCTAAATTACGGACTCCCGCAGTAACATCGTCCGATCAACCACAGCAGTATGAAGTGACGTTAAATGAATAAACAATCAAACAAACGAACGGCAAGATTATTATTTACAGTGGTCAAACAAATTATGCTTGAAAAGAACCATGATGAGTAATTGCTACGAAATGCGCATAACCTCATTGACGTCTAAGATTGATTTTCTGTCAGAGTATCCTTAAACAGGTCTTTATTGATCCTAGCTGAAAATTCTTCGATTTCATCTCTCAAATTATTATAATAGCACTTTTTATTGTAATATAGTGAGGGATCAAGTAGTCATATTTATTGCGTAACAAAATAAACATAAAAAAAAAAAAAAAATCAAGTCATGTGACATTCACCCTTAGACGTTCTGATTGCCCTCCACTAACACTTCACAACGTTCAGTTACCCAAACAAACAGAAACAAAATACTAAGGACTGACAATGGATTGACACCTGACATGGAAATCACATTGAAAAAAAGACTGAATCATCGACTCTCAATACTAAGACAACTTCTTCACCATAAAAACAAACTATCACTAAACTACAAAACTATAATATACAACATGCTACTCAAACCTATATGGACTAACGGTACTCAGGTGTGGGGCTCATATAAAAAATCACACGAAAAATTCAAACATTTCAATCGCTTCATTTCCCACTGTCCCTTTAACGTATCCAATAAATCATTACACAAAGATCTCAACATATCAATCGTAACGGATGTCATTAAGCTATACTACAAGAAAGGTCAACTCCTAAGGCGCCTTCCTGTCGTTTTAATATTCGCTAACTGGATATGTCCGTTGGCAATCTCGCCAACTTCACACGCTTTAATTTTGACGATGGTATTGAGGATGCGTATGGTCGGCTGTTGATTTAACTTCAATAATCAGGAGTCAGTCTAAAAACGATATTTTGATTTTGTTGACGTGCCGGCTAAAACATGTGAGCCATCATCAGCCTTATGAGCCATGAAAAGCATAGACTCAGAGCATTAACTCTATAGCAGTGGTCCCCAACACGCGCTCCGCAAACCTCACGAGGGACACTTCTGGAACCACGGAGTTGAGCTTAAGGGCTCTACCAAACCATCTCTTCCCGTATCCAATCCAAAATCCTCAACGGTCCTTACTTTGTCAAGAAGAGAATCATTCATAAAGACCTCCATGTTCCATATGAGGCCGATTCTGCCCGTACCAGATATCACTCCTTCCATGACAAACTCTATTCCCACTCTAATTTACTAGTTTCATTCCTTGCTTCCTCTTCAATTCCTGATAATCCACCGAAGAGTCTGAAGAGAAGACGGTCTCGAGACCTTCTTGTTTGGATTGATTACTAGAGTGCTGCCAATGGGCAGTTTCTCTTCATGTTTTTCATGTACACTATCATTCAGTAGCATATTTACTTGTATTATAATATACAGTTGTAATTTTCAATAAAATTATATTAAAAAAATAAAAATTACCTAAACGTAAAACATTTTGAAGCCTTTAATAAGAATCACAACATGCTCTACAAAGACAATTTCAACATTCTAATTGTAATGAGGATGTATAGTCGACTGTAGAAACTGTTATAGGTGGAATAATCAGGAGTCAGTCTTTTTCTAAATATTTTTAATTTTGCTGACGTCGGCAAAATTAAAAATATTTAGAAAAAGACTGACTCCTGATTATTCCACCTATAATTATTCTAATTGTAACTAATCAACAATTACAACCTTAAAAATGGTCATTTTCTAATATTTCGAAACAATTAGTTTAGAAGACAGATGTTAACTTAACATAAATTTTAGCAATTGAATTTATTTCGCGGATTTAAGCACACTTAAAGAGCCTGGTTCTTTTAACTTCATAACCATTTCTTAGCCTTTATTGTTCATTTCTGCCATACAGAATTTGAGTAGCAGATTTGTTTCACATAAAATGTATGTGATGCGATGCGCCCACTAAAATCTGAATATTCATATAATATCTTGAATTTAGAACATCCCAATTTGTGCCTTAAATATATTAATCAACTTTTTTTTTCCTGTTTATTGCGCTTCACTGATTATGAAACTCTCTACATATTTTTCTCTATCTTCGAAAATAACTGAGTTATGGGCGTGAAAATTATGCTTATATGAGTTATGGTAAAATTTCAATTTTTTTATAATTATTCGCAGGTTTTTGGTTAAAAAACACCTTTAAATTAAAAAAAAAATTCTATCTTCAAAAATAACTAAGTTATTGAATTAAATCGCTTTTAATTGACCGCAATTTAAAAAATAACCAACTGATATCAACGTCTAGGTGTTAAGATCATCGGTGCATGCCCTAGTATTTTTGTGTTGTAAACCCTCAAATGTTCAGGGAGGGAATTTTTTTTATCTGTTTGGTCTATTAAAGAGGTTCATTGTTGAAAATGATAAATCAAAACATTAAGATACCCCTGTAGTATAAAATTGGTTTTATAATGTATCCGTCATTACTTTTTTTAACCAAGATCGTGTTTTTAACTATTAGCTAACCTTTTCACCTTCGTATGCAGGATCCCTCCAACAAGAAGAAGAACGGTCATATCAGGTCCATAACAACAATTCCAGGAGGATTGAACAACCATAAATAAAACTTTAAGCAAACGTCTAAAAGATTTGATTTCCTCTACTTTCTATATTTTGCCATTATTATTTATTGGACTGATTCAAGCTACCTAATTTATAAAATTAATTTCAACAGGACATTTTAATCTGGAGTTAAATGAACGACCTCTGTTTGACTTTGAGTAGTTAACGGAGACTGAAGTGTTTATAACATACGGTCGTAACAAAAAATAAACTTAAAAATAAGATGTTGTCCTTGAAGAGTCGTTTTACATTCCACAACTTGAAGATGTTCCATTTTCGCCGAGCTGGAATGTTAGTTTTCATTAATTTTAAATGAAGATTTCATTATAGTGAGCATAATTATATATATATATTTTAAATTTTTGTCCTTCAATATATAATACACATTACACAAGATGGATATAGTACCAGATGAAATATGATGATAAGAAATACTTATAGAAAAACATGGACTGATTCAAAACAATATACTTATCATCGTTCTATAAAATTCACATGTAATATAATACGAACAAAATATTTCGATAATTTAATATCAATCTAGACTTTTAATGACTTGAATTTTAGAATTTGGAAAACCTTTAGTTCTGTTAGTTTTTCTAATACAAAAATTAATAATACATTTGGTCTAAGCACATATTTTATACTATCGTTTTTTAATAATTCAATGACATCAAAATTACTCTCTTTGACAAAAGTATTTATAAAACTATATTTATAAGGGACACAGACCTTTTTATTCTACCACCAGATGTTTTTAATTATAAAACCGTAGATAAAAACGCTGTTTCTTCCATTTTGTTTATAAATGCGATTGGTGGTGTCTTTTTGATTCATCCAGTGATTTATGTACTTTATAGGCGTAATGAGATTCATTTTTGCTCAATATTATTCTATTATTAATAATAATACTACAACTATTTAAAAGGAAATTGGTAATTTTCAAAAATTTAATTGCACGTATTTATATATATATATTATATATTGAATAACTATATTATATATATATATATATACTGTGTCCATAGAATGCTTCAATAACGTGTTACAAATACTTGAGTCAAAGAAATAATTTCAATGCCATTGATTTATTGAAAAAGGATGGCTAGACGATGGTATAAAATATTTGCTTAAACCGAGTTTATTATTCATTTTTTTATTAGCAAAACCAACGGAACAAAACGTTCCAAATTTTAAAACCAAGTCACCAAAAGTAATCAAAGGTTATTTTGAAGTCTAAGCTGATCTTATAAGTCATAAAAAGATTTCGTTTAGTGTTATGTTCTGTGTGAATTAGAGTCAAAAGTATTCGGACTTTAACTTTTTTCCTATTTTTAAAGAGTTGTTGCTTGCCTTCTTTTTTATGTTGAAATACAATATTTAAACCAAAAATAAAATAAAAAGTGAGAATAAATAACTGAAACGAGTAAACAACAGGATATAACGATTTTCGAATATTTTTGATACTGCATGATCGTGTACTTTATACTTTATTTATCTAGTATTTTGTAAAACCAAAATATTTTTCTGTTATCTGCTTCTCATTTTACTTCATGGAAATCTCTTTCAACAATTTATTATATCAAATGAATTATCTAGACTTGTGAACTGATGTGAAACATATTTATTAAATGAAAAGAAATACGAATCCCGAAAACTTTTGACACTCAACATATAGGGATTCGTAATGTTTCAAGACCAACGGTCATTCAAGGAGGTATTTAAGCTAAGATCACGCTCGGGCGCTAGGTCTTTCATCATTTTTGAATTGTCACTTTTAGAAACTCGATATGCCCAAGGAGGGTCTACCTATCGCAGGATGGACTCGCGACTCAAATAACAGACAGAACTTTTAACCTACCATATCCGGGTTTGAACCAGAAGCCCGGAGAATAATAATCCAATGTTATGATAAAAAGAAAATTGCAAAATAAAAACAATTAGTATTGAAATGATTAAGGCAAATTCAGACTCTCAAGGAACACGTGGCGCTGAGCCAAAGCGAAAGACCTCGTATTTGACAGGTGGTTCTCACGTACCCGCTGAATTACAAAAAGTGACTTATGAATTCAAGAACATATTGGTTTACAATCCATCCTCCCAACAAACCGTTCAAGGTACAAATAAAATAATAAAGCAGCCTTTATATATAATGAAAATATGGTCCGCGCGACACAACGACTTTCACTTACCTTCATTGTTATAAACAATTTAAGAACTTTTAAATAAAATAAAGTTAAAAATTGTTCAATTTTTACATTTATCTGTTTTTTAACGAAGCCTAACAAGATTATAGGTACTTAGAAGAAGAAAATTTAAAATACCGGCATGTAAGCCATGTCAAATTATTTCAATCAGAATCAAACGTACACCATATTAAAGCTCATTAATTTTTACGCCGATAAAGCGAGATTAGTCAAAATCGTAAGAGCCCTTATTGAGGGATCGTAAAAAGATTAAGATGAATGGCATTAAATGGCTTTTCTGGTTTGCCGATTTTTTTGAAAAAGTTGCTGTACCATCTCAGGCATAATGATGTAACATCTCAGCATAACTCCGCCATAATGACCTCAACATCCCATTTTTGCAAACCTAGTCCGAAATAAATATACCTTTTTTCATCCCAAACTTTCTAGCCCACACAAATCCTCTTTCTGATAATCCTTCGAGACGATTGGAAAGAAGGTGGCCTCGGGACTTACTAACTTAAAATAGTTCATGAACAGAGGATTCATTCATAAAACTTTTATCGACTTATACTCTTACTCCAAATTTATTTATTGTATTTGTTTAATACAGTAGTAAATTAATATAAATAAAAATTTTAAATTTCTTTAAACCCGAAAATCATGCAAATGATCAGAGAGAAAGTTTAAGAAACGGTAGCAAATCAACACCCAAATTTCAAAGGGGTTCTTTAAATGCGCTCTAGAAAATATATTTTGAGTACCTTTCGGGAGTTCATACAGAATTACAAAACTAGTTCATTACTTAGAAATGAGAGTATTAGAAGAAACGGACTCCTTTGTTATAGTGGTTTAAGAATAAAGGAAATTTTGAGTCAATACCGTTAGGAGAATATTTAAACTCTTAAAATATTTCAGGTTGACATTCCTTTATGATGTTAAGTAAGTGCCGTCAGCGGTTGAACAAAAAGTAACGTGCATTGTTTTTTGTTTTTTTTTCCTGTAAACTTAACTTTTGCATTTGCTGCAGTGCGGAGATTCCGTGTCTTATTTCAGGGCAGATAACTCGGACTTTTTTAGTTATTAGCGAAATAAATTAGTAACTGTTATTTTGATGTTTATTCCTGTTATTTGATCACTTAAAATCCTGTATTTGATAATGTTTTTATTATACTGTTGTAACAAACTTCATTAGAACTCGTGTCAGGCGTAATGTCCCAACTTGTAAATAATGATCCTGTTTAATATCATGCGTCCTCACCTTAAAAAAAAACTATAAAACACTAAATAATAATTATAAAAAATAAAGGAATAAAATAGGCTTATGATTGATAAAGACAACAGTTTTCTTTATAGAAAACAATCGGGCATTCCTATAACCAAATCTGATGGTTTTATCATTCAGAATCCATGTAACATCACGAATAGTGTAAACTTTGGCGATTAAATCTAGAAAAATCCCAACCCATTACTTTCACTCTCCGACATGAGACCTGTCCATATCGACAAAATCCAAATTCCATAGACAGACAAAATAAAATATCTTGGTCTGACATTTGACAGAAGAATGACGTAGAGCCCACACATCAAGAACAGATAACGCTAAAGAAAAGGAAAACATTCTATATTCACTACTTACAAGAAGTTCAAAATTAAAACTTAAACAAAACTTGAAAACTTACACCTACTTACTGAAACCCATTTGGACTTACACGTCACAGATATACGGGGCAGCCAAAGAGACACACGTATTTAAAATTCAAATTTTCCAGTATAGAACATTACGAACCATAATAAATTCTCCCTGATACGTTAACAACAATAGTCTACATACAGATCTTCACATGCCAACAGTCAACGAACAGATTCGGACCCTCCACAAACGTTTTCACAACAATTTACAAGGACACACTAATACAAAGCATGGCCATTTGTAAAATGCCGGATAGTACTCCCAGAAGGCTGAAAAGAAGTTGGATGAGGAACCTTCTAAGCTAAATGCGTAACAGGAAGCAAGCCAGACTATCATTCTTTCATCAAATTCACTAATTGTCAACATTCATTGACAGGTGAGAATAAAAAAATTAAAGATAAAAAAAATAAAGAAAGAATCCATGTTGTTTATTCATTTCAGCAATTTTCTCAAAATACTTGAGAATACTTTGAGCAATACTCAAAATACAATGCATTATTTTAGTTTGATACCACTATTTGTACACGCAAAACGTTTTATAAATGTTTTTATATTGAATCAATGAATAGTATTCTTCATTTGGACTGAGGTTTTATCAGTTGTTCTCTAAGCAAGATTATTGAACTCACAATGTGAGCTTGTCTTCTGGGTACAATATCACTTGACTGTTAGATTAAATTTTGTTTACGTCTCCTTTTAACTACATACAACTTTCATACTTATAATAAGTATGTTGTTTTCGTTGGCATTATTTAAATGAACGTATTAAAAACAAAACAAATAATAACAAAAAAAACTTTGGTCCGTGCAACACAAGACTTTCACCTACCTCCGCTATTCAAATCAATTTCAGAAGTTTTAAATAAAATTAGAGTTAAACAAAAAAAAAAATATATATATTAAAGAATTACATTAGGTGGTTGTTGGAAACTATAACCGCATAAAATTGTTATGTACAACAATTACTTTAAAGTTTATGCTCTATTCGTCACTTTATATTACCTCCACACCTTTGTAAATAAGATAACATTTTTTCTCAAAATTTTAGCTTTCCATCGGTATATTATATATCTATATTATTACTATTCTTATATTAAAAATATTTTTTGCTTTTTTCTTCATTACTTGGATATTAAATTAGTTCATCTCGTTTATTTAGCTGTTTTTTATCAATACAAATAAGATGATATGTTTGATTTTTTGTAATCTACAAAATAAAAGGCACTTAACTGGAACCAAAGTTAAAATATCAGCATTTCAGCTCTGTCTAAATATTTCAATCACAAAGAAACCTACATGATATCAAAGCCCATTAAATTTTATTCAAAATCTTAAGAGCCATTTTTGCGAAAATTTAAAAAGGTGCCGGTAAGTTGATTTTATTTAAATTGTCTTAAATATGAAATTCCAGTTTTATACTTTTCGTTTAGTTCTAAACTTACCACACATGAATACAAGCACAGACCTTTTTGCAGAACTTGGTCATGCGGACTCAAGGGTTCCTGGAACGTGTATTTCCGGTTAAAACTGGAAATCAAAAATTTTCACGGTCGCATTACTTTCCCATTCTATATATTCCATATAATGTTAAGTGAAAATATAAACTTTATTTTGTTGCCATCTTACAAGAATTCCGGTTAAATATTACTGTAATTTTCAGAAATACAAAAATTTTACTCTTTACTCAATTTTACTCTTCTTCGCCCTATTAATAATTTTTATTTGTATTATTTTGATTGGCCACCAGTTGCAGAAATGGTGGCGATCTTGATGATATTAATATTTCAGGTCATACTTTTGAACACGTAGAGAAATTCAAGTATTTAGGTTCAATGATAACAAGAAAAAATGAAATCCAGGAAGAAATAAAGTCCCGGTTAAAGGTGGGAAATGCGTGTTATTATTCAGTTGCTAAATTACTTAGCTCGCGGCTTCTGTCTAAAAACTTAAAGGTTAGAATTTATAAAACTATTATTCTTCCGACGGTTCTTTACGGATGCAAAACGTGGCCGCTTACTTTGAAGGATGAACAACGGCTTAAGGTTTTCGAGAATAAAGTACTGCGTAAAATATTTGGTCCGAAGAGAGATGAGGCCACTGGGGAGTTTAGAAGGTTGCACAACGCGGAATTGCGGAGTTTGTACCCTGTGAATATAATTGAGTTGATAGCATCGCGGAGACTCAAATGGGCGCGTAAAGTTGTTGGTCCTAGTGAGGAACGGATTCCTAGAAAGTTGGTATTCGCTGAACCGACTGGTAGGCGTCCGAAAGGTAGGCCGAAGCGTCGATGGGAGGATTGCATTAAGGCTGATCTCGGGGGCTTGGGCTTGACCGGTGAACATTGGACGAGTCTGTGCAGGCGAAGTTTAGTGGTATCGGCATCGAACCTTCGGGTTCGGTAAGCCTATTATTACTATCATTATTATTATTATTTTGATTGGGTAGATTAGGAGAGTATTAATTTCAAACTATGAGCACTGATAAATTCTGGTGATCCGCCTCAATTATCAATCAAAAATATAGTTAACCTAGAGAATATTTAATAAAAATGATTTATAACAAAAAATTTTCAAACAGCTTAAGAAGTGCTGTTTTACTCGATTTTCTGGTCATCGCAGAATCTCAAAAATGACTATTGCTGTGAAGCTGAAATTTTTCTTGGAGCTTCGCTTTACCGTAGAGATGTGTAATAACGCTGGGTTTGGAAAAATTCCTTCTCTAAGGGGTTAAAAAAATCGAAAACGTAAAACAAAATTGGTTTTCGAAAAACTCAAAAACTATAAGAACTCATTTGAATAACTAACAAATTCCTTACTGCATAAAAGCAATGTTATCTTAATATGACCGAGCTCGGGAAAAATAATAATATATCAAATATATTTAAGTATATTTAGCGTCGTATCCGTGTTTTGTGTGTAGGGTCCCACAGACATTTGTTCAATATTTATTAGTTGTTTTTTTTTAATATTTCAAGATGATTAAAAAACGTTTGGTGTCAAGAACATAGTAAGACTTTTTTTTCAACTCTAAAAAAAGCACGGGTTATTCTGGGGAAAGCTTCACTCACAATTGGAGAAAATTCGCAGTTAGGTTATGTTGATATACAACGCTTATGTTTAGCAGATAATACGATGTTATTAAATAATTTTGAAGTGGCAACATGGTATGTTACTGTAACCTAGAGTGAATAAAATTGATATCTGACATGAAATAATAATCTTTTATTTACCATACATAGAGTAACAGATTGCTATTTCAGTTGCATTTTTTTAGTATAAACCCACTAAACATAGTCCATATCAACATTTTTCTTAATTTGAACTAATTTTACAACTATATTGTTTTATTCATCACATTCAACTAGCCAAACAAAAACACGAAAGAAACACTTTCCATAGATAATGCATTATTAGACTAATTTAAGCGATCAAAAAACATTTCACCATTAGAACATTAGGATTACTTCACTTTGTATTGTGAAAGATTTGCGACGATATAAAGTCATTATGTTTTAATGAAAGCTAAAATGTGTGGAGTAATTCTTCGAGGATGTTTATTACATAAAGATTTTCTTCAAGACATCATAGAGTAAGATATTATATAAAAAAAATAAAAAAATCTGGTGCGGGCAACACACGACTTTCACTTACCTCCTTTGTAAAAGTCGAATGAAGAATTGTAAAATACAATTAAGATATAAAAACTAGTGATACTAATAAAGAATTAATTAATTTGAATTTTTACAAAAACATATGTTTTAATTAAAAATCTATTATATTATTATCTAAAATAATCAGTTAGTTTTATCTACTTTTCATCACTCTTTATTAAATTTTACTAGCTTACGGGCGTTTAAGCCCTGTCAGACTATTTCAATCAGAATGAAGCCTACATTATATTAAAGCTCATTAAATTTTACATCGATATAGCGAGTTTAATCAAAATCGTCGGAGCCGTTTTTGAGAAAATCATAAAAAAGTGCAGCATGTATGGTATATACTGGCTCTTCTGGTAAGCCGATTTTGATGAAAAACTCGCTGTAACATCTCGGGCGTATATTTGTCTTAAATATAAATTTATAGGACTTTTCGCAAACACACAGTCCTTTTTGCGGGACTTGGTCATTTGGACTCAAGGGCCTAAAAATTGTATTTCCGTTAAAAACTGGAATTTGAAAATTTTCACGTTCGCAATACTTTCTCTTACTATATGTTCCATATATAGGTAAGTGAAAATAAAACTTATAGCGAAGCAAAAGTCAATACTCTTTGAAAGATATAAGAAGTTTGATATTTTTTCTCACACTTGAATTTAGCATTATCGAACAAACCATGGAATATTTTTCTTGTCAGCTGATTTATAACCCTTTATCTTCCTTTAGAAGGTTCCCACATAGCACCCTCTCGCTTCTTATCTTCTTTGCAACTAGGCCTCACTTGTTTTTGTACAGTTCATAAGATGTTTGGTTTGGCTTTAAAATTTGATGTGATTTCGTTCTGTAAAATATACTTAGTATAGAGTAAAGTATTAGGTTTTAACCAGAACATTATGGAAAAAAACTGAAATATGTCAGAAATCGTTCAGTACCCAGGGGTAAAAAGTCCCCGAGTTTTACGCATCGGGTTTCCTATAGCTGCGGGGGCGAATCAGAAAAAGTATTTTTTTTTTCATTTTCTTTGCATAACTCAAAAAATATAATTTTTATAAAAAAAATCATTTTATACAAAATTAAAATACTTTAAAATATCTTCATGGTTATATAAATTATTTTGCTAAAATTAATAGTTGTGGAGATATTAAAGGGGTAATATACAGCACATATTTGGCAAAATAAAGTAAAAAATTATTGTTTTCTGATTTTTAGGGGGGAAAACAGTTTTTAATTAAAGACATTTATCCCGAAAACTATTAAACGTAAATATTATTACAATTGGTCCATTACCACTCAAATCAAAGATAATCAATCGGTCTATGATTTACTTCATCTTTATAATTTCGTCGTATAATTCATCCACACTGCATTCATTGTGCTGATACAATGCTCTGAATTAATTTTATTTTAGAAAGCGTGTAAACATGTGGTAATGTCATATCAATTGTAAAGTGTAGAATGTGAAAAACACTTTTTTCATAACCGTCGTATTACAGTAGCCTTCTGGTCGAATGGCACTTTCGACATTCAGTAACTGCGCGTTTCACTCGCGCAACTGATGAAAACTAATTTTTTTTAAAACTTTCTTCAGTATGAGAATGTTCGTTCGATTTTAACACAATTAACGGGGCTTATTTAGATTCTATGAGAAATAACAAGTGATACAATTGAGTGAAGTGTTTAAGGGGGGATAAAAATAATGGTTTTAAACCGAATAGGCTGTGGTTGGGGCTACCAGCTGGTCAGTTGTGGTGTAAGCTGTCCAGCCACAAGCAATTCCTCACAACCTTTATTTTGGTTTTCAATTGGTTTTACCTCTACCTATTTCTTTGAGAATTACTTTTCTATCAAGGTTGAGTAGGCACGTTTTATTTTCTAAGAAACATGCGAAAATTACCTTTATAACAATTAACTAACTCTAAATCTTGTTCAAAAAAGAGGAATTATATCCTCTTACTTATGTAGATTCAATAAAATTTGAATTTATGACTCTTTTGAATTTTAGTCATGTGTATTTAATTACTCCCATATATCAACAATGACGTTTCGAGCTCAATTCTGTATTTTTGGTACTAAAAAAAAAAGTATGTGGGAATCACTTGTAGCTGGGTGCTAGCGTAACAGCCTCCCATGCTAAAGGTCACGGGTTCAAACCCGCAGGTGGTCCTAGGATTTTTTAATGGGAGTAAAAAATCCTTAGTTTCGCCGTCCTTCGGAGGGGACGTTAAAAAGGTGGTCCCGAGCCTGTGCGATGTCAGGTACTCGTTAAAGATCCCTATCCTAATAAAACCTGGATAGCAAAATTTAGGACTCCCACTGTAGCATCGTCCGATTAGCCATAGTAGCATAAAGTGACGTTAAATAAATAAACAAACAAAAAGTATGTGATTAACCTGCAAGGATTATTGAATGAAATTTACTGAAAGTTAAAAGAAAGAGGCCTGCAAATTATTACAGAATAGTTATACGTCTGTATAACATTTATAAGATGTTGTTATTTCTCTCTATACATGATAATGCTATTTTGGTTTCCGCTAACTCCTTCTAAACCACAAGACGGATTTTGATACGGTTTTCACCCTCAGTTTGGGCATTCTTTTCTGAAAATTTGTAAGTTAAATGTATTGCAATTTAGCTTTTCTTTAAACGTGAAAAATAAATTTTCTGTAACCAAGTCGTCAAAAAATTATTCCTGAAATATAAGTAGTATATAGACGTATAATAAACCGTTGAAAAGCGCAAGGAATATACCATAAAAGAATTCTTACAATTTAATATAAGTTTGTTGTAAGCTAATATACTTTACTTAAATAAATATAAAATAGTCATAAACCTAATATGATAGTAAAGTTTATTATCTCTATAGTTTTTGAAAACATGCATGGAATAAAAATACAATCATTTTATTTATATAGGAAAATTTAATTTTCCGTTATCTCTGCTGCACTTTAAAATAACAAACAAAACATTCTGAACCCATTGCAATTTTCGTTACGGTAAACTAAAACTCCTAAAGCTATAAACTCTATGTCACTTGGAAAGAGCTTTTTTTAAACGTAAATGCCACCTCACTTAAATTTCACCCGCACAAAACAGGGGCGGGTCCGCAAGTATATATTCTTGAAAAAAAAAAAAAAAAATTTAAATAATCAATGCTAATTTCAAAACGATATATCTCCGTTAATATTTAATCAATTTCAATCATTTTTTTCTGTTTGGTAGGGATTTTAATTACTCATTAAATAACAACCAAAATAGAATGCATAGGAACACATCATGTTTTTATTTAATATTACTATTTTACGTATCTAGAAACGAGAATCTCGACTTTTTTTTACATTTTATACATTAATTACGTTTTTTTGGTTTCATGATTAAAAATCATAAACCAAAATATCAATACAATCCTCTTATTTTTTAAAATTGGATTGCGTATTGAAATATCATAAAAAATGTTTCAATTAAAAAAAAAAAGATGTATTATATGTTTAAAGCCCTTTACGTTATATTCTACTCAATAATATTTTTTTAATTTTATTTAATTACTAATTGGCACTTAATTATATATTAGTGGAGGGCGTTATTCATAATTTTCTCTTATAAGTCATATCCTTTTTGATTGAGATATTTTTTAAAAATTATTTCCATTGTATATTAAATGAGCTCTCCCCTCTTCTACTTTCAGATAATACGCACCTTATCACTACCCTTGCGATGTTATTATCTTTCGATAGATTTCGGTTTAGAAAAGTAAAAGCTACAAATAGAGTGAGATAAGAATAAAAAAAACATCTTGGATACAATCTTTCGCACGGATATTTTTTAATATCTTGGAAAAATATAAGAGAAAGATTTAAAATAGATGAAATCATAAAAACAAGATAATATTTAATATGTATTTCGATTAATCATAACAAAAATACGATTTTTTCATATTGAAAAATGTGATAAGCAATCAGTAATATTCAAGCAAATATTTCATAATAGGGTTATGAATTCGGAACTTTTACTGTGTTGAATGTCAAAAGTTGATGGGGGTATGAAACATATGGAATAAACCGCACACCAGAAACAACTATGTCTATCGATCAGTATCTTAAAATAATATATAGTAGACATTGGATTCGATCAGGTTGGAAATATTCGAAGAAAAAGAAGTAATGTCAAGCATATTTACGGATAAGAGGAAGATTCAAGTGTTAAGAATGTAATGGAGGGATTCAGAAGAGCTACTGATAGCCCTGGGTTGGGAGTTGATAAGGTCTTCCAGATGAGAACTGCCCTTTAGGGTGGGTAAGTTCCAAATAACAGTCTTCTTTGCAAGACCCTGGCCAGTTCTGTAAGTTATGCTGAAGAAATAATTCCATTGATACAGAATTATCGAATTGGGAATATATTATAGCATTTAAATATCAAAGAAAATACGCAAACTATCATAAAGACAGGGGGAAAAAAACAATTGCTGTCAACTGTAATGTTGGGATAGGTAAAGATCAATCATCATATCTTTGTCACAGCCCATAGTATAAATAATTAAAAGAATCTAATGTTAATTTATTTAATTCAAAAAAAGTTATTGACTTCTTCTGAATGTACGTACATATTTAGGGGGCGGGGGGACCTACAATACAGATATAATAATAAAACTAAATCAGATACTTTATTTAAGATAGAATTTTTTTCGATATTTCCAGATACTTGTCAACCATTGAGAAGGGAGGTCCTAAAATAAGACCCGGAACAGGATGGTGGTCGCCCAGTAAAAAAAAATCACTACAAGGAGTGTACATTCGTGATTTGTTGACGAGAGTATATAATCTTTATAAATCAACAGACCGAAACTTAAGGATGGATAATTAAGTTCCTCACCCAAGGCTACTGTTAGTTGGAATTAATTTTTTCACAACACATTCAAAGAACAAATAATTGAGGCTGCATCCGAATTCTTCGTCAACAAATCACGAAAACCGAAAGTAATCATAAAAAATATTTGGTAATATGTTAACAGTGTAATTTTCGATTTATATAAATATTAGAACAGCTTCATTTATAAACATAATATATTGTCTAGTATATAAAGGAATAAAAGAAATATCTTGTTAAATACTAAAGATAAGAAATATGAACTTACGAGGGACTAGAAAGTGGAGGATGGGATGTGCTGAGGCAGGCACACTTAGCCCGAAGCGAGGCTTTAGCCGACTGATGGAAAGGCATGCGCAGTGGCGCCATCTGCCAACAGTTGATCGATCTCGCCAACTCCTGACCTCCACTTGATGCTGCTATTTCGGAGACATCTCCCCTCAAGTCCTGGCTAGCGTTTTCGAATTTCGATTTCTAAAATGGCAACAACTTTAACCTTTCTACCACACAATACGATAACAAGGCCGTTCCCTCCCGAAATCTAAAAGTTTGGAGTTATAGATATTCGAATTTAATATTCAATTATGTTTTGCTACACATTGTTTACTTTTGAAAATATAAGGCATCTCCAATTTCGAGATATATTTTACAGGATGGTCTCTGGCTGGTTTACATCGCAGTAAATGAATCAATATATGCTAGAAAAAGAGAAGTAAACAAGGCCGGAGAGTAATTAGATACATGTTATATTCCTGTATCTTCTGATATAATCAGAATTCCAACATGAAATCAAGCTGCAAGAAATATTTTCTTTACTAGGGAACAATGAAAAAAAAAGAAAGTCCTGAGTTGGGTTTAGAACAGAAGTGATATGTACTGTTTCTAGGCGCCAGCGGCTGCACAAGAATGTTTTTTGGCCCATTTTATAAAGGCTGGTTGGACCTTAGGAGGGGCTCCTCACTCAAGGGTCTCACCAAGGAGGATATAAAGAAATATCCTGCCACTGTCAGGTTCGAACCCAAGACACGGAAATAAATAGTCGAGAGCACTATTTTTTTTTTTTTAATCTTATCTCGTTTATTGTTCAACAATCAAGCAACAAATAAAACAATAATGCAAAAACAAATAATTCAACATTACAGGCCTCTACACTACCTTTGAGGTATTTCAAGTTGAACATTCCTAAGTCCACTGGTTCAAATGCAGGTTTTCGCCTCAACTGAATGGGCTAGTGTACTCCAAAATCTCAGCCCCCAATCAATTATTAAAAACTTTTAAATATGGCGAGAGTGTATTTTTCAAATTTATAATTATTTACACAATGCTCTGAACACAGGAGTTTTTCCTCAGTTCTATATTTTCTTCAACAACCCTTTAGCCTATATTATTTATTTGAGCTTCGTAGGAAAATCACGTAGGAATTGACAGTATAATTTAAATGAAAAAAACTCCCAGAAAAGGCATTTCTTATGTAGCAACTTGTGCGGTAGTGCTTGAAGATCCAATGTTTTATTCGTCGAAAGTATTATTTTGCTATTTACTTTCTTTGCGTGAAGTTTATTTGGTATCTATGGAATGTCCGATTTGGCAGTTATCGTTTCCTACAATAATGACTTAGGCAATAATGACCTACCTGCGATGTAATGAATCATATAATTTAAGTAATAGTTATGCCATTGGATCAATGACATGTTTATAAATTCATAAGAAATTACTAAGCAGTTCAAAAGTTTTGATCTCTTATATAAAATTGTTGTTTTATTGGAACTGTTTTCTAACTAAGCTAAAGATTCTTTAGGAGGCGCTAGGCCCCCTGTTGAATAGTTGATTCTATAACATAGGGATATGAGCATGTCCGGGATTGGACTCCAGTATCTCAAATTCTTCAAAAAGAAGGTCGTATTCAATTGCTCCGATACAATTATTCATCGAAACTCATCCAAAATTAGTTGTCTATGTAGCAGCGATTAAAAACATCGTCGAGAATAATTGAATGGAAGGTCGCGCAATGATTCTTTCGTTTAGATTTAGAAAAGAGTGAAGTGCCACATCGAGTGTATCTTTCCATAGCTCAGGTCTCTTAGCTATATGTTTAAACATCATCAAGAATATGTTGCGGCAGTAGCTCCGTAATAGCACTATGTTTTCTTACATGTGGAAAAAGAAGTTTTCCGAAAACCATGGCATTAGTATAAATAGGTGTGCGAGTACTCCAATAGCTCTCTGTAGGGAAGCCGTGTTTTCGAGTTGTGGTACATTTAACAATAGGCTTAGGAATTAGGTTTACGATTTCTCCTTAGATGTAAGAAACGAATTCCCAAAAAATTAATAAATTGAATGAGCTAAGAAAATTTAAGGTGAATAGTTGAGAAGAACTTGTAATCGTGAAACGTATTCATATTCATCAGTTACGTGTTAGATAAATAATTACGTCCGGGAACCGAGCCAACTGCAGCTGTTGCAGTGGAAAGAGTGGAAGCATTGTAAAAAGTTTTCTAAAACACGTAGAAAAAGTTAATGAAGATATACTTAGTTTTTAATAAGTATTAGTATGTAGTTTAACATGTTTTAAGAATAAATAATAAACTTAATTAATGTAATTAAATCATCCTTTTTAGCATAATATATTTATGTTTAAACATTTTATAATAAAGATAGCTTCAATTTTTCGATTCAAGGCTTCGATTTTAATTAAACCTATAGTGCAACTAAATCATATTTTTTGAAAACTCGAATGGTAGCTCTTTGTTCCATTCAAACCGTTCGATTGGCGTTGTCGTTCACGATTGGAGAATGTAAACCTTTAGAATTGACCTCATGGTTAAGTTTTCATGTATTTTGAAGCCTTTCAATTGCTAGTGTTTCAGTATTTAATTAATTTTGAGTGGTAAATTATACTTTATTAATAACTGTAAGTAAAATATAACTTTTATTTTTGATACGTCAGTTATGTACACATATTTAAGAAGTTAACTTATTGTTTGCTTAGTTAAGTCCTGACATGTCACATGATGTATTACCTTTAAATTGGAAAATATCATGTATATTTCTTTTTTATGTATTTGATTATTCAAACAAATTTGTACACACTTTTGGTTTTATTTATAGCTTTATTTATGTTATATTTGTGATGATATTGAGGCTAGTGTATACATTTGGGAAATTATTTTAGATTAAAATTTTTGCTGATAATTTGTGAGACAATTTAAGTTACTCCCATAGTATGATCCATAATCGTATTAATTTGTTTCAGATCACTTTTTATTTTCCATCTCGGAATACTGCTGATGCGTTTGCTGTTGTTAAATTTTAACTATATAATTCAATACTAAAATGCCTAATACATCATTAGCTCTTCAACTGAAGAAACTTCAGACACCACAGACTCAATTGCTTTTACACAGAAAGCAAAGAGATTCCTTTCTGTTTGACCCTAAAGAAGCTGCTAATTTTGACAGAGAAGATATCTATGAATTAGGTATATATCATTATATTTAATTTTTTTTTTTTTTGCTCGTCATAGTTTTCATTATAATGTCATTTTTGAAATTTTATTCTAGGGCTCAGTGGTCTTGAGGAGTTGAAAAAGTTTAATCCTAATTTTAGTGCTTTTGACAACACATTGTTTGATGTGACATCTAGATTTTTTGAACGATCCGTTGAAAGTTCTGAAGCTAATGAAAAATTGAACGATCAGATCAAGACTTTTTTGACATTGCTAAGTCCTTATTTCCTTTTAAAACCAGCTCACAAAGCTTTAGAATGGCTTATAAACAGGTTTTTAGTTAAAACTATTATTTTTCAAATATTGAAATAAGTGATTGTGATCTTCACTAACCTCTAATTATTTGCAGATACCATATTAATCAGTTCAATATTGATGACATCATGTTTCTTATATTCCCTTACCATGAGACTGTATTGTTTACTCGAATGTTACAATTAATTTACCTAGAAAAAGAAACTGGAAAATGGCATTGGCTTTACAACATTAAGAAGAAAGGTGTTCCACTGTCAAAAACTGCACTTTTGAATCGTGCATCTAAAGAAATGGGTTTTTTAAAATTTGTTTGCGACATGCCAGCTCAGGCTATAAAGGTAATACATATTTAAGAATTATTCTATGTTACACTTATTAAAATTTCTTTTTAGACCAACATAAGTTTACTCATTTTGTTTTAAAATTTCTTTACAAGTTTATAGGTAAATTAGTAAGATATTTTAATCAATAAAAGTCCCGTGGTTGTAGTTGCTGCTTTTGGAAAAGATAAGTAATAAATTGATAAAATAGTTAGGTATTAATTAATTTTATATTATATAGTTTTATATAATGCCAATAGAAGAGCTCAAGAACCATTCCTTAACATCTAAAAACTTCTTGATAAGGTGTTGAGATAGATTGTCCTATAAATACTTATTAATTATTTTTCTTAATGGGGAACTCTTTTGTTATCTATAGTTTTGTAGCTTTCTCTCTTCCTCGCAGAAAATGTGTGAAATATAGTTTTGAAGGAACAACCCCTTAAAGTTTTTGAAAATGAGGTTCTGTCTAAACTTTGCATTAAGAGAGATGTGGCGACCAGGGATTTTAGAAAGTTAGGCCTAATGATCAATGAACTAAAAATCGAATAAGCCTCAATTTTCTCATTTGCGCATTTAGATTTTTAAAAAAGTTACTCTACCAATTTCATCCACCAAAATAGTGTTTTCATTTCATTATAAATATATTTCCTAGTGAATTCTAACTTAAGAATTTATATAGATATACTCATGTTAAAAGATGAAAGACCTCCTACCATCAGTGGTAGAGGTCAAAGAAATGGCTGTTTTAATGCAGTACTCCATAATTTTGTAAATATGGAATCAAATATGTTTTTTTTGTTTATTCATTTAACATCATTTTATGCTACCGTGGCTGATCGGAAGTTGCTACAGTGGAAGTCCTAAATTTTGCCTATCTAAGTTAAATTAGGATAGGGATCTTCAACGGGTAACTGACATCACACAGGCTTGGAACCACTTTTTTACGTTCCCTCCGAAGGACCGCATAACTAAGGATTTTTTACTTTCATTAAAAAATCCCAGAGCCACCTGCAGGTTTGAAGCCGTGTCCTTGGGTATTGAAGGCTGTTATGCTAGACACTATGCCACAGGCGACCCCATAGATTCACTCTGATTAAAACTATTAGCTTGTAACTTTCACTTATCTCCATTGTTAAAATCAGTTTAAGAATTTTTCAATTCATTGATAGTTGAAAATAAATTGTTAAATAATTAATTACATTGTTTGAATAGTGTTTTATTAAATAATCTATCATATTATTATCTACGAAAATCAGTATGTTTATCGGCTTTTCTTCACTTTCCGTTACCTTTTACAATTTTATATAAGATAACATTTTTTCTAAAATCTTCAGTTTTCCAACAGTATATTACATATCTATATTGCTGTTTTTATTTTCAAAAACACAAAAATTGCATAATAAAACATTTTTGCTCTTTTGTCCTTTTATAGTTTTATGTCAAATTTGTTCAATTTATATTTATATATTATTAATGCTAAATAAGTGATATGGTTATTTTTATTGAATCTACTTAATTAAAGGTACTTTAGAGGAAGAAAATTATTTCAATCAGAATGAAACCTATATTATATTAAAGCCCATTATAGTTTACATTGATATAGTGAGTTTAATCAAAATCGTTGTCCGTTTTTGAGAATACCATAAAAAATTGCAAAATGCATGGTATAAAGTGGCTATTGTGGTAGACATATAGTTGTCTTGAATATGCGATTTCAGTCCCTTTTTTATGGGACTTGGTCATTTGGATTTTCGAAGCTTGTTTAGGGGGGTTGATTTATTAATACTTGCCAATTTTAATCGCATACTGAATTATTTTATTTATCTTTTTAGATCCATGGTAGCCGTGCATCAGGACTAGGAACTTTATTTGCATTTTATTGTACTACAGTTGTTGGTGCATTACAACATGCTGATCCTATCAATGAATTACATATTACTCACATTTTACCTTCAGTGTTAGCAGCCCTTTCATCATCTGTAATTGATTATACTGCTTCAGGCTATATGGTTATTGCACGTTTAGCTACTAAAACTTGCCTTAGTCCTAAAGTTTTGTCTGTGTTATTCAACAAAATCAGTAAGGTATGGTGTGAATTTTCTTAATTTATGTTATTTAAAACAAATTTCCATATTTATTTTAACCTATAGGGAACAAATTAAGTAATTATTTTTCTGTGACTCAATATTTAGGTAGAACATGCCAAATTACGTTCTGAAACAACGCTAGTTTTGATACTGCTTTGTCAAAATAATGAAGGGAATTGTGAATTCCCAGAAAAGGCAGCAGCAAGAATAGCAGAAGCTCCTTGGTTTATTTCAAGTTTAGTCACTCTTAATAAAACTGGTATTGATATGTGCTCATTTTTGTGTTTATTGTTAACTACTTGCTTGAAAAGGATTCAGGAAGGTGAAGAGGTTTATAAAGATTTTGTTCGTAAAATGTTGACCGATGTTAAATACAAATCAGATACTGCAGAACAGATATTCAAGTAAGTAATATTTAAATATTTTGTTTCATCTGTTTTCATTTTCCTTCTCCCAGATCATAAGTTTGTGAAAATGGACAGTTATTATTTCTCTTTGTCCTGATGATGACTAATGTGTTTTTAGTTTTAGTTATTTAAAGTTTGTTCAATTTTCCAGGATTTTATTGGAAGAATTCAATGGAGAAAGTTCCGATGAGACCATTAAATGGTTCAGTGAAGTAATTAAAGGACTAGAACATTCTTTTCCTCAAGTTTTCGATTCTGTTGTTTCTGCAGCTCTTTCTGACGAGCAGTCTAAAGCAGGAATAGCTGTTAAAATTATCTTAGGCATTAATACATCTAGAAATGATCTATTTCTTAAATTGGTTCATCCTAATGAAGATGTGCGTTTGCAAGCAATTAAACACATTAGAAAACATTTTGAACCTGATCAGGTAATTTTATTAATAATTATAGTATTTTATATTATAATAATTGAAATGTACTAGGATAACGATAATTTGTAATTCTTTTGAATATGCTGCCCTCTTGAAAATATTCTATTAGTTAATATAAAAACAGTGCAATTTTTTATTAATTGGACCTAAATTATATTTTTTCTACCTTCTATGTAATTTAAAAAACCTCCAATTTAAAATTGGGGAAGTAAGTAACCATAACAAGAAAATCATTTTAACCATCAGTTGGCTAAAAGATTAATAAAGTTAGCATCGAATGGGTACCTGGGAAAACAATGGATTTGTGGCAGTGGGAAAGCCGACTCATTGGCCAGGAAATGCTCAGTAATCATTTCCATAACTCCAGACCCCTTTTTGGTATTAGCTTAAGTTCTGCCTTTAGGACTATTAAACAATCCTACTTACCTAAATTTAAACAACTTTAGTTAAAGTCCGTCTGGAGTATCCATTGCGGAATAAGCTAGTTGATCCTAACAGGCTTTTTAAGTTTGCAATTGCAACTAAACTCTCATGTATTGATCATACAACTTACATACTATAGCGCACAATAGACCTGTTAAGTCTATTGCTCTTCTATGGCAGCGGAAAAAAAAATATTGAAAACTGGCAATATTTATCTGTGTATACTTGTACTGTTCATAATATTCTAATTGTATTAGCGCAACAGTCTGTTCACCAAGAGAATGTCTGGTAAGCTGGTACATGAGTATTCAACAGTGTTGTCAAATCTATCTTATGATTATAATCTCTGTAATTGCAATCGCTTTAATCACAATTATGTAATCAAAATCCTATTACACATGTGACTATCAATTCAAAGCCAAAAAATTACCTGATGCTTGCCATGTATTCTCAGTTAAATGTTTTAATCCTGTATCATAATATTTTAAATTTTAATGTACATTTTTTATATTTACTTACGGTTTTTTTTTTGTATTATTTCAGTTAGCTTGGTTAAGTCAGACACTTCTTGACAGACTGAAAGATGATAGCCCCAAGGTTGTCCGCCAGTTTCTGAGGTTACCTGCTCCAATAATATCAACTTTACCAAAAGATATTTTGATAAATAATCTGCTCTTAGTCATTGCTAGATTTTCTTCTACAGATGAACCCATTGTTTTGCAAGCAATAACTATTCTTATCAACCATACCACTAAGGAACAGGAAGTAGTTGTTTTAATAGCTATTCTTCCTTTCATTATTTCTGCAATGCAAAAATCAGATGTCCTTGAAAATGTGCCATCCGATAGACTTGAATTTCTGTCAGCTATGAAGTCATGTGAGTAGAGTTACTTTTAAGTTTTGATATTTATAATTTTATGAGAAATTAGCACAATTTATACTCAATATTTTTTATAAGCTTATGAGTTTCATTTAAATGTTTTCACATTCCGAGGTACATTATTACATTCACTTACCTATGTATGAAATATATAGTTAAAGTATTGCAATCATAAAAATTATCGAATTCCAGGAAATACATGTTTTAGGGTCCCTTGAGTCCAAATAACCAAGTCTCGAAAAAAGGTCTTGTGTGTGTGTGTGTGTGTGTGTGTATGTGGTAAGTCTAGCACGAAAATGAAAAGTCGTACGAAACTGAAATTTCATATTTAAGATAACTATATGCCCGAGATGTTACAGCAACTTTTTACCTAAAATTGTCTGAACATAAGTACTACTTTATCCCATGCATTTTATACCTTTTTCCCAACAATTGCTCTTACGATTTAGATTAAACTCGCTATAACGATGTAAAATTATTTGGGCTTTAATACCATGAAGGTTTTATTCTGATTGAAATAGTTTGACCAGGCTTATATGCTGAAATTTTAAATTTTCTTCCTCTAAAGTACCTTTAATTTTTGTATGTTTAAAAAAAAAAAATTTCACTTCATCTTATTAGCATTGATAAATAACGGCTAAATATGCAAGTTGAGCTTATATGATAAACAATTGAAGGAGAAAAGTGCAAAAATATTTTTGTATGCAATTTTTGTGTATTTGAGTACAAGAATAGTAATGTAGATGCATAATATACTATTTGATAGCTAAAGATTTTAGAAAAAATATTAGCATGAAAAAGATACTCAGTGGTGCATAATCCTGATATTTAGCAACTATATTTTCTGTTTAGGAAGTTCCTCAATTAACTTTTCTTTAGTCTGTGCTGAGTTATTTCAAGGATGTCTGTAGTAGCCATGTTCTGGACAAGTTTGTCTTTTTATCTATGCAGTTTGTCATGAAATCGTTTGTAAGTCATTCGAATGTGATTTGTTGTGTTCAGAATAAGTAAGTCAGAATGAAGGGTATCGTTTAAAACATGGGGTCGTGAGTTTATTGCTAGTTTTTAAAATCGAGATTGAAAGATTTGTAATTTTCAAATGTGTGTATTTGTAGCAGGTATGTAAATTTGGCAAGTGTAAGTCCATATAGGTTTTAATAAGTAAGAATGTATATTAAGGTCTGGTGGGTAATTTAGAGTGTCTATGAAGTATTGTTCCAGTTGAAAATTTAGTTTTGTTTTGACATGACAATCTTTTGTCAAAAATAATTGTGGTGTGGTTGTATTAGTTTTAATGTCATACTGGCCTGTAAAGGGTTTGTATTTCTTGTAATAACAAGAGTGTTGTCGACTTTGTTGCAATTAAAATGTTTTTGTTTTTCATTAAGTTTATTAAGTACTTAAGTGGGACTAGATTGGACCGATAGTGAAGTAATATTTTTAAAACATCTTTAGCTTTTGTGTTTTCTCTAACTGAGGGTTAGTTTGGTCTCTCCTCCTTCATGGGTGAACTGCCATTAGTTAATCATTTAATAATAGCAATATTAAGGTTTTTAGAGGGATTCTGAGAAGAGAGAAATCATATACTTCTCTCAATGGATCACTGTCAGCTCAAAAAGCATCTTCACAGTATGGGGCTGATTGAATGATTATTTGGCAGATTCTGCTGCAGGACAGAAAATGGAACTACATGTCATGTGATATGCAACTACAATGAAATAGATGAGATACAGTTTTTCCACTTTGGCCATGACTGTATTTCGGACATTAAGTGTAGTGAACTAATAAACTGATAAACACTTTCAGTATTATCAGATTAGTAAAAGTAATTCTCCTGTTTATACAGCGCACAATAGCTGATATTGCACAGGCTTGGGACTACCATTTTATGCTCCCTCTGAAGGATAGCATAACCAAGGATTTTTTACTCCCTTTCATAAATCCTAGGGCCATCTGCCAGGCCTGAACCTGTGACCTTAGGTATAGAATTCTGTTATGCTAACCATTACACAATAGGTGACCCCTTTAATAATTATAGTGTAGGTAATATTGAGGATCATTTACGCTACAAATAATAATCAATTTTTAAAAAATATATCACGTTTTGTGGGTACATATTTATTGAACATCTCTTCTTTTTCTAGGTGCTGCAAATGAAAAAAATGCTGCTGTCATTTTGTGGAAAACAGCAGCAGTTTTAAAAGCTATACCACCTGTTGAAGTTCTTATATCGACGTTTAAAGAATCCAAAATTTTAATGGAACACAGTGCATTTTGGTTTTCGTGTGCATTATTGGTAGGTTCAAAAGTTAAAGACCATCCGTCGCAAAAGGTAGCTGAACAGGTTATGGAGTTTCTTACCGAATTCTTACACTTCCCTGAGGTATTAATATTTTTTTTCTTCTTTATTCTTCCTTTATACTATCATGTTTTATTTATTTTTATTTTTTATTTTTATAGCTTGATACTATTGGAGATATGGATGAAATTGATGAAAATACATTAGAGAGCTGTTTTGAATCTAGTAAAAAGGGAAAACTTCCAATACAGGGGGCATTGTACTGCCTCTCGAACCTTTCAAAATCTATTCCACAACACAGCTTCACTAGAAAGCCTTGGGTAGATCCCAAAAATAAATCAAATGCTTTTACATTATCGGTGTATAAAGTTCTTCATGAAGGTTGTAATTCGAATTTGAAAGCTGTTCGTGTAGCTTTTTCTCAAGTCCAGAAGTCCTTTTTTGAAGTATGACTCTTAAGTTATTTTTGATTTAATTTTTATTGCTGAATATTTTTAATAATATGGATAAATTATGTTTCAGGCTCATTTCCCAGATACTGAATTCCAAATTCTATTTCTCTTAAACGTGGTTATATTAGATCCTGGTGTCACTGGAAAAAGCTTAAATTCAGTTATCAAAACATTGAATGATGATTCTAGTTTGATTTCATCCATTCTTAAAGAACAATGCCTGATTGTTCCATCATTACTGATATTGTTAGGTTCCCCAGAAGCAACCATAAGGTCTAAAACATTAAAAATTTTGGCAACTTTAACTGATTCTCTTTCAACTGGATTTTATAGACCTTTAGTTGAAGAACTGGTGAATCATTCAACAGAATTAGTCCTCGATCATGAGTAAATCAGTTTTTAAGTATTTATAGAAAAAAAATCTTATAAGCATGTATAATTTTACTAATTATTTATGTTTTTTTGTTTTAGGCAGATTCAAATTTTTGCTTATAAACAGCTTTCACCATCTAAAGAAGTCAAGAGCCTGTTAAAAGAAGAACTAGCTGTTTCCATGGGGAAGGTTCTTCAACATTTAATTTCTATTATAACAAATCCTTTAAACCCGTTGTATGTTAAAGCAAAACTTCTTCAAATACTTGAGTTAGTTCATTCAAAAGTAAGTTAGTTTTTTATATTATTAGATAACTATCTAGGAATTTTATTTATTTCACTGTCAAATATTTTTAAAGGAAATGTTTCTGGAATTATTACCTGTGGCCATTCAATCACTTGGGACATCAGAAGAATTAGATGAGGAGGAGTCTTACATTGTTACGTCCATTTTTAAAAGACTCAATCATTCTATATCTGATGTCTTTAAAGATGACAAATTCTGGAATTCCTTTCAAATTGCTTTAGCTGATTCGAAAAGTATTGTGTCAAGTGCAGATTATAAGGTTATCTGTCCTGCTGCTTTGATTTTAAATCAGGTAAATATAAAGTGATAATTATAGTTATTTAGTTTTTTTTATTTATTTAAATTATGTCTTTCATAAGGCTTTCAGCACTTTTCATTGAAATTCTATTTAATGAGTATTATATTTAATGCCTGCCTATCTTTTAAGTTCTTCTTGTGTTCAATTATGTTAAAAAACTTTTTTTTTTTTTTTCTAGATTACTAAAGAATTGTTTGATGAACTTGACTGTGAAATGCAAAAAAAAGTTGTATCACTTATAATGGAGAAAATCACAGATGTCGAAAATGTACAAGTTATTAATGCTGCTGCCCTTTTTTTCAAAAGAATTTCTTTAGATTCAAAAATATTGGTATCATTATTCTCACCGATGCTTAATGTTTTTGTTCCTTACAGCCCCAGTTCTCTCAGAGCCAGAACTAGGAAGAGGTAATTAAAGATTTATAAATATTTAAGGGGAGGAGTTAGTTGAGAATGCAGTCAAATTAACACACATTTAAGTAGAAACTTAATTGAATAGTGCCTATGTTTTTGCCTAAATTTCAGGCCTTCTTCAGAGCTATAAAAACATAAGATAACAACCAGTAGTAGAATACATTATATAAAGATGATAAATAAAAGAAATTATACTGATAATTAGAAACAGTAGATATGGTAATTGACAAATATTATAATAATTAGAAAGAAAAGAGCTAAAGAAATTTAATAGAAGGTAAGTAATAAGATATGGTGTAAAAAAAAAAAAAAAAAATTCCCATCATATCTAATTATCCACCTTTTATTAAATTTCTTTTGCCTTTTTGTTTCTAATTATTATAATATTTGTCAATTGCCATAACTACTGTTTTATTTTTTTATCCCAATTATATTATTTTACTTATCATCTTTATATATTGTTTTCTACTACTGGTTGTTATCTTTTGTTTTATAGGCCTGAAGAAGGCCGTAAAGTAGGCACTATTATATACACACAGTCAACCATTCTCACTTCACTATAAATATTTAAAATTAAATATTCCCATGTAAATTAATTTTGCATTTATTTTAGCACCAGCCACTTACCATCTCTGGAAACACTTGAAACAAATGAGTGGAAACGGGGAGTATGCCTTCTTGAATTTGTTCAAAATAAAAAGAAATTGTCCAATGTTGGCCTTCTGCTTCCTGTACTATTTAACCTTCTAAAAAAGTAAGACTTGATAATTTGATAATTAAAGAAAATGTTTAATGTGTGATCATATTTCATTAGTATTTTGTCTATTTACAGGTGTTTACAATTTGAACAACAAGCTCCCGTAGAATATGTAAAACAGCTGCTGCTTTCGAGTATTCTTCACGTTTGTAAAAAGTTGTCTGATGGAGAAACATTATCAGTTCCACTGGAATCTTTACAAGTTGATGTTGTCGTAGAGTGTGTTAGAGCTTCCCATAATCCGCAGACGCATCATCATGCTTTGCTGGCCCTTTCTTATATAGCTCATCTGATCCCAGTAATGTTTAATAATATTTTTATGTTTTATAATTATCAATTAGAATTTACTAGATTATATATACATCCTTTTAAATAAATTACTCCTTAAATTATTTGTATATCACTATCTGTTTTTTCTCTGTTACGGTTTTTAATTTGTTTTATACTTATTTCAAGTTTATTTAGTATTATAAGTTTTATTTTATTGTAGGATCAAGTACTTCATAACATGATGGCTATTTTCACCTTTATGGGCTCTTCAATGATTCGGTTGGACGATACTTATAGTTTTCAATTAATATCGAAGATTATTGAAACTATAATTCCAATTCTAGTTAAAGTAAGTTTGTATTTTTCAAATAATTGAAGCATTGTTTTATTTTTGGTTTTATATTCAAGTAATCATATTGTATTTCTAGTCACAAAAGGGAGAAGATCTAGAAAATGCTGTTACTGTTGTTTTAAGAGTGTTTGTCGCTGCGATATTAGATTTACCTGAACATAGAAGGATACCGCTTTTTAAAAAATTGATGATGACATTAAATGAAGGAGACTTTTATGGATATTTCTGTGTCTTGTTTTCGAAAAACATGTATCTAATTTTTCTTCTTCAGGTTTGTGTTTAATTAAAAATTATTTCATGAAATAGAGTTTTTTAGCAGTTATAAAATTGTTAACTTTTTTTTTTTAGAAAATGAAGATAAGTCTTCAGATGTCGGGGGGATGCCCAAAGTGCTTAGTTACGCTCTTCAATTGTGTGCAGAATTTCCTCCTTCAGCTATTCTAAAAGCATCCTTGAATCTTCTACAGTACATTTCCAAACTACCACATGACAAAGGTTTTTCATTTTAAAAATCATGATTTTATTGATCTAATATTAATTTCTAATGATGGAGTTTTGTTGACCGTTGAGAAATTAGATGAGGAAGATGGTTGAGGGTGCGGTCATAAATTAAAAACACACATTTAAAATAAATGTTATTTTAATTATGTGCCGACGTTTCGGCCTACAATGTGGGCCTTCATCAGGGCTAAAAGAAACGTATCGTCATTCGTTATTACCTTATCATCATTCATCATTTATCATCGTCATCCGTTATTACTTAAAATCTTTTAATCTTTACCTCGTCACTATTTCTTACAATTTTATCAAATACTCATAAGTAATAACTCAAGTAATAACTTTTGGCTATTTTTAACATTGAATCAGTAAACATAACTTAGCTTCTTGGAATTTTCCTAACGGACATTCTAGTTCTCATATTTTCCGTTCCACGCAATGAGCGTTTTTTAAACTGGGAAACATCACTTCTGCAGGCAATGCCTTCACGGAGTCACGTATGTATTGTTTTCTTATTGATAAGGGTCTTTTTTCATCGCCCATCTCTTTCCCTCTTTCCATACTCATATCTTTCTCCGTTACATATCCTGACATATAATTATTAGTTTAATATTACATTATTTTAAAATTTAAATTATTTTTTATTCATACTGTTTCTCTTTTGTAATGACTATATTTTTTTATATATTACCTATACTCTTAACTATGTTTTTAATATATTACCGTCATATATCAACTCAAAATTGTTAATATTTAAAATTTTAATTGTTCACATATTTTTCCTTTATCATTTTTTTCATTTACTTAGTCTCTCTTTATATATTTTCATTACAATATTATCATCTCAATTATGTTTACTTCCATACTTTATAACTAACATCTTAATTTTGTTTATTTCCATACTTTATAACTGTCACCTTATTTCCATACTTTATAATTGTCATCTTATTATCATTTTACATTTAATATTATTTATGTTCCCTTAATTTATTACTGTCATATTATTATTATATACCTAACGCATTATTAAGTCTATAATTACATAGGTTGTTATCTTGTTTCTTTTAGCCCTGATGAAGGCCCACATTGTAGGCCGAAACGTCGGCACATAATTAAAATAACATTTATTTTAAATGTGTGTTTTTAATTTATGACCGCACCCCCAACCATCTTCCTCATCTAATATTAATTTCTTGTTTTTCAATTATTTACTTTAGTATTGTGCTAAAAATCTTTCTAATAATTTTTAATTAACTCCTTGAACAGTTTTAAGTATCTTTCAACTGTTCATGTTTATTATTTACTTTCTATCTTTGTCCTTATCATTATTCTTTATAACCATATAATATTTTATAATTATGCAGAAGATAATAAAAACAATTATTTGAGACTCTTCTATCTCTGGTCAGTAGTTAGATTAGTCAATATATCTGTTTTTTATTTTATTTTTCAGAAACCTATCTCCTCAACAAACCAAAATATAAAAAACTTAATTTTATTTACAATATTGATGAAAATACTGGAAAAAATTTCCGTCATTACAAATATACACTTTTAACATTTCTTTCATCCCTTATGTCATCATCGCAGTTTGTACTACAGGTAAAGTAATTATATAATATTTCAGGTTATTCATGTTCTGATTTTAATGTCTGTATAATTATTATTATACATTAAAAGTATTATTTCTATTCAGGTTTCAGAGTTGAGTTTTGGTAAAATAGTTTCATTGAAGCATTTATTTGGATCAGTCGTCGAAGAGTGTCTTGTATACATAAAAAGTGTCTCTGTCCAAATTGAACAATCTGCCCAGCAGCCGACTGCCAAATATTGGAAAGTGGTCTTGAATCAATGTTACGACATTTTAGATAAGGTATATTACTTTCTTTATGTTGAAATAAAACCAAGTTCATCAATCATTTTTGTTAATTTTTAAGTGACTCTGTGAGTTGATTTTCATATCATTATGTTCATTACGATTTAGTTGTTTATTTAATGCATTATGTTTCCTTTTTTTTTTTTTTTTTTTTTCTTTTCAAAATTAATCAAACCAGACTTGACCCAATTTATGTAGAACCAATGTATTACTTTAAATGGCTATTCTTAGACATATTTTTTTTTTTTTTTTTTTTTTAATGACTCGTCAGTTAGTCTATTTCTATTTTGGTTTTCTTCTTTATTTAAATTTTAAATTCAAATGTAAAAATACTTCTGTAATTGTCAATTTTGGATCATTGGTAAAATCAACCATTCTGATCGACCAAAAAAACTGAAACTTTAACACCTCATTATTTGAGACTTATTTCGAGATAAGTCAAATTAAAAAATATATATCAAAAACCATTTCTTTCAAGTCAATGGTTTTTCTTTGAAATTATTTGGCTGCTTTTAAAAAAATCATTTTTGTCCATTACAGGTCATTCCACAAAGATCTTTAGAACTCAAAGTTAACGTAAGCCACCTTGGTTTCAAAATAGTGCACAATGTAATACGGATAATGTCCTTTTCCTACTTAATTAGAAATGTAACAAAGAAAATGTTTAGTGTTTTAGAATCAGTGTTGAAAGAATTAAAATTACACTTGAATGGTTATTGATAAAAGATGTGATACAGCCATTACTCATTTTGGAAAACTTTATATGAATCAGTACACAGATAATTAAAAATATAAAATAAAAATGAGGACATAAAACCTAAATTAAAAATAGTGGATATAATTAGTTGACTGTTGAGAATTACTGGAAGGAATTAGTCAGGGTTCCCCATTGTGGGTCATCACCATACAAAAATTTTCCATTCGCCTACAATACCTGATGATGACCCACTAGGGAATTGAAACGCTGCTCGAAAATAAATAGTTAAAAACTATTTAATTGTTTAATTTACTGACCACCATCTGGACTAATTCCTTCCATTAAATTAAAAGTAAATGCTTATTGCTTCTCGATAGTTAATTAAATTCTCTTAAAAGAAAAATTAAAATAATCAATGGATCGAATAATTGATTATAATTGTTATAATTTGATTATTATTGTTTTTCATAAATTGATATTGTACTAATTTGCCTTTCTTCAGTTCTTTGGTTCCATAAAAAGCATCCTTACTGAAAATATCTGATCCTAATTTAAAATTATAAAATTTTAATGTAATTTTGATTTAATTATAAATATATAGAAATAATAAACCATTGTGTAATAGTATTTTGTTATTTTATTTTGTGGTCTTTTTCTTTGTGATTTTTTCATTATTTAATAAAATTTAAATTGTATTTCAGGCAAATGCATTGCTGCCTACAGAAATATTCATTGAAGTTGTTGGTCAGCTTTTGAAGAACCCGATAGAAGCAGTTCGAAGGAAAGCTATGGAGTTGTTGGGATGGAAGTTGCAACAACCACTTCCCTTACTTCAGTCCCAGTTGAGAGAATTGCTTGATCCTCTTATTTCGGTTTTGGATTCACTTTGCTCCCAGTCTGTAGAGAACAGTGAAAGTTCTGATTCTCACATAACTCAGCAAGCAGCTCTATTTGCTGTCAAGTTAATGGCCAGGCATTTGAGTACTGCTTATATAGATGACTTTTTAAAGGTAAAATAATTGTATGTAAATATTATAAATTATTATTTTTATTCTCAACTGTGTTCACTTACATAAAATAAACAAGAAAGTTCTTATTAAAATATATCCCAAACTCATTTATTAAACAGATATCAAAGGTTAATGAATTATTATTTATTTACTACATTAAGACTGGCTGTACAAAGTTTAATTCTAAATAATAGGTTTTAATCACCTGATAAACAATAAGCAATGACTGTAGTTGTTCATATGTTTGTCTAGTCCTGTGTGTTTTAGTGTATCATAGCTGTATTTGTCACCATTTGTCTAGTTCTGTTTGTTTTACTTGCATTTTTTGCAAAATAATCTTCATGAACTCCTAGAAGATATTCCACTAGGTCTTAGACAAAGTCTGTGGTTTATGCATGGGGATGCTTCAGCTCAATTTTCTAGTAGTGACACTGATTATTTGAATGTGTTGATTATATGGAGACTGATGGGTTGGTCGAAACGTACCTCATAAATGGCCACCACGATTTCCGGATTTAACGCCATTAGATTACTTTGTGTAGGGCTGGATGAAGTCTATGGTTTATTCTGTGGCCGCAGTAACTATCAAGCACCATGCTGATGGTATACAAAGAGCTAGAGAAGCATGGATTCTTCGTGCTGAATGTTGCATTCAAGGAGGGCCCCTTTGAACAGTTACTCTAAATGTTGTAATGATAATAAATAAATAGTAATAATAAATCTTTAACCTTTGATATCTGTTTAATAAATGAGTTTGTAGTAAAAAAGGAGAAAAGTTTAGCACTCCCCTTGCCAAGGATGGAATATAAACACACAGGCATAGGCCGTGGCAACACGGTCAATCCCACCGATTTTTTGGGGCGGGGTAGCCGAGTGGGTTAGTGCGCATTGCCTAGCAACTACAGAGAACCAAAAATTGGAAACCAAAACATTACGAGTTCGAGCCTCGGTACCGGGGGGGGACTTTTATCTCGGCATTTATACTCTGCCCTCACCCCCTGGTCCGAGAAACCTCCGTATAGCCTTCAAAGGCAGGTAGGGGTGGAAAAAAAAAAAAATGAGTTTGAGATATATGTTAATATGAAATTTTTTGTTTATTCTGTGTTAGTGAACATATACCTAAAATAGTGCCATGCAATTACTAAACATCCTGTATATAACATATGTGTGTGTGTGTATACAGAAGAAACATTATTTGATATGTTATAATCTATATACAAGTTATAAGGCTGAGTTGACTGGTTACATCCAAAAGGTAGGCATAGATGGGAGATGGGAGTTAGGCTTTAAAGGTACTCATTTGATTGAATTGTATAAGATTGGTTGTATCAGCATCAAACCTTCAGTTTTGCTAAGACTATTATTATTATACATATTCAAAATATGTATAATATAATATGTAGCCAGTTATTCATCCATCATCATAATATGATATTTAGGCTATTGTATTATATCATACATATTTTAAATATTTTGCAACCAAAATTAGGTAAATGCAAATTGTAAAATGTTTTATAATATTTTTCTCCTTATTTATTGTGTTTTGTTTTTTCCTAGGTTCTTGCCAAAGTCACTGATATTTTGACTTTAGATAAAAAACCAAGTGGACCTGTTTTTGGTTCTGTGGCTTTATGTCTTGGTGAATTAGTTTCGATGTTAAAAGTGCATTCATTGCCCTATCTTCCTAAATTTTTGCCTACTTTGATTTCTGCCCTCCATGACAATTTAAATGATAATAGGTATGTAAATATTTTATACTATAATTATCATACATAATAAAGTGTTTAAGTCAAATACTTTTGAACTAACGTTTATTGTATTTTAGTGGTGACATTCTGCTTCTAAGTATTGTGACAGCTGTTCAAAAAATTGTTGAAGTTACACCCCAGTTTCTGAGCCCATATTTGGGTCAGTTGTTGTACGAAATATGCATCCTAACTGCAAAATATGACTCAGAAGTTGCGGACCAACAACAAAAGACTCAGTCTTTACAACTCAAGCTAAAATTGATAAGGTATGGTATTAATCATCTAATTATTACAGTTAACTTCTATGAATGCATACAATTAATTGAACTCTTGAATGTGATAAGAGGTCTGCCGATCAAGAAATGTCCTGGAAAGAAATAGTGACAGGTAGTCCAAGGAACTGTATAAAGCTTGAATTTTCATACAGTAGTATGTGGAAGATCACCTACAATGCTTGGAACAATAAAAGGGTCAACATGAAATTTACTGGTCGAATGGTGCAATTAATTTTCCCTGATGCTCCTTTGAGAGGTTCCTGACCAATGCCCGAGATGCTGCCTTATCCATTGATCTGTACTCCTCCAAATATTCCTTGAAGAATTTTTCTCTGAAAGATTAGGAGGTCTTGTTCAATTCTTTTTGTTGTCATCCATGTTTCCGATGCGCACAGCAGGACTGGGCCGATTAATGCTTTGTACAGATATAGTTTGTTCGGCCGGAATAGAAGGCAAGAGGTGAATTCATTGCCAAGGGCAAAGTAGCACTTATTAGCCATCAATATTCTTTTCTTGACTTCGACCTCAGGTGCGTTGTATTGTATTACGAGTGATCCCTGATACTTCAACTGCACTACTTTTTCAAAGTTAAAGGTGCCTATATTGATGGTCTCACCAGTTCGAGGGATTTCTCCGTCATATATTTAGTTTTGCCTACATTCACTTCTAAACCAAGTGCTCTGGCGGCCTCCAACAAAGCTAAAAATCTCTCTCTGGCAGGATACAGCGACTGCCCTACGATGTCCAATAGCTGAACCATCCGATTGTAGATGGTCCCATTAGTCAGCAAACCAGAATCCCTCACTGCCTTCTCCAGTGCCAAGTTGAACAGGAGGCATGTTAGCACAACACCTTGGCGAAGTCCTTTTGTTGAGAGAAACTCTTCTGTCCTGTGACCACCAACCTGCACGGTACACTTTGCATCTCCCATGGTTAGCTTTACCAGTCATATTAGCTTATCTGGGATTGTTGAACCCTTCAAGTACTTTGTACGGTTCTTTCCGGTTAATGCTATCATAAGCTGCCTTGAAATCAACGAAAAGATGGTGGGTTTGGTCTAGGAACATGCCCTCTCTTGTATCAGACCCAGTTTCTGTTCTACAGGGGGCTGAGTTGAGAAGCTCGTAAAAATGGCTTTTCCATTGCAATAGGGCGTCACTCTTGCAGGCCACTATGTTCCCAACCTTGTCTCTACAAGTTTCAGGTATGTTTCTTCGAAGTCTTTTCTTCCTATTGAAAAGTCCCTTGATTTATTTTCCTTCCAGTATTTTTCAGCCCTCTCCAATTTATCCTTCTCTCTCTGTCTTTTTTTCCTTTGATGATGTCGTTTTCCCTCCCTCTTCTTTCGGTATTCCTCAATAGTGTCCTTTCAATCAACATTTTCTTGTATGCTATATTCTTCGTAATAATGGCCGCCTTACATTCTCCGTCAAACCATGGTGTCCTCAGTCCCAGTACGTTTTTAGCTCTGTCCTGCATTGGGGTCACACAGCTGGACCAAAGGGATTCTATATTTTCCTAATTAACAGCCTGATCACGGAGGCTCTTATCTAGTTGCTCGGTATACAGATGTTTGGCATCTGGCTCCTATAGCTTTCCAGGGTCATATTGCATAGGCTTTATAGCTGGGCCTCCAGGCCTTTTGAAGGAGATCCTTGGGGTAATGTGGGCAATGCACAAAAAGTGGTCAGAATCCACATTGTCGCTTCGAAATGTTCTTACATTTTGGAGGCTTGACTTGTGTCTTTTATCAACAAGGATATGATCTATTTAGTTAACATGTTCCCTATCTTGTGTTGTCCAGGTTCCTTTATGAATATCCTTGTGTGTGAAAAGGGTACTTCCTATGATCATATCCCTGGAAGCATTATGGACTCGAGCAATTATTCTCATGTCATATCTTGGGCACTGATCAAGAGTTCGTTAGAGCTTTGGGAGGATCGTTAATCCTCACTAGCCTAGCACTATAACTGAACTGGTTGAATAGTGCAAGTGAGATGTTCCTGACCAATGCCCGAGATGCTGTGATTAAAATGCTGTACTGGCAATCCTAATTGTGCTGCACAATGTTTTTTAATAAAAGAGTGTTGACTTCCACTGTCGAGGACAGCTCGGACTTGAGCCATATTGTACTCTGCATTGTTAATTTCGATTATAGCTGTGTCTGGCAACATGTCATTCCCTTCATGATTGCTGCTGGGTACAATGCCACTTGTGCTTAATTTGTCCCATGGTTGGGTTCGCGACTTTCTTCGTTTGCAATATGTAAGTGCATCATTGGCATCTTCACTGGGACGGACACGGATTCTTTAAGTGTCTGCTGGAGAGACAGTTTGTGCAGCCCTGCCAATTCTTTAAGAGATAAAACCTATTTCTAGATGTTGCCTTTTTGAACTGTAGACATTGATATAAAAAATGGCTACTGGAACAAACAGGGCACTTCAACTTGCCATCATGATTGTTCCTAGGGTTTGATGTTCGATTGTCTGTAAGAAGCGATATGCGAGGCTCTTGGTCCTTTAGCAGCTGGCAATGGTCTTCCAGCTTGAATGGTCCCATCTGGTTTGCCTTGGCTAAATTGGTCATTTCTTCTGATGTTAGTTCTAATGATCTCCATTCTACTATAATGAAATCGATGAGATTTTTGTAATTATGAAATTCGGTGTCAAAATACTTCTTTTCAAATGCTCTCCTCGTTTATTATCCAGACTTCTCATCACTAGACTGAACTAAAGAAAATCCTCAGCTTCGGGAATTTTTACTTGATCAAATGAATCTACACTTTCATCTACAGTAGCTAAAAGGTATTTCAAATTTGAAGTTAAAGGTCGGTTTTTTAACGGTACAAAATCTAGGACAACTTTTAAATAACTACTAATAGCTAGTCTTCTTTATCGTTGTGCGTTTTGATTAGAAGATTCCAGGCTTGACCATAGTTCGCTTCCTGCAGCTCAATACTCTTTATTAAGGCAAGTGTTGGACCCCTCAAAGATGAAACTAGAAGTAGAAATTTTTTAATGTCAGAAAGTGTAGCCTCTTCATATACTAAAGCAAAAGAAGTGTCCCTAAATAAGGGCCATTCTTTCTGATTTACATCAAAGGAGGGTAAATTTATTTGTGGGAGTCTTGCCCGAACCGTTCGAGACTCGTTTAGAGAGGAATGATCCAATGCATTTGAACGATCAGGTGTTAAGGTCATATGGCTTTCATAAATCGCGTTGACCTTGTAATAATACCTTTCAGTATTTTTCTGTAATGATATATCTGTTGCCAAGGGAAAAATATCCACCTTCCATAAAACTGTGACTTCCACAAGTTTATCCCATGTTGCATGTGTGGTTGCATTGAATGTGTTAAAATAAATTATTTTTACATTCCCTTGAATAATAATAATTGTACTTTATCTGTGGTAATGGAACACCCTTCTTCTGTTGTGATTGCTTTTATTTTGGGGCTCAAGCTTTGAGGTTTAGTTTTTGGGATGTAAATTGAGCCAATTTTTCCTCAGAAAGATTTTCCATAATGAATGAATAATATAATAATTAAAGGCCGAAATAGTTAAAATTAAGAATAAAAATATTTTGGTGGATGGCATGTAAAAAGCTCCTAAACTGAAAATATGAATACAAAACAATTTAATAATATTATTAATATTAATGTAAAAATATATGTTGATATGGTTAAGAAATAAAAATATATGAATACAAACCAAAGTGAATAAATTATGTTGATGTTAATCCGAAAATATAGTGGCGCTACAGTCCGATGTGAACCTTGGCCTCCTCTTTTTTTTTTGAAGTTTCATGATTAAAGAATGTTTAAAGGGAGAGGGCTATCAACCCAATTCTGCCCTCGAGTCAGGTGGAGGGGCTGCCTCCTCTGAGCATTCTGACCTACACTCCCAT
Source organism: Piezodorus guildinii (assembly GCA_023052935.1). Lineage (NCBI taxonomy): Eukaryota > Metazoa > Arthropoda > Insecta > Hemiptera > Pentatomidae > Piezodorus > Piezodorus guildinii. Next base: position 36,130,418 of record CM041293.1, on the reverse strand, counting down.
CCGGGAAGGCTATCTAGGGGAGGAGACCCTAGGGTGTGTACTGTGCATGTCCTTAGTCTGCTGTGTGGGGGTGTTATAGTGTGTTGTATCAGGGTAAGGTTATGTTTTGTTGTGCATGACATAATGAACTCGGTATCTTGGTGTCGTTACTCACCAAAAGGGGTTCATACGTGAACCCTCCCCCGAACAATCTGAAAATATATCTTACCTATATGTAAATTTTGTTATTTGGAATATTAAAATAAAAGTCAGTATGAATAAAAAATATTAATTTCGAAAGATAAATATTGACACTAATGTTTATTCAATAAAATTACTATAAACGATAAATACTTACTATTTGTGTGTTTTTTCCTATAGTGAAAATGGTTAATAATTAGGAGGACCAATTTTTAATAACTTTAATTTTTTAATAAATAACAATTAATTAATTAATCCGGAGACCAAACAATGTTTCCGCACCGAGAGAGGATTCACAATGAGTTATGGCTGGTGAAAAAAAAAGTATATAAGAAAAGTAGGCTCTGGTAGCTGTAAAGAAGGCAGAGAGCAGTATGTAGGACTAGCACACAAAAACCTTTTAAATAGTACTTAATAGTAGTAGTTATTTATCTCTAGGGAAATAATAGTAATAATTAAAGAGCTCTTTGAATAAAAAACTACAATAAAAACAAAACAAGGTTTTACTTTAAAAATTAAAAACTAAATGGGATTAATATCTTAAAAAAAAACTAATAATGATGATAAAATCTACATAAAAGAAAAAATGTTTCTCTAGCTTGTTTTTAAAAATATAATAGAAATAACAGAATGAAAATCCAAAGAAAAGTTTAGTAGTATTTACTATTAACTAAATTGAATAAAGTAAAAAAGTATCTGGCTTGGCACATATGGGATGTCTGATGTAGAACGATGTCGTTAAGCAAGATAGATGGTCCGTGGGACAAAGTAGTCGTGCACTTACTGCGAGACACACTTTGACACTAACACTGACTGCCCTATCGAGGATTAGGCAGTAACAACCGAACTAGTAATTATATATATAATATATATATATATATATATATATATATATATATATATATAATATATATAAAACCTATATTATGAATAAGTATTTTATGAATTATTAAGTATTGAATATTTTTCATTTATATATTTTAACAGGCAAAAAATATCAAACGAAGTCGCAACAAGGGTGCTTGTTCCAGCTGTTTCTGCTGCTCATTCAAGTCTTTTAGAACATGGTCATTATCAGGCCATTGGACCGTTAATGACTATATTATCAGACAGTTTCACAAAAGCCCAAGATCTGAGTCCTGAAACTGTTAAACTTTTCCTATCCACCCTCGAGTTTCGTACTATACAACCAGAGCCATCGTTGGTTGAGAGTGAGTCTGTTGAAAATCCTGTAATCGTGGCATTTTCAAAACTTATTCTCAAACTTTCTGAGTCATCATTCAGACCACTTTATCAGAAGATATTTGATTGGGCAACGAGGGAAAAGGCTCCGAGAGATAGGATTATTACATTTTATAGGTAAGTCATTATTAATACATCTATTGCTCTAATTTTAATAATGTGTAACTTGCCTTCCTAATTTTGTTATAAAAATTTAATACTTATCTAGCAAATATAATTTTAATACTTTTGTTGATTGTTAATGGAAATCTTAATGAGATGATTGTTTTAGGTTGTCCTACCACTTGGCAAAGTCACTTAAAAGCTTGTTCCCCTTGTTTCTTGGTATATTTATTGAAAATTCTGCTGATATTCTTATAAAAAATAATCTAGCTAAAGAGACTGAAGAATGGTTTAGTGGAGAACATGCTCCTGAAAAATCGACTTTAGTCATTGAAAACATAATGTTGACATTTTTAACAATGTTTACCAATGATTCCCAGAAATGTTTAACAAAAGATTATTTCAATATTATCATGGAACCATTGGTTGATCAGGTAGTTATTAATGTATATTATTAATAGTTGTTAATCCATGAAAAAAAAAATTAAACAAATGCTAATAATTTCTATCATTACAGCTTGAAAATCGATCAGGTGGCGATGAACTTGCCAATGAGAGATGCAAAAACATACTAATACCGTGTCTTGCCAATATGGCTACTGCAACGGGTGACGATTCTCTTTGGAAGCGTTTAAATCATCAAATCCTTCTGAAAACAAGGCATACCTTACCTGAGGTTTGTATAATGGTTATTCTAGTTCAAAAAAGTAAAATAAATTATTACTGTCATCAGTTACTGAATGGCATTAGTAATGATCATTTGTTTAATGTTTGTTAAGTGGGATTTTTGATGGATGATTCGTTTGTTATAATAACTTGTTTAGGAAAAACTTGAAAGTCTAGGTGAAGATAAATTGTGTAAAGGACGCTAGTGCTTTGGTTTCATGTGCATGTTCTTTATAATAATACAATATGATTCCAAATATATTTTATACAATAATAATAATTGATTACTGAAATTACATTATTATGTATAACATACTATCACATCCTTAAGTTTTGAATTAAAAGGCAAGGGAACCTCAAAAGTTTGATGTTGTTTGCTTTCCTACTTATAATTTATTATTGTGAAGATAAGTATATAACTATCATATAACATTGACAGGGATATACTTCCAAAAGGTTTATAAAATGAATGACAAATAGATAATTTCAAAAGAAAAAAATTTAGGACTCCCACTGTATCGCAGTCTGATTAGCCAAAGTAACATTAATGTGTTAATGTAGGTACAAACTAGCAAAATATGTCACTTAAGAGGGTTTAATCCATTCATGTAATAGTTAAACTATAAATTTTCACTTTAATTTAGAGAAAGAAATCTCCTCTCACACATTGATTTTTATTTTAGTTTTCACAATATCTAAAGTTGTTTATGATTCATAAAAAAAAAAGTTAAATGACTCTGAGTCACTTTCAGTATCATAAAGACATATTGTTAGTTCAGGAAAAAATAGTGCCAAAAATAAAAGGATGATGAGGGCCATTGACTGAATATTTTTGTCCATAATAATATAATAATGACAGTGACTCAACTTAAAGTCACAACTTCATGTTGGTCTTTTTTGCCTCCTAGTGAGTAAGGCATCTTTTCTTTCTCTCAGAATGCCTCTTTTTCCTTTCTTCTGTCCATTTTTTACCAGGTCGTCGCAATGCTCCTAGCTGGGATTTCATATTTGCAATTTTATTTTGGCATTCTACATGGTCTTTAAAATTGTCTATATTGCACTGTTGTACGTTCCTCTGTACTTCTTTAAGCCATTCAGTGCCCCATTTACTGTTTTTTATAATATTGAATAGTATTTTTACCGTTTTGGAGTTCTCCATCCAATAAATGTATGCATACAACTTCGCTTGGGGTTTCCTAATTTCCTCGGTTATTGTGTTCATTTTTTGTAGAGTTCGTCCTGAGTCCTTTTCATCCAAATTCCATTCCTGTTGATGGCCCCATAAATCTTCATAAGAATTTTTCGCTCCTGTTTTTCTATATCCCTAATTTTGGAATGGCCTTCGATAACCATAGTTTCTGGAAAAATTACTGTTTGGAAAAATGCACTTTTTGTTGTAATTAGTTCAGGTGACTTCTTAAGTTTGCTGATTCTTTATTCATTGGCAATTCAGTTTAGACTGTATAATTTCACCGAGGTATTTAAAATATCGAGTCTTTCGCAATTCTACCATATATATATATATATATATATATATATATATATATATATATATATATATATATATATATATATAATAATAATAATACTGTTTACGAGCAATAGAATTTTTGACTATATTTTTATGACTGAATTTCAACATAGATTCTTGGTAAAAAAAATTTCAGGTATTTTCCACAATTATTAAAATTACTGAAGGAATTAGTCCGGGTGGCAGTAGTTTTCCACTCACCTACCAGACGCCCTGATGATGACCCACAATGGGGGTCGAAACGTTGGCAAACAATAAAATAGTTGAAACTATTCAGTTGTTTCATTTAATGACCGCCACCCGAACTAATTCCTTCAGTAATTCTCAACGGTCAACTAATTATATCCACAATTATTAAAATTGTTTGAATGTTTCAGGTAAGAATACTCGGGCTTAAAACCACATGTTCTTTGGCTGCTAAATTGGGTGAGGATTTTATGCCCTTATTACCTGAAACAGTTCCTTTCCTAGCTGAGCTTCTTGAAGACGATGTCGAAGAAGTGGAACTTGAATGTCAAAAAGTTGTTAATGAAATGGAAGAAATTCTAGGAGAATCAATCCAAAAATACTTTTAATTATTTTATTTGATGTTATCTATATTTTAAAAGATGTATAATGTGTATTTAAAAAGTAAATTAAAATTTTTATTTCTTTGTAAGGTGCTTAATGTCTTGGAAAAGTTCCAGGAAAGTCTGAAGTTCAATTAATGTTTTTAAATAAATATTTTCATTTTAAATCAAGAGTTTATTAATTATACCTAAAAATCTAATCTATTTGACTGTTATTTTGTGGTATAACATGAGATTGATATTTCTGACATTTTGGATATGAGTTGGTTTGGAAGGAAGAACCACAAACTCAACTTCCTTCTTCCAGTGACGCGACAGGCCGTGTAGGCCCTGGGCCTCGCGGTGTAAACTCGTGCGAGTTTACACTCACGTTTCACGATGCAGTCCACAAACTCAACAGGAAACATTAATGTATATTTTCGAATAAAATACCGTTATTGCAAATTTTCAATAATGAACCTTTGTAATCGAAAAAAAATTCCTCTCCCTTCAAAATTTGAGAGCTTATGTTTCAAGATAGGTAGAAGATTCCGAAAAAAAAAAAAACCCAAAAAAAAACCGTTTGTCTATTGTTCAAATAAATAAATACTAAAGAGTTAGTTAGTTGTTAGTGCCATTTGATAGAGAATCAAATTGTCTTTAAAATGAAACAAGAATCATTGAAATCAGTTTAGAAATAACAGAGATATTACATTTTGAAATTAGCTGTGGTGATAGACCTTTTTCCTTTGAATTATTTATTGATTTCCATATTAGTTAATTGCTTAATAAACATTTGTACCCTTATATGGTTATTTGGTGTGGTAATTTGCATTGTTGTTTTTTTTATATTGTTAATAAATCTTGGGAAAATAACTTATGTTGATGATTAACAAAGCACCTAATGATAATATTTCTTCTTCTTTGTTCTCTGATCTAACATATGATTTTGGAGAATATTTTGTATACATACTAAATTATTCTTACCCTGATGATAACCTGCAATTTAAGTCAAAGTTTCACAATAAATAGTTTCCATTAGTTTTTTAAACCATTCTTTGACTACCTTCTAAACCATCTCATCCCTCACTGTTTGCTGCTCAATATTCAATAAATTATTTTCCCATTCGAAAGACTTTTAACTATAATTTTCTCTAAAACATTTGAATGTTTTGTTTTAAATAACAGACATGTTTAGGGAACAGTTTCAAAGTAATAATAAAAGCCAAAGTGATTATTAAATTTTTTATTTCAGAATATTCTCTTCTTTGAATATGACATAATGTGTATACATTTAAAATAAATACAAAATACACAAGATTTTTAAAATCAAATAGTTTATTACTCAGAAATAATGGAGTTTCAATGATTATCCATTTTAAAAAACAAAAAACATTGTGGCCGGACAAGGAGAAAATGCTCTAACCAGGCTACGTTCTATCACACGTCTATAATAACTGAAGTTATGTAATACCAGTTACCAAAACAGTTCATTAGGTCAAGTGTTGTCTCCTTACATTTATATATAATAATAACTATGTCCGGAACAAACACTTAACAGTTTATACACCATGATTTGATATACACAATTAAATACAATCATTAAAGTAATTTTTTTTTTTTAGTTTTTATTATTTGTTGGATTTTTTTGTATTTTTTTTTCTTATTTGAGGTAACAACACCAGTCAGTTAAAATGATAGAAATCTCGTAACTATGTACACAACACAATATTTTTTAATACATCTGAAAATATCAAGCTCTGTCACAGATGTTCTCAATTGTTTTTTGGTACTTGTCAACTATCCCCACTAAGCGGTAGTACTGTCAAATACAAAACCAATTTCTCGTTAAACAAATAACCCACAGGCACCTCTGGTTCTGGCTAACCTTTTGTCATCTACGGTTTCGCAACTGTACTGGCAGTTATATAGATTTATAAAAGGAATTCTAATTTAGTAATTGGTCCAAAGTAGTGCCATAGCGGAAGTACTCGCTAGTTAATTAACTATAGAAGAATTGACAAGATGAGAATTTTAGAACCAATAAATTAAAAGAAGCCAAGAGCTTGAGTGTTGGAATCACAAGAAGATAATACAAGGGAAATAGTGGTGGAAATTCAGTAGTAGGGAATGTAACTATGGAAATTTCAATTTGAACAAAGATGACAAAATTAGTATACATACATACATTTAAATGTAATTAAGATCTTTGCTACATTAACATTTGAAATATTTCAAATAAATAGTAGAAAACAATAATAGGCTTACCTTTTTTGTTCAACCTATTATAAATGAACAATTTATGAGTCAAAGTTGTATTACCTATATATCTGTCAAATAGAACCTTTAACTTCTGTTAGAGGATAGCTTACAAGTACCCATATTGTTTTTCAAAGAAACTATAAAAACATTCAAAAGCGAACAATAAGTTAATATAGTCTTGCACAGCATATATACTCTCAAAATATATGAATATTACACTTTTAAAAATTGGAACTGAATGTAAATAAATAATTAGACCTGTATTGTCATTATTCAGTTCCTGTAATTATACAAATATGGGAAATTTACAAGAGGTTTCATTTAGTACAACTTAACTATTTAAATATTATAAAAAATAAATCTACAAAATATTCGGTTCTATTTTATTACAAAGAACATTAATAGTTAAAAAAAAAAAAATAATAAGAGAACTATAAACTATTTTTTTTGATTAAATTATACAAAGTCAGTCACATATAAATAATACAATAATAATAATAAGCATACTATTCATTTACGCTTGCAGAAAGGAAAAATAAAAATCGCTTTTAGGTTTGTCATAGGCCTAAGTAAGAAATAATGAGATCATAAACACAATTTCACAAATGAAATAACTTATGAAATGAGGAACATGAATAAACTGCTTACAATGCTCAGTTCTAAACCTAATAGATATCTACACAAGCTGCTTTACCAGGATAAATGCAATAACAATAATAAACACACTGCCTAGAAATTTCAACATTGACTCCTGTTAAAAAAGGGATAGTACTAATGTTTGACTTTTAGATCTGCAATATACATATATAAACTCTACATTTTATATATATAATTCACTAATTACAAAATATAATAAGTCATATAATAAATTAATGTTATAAAATAAGTGATATAATATTTTCTTTTCATATCACAAGGCTTTTATTGTAATGGATTCGAAGCCATATACATATATATATCATTTATCTTGTATATATTAAAAAAAAAAAGACAGATATGAACTCAAGTAATAACTTACTTGACCATTCGGTATTTACATATAAATAACTGTTTGGTTTTAAAGGATGTATGTATAAGCTTAGCCTTTAAAATAAACAGCCATTCAATGTAGACTACATCAATGCTTAGTACGAACACATACCAGAGTAAATAAGTGTCTTTTATCAGTTATATTCATCTTGACTGCATAAACTTGAATGTCTATTCAAGAAAGTCGACTGATATTTATATAAATACATGGCACTTTTCGAGACACGTTCCTCCACAAATCGTAATTATACGAAGGGAAATATGATGTGATGTAGTTTGTCCCACGATTTGAAGGGGAAGAGCACATAATCTGTACAAACCTGTCGAGTCCACACAGCAGTGTTCAAACTGGTGATTTGTGTGGGCTCGGAACAGATTGCTCATACGTTGGAACATACTTGTAATGATATGAAGGTGTAGTCGGCTGGCAGATCTTGAGCTGGTGCCTCTTCAGCATGCAACGTTTCCAAAGAACAACACTTCCAGCGCCGACACCAAACATGAGTATGCACATTATTATCAGGTAAATGGGTCCATGGTACCATCCGTATCCTCCTTCAACTTCTAAAATAGAAATATAAATTGATTAAATAAAATAGATATTTGATGTGACTAAACATGTATTGATATTTTTTTCAACTGACTACGATCATTTATTTATTTTTTAAGTTTCATTATTTTTTTCGCTGCTAAACGGCTGCTCTTCCTTTTGTCATACTAATATTTCAGAAAACAATAAGATGGAAAAAAAAATTATTAAAAATAAGTAATAAATATAATGAAGACCACTTCCGCATTCAATCAATCACACTAGTCGCACTATGGTTAATGCAATGTATTTTATTCAGTTTGCCTTCACAATCTAATATATTGTTTTTTTTAATTTTTTTATAGACCGATTATCTTTGACAGAATAAAGGTGATAAGTAATAAATTTTCTTCTTTGTACGACGCATTTAAAAGCATTAAATTTTATGAAGTAATTCTAATTTCTACTTTCACTTACCTATATATGAAATATATATTGGAATTTTAAATATATATTGGGAAAATTTTCTAATTCCAATTTTTGACAGAAATATACGCTTTTTGTCCCTTGAGTCCACATGACCAAGTCCCGAAAAAATGTCTGTTGTGTGTGTGTGGTAAGTCTAGGGCCAAAACGAAAAGTCATATGAAATTGAAATTTAATATTTAAGACAACTATATGCCCAATATGTTACAGCAACTTTTTCATCAAATTCAGCTAACCAGAAGAGCCACTTCACACAATGCATTTTGCCCTTTTTTTTACAATTTCCTCAAAACGGCTCTAACTATTTTGATTAAACTCACTATATTGATGTAAAACTTGATCGGCTTTAATATCATGTAGGTTTCATTTCAATTGAAATAGTCTGACAGGGCTTAAGTACCGATATTTTAAATTTTCTTACTCTAAACTACCTTTAATTTTGTACATTACAAAATATTAACCATATAATCTTAATAACATTGATGGACGGCTAAATATAAAAGTTGGACAAATTTGGTGACCAACTGAAGGATAAAAGAGCAAACCGATTATTTTATATAATTTTTGGGTTTTTTATAATAAGAACAATAATATAGCGGTATAATATACCGTTGGATAAGAGAAAGATTTTGGAAAAATATTATCTGATACATAAAGTTGTAAAAGGTAATGTAAAGTGACGGATAGGGAATAAACTTATTACTGATTAAAAATGTAATATAGTTATATGATATAATCTAAATCATATGTTTCCAATGAAAATGAATATACATTTTATTAAAATCAACTTAGAATATTGTTCAAATTGAAGTATATTTAATAGTTTTTAAATTGATTTTAACAGTCGAGGTAAGTGGAAGTTGTGTGTAGCCCGCACCAGATTTGTTTGATAAAACTCTTTTAATACATAAAAAAAACAATTTGTTGGTTAAATTTCACATGTTATTATTTATTCAAAAAACAATTTACCTGTACATTTGGGGCAACAGGGGTTGTCCTCTTTGGTACAGACCCTCTCACAGATAGTTTGGGTACAAGATATGGTGTGTGAAGGTCCACAAGAACATCTTGTACACTTTTCAGGTTCCCACTCATCGCCTACGTTGAATGTTACGTTACCAACTTGACAGACATTTTCATCTGACATATTATCTAAAAAAAAATGTGATTATTTAAAATCATCAAACTGTAAGAAATAAGGATTTAAAAAAAAATATTAAAAAATGAGTGAATTATGGTTAATGGATAGATTAGATTAATATATGAATATTATTTTTGAAACTTTTGACATTGTTGAGAGTTCATTAACATTTTTTCAATGTTAATGATTTTAAGATAGTGAAATTCATGAGATATAATGAATAGGGGATAACACACTGGGAAGTAAAATGTATAAAATGTCTAATTTCTTGCAATGATACTAGGATGCTATTTCAAAAAGTGATTAAATGAGAAAATACATGTTTTGGCAAGTAAACAGCAGCTGATTTGATGAGGTTGCTTGATTTAGTACGTAAGTATAAGAGAGAGAAACCATAATAAGAATTTTAAAAAACACACCCCTTGTTTGAGGGGTATTCATGGTGGATACCAGTGTTTCTCAAGTGGTCCATGAGAGGTATTTGGGTAATTACTTTAATTACCTTAATGAAAAATATTTGCTAAGTCTTTGGCATGTAACAAGAATCACTCGCGCATTGCACATACTCATTAAATTGTGAGGGGTAACAAATAGTAGATTTCTTTATAAGTAGTTAAATAGGTACCTATATTGTCTTAATAAATTTTGGTAGTTCACTGAGTACAATATTTGCTTGACTTAGGTTCTTAGAGACTAGGTCTAGCATATTCTATATTCTGGATCTAGGAGAATCTTTGTTTTGCTTAATGGTGCTTTTTCTTATGCGCCAGTAGTTTTGATTACATATGTATGTATCACGAAATGGAAAATATTTATTGGGAATCATTGATGAGGACAAACCAATGACCAAAAATGATTTTTTTTTTTTTTCACTAGAGAAGCTCTGAAAAGTGTTTTCTATGTTGGCTCTATTTTTTCAATGACCAAATGATAACTAAAAATGGTTTTGTTATAGGAACTAAACTTCATATTTCAAACACAATCCAAGAATAAGTTATCCAAAATAAATCCATCATGAAACAATTATTAAAAGAATACTTCATTTAAAAACTATTTTTTATGTATTATAACTAGAAACCGGATTTCCATGATTTCGCACATTTTATTTGCTTGCATATATCAGATTCAAACCCGATCAGCTATCCCGTTCATGTATTAGGGAATAATATACTACAATTTTGCCTTTTTTGGGCTAAATTGTACGCATTTGATTTTTATTGCATTCAATTGCATTTTTTGCACTTTTGAGTTAAATTTGATCATTAAATTTTAATATCCCAATTGATCGAACCAAATTTTTGTAATAAAAATACATAGAAATACTAATAAATATTTAAAATTTTATTTTATAAGCTTTCTCTGGTTTAATCCACAGTTAAATTATTAGTTAAGAAGAGAAAAAAAAATTGACGGAAATATTAAGACAACTAACTTCATTAAGTAAACACATCTAACATAATCACGTCTAACATAATGCGTTTCATTCGTTTTACGTCACTTTCAAATTAGCCTCTACCGGAGCTGATTCTAAGAAGTTCATTGTTATTGTTGTTATAATGAATCCTCTGTTTACAGCGCTTCAGAATTCTCTATGAGTATGTAGGTTTAAATGCAATTTCAAATCTCAGATTTTCTTCAGAATTTATAGTGGTTAAAAAAGTCAATTAACAGTGTTTAAATAATGCAGAAAGGATAACGAGGGTCCATGTAAATTAAAATTAAAACCTGGATATCTAATTACCTTGAGCTTAGAATGGATGGTAAAATTTTTTTGTATTGCTTGTGATCAGTCAAAACCAATGGGGTGTAAAATAAAATAGGTTTTTTCTGCTCTATTCTATCCATCATTCTAACAAATAAAATACTTACCAAAACAAACTGGGCAACACTGTTTCTTGAGTAACACAGAGGTCTTACAAGATGGATCAATCTGATCGCAACTTTGAGTGTAACAAGATGCTTCTCCATTAATACAAACGCATGAGGTGCATTCACTTTGTCTCCATTTAGCCCCAGCTTCTTTATCACCACAACTAATTGTAACATAACATAAAAATCAATTTCAACAATAGATAATTAAGAAGTAATGTAAAAGACGAAAAATCTAAAACAATATTAAATTCAATACAATACTATCAGTTCTGCATCATATAGTTAATCCATTCTTTGTTATAGAATTCATAAAATAAGTCAGTGATTTATTTTAAATTGTAATAATTTAAATTATTTTGTATATAGAAACTTATAGTTTTTACAATTTGACAGACCAGATAATAGAAACTTTAAAAAAACATGATATATTAGAAGTTAATTTTGAAAAAAAACCTATTAATAAACTGGCTCTCATCCACCCCAATAAAAAAGATAAAGTAGATAAATTTAACAAAACTAATGTTATTTATAAAATAAAATGTTCTGATTGAAATAAAATATATTCAGTCAACATATCAGAAATTGCAAATCTACTATTAAAAATTACAACAAAGCCACTGGTTTATCCACTCATAGCACAGAGCATAAACACAAACTTTATTTTAATAACCCAGAAATTGTAGCCATTGAAAATTAACAGTAATAAACGGAAAATATTAGAAGCAATATATATCAATAAAAACATCCAGCAAGTTTGCAATTTCCAACAGGATACACACATTATGCAATTCTTATACCAACATTATATCAAAACTAAAAATATAACAATAGGAATAAAATGGATCGCAATAAAAGATAACTTTTAAATAACATTCATCATATGGTAATTAGATGATTCAAAAAATTTATATTTCAGTATATGATTCGCCATTTTAATTTGATCACCCTCCCTTCTCCTTTTAGACATCTTATTCAGACAAGAGGCTTGTAGGTGTAAGTACCCACTCAACTTTGGTAATTTTCATATTTTAAAATTAATTGATGATATTTTCTTAATTTTTATTTATAAAATAACTTTCATTCATTTTAATTGAAATTTAAAATTGATGAACATAGTAAATCAACTGATTCCATTCACAATTATTCATGTTTATGTGGGAATTATTTATATTTGTTCTTTTGTTGCATGTTTTAAATAGTTTTATCTATTTTTAAGAATCTAACGTTAATCTTTTTATAGATTATTAGCAATTTTACTTTATAAATTTTATTTATTGTCATTAAATATTTTTGTTTGTTTGTTTATTTATTTAACCTCACTTTATGCTACTGTGGCTAATCGGACGATGCTGTAGCACTGTAGTGGTAGTCCTAAATTTTGCCTATCCATGTTTTATTAGGATATGGATCTTTAACGAGTACCTGAAATTGCACAGGCTTGGGACCACCTTTTAACGTCCCCTCCGAAGGACGGCATAACTAAGGATTTTTTACTCCCATTAAAAAATCCTAGGACCACCTGCAGGTTTGAACCTGTGACCTTTGGCGTAGGAGGCTGTTATGCTAGCCACCAAGCCACAAGTGATCCCATTAAATATTTTTTTATTGTTATGTAATTTTGAAGTTATAATTATGAGATTGATTATTTTTAAAAGAAACTATATTCGTACTTGCAGATAAAATTGTTCTTTGCACCAGAAGATGGCATTATAGCTGACATTGCATCAATACTTAAATAGTATATAGTATATACTTAAATAATAAATAGTAGTGAAGTTAAATATCAGCCTCCAACTTTATTCTTATACTTGGCCCTTCACCTTAAATAATCTACAGCTAATAAAAATAAGATACCTTTGAGAAGTATCGAGAACCGGGAGGGGCTGCATCGCTCCCTCGGGACAGACGGGACAGCAGTCCCCTTCCAGTGGGTGCTGGCAGAGCACCGGAGGGCAAGGCTCGCTGTAGCAGAGGACGCTCCCGTTGTGGCACAAACACTCCAGGCAACCTTGCTTCCAAGTTTCTATTTCATGCTTGATTCCTCCTGGCCCGTAACACAGCACCTCTGATCCGCTCACTGTTTCATTGCCTGCTTTTTCAGAAGAAATATCATCAATGAGTATTGAAGATGATTCAGATAACTACATTCGTTAGAATTAATCAAAGATAGCTAACCTGGACAAATAGGGCAACAGGTGTTCTTGGAGAAAACAGGATCAGGGCAGTCAACTCTGGGGCAAGACACCAATGAGCACATCTCTTTTCCTTCAAAGCAATAACACTGTCGGCAATTTTCAAACCACGATTCTCCATTATCTCGTCTGATTCCTTGATCTGTAATTTTTAAACAAAATGCAATATAGAATAAATTTTTCATCAAAAGTTTATCCTTTCAGCTATGAATTATAAACTTGAATGAATTAGCAGAACAAGAAGCATTTAAGGGAATTGCCCATGATGGCCGAGAATATAATATTGGACTGTCCGGGGATTATCCATCATCACCTGTAAGGATGTTAATTGGATTAAGATTTTTACCTAATTTTATTTATATTTTTCTTTCATAGGGGAGCGGTGTGGTCTAGTGGATAGAGCCCTAGTCTACTGTGCTCCGGGTCCTGGGTTCGAATCCCGGCTGTGACTGAATATTATTAATTCTGTTATTTCAACCATGAGGCAATCCTGAGGTTTGGAGACCCTCCTGTGGCACACCCAGCCTCTATAAAGTGGGTACCCAAAAATTGAGAAAACCCTGAAGGCTGAGTGTGATCTCGGAAGAATCATCTCATTCCACGGCCGTTGGCCTAGAAACGGTACAAATCGCTATATGTACTGAGCCCCCAAGACCGTTCATGGGTTGTAGAGGTCCAGGTTTTTTTTATTTTTTTATTTTAAATATCCTTTTTTCACTAACAGCTTCTCCCCCGGGTTTGTGAGGCCGGTCAGCCAATTGGTGGCCACTCACAAAAATAGGCGTAAGGAGTGATGACCCTACCCTATAAACTTTCATCGAGAAATATGAATGTATTCTCCAAGCGGAACACACCATGCGACCATGGGCCTAGATGGCCTTTCCCGCTAGCGAAAAAAAATAAAAATATATATTGTAATATACACATTTTTTTAATAATTATAGTATTTATTTATTTATTATTTGATTATTGTGATAGACAGGCTAACAATAAGATAAAAAGTAAAACTTAAATTTAAATAACAGCTCCTATTTTGGATGCAAGGGGGCATACCCAAGATAACAGGGCAGGTAGAAAAAAGGTTTCTGGCAGGTACCTACCAGGTAAGGTCAGAGTAGTTTTGAGTGGGGACCTGAGTGAGGTAGGAGCTGCTGTCTGAACATGGAGAATAATTATAGTTAGCCTGCATATTGTTTGTATTATGTTTGTAAGTTATTATTATGATTAAAAAGTTATATAAAAGATTGTGTACCTGATTGTCAAGAACCCATACCATACCCTGAGAGTAAATTAAATTTTAATGAAGCAATTATTGAGTGAATTAATTTTTTCTTAAAAGAATATTTTTTAAAATAAGCATATTATAATATATAATATATATATATATTATATATATAATATATATATTACTTTGTTTTGATTTGCTTTGATACTATTGGTCATTTTGGTGTGCATTTTTACCTTTTCTTTTTGTAGGGTTTGTGCTGTAAATTGTGCACTATAAAAATACTACAACATAAAACTATTTATAAAGAAAAAATTGTAATGTAAATTCATAACATTTCCGTAGAATATAATAATATCATATGATTGATGAGTACATTGTGCGTGATAGCAATCCAATACAGTTGAACAGTACTGGTTAGTTTTGTTACAGTTAACAAAATAAAGCATTTATCTCTCACACTTATACTTTATAAAGTTAACAAATATTAATAAAGAATATAGTAAAATAGCTTTTCTGTAAAGTATAAATAAAATAAAAAACAAAAGAATAATAAAATTAGTTTTATTCATATATCATCGGTTATTGTTCCTTTGTAATGTTATGACCAAATGTAATACACTATAAAGAAAAATCTCATTGTTATAATCAATCAGTGACTGAGCCTGATGCTAATTGTTTTTGTTCTAATTGTAATTTTAATTTTCTTCCAGTCATATTTCTATAATAAAAGTTTATGTAATAACACATGTTATTTATAAAGACACAACAGTAATGTATTCAATACTGATAGTTGTTCAATATTTTACATTTGTTGATTAGGTATTTTATGTGAGTTTCCCAACATGTGCCAACGATTCTAAAGAGGACATTTGTTGCCATACTTTAAATTTTTGGAAATATCTACAAAAGTTTAGACATTTGAATCTTTTAAAACTAAAATGAATTCAAAGTAATAGAGGTATTGTTGACTGTAGAATAAATATTGGAGAAGTAAGTTGAGGTTGTTGTCATCAAATAAATCACACTTATAAGTAAACTTACTATATTTTTGAGCTAATGTTTTGGCATAAATTTTAGTACTTCATCAGAACTGATAGTTTTACTAACCATAATAAAATAACAATAAAATTATTAGCACTGATGATGACGTAAAATTTCTGAAAACAAATATAATAAGTTTACTTATTAAATGGGATTAATTTGATGGTTTGGTTCAACTAACTTTTCCAATACAACCAAATTAAAAATTATTTTGATAAACTTCATTTGAAATTTGATAACTGAGGTCTTTGGTCTATATTAAAAACTAAATGTTCATTAAACATAGTTTAGTTTATTTACAAAATATTTAAAAGTGCTATACCTGAAACACATTCCTTTTCAGTAATACTGCCATCTTCATTACTTCTGTTTGTTGGTTCACGTTCTATTAAAAGTAAAAATTAAATTAATAAAGATATAAAATATGTCTGAAAATTCATTAGAAAAGTTAATAATCATGCTCAGTTATGTTTATGATTTAGTATTGTTAGATGAAGGTGCAAAAACTATAAAATTAAAGACAATAATGCTATTGGATACTGGTAAAGAATTAGAGTTGTCAATCAAAATGAATGGTTAGTAGCAGTAATGACTAAGGTACAATAAATATGAGACAAAATACTTTTTAAAGACGTAAAAAAAAAAAAAATTCGCTTCAGAAATTATACAAGACATGAAAGTATGGTTTCAAAAGCTTGAATTGCAATTAACATTTGTCATGCCCTTATATTCTGAAAATTGATAAGTAAGAATTTGTAAACTACTATACTTATAATTCTTTTTTATGGAAGTAAAAAGTGATCACTTAATTTAAGGACACCACATTTTCGGGTTTCAAAATTAGAGTGTTGTATTAAATCTTCGATCTCATAGAAGATGAGTGAACTGGAGAACGACGTTAGAATGTTGCTTTGTTCATATAATATATATACCACATTTTGGAATATTTCTTAATAAATTTAATTTCTTAACTTAGAAATATCAGCATCTGATTTTTTTCTTTTTTATTGTTGGAGATAAAGGTACTGACCTTTACACTTGCAGATCTGACAACCCTTCTGGTTGATTTGATATCCATGAGGACACTTCTTTACACAATGGCTCAAAGGTTTACAATGCTCGCATTTACAAATTTCACAACCAGCTTTATTAGTTTTGTAACCGTGTTTGCATTTCTTGTTACAGTCTGCAAGAGGCGGACATTCATTGGCACATTCACAGAGATTCATTCCACTACCATCTTTCAAGAATCCTGATTTACATTCCAAATGACATTCCTCTCCTTCTGGAATTCAAATGTTATAAATTATAAAATTAAATAACATTTATTCCAGCATTAAACAATGTTTATTCACGATTACTTCCAAAGTTGGATATTTGCCACAATATATTATAATATGACTAATTTGATTAAGAGGCAGAAAAACAAAAAAACGTTCAATACAACTAAGAAAGAATACATGAGGGAAACAATAAATACTGTAAAAACTCAAACAAAAGATAAACTTAAAAACAAAAAATTAGATAATCATTAGTAACGATAAAGCAAAATCAATAAGGTTAAAATATTAAGTGTTATACATGTAAAAAAAAAAGAATATACACAGATTAAAAAGCTTCAATCCAAAAAGGAACCACTAAACTTTATATAAATAAATATGGACATTGGGAAGATAAAATATAAGGTAAATCAAAAACACATTATTCTTTTACTTATTTAAAAGCAAAAGAAAAATTGTAAATATGGCCAAAAAAGAGTTCTAAATAATGTGTTGAATTCTATAATTTATATAAATTTACAAAATAAAGTGTTGCTAAGAATAAAAAAAATAATAAAAGTTCTAAAAGAATATTCGGGAAAAAAAAAAAAATCCACTGAAAAATTAAAATGACTATGCCAAGTGAAAGGCTGGGTATGCACCCAGAAAATTTAGAAGACTATAGGATTAGAAGACAGTTTACAAACCTGTTATGGTTTGAGAAAATAAAAAATATTAAAAAAACTTACCTAAGCATTTGCAGGTGTGACATCCAGATTCATCCTTAACATAACCGTGTTTACATGCCAGGTCACAATGGAAAGGAGGGCAACTATTTCCAGTTACTGTAACATCTGTAATTTAAATCAATTCAAATTTCATTAATGGAAGGTTTAAATTTTATAGATCATCATTAATTGAAAATATTTTTGCATTCTCCTCTTGATGAGAAGGAAGTCAAGTACACAATCTAAAGCTACCTATTACATCAATCAACAAAATAACAATAATTTCCTTTAAGGAGTAAGTAAATCAGAAAAAAAAAATTATTGCTATAACTCCTTACATGGATGAAATAAATAAGTCTTGTATGATCTATTCTTTTTAAAAATAGTTACCATTGCATCGAGGACAGCATTCGCCTGGTACATAAGTTACGTTGGCACAGACCTGCAGGCACATTTCTGCTTGACACTTGCGTGCACCATCAGCACATGTACAGTGTGTGCAATCGTCTTCTTGCCAAGACTCTCCATTTTGGTAAATTATACCTTTTCCTGACTTACACCCACCTGGTTTTAAGATTCTTGGAGATATGTCTGAAAAATATTTTAAAAAATTGTTATAAATTTAGTTCATAAAATGCAATATAGAAAAGGTAATGGCTGAAAATGTATAACTAACTGCCTCGTATAATAAACAGGAACAGGTAATAAATATTTTTTCTATAAAAGCAATAACATATAATCAATTTCAAATTGATGGATTGTGACAAATTTCATGTATCTTAAATAATTTATTGCTTTATAAGATCATCATAGGTGGTTTGAGAATGAATAATATATTGTCTTACAAGAATTTAAAAATATACATACATTAAGGTAGTTACTCTTTCTCTTTACTCTTATTGCAAAAGTTCATTTATGACTTTCATAAAAAAATAAAACTATTTCATGATACAAATTTGGACATCCAGGAGAAGTTAATTAATTTTTAGTTACTTTTTTTGTTATTGAAGAAAAGGTACAATAAAAAATAACTGTTAAGTAATTTATTTTATCATTGTGAATGTAATTAGTTGACCGTTGAGATTTACTGGAAGGAATTTATTTTAATATTAAGAAAATGAATGAATATTAATATTTGATACTATAGATAAGAAAAAATACTATTGGCTTTCATAAATAATGCCCCATCTGGTAATGGTGTGGTGTTCACTTATAGTAGTCAGGAAGGTAAAATACAAAAGACAATTTGTAAATTGTAAATTAAAATTTAATAGAATGTATGCAACCGTTATATAGAATTAATAGATAATCTTCAGTGACAATAGTTAAATTACATAAAACAAGATTTGAATTATAGACTATTATTTACCCATAATATTGTGGTTGAAGACACAGACTGGGCAGCACTGATTGGGAGGAATCCTAGTAGCTGGACAATCTATTGGCAACACTGGGCAAGTGACTGATTGTGAACAATGCACCTGTCCATCAATACACATGCATTCCACACATTCTGTTTTCTTCCATTTTGAACCAGTTGCAACTTCCTTACCATTGTGCATGCATGTTTTATTTTCTGGAAAAAATATAAAACACAATAGCTTTAACCATCAAAAATAAATAAAAAATAGTAATTTAATTAAAAAAAGTTTTTGTCTAACATTTATTTTCTTCACAAATTTCTTCAAAAAAAGCATTAGATCCATGAAACAGTTTTTATTTTATTACAGATTTTTTTTTTTTTTCAAATTTGACTAGAATTAGAATATAATAATTTTCTGCATATGCTTGGCAATTCCTTGGAAGATGAACTCAGGCCCTCATAGCAATAGCTTGGTTTTTTGGCATGTATGTATCACTTGATCTTAGAGATTTAATGGGTATCATTATAACTTTTGTTAATAAAATAGTTGTATCTGAGAGCTAAATTCTCTCATAATTAAATATCCCTTATGTTGAAAATATCTGATAATTGCAGCTGAAGCATTAAGAGCAATAGAATAAGAAATAATGAGTGGAAGAGATCATAGATTCTTTGACCAGTTTATTGGAAAATAAAATTTCCCAGAATTAGAGGCTGAATCAGAGCAAATCCATTACTCAGTTATTCATGAAGATGGAGAAAAAATGCAGAGTGTTTTGGAATCAGTGGCATTGTAACTAGTTCATTTTTTGACTTACTCGAAACCTAGCCTTAGAAACCTTCGCCCATTGGTGATTCAACTTCTCCTCTACCCCGGACGACATTGTTCTTGTGGCGGACACTGTAGATAAATAACAGCAAGCAGTGAATGGCAAGAAGAGCTCAACCGAAAAGGAATGAAAATGAGTACCAGCAAAAGCAAGATACTACAAGTGGGAAGGCAAGTGGAATATTTCCAACATACACTGTAACAGAGAGGAAATGAAAGTGGTTACGGATTTCACCTACCTCGGCACAGTAATAGAAAGATCTGGGAAAGTAGACTCAGAAATATCAAATAGAATTAGAAAGGCAAATGCAGTCTACTATCAGATCTGCAATACTGTAATAGGGAAGCGAGAGGTGGGTAGAGGTGTTAAGCTCCATATCTTCAAGTCAGTATATTTGCCGATACTCCTGTATTTAGCTGAAAGCTGGATGTTGATGCAGGAGAGCAGAGTCACATCTGCTGAAATGAAGTTCCTGCAAAGAACAGCGGGAAATACGGAGAAGATATTGTGTCAGGAATGAACAGATAAGCTAAGAACTGGAGGTCGTGCCGTTGAAGGAAATTCTGCAAATCCGCCAGTTAAAGTGGTTAGGTCATGTCATTAGAATGGAGTAACATAGGGATCCCCTAAAAAGCATGGATTACGTGCCAGATGGGAGAAGACCTCCGGGGCAACCGAGGATGTCCTACCTGGAGTACGTTGACAAACTTTCCAAAGGAAGAGGGAAAGATCTCCATCAGGCCAGGTACCTAGCTGGGAATACAGAAGATAAGATGCGGTGGCTAAATGCCCTCTATGCTGATACGGCACCATAGGGAGAAGCAAACGAAGAAGAAGATTACTCGAAAACTATTCATGTCAAGACATTATAATTTCATAACAAACCATTGTGTTAAAATTTGCAGCATTCTCCTCCCTCTTCCTTCTCTACAAAATCTAGTTATTTAAAGTTATAAAATTGAATAAAACTACAAGATTTATGAAAAAAGGAAATTTCAATTCAATATAGGACTTTTTATATAGTGCCCAGTTTTTATACAGTGCCAGTTCTAATTATAGTACATAAAATAAGATAATTTTAATTATAAAATCACCATGGGACTGGCATTGGTAGGAAGGACAGCAAGAACCAGGCTTGCCATTGCCAGGCCTGATGACAACGTGGTGCTGGCCCTGGGGACAGAGCGGTGGTGGGCAAGGGGTTGGCAAGCAAGCACATCCCAATGGCTTGCTGCAACACTCTCCCTCTCCTTGGCTCTTCGGCAACCTGTAGCTGTCGCTTGGGCAGTCAACTTCTGTTTCTTGACATACCACGCCTGTGCAGTTCACCTCTGCAATCAATAAAATACCAAGCTAGAGTACTCAATATAATCAGAAGAAATTTTGGATCTTTTTTACATTAAGGCTGCTAGTTACTTTTTATTACCAAATTATTGCTGTAAAAGTAAACACTTTAATTACCATATGATTAGGCAAACAAGAATACAGTTTAATGGAATATTTATTTTAATTTAATTCAAAGATAATGGCAAAAAAAAAAAAAAAAAAGCAGCCATGTGTTTAAATATTTTAACATGGTTTGTTACGGTTCCTTTGTCTCCATAAAAACTTGCACAAATAAGAATCTAAAATAGGTAGGGATGGAGTTTCAGGGCGATACATGATGAGATTATTACGCCCATAAAACAGGAGTGTTTAAAGTTGGTCAGCTAGTTACTAATAAATTAAAAGCTGATCTGAAGACCATTCGAAGTGACCAAATAACAAGGATCGATGGTAAAGAATCCTAATGTAGGAACATTGATTGTTTAATTGGAAGAGTTGATGCTGTTTTATTAACTAATAATACTATGAAAAATAATGGTAAAATGGGGAATTACAAAATTAACGGAAGGATTAAGGTCATGGTTGCATGCTATCCTTGTCATGGATCACATTATGTTACTCATGTTGATAATCCCAATAAAGATGGTCGCTGCATAACAGCTATTTACTATTTAAATCAGGATTGGTATGTTAGTAAAAATGGTGGATTACTTAGAATATTTTCAGAAGGATGGATTGATAAAATTGCTGATATTGAACATATTTTGATGGATTATTATTTTTTTGGTCTGATCGAAGGAATCCTCATGAAGTGCAATGCAACCTGCTTATAAAACAAGATATGCAATAATGTTTTATTTTGATGCTGCAGAAAGAGAAGAGGCATGAAGAATCTAAGAGATCCCTCCTTATGCCACACTCTTTTCTATTTCTCCTTTAGCTTTCGTCCAGAGATTCAATTGTTTGTGTGTTGGCTCCAGTTATAGGGTCTACAAAATTGTTTGAATGATTCACTGTAGGGTGCATGTAAATCATACAAGTTAATGTTTCATCTAACTCTTTATATGCCTTCCAGCAATCCAAAATGATCGAAGCTTTTATACAATTTAGAAGAGTATGTGATGTCCTATCTGGTACTGCATAGAGGACACACTCTTTGGTTTCCGTCCACATACCCCAAAAAACCCACTGATGAGTCTACATTTTTCCATCATGTTTTTTCATTTACTAAAACAAGATTCAATGATTTCTACTTACATAGGCAATTTAAACTATAGGCAAATATTTCTCTCAACATATTCTTCCAGTTCCTAACAGTTGGAACTTGTAATAGTGAGTTCTCTAGAACAAAATTTTGTAGTTGTGTATTCCTGTTTCCAGCAATATATAAATAAAAGAACCTTACTAAAAGGTAGTTTTGATTCTTCGAACCGTGTATTTGAGAATAAACACTTATAACTTCTGCAATTTCTCAAATAGCAAACCCACTTTTTTGTTTATTGTTTCATATTTTGTCCATTATCACACTTTTTAAATTTAGGTAACACACCTTTATGTTAGAAAAATGTAATTTTTATGACCAAACATAATTGAATCAATAAAATTTACCTCTTTATCCACTATAGACACAGGGAATATCCTTCTTAATAGAGTTTATAGATGTCATATGGTTTAATTTTTTTTTTTAAACAAGAAAATGATGATTAATTTTAAAGAAATTATTTGGTGATAAAAAGTAACTGGCAGCATCAATGTAAAAAAGACCCGAAATTATAATTGTAAAAGGAATAAACCAATTGAGACTAAGGATTTGTAAAAAGTAAATTAATTTTACTGTTTTGGCCGATACTCACAGCATCTAAACTTTCTTAGTTTCCATCTTATAATTCATTTTGTGCTTTCAGAAAAATAACCAGTTCATTAGACGATAAGAAATATAATCATAAAATAAAACATTTCTACAAGTACCATTGTAATTTATTTTTCTGTTTCTAAAGCACACGGAAATAAATATAAACTAAATACAAATTTCTAAGTATGTAGCAATTTTTCAAGTTATAAATATCAAAACCAAGTTAAAGAGAAGGAGAACTAAGCTATAAAAAAAGAAGGATTTCTGTTATTTAGAGGCATTACATCCTAATAATCTGACTTGCCACCTACTCAGGGGCTGCTGCAGCCATCCATACAATCTAATTGCATCACCCAGCCACATAATCCTGCCAGCGGAGACATGATCTTTCTACTCATTTTTTCCTTAAAACAGGTCATTCATTCACCATTCCATGATGCATCGTAATCCATCCTTGCGATATGTCCTGTCCATCACAGCCTTCCAAGACAGACGAATTGGCTCACATCCAGATCATTAAACTATGTCTTGGCTTCATTGTTAGTCCTCTTTCCTCCAATCATGAAGCATTTCTTGGACCCCTCAATATGCATCTTAAAATTTTAAACTCTCACAGCTGTACATGAGTACTGGCCTAATTATTATGTTATATACTCATTCTACTATCAAAATATTTTTGGAGGGAGAAATAGCACCAATTTCTATTACCAAGGATTTCTATGATTGACCTAAGTATGGGTAACCTTTCGGACTTCACACCTACTTGTTTAAAAGATTAGTTCATTTATAAACACAAAAATGTTAATCGACTATACCTGAAGGGAAGACACAGTCATAAACGTCACAGCAGTCACCAGGGACTCCAACAGCTTCATGTTTGAGGATCCTTTTACTCTTGAAATGGCAAGCTGGAGTCTGAGGGCAGCGCTCAGGCACACAAACACATCCCCAGCCACCAGCCTTCAGCTCAGGAGTCAGGAGGGCAAGCAGCCTTTTCTTCACAATCCTCGACAGTGCATTCAGCCCCACTAAAAAAAACAAAAACAATTCTATATAAAATATCTAGGAGGGCCAGTATTCAATAATAAAACTAAATATAACAGACTATATTGATTATGATATTGAAACTTCAAAAAAGTATCCAAAGTTAAAGCTTCACTCATGAACCTTTAGTGGCCTAAACCTTTATACTCAAAAAGATTATATAATGACAAATGTAATAGTGAAATATACTAAAATGTTGATGTAGATACTTGCATATATTTGGCCATCCCTTGAGGATGTACTCAGGCCATCATAGCAATTGGTTGATTTTTTGTTATTGTGACAATACATCACAGGATCTAAGGAATTCCATGGGTATCTATATAACTTGTGTTAATAAAACAGAAAAAACAGCTTTATCTGAGAGCTGATTTCTCTCAGAATGAAATATTGGCATCTCTTATGGGGTAAAATATTACAAATACATTTAATCCCAGAGTTTATTGAATCTAGATCTTACATTGGTATTGATTTTTGATGTAAGTGTTTTGCCTCCAGCTCCATAAAAGCTTTTTAATACTTTTAGTAACACTTTAAGATGTCGAAGTATTCTAAAGTTTTTCAATGGTTGTCAAAAGAGTTTTCATGAAAATCTGATTCGGGTTAAAATTGCTTAAGAGGTGGCTGATAGCCGATAATAGGCATTAAATTTATGCGGGGAGCTGAAAGGCCGTCACGAGTAAAAGAGGTTACGATAAGAAAGAGCTTTTATCGAAAGGACCACAGTTTGCATTTCATTAATTCTTCTACCTGCTAACTTTATCCATCGGCTATCGATATCAAGGTGGCACCGCCAATATAATCCTCCTATCCTCCTCTAAAACAGGGCCACTAAAAGCTGGAAAGAATCAGGTGCAAAGTCCCTAGTTCTTTTCATGCTCAAATTGAAAACTTACTTATCATGAATCAGCCCTCTTAATAATTGATGAGGAATGTAAAGAAATGCGACTTAGTATGTACTGTTTATTTGCATCAATTGGTCATTGTCGAATAAAGGGGAAAATTTCTATTTATTATTTTCTAATATGCGATGCCCATCACATGTCAATTTCTGGGGCTGCTGATCAAGATGCAAAAGACGGACGTACCTCTTTTTAATTCTGATAAAATCTACAAATATCTAAGAAAAAGAACGTTGTTCACGTAATTAATTGGTTGTGGTAAAAAAAACAACGCCAATTATTAAAAAAATTAGGTACTCCTGGGTTAAGACGCGGAAACTATACAACTAAATACTTTATCAAGTACTTTTTTGCAAACCGGTAAAGAAATAGGGCTTGAATTAATAAGGATAAGACGAAATATATTATTACTAGTAGAAACGGTGGCGATCTTGGAGTTATTGAAATATCCTGGATATACATTAGAACACGTAGAGAAATATAAGTCCTCAGGTTCTATGATAAATAGAAAAAACAAAATTCAGCAGGAAATGAAGTCATGGTTAAAGGCGGGATATGCATGCTATTATTCAGTAGCGAAATCGCTTAGCTCGCTGCTTCTACCAAGAAACTTAAAGGTTAGGATTTATAAAACTACTACAACACCGACGGTTCTATAAGGCCGCGCTACATGTTGAGAAAAAAGGTTGATGTAGGTGAGGTGAAAGTGAGGTCTTGTGAGAGTTCACGAAAGTAGTGGGAGAGGGGGGGGAAGGCTAAAAAAAAAAAAAAAAAAAAAAAAAAAAAAAAAAAAAAAATGGACATCAAATATTACTTTTGAAAAAATCCTATAATATCATTGAATATTATTTAAAAAAAAAAGATAAAAACTAAATGATAAAGTTATATCAAAACAAACAAGTGTAATATACACACCACGAAAACATGTTTTTTAAATGTAGAAACTCCATTTTAAGAAATTTTACAATAAAAAAAAAAAAAATGATGAAGTAATATAGAAAATTCGGTAACTGAATATTTATTATAATACGCTGAAAGTATGTGAGGGTACACGATAATTCACTATCACTCTTCTCTTTTTTCTTTGAAGAATGAACGACACTTCAAGATTTTCGAGAGTGAGGTTGTTTGTTTGTTTATTCGTTTAGCGTCACTTTTATGCTGCTATGGCTAATCGGACGATGCTACAGTGGGAGTCCTAAATTTTGCCTATCCAGGTTTTATTAGGATAGGGATCTTTAACGAGTACCTGACATCGCACATGCTCGGGACCACCTTTTAACGTCCCCTCCGAAGGACGGCATAACAAAGGATTTTTTACTCCCATTAAAAAATCCTAGGGCCACCCGCGGGTTTGAACCCGTGACCTTTGGCATAGAAAGCTGTTATGCTAACCACTACGCTATGGGTGGCCCCATCGAGAGTAAGGTTCTGAGTAAAATATTTAGTCCAAAGAGATATGATACCACTGAGGAATTCAGAAGTTTACACAACATGGAATTACGCAGCTTGTACCCTGTCAGTATAATTGAGATAATAGCATATCAGCTACTCAAATAGACGTGTACTATACGCTAAGCTCAGTGAAGAAGTAACTCCTAAAAGCTTAATATGAGCTAGAGGTAGAACGAGGTGTTGGTTGGGAGGATTGCGTTAAGTTTGATCTCAGGGGCTTGGGGCTTGGACGGCGATCATTGGACGAATGTGCTAAGGCAAAATTTGGTTTTGTCGGCATCCAACCTCCGGGTTCGCCGAGTTTATTGTTATTATTCTCTATAATTGTTGAACTTAATACGATGAAAAAATCGTGACGCCAGTTTACGATCGGATATATAAGTATAAAAAATATATATATTGAAATTGTATTGAATCCTATAAAAAAAAAAAATAAAAAAAATTTTAATTATATTTTTATAATTTTTAAAAAATTAGTAAGGAATATATCTATAAAAGCATAAATTTGACTGAAATTTACTGATTTAATAATTGGGAATGATAAACACAAGTAAAGACAAAAATGTACATAAGAGGTTATTTTTACTTTCACCTACTATGAAATATATGGTTAGGGAAAGAATTGCGATCGTGAAAAATTTCCTAAGAATGAAAAAAAAAAAGCCAGTAAAAAGAGTCCAACAAAAAGGTCTGTGTGTGTGTGTGTGTGTGTGTGTGTGGTAAGTCTATCGTGAAAACGAAAAGTCGCATGAAACTATAATTTCACATTTAAGACAACTATACGCCTGTGATGTTATAGCAACTTTTTCACTAAAATTGGCTGACCGGAAGTTCTACTTCATACCATGCATTTTGCATCTTTTTACAATTTACTCAAAACCGGCTCTAACCATTTTGATAAATCTCACTACATCGATGGAAAATTTAGTGGGCTTTAATAAGATGTAGGTTTCATTCTGATTGAAATAGTCTGACAGGGATTAAACGCCAATATTTTAGATTTTCTTCCAGTAAAGTACCTTTAATTTTGATGATTTAATAAAAACAACCATATAATCTTTTTTAGCATTGAAAACAACAACAGCTATATAGATATATAATACACCGTTGGAAAGCGAAAGGTTTCGGAAATAATATTATCTTATACAAAAAATTTTAAGAGTTAACGAAGAATGATGAAAAAACGATAAAACTAACTTCTTTTCAAAAAAGGAAATAATATTTCTTGCACTAAAAGTGCTTGATGTTTGGATGAGCTGCCTAGTTGCTTAAACAAGAAGTGAATAAGGTCTCTGAGAACATAATGAAATGGGGAAAAGAAAAGGCAGGGAAGGAAGATGAGATGTTTACTGAAGGCAACTGGGGTTGATGGACCTCGAATACATGGTTAGTCCGCCATCAACCAGAAATTGAAAGACAAAAAAATTACAATGTTCATTTCGCGTTTGGAATGCCGGTTTTCGCTTTTAGTTGTGATATATCCAATTTAAACTGATGTAGATTTTGCTAGGAATTGAAGTGTCGTCCGAGTTATATAGATAATGCAAAAAGTGCCTATATTAGATAGATAGATAGATAACTGTTTTTTTTTCAGCATATTACAATAAAAGTATAATAATCTTACAATTTATAAAAAAAAAAAAAAATTAATAGAACTATGGTCTTTTAGACCGTCTAGTCCGGAGCCGACCTGTTCAATTTTACAAATTGTACAACACTAACAATATAAGTAAAACAAATCTCAGTCACTGATTCAACGATTTCTTCGCCAGGCTTAATACAACAAAGCAATAACAATAAACAATTTCTATTTTATATATATATATATATATATATATATATATATATATATATATATATATATATGACAATTTTCAAATATGATTAAATTCTTTTATTAGTTTGTATCTGTAAAACCATGCTAGTTTACAATAATTATACACAACCATCCAATTTTAGCCGTTAAGACTGGTTATTACTTCATCGATGTTTAAAAATTCTTTCCTAAGTAATTAATTCTAATTTCACACGAAATCGGGCATGTAGCGAGGAAATAAAACGTATTTTCTACTTCTCTTCCATTACAAAGCGATCATATCTCATTGTTATTTGGTCAAAATCTATTGTAGTTCGGTATACCAATTCACATCTAACTTTAAATATCCATTTCACCCCATTAAAACTTAATTTGGTATCAAACAAATACTGCGTCCCATAATCATAATTTAAGGTTTTATAAAAAAACATTTTTTCTGAGACTACAGCCCTTTGTATAAATTTTGATCTATAAATACCTGTTAGGGATTCTCTAAACAGTAAGATTAAAGCCCAGCTATTTTGGTTGTTAAGGTGTATGTCTATAGGAATATTATGTTTTTGAGCCACTTCTCTTAAATCTTTTATCCAGAAAATATTTTGTTTGTTTGTTTATTTATTTAACGTCACTTTATGCTACTATGGCTAATCGGCCGATACTGCAGTGGGAGTCCTAAATTTTGCCTTTCCAGGTTTTATTAGGATAAGGATCTTTAACGAGTACCTGACATCGCACAGGCTCGGGACCACCTTTTAACGTCCCCTCCGAAGGATGGCATAACTAAGGATTTTTTACTCCCGTTAAAAAATCCTAGGACCACCTGCGGGTTTGAACCCGTGACCTTTGGCATAGGAGGCTGTTATGCTAACCACCCAGCTACAAGTGATCCCTCAAATATTTTGTTTAATTACTCCCTAATTAATGAAATATGGCAGTCTATTGTTTGGCAGATTTTTAACTTTTAGAATATAGTTATGTTGTATTTTTAATGTTTTCATGAACATTGGGACTATTTTGGTTTCGATGTGCAGTGAGTATCATGGTGTATGGCTTAATATGTATATGGCTTATGGCAGGCTAAATATTTTTTTAATGAAATAATAGAAGAGTTTTTAAGTTTCTATATATTCCTTACTTTCCCATGCCTCAGCCATTATCTTATGAAAGATTTAAAAACGGCGTTGAATTCTTCAAGTTTTGATGTATAGTGTATAGTATGGTTTAGTAGTAAATTTTTCCATTTGGAGTTGATTGCCATTTTAGCTTTTGATAACTTCTGCTGCAAATGTTTTTTAAGGATAGTGTAGGTGTAAGGATAATACCCAGGTATTTATATTCATTCACTATTTCTATTGCTTGGTTATTGAAAAACCATTTTTCGTTTCGACCGCGTTTACCTCCTCCATTTCTGAAAATTACTAATTTAGACTTATTCAAATTGACCTGAAATGCCTATATTAAATGGAATAATTCAAAGGAACTGCCCCGGACCAATTAAACGCGCCATGTTATAATTTATCATTAATACGGGCTTATTGGCTAGCGATCAAATTAAATGTAACGGCATATGGAATTACATTTAATACATGGTTCAGGTCTAATTAAACAACGGTTTCCAATTAAGCTAATTACAAATTAATTATATAATAATTACACCGCCGTTTTCTCTACAGCCATTGTAACTCACATCATAAGCACTTCGTAGAATTATGCCATGCAGGGCAGTTCTATAAAGATGATTTTGTATTGATATATGATACGACATAATGCCCGACAGGCAAATTCTTTAGTGTACTTAACAGGAAATACGTTTATATAGCGTGTCCGGCACGGTGAGACATGTCGCGTGTCGACAAAGACGATCCGACATTCTTGAAAAAAATACTTTCTGGCACACGCTACGTGTCGGGCAGGTTCTGCAGTGTGACTACAGTCTAAGTCTAAGACTCCATCCACTCCATCAGTCACACTCATGATCAATAAAAACTTTTATATTGTACCTTTAATATTTTCATTTTTACTTTCACTTCATGAAATATATAGTATGGGAAAGTATTGCGATCACGAACATTTTCAGCAGAAATACACGTTTCGGGTCCTTAAGCAATAACGAAAACGAATAGCCGCAAATAACTGAAATTTCTTATTTAAGAAAATCATCAGCCCGAGATGTTACAGCAACTTTTTCATCGAAATTGGCTAACCAGAAGAGTCACATTTTTCTTTCCAGGCGTTTTACCTAAAATTATACTAGTTTTTAATTATACGATTTAATTATACTAGTTTTGTCGATCTAAAATTTAATAGGCTTTAATATCATATAAGTTTCATTCTGATTGAAATAGTCTGACAGAGCTTGAATACAGATTTTTTAAATTTTCAAACTATAGGTGAAAAAAGCAAAAATATTTTTTTAATGTATTTTTTATGAATAAAATTGGAGGCTGATTTATATATTCACCACGCTTTTATTAAAAATTAATGCACACTGCTAAAATGCCATCATCAGGTGCAAAGGAACAAATTTATCTAGTGTGAGTGGATGCTTACAACCAGAAGCCTCATGTCTAAATAACAAACAACAACGATTTTTATTGAGTAAAATTAAAATCTGTCCCAATTTGGACATCAATAGTAGTGGTGTAAGATATCATACATACTACATTTATACAATATTTACACGGAATAAAATCACAATAAAATGTTTATACAATAATGAATCAATACAATAAAGTCGAGAAATCACTCATAACTATATACACATGCACACACTCATACATACTTCACATTGAGTGGAGAATCTAGCCAGTGCTAGAACTCCAATATATACATATTTACAAAGTCGCGGGGCCACTGCCGTTTCGTCATGTCTATTTAAGTAATTTTTTGACGGAGCGGCGTGGTCTAGTGGATGGAGCACTAGTCTACTCTTCCCTGGGTTCGAATTCCAGCTGTGGCAGAATATTATTTATTTCTGTTAATTCAGCTGGGGGAGGGAGGCGGCCCTTGGGTACGGAGACCCTCCTGGGGCACACCCAGCCTCTATAAAGTGGGTATCCAAAGTGGGAAAAAACTTGGCCTAATCACCGTTGGCATAGCAACAGTATGAATCTCTATATTTACTGAGCCCAAGACCCTTCATGGGTTGTAGAGGTACAGTTTTTTTTTTTTTTTTTTTTTTTATGATTTTATTTTTTCTTGAACTTTTGAACTGTAATATAGATGTATAATATAGCGTTGGAAAGATAAAGGTTTTAGAAAAATATTATATTTTACACAAAACTTGTTTGTAGAATAATGAAAAGCGGATTAAACTAACAAATTACGATAGGTAATTTAATTAAACACAGATTTCTAACGAAACTTGGAGTAATTAATTCCTTAACCTCCTTACTTTTTTATTCATCTGTGACTGTATTTGAAAATGTTTAAACTTTTTTTGACATTGGAAATAAGTGAATGTTGTGTGCTGCGCGCACCCGACTGTCATAAATTGTTTAAAATCATTTTATTATAACAGAAGTTGGAAGTTATTTGAATTCAGCTTGAACAGTGAACAATCAACAGTCTAGAGAAATCACTTTTGTGAGGCCAGAAGTCAGTACTACAAGGGATTTCTGACAGAGAGGACAGTATTTAACAAGGTCTGTTATCGAGTCGGACCGGACGGTAAGCCAAAAGCAGACTTGCAGACGTGCCCTAAAATATAGAGGTCACTTCCTGGACATAGATTGAGCTGTATACTTCGGAGGATGAGGCCCCTGTAAATAATGTGTTAATATTAAAGGCTGCCATGTCGGATTTATGAGACGGGACATTAGCTCAATGATTGATGCTCCTTCGCCAAATCCATCATTTCTTCTCAAGCAAATCCAATACCTTTAGTATGGGATCATCTCACAGGCACCTCAATCCAGGCCAGATTTCGCTGTCATTTCGAGGCAATAACCAACCTGATAATCGATATTACTTCATCCTATTCAATTAGTTCGAAACGCTGTTCCTTGTTAAGCAGGTAATTTAAGCGACAGGTATCCATTTAAATACTTGTTGTACTTACGTCGTTCATTCATCATATTAATTTAAAACTAGCAGACTCAACAGACGTTGTTCTGTCTTAACTATGAAAGTCACTATTCGTTGTTGGCAATAAGAAACCTGTTAGATGATAAGTTTGACCCTGATCCTAGAAAGATAAAGAGATAGTGAATAGATGTAATACTGGACATTTTTTGTACCACCATGTGAATCAAGACATTTTGTCATAACTGCAGTTCTCCCATCAATTTTATGTAATAAAAAGAAAAAATTACAGCCTCCTTTTGGTAATTTACCAAGCAACGAAACTACTTTAATCCATTAAAATTGATACACCATTTTAATTGAAAGCTGCGAACGATTTTTGCATCAGGCATTTGTTGATAAAGGTATAAATCATTTTTCAATATATTTATCTCGAATGGCGGCATACACTTTTCTATTAGTAAAATTGGTCTAGCTGTTGAAATGTGATGCTGTGACCCAGAGAAATGGAGATTCATTAATATATATATATATATATATATATATATATATATATATATATATATATATATATATATATATATATATATATATATATGTGTGTGTGTGTGTGTGTGTATGTATATAATTATTACAATAGAAAATATTAAAGAAAACTCAGCGACTATCATGTTAATATTAATAATGTTCCGCGAAACTTTCTTCTTATTATTTTTTTTTCTATAAGAACCTTCTCCTTACAATTACAAAAAAAAAAAAAAAAAAAATACAGCCATTTTACTTAAGGAGTTCTCTCTCTCAACTATATCGTTGCATTACAAGAGGTTCGCTGGCCAGGGGAGGGTTCGTTAACAGAAGGAAAGTATACTATTTGGTACGGGGGGAGCGTTAATTATTGTCTAGGTACCGGGTTTCTGATTAGGAATAGATTTCCGCATTACGGGACGTACAGTTCTTTAGTGAAAGAATATCGGTTGCTATATTTCACGGGCGTTGGTTTAAAATCGCGTTTATAAACATTCATTCTCCCACCGAAGACAGTGATGATGAAGTAAAATGCGAATTTTATGATAAACTAGAGTCGGTTTACGATAAGTTACCGCGAAATTACATTAAGATAATACTAGGCGATCATGTTTTAATACAAAAGAGATGGCAAAGTAGCATAATTAACGTGAGATCGTATCGGGGTGCAGAATGCGGTTCTGATCATGAATTAGTAATCGCGAAACTTCGACAAAAACTAAATACAAAAAAGAGAACACCGAACTATATTCGTCCCGAGAATTTTGATTTAGTTAAATTGAACAACCTCGAAATTGGAAAACATTTCGCGATAGAAGTAAAAAATCGGTTCGAAGCTTTGGAATCTTCAGACGAGGAACACAAAGATGTAAACAAATTATGGGAAGGGATCAGGGATAATATTAAAGAGGTCGGTAATTTATGTCTTCGAAAAATCGAAAATAAAAAGAACAAACCTTTGTTCGACAGGGATTGTCAAAATATGTGCGAAAAAAGAAAAACCGCTAAACTGAATTCCTTAAATAATCCAAGCTATAATAATGTGGCTTATTTTCGGTTAGTAAAAAATGAAACTTCAAAACTCTTAAAAAATAAGAAAAGAGAGTATCTTAAAGGCAAAATAATCGAAATAGAAAAACACAGAAACGGAAATAAAGGTATGATGTACAAAGGTATAAACCAATCGCGTAAAAGATTTGAACCTCTATTGAATGCGGTTAAAGATGCAAATAGCAATATAATTGCGGATCCTTCTGAGATATTAAATAAATTTAAACAACACTTTAACGGCACCTTAAATACGGAAAATAATAATCAATCTCCTCTCTCTGAATATCAGAGCGCTGAATCATGGATAGACGCACCGAGTAAAGAGGAAGTCGAAATGGCGATAGGAAAATTAAAACGTTATAAGGCTGCAGGAAATGATAATATCACGAGTGAATTAATCAAGGCGTGTGGAGAAGCGGACGTTTCCAAAATACGTTTTTTAGTTAAAAAGATCTGGGAAACTGAAAAAATGCCCGAAGAATGGAAAGAATCAATACTTATTCCGATTCACAAAAAAGGACCGAGGTCGGATTGTAACAACTATCGTGGGATCTCTCTTCTCCCAGTATGCTATAAAATATTCTCGTCAATTCTAACTAGTCGAATCACGGAATACGCTGAGGAAATTATCGGAGATTACCAATGTGGTTTTAGGCGGAATCGCTCGACTATTGACCAAATATTTTTCTTACGTCAAATATTAGAGAAAAAATTGGAATACAACGGTGTAGTCCATCAACTTTATATCGATTTTAAAAAGGCTTATGATTCAATAGACCGTCAGAAGCTATATAACATCATGATTGAACAGGGAATACCTAGAAAGTTAGTAAACCTAGTAGAGATGTGTTTGTCGGAAACATTCCATAAAGTTAGAATCGGTCATAATTACTCGAGAGATTTGAGGTGCGATCGGGTTTGAAACAGGGTGACTCCCTTTCACCTGTGTTATTTAATATAGCTTTAGAATATGTCATAGAAAAGGTGATGTGTACCGAGAAAGGCTTAAATATGGGTGACAAGATTCCGGTTTTGGGGTATGCCGATGATCTGGTACTGCTGGGCTAAGACACGGAAACCATACAACTAAATACAAGTGTGTTAATAAAAACCGGTAAAGAAATAGGTCTCGAATTAAATACCGATAAGACGAAGTATATGATTAGTAGCAGAAACGGTGTCGATCTTGGTGATATTGATTTATCAGGTCATACTTTTGAACACGTAGAGAAATTCAAGTAATTAGGTTCAATAATAAATGAATGCGATAAAAGGAAATGCGTGTTATTATTCAGTTGCTAAGTTACTTAGTCCGCGGCTTCTATCTAAAAACTTAAAGATTAGAATTTATAAAACTATTATTCTTCCAACGGTTCTTTACGGATGTGAAACGTGGCCGCTTACTTTGAAGGATGAACAACGGCTTAAGGTTTTCGAAAATAAGGTATTGCGTAAAATATTTGGTCCGAAGAGAGATGAGGCCAATGGGGAGTTTAGAAGGTTGCACAATGCGGAATTGCGGAACTTGCATCCTGTGAATATAATTGAGCTGATTGCATCGCGGAGACTCAAATGGGCGAGTAAAGTTGTTGGTCTCGATGACGAGCGGATTCCGAGAAAGTTGGTATTTGCTGATCCGACTGGTAGGCGTCCGAAAGGTAGGCCGAAGCGGAGATGGGAGGATTGCGTTAAGGCTGATCTCGGGAGCTTGGGCTTGAATGGTGAATATTGGACGAGTCTGTGTAGGCGGAATTTGGTGGTATCGGCATCGAACCTCCGGGTTCGCTAAGCCTATTATTATTATTATTATATCTCTCAACTACGTGGAGATAGAAAATAAAGTACATATCCCTTTATTCTTTTTGGTCATATATATCCATACCCTGTACCTTCTAGCTCACGTGAGTGGGCTGTGTTTCTTTTTTTACAATAAACAGCGATAATTGACTTCAGGAACATCTATTTACACACACACACACACACACACACACACACACACACACACACACACACACACACATATATATATTTATATATGCACAGATCCATTAGAGGAATATATGAATATAACATAA
The DNA here is from genome assembly GCA_023052935.1 of Piezodorus guildinii. Classification (NCBI taxonomy): domain Eukaryota; kingdom Metazoa; phylum Arthropoda; class Insecta; order Hemiptera; family Pentatomidae; genus Piezodorus; species Piezodorus guildinii. The sequence continues at coordinate 36,094,121 of CM041293.1, read as the reverse complement.
TAAAAGAAAATACTATAACAAAAAGAGATAAAGATAATATAACCAATAAGATAAGAAATAAGATAAAGGTAAGTAAATAAAGCTATTGAACAACTAGTCAAGACACAACACATACTGAAGCACGTTTCCCCCCACTCCCGATTGGTTACATTTATGCACTTTAGGCAGTCTTGGTTACAATATATATATATCTATTTACTATATATATATATATATATATATATATATATATATATATATATATATATATATATAGATGGAAAAATGTTTTTTTAGGTTAAATAATCTAACAATAGATGTATGTACTATAATATAAGTTTACGACCTTTTCGTCGTTCTGTAATTGCTCTGTATATAATATTTTTTCTAAAATATTTGAGTTTACAACCATATATTATACATCGATATTACTATTCTTGTGTTGGGGGGAAAACAAAGTTTGCTCTTTTTCCTTTATATATAAGTGTTAATATATAATTACATTTCATATTAAATATAACTATGACATTATAAAGTGTAAAATTGTCAAATATTATGTTGAAACAATACCTGAAAACTTACTGAACAGCGATTATGCGAGTTTCAAACTTAAATCAATCCTAATCAGTTAAAATAATTTTCTGTTTGAGCGATGAAGAAGAATATTGGAAGATTGGATGACAAAGTAATGCAATTAATTTAATATTGTTAATAGAATCCCGAGGGCTTGAGAAGTTTCCATCAGAGCTGGGGGCTGGAATAGGATCAGGGAAGGCTTTAATCACTACAACAAATATTTGCATCTGATCATCCCTTTTTCTTTCCAACCTAGCAAAAGTTTTTCCTTCAGTTTTTATTTCTTGATAAGGTCATTTATTCCATTACAGCTCAATCTGACAGCTCTAGGGTTCATGACGAAACTCGATAAATGAGATTAAGCAACAGTGGAATTGAGATACATTTCTTCGTACTTATCATAACTCATCATAATCAGGGATGTTCAGAATTTTAATTCATGTTTAATAATTGTGTACTAATTAAAATTAAAATATGGATGACAATGGCGGTAGGGCTATTTGAACAAAAAATAAATTTAAAATGAATTAAAAATAAAATTAAATTCAACATCGATTTAAAAAAGGATTATGATTCTATCACCAACCGTAGGCTTAATAATGTTTCGATGATCAGAGAATTCAAATATGTCAGTTATTCGAAGTTAATCTAAACTATCGATATAACAGTTTCTGATTAACATTATTCCGAGAAGTTTGAGTTATTTCATGTTTATAACCCAATGAATCCCTTTTTCATTTAAATTATAAAATATTTATTAGACACGAGATTTCAGTAAACATTAAGTTGCTTTTATTGAGGCTGTAAGTATTTGTCATTTAACTAAAAGTTATTCAGATCGAGAAATGTCAATTATACATGCTTACTTTGTAGGCTGAAAACGTTTCAAGGTTTTCGAGGGTAAGGTACTACGTAAAATAATTGGTCCAAAGAGATAACAGGCTGCTGTGGAATTGAGAAGGTAACACAACGCGAAATTGCGGAGCTTGTATCCTGTCAGTATACGTTAGTTGGTAGCATCGTGTGTTGAGGTGCTAATCCCAGTGAACAACGAATTCCGATAAAGTTGATATACCCTGAACCGACTGGTAGGCGTCGAGGCGTCGTTGGGAGGATTGTGTAAAGGGGGTAATGGGCTTGACGGTGATCATTGGAAGAATATGTATAGGCGGTATTTGGTAGTATCGATAAGCCTTCGGTAAGCCTATTATTATTATTATTAACTAACGAATCTGTGAAGGCTAGAATTAGTGGAATCGACATGGAACCTGTTATTATTATTATTATGAATACGATATATCTGTGGCGGTCGCGAATGAGTGGTAAAGTCAAAATCTTTCATTTTACAGGTGAGCGACTTAAAGTTTTACATAATACCAAAATAGAGTTATTAATTACAGCTTTCTTTAAACCTAAAATTTTTCCACCAAGAAATGTCTTTAACCAATTTAACACGACGTAGGAGAAGATCTGAGGGAGCGATACGTGAAGTTAACTCATTTTTGATATAACTCGAGTTATCTAGTTTTTCACGACCGCCACAGATATATACTATAATTTTCGTGATATCCGAACATAGAGACTGATATGAGAAAAATACACCTTGAATTTAACTAACAAAGAGAATGGTAAAACACGTAGCATCCATCGTTCATGGAAGAAAATGGATTCGAAATGTAAAAAAAAAAAAAAATAATAAAAAAATAATAAAATAAAAAATAAAAAAAATAAAAACAAAATGGAATTAGCTTGGAATGATAGATCACCAAAGAACAAACACCAAACAAAACAGTTGAAAAATGGGAGGTTAAACCAGAGAGAAAAGCTCCGAGAATCGGTATAAGATGAAGGAAAGAAAGAAGACCTAATAATCGAAAAAAAAATGAAAAACTGGAAGGCAAATAAAAAGCAAAAGAGGCCCCATAAATGTACCATCTTTATTTAGCATCTTATACTTGGGAGCTTGACGACTAATAATAATAATAGTCTTACCGAACCCGTAGTTTGGATTAGCAAATGCCGCCCACACAGACTCGTCCAATGATCACCGTTCAAGCGCAAGCCCCCGAGATCAGCCTCAACACAACCCTCCCACAATACCTACCTTTCGGAAGCCTATCAGTCTCGGAAACCGTTCCTCACTGAGACCAACAACTTTACTCGCCCATTTGAGTCTCTGCGATGTTATCAACCCAATTATATTCACAGTGTACAAGCTCCGCAATTCCGCTTTGTGCAACCTTCCAAACTCCCCAGTGGCCTCATCTCTCTTTGGACCATATATTTTGCGCAGTACTTTACTTTCGAAAATCTTAAGGTGTTGTTCAATCTTCAAAGTAAGCGGCCACGTTTCACATTCGTAAAGAACCGTCGGAAGAATAATAGTTTTATAAATTCCAACCTTTAAGGTTTTGGACGAGCTACGTAATTTCGCGACTGAATAATAACACGCATTTTTCGTCTTTAACCGAGACTTTATTTCCTCCTAGATTTCATTTTTTTTTATCATTGAACCTGAATAATTAAATTTCTCTACCAGTTTAAAAGTATGTCCTGATATATCAAAATCACCATCATCGTCACCGATTCTGCTACTAACTACCGGTTTTTATTAATTAATAGTTGTTTTTAATTATCATAATTTTCGTGATTCGAATAAACCTGAAGTGGATTTTATGCCACAGAAACGTCCAGTCTAGGCGCCAGGAACACGGTGATAAACTGATACTTAAGTGCCACAGTTCAGTTCTAAATATATATTCGTTATAGAGTTCATTTTAAAATAACTCCAGTACGTATTGGTTTTATCGTTATAGACTCCAGCTGGCCAGAACGTTCTCCAGGGCAGCTGGAAGGCATGCTGCCGGGATCTATTGGCCCTGAAGAGGCAGGACACCAATTGGCTCTAAGTGAGCCATTATAGGGGCGATCAGTTGACCTCTCTCTGAGGTGAGGCCCACCATGAGGGAATCAAGTCACAATGCCCGCCAGATCGGGCCTTCTCTCCAGGCACTGCTAGATCATTCAAAGCTAGGCAATCGACTCCCATTAATGTGAGGTCAAGTACCAACAATGGTATCAATGGCCCATTCCAAAATGAGCATTTATAACACTTAAGAAGTTATAAAACAGTACTGACATCCCAAGCATTTATTAATGATTGTTTATACTGTATTCTAAGTAACTGATGAACCATTGATTTCATCGTGAGATGGTATGATAGAATATTATGGGTAGAGAAGACTCAGTAGAGAATAAAAACAATGAACTTTTGCTTTTAAAGAGTGTATATTTATCAGCCGAAAAGCCTCTGACCCAGCCATCAATTTTCTTACAGGGTTCTCCGAAAGTAATCATCCTAAGATAGATAATACAAGAATACTTAATAGATTCTTTTTTTTTTTTTTAGGGGGATGTTTTAAAGTAACAGTTTTTCAACGTAATTTTTATAAGCTATCGGATATTGTAATAAATACCGATATGACAAAATATAAAATTAGTAGCAGAAACGGTGCCGATCTTGGTGATATAAATATATCAGGACAAACTTTTGAACACGTAGAGATATTTAATTATTTAGATTCAATGACAACAAGAAAAAATTATATCCAGGAAGAAATAAAGTTCCGGTTAAAGGCGGGAAATGCGTGTTATTATTCATTTTCCGAAATTACTTAGTTTGCGGTATCTTTCTAAAACCTTGAAGGTTAGAATTTATAAAATTATTATTCTTCCGACGGTTCTTTACGGATGTGAAACGTGGCTGCTAACTTTGCTAACGTCTTAAGGTATTCGAAAATGTGGTACTGCGTAAAATTATTGGTCCAAAGAGAGACGAGGCCACTGGGGAGTTTTTAAGGATGCACAACGCCGAATAGCGGAGATTGTACCCTGTGAATATAATTGAGTTAATAGCATCGCGGAGACTCAAATGGGCGTGTATAGTAGTTGTGCTCAGTGAAGAATGGATTCCGAGAAAGCTGGTATTCGCTGAACCGACTGCTAAGCGCCCGAAAGGTAGGCCGAAGCGTCGATGGGAGAATTATGTTAAGGCTAATCTTAGGGGCTTGGGCTTGAACGGTGATCATTGCACGAGTATGTGTGGGCGAAGTTTGGTGGTATCGGCATCGAACCTTCGGATTCAGTAAGCATATTATTTTTATTATTATTATCGAACATTGGTAAATTAGCGTAATAACGCTTATGAATCCATAGACCGTCAGTAGCTATATGAAATCACGATTGAACAGATAATACCTAGAAAGTTAGTAAGACTTGTAACGATGAGCATGTCCGAAACATTCAATAAAGTTAGTGCCAGTACGCCGATGATTTAGCACTGCTGAGCGTTGATGCGGAAATCATACAACTAAATGAAAGTATTTTAATAAAAACCGGTAAAGAAATAGCACTTGATATAAATACCGATAAGACGAAATATATGTTAGTAGGAACGTTGAAGATCTTAGTGATATTTATATATTAGGAGATACGTTTGAACAGGTAGAGAAATTTAAGTATTTAGGGCCTATGATAAATAAAAAAAAACGAAATCAAGGAGGATATAAACTTGTTGTTAAAGGCGGGGAATACGTGTTATAATTCCGTTCCGAAATGACTAAACTCGCGGCTTCTGTCAAGAAAATGTAAGGTTATAATTGATGAAACTACAATAGTATTATAAACGGTTTTGTACGGATGTGAAACTGGGTCCCTTACTTTGAAGGATGAACAACGCCTTAAGGTTTTGAGAATAAGGTACAGCGTAAAACAATTGTTCCAAAGAGAGATTGGGAAATAAAGAAGGTTACAGAACCCAGAATGACGGAGCTTGTAACCTGCCAGTATAATTGAGTTGATGGCATCTCAGCGACTCAAATGGGCGAGAAAAGTTGTGTTATTGACATTGAATCTTGGGGTTATTATTATTCGGGCATTGGTTGGTTGGGGTTAGTTCAGCTTGATGTGAACGTCAGAAGAAACAAGCTTAACTCAGTGGATCGATGCCAGTTTAATCTTGTAGCTCCTTCATTAGCTTCTGACGTCATCAAACTGGAGGCGGTAAGCCGCTTATTTTTATAATGAAGGGATACTCCTGTTGCAATTTAGCTTGTTAAGTTTACTCAGAGTTTCTGGAGATCTAAAGTATTATAAAATAAGTAAATAAAAGTAATTTATACTGTCAGGCCTTTGACAGAAAATGGCACGATGGGTTGCTCGCTAAGTTAAAAACTTGTTTTAGTCCAACATATTTGATTTTACAATCGTACTTGGAAGATAGGTTTTTCAGTGTGAGGGTAGAATAAGAGTTCTATAGTATTAAACAAATAAAAGCAGATATACCTCAAGGCAGCGAATTAGGTCCAACACTGTTTAATGTATATTGCTCTGACATCCCACAACATCTAGAAATACTTACAGCAACCTTTGCCGACGATTCAGCTATCCTGACATCCAACAAAGATGCCTCTAAGGTCTCTCAGGCATTCCAAGAATATCTGGATGACATAGCTGGCTGGGCAAGAAAATGGAAAATCAAAATAAATGAATCAAAAAGTTTGTCGCAGGTCTTTTTCAATAATATTCCAATACCAGTGTCCGACACAGTACGTTATTTAGACCTTTACCTTGACAAACGACAGACAAGGACATACCACTTCGGTCGAAAAAGAAAAGAACAGAATCAACGATATCGACTTCTTTCGAGATTACTAGACAAACGTTTAAAATTATTATTGACATAAAAAAATTAACAATTTATAAGGTACTGATAAAATCTATATGGAATTATGGTATCGAGGTATGGGGAACTGCAAAAATTTCAACATTTCAATCAAAATTACTTAAGGAAATTATATATCTAACGTGACACTAAATACTGACCTGGACATTCCATTCGTCATTGCAATTGCCACTGATTGCTACAATAAATTTCATGACAAACTGACCTTAAATTCAAACCAGCTGACTCAAACCTTTGTACTCCGCCCAGAAGACTATCGAGGCGCTGGCCAACAGACCTGCAATACTGAAAGTCATTTCTTTTGTTTTTTAATCTATTTTATAGCATCTTATGTAGTTTTGCACTTCCACTTGTTAGCATATTTGCTTGTTGCATAAGCAGATAGCAAATCTCATTTTATAGTCAAAACTCCTATAAATAAAATAAATACTTGAGAAAATAATAAAAAAAGATTCTTGGGAAGGCTTGATGATATGGAAGGATAAACAGGAGAAGAGTCAGATTGTGCAGACAATTAGACATTGGCTGATTTAAAAGATCCCCTACGGAGGCATTTGCTTTCAATGACCCTTCCTTTATTTGCTCTGATTCATTAGGCTCGGCTTTTGTTTGTGTTGTCTGCCGCTCCTGACGAATCCTAACAGCTGTCCCAATAAAAGAAAAATGCACGGCAAAACATTGTTCCGTTGTAAAGCTTGTGTTTCCCATCCTTCAGCCTGCCAGCGAAACTGCATTTCTTGCTTTCGGCAATCTAATAAGCGGGTAGGAAGCCTTCCGAGGAATTCCCATTGTTAAAGGAGCAGCTGTTAGTGACAGCGGTCTTTGGAACTGTATTCGATTAAAAATTATTCAAAGAGGAGTAACTCTTTATTTGTAACACAGTCAGATATGTTCCGATTAAGACAATTTACAGTCATCATCAGTTAATATACAAATACTTAATTTAATACTCTGCCCAACATTTAATAATAATCAGAAAATATGTCAGTTTTATTTTAAAAGAAAAAATGTATATTTTTAAAAATTATAATTTATTCAAATTAAACACTGCATTAGATGATACAAGAAGTAAAAAAAAAAAAAGGATGAATTATATGAAAAACACATGAAGAGAAACTGCCCATTGCCATCACTCCAAAAAATCAAAATAAAGACTTGAGAATACATTTATATTTCTATAAACATCTCAGGTATATTAAAAAAAAACCCTGCACATCTACAACATATGAAGGGTTTTGAGCTCAGTACATATTCATATTGTTTCTTGGCCGATAGCTGTGCAATGAGGTGATTAGGCCGTGAACACGCTCAGCCACCAGGTTTTTTCCCCAATTTGGGTACCCACTTTAAAGAGACTGGGTCTGCCCCAGGAGAGTCTCCATAGCCAAGGATCCTTCTCCGTCTGAATTAACAGAATAAACAAATTTCTGTTATGGCCGGGGTTCGAACCCAGGACTCAGAGAACAGTAGACTAGCACTCTATCCACTAGTCCACGCCGCTCCCTTCATCGCGCTCCTAAAATATGAAGTTTTAGTAGTATACAACTTAACGTCTTAGAGCTAGACTTAGTGGGCTTAGTGTGGGCACAACACACAGACTTTTTTTTACGAAACTTGGTCATTTGAACTCAGGGGAAACTAAAATGTGTATTTCCGGTGAGAAAACGAATTCGAAAACATTCCCTTTATTGCAAAACTTTCCCTTATTATTTTTTTTTTTTTTATATATAGGTAAGGTAAAGTAAAAATCTGGTGCGGGCAACACACGACTTTCACTTACCACCGTTGTTAAAATCGACTAAAGAATTTTCAAATACAGTTAAAGATAAACTTGAGTGAAACTATAGAAACATTTGAAACATTAAAAAAAGAATTCCTATAGAAACATATGTTTTATTAACAAATCTATTATATTATTATTTATTCAATTTATACGTGTACATTTAAATATATGTAGGAAGAAACTAAAAATGTTGATAGCTACTCATGCTATAAATATTTAGTAATGGTGTGCTGGTCTTGGCTGTATGGAGAGCTCCAATGCCAAGAAGAAGAAGAAGAAAGAAAAAAAAACTTATACATTTACCAGTTTTATATCAATACTAGTAAGATGATAGAGCCTTTTTATCGAATCTACAAAATTAAGAGGAAATATTGGCATTTAAGCCCTATCAAACTATTTCAATCAAATAGAAACTTTCATTATATTAAAGCCCATCAAATTTTACATCGATATACAGAGTTTAAACAAAATTGTTAGAGCCATTTTTGAGAAAATTGTAAAAAGGTGTAAAATGCATGGTATAAAGTGGCTCTTCGGGTCAGCTGATTTTAATGAAAAAGTTTTTGTAACATCTCGGGCGCATAGTTGGCTTAAATATGAAATTTTAGTTTCATAAGACTTTTCGTTTTTGCCTGGGAGTTACACACACTGACCTTTTTGCGGGACTTGGTCGTTTGGACTCAGAGGACCCTAAAACGTCTGTTTCCGATGAAAACTGGAATTCGAAAATTTTCACGATCGCAGTACGTTCCCTTACTATCTATTCCATATATAGGTAAGAGAAAGTAAAAGTATATCTTATTTATAAGCTACGGAAATGTATTTTCGGTGCATTTCAATTTTATTTATTTTACGGTGAACTACAATAAACCTATAAGTTTGCTTTAGTTAAATAATGAAACGAAAGTGTCATCGGTTTTCGACCATTTTTAAATTAAGGAAAGTAGTTGAGAGATCAGATATTCGAAAGAAGTATAATTTCCACGGAAGACCAGTAGGTTATTGAAGTTAGTTGGATACATAAATTATTCGTAATCGCTTGATTTTTCTAAAAAAAATACAATAAAATCAATTATTAGAATTTTATATGAGGAAACAAGACTCTGGTTGCTTTGGAATGCTAGGAGAGCCCTTAGAGTATTCTTGGAGAGAACTAGCCAGGGAGACAATCTTATCACAGCTCCTAGCTTATACTTGGCTCCTTCCTACGGCCGCATAGTTCTGGTTTGTGGTCACGCTCCAACGCGGTAAAGGGAAACAGATGTCGGCATTAATTGTACACAATAATACTTATTTTTAAAATTAAAACTTATTCAGAGTTTAATAATATTCAATAACGATATTATATTATTTATACGGTTTGAACTTACAACTTCTAATACTATGTGGGAGTTTGAAATCAAATATAAGAGAAAGAATTCAGAATAGTAAGTTCACTAAATGATAACTCTGTCTTCTGTTTATATTCCAATGCGCGTTATTTTTCGATTGCTAAATATATTGAATGAACTTTTTCACGTGAACTTTTTTTTTTTTTTACATTTACAACTGTATGAACAGAAAAAAAAATACATCAAGTAAATGTAAAAGTTATATAATACAATAACATGAAATACACGAAGAGAAGCTTCCCATTGGAAACACTCTAAAAATATTCTAAACTGGAAGATCCCAGGGCCATCTACTTTTGAGGCGCCTCGGAGGATTATCAGGAATCGGAAAGGAATAAAGGATTAAAACTAGCGGAGTATAGTGAGAATGGAGTTTTTCATGAAAGGATTGATACCTGGTCCGGACCAAATCAGTGACATAGGGAACATTAAGATCTTTATGGATTTTATTTTGTGTTTATTCATGACAAAGTAAGGAGAGTTGAGGATTTTACGAAGGAATTTGGATTGTAAGGATTGGATGTGGAAAGAATTTGATGGTTTAGTGGAGGTTTACTCAACTCCGTAAGTCCAGATAGGTCTTATGATGGACATGTAGATGAGTCTTTTGTAGTTAAGTGGAAGGTTAGAGCGTGTGTCTAGTAAGTGTTGAAGTAGCCTAAAACGGCGAGCAGTTTCTTGTTGTTTCAGTCTAGTGTGCGGATTCCATGTTAGACGTTTGTCAATTAGCAGTCCTAGGTAGCGGATCTGTTCAACTGGAAAAAGCGGAATATTATTAAAGGATACTGCAGGGCAGGATGTCATATATTTACGACGTAGAGTGAAGGTAATTTGGTGGGATTTGTTGGAATTTATTTTTATTCTCCAGTTCTTACACCACACTTAAATAAATGGATCTTTATGAACTGATAACACGCAGGTGCCATCAGCATAGGTATTCAAGAAACTTAAAATATACATAGCTATAGTTAGTTCTGTTATGAAAACTTTAAAATGAGAACAACGCCATAAGGTCATCCGGAAGAGATTTATACTTAAAATATTTAGTATGAAAGGGATGTAGCGATCGGAGAATTTCGGAGCTTCCAACCCCTTAATATTATTGAGGTGAAATGGGCTTGCAAAGTTACTGGGCTTAGTAGCGAACGAATTCCTAAAAAGTTAATTAGTTCTGAGCTTACTGGAAGACGTCAGGGAGGTAGCTCTAGGCTTAGGTGAGAGAATCGCGTCTAATCTGACCTTAAGGATTTAGGATTGGATTGAGGTCAGAGACTGGAATTATGTAAGCATCGATTATAGCTATCGGCATCGGACATTCGGGCACATTAATTGTATTATTTTTTTAATATAGTCATAAAAAAATCGAGTTTATATGAAAAGCATTTAATTGGGCTTTAATATCATGTAGGTTTTATTCTGGTTGAAATATTCTGACAGGGCTTAAATACCGAATTTAAAAATTATCTTCCTCTAAAGTACCTTTAATTTTATAGATTACAATTAACAAAATCTTTTTATAAGGATTACTAAAAAATGGCTAAATATAAAAGTTGGGAGAATTTGATAACCAAATAAAGAAGAAAAAAGCGAAAATATTTTTTAAATATAATTATTGAATATAAGAACAGTAACATAGAGGTATGATATACCGTTGGAAAGCTAAAGATTTTAGAAAAATCGTTATACTATGTAGAAAGTTGTATTATGTAAAGTAAAGTGACGAATAGAACATAAAATAATTACTGATAATCATACATAACAATTTTATATTTCTACTGAGAGTGTGTGGATCTAGCGCCTTCACTCAGTCTCCACTGGCTAGACTGGTGACGCGGTTGACTGAAAGTCGCTGGGAACTCCTGGTGTTGTGCCTTGCCATCGGCTTCTGGGTGTAGGGGTTCGATTCGGAGTTTTCAGGGTCAATATGTAAATATTGTACATAGGTATGAATGTGGCCAAGATTTTATTTTTCTTTCTATTTATTATTTAAGTTTACTGATTTTATTTTATGTTATTATTATTTTTTTTTTGTTTTACTCTGTACATATAAAATGAATGACTTCTTTTAGCTCTAATACTTACTGCCCTAGATAGAGGCAGATTGTATTATTTCTCAATAAAGCAATATCATTTAAAAACAAAAAAATGACTAGCGACTCGTCCTTGCTTCGCGCTGGTGCCATTCAAACGTGGCTTTATTTATGTTTTTAAAAACATCAGTTTGACGAATTAAGAGTTTTTTACTTTGGGATTATGAGTTCAAAAGGTGCATTTAGCAAGAAAATATTTTTTTTTTTATACAATAGGGGTACTCACTATGTTTGCTATAGCATGCTATTTGTGTTATTTTGCTAAACCCGTCGAGTTTCTACAGTTATTTCCTGTATAAAATTGACGGGTTTAGTACAATAGCACAAATAGCATGCTATAGCAAACGTAGTGAGTACCCCTATAGTCTATTTATTATTACACTTAATCATCGGCAGAAATTAGAAACATTAATTGGTAAAAAATAAAAAAATGGTTTAGTTTATTTGTCTGTTCCTGTTTTATTTGGTTTATTACTATTTTATATTGCAAATTAACTTTTCATAAATAGATTTTAAAAGTTAATTTAGTTTTTATTTATCTTAGAGTGAAATATATTTTTTTATTAAATGATCTAAAAGTATTGGGTTGATGCAAAATTAATGCAGGTTTCCTCTATTGCAATATCTTAATTCCAATTGTGTAAACAAAGCTAATCCTAACATTGATCATTATTATACCAAAACAAACCTTATCTAATACCCTCTCTTTCACCATGAATTTGTTTAGTAAAATCGTTTTGTTCAGTGTGTTCAAAGGTCTTGAATCGAAAATGTCAAAGTGCGATTTTCGTCAAATTTATTTTTACGAATTAAAATTAGGGCGCAGCGCTGCGCAAACGGCTCGTAATATTAATGAAGTGTGGGGTCAAGGGGCTATTAATGAGTGCACGGTGCAGCGTTGGTTCCAGAAGTTTCGCAGAGGAGATTTCGACCTCGAAGACAAGGAAGGTCGGGGCCGTCATCTTGCTCTGGACAACGACCAGCTGAGGTCAAAAGTGGAAGAAGACCCAACCATAACCACACGAGAAATGGCGGCGGAACTCGGAACTCAAAAATTGCAACGTCTTTGCCCAGCATTGATGAATCGGAAGGGGCCGATCCTGCTCCACGATAACGCCAGACCACACGTTGCACAACCAACGCTTCGACGACTGCACGAGTTGGGCTACGAAGTTCTCCAACATCCGCCTTATTCACCTGACCTCTCTCCTACAGACTTCCACTTTTTCAGGCATCTGGACAACTTTTTGAGGGAGAAAAATTTTCAAAACCAGGACGACATTGAAAATTCTTTTCGTGATTTCATTGAGTCCAGGGATTTTTTCTGGTGGAATAAGAAAGCTTGTTGAACGTTGGCAAAAGTGCATTGATTCAGATGGAAATTATTTTGATTAAATATATATGGTTAAAGTAAAGATATGGCGTATTTACAATACCTACTAAAAACCTGCACTAATTTTGCATCAACCCAATAGAAATAATTATCAGCAATGTTAGTGTTTGACAACTTTCCGTTTATTTTTACAACTTACGTATGATTTGGTACCTATAATTTTTTCTAAAGTCTGTACGTTAGTGAACGTTATATTCTTATAGTTATAGTGATATGAGGTTATAGTGATAACCTGTCTCATCATAACATTATAAATGACGAATGTACATCAATTTATGGGCTTACAACAACTTTATATCAATTTTTATGATTTATTTTATATTTAATTTTATAAAATCTTGCGCTTTCCAACGGTATATTATACGTCTATGTTACTACTTATATTTCAGGAATAGTTTTTTAATGACTTGGTCACAGAAAATTGTTTTTTCTCGTTTAAAGAAAAAATAAATTAGAATGTATTTTACTTAAAAACCTTCAGGAAACAATGCCCTAAATGATGATGAAAACCGTATCAAAATTCATTCAGTGGTTTAGAAGGAGTTAGCGAAAACCAAAATCCCGATATTATTTTATAAATATATAGAGATATCATATAATCTGAAACGTATGGTTCCAACAAAAATGAATACAATTATTTAAAATATTTTCAACTATATATCATAGTTCTTAAATTAATTTTATCAACCGAGATAAGTGAAAAACGTGTGTTGCTCCCACCAGATTTTTTTTCAGCCGTAGAGCACTATGGGGTATAAAGACCATGCTGGAACACATCCGCATTCTATCTATAAGGTGACTACTCAAAAATTGGGCAAAAATCGCTCGAACACTTTTACATCCCGTCCTAAGGACCTGTGCTTTTAGGTTACAAACTAAATTTATTGCCAGAGAAGTTAAATGATGGTTTCTAAATTAGTAATGAGCGGTTGAGGAGGTTCGCCTCTTGGGTCATTCCTCTGACTCTATTCCCTTAACACCGCCTGCCGGGTATGAACCCGCTATCTTTGACAGAGAAGGCTACTATCCTGCCACTACACCACAGGTAATCCCAAAATATTTACGTTTTGTGTAATTAAAGGTTATTTATTTGTATAGGATTCTTCCATACAAAATAATTATAAATGACTAAATACGGTTAGCACCAAAGTTTCCAACTACACAGCATTATGACAGCAGAACATGGACTTGATCGCAGCTGAATGGGAATTATATGAATTCTTCTTAGAAACAACTTCATAAATAAATAAATTATCATATTCAAACCGAATGAAGTTAGTCGGTGAATTTATGAACCAAAAATGGGTTTAGAAGTCAGAAATGTAGACTAAGGGGAGGATGATGTACGAGCGGTCGTCAAGAATTGCCCTTCCTTTTCATAAATAAGTGCCTTGTCGGATAATCTGACAACTGTAGGAGTCGGCAGTTAAGACAAAATCTGTGGTCCCATTCCCACAGTCTTTCATTAATATTTCCTACAGGCAAACTAAATTTCTCTAAATCTTGTTTCAGTATGATGATAATAAACTATTAAAATGAGTATTTTTAAACATTGAAAGTATCTGATAGAAATATACAATTATTTCATACAAAGTGTCTGTTTCTTATGTTTGTATTTTATTAACCTATACTTTTAGAGAATATATTTTAGATTATAGAGATAAACATTAAGTTATATATTATAAAAATAACTTAAAGGACATAATACTTTTGAGAAGGTTGGTAAAACCCCTGATATAATTTGTGTATAATCCACACACAACTAAATATTACCCAGTAGGAACCAGCCCAAATCTAGGATTACTATTTTATTTTTAGGTCGGTAAAGATCTCAGAGAGGGACAGGAAGAGTAGATGCGATGATAACACTATTTCAGACTTCTCGAACAATTTTAGGAATTTCAGATATGCTGTATCCGAATGCGATTTCGCATAAAGCAGTTTATCCCGTACTTTTTTATTGCATCTAAATCAGTCAGTTTTATAAATTCTGATATATACGTGAATAAGCTTGTCGACGTTAGTTAAGCTTGTCAAAAACGTGAGGAGTTAAGCTCACGGATGGCCTGATGGCTTACAAGTATGAGCCGAAACGTCAGCAAAATTAAAATATATTTCACACGACTGATTCCTGATTATTTATACCTATGATAATTCCAACATTCGACCATACATCCTCAATATAATAATCATACTACATTAAAAAATTTGGTGCGCGCCACAAACGACTTTAACTTACCTCCGCTGTTAAAATCAATTTTATATGTTTTAAATAAAGTTAGAATTAGGGAAGTCGTAAAAAGGAGCAAAATGCATAGTATAAATTGGCTCATCTGGTTCATCGATTTCGTTGAAAAAATGTAGGTAACATCTCATGTATATGAAGGCAGTAGCACGCGCCAAAACATGCAATTTCAGCTTTGCATCTTGTCGTTTTGAAACCACATACAAGCAAACAGACCCTTTTGCGGGACTTGATGATTTGGACTGCGGAGACCCAAAAACGGGTATTTCCGATGAAAACTCAAATTCGAAAATTTTCATGATTGCAATACATTTCCTTAATATATATTTCATATATAGGTGATTGAAAGTAAAAAGTATCTGATTTCTTATTCTCTTCCCTCGTTTCAGCACCTACCTTCATATTTGCAGATGAAGTAGTGCCGGAAGCGCGGTCTAATGATAACCTATAAAAGATGGTTGAAAATGGGCATAGAATTAATTAGAAGGTGATGAAAATGAAAGCAAAAAATAATTAAATATCACATTAAGTGGAGGGAACATGGAATGAATTGGTCCCTAAGAGTAGGCACCGACACACACATTGAAATTTCAAACCGTGAAAAAAATCGAGTCCTCTAGTCAGTAGCATAATATTAGTCAAGAAAACATTGCTATCCCTCATGGAATGGAATGGAAATGCAATAATATAGACAGAAGAGCAGAAAATCCCTTGAGGGCGACCACAAATTGGTGGGAAGCCCCCCCCCCCCCTCAGGCTTTCTTGTGGCGACCCTCCTGTTTAGTGGCATTTAGTTTCTAATTTGGAGGACCATTCAATGTGAGTCAATTGAAACCAGAGAAGTCCGACCATTGTTAAGGTAAATTGCGAGATATTAAAGGGGATATCAGGATACAATCACATTCACCAAAAACAATTTTTTTTTTAACAAAAAAAAAGATGGGGCGATGATGAAAACTGAGAATATGAATTAAGTATATGTTTGTCAAAGCTTCGACTATAGCTTATAATCCATCATCAGGGCTTCAACCGAACGGACATATTATTATATAAAAATAAATTCCTATCATACAACTGGCGAAAACACACTAAAATAGGCGGTAAGGAGTGATGACCCTACCCAAATTCTCGTCATCTTTGATATCAAAGTGTTCTCCTAAATAACTATACTGGTCAGAAGAAGAGTTGTAAAGGTGACACCTAATTAATTATAATTATAATAATTTAGCTATCTTCAAACCGAAATAATAGAAATGAAAAATCACAGAATCGAAAATAACTTAAGAGAGAGTATAAAGAAATCGGTAAAACAAATTGATGATAACGAATTGGAGGGTTGTGGATGTGGGAGGGTTATCAGAATATATGTAATAAATTCAAGTATTTAGTTGCTAAAGAAATAAAGTCCCGGTAGATGAGTGTTATTATTAAATTGCGAAATTAATTATCTAGCGGTTTCTATTAATAATTTTAAAGGTTTGAATTTATAAAATTATCATTCTTTCAACAATTCTATACGGGAAATGTGGTCACAAAATTTGAAGGAAGAACACGCCTCAGAGTTTTTCGAGAATAAGGCACTACGTAAAATGGAAGATTTTGTAATGTAGGATCTCGGGGAGAGGCGGAGAGGGCTTGCGTCATTGGTGACGGTTGACATTAGATAGGAGTGAGTTGGCAAGCATTGGTTTCGAACTTTTAAGAATTCGGGTTCGACAAGCCTATTATTATTATTATTTTAAATATTAGTGTTCTCTGGAATCATTTGGGGGTAGAATATGGGGATTTTTCCCCTTTCCTTTCCTGTTGACACGCCACTGCAATAAAATTTTACATTATAGAGGAATTTATTGCTTTAATATTAGTCTCATGAAATATTTGATCCAAAATTAAAATAAGGTTACCTCAGAACGGTCATGGTAGTAGAGAAAACTAATAGAATATGCCGTTGTAGAACGGCTGAGGATATTAGTGAAAGACGGAAAACTGAGATAATATTCGTTGAGGATACAATGCGCCCAAGCTAAATGGGAATGGATGGACACAAATAGAGCGGAGGTGAAGCAGCGAACCATGGACCGACAGAGACAATCCCGACAATGGTCCTCCAATACAAAGCCCTCAGCTTGGCCCACCTCCACCGCCTCTTCTGCCTCTCCTCTGCTCTTCTGGGGTCTCTGTCACATTAGCAACCATTAGTCAACAAGCGGTCCTTTCAGCTACCTGCTTAGTCTCTGTATCACTTAGTAAATTAGTAGGTTAGCGGAACTATTTCCATTTAAGTAAAAATAAAGGATTAGTTTAGGTAAAAAAAAAAAATCCTGTTCCGGTGAAGAAATATATGTATGTTCACGCCATATGTTATTGCCTGATAAGATTTTTCATGACTTTTTCATTGAAAATAAAAAACTTGTGTGATTGATGTGGGGATGGTCGGTGGAATTTCCTTGGAAGCTCCTCCCGGCTAAGTCCGATGGACTCGCTGACCAACAATGAGAGCGGCCCTCCAGGCTTGCTGGAGGGTGTGACGTAGGTTCGAACGCCCTACTCACATATTTTAGTTCACAAAATACCACCAAAAGTCATGGATTCCTCTGAGGTAAAATTATCCGGAGGTAAACTAGTCCCCCGTTCGGGTCTCCGGATGGGGATTGCTTCAGGGGAATCATGGCGCAAGATGAAAATTAATTGAGCTGATTGCATCGCGGAGACTCAAATGGGCGAGTAAAGTTGTTGGGCTCGATACGAGCGGATTCCGAGAAAGTTGGTATTTGCTGATCCGACTGGTAGGCGTCCGAAAGGTAGGCCGAAGCGTAGATGGGAGGATTGCGTTAAGACAGATCTCGGGAGCTTGGGCTTGATTGGTGAACATTGGACGAGTCTGTGTAAGCAGAATTTGGTGGAATCGGCATCGAACCTTCGGGTTCGCTAAGCCTATTATTATCATAAGATATTTTTTTCGTATTAATCTTTATTTTTTAGTTGTTTTAAAAATTGTCATTTTAAATTTAATTAAAAGTTTTGGCCACGAAAGTGAAGAATAATAGAAGAGAAAGACAGTAGAAGACGATCGTACTACAATTGTTTTAAGATGGACTTGTGACGAATACGTTACAAAAGTAGCGTATGAACGGTGATGTTGTGCCGTATATAGATAGACCCAAGTCTCCTCTCAAGAAGTTTTGAACGTTTGCAAACGTATTTCTTTATCTTCTCATCGTTCCCCTTGGAACTTAGAAGAGCCGCCCTGCGGTCGTTTTCTTCAACATTCAAGAGGACTTAGTTCAAGCCGCCCTGCGGTCATTTTCTTCAACATTCAAGAGGACTTCGTTCAAGCCGCCCTGCGGTCATTTTCTTCAACATTCAAGAGGACTTCGTTCAAGCCGCCCTGCGGTCATTTTCTTCAACATTCAAGAGGACTTCGTTCAAGCCGCCCTGCGGTCATTTTCTTCAACATTCAAGAGGACTTCGTTCAAGCCGCCCTGCGGTCATTTTCTTCAACATTCAAGAGGACTTCGTTCAAGCCGCCCTGCGGCCATTTTCTTCAACATTCAAGAGGACTTCGTTCAAGCCGCCCTGCGGTCATTTTCTTCAACATTCAAGAGGACTTCGTTCAAGCCGCCCTGCGGCCATTTTCTTCAACATTCAAGAGGACTTCGTTCAAGCCGCCCTGCGGTCGTTTTCTTCAACACTCAACAGGACTTCGTTCAAGCCGCCCTGCGGTCATTTTCTTCAACATTCAAGAGGACTTCGTTCAAGCCGCTCTGCGGTCATTTTCTTCAACATTCAAGAGGACTTCGTTCAAGCCGCCCTGCGGTCATTTTCTTCAACATTCAAGAGGACTTCGTTCAAGCCACCCTGCGGTCATTTTCTTCAACATTCAAGAAGACTTCGTTCAAGCCGCCCTGCGGTCGTTTTCTTCAACATTCAAGAGGACTTCGTTCAAGCCGCCCTGCGGTCATTTTCTTCAACATTCAAGAGGACTTCGTTCAAGCCGCCCTGCGGCCATTTTCTTCAACATTCAAGAGGACTTCGTTCAAGCCGCCCTGCGGTCGTTTTCTTCAACACTCAACAGGACTTCGTTCACGTGAATATAGAATATCTTTAACCATCATTGGAACAGTTAATTTCTTAATTATCATTCTTTAAACTGTTTAATTTTGATTCCTATATTTTTTACATCTTTTAATTAGGTAAAGTTTCTTTCTCATATTTTCTTAAACAATTTTATAAGGTTAATTTTGTTTCTTATCTTGTTCATAAGTCTTTTAGTTCAATAAATGTATTGTGATTCGTCGCTTTGCTTCCATTATTTTTATTTCTTAAATATATACAGTCTACTAATTTTTCTAATCCAACTACCCCTTAAAATTTGAGTTGTCACTTGAAAGTACTGTTCTTTTACGGATAAAAGCTTCAGATTCTTGTAAATATTTTTAATCAATTATATATGACCCATTTTGATCTATTACATGTTGCCAACATTTAGGTATTTTTTAATTCCACGATTAATGACATATCCTAGGAACCTAAAAGGTTTGAGAGGTGCAGATTTATTATTATTTTTTTTTTTTATATAACATTTTATTGTATTCCCTCTTGGGAAATCTAAACCTTTTGATCTTAAAAGTCTGGATCGCCTACAACTATGGTGCACCTGTAACACGACCGAGCCTACGAAAACAAGGCAGCCTATAGTAATTAAAAAAAAAAAATGGGATAACAGGATTCTAAAAGGAGGTAGTCTATATGCTTAAATATATTCATTTTATATCTAAATCTTGAATAATACAAGTCAGATTAAGATCTTTCTTTTACGTGGTTCGAAATTTGTTAATCTTTCAAATGAGTACTTATGATTTTTTAGAAGTAGTATACTTATTGAAATGTTTGAAAATATTTTTAAAGTTATAGAAATGATTTTGTTTCAAACAATTACGTGGAAAATTTTTCTCAAACCCAGCTCTGTTGCACATTTAGACGGTAAGAGGAATCTTCAATAAAACATTCAGCATTAAAAGCCTAGTCATTTTTGAGATAAGAAGAATGCGATTACCATGTAAGTGAATGAATAGTGGGTTTTTAAATCTATGCAGAAGTTCTCTTTAAAATAAAAGCTAAAGGATGAAAAAAAAAAAGAAAAAGGATGTAAAATGACGGTCTCAATGTTTATTCGGCTTAGCGCTGGTTGCGGGAAGGAAGAGGAGAGTAAAAATTAAAACAGTAAAAAGTAGAGATTGGGAGGGACAATCAGCTTACCCTAGTCCCACAAATTAAGGCCTACTAAGAGGATTCCACGGTCCACTCCCTCCCTACGCTTTTTTTTTTCTGCTTTTGTTTCCTTCAGTCCTCTTCTCGGAAACAAATAGTCCTTGAGGCAAATTAAAGCGGCATTAAAAATATTCCTTTCCTTCAGCTACCAAGTTTATCTTGCATCGAAAGGGAAATAATGGATTTAAAGTGGAAATTTAAACATGGGTCACGAATTTCGTGACACGAAATGAGCATTTTACTGCAATAGTTCACCTTCATTGCCAGTTCTTTCTGTTATGATGGAATACTCGGAACTACCAAGTGGAGTTGCATCAAAATGTGCGAATTCAAAAAGGGAAAAATACATTGGATCCAAAATTTTTAATTATAATAATAACTATAATAGGTCTACCGAACCTGAAAATTCGATGTTACCGCCCAAACCCAAGCCCCCGATGTCAGCCTTAACTTTCTCGGAATCCGTTCCTCACTAAGCCCAACGACTTTACGCACCCATTTGATTCTCCGCGATGGTATCAACTCAATTATATTCACACACACAGTACAAGCTCCGTGATTCCGAACTGTGCAACCTTCTAAACTCCCCAGTGCCCCCATCTCTCTTTGGACAATATTTTACGCAATAGGTGCCTTATTTTTGAAAACCTTAAGACGTTTTTCGTCCTTCAAAGTAAGCGTCCGCGTTTCACATCCGTTAAGAACCGTCGGAAGAATAATAGTTTTATAAATTCTATCCTTTAATGTTTTAGAAAGAAGCCGTAAACTAAGCGATTTCGCAACTGAATAATAACACACATTTCCCGCCTTTAGTCAGGATTTTATTTCCTTCTGTATTTCATTATTCTTGTTATCATTGAACCTAAATATTTAAATTCCAAAAGTATGCCCTGATACATCAATATCACCCAGATCGCCACCGTTTCTGCTACTAATCATATATTTCGTCTTATCGCTATTTATTTCGAGCCATATTTCCTTACCCGTTTTTAATAACGCACTTGTATTTAGTTGTATAGTTTCCTTGTCTTAGCCCAGCAGTACCAAGTCATCGGCGTATCCCAGAACCGGAATTTTATCACCCATATTTAAACGTTTCTCGGTAAGCGTCACCTTTTCTATGACATATTCTAATGCTAAATTAAATAAAACAGGTGAAGGGGATTCACCTTGTTTCAAACCCGATCTTACCTCAAACCTCTCAGAGTAACTATTATCGATTCTATCTTTATGGAATGTTTCCAACAAACACATCTCTACAAGGTTTACTAACATCCTTGGTATTCCTTGTTCAATCATGATGTTATACATATTATAAACTAACTGCCCTAGGTCATGCCAAAAGGTAAGATGTTTACCTTATTTAAAGACCTTCACATATTAACGTAGACATATTTAAAAAAATAAAATTGCTATTATTGTCTGTGAAATGAAATTGGAGAAGAGGAAAAATAATACCTTTACTTTTATTATTGAGGTGGATTGGCCTAATACGTGAGCTACAGCCATTAGTATCATTAAACAAGTATACGCTGCGGATGCACTTGAAAATTTGATTCAGCGAGGGCCACCCCTGAATCTTGATGGGATAGGACCAGCTTTATAAGGGAACCTAATCTGAAGGCATTAATTCATTAGCTCCCACAAATATTTAATTAAGACCGCTATAGATGGTATATCCTTTCCGCCATTTTGTTGAATAATTGATCCAGTTGCTGACCACCATAACTTGGAGGGAAACGGTGATAACAAAATTGCACTAGAGCTTCCAAACAATAACTATGATATTCTGAACCCTTGAATGCCTTATTGATTTATTTTTCAGCATAAAAATAAAAATTTTTAGTGTGAATAAGTAAACAAAATTATTTATAACAACAAAAACAGTGCAGAAAAAATAATACAGAGTACTTACTATTTCTGAAGCCGAGGAATTAGTTATATTTAAAAAAACTTTTTTGTAGTTACAAGAAGCCGAAACTTCATGAGAAATTTACCTGAAACAAAAATACAAAACTAATTAAAATATTATATAAAATTGCAAAGATGTTTTAGTAGAAATATATTTAAATAAATTTCAAGTTAATTTAACATTTTTAAGACTGTCTTGAAAATTAAGTTAAAAAAATCTTATTTTAAAAGCACCAGACCCTTAAATAATATCAAGCCTAGGACGAGCCCAGAATAATAATGTAACCAATCACTACTAAATGACATCTTACTCAAGCGCCATTTATTGTGAAATATAATTTGGTGATAAGACTTCATTTTAAAGAGAAAAATTTAAAAGAGAATGTCACATCCGAATATAAAAATCGGAACCGAACTTACTATTTATAATTGTCAATTATAAATATCTTAATTAAGCTCAGTTTACAATAGACGAATTCGATATTTTTGTTTCTGAATTTTTGGTATTTAAAAATGGAGAAAAAAATATCAATTCATTTACTGGCTGAAATTATTTTATACTCTTGTCATTTTACTGCATCTATACTTTAGGGCAAATACTTTTTGGGCGCGTTTCTACCAGTAATACCTTAGTCTGGAAGAATAATGATGTCTGATGAAATACTTTGTTCATCAACTGTTACAGATTAATGGACTGAAGTTCTCGGTACTGATCGATGTTTACCAGTTAGGTATATTTTAATCACTTTTTTTAATTTAATTAATTATAATTTATAGCTATTCAATGAATGAAATACGAATTTATTGACGGATGTGTTGTTAAGATGGTTTCCAACTTTAAAATTACAAATTCTCATGGCTTCGGTAACTAGGTCTGTGTAGAATATTTCGTCCGAAGAATGATTAGTTCACTAAAACATTTAGGGGTTAATTGAGTTGTAAGTTTTACGATGTATCGGCTTTTAAAGTTGTTGAGCATATTGACGAACAATGCCTTGAAAAATTACTCTTCGCTAAGCCGAATGGTGTACTTACGAGAAGTAGAACAAGGTGTAGCTAGGAGGATTACATAAAGACTGATATGGAGGTTTTGATTTTTGACGGAGTTGTATAAGGGGCGATTGGTAAGGATATAACACAATCAGTAGTATCAGTAAATCGAAATAGATTTCGACGGAACAGAACATATGTGTTAAGTAAGTATCGTCATTATTTAAGAGAAGATTTACAAGTTCCGATATTAATATAATAATAACAATAATAATAGACTTTGCGAACCCGGACGATATCGCAGATCTATACCTATACAGTTCATTCCAATGACCACTTTCAAAGCCAAAGCCTTTGCGAACAGACTTAACACAATTCTCCCATCTACGTCTCGGCCAACCTCTTGGACGTCTTCCCGCCAGTTCAGGGAATATTAACTTTTAAGCAATTCGTTCATCACAAAGCCTTAAAACATTGAATGTCCATTCGGCCCTCCGCGAAACTACAAATTCATTTATACTAAAGGGGTTAAAGCTTTTTTAAGCTTTCTAAACTTTCCAGTGGCCGCATCTCTCTTCGGACTAATATTTTTCGTAGAAATTTATTCTCGAAAACCTTGAATTTTTCTTCATTATCAAAAGAAAACGTCCACGGCTTACCACACCAGTTTACCACCACACAGTTTATAAAACCATCTGATAGTAATGGTTTTCTAGTTCCTAACCTTCTTGAAAGAAGCGTCGAACTAAGCGGTCTCAGACACTGAGTAATAAAACGCGTTTTCCGCCTTAAACTCTGACTTTAATTCCTCCTGAATTTCGTTTTATTCTATTAAAAAAAAAACATAAATTAAATCTTAAATTAATCCGCATCTTCAAATGTATATTCTGCTGTATCAATATCACTGAGACTATCAGCGTTTCTACCACAAACCGTATATTTCGTCTTATACATATTTATTTTAAGAGATGTTTCTTTATCGTTTTCCATTGAGGTAAATGTGTTTACTTTTATTATTTCCCCCTCTTAAACAGTATTTTCACCACCCATTTAAACATTTGTAGGTACATATAACTCTATCAATGCCACATAAGCAATATATTCAAATATATAATATATTAACCAAAACCTTCAAATATCAAACAGCGTTCTAAAATGGTTTATTTCTTTTTTATCCTATCGATCTCAAACTGTCATCATACCAAATGAATCTTCTTCCTACATCACCTTAATACGTGGTGTTCCTCAGGGATCCTCACTTTCACCATCTCTTTTTTCCATCTACATTAATGATCTCCCTGACTGCATCCGCCACTCATAATACCACCTGTATGCAGATGATCTGCAAATCTATCTTTCTTTCCATCCTTCCGAAATGTTAAAGGCTATCCAAAAACTACAAAAAGATATTGACAACATCAATGCATGGGCTATGACAAATGATTTGAAGTTGAATGCTGGAAGAACCAAAGCCATTTTCATCGGTTCCAAAAACCTTGTAAATTCACTTCCATATTATCCACTCCTTTACCTCAATAACATACCTATCCACTTCCACACCACTGTAAGAAATTTTGGAGTCATTATTGATCAAAACCAATCTTGGAGTAATCATATTTCTCAAATCACCCGAAAATCCATCGCTATCCTAAAACAATTTCTAAGACTCTATCCCACCTAAAACCCGTATGCTACTCGTCTCTTCGCTCATTTTCCCCCAGTTTGACTACGGTTGCCTCGTATATGGTGGACTGTCTGAGAAATTCGATATGAGACTCAAAAGACTTATGAATTGTTTCATTAGATTCACATGTGGAATCCCCATACGCTCCCATGTCTCTAGAATGTATACCGAGTTGAATTGGCTCTATCCCTCCTTCCGTCGGCAGTACCTCCTTGGTGTCTGTCTCTTCCGATTTTTCAATACAAAAAACCTCCTTATATTTTTGATATGCTTACCACTTGTTCCTCTGTCCATTCAGTAAACATGAGATCCCAACCTATAAACTTGTATATACCTTCCTACAGATCTGCTTCCTTCAAAAAATCCTTTGTTATTTGTGCTACCCTATTTTGTAATTCCTTGCCTGTATCCATTCGTAAATCCTTATCATTATTCACTTTCAAACACCAACTATTTCCCCATCTCCTAAAGTATCAATCTTCCAAACATATGTAATATTTAAAAGCTATAGATGATACTATTCATTGTCATAAAACCAGTCTTTATTGTTAAACTGAAGTCTTAAACGACCAGACAATTATTATTTATATTGTACTTTTCTTGTTATTCTTACGGGACTACTCGTCCCAGAATAAAATTATTTTTTATTTCATATATTATGTACTGAACTCAAGTTTAATATTATTCTTGGTTAAAAGTAATTCCTAAAATGTTATCGAAAATCTAAAACAGGTGTTTCTTGTGCAGAAAGTTATTCTATAATCGGCGATCATGAATATATGAAATCTCAAGGGTTAATGATCTTTTATTTGTCTGTTCCATATGACTTAAATAGCATGTTTACTTTTTCAAAAGAATGAAAAATAATACGAAAAAACCTTTGAAACATCGATAATATCACTTAGTGGTCCCATAGACCGCTTTGCCGAGCGGTGAGGTACCTTACAGCTTCACATTGTATGTTAATTTATATCTTCTACAGTTAGCCATTATTTAGGTTCGGCGTATCCAGGTTAGGACATCCTTCGGGATCAATGGCTCCAATCTCCCTAACTCCAGCAATAAATCGTCTAATCTTCCCATTTACCTTTCAATCGGTTTCACAATAACTTTAGGGAATTGTAATTTACATTCGTTATAATTTCATCATCACAGTAGGTCGAATTTCATCATCACACTAAGTCAATTAGGTTTAAGCATTTAGTTTTTTAGTTTAATATTCTCTTCTGCAGAAACGTTTCTCTTTAAGAATCAGACAAAAATTAAACGAAATTTAGTTTCATTTTTAATTTCACTTACCTATATATGAAATATATTGGAAGGGAAAGTATTGCGATCTTGAACATTTTTCGAATACCAGTTTTCAACGGAAATATACGTTTTAGGGTCCCCCGATTCTAAATAACCAAATCCCGAAAAAGGTATGTGTGTGAGTGTGTCCGTATGTGGTAAGTCTAGCGCAAAACCGAAAATACTAACAAAACTGAAATTTCATATTAAATAATAATATACTATACGCCCGATATGTTACAGCAACTTTTTCACTAAAATCGGCTGACCAGAAGTGCTACTTTATATCATGCATTTTGCACCTTTTTACGATTTTCTCAAAACGGCTCTAACGATTTTGATTAAAATCGCTACATCGATGTAAAATTTAATGGGCTTTAATATTATTTAGGTTTCATTTTGATTGAAACAGTTTGACAGGGCTTGAATGCCGATATTTTCTTCCTCTTAAGTACCTTTAATTTTGTAGATTCTATAAAAATAACTATATCAACTGATTAGCATTGCTAGTAAAAGTTAATAAAGAGTGATGAAAAGCCGATAAAAGTAACTGATTATTTTAGATAAGAATATAATCGATATTATAACTAAAATAAAACACATGTTTCTATAGAAATTCAATTTAATTAATTCTTTATTAGTTTTACTCATCTTTATCTCTAACTGTATTTGAAATTCTTTTGTCGATGTTAACAACAGAGGTAAGTGAAAGTAGTATGTTGCGCGCACCAGATATATAAATATATATAGCAATATATATATATATATATATATATATATATATATATATATATATATATATATAGCAAGAGACACAGTTATAAATTTAATACTTCTTCCCTAAACCGTAGTAACGATTGTTTTAAAATTAGTCTCTTTCATGTTCTCACCTCCAATTAGTTATTGTGAGTTGCGAAAGATTTGGTGTAAGCTGTTATTTTCTAAACTGTAATGGCAGTATGGTATCGACACAGGAGGTCCAGAGGCCTTCAGTGCAATGATTAATGAGTTCTCAGCTCGACAAGTTGGAGCTGCAAAAACACAAGACTAGAGAAGGATCTGTTCCCAAGTTCACCCTGAAATCTTAACTCGTAATAACGAAAATATTTTAGCGAAGCTAGAGAATTATTTAAATTGGATTTAAATAGAAACATGTGTTTTATTAAAAAAATTGTTATATTATTATCTAAAATAATCACTTAGTTTTATCGGCTTTGCATCACTATATATTAACTTTTAAAAGCTTTGTATGAGATGATATTTTATCTAAAATATTTAGCTTTCCAACGGTATATCATACATGTATATTACTGTTCTTATGTTCAAAAACAAAAAATCGCAAAAAAAAATAAATATTTTTTTTCAGTTTTATCCTTTAGTTGGTAATCAAATTCATCCAACCTGTATTTTTAGACGTCCTTCACCAATGCTATTAAGATGATACGGTTAACCTTTTGGAATGTGCAAAATTAAAGGTAGTTTAGGTGAAGGCAATTTAAAATATCGGCATTTAAGCCCTGTCAGACTATTTCAATCAGAATTAAACTTACATGATATTTAAGCCCATTATATTTTACATCTTTTTTCAGGGAGTTTAATCAAAATCGTTACAGCCGTTTTTGAGAAAATTCTAAAAAGGTGCAAAATGCATAGTATGAAGTGATTCTTCTTGTAAGCCAATTTCAATGGAAAAGTTGCTGTAACATCTTACGAGTATAGTGGTCTTAAATTTGAAATTTAAGTTCCGTACGACTTTTCGCTTTTGCGCTAGAATTACCACACACACACACACACAGACTCAAGGTGCAAAATGCGTGGTAAAAAGTGCCACTTTCGTTCAGCTGATTTTAGAAAAAAAAAGTTGCTGGAACATCTCAGACAAATAGTTGTCTCAGTTATGAAATTTCATTTTCGTACTCTTTTTTTGTTTTCGTGTCGAACTTACCACAAACACACGGACACACACTCACACAGACCTTTTTGTGGGACTTGGTTATTTGGACTCAGAGGGACTTGAAAAGTGTATTTCCTTTGAAACCTGGAATTCGAAAATTGTCACGATCCCAATACTTTCCCTTACTATATATTTCACTATATAGGTAAGTGAAAGTAAAAATAATTTGGCTTTGTAGAATAGCGCGCCGGCCACACAGCCACGAACTCTCCGTTAAACTAGCCAATATTTTTAGTTCGGTGCTCATTCCGAGTGAAGGAGATTTTCCTTCTACATGGAACCACTACTGTCTTCAACATTAAGAAGAACATTAATGTTATAACAGTAAGAAAAGACACTATCTCGTTTTAAAGATAGTTTCTTTTTTCTAAATTAGGCGGAAAGCATTTGAAGACATAAATAGCGGTTAAGCTGCCTTTTTCCTTAGCCTGGTATTAGCCGAGAAGAACACTATGTTTGCTACAGTCGGGAACAACTAGTCCCGTACTGAGGGGTGGTCGGACAATGGCTGAGAAGCAGAGTCCATAATTTACAATCCGGAGATAAGGTTGGCCCATTAGGTGTCTTCTCTAATCTCTACTGGTCCCGCCGGTAATTAAATTCTCGTTTAGATCCGCGACTCAGTTTGCTCTAATTCGCGTCATCAGTCAAGGGCTGGTCAAATTTCTTTATCTTATATCATTCTAGAGACAGCTATAAAAGCCTCAGCCTAATAATTGAAAGTGGACTTTTCTTGGCTGTAATTATTAACAGATTTGTTTTTTTTTAAAGCAACTGTTTAAATCCTCCAGGATCAGCATTAATACTTTTTTTTTTTATGGTCCCTCATTTTACTCTTCTGAATTAGGAAGTTCTCTTTAAAGATTTCCTTCTGTCTCTTAATAAGCATTTTAAGAAACTCAGACAGTATCATAATAATAACGAGTTTTATAAATTAAATTTATAAAACAGCTGATATCCCATCCCATCCCAACACTTTCCTTTCTACCTACGCTGATGACACTTGTGTGTTATCAGTCAATACTGATCCAACTATTGCCTCTCAAACTCTCCAATCCCACATCAGAGACCTTGAAGTGTGGTGTTAGAACTGGAGAATTAAAATAAATGCCAACAAATCCAACCAAATTACCTTTGCCCTTCGTCGTAAACCTATGACATCCTGCCCTACTGTCTCCTTCAATAATACTCCTCTTGTCCCGGTTGAACAGATCCGATATCTAGGACTGCACCTTGACAAACGTCTCACTTGGAACCCTCATACAAGACTTAAACGACAAGAAACTGCTCGACGTTTTCGACTACTTCAACACTTACTAGACAAACGTTCTAATCTTCCACTTAACTACAAAAGACTCATCTACATGACTATCATAAGGCCGATATGGACTTACGGAGTAGAGCTTTGGGGCTCTACTAAACCATCGAATTCTTCCCGTATCCAATCCCTACAATCTAAAATCCTTCGTAAAATCCTCAATGCTCCTTATTTTGTCACGAATACACTAATCCATAAAGATCTTAATGTTCCGTATGTTGCTGATTTGACCCGATCTAGATACCATTCCTTTCATGGCAAACTCCATTCCCACCCTAATCCTCTAGTTTCAAACCTTTCTTCCTCTTCGATTCCTGACAATCCTCCGAGGCGTCTGAAAAGGAGATGGCCCCGAGACCTTCTAGTTTAAATAATTTTTAGAGTGCTTCCCTGGGAAGCTTCTCTACATGTGTTTCATGCCTTTATATATTTCATCTAATTTACTAGTTGTATTCCTGTATACAGTTGTAAATTCCAATAAATAAAAAAAAAAAAAAAAAAAAATTATAAAAGCATATATATAAGTATATAAATTTACTATACATACACTACTATACTATACCTACAATAAATCACGAATTACCTCTACGAATACCTAAATACAATATAATTATCTTAATATTATTCGTATTTATAAACCAAATTGCTAATTAGGTTAGTAAATATCGTAAATAACAAGAAATAATTTGATTAAATATAATTATTACTGAAACTTCTAACGTGATAAATAAAAAAAAAAAAATGAAATGTGATTTTAGTGTCTAGAGTTTCACGTGTTAATGAGGAAATTTAATCAGGTTTCGGGTTAGATATTTTAGAAATATTTATTATATTATCATAGGAGAAAGTTGACAGTAAAGTTGTTGGTAGCGTTAATTATAAGTTTTAAGTGAAAGTTTTACTAAAAATAGAAAACTTTACATAATATAGCAAAGATTAGATATTCAAAATTCTCCTAAAAGGGTTATTGAAAGCAATTTTAGGAGAAACTGATTGCTAGTTAAATGAATGAGCTTCTCGAAAGAGAGGAATAGTTGAAAGGAGAGGAGTTAATAAACTGTTAACAAGCCATTATCTTTTTAATTGCTCTTCGCAGTCTATTTACATTTTCTCATGACGAAGGGGGCGAGGCAGAACGCTTTTAAAACTTCGTTTAGTCGAACTGCTATTCAGTTGAGGATTGTCGAAAGAAAAACAAAATTATTTGTGCCTACTCGTCTGGAGGTATTTTTACCCCGTCTGTTGACCTGTGTGATATGACTTTTGGCAAATCAGCATATTAAAAATAACGTACGTATATAGCTTATAGAATGTTTTATTGGATTCATCTTCGGAGTCTCCAGCGTCTCCCAATATGCCGAGTTGAGATGGCTCATTGCTTTTTCTCGGCGACAATATTTCCTGGGAGTATATTTATTTTGTACCTTTAAAACAAATACACCATCATACATACTTGACCTACTAGCTCTGTCCATTCGTTCAACACGAGATTCCGACCTAGTTAGTAACTTCTATATTCAGTCTGACAAAAAATCCTTTACTTGACGTGCCGCTTCGTTCTGGAATTCCATACACAAACAAAAACAACTTTTTCCTACATCTCTATAGCCCTTGATCTTCCAAATAAATGTAAACACAAAGATAGAATGATGTTACCGGTCATTTTTCATTCTTAAATGTGGACCACAAGAATTATGTAAATATAAAAAACATAATTTTTTTTTATTATTATATCATTTTAGATATTATAATAGTATATCTATGTACACACATGTTTATTACTTTATTATTTTTTTAAATAATCGTTTATACTAAGTTTATAACTAATAACCGTAGTATTAGTTTTAAACGTAGTATATAATTAATAGGTTTATAACTAATGCCAAATTATATAACTAATACTGTATTTAATTATATAATATGCCTATTTATAACTAATAATGTACCTATTTATATAACTATTATTAACTAATAACTATTAACTATTATATAACCATACCATACTATTTATGTAACCAATAATGTATATAACTAATACTTATTTATTAGTTATAGTTACGTTTATAACTAATAAACCAAAGCAAGAGCTTAATTTTGAATATAACTAACTGAAAGTTCAAGAATAAAATTTACCTTTCTTTGCGAAGAGAAAGAGCGAAAGGGAAAAGATTTGTGAAAGGATGCAGTTCTATGTGATGAGGTATAAATATTGATTGATTGGGTTCTAGTATTCAACGGATTGATGTCTGAGCAGAGAGTTCAGATACATAGGAAGGTTTTATATTTTGTAAGGCTTGGAATTACCTTTACCCTTCGTCGTAAACCTACGACATCCTGCCCTACAGTGTCCTTTAATAATATTCCGCTTGTCCAGGTTAAGCAGATTCGCTATCTAGGACTCCTACTTGACAAACGACTAACTTTGAACCCGCACACAAGACTGAAACGACAAGAAACTGCCCAACGCTTTCGCTTACTTCAACACTAACCGGGCTGACGCTCTAACCTTCCACTTCCAACTACAAAAGGCTCATCTGTGTCACCATCATAAGACCTATCTGGACGTACGAAGTTGAACTTTAGGGCTCTACTTAACCGTCAAATTCTTCCCGTATTCAATCCTTACAATCCAAAATCCTTCGAAAAATCCTCAATGCTCCTTACTTTGTCACAAACATACTCATCCATAAAGAACTTACTGTCCCATATGTTGCTGATTTGGCCCGTACGAGGTATCATTCCTTCCATGACAAACTCCTCTCCCGCAATAACCCACTAGTTTCAATCCTGACTACCTATTCCATTCCTGACAATCCTCCGAGGCGTCTGAAAAGAAGATGGCCTCGAGACCATGATTAATTGTGGAGTGTTACCAATGGGCAAATTCTATTCATGTCTTTTCATGTATATTATCTATATTATGAGCCAATTTACTTGATGTATTTACTAATACAGTTGTAAATTTCAATAAATTAATAAATAAATAAAAAAAGGTTTGGAATAGGTAAGAACCAAAAGAAGAATAAGGATAAAGTCACTTCAGTATGTACATCCCTCAAAAAATCTGGGAAAACCTATTGAAAAAAAGCTGTAGAAAACGGTGAACCATAGTTTAGTCTTTCCATAACTCCAAAGCTGAACATGTAAGGTATGTGATGTTCATTTGAATTTTCTCATCCGAATTTCAAACCATCTTTAACAATTACTTATGTCTTGTTTGAAAAAGTTAAGAGAGAAGGTTAAGTCGAAGGCCAGATGGGGGTAGGAGGGTGTAAAAGGTTTGTGTGGGGGTAGAAGGGCTAAAACCCTTTTCCTGTTGCGGCGATACGTCAGCCCACCGCCTCCTAGATCCATCTACCAGCCCTTCCGCATTTGAATTCACCCAGCGCCCTCCGGCATTGATACCCATTTCCATAAGTGAAGAAGGACCTGCTTTAAATCCTGCGGTTAAAGTCATCACGAAGGCCATGACTGAATAACATCTCATAGGAGTGATTGATGGAAAAATGAATGGTGAATAAGTGAAGAACATAACCGATTTATGAATGATATGAATAACTTCCATTCATAAAAATGAAATACTTCCAGAACCCATGAAGTTCCTTGGGTTCAGTACAAATAGGGAGTGTACTGCTTCGAGGTCAACGGGCAGGCAACGAGATGATTAGGCACCGCCAAATTTCATCCCATAATATTTGGGTATCCACTTTATATAGGTAGGATGAGCTCCAATAAATTTAACTTGGAAAACTCTTGTGATTGATTTGTGAAAAAAATCGATGATTAAGATCAGTGTTTTCTAAAGAACATTTCTACTAGTTAGAGGATTAATATGTTATAAGACACTTCACATTACCTTACTGATCGATATATACAACTTTAATATTAATAAGATGAACAAATAATTGTTTACTCTTACTTTCACTTACCTATGTATGAAATATATAGTAAGGGAAAGTATTGTGATCGCGAAAATTTTCGAATTCCAGTTTTCAGCGGAGGATCAGCTGATGCGCTCGATGATAACAGTCATACGTTACTTCGTCTCTCAGATTTTTGCTTTTTTCAGTAGGAATTCGCTTGAGTTCAATCTGGAAAACATCACTAGACCTCAGGAATACTACAGCAGTGAATATTGGAGAAATTTCGGTAAGCAAAGTTATAATTTACTTTGTACAATCACGAAAAAGTGAAAGGAGGGTCACTGATCAGCTGATTGCCGCTAGCTCGGCAAGCTCAGGCTTGCTTTTCTTTTCCTTATCTTTCTTTTATTTATTTTTTTTCCTTCTTATTCTTATTCCATTATATATTTATTTCTATTTATTTTTTTTAATCAATGCGATATTTTCACCAAGTGATGTCCTCGAAAGTTACAAGTAAAAGATCTAGATCTGCAGGTTCAAACTCGTCTCCCACAAAACAGAGACCTCGCCGTGATAATAATAAAAAAATGATTCCACCAGCGACTGCTTCAGCTACCTCTTTAGGATCTGAACCACAGCCTAGCACATCATCACAAGGATTAACTGAAGAATCGCCGTTTTTTACACCGAACCCATTTCAGATCCTTCAAATTGAAAAAGAAACAATGGAATCTTCTCCTATACCAAAAGAACCACAACCTCCACCAATATTTGTTAAAAATATTAAAAACTTTCAACTTCTGTGTGCGCATCTAAACAAATTAACCGATCCTAACAGTTATTATTGTATAAGTAGAACCAGTGATACTAAAATATCCCCGACTACCGCCGAAACCTACAGAAAAATAGT
This sequence comes from Piezodorus guildinii, assembly GCA_023052935.1. Taxonomy (NCBI): domain Eukaryota; kingdom Metazoa; phylum Arthropoda; class Insecta; order Hemiptera; family Pentatomidae; genus Piezodorus; species Piezodorus guildinii. Next base: position 36,059,730 of record CM041293.1, on the reverse strand, counting down.
AAAATATCTGACGGAGACCAAAGCTGATTTTCATACATATCAGTTACGCCAGGAGAGAGCTTTAAGGGTTGTAATTAGAAACCTACACCCTTCGACACCAGCAGCAGCTATCCAAGAAGAACTGACGGAGATAGGCTATAAAGTGCGACAAGTCACCAACGTCCTAAAAGATAAAATTCCTCTGCCTCTATTCTTTGTGGACTTGGAACCATCAGCAGGAGTTGAAAAAATTTATGACCTCAATAGATTATACTATACTAGCGTTAGAGTTGAAAAACCTTACACTAAGAAAGAAATAGTTCAGTGCCACAATTGTCAGGCATATGGTCATACCAGAAGTTATTGTCACCACATACCACGCTGTGTGAAATGCGGTGAACAACGTAAGTCAGAAGAATGTACAAGACCAAGATCAACACCCGCTGTTTGTGCTCTGTGCCTCAAGGACCACCCGGCTAGCTACAAGGGATGTCAAGTCTACAAGAACCTCAAAAGCAGATACCAAAAACCTCAGAATCTGGATGAAACAGCTGAACCGATCAGAAGCAGAAGAAAACCTTCAAAAACAATTGATTCCAATGTAACATTTGCCCATCTACTTGGAGGTGGGAACCAGAACAAAGAGGCCGAGGCCCTGCCGGAACAACGCACACTTCAAAATCCTCAAACCGTTCCACAACCAACTATTCCTCAAAATTTACCCAACCCTCAAAAACCTCATCCGCATCAAATTTCTCATATTCCTCCTCCATCAAATGTCTCAGACCTTACAAGTTTGATGACATCCTCCATCACTGAAATCAAATCCCTCGTTATGCCGCTAATATCACTACTTACTAATCTTGTATCAAACTTAATCCCTTCCTTAAAAAATCCTTAAATGACTTCATCTAACTCCTTATCCATTCTCCTATGGAATGCGAATGGTATTAGAAATCATACTGACGAACTTACAGCTTTATTGCAAGACAAAACCGTTGACGTAGCACTTATTACTGAAACTAGACTAACCACTAAACAGTACTTTAAAATACCTCAATATGTAACATACCGTACGGACCACCCAGACGGCAAAGCCCATGCCGGTACTGCTGTCATTGTGCACCAGTCCCTCTCTCATCACTTACTCCCACTTCCTACCTATGATTTCCCACAAACCACAGCCATAGTAATCAAAACTTTTTCCTTTCCGGTAACCCTTACATCAGCATATTGCCCTCCCAAACATTCCATTTCCAACACCGAATTTGTATCCTTTCTAAATTCCTTAGGAAATCATTTCATTCTGGGTGCAGACTTAAATGCCAAGCATCAACAGTGGGGTTCGAGAACCACGAATTCTCGTGGACGAAATTTGCTGTCTGCACTCAACTCCCGTCATTTCAATCTCCTGCCTCCTGATTCCCCTACCTACTGGCCAACCGATCCCAACCGTAATCCTGACATCCTTGACTTCTTCATTCACAGCGGATTAGGCTCCCTCAACTATTCCGTAACTCGCCTTGATGAACTATCCTCTGACCATAGTCCACTGATCCTTAAAGTATCCCTAACTCCTATTCCGAAACCCATTCCACCTTCATTTATCCGAGGCCCTGTCAACTGGAACCTCTTCCGCCAAATCCTTACCGATAATATTGACCTCAGTGTGACCCTCAAAACACCGGATGACCTTGATGATTCCGTCTACTCCTTTACTACCGCCATTCAGCAAGCTGTCTGGACTGCCTCCTCTCCTAAGCACTCCAATAGAACTCCTTAGCAAAACCATTTACCTCAACACCTAGCTGACCTCATCCATGCAAAACGCCGAGCCAGATCATTATGGCAAAGAACCCGACACCCAACAGATCGCCGCTCCTATAACTTTTATTGTAGGCAATTAAAGCGGGAGTTGGCGACCTTCCGTTCTCAGTCCTTTAATTCCTACCTCTCCTCTCTATCAGCTCGAGATAATTCCCTGTGGAATGTGACCAAAAAGATCCTAAAATACCACAAAGTTTCCCATCCTCTCCGGCGTGGTGATGACTCCTGGGCTGCGTCTGATGAAGATAAAGCCGAGGAATTCGCCACACACCTCTCCAAAGTATTCACTCCTCACCCGGAATCCAACAGAAATCATACCACAACAGTTGAAGAATTCCTTTCCTCACCAATACCTCTTTCCCTACCTCCTAAAGCTATTAATCCATCTGAGGTGAAATATCTTCTTCAAAAACTGACCCTTCGTAAATCTCCTGGACACGATCTCCTTCCCCCCCAGATCCTGCGACAACTTCCCCAGAAAGCCATTATTTTTCTTACATACATCTACAACTGCATCCTTCGCACCACCTATTTTCCTCTCTTATGGAAACATTCCACAATCTTTCTATTCCTAAAACCAGGTAAACCTTCCAATAACACTTCATCCTACAGACCTATTAGTCTACTCCCCATCCTCTCAAAAGTCTTTGAAAAACTCCTTCTAAAACGAATCCTGCCTATATTTGAATCACAAAATCTTCCTTCCCATCAGTTTGGTTTCCGTGCTCATCATTCTACTGTTCAACAAGGACTCCGAGTTGTAGACTATATTTCCTCAGCCCTTGAATGCAAAGAGTATTGTTCTGGTGCGTTTCTGGACATAGCGCAAGCTTTTGACCGGGTATGGCACACCGGATTACTCTTCAAGCTTAAAACGCATTTACTCCAGTCTCTATACCTCATTCTACGATCCTATCTCTCAAACCGCTCCTTCCGAGTTCGCTGTGGTGTAGAATTTTCTAACTTTTATCCCATTGAGGCCGGTGTTCCTCAAGGCAGCGTCTTGGGACCCGTCCTCTACATCCTTTACACTGCTGATATTCCTATTCATCCTTACACCTTTTTGGCAACATTTGCAGATGACACCGCCATCCTATCATCCAATTCCGATCCTGAAATAGCATCCTTAATCCTGCAAAGACACCTTTGTCTTATCGAAGACTGGTGTAATGCTTGGCGTATTAAGGTTAATGAAAGCAAATGCACACACGTCACCTTCACCCTTCGACGCAAATCCTGTCCAATGGTTCATTTCAATTCCATACCGCTTCCTTCCTCAGACACAGTCCGGTATCTTGGCTTACTACTAGACAAAAGATTGACCTGGAACCCACATACAAGACTTAAACGAAAAGAACTCAACAGACGATTCGGACAGTTATACAGACTACTAAACAGAAAATCTAAGCTTACAGTTGACAACAAATTATTACTTTACAAGACAATACTGAAACCAATGTGGACCTACGGACTTGAACTATGGGGGACAGCCAAACGTTCTAACATCAAACGCATTCAATCCTTTCAATCCAAAGTCCTCCGAACAATAGTAAATGCTCCTTATTATGTCTCCAACTATACCTTACACCACGACCTTAATGTTCCATTTATTTCAGACCTGATTCCATCTAAATTTTCCAAATTCCACCAGAACCTCATTCATCATCCTAATCCTCTAGCACAATCCCTATCCAGCTCCACTCATCCATACAACCCTCCTAGAAGGTTGAAACGGCAGTGGCCCCGAGACGTATTGTAAACATCTATTCTGGAGTTCTGACACTGGTCAGATTCTCCTCTCATGTGCGGTGTGATTGTGGCTGTGGCGCCCTCACTTAGCTTCCGCTGGCTCTCACCAGTGATGCGGCTGAGAGGGAGGCGCTGGGATCCTTTTGACTCTGCTTGTCCTTCCACAAGTGGGGGGACAAGCCCCGTCTGTTTATGGGCTTTAATATCATGTAGGTTTCTTTCTGATTGAACTGGTCTGACAGGGTTTTAATACCGATATTTTAAATTTTCTTACTCTAACTAACTTCAATTTTGTATATTACAAAATATTAACCATATCATCTTAGTGATATTGATGAGGGACGGCTTAATATACAAGTTGTACGAATTTGATGAGCTACTAAAGGATAAAAGAACAAAACTATTTTTATGTAATTTTTGTTTTTTTAATAATAATGACAGCAATACGGAGGAATAATTTACCGTTGGAAATAGAAAGATTTAAAAGATCTAATACACAAAGTTGTAAAAGGTCTTATAAAGTGACAAATAGGGAATCAAAAATGAATACACGTTTTATTAAAAGCAATTTATAATATTTATCATATTGAAGTATAGTTGATAGTTTTTAAATGGATTTTAACAGTCCAGGTAAGCGAAAATCGTGTGTTGCCGGCACCAGATTCTTATTAATTTCAAAACATACGTTTCTCAACAAACTGTTTTAATCCTGGTGCCCAATTTTATTTAGCGGCTGATAGATGGATAAATTAATATATTCTAAATCTTGTTAGAATAGATTGGTATCGTGTAGCTAGTGTGACCTCCCCTTCCTTGTTGGAATAGATAGGGAAGGAATATAATACCGTGTTTAGCATTTTCCTGTTTACTCTATGCCAGGACCAACTCCTGTTTCAATTATCTTCTCCCATCTCCATCTCCTAGACATGGATAAGGGGAAAGACGTGATTACGAATCATTCAAAAACATAAAAATTAACGATTAACTTGCAAACAGCTTAGCTTATTTAACAAACTTTTGAAAATTCCATATTAGTCTTTTTTTTACGCCTCCGTTCTCATTATAATAGATAATTCTTCTAATTATCTTATAGATCGGTGATTCCCACCAAATTTTTTTCGCGGACCCCTTCATCCAATCCCCTAAATTATAACCCATATATACATATATGCACTAAGGTGAGCCAAAGCCAGAAGCTGAGTTTTAGAAATAAAAAAGGTAGACTCAGAATGGTCTAAACCGTATCACGTACATTTCATACGAAGTACCACTGCTTTTGAAACAACGTATGCCTGAAATAGCCCGGTAGGGAAAATAAAAATGAAAAGGAACTAAGGTTTTACAGAGTTATTTAGAGTTAACTTTAATCCACAAAAACCAGAATTACTACTATTTTTTATTTATTTATTGGAATTTACAACTGTATACAGGAATACAACAAGTAAATTAGATGAAATATGTAAAGGCATGAAACACATGTAGAGAAGCTTCCCACTGGAAGCACTCTAACTAAAATTTAAAAGTAATAAAAGATAAGTATATATTTAAGCACTCATAAATAAATCACTTTTTCTCAATTTTGGATGATTAATATATATATATATATATTACTGTATACATATACATATGCGAACGTTGCTTTATGAATGTTTAAAACCACAATTACTTTCACATGTATTCAAATTCAGTTTAACCACATACATACATACAATATTATTATACAGGCAATCTAATATACAGTATACTATATATATCGCAAAATTCGTTTTTTTACAAATGATTTCCTCTCATTATATTCTGAATACGAATGTATATTTGGTATAGTTTATTATTATTTATTTTATTTTTTTTGTATTATACTCAAATTAACCAATGAAACCTTTTAAATAGGTTATAAAAAATGCTTTTCTTAAACTGATAATAGCGAGGACCACAGCTAAAAAGATGTAATATTATTGGTTGAAAAATCAGTTTAATACAATTTTAATAAAAATAACAGTCCATGAGTCCAATAAATTAATCATTCTCGCTTTATTTCCATTACTTACTAAGTAAAAGCCACAATCGTATTTATTTTTGTCGAACTCTTCAGCATCTAAGAGGTTTTTGTTTAAGTAAAAAGATATATTAAGACACAGCTTAAGCATGCTTCAACCCTGTTGTTGATTCTTATTCCTTTCTAAATGTTCAAAATGTGGTGGTTAGTTATATATATTTATTTGTTTAAACGGTCTTATTTACAATTATTTGGGAAGGAAATGTTAAAATTAAGTAAATAAATACTGTTGGGTTAACTCTGAGGATATTCAAATTATGTAATCATAAATTTATAGAAATTATAAATGATAGAATTATAAATTTATAATTAATTCTATTGAAAAACTGAAATACCCATTAATTTCCAGATTTTATAATGGTGTAATTCGATTGTAAGGATACCCCAGAGGATGAGGTTTTGGAGATAGCAAGGGGCTGTTTGATCAATCAAGCCCGCATAACAGCAGAGAATTGTGGGTTTGCATAATCAGCCACCTCTAGGCACTGCCTGTGTTTCACTTTGTTAATTCCATCACTCTTATGTATAAGTATATTTTAATATCTAGAAAGGTTGAAAATGATGCAAGAGGATGAAAAAAAAAAATCATGACATACTCTTTGTTGGGAAGAGGGTCGACTGGCGCATTTGCTTGGAGCCTCAACCCGGTCGCGATTATGAGTCGCTGAACCGTGTTATTTCGTTGAGGGTAAATTAATAAAACAATAATAGAGAAAACATAAATAAAACTTACATCAAATAAAATAGAACAAAAATATATGGTGGAATAAAAATATATGACTATTTAAAGTAAAAATTCTTCACTAAGCCAAAGTACTAACATCGTTTCAACTGTATCTTTAGAAAAATCGAAATATGTTTTTTACTAAATTGTAACATTATTTATATGTTATGGTAGGACATATTATTAGTATGATTTTAGAAATAATAGCATTGGATCGGATGACAGATTTCGGTACCACATTCAAAGAATTTTAACGGAGAACTTTATTGATGGTTGTACTGGGCCGTACATACAGGATTTTTAAAATGTTTTTCTTAAGCTGGAATTAAGTATTCAGTTGAAAAACTAGATTTTATTAATAAATCTTTCTTTTTTTCCATTTTTGTAAGATTAATAGTTCAATTTAGCAGTACCATCTAATTAGTTCTCGGCCAATTAAATGAATTGAGAATACTGTATTCTGAGGATTTACTTTTCTATATTAATACCGAAATAAAATGATATAGGGTTAGGGTTAGGGTATTGGAGTAGGTGCTCAACCTCTTGGTTATTAGCACCGAATAAATTTGTAGTAACAGATTTGTTTTACTCTTTTTTCTTCTTTTTATTTATTTATTTTTCCTTCTATTTTTTTATTTATTTTTTTTTTAATTTATTTATTTATTCTTTTTTTTATTGTTTATTTTTTTTTTATTATTCTTTTGTTGACACATTCTGAATTAGTGGATTTATTCCAATTTTTTCTTTATTTATTTATTATTTTTCTATATATATTTTATTTTATTTTTTTATTACTACTATTATTTTTTTGTTTTCTTTCTTCCTTTATTTTTTTTTCTTATAGTTCCGGGAGCAGAGAACATTCTTTGACGAACCTAAGCAGTGAACTAACTGTTTCACTAGAGTCCTTCAAGCTCTCACTCAACGATCTAGCTAGGTTAAGTTTATACATTTGTAAATGAAATTTGGGGCAGTTCTCAATTATGTGTTTTATTGAGAGAGGCACTCTACACAAGTCACACATTGGTACGGGCTGCCTGAGGATGAGATGGAGATGTGTGAGTCTGCTATGTCCTATGCGAAGTCTCGCCAAAGCAGTTTCCTCGCGGCGATTACTTCGCAATGATGTATTCCATGGATCAGGCGATTGCTTGATATTTCTTAATTTATTGCTGTTGTCAAGTTCCGACCACATCTGTTCCCATGCCTGATATATTTTGACCTTAAGGTAATTTTTTACGTCTTCCTTGATGTAAGTTGGGTGGATTTGGACGTTTGACAATGCAGCTTCTTTCGCAGCCCGATCCGCTTCCTCATTGCATTAAAATGATATATGTACAGATGTATATGTTATTAATAACTAATAACAGTTTGTTTAATTAAAAGCTAATAATAAAATGTAAAGTAAAGATAGTAAATATAAAAAAAGTTTCTCTTCAGACGTTTATCAGAATAAAATCAATAAAATTCGGAGAAATTCAATCAACAGAAAAAAAAAAATGTTAAAGCGGTAATTTCAGTTTTACATTTTTTTACCAAATTAATTTTGTTTTTCTTCGTACGAATATTTTCATACATAAATATTTTGATGTTTTTCTTTTACATGGCAACATATGGTTGGGTGATGACTAAAATCACTACGATGCGGAACGCATACAATTGAATGTAATCTTAACATAAATATATGCAACCATGTAAAAAACCATACAAATATTTTGACGTCGGGAATAAATAAATAATGTTACAAAGTTGGTATAACGATCGGCTTACTATTTTAATATAAAATATAATTTTATCACAATTATTGTACATATAAGAGATCTAAGGATGGTCCAGGATTAGAAAAAATGCCCTAGTAATATGACATAATTATTCAAGTCATTAAGTATCATTAGAAAAAACAACTAAATTATCATTATCGTATTGATTATCAAGCCTATGATGTATGATGAGTTAAAGTCAATCTAAATTTTTTTAAACCCCAGTTTGGTCATGTTATGCTAATATTTTTTGAACCTTTTCATTTTAATGTATATCGATATATTTTACAGATGTTTCTTTTTATATATTATTTTATTTTCATCCTATAAGATTTTTTATCCCTCCTAGTGTCACTTCTATTTTGGCACTTGTTTGTCCTTAAGTTAGTCTTAACTCTCCCTTACACACTATTTTGCCATCGCTGAGGAGTTAGTGGAACTTAAAGCGTACTGAACAGAGGGTTTGAAAGAACTTCTAACAAGTCATAAAAGTCTTTTCTTCTTTTTTTCAATGAACTCTTCAACTTTTGGGACATTAAATAATTTATGAAGTTTTTCCGCCTTTTCTCTTTGAAAAAGAGAGGGCCTTTTGGCAATTTCCTTTGAAATGCCATTTTGGAATTGAAATGAAATGAAAAAAATTCTTTATTCTAGAACGCAAAAAAACAAAAACAAGTCCCACCTAGATCAAAAACAATCAAAAAATAAGTTGTAAATAGCCTAGTTAATTTTATATAAAATATTTCAAGAATACAATACATCTATAAATATTTGTATAATTATACATACGTACAGCGCGCACTTGTATGTACACATATTCATACTATAAATACCTATATTTTCAATGGGACGGAAGATTGAGATTCGAGTAGGTAATGGAAAAGTTGATGTTTGAAGGATGAGATAGAGAGAGCCGGTTTTACAGATAGAGGTAGTCTCGGAATCCCAAAATAATGAGCGAACGAGATTTGTGAAAGGACGCTGTTCTAGATGATGAGGGTATAAATATTGATTGAATGGGTTCTAGTATTGAACAAATGGATGTCAGATCGGAGGGTGAGAAGTCCAGTTATATGAAGGTTTTCAATTTTTTAGGGTTTGAAATAGGTAAGATCCATGGTGGGAAGCGGGGTGGCTCAGCTGGTTAGCGCGCGTTGCCAAGCCACTAAAGATGACCATAAACCTGTGAAAAAAAATAATTACGAGTTCGAGTCTCGGTTCTGAGGGGGGCTTTTATCTCGGCATTTATTCCCCTCTCACCCCCTGGCCCGAGAAACCCCACGATAAAGCCAAAAATATGGCCAAGTCAACAGAGTCCAAAAATAAATCTAATTAAGCAATTCATTAGATGTTTTAATGTTATTTCCAGTTCATCGGTAAGTCCTCCATAGCAACCATAGTCAAAGTTGGGAATTGCAATATATCTATCTATCTATCTATATATATATATATATATATATATATATATATATATATATATATATATATATATATATCTTTCTTGTATTAACTGACAAATGGAATAGTAGTAACGTGGCACCATATAGTAGAAAAGGTCTGATAACACCACAGTGAATAAGAAGTTTTAATCTGAAAATTAGGATCAGAGTCGTTAAAAGGTGGCTGAATTTGTATGATCTTATTCTTACCTAAGATAATTTCGAAATGAATTGATTGTTTAATACCAAATGTCTTTCTATTTTCATACACAAATTTACTAGGTTTTTAGACATTTTGTTTTTATTATTCAAAATGTTTTCTTATTTAAAAAAAAAATTGCTATTTTTTATTTTCATATTTGTTATTTGCACCTGTCAAAATATGATCGATTTTGATGGGTTTATTTGTGTATGTTTTAGTTGACATTGTTAGTTCTAATTAATCAATGAATGAATATTAAGTATGCTCTATTATCAAGTTTCTACCACAACAATCGAGAAATAGTTAGTGATACGAATTATAACATTTTAAAACAATTTTAGAATGTTTTAGTGTGCTAAATGGTTGTCCCTCATGCGAAAGTTTCATAATATATAATATAATCCTCACCATAAGTTTGTACGGTGCTATAGAATAAAATGGAGATATTGGAAAGTCGGCCTTTATAGCTGAAAGTTGCTAATAATAGGCAATTTATTAGGGGCTGACATGTTATGAGTGGATCGCTACCCAGGAAGATGAATCGTTTCTCAGGGCTGCCGCAGGGTCTCAGTGCGCCTCTCTACCATCTTTATAACCCATCACTACCTTTTCTTTTATTAACACAATTTATTTACTATTAAAATATACTTAATATGTATTTAAAAAATATACTTATTGAAATATACAACTGTACAAGAACTAGTGTTGAAATGTGACAAAAGATAAACTAAGTCATGATATACATGTAGAAAAACTAAAAATTGGCAGCCCTCAAAAAAACGATGCTACACCAGAAGGTCTCGAAGCCATCTTCTCTGTAGACGCCTTGGCGGATTATTAGATATTGTGGAGAAAGCTAAGATTGAAACTAGTCTGTTAGAGTGGATGGAATTTATCATTAAAGGAATGTTGCCTAGTTTGGGCCAAATCAGTAACATATGGAACATTAAGGATTAAGTTGTAAGTTTCAAGTGGGATACGAGAAGAATTTGATCTTTTAGTAGCACGCGTTGAATTAGTCGAAAACGTCGGGCAGTTTTTTGGCTTTCAATCTTGTACGAGGATTCCAAGTGAGAAGTTTGTTAAGGTGAAGTCCTAGATAACGGCTCTGTTCAATCTATCTTTGAAGTGGAATGATATTGAAAGATTCTTCTGTTCAGTAGAATGTCATAGGTTTACGACGGAGGATAAAGGTTATTTTTTGGAATTTATTTTTATTCTCTACGTATCCTACCCATATTAGAATCTCAAAATCTTCCTTCCCATCAGTTTGGATTCCGTCCTCAGCATTCCACAGTTCAACAGGGGCTCCGAGTTGTAGACCATATTTCCTCAGCTCTTGAATGCAAAGAGTATTGTTCTGGTGCGTTTCTGGACATTGCGCAAGCTTTTGACCGGGTATGGCACACTGGATTACTCTTCAAGCTGAAAACCCATTTACCCCAGTCCCTATACCTCATTCTCCGATCCTATCTCTCGAACCGTTCCTTCCGAGTTCGCTGTGGTGAAGAATTTTCTAACCTTTATCCCGTTGAGGCCGGTGTTCCTCAAGGCAGCGTCTTGGGACCCATCCTCTACATCCTTTACACTGCTGATATTCCTACACATCCTGATACCTTTCTGGCAACTTTTGCAGACGACACCGCCATCCTATCATCCAGTTCCAATCCTGAAACAGCATCCTTAAACCTTCAGAGACACCTTTTCCTTATCGAACACTGGTGTAATAACTGGCATGTAAAGGTGAACGAAGCCAAATGTAAACACATAACCTTTACTCTTAGACGAAAATCCTGTCCGCCAGTTTATTTCAACTCATTACCGATTCCTCTCTCAGATACAGTCCGGTATCTTGGCTTACTGTTAGACAAAAGATTGACTTGGAACCCACATACAAGACTTAAAAGACAAGAACTCAACCGACGATTCGGACAGTTATACCGACTACTCAACAGAAAATCTGAACTTACAGTTGAAAACAAATTATTAATCTACAAGACAATACTGAAGCCCATCTGGACCTACGGACTTGAACTGTGGGGGACAGCTAAACGTTCTAACATCAAACGCATTCAATCCTTTCAATCCAAAGTCCTCCGTACAATAGTAAATGCTCCTTATTATGTCTCCAATTATACCTTGCACCACGACCTTAATGTTCCATTTATTTCAGACCTAATTCCATCCAAATTTTCCAAATTCCACCAGAACCTCATTCATCATCCTAATCCTTTAGCTCAATCCCTATCCAGCTCCACTCATCCATACAACCCACCTAGAAGGTTGAAACGGCAGTGGCCCCGCGACCTTTTGTAAATATATTGGAGTTCTAGCACTGGCTAGATTCTCCACTCAATGTGATGTATGTATGAGTGTGTGTATGTGTATATAGGTATAAGTGAATTATTGACTTTTGTATTGATTCATTATTGTGTATATATTTTATTGTAATTTTATGTTGTGTAAATATTGTATGAATGTAGTATGTTTGATATCATTCAGCAATACTATTAATGTCCAAATTGGGACAGATTGTAAAATTTTCTCAATAAAAAATTGTTATTACGATCTATTCTATTTTTATTCTCTAATTCTGTCGCCATACTTCAAGATCTCTGATGTTGGATTGAACAGTTTGAGAGGCAATGAATGGATCATTATGGACTGATAACACTGAAGCACCATGACTTAAAATTTTAATTCTCCTATTATGAAATAACAGAGATACACCTTGTCAAACAGAGGGTGAAAAAAAAACGTCAAACAATGAAAGTAAGATGCAAAAAAAAAAAAAAAAAAAAAAAAAATACGCATACCAAAATTACTGTGTGTTTGAAGCCTAAGAGCTAGTCCTCGTCGGTTCTTTAAAAGAAGAGCTCCGCGGAAGATGGGAGCTAAGAAGGGTATTAGGCCGCGGAAATGGGAGCTGATTTTGGGATGTATACAGGCAAGAATCTTGGCGAGGGGCCTTCATTTGAAATTTCAATGAGCGGTCGTGCCCTTGTGGCTATGAATTTAGATTGAGGGCTTCAATTTGGTTTCTCAGCTGTTCCTTAACTCTTGTCTTTTTTCAGGAGTCTTTGATTGAAAACCATTCGGATTGGATTCACAAATCCTTTAGCTCTTACTGTTAGCCTTTCCTCCTCAGAATTAATATCAGATTTAAGTATGTTAGGTAATTATTGGCTTTTCCATAAAAAATAATGCAGGGTAACGGTTTAAAAAAACAAAACAAATATATATTCATAAAAGCAAATAACCATTCACTCGGGATATCTCGAAAATGATACAAGTTCTGAAACTTAAAAAATGGAGGTTCCTCTTACCGTTTAGATGCGCAATAAGCCTGGGGCGATAGTTCGTCCTTCAAGTGTAAACAATTTAATATTATATTTCGAATACCTCAAAGACAGTACATTGATGGAAAAATTATAGAAGAAACATAATTCTGGGACTAAGCCTCCTATAAATAACATTAATTTTGACATAATATGCTATATCTCTCCATGAGACAGAATTAATTAGAAAAAAACATGAATATAGAACAATAATAAGAAATAAATTATTTTAGTAAAACTATAATTTACTACTAATTATAAAACTAAAAGAACAATCAAAAAAGTAAACTTGAAATAAGTGACATAAATACGTGTGAACAACTAAAAATATGTTCTAAAACATTACAGTACAATTATTATTGTTAGACAGCGTTAACAGTTTATTATGTAAAAGCGTACGTAATGAAGAGTCTTAAATCCTGCATTATTATTGTTGTTGATTAGGGCTTAAAGGCACAAAACCCTAAGGTCATCAGTGCCCTGTATCCTGCATTATTTTCAGGACCCAACTGCTGCTCTGCCTGACAGATGAAATTTATTATATACCCTATGATGCGTTTTAGAATATGTCATAGAATAGGTTACGTGTACCGATAAAAGTTTAAATCTGGGTGATAAAATTCCCGTTTTGGGATACGCCAATGATATCGTACTGCTGGGCGAAGACACGTAAACTATACAACTAAATACAAGTACGTTAATAAAAACCGATAAAGAAATAGGACTCAAAATAATTACCGATAAGACGAAATATATGATTATACTTTTCTATGAGTATATCAGTACATACTTTTGAACACGTAGAGAAATTTAAGTATTTAGGTGATAACAGAAAAAATGAAAACTAGGAGGAAATAAAATCTCGGTTAAAGGCGGGAAATGCGTATTATTATTCAGTTTCGAAATTACTTAGCTCGCGGCTTCTGTCTAAAAACTTAAAGGTTAGAATGTACAATATAAAACTATTATACATACTTACACCGACGGTCCTTTACGGATGTGAAACGCGGCCGCTTCCTTTGAAGGATGAACAACGGCTTAAGGTTTTCAAAAATAAGGTACTGCGTAACATATTTGGTCCAAAGAGAGATGAGGCCATTGGGGGGAAGGGGTTTGGAAACTTATCTAATGGGCGAGTAAAGTTGTTGGGTTCAGTGAGGAACGGATTCCGAGAAAGTTGGTATTCGCTGAACCGACTGGTAGGCGTCCGAAAGGTAGGCCGAGTGTCAATGGGAAGATTGTGATTAGTCTGATCTCGAGGGCTTGGGTTTGAACGGTGATCATTGGAGGAGTCTGTGTAGACAGTATTTGGTGGTATCGGCATCGAATCTTCGTGTTCGGTAAGCCTATTATTATTATGTTTATTTTTCAAGACGTTAATGAATTAATTCATGGAATTTATAGTTTTGAGCGTTATTGATAGGGATTACCCCAACTTGACGAGATGTAGTATACGTAGTGCCGGTTGTAACAAAAACAGGCGACTTACATACAAGGTAAATTATTCATGAATCCTGTATTCGAAATCCAGAATTGGCCAATTGCATCGTGACAGAATTGAAGTAGGGAAATCTGGTCGGGGGGAGCCAACCGAAATCCATTAGGGCTAATGACCGGGGAGCCACTGATGGGCGTGGAATGGATTCCGATAGAACATAACTTTCCATTATATAAATGAGCCACCATCCATCCTAATGTTTTCATCATCTCTATGCACAAAATGGTACAAAATAAGGAATATGCATGCCTTGTGACGGGTCCACTAGCGTTAATTAATAGCTGATTACCTCGAATCACAGCCAAACACAGCCGATGCTCGATTATATTACAGTATTCTAACTAGAATATACCATGATATACTTTCCGAACAGATCGGTTGCATTACATTACCGAAGTAGTCGAAAATAAATTTTGTATGTTTAGAATTCAATGCTCTTGACTTTTGGTTTATTATTTTCAATATCCAAATGGGATATCCATTATAGGATACCCATATTCGAATATAATGAACAAACTTTACACTATACCCATTCATTCACTTATAAACTATAATAATAACTTATCAACTATAAATATTAAATATATTTCCGGTGTATTCCACTCATAAAATATCGTTTCTATGCGGATTTATGCAAGGTAAAAGATTTAGTATGTAGAAGCAGAAAGAAATATGAGAGGGAATCCATGTGCTTTGGAATGAAATGTAGCAAGGGAGAAAAGATACCATGTTTAATATAGTCGAAGCTTTTCTCTTATAATAACAGGTCGCCTCACCGAGAATATATACCCAAATCACCCTCTCTGCCGTACGCTTTATTTGAACTTATTTCTCTTATTTTTATATGTATATTTAATATAATAGGCATCGTGGGAATGTAGTAGAATAAGTGTATATGACCAAGCCTTTGGACTAAGCGCAGACAGGCAATCATGTACCAAGGCTGGAAGAAAGTAGCCTTCCAAGTAGGACAGGGCCTCTGACAGGGAGATAGCATTGAGAAGGAAATGGCAAGCATTGTCCTTAGCATATCCTTTACATAATATCTTCTTGTTCCCCAACCATTACGATCCATTCTGCTAAGATGCACGCCACCTGATAGTCCACACTTTACTGTATACCCTACCTTGGCGGAATTGCCTCGATTCGATTCCGATAGCTCGTGCAATCATGACCAGCATAACAGTTTAGAGTGCATAATGCAGGGAGGTATGCGGTTACACGTGTGTTCTGGATGGAGGGGAAATTGTTACAATTTACCAAAAGTTTTTCTACGGTGCTTTTTTTTTTTGGCTTAACTGATACCAGGTACAAGGTTTTATAAGGCTCTTTATAGAGTAGCTGACATCCGACTTGCTCGAGACCACTATTTTACGTCATATTTGAAGGACAAGCAAAGATTTTTTTATCCCCTTTACAAAATAATAGGACCATCTGCCAGCTTTGAAGCCGCAAATTTGGGCATATAAGGCTTTTATAAGACCACTACACCATATACGAACCCTCAGCTGTTTTTGACATCAATCTGCATGAATGCATACCATCTATATCCTTTAAAATGTTTACTCATATAAGTTTGTTGAATCATTATCAAGTTGGAGCGCATTGCCCGGCATTTAAACCGAATTTGAAGTGATGAAATTATTACGATTTCGCGTCTCGAAGAATTGAAGTTTTTAACTCTGATATCTGATACCCCGCCCTCACCTTATGGCCGGAGAAAATCGTATAGCCTATGCACAGGTGGATATAAAATTTTAAAAAAATATGAAAAGCCTACTGGTGAACTTATCTGGCATATTTCAATTTCATTAAGCAATAACTTAAAATTAATATTTCTTAAATAGCTGGTTCTTACATCAATTTCTTCAATTATAAAAATATTTTAGAAAAAATATTAATACAATTTTTATTTGTTTTCTGTTTAGAATCATATAAATTAATGAATGGTGTAAAAGAAGTGTGGATTAGGTCAATGGATTTAGACGTTTAGCCGTGGATCGTTTCTGGTGTAGAGAGGCCAACCTTTATAAAGTCTGCGAAATCATCTTGGACAGCTGTTGGTCTAACTAATGACTGAACCCAAGACTGTTCATAGGTATTATTAGACTGATAAAAAAAATATGGTATAGAGAGAAACAAAGAAATGTAATATTGAACCATTTCAATCCGGGTTTTTTTTTTCATTTTTGCAACTTCATTAGCATAATGATATTATAATTTCTTAAATAGTTATCTATTTTATTAATTAGCACGAATAATATGTGCAGTTTCTAACTAGCCACAAGATATGCCGCCGCTAAAGAAACGTATGCCTACCTTTATTAAATTCAGCTTGTAAGGAAGAAGGAGCTTTCGGAGGGTTTTAGTCTTAGTTTTCAATTATCGACGGGAGATAGGTGGAGAGTGAAGGTAATAAATGGTCACAATATGGATAACATCTATTAATTGCTTGCGGGTTACAAAGCCCTCCCCCTCCGTAGGAAACTAATTGAACATCTGCAACGGACCTCCAGGTTCCTATCTTCTACCTTTTCAATTTCAAAATATTTCCTCTCCGATGATCTCAGGTGTTATTGCAGAGTTACAAATGTGCTATTTTGAAACGGAGTTTAATACAGATCGATAATGTTAAGACCGATCCCAATATTTAAAATCGGTATACATTAAGATTTTATAAAATTCCTAGTTCTTTTCCGATCATTACTGGGCCAAATTCTTAAACGTAATAGCATAACTAAACATTAAATGTGGATTAAATTGTTGATGTCAGGTAAATATGAAAATATTTGGTTTATAGTGCCCTAACGTATTTTGCACTGGTCACCTGTGGAGTAGTGGCTATCATAACAGTTTTCTATGCCCAATGTCGCTAGTTCAAGCCTGCAGGGGACCCCAGAATTTTTCAATGGGAGTAAATGTCCTTCGGAGGGGAGGTAAAAAGGTGCCCCGATCCTGTTTGATGTCAGGTACTCGTTACAGATCTCTATCCTAATCGGGAAAATTTAGGACTCCCACTGTAGCATCGCCCGATAAGCTTCAGTATCATAAAGTGACATTAAATGAATAAACAAACAACAATGTATTTTTATACATTTTTCTACCTTTCAGCTCATAATTTTTTTTTTTTTTTTTTTTTATTATTTATTACGAGATAATACAATCTGCCACCTTCTGGGGCAATGAATATTAAAGATATAAGAAATCATTCATTCCATATGTACATTGGAAATAAAATAAAAATAAATAATTAACAGAGATTAAACAAAGAAGAAATAAAAAAAAAATATATATATATACACAAAATTAAATAAATACGATAAAGAAAATAATAATAACAATCTTGTTCACATTCATACCTATTTACAATATTTACAAACTGCTCCTGGGATCACCGAATCAAACCTCGAGATCCACTAGTGGATGTCGAGGCACAATGCCGATAGATCCCAGCGCCTCTCATTCAACCGCGTCACTGGTCTTGAGAGCCAGTGGAGGCTGAGCGAGGGCGCTAGAGCCACATACACTCAGGACATGAGTGGAGAAGCCAGCCATTGCCAGCACTCCAATGACATATTTATAAGAGATCTCTGGGCCACTGCCGCTTCAACCTACGAGGAGGGTTATAGGGATGTTTGGAACTGGATAGGGAGTGTGCCAAGGGATTAGGAAGGTGAGGAAGCTTCTGGTGGAAGATTGAGAATTTGGATGGGATTAGATCAAGGATAAATGGGATATTCAGGTCATGGTGTAAGGTTTTGTTGGTGACATAATATGGGGCATCGACTATTGTTCTAAGGACTTTAGACTGGAAGGATTGGATACGTTTGATATTCGAAAATTTTGCTGTTCCCCACAGCTCAAGTCCGTAGGTCCAAATGGGTTTAAGAATAGTCTTGTAAATGAGTAGTTTGTTGTCCGTTGAGAGGTGTGATTTCCTATTTAGAAGTCTATATAGCTGGCCATATCGTCGATTGAGTTCTTGTCGTTTGAGTCTAGTATGTGGGTTCCATGTCAGTCTCTTGTCTAAGAGGAAACCAAGGTACTTGACTGTGTCAGAAAAGGGAAGGGGGATAGAGTTAAAATGGACTGAAGGGCAGGATTTGCGTCGTAAGGTAAAGGTTACATGCTTGCTTTTTGATTCATTTACTTTGATACGCCAATCATTGCACCACTGTTCAATCAAAGCAAGATGCGATTGGAGGTTTGAGGATGCTATTATCGGGTCTAGGTGGGATGAGAGGATAGCTGTGTCATCGGCAAATGTTGCCAAGAAGTTTTCAGGAAAGGTGGGAATGTCTGCGGTAAATAAGATGTAAAGGATAGGACCTAGGACACTACCTTGTGGAACACCAGCTTCTATCGGATAACAACTTGAGAAGTCAGAACCACAACGAACTCTGAACGAGCGGGTAGAGAGGTAAGATCGAAGGATTAGATATAGGGATTGGGGTAATAGGGTTTTTAGTTTAAAAAGCAAGCCATCGTGCCACACCCGGTCGAATGCTTGTGCTATGTCCAGAAAGGCACCGGTGCAATATTGCTTGCTTTCAAGGGCATAGGATATGTGATCTACAACCCGAAGACCTTGGTGAACAGTGGAGTGGCCTGAGCGGAAACCGAACTGGTGAGATGGGATTTTGTGTAATTGGAGTAAAGGTAGGATGCGTTTCAAAAGGATTTTCTCGAATATTTTGGAGAGAATTGGGAGCAAGCTGATTGGTCTATAGGATGAGGTATGATTAGCAGGTTTGCCCGGTTTAAGGAAAAGTATAATGGTTGAGTGTTTCCACATCATAGGAAAATGGGTTGTACGGAGGATGCAGTTATATATGTAGGTCAGGAATATTATAGCCTTTTTGGGAAGTTGTTTAATGATTTGGGAAGTGAGTAGATCAAATCCAGGAGATTTTCGAGGTTTAAGTTTATCGATTAGGAATTTGACCTCAGAGGGGTTGACAGCTTTAGGAGGTAAAGAGAGAGGAATCGGCGAGGAGAGGGATTCTTCAACCGCAGCTGTATGGGTAGGATTAAGTTCAGGATGAGGAGTGAATGTGTTTACAAGATGTTTAGCAAACTCCTCTGCCCTAGTCTCATCTGACGAGGCCCAGGAGCCATCATGACGTTGAAGAGGATGAGAGATATAATGGTATTTAAGGATTTTTTTAGTTGCTTTCCAGAGGGAATGGTCACAAGTGGATAATGAGGAAAGATAGGAATTATAGGATTGAGATCTGTAGGTTGTCAATTTATTTTTAACTAATTTACAATAATAATTGTATGATTTCCTGTCATCAGGGTGCCTGGTCCTCTGCCAGATAGTCCTAGAACGGCGCTTGAATTGGATAAGGTCCAGAAGTTCTTGAGGTAAAGGATTTGTACTTCGGGATTTTGTGGAAGAGAGAGGTGAAGATGAAGTCCAAGTTGCTTGTTGGATTAGGGTAGTAAAGGTATTTACAGCTTCATCCAGTTCTTCAGGGGATTTGAGGGATACTCTGAGATCAATATTGTCGGTTAAGATTTGACGGAATAGGTCCCAATGAACTGGGCCCCTGATGAATGAGGGTGGAGACGGTTTAGGAATGGGCGATAATGAAAGGGTAAGGAGTAATGGGCTGTGATCTGAAGATAGGTCATCGAGGCGAGATATGGAATAATTTAGTGAGCCTAGACCTTTATGAATGAAAAAGTCTAGGAGGTCGGGATTGCGGTTGGGATCTGTTGGCCAGTAGGTAGGAGAATCCGGAGGAAGGATATTGCTGCGAGTAGAATTAAGTGCAGACAACAGGATTCGTCCGCGAGAATTTGTGGTTCTGGCTCCCCATTGTTGGTGTTTTGCATTAAAATCTGCTCCTACAAGAAAGTGGTGTCCCAAGGAATTTAGGAATGTATTGAATTGGGGTTCGGAAAAAGGAATTTTCGGAGGGGAATATGCTGCAACAATTGTTATGTTAAAGAGCTTCAGCTCAGCTCATAATTAGCTGTAGAAATAAAGGTGTAGATTTTGGAACCATTCTTTTTGATTTTTGTTGTTATTATATTTTCCTAAGAAATATACATCTAAATAGGTATTAGAAATACTAATACTAAATCGAAATTCTATTTCACTTCATTCATATTTACTTTCACTTATCTGCATATGAAACATATATTAAGGGAAAGATTTTCAGTTTTCAAAGGAAATACACGTTTTTCAATATATCAGTATATATCTGGTAAATATATCAGTTAAACGAATTTGATATACAACTAAAGTAGAAAAGATCAACATTTTTTTGAATGATGTTTTGTTTTTATGAACATAAAAAAAGTATAATATAATAATAAAGTGCATCAGAAAGATAAAGATTTTAGAAAAAATATGATTTTAAACACAATGTTGTAAAAAATTAAAGAGTGATGAAATTTCATTTCTACATTAAATTTTTTATTCTAAATTTCTGTTCAGGATCAGTTCTAAAAATCAAGATGCAGATTTTAGGACCATTATTTTTTATTTTATCTTTAATATTGTTTTTTAAATATTTTTTATAAGTACACATCTAATTAACCATTAAAAATAAAATGCATTCCATAAAATTTAAATTTATTTGATTGATAAATTTAACTTTTTTATTTTATTTTTATACTCGTTAATATCCCTACTGAAAAAAAAAGTTTTTCCAATTTTGTTCTTCATATTGGAGTTAATAACACTTTCTAATTAGGAAACCATTTTACTACCCTTCACTGTCAAAAACCAATGTAGCGAAAGACTATTCATACGATGAGAGTGAACCGTATGAGTATAGATTTCACGAGTGGGTGTGATTATACGCCAAGCTATATAGTCATTGGTAGATGGAGCCTTTCCCATTATAAATGCTATGCTAAAAGTAACGTTTAGACATTGCCATTTTTTTTTAAATTTATTTATTCGGGTATATTACAATTTGTCTCAATGGACAATAATGATATTGCTATAAGACCACATTCATACAATATTTAATTTATAAAAAAAGGAAAGGAAAATTACATAAAAAAATAAAATAAATAAAGGTATATAATAAAAAAAATTACAAATTAAATAAATACTAGGTTAACAAATAAATGAACAAAACATGAACAGTCTATATACAATATTTACATTCTGCTGGGGAACCCTGGGCGGGCCAGCGGAAGGGCTTCATAGCCAAAAACATGAAAAACGGCACATGAGAGGAGAATCTATCCAGGGTTAGAACTCCAGCATAGGTATTTACAAAATGTCTCGGGGCCAATGCCGTTTCAACCTTATATGGATGAGAGGAGCTGGATAGGGATTGTGCTAGAGGATTAGGATGATGAATGAGGTTCTGATGGAATTTGGAAACTTTGGATAGAATCAGGTTTAAAATAAATAGAACATTAAAGTCATGGTGCTTGTCATGGCTTTGGATTGAAAGGAATGCGTTTGATGTTAGAACGTTTAGCTGTCCTCCAAACTTGAAGTCCGTAGGTCCATATAGGTTTCAGTATTTGCCATTTAACTGATTATCCATATCTTTTTATTTTAGTTAGATTATGTTTGCATTTGCATAATATTTAAAAAGATCAATGTGAGTTTTTATTAATATTTCTGTCTTTTGTTCATTGGCACTACAGATCTCCGAGATCTTGCCTTAAGAATGGCGCCTTCTTCCACACATTTTTTAATTGGAGGTTACCAAACCTTATGCGGTATATGGATTATGGTTTCCAAGATGCAAGGTTATGCATACTGCTCCATAACCGATTCCTTTGAACCGATATCTACTACTCCAAGCAGTTCGAGTTCAAAGACATTTAAATATCTATCTCGATCCACGGTTTATGGCTGTTTAGTCAGCAGACGCACCACAGGACATATACATATTTCTTTTCCCAAAACAGATAGACTTCAAGCCAAACAGAGGTTTGACAAATTCTTAGATCTTGGGAAACTGCAGTGCGATTCTCGATTATAAGGTTGGATCGAGATTCGAACTTAGAGAAAAATCTCCGAGATTCAAGATGATACTTTATAGAAATACGATTATGCCTTCTAACTGTTGCTAGAAGGGTGTAAAAAGTGGGGGAAATTAATATGTTTCGTAGTATTGTGGATATGGAAGATTTAGAAATAAAGAAAGAAATGTAAATTTTATCCAGGGACTTTAGAGAAGTATTGTACAAAAACAGAGGCTTGTGTCATCATCATACTACTCTCTCCAGTCATAATATCATTTAAAAAAAGGTTATTATATTTACCTATTTTTACTGCTCATCGTTTTAGAATGGACTATGCCCGGTTTAAATCTAAATTTTAACTTTTTTTTTTTAATTTATTCGGAAGATTAATGTCTAAGAAGATGAAGGAATAATTTGTTTTAAAATGAAGTTAAGGATGATGCTTTGCGTATAGAGGTAGGTATGGAATTCCAGAACGAAGTAAGTTGCACGTTCTTTTATAGGAAGATATTCTATGAGAGGTAAAATAGGGATTAGTCGGCTGGAATGTCGTGTTGAATGAATGGACAAAAAAACAACAAATTAGTAGATCAAGAATGTAGCCTTTTTTTCTTTTGGAAGTATAAAATATTGTAGCTGAGAAATTGTATTGTGCCACTTCAAATGAAACATTTCATAACTCTTTCCAGGCTCATATATTCTACCGAATACAGCCATAGTCAGGGCTCACTGGTAGCTGGGTGGTTAGCATAACAGCCTCCTATGCCAAAGGTTACGGGTTCAAACCCGCAGGTGGTCCTAGGATTTTTTAATGGGAGTAAAGAATCCTTAGCTATGCCGTCCTTCGAAGGGGGCGTTAAAAGGGGCCCCGAGCCTGTGCGATGTCAGGTACTCGTTAAAGATCCCTATCCTAATAAAACCTGGATAAGTTAAGTACACATATTCAATGTCCAGATACGCTATAACGTAAACGTTATAGTAACGTATTAAAATACTATATGTCAATGATTTCTGGGACCGTATTTATATTAACATAACTAATTAAGAACGTCTGATACAGAAATCGTGTGGCTATCAACTCTCTTATCTAGTAAAAAATTGGACAATCTGGCTACCTAGGTGATGAATAGGAGGTTAATACGTTTCAGATGAGCGGATCGCATGCTTCATAATATAACACGCACTTCCAGCAACTCCCATTAAATACATCACTTCAATTGAAGTTATTAACTGTTTCTTAATATTTTGATTTATATTTTATTTTGAAATTTATCGATACTTTCAGTTTTAACATTTAAAGTTAGGATATATATAGCGGTACTCACTGAACGCTACATTATGTTGGAGGATCAGGGATGGAAGCAGAACTGTCGGAATCATCGAACGGTGGAATGAAAAATGTGGATGAAGTGGATTGAAGGGCGGGCTAAACGTATAGCCGCTGGGGTGGGACATATAGCGCCCATTCTACTACTCACTCTTTTCTCTTCCAACCGATTTTCCGATGCTGTGTCTCTATTGCCTTTTCATTTGATCTACTTAATTCATAGTCTAATAAAACTATTCATTATTTTTTTCATCCTTGTTTTTATTTATTCATTTTCTACATGAATAGCAACGATAAAGAAGTATGATGTCATGAAAATAAAATTTCATTAGTATTTTTTTACATGAAATTATTATTGCTTAATTTATTTTAGGTGATACAAATTTTATTCCTACACCCACACACACACACACACACACACACACACACACACACACACACATAATAATATATATATATATATATATATATATATATATATATATATATAATAAAAAGGACATCTTAATTGGTTTCTACCATTTCGTGGAATTATACGATTTTCATAACAACCTCCGAATCACCGTACATCGTTATTATTACTTTCACTAACTATATATAGTAAGGGAAAGTATTGTGATCGTGAAAATTTTCGAATTCCAGTTTTCAACGGAAATACACTTTTAGGGTCCCCTGAGTCCAAATAACCAAGTCCAGCAAAAAGGTCTGTATGTGTGTGTGTGTCTGTGTGTGGTAACTCCCGGGCGGAAACAGTAAGTCCTATGAAACTGTTTCATATTTAAAGTTTCATATTTAAGACAAATATACGCCCGAGACGTTACAAAACCTTTTTCATCAAAATGAGCTTACCAGAAGAGCCACTTTATACCATGCTTTTTGCACCTTTTTCGATTTTCTCGAAAACGGTTAACGGATTTTGAGTAAACTCGCTATATCGATGTAAAATTTAATGAGCTTTAATATCATTTAGGTTTCATTCAGATTAAAATGGTCTGACAGGGCTTAAATGCCGATATTTTACATTATCTTTCTCTAAAGTACCTTTAATTTTGTTGATTCTATAAAAATAACTATATTATCTTGTTACCACTGATAAAAAGCAGATAAAATGTAAGTTGTAAATACAACTGAAGGAGAAAACTGAAAAAAAAAAAAATTAGTGCAATTTTTTATTTTTGAACATAAGAGCAGTAATATACATGTATGATATACCGTTGGAAAGCTAAAGATTTTATAAAAAATATTATCTCATACACAAGCTTTTAAAAGTTAATAGAGAGTGATGAAAATATAAAACTAACTGATTATTTTAGATAATAATAGAATAGATTTTTTAATAAAACACATGTTTCTATAGAAATTCCATTTAACTAATTCTTTAATGGTTTCACTCATTTTACTTTCACTTTCTGTATTTGAAAATTCTTTAATTGATTCTAAGAAAGGATGTAAGTGAAAGTCGTGTGTTGCGCGCACCAGATTTTTTTTCACATGCCTAACGTAATGTATTGAGGATGCATGGTTGCCTGTAGAAACTATTGTAGGTGGAATAATCAGGAGTCAGCCTTTTTCTAAATATTTTAATTTTTCCAACGTTTCGGCTCAAGATTGTGAGCCATCATCAGGGCATTACTGAGCCATGTCCAAGCATAAACTTATTAAGAAGACCACTTTAGGCGGAAACGGTGAGTCCTATGAAACTGAAATTTCATATTCAAGAGAGATATACGCCTGAGACGTTACAAAATCTTTTTCATCAAAATGAGCTTACCAGAAGAGCCACTTTATACCATGCATTTTGAACCTTTTTACGATTTTCTCAAAAACTCCTCTAACGATTTTGATTAAACTCGCTATATCGATGTAAAAGTAAATGGGTTATTATATGATATAAGTTTCATTCTGATTGAAATAGTCTGATAGGGCTTAAATGCCAATATTTTAATGAATACAATTAGAGGCTGATATCTACTTCACCACTATTTTATTGAAAAAATTCGCACTACGTTTCGGCTACAATGCCATCTTCAGGTGCAGTGGAACAATTTAGATTTAAAAGAATCTACACCTTATACCAATATTTTAAGTTTTCTTTTAAATAATAATATAATTGACTTTTTAATAAAATACACGTTTCTATAGAAATTCAATTTAATTAATTCTTTATTAGTTTCACTCATTTTCATCTCTGAAAATTCCTATACTATTTTACTACGGAGGTATGTGGAAGTCATGTGTTGTCCGCACCAGATTTTTTATATTTTTATTTACCTGCAATGTGAGAAGCATCTCGTTCGCAGGGGAGGTCCATAACATACATTTAGAAATTACATTATTAATTAATCTTAGTGATTATTTAGATGGTT
This sequence comes from Piezodorus guildinii, assembly GCA_023052935.1. Classification (NCBI taxonomy): domain Eukaryota; kingdom Metazoa; phylum Arthropoda; class Insecta; order Hemiptera; family Pentatomidae; genus Piezodorus; species Piezodorus guildinii. The sequence continues at coordinate 36,033,518 of CM041293.1, read as the reverse complement.
GATTGTTTAATAAATGACCAAAATATGATAAGAAAAAAAAGAAAAGAAAATATTATGTAAATTATCAATCAGAAAGGTTATACCCAGGGCAATAAAAATTGCAATAATTGTCTTTTCTTTTGTTTGCAAGATTTAAAAAGTAAAGTAAATCTAAAATATAGTAACACAAAAAAAAAAAAAAACATGAAATATGGTAACATAAAATAAAACAACAATGATAATGGGTATTAGTCTCTAGGTAGTAATATAAATAAGATAAGACAAGGTTAATTATTCCCTAGCAGGTATCTATATTAGCAATAGAAATCACTATTCTCATATAAATTTATATAAATATTTCAAATATAAATTTCTAAATCAGAAAATTTATCAATTACTTCATTTATTGTAATGGAAAATAATTGCAGAAGAGTCGACAATTTATAAATGTTGGATTAAAAAGACAATTGCCACAATTATTTCTCTGTTTCCTGATTTTAATAATGTAATAATAATAATAACATATAAATACTTTCATTAATAACTATTAAAGATAAAAAAACAAATTTTGTGGGGCTTGGATAATATCATTATATTTTCCTACAACACTCAAGAGAAGATAATGTAATAACATAAATAAGTTTACTAAATGGCAATATAAAATCCAAGTGAGCTGGAAGAGGTTGAGAGGTAGGAAAGGGTAGCCCTCATAAATCCCAGAATATTCAGAACACATCGAGAGAGATAAATTCCACCCAAGAACTAGAAGGCAGTTTTTTAATTTCAAGAGAGATAAGAGAGACGTGAAGGGAATCCGTAACGTAGATGGGAGGATGTCAGGTTCCTTAATAGCGAGATAGCTGCGCTAACACTTCTTCAATTAGCCAAAGTAGGCGGAATATATTTCGATAAGCTCCTACACGCACGGTCGGTTTTAGCTCAGGTTCAGTCGAGCACAACAACTGATAGCATCGTCTTATTCAGTTGGAGTAATATCACCTTCTGTGTTCGGGAGGAAACAGCTGACCTTTTGTTTGACAAAAGGCGGCAAACTTTAGCTACATTATTGTATATATTTCTTGATAGTCATACGGCAGCAGCCATATATATTCAGAATGCTCATATACAGTGAGTGTCAAAAGTATTCGGAATTCGTATTTCTTTTCATTTAATAGGTATATTTCACTACTATTAATTTATATAATTCTTTTTAACTTATAAATCTTTATACGAGACTCCCATATACAGAAAAACGACTAACAAGAAAACCAGAAAGTTTATTGTTTTTAAAAATATCTGATAAATAATGTAAAATTACATCATTCAGGGTCAAAAGTATTCGGAAATCGTAATATCATACTGTTAAATTGGTATAAAAAAATTGGTTTTACTGAAATAATCGATGTTTAATGGATTCAACTTCGATAGCATTTTCACTCAGAAATTTTTCTGAAAATCTTTTCCATTTCTATCAACTTTGAACTAAAAAAATGAATGATCAATAACACTTCAACATCAAATACTAAAGGAAATATACTTTATTTATTTTCGAATTCTACAATAAATTGTTCTTCCTTCAAGAGAAGTGTCTAAGTTTCTATCCGGTAAGAAACAGAAGGATTGATAATAGTTTCCTCTTTCTGTCGTTCCGATTTTCAAGAAAATAGGTGGGAACTAAGTAATTTCGAAACTTAGAAATAACAAGAACTATCTGCTTTTAACCTTGTCTTAATTTCCTTTAGATCTAAGTTTACCATTTCCAAAGATTCTAGATACTTTAATCTTGCTACGTATTTAAACTTGTTCACTATTATCTATTTCCCAATAGTCATTATCACTTCTAGAAACTAACCATTTTTCCTTATTTCTTTGGATGCACAATTCTTCACGGAAACTTACCAAATTTAGTGATTAATTTTATAATTTACAAGTCATAAGAAAGGCAAGCTTGTTTTATTTTTAAAGGTATTTTGAAAATTAAGATAATTTTTTTCCGGTACCACAAAGGCAAAGTTTCTTGTTCTATTCTATTCTATAATTAAATTGAACTCGCCTTGCTTTGTTACTTGTAATATTATTTTTTTAAAACTAATTCTCGGTCTATAATTAATAGAAGTTATGAGGAATACATATAAAAAAAAATTATAATTTTTTATAAAATTGTTATCCTCCATTTATTTGTCCAACAAAGCATACAATACGCAACTGAATATATATATATTACATACATAAAACATGATAATAGTTTTTGCCCGTTGGCATGTTCGGAGACGAGAATAGTATTTATTTAACAACGTCAACATGTAACATATAAATTCAAACAAGTTAATAGAGAGTGAACCTATTATTTATATAAGTTATTTATATAGAGTGAGTAATTTTAAGTTATTGTTGATTTTTTTTTTTCATACAGAGAATCTTCTCTTCTCTTTAAAACTGTGTTTTTTTGAATTATTTGAAAATGTTTGTAAACTCATACTTCTATGTTGGACAGATAAGTCTAAGCCAGAGATGCTCTGAATATCTATAAAACTCTAAATCTATTTAATTGTATTTTTTAAGGGGTTAATCAGTCTTTTATTTCATTAGTCGAAAATTTTAATTGCTAATATTAAAAACGAAAATCACGAAGACGTTTGAAAATATTAACTCAGATTTGAACTATGTATCATGCATATCAAATCGCAATTTTTCTTCAATTACAACAATAATACAACCAACTTTTAATGAAGGTTTCCAGGTTAATTTATAAAAATAAAAAGAAATAGTACCTCAGATAGATTTAAGGTTTGCGAATCGGACGAAGTAGTTATAAATACGTACCTGAAACAAAAAAAAAAATGTTATTTCGAATAAAACATTTAAATAATTGCATAATTTAAACATGTTATATTTTAATATATTGTACTATATCTTTTATATAAAAGATACTCCCATAAAACAAAATCACTGACCAGATTACCGAAAAGTATATTGTTTCTAAAAATATCCGGTTAGTAATATAAATTTTTTATTTTTAATTAAAAGAAATTTACAACTGTATTACAATAAAATACATTAAGTAAATGTGCTAATAGATCAAGTGGGCGTGATACAGGCATGTGAAGAAACTACCCAGTGGTAGCACTTCAAAGTTTATTCAGCTAAGTAGGTCTCGAGGCCATCGTCTTTTCAGCCGCCTAGGAAGATGATCAGGAATAGGAGATTAGAGTTTGCGGACGAGTGGGTTGGAATGGACGGGTAATTTGGAATAAAAGGAGGAATATCTAGTTCGGGCTAGATCTGTGACTAATGGGATATTTAGGTCTTTATGAATTATTTTATTGGTGACAAAGTAAGGGGCGTTAAGGATCTTTCGGAGGATTTTGGATTGCAAGGATTGAATGCGGGAAGAATTGGATGGTTTGTTGGATCCCCATAACTCAATCCCATATGTCCAAATAGGCCTAATGATGGTTATATAAATTAATTTTTTGTAGTATGCGTAAAGTTTTGATCGTTTGTCCAGTAAGTGTGGTAGTAAGCGGTATCTACGAGCTGTTTCTTGTCGTTTCAGTCTAGTGTGAGGATTCCAAGTAAGACGTTTGTCTAGATGGAGTCCTAGGTACCGGATCTGTTCAACTGAGTGAGTGGAATATTGTTAAAGGAAATAGTGGGACAGGCGGACGTAAAATTCTAAGACGATATTTTCAAAAAGTTCTCAAAATCCCTCTTACATTATTTCTTACAATTTTAATTAACTATTCATTTTATGTATATATTGTATGAATGTGTATTACACCACTATTACTACTGTTCATTATGTAACAAATTGTAATATTTCTCAATAAATAAATATTAAAAAAAATAACTATTTGCGTGTCCTACTAAAAACTAAAATCAGGAAATACTATATTCGAAATAAAAACGGCCTCAAGAAACAATAAGAGGTTGAGTGGGATAATATTTTATACCAAACAATCAATTAATTAGTAAGATTAAATCCTACTAGACTAAAATGTTTAATTATACAAACAGTTTTACCAACTTGATGTTTTCTTATGATCACTACATTAATATAATTGGGAAACCACGTAGTTCCGAATACTTTTGACACCATTGTCATATACTAGTTTTTCGTAAAACAATGTTCAAAATATAATGATTTTTGTCGTAATTTTTTATTTTAGCTATTATTTACCGTTATTCTAACATTGTAAAATAGTTAACAACTCTTTAAAACATAAAATATAAGTTAAAAGCAAGTAAATGACGGAATAGTAGAGAATTTCGAATATTTTGACACTCACTGTACCTATTATTAAGGAAAATTTAACTATGTAGATATGGTTACGTACCTTTTTTTTTTCTTATAGATATATTCCTTTTTTTTTTTCTTTTTTTTTTAATTTTATCACTTCTTACACCATTGTAAATAAGAATTAATCATGATCATTTGGTCTTTTGGCCAGACGTACTGTATACTTTAATTGTACATATTTTTTGTTCTTAAGGGACTATGTCCCAGAATAAAGATTATTTTCTATTTCTATTTCTTCTATTGTTTAACATTCAAAAATTTTACATACCTTTTTTTTTTTTTTTAATTTTTTTTTCTTATCCTCCGACTTTATTTTAAATTGATACATATACATTCTTAACGTATGCATATACAGTAATAACTGATATACACATTTTGTATTTTTAGTATTTTTTTTTTCTTACAACCCCTCACGATAGCCGAGCGTTCTAAACCTTACGTATCTAATATTATTTTATCAAAAACCCAGATGGCGGATCCTGTGAGTAGAGGAGGTAACAGCAGAGACTTGACCTCCTGCCCCTCTCAACCGCAACATTTAAAAAACTCCACTAATTAAGCACTCGGGATTACTGTAAAATAAATCTCTCTCTGTTTCGTTGGCGGAGTTTTTTTTTTTTAGGGGGATAAAACCGTTTTATAAATTACATATGCCTACGGCTACAGGTCTAACATAAATTCACCTTTAATGGTACAAGGTATTTAGCTATGAGTTACATCTCCAGTTGTATATTAATCCCTAAATTATTGCGGTTATTTATACCTACATAAAATTTTAAAAAATATAATAACGATCCTGTTTTCTCCTCTAATTGTCAAATCATGTAATTGATGGTAATTAACTATTTTAATTTATTTTAAATATTGAGATTATTCAAAACATATTTTTTTTTTTTTAAATGTCCAAATCTGTCCCATTTACTTGTTGTATTTAATAAATACAGTTGTAAATTTCTCTGAATAAATTAAAAAAAAAAAGAAATATATATATTTATTGATATTTACACCTGTATAATGATATACATCTAGTAAATGTCGAATTTAAAGAATCAAAAGTTTAAATATATGTAAATTCTGAGAAAACAATAGATGGCCATCTCCATAAATATTAGTGAAATAATAATTAAAAACAAATCACTCGAATAGGCTAAGAAATTTATCTTAACTTTTGATCAACTTACAAACCTTCTGAGGGTCTTTAAAGAGAAAATGAAATGTACTAAGCATACTCGGGAAAATTTGAAGAAATCTATATATAAAAAATGTAGAGTTAAAAAAAAAATATTGTATGAAGTACATATGCTAGAAATGTATTTGTATTTCAGAAAAATTAATTATCTTAGCCTATGTAATATAAAAGATAAACGGATTTCTTAAATTCCTTAATTAGGTTCTACGTATCTCTCACATTTTGAGAGGGTGTATTTTTTTTTTTTTTTTTTTTTTTTTTTTAGGTCTATCACAAAGGTTCCATATTAAAAATAATAAACCAAAAATATTTAAACATAACTATATTAGGGCATAACTGTTTATAAAGCAATTTATAGACAGTTAACGTATATGAAAAGTAATTAATAATTCACAGGAAAATGGTCTATCACAATTGCTAACTTCATGTATGTAGGTAGCGATGGTGTTTTAGATTGAAACGTAAGCCCTCAAACTTTGAGAGAGGGGTAACTTTTTTTTTTTTGTTCGATTACAAAGGTTCATTTTTGAACACAATAAACTAATGAGAGGAGTGTATGTAACAGGTAATGTGGTCTAAGATAAAATAACAAAAAACAAGATATCACTATATAACTCTAAAAAAATATTCGGCATTTATCTAAATATTAATTGTAACTGACCCGTTAATAAATGAAATTTTTCGCTCAAAGAGTATAAGTAACCTGAAGTATAGCCGTTCTCTAACAAGGGATAAAAAATGAAAGGTGGGCTATAAATCAATGTTTGAAGGGACTGCGAGCGTAGAAACGGTTTGACCTACACTGAAGCCCATTTGTTAAGCTTAGAGGGAGCTCCTGGCTACGGGACCTCATTGCAGATCTGTTCTCCATGGCTCGGCCCTTCCTCCGAAATTATCTCGACTCCTGCCACGATCTAGATGATAGATCACGAAGCAGCTACCGAAGCCAAGTCCCGAGTCACGATTGGGAGGGGCTTTGGTTTCCCCTCGGGCGCTTTGAAGTTATACCTGCTTCATATTCATTTTTGTAAAAAAATTAAAATGTTAATCCTTAGCTACTTAATCCGCAATAATATTGTATCCGAACAACATAATTTAACAATAGAACAGTAATATCTTGAAATTATTTTTTTAAAATACATTTAGATATGAAAATAAATTGTTGAAGAAGTGATTACATTGAGTTTTAATAGAAAAATCTGATTTATTAAATAATCTACTATATTATTATCTACGAAATCATTTGCTTTTATTGGTTTTTCATTACTCTCCGTTAACTTTTCCAATTTAGTGTATAAGATAATATTTTTAACCAAAATCTTTAGCTTTCAAAAGGTATATAAGTTACTTTTCTCATGTTCACAAAACCAAAAATTAATAATAATAATAATAGGCTTACCGAACCCGAAGGTTCGATGCCGATACCACCAAACTCTGCCCACATAGACTCGTCCAATGTTCACCGTTCAGGTCCAAGCCCCCGAGATCAGCCTTAACGAAATCCTCCCATCGACGCTTCGGCCTACCTTTCGGACGTCTACCAGTCGGATCAGCGAAAACCAACTTTCTCGGAATCCGTTCCTCATCAAGCCCAACAACTTTACTCGTCCATTTGAGTCTCCGCGATGCTATCAACTCAATTATATTCACAGGATACAAGTTCCGCAATTCCGCGTTGTGCAACCATATAAACTCCCCAGTGGCCTCATCTCTCTTCGGATCAAATATTTTACGCAGATATTTTTCAAATTTTCCTTTGGGTATTTGAATTTCTTATTTCAGACACACAAAAAACCGAAAATTACATTAAAAAAATATTTTTACTCTTTTCTCCTTTAGTTGGTTATCGAATTCGTTAAACTTACCTGTTTAGCCGTTATTTATTAATGCTAATAAGATGATGTGCCTAATTTTTTTATATATTACAAAACTAAAGGTACTTTAGAGGAAGAAAAATTAAAATATCGGCATTTAAGAGCTTTAAGACTATTTCATTCAGAATAAAACTTATATCATATTAAATTTTACATAGATATAGCGAGTTTAATCAAAATCGTTAGAGCCGTTTTTGAGAAAATCGTAAAAAAGGTGCAAAATGCATGGTATGAAGTGGCTCTTCTGGTTAGCTGATTTCGATGAAAAAGTTTCTGTAACATCTCGGGTGTATAGTTGTCTTAAATATGAAATTTCAGTTTTTTACGACTTCTTATTTTTACGCTAAACGTACCACACACACAGACACACCTTTTTGTGGGCCTTGATTATTTGGATTCAGGGAAACCTAAAACGTGTATTACCTTTGAGAACTGGAATTCAAAAATTTTCACGATATCACTACTTTCCCTTAGTATATATTTCATATATAGCTTAGTAAAAGTAATAAAAAATAAACAGAAATAAGGTTTTTTAGATACCAGAAGAACAAATAGAAAAATAGCTGCACCACTATAACCCATTAAAGACCATATGAATGTCTATGAGTTCCGTGATGTTTTTAGGGCTACAGCCGTGCAAGCAGGTGATTTTCGCCAATATTTGGATACCCTATTTTATAGGCTGGGTGAGCCCCAAGAGGGCTCTACCCAGGATCGTACTTGGCTGAAACAACACATCAAATAATTATCCCTCCGCAACTGGTTATGAATCCGGAAACTCGGTAGTCCAATGTAGTACGTTAGTTAAACCTCTCTTGTAAGTAGGACATACAGTAAAAGTAAATCTAGTCTGATCTTAAGATTCTACTGTGGTATTAAATGTTTCCTGTAAGAGTACAATCAGAGTTGTATTTAAATTCATTACTATCAAAGTGTTATTTATTAAATTATATATACAATTTTATAGTTTGTTATTTTTTACATTTAATTCCACCATTAATGGATTGAAATTTAATATATTATATTGCGCCGAATATGTATGTATATATAGTATAAAGTTAATTATACTTAATCCAATTCACAAAAAAGGACGGAGGACGGATTGAATCAACTATCGTAAAATCTCTCTTCTATCAGGTGTTATAAAATATTCTCGTCAATACTAACTAGCCGAACAACGGAATCCGCTGAGAAAATTATCGGAGACTACCCATGTGGTTTCAGGCGGAATCGCTCGCCTATTGATCAAATTTTTTTCTTACGTCAAATATCAGAAAAACATTAGGAATTTAACGGTTTAGTCCATCAAATTTATATTGATGTCCACTTTACAAATGCTTAATTAATAAATTAATCGAACTAATTGGAGCACAATTAAAAACCAAATTATTTCGGACGCTAGTTTATTATCTTTACGAACAGGAGTATTTGATGCATTAAACTTTAGTTTACAAATTTTTTTTTTTACTTCCTATAAGAAAAGTGTTTATGATTATTATGTATATAAATCTCATTCTTTATTGCTATGACAATTAAAGTGTTTCCCTATTCCTAGGTCACAGAACAATTGAATTATATACAATTTTCCTGTCAGAGGTGGTTTCTAACTCATGACCCGGATTACAGAAACTATCCAATAGGCCACGCCAATTTATGACATAAAAGTCTATTATTAATATAATAACTATAATTTTATATATGTAACATTTCGCTACCTAAACTACCTCATAGTTTAGAATAAGATTTAATGGTAAGTTTGAAGACAAATATATAAAGAAATATGAAAGAGGGAAGAAGACCGACGGGCAATCTAGTTAATGAAGTGGTGGGGGAACTACATCATCTTCACTACTTACAATTAACGCTAAGTATACTTTTGAAAAACTGACGACTATTTTAATAAATGCCCTCTCTCTTTTATGGCACATTAACCGGAAACATTACACTCCCTGTCTTTACAAGGCTCTTACATTAACGGAGTAATACGCTCGAATTACGGCGTAAATGTTAAGGAGTATTGTTAGCTAACAGTCCAATTTAACTTTGAACGTATTAAAGTTACGGTTCAAATGTGTTATCGCCGAAATAAGGACGATTAAATTATAAGGCTACATCAACTAACTCCCTTAGTAACTACTGACTGCTCATGTGGAACAATGATGTGCAAGACATTCAAATAATAAGGTACAGTACTTAAGTCATTAATAATCAAGGACATTTATCAGATTTTACAGCCCCCGAAACTTTTTTATTGCTTTACTAGGAGAGTAAAATGGAGTGATATACATAAGTTGTAATCTCCAAAATAATAACTTTCAGTACAAACAAGGATTACTTACAGGCAGTACTAATAACTTACAGAAACAATTCCCAAAATGAAGATTATTGGCAAAATAAGTGTCCGAAATAAATACAAATAAAAAAAATATTGAGCTGTGGTAGGATAATAATAAATATGTTATATCAGCCGTAATTTGTTCTTTCAGGTGAATAACCGAGTCTCTATAAAGTGGGTAGCAAATGGGAGATAAATTTGGTGGTCCTCCTTGAACATCCGTTGGTCTAGAAGTGTATTGTTCCTTACTTTTTACTTTAGTTGTTATAATAACCTTTTAGGGGCTATAGTTGTAATAATAAGACTTAGCGATGCCGATACCACCAAATGTTGCATACAAAGATTCGTCCAGTGAACACCATTCAATACAATCTTCCCACATGTATTTATCATTTCAGAAATCAGATCCTCATATTAAATAGATGAATCAGTAACAGCAGATATAAGCAACTATAAGGATGCAAGTCAATGTCCTAAATAACCTTTATTTTTTTATTTGAAAGTCCCTTGTAGTTTGGGTTAAATTTCTCCAATCTGTTGGTTTGTCGTATATCTCTTCTACTGTACATGGTACATTTTAAGAGAAGGACGAGGAGGCGGTAAAAGATATCTTCTTCGTAGGTATGTCATTAATCTTCTTTCTGTGACGGGACTCACAGGAAGAAGATTAATAAATAAATAACCTTGTATTAGGAGAAATATTTGTAGTACGAGTATAAAGTTAAGAATCGACAAATGGACATTAAGCACAGCTTAATATGTTGAATACCATACGTTATAAGGTAACCTTACAGCACAGTTGAACATAAAAATGCCATTTTAAGACAAAAGAAATGGGAGGACTTTGGTAGGTTAGGGGTGAGCCGAAAGGGGAGAAGTTGAATCTGGGATCTGGCAGCTGTTTCCACAACCTTCCTGGGGATTTACCGTCAAAGTAGGCGGGAGATTTCGGGAGGGAAAAGCTTATAGATAAATAACCAAACATCTCTTCCAATTTCTTCTTCTTTTGATTTTATTTACTGTTACTTTTTTTTATAAATAATCACTAAAAATAATTGTTTCCCAAGTTAATTTCTTGATTCGCACCTTAGAAAAGAAATATGACAATCAGCAAATGTGCAAGAGAAAAGTTCAGTTGCAGACATGAGAGGCAAGGGGAAAGAAAGTGCCCAGCAACTCCCCTTTCTGGGCTTTGATTGAACAAAGAAGATCTCTCATCCAGCTTTTTTTTAGCCTTCTTCTAATCGGCAATTTAGCTCAGAAAACGCGAATAGAGAGTTTGTAGGTGTTAGTTGTTTTAAGTCAGTATGTGTGGTTTTTGTAATTTACGTACCAAGCAGCTGAAGTCTTAAATCTTTTAATTAAAATAATTGGAGTTTTTATACATGAGTCTCTTTTGCTGAACCTTAAATATGTGAGAAGTAAATCGGTTTATTTATATTTATGTAAGTATGTATTTTTATTATACTGTTGATATTCAGTTATGACGATTCGTAGTAATTATATCAATTTTAAGTACACTTCTTCAAAAACTTCTTATTTTGGTTGTTATAATTATCCCAGTCACAACTTAAGATAATATTTTTTTTTAAATAAAAAAAAAAGGAAAGTAAGTTAGATAAGTAAACAAGACATGTAACAAATACCAGAAGTATACACTTCATTATAAATATTTTATTGACGATTCGTTCACTAATGTTTCTGATGAAAATGCTAACAGAATCAGCTAAAACGACATGTGCCCAAGATGTATTTATTTTTCCTAATTATGTTTACTTATTATTTTGTCTTTTTTTTTTTTTTAATTTTCTTTTGCTCTGGCTCGGCCTCCACTGGCATACACCAGTGAAGCGCTGAGTGGGAGGCGCTGGGATCTCTTGGATTCCGCTTCTCCTCCCACTTGTGGGGGGAGCAGCCGAGTCTAGGGTTCCTTTGGCTGATTGTATATATTGTATATAGTTAAGTATGCTTGTATGATTTTTATTTATTTCCCAACTTGTATTCATCTCTACTACAGGTTGTTGTTTTGATTTGTTTCTAGTTGCTTTTTTTTTTGTATATATTTGAATTTATTTATTTCCGATTTTATGTAAATTGACTTTATCATTATTGGCTGTATATATTGTATGAATGTGTACTACATCTCTATTACTACTGTTCATTATGCAACAAATTGTAATATTTCTCAATAAAAAAAAAAAAAAAAAAAAAAAAAAAAAAAATTTTCTTTTATTTACCTTGTATGTATGGCATGAATGGAATCGTTATTAGTATCATTTCAATTATCTCTATGTTACAAGTGTCTATATTCAATTAAATTAATTTAAATTATAAACCTTTTAAATGAATCGGTACAATTTTTAAGCAAAAGAGGAATACGATTTTCTCCCATTTAATGGATAATTTAATTTTTCGAGTTTTATTTCTAAATATCCGTTTTTTTTTTTGTTATAGTGAGCAAAATAGCGGATAATGATTACGATTTTTTTAAGCATTAATTTTGGTTATTACATTTTTTTTTAATATGGTTTTAGCGATTTTGCCGAACATTAGTTTATTATTTATTCTATCATGGAAATATCGACGCCAAATCATTAATAGTTTGGAGTTGGCAGCGACACCGTTCAACGGATGCTCACAGAAGTTAGTTTAAACACAATATTTAACAATAATAATTGGTAATAATTATTCTGGGTAGTTAGAGAATTCAAAACCGAAAGAGGTTTGAATGTGGATGATGAGAAATCGGTTCAAGAGTAAGCTGATGATTTTGTAATAATAATTGAAGACGCGGAAATTATACACCTATACCGAACCAAACTGGTTAAAAGCCTGGATACTGTATAAAAATGGAATTTATACAGTAGAAACGCTGAAGATTTAGCTGATATGGAGAAATTTAAGTTTATGATAACAAGGATAAACAAATTTCAGGAGGAAATAAAGTCGAAATTGAACGGCGGGTAACTTAAATACAATCCTACAGTTCTGTAAGGATGTAAAGTTAAATCCATTAGATGGAAATCCTCCCACTGATGTCATGGTCTATCACCTATGGTTTATGATTGAGGATGTCTGTCGTTTATCTTTGAGGATGCTCATTGATATAATTTTATTTTTTGCAAGCATTGAAGAAAACCCAGTTCTTCCAAGACTAACTCATATTTGTGAGACTACATTAAAAATCATGTGGGCTAAACTTGCTGACGAAATGTTAGCTATAAAGCTTAGCAAAGAGTTCCGTGCTTGAGGTGACCTAACAGCAAACACTCGAGATCTCTGACAACTTCTATAGGACCATTGCCAAACCCTAGGCAATTCCCTTCGGAAGGCTCAATTCGCGAGTTAATTTCTGGAAATCACGGAATATTGAAGATTCTGCCCCGCAGAGCACTAAGGCTATGTTTGTAATTAGTTGAAATGAGTTTATTTCCAACACAAATATTTATGAATAAATCCGGTGCTTATTAAAAAATAAATTTAAAAACTTTAAAATACAGACAGAGATGAATAAAATCTGCGATGCAAAATGCGCAACACACGACATCTACTTACCAGCGTTGTTAAAATAAATTCGAAAATTTTTAAATACAGTTAGATATTGAAAAAAGTTTAAAGAATTAATTTAATTGAGTTTCGATAGAAGCCTATGTTTTATTAAATAATCTATTATATAATTATCTAAAACATTTAGTAAATTATATGTTTGATTATAATAAAAAATCTGATGCGCGCACCACACAACTTTCACTTATAAATTGTTAAGAAATAAAAAAAAAAAACTCATTGATATCTTTGCAACGTTTCGAGAATTTATTATTCTCATACTATTTTTTGTTCATATGTATAGACCACAAACTTTGTAAATATGTCTATTTAAGACACTATTTGGTCTAAAATTGTAAGTAAATTTCTAATAATATCTTTAATGTAAATTCTAATAGAAATATATATTTACCTGCTGTATGTGTATTCATTGTTCAATGTATTCTTTTCTATATCTCTAACAATAACATCATGTAATAAGTATTGTATAATAACATTAATGTTCTGTCTTTTGTTTTTCCACTGTTAAGGCATGATTATGAGAACAATAAATTCTCGAACAGTTGCAAAAATAAAATTGTTTATTCATAGACTGAAACCTTTAGAAATCTGAAACATTCGAGAATGATCAAACAATATATATATATATAAAACCTTTCCCACAGAACAAAAAAAATAAAAATATGAATGCTCTTCTTCTGTCCCATTACACTAGTTTCTGGAATTTCCTCCGATCAAACATCCGCCACGTTGCCTCCGTTTTCTTATTCAAATACCTTCTTTTTCATCAAGGATTAAGAAAGGATTAATTTGGAATATTGAAAAACACTTCGAACTTATTTTACAACCGAATAGGAATCCTTCCAGATTTCTAATGAATCGCAAGTTTCAGGTAATTAATAATTGACTACGTTATTTCATCGAAATAATGACACATCTTGATGATGTTTCTATTGAACCACCTAATCCTAAGAAGAGGTCCCATCTTCTTAGGCATTCTGTGTTGAAACTACCTTCATAAAGACGGAAGCACTTCTATAACAACAGGAGCCAGAATGGAAGAAATGAAAAATGAAAGAGCGGAAAGAACTACAGCTGCCCCAAGAAGACATCACTCACTTTAATAACCGAGGATAAGAAGAGAGTGTCACTTGTCGCATGGACACGTGTGCTTATTGGATTCTCATGAGAACCTCTGCTCTCGTAATTAGCGGCAATGTTCTCAGCAGTCAGCCTTTTCTCCTTATATCTGATTTTTTGGAGATAACAAAAGACAGGGATTTCAAATTTAAATCAAAGGGGTAGAATATTAATTTTAATGAGGCAGATGTTAGGATTTTTCCCAGCGTATAAAAAAAAATCTGGTGCATTCAACACACGACTTTCATTTACCTCCGTTGTTAAAACCAATTCAAGAATTTTTAAACACTGTTAGTGATGAAATGAGTTTAAAGAATTAATTAGATTGATTTTCTATGGAAACATATGTTTTTTAAATTAAATTATCTATTATATTATTATCTTAAACAATAAGTTAATTGTATCCGCCTTTCTACACTCTTCATTAAATTTTAAAACTTTGTGTATAAGATAATATATCTTCTAAAATTCTTAACTCTCCAACGTATATTATACATATATTTTATGGTTCTTATCTTTAAAAAATAAAATAAAAAATAATTACATTTAAAAATACTTTTGCAATTTACTTGTATATTTTGCCGTTTTTTATCGATGGTAACAACACGAAGTGGTTCATTTTTTCGAACATACAAAATCAAAGATACTTTAGAGGAAGAAAATTTAAACTATCGGCATTTAAGCCCTGATCATTTTTATCATTGATGGAGGCGGCAGATGAAATGGGACTGTGCATCAACGAAGAGAAAACTAAATATATGAGGACTGGGAGTCCACAAACAATGGAATCCAGGAGTTTGTGGAAATGGGTCCTTATAAATTTCAGAAAGTAAATAGTTTCACTTATTTAGGAAGTATCGTTTGCGCTTCTAATGATGTGCCCCTCGAAATAAAGAAAAGAATATTCAATGCCAATAGATGCTATTTTGGGTTGCGGAGACATCTGGGAAGCTCATTTTTATCTAGGCAAACTAAAATAATGTTGTATAAGACCCTTATTAGGCCAGTATTGACGTATGCCTCTGAAACATGGACCGTATCAAAGACCAAAGAAAAAGACATAGCAGTCTTTGAAAGAATGCTATTACGGAGGATTTTCAGAGGAATTTATGTGAACGGCCAATGGAGAAGGCGTACTAACAAAGAAGTGTACGAAATGTTTGGGGAGCCTGATATAGTTTCCTGGATGTGGCGAGAATGAGTAGCAATGATCCTAAGAGATTGCTCGAGGGAAAGTTGGACCGTAGCAGAGGAAGAGGACGACCGAGACTACGATGGTCGGATGCTGTGGCTCAAGATGCGAGGAATATCTTGAACGTCCGTGACTGGAGGGCAACTGCATTAGATAGAGCAACCTGGCGAAGGCTCCTTGAGGAGGCTAAGACTCACTTAGGGTTGTAATGCCATTAAATAAATAAATAAATAAATTTAAGCCCTGTCATACTATTTTCATCAGAATGAAATCAACATCACATTAAATCCTATTAAATTTTACATATAGCGAGTTTAATCAAAATCGCTGGAGCCGTTTTTGAGAAAATCGTAAAAACGTACTAAATGCATGGTATAAAGCGACTCTTCTGGTTAGCTGGTTTTTATGAAAAAGTCGCTGTAACATCTCAGGGATAGACGCTCTCAAAATATGAAAATTTAGTTTTATACAACTTATCGTTTTCGCGCTAGGCTTACCCCACACTCATACGGACACAGACCTTTTTTTGGGACTAGGTAATTTTGACTCAGGGGACCCTAAAACGTGTATTTCCGTTGAAAACTGGAATTAGAAAATTTTCACGATCGTAATACTTTCTCTTACTATATATTTCATATATATTTAAGCGGAAGTAAAAACGAAAACAGGTGGAAATATAGCCTCAACCCTTATATTCGATGCCTACACACTACCATTCCATTACCACTGTCCAAGCCCAGAACCCCAAGATCAGACTTAAAACAATCCTCCCAGCGGTCTACTACCTCTCAGAAATTAACAGCCGTCATCAGTCATGCTGTTGAACTTCACAATTCCCTCTTCGGACCAAAACATTTACGCAAAACCTTACTCTCGAAAATTTCTTCAAAGTAAGCGAATCAATGTAATGGATATTCATTTTGTAAATAATAGACCTTAAGTTTCTTGATGAAAGGGCCTAGCCGGATAAGCATGTGAAATCTGCCCCTGGGTGTATTAGAACCAAATTTATACCATTGAGTCACACCTATGAGAAACAACCTTACGCAAATTTTTAGCCCCTTAATCCTAATGGGAGGGAAGTTATGGAGGGGGGAAAGAAAATACAAAAAAAAAATTGTTTTCTTCTGAACATCTCAACCGATTTTCACGAAAAAAATATATGTTATGGATTTTATAAATAGGTTTCAAAAAATATTATTTTAAATTTTTTCCCTCTAAAATGCTGGTCAAAAAAAAATTTTGAATTTTTCAAAAAAATATTTTCTGGTTATGATGGTTTGGTACACCTCCAATCTTTCGCTACTTGATTTCATTGGAGGGTCCTACATAACATATATTTTTTTTTCAATTTTATCGCAAGTGTACCCCATAGTGAAAAATATATATATATATAGCATTTCCAAGTCAAATCCAACCTTTTCCAAGTCAAATTCAACCTTTTCCAAGTCAAATTCAACCTTTTCCAAGTCAAATTCAACCTTTTCCAAGTCAAATTCAACCTTTTCCAAGTCAAATTCAACCTTTTCCAAGTCAAATTCAACCTTTTCCATTTCAAATTCAACCTTTTTCGATTTCAATAAAATAATAAAAATCAAATTAACATGATTTTATGTTTTAATGGTAATTTTAATTACACCTTGTGTTTTTAACCCTTGTGGCTTGTTAAATGTTCCCAGGGGCCTTTCTACATATAATTAGTCACGAATATAATAATAAGTATAACCGATACTTTAATTTTAAGACATTTGCGATACAAAGTCTGGTAGTCGGATTAGCGGGATTCGTTTTATTTTAGTTTTATAATCGCGGGCGAAAATATTATCAATAGAGGTTTATTTTAACTTTTTTGTATTTATTGGATAGTAGGCTCAGCAGATGCGTTCCCAAAGGTTCGTTACCGATTATACTATTAATTTCAATAGCGCTCGCTCAAATATGGGTTTATTATAACTTTTTCGTATTTATTGGATACTAGGCACAGTAGCTGCGTTACGGGGGGTTCTTTCCCGACCATTCTATTAATTATTCGTGCGCTCGCTCAATTATGGGTTTATTATAACTTTTTCGTATTTATTGGATACTAGGCACAGTAGCTGCGTTACGGGGGGTTCATTCCCGACCATTCTATTAATTATTCGTGCGCTCGCTCAAATATGGGTTTATTATAACTTTTTCGTATTTATTGGATACTAGGCACAGTAGCTGCGTTACGGGGGGTTCTTTCCCAACCATTCTATTAATTATTCGTGCGCTCGCTCATATATGGGTTTATTATAACTTTTTCGTATTTATTCGCTATTAGGCTCAGTTGATGCGTTGCTGAGGTTGCTATCCCAATTATTCAATTTATTTTAAGTGCTCTCGCTCAAGAAGAGGTTTATTTTAACTTGTTCGTATTTACTGCATACTAGGCTCAGTCGCTGCGTAACCAAGGTTACAGATTATACTGTTAATTTTAATTGCGCTAACTCAAGTAGAGGTTTATCAAACAAGAATGTACTTATAAAATCGTTCTGTTTAGCTGATTATTATCAAACTCCAAAATATTAACCAAAAAGATATCTTGCTATCCTGAAAGAAAGGATAAGCGGTAACCCAATACATGAAAAGTTACAAAAAACACGAAATAAACTTACATTAGACCAACTGACTAAAAAAACATTAACATATTCACTAACAAAACTCCCGAAACACAAATACAGAAATTAGCATAGAAAAGAAACACGAATTTATATTAAACCCATAATTGAGCGAGCGCGATAACAATTAATAGTGTAATCGGTAACGAACCTTTGGAAACGCAGCTACTGAGCCTAGTATCCAATAAATACGAAAAAGTTATAATAGACCCATATTTGAGCGAGCGCACGAATAATTAATAGAATGGTCGGAGAAGAACCCCCCGTAACGCAGCAACTGAGCCTAGTAACCAATAAATACGAAAAAGTTATAATAAACCCATATTTGAGTGAGCGCACGAATAATTAATAGACTGGTCGGGAAAGAACCCCCCACAACGCAGCAACTGAGCCAAGTATCCAATAAATACGAAAAAGTTATAATAAACCCATATTTGAGCGAGCGCACGAATAATTAATAGAATGGTCGGGAAAGAACCCCCCGTAACGCAGCTACTGTGCCTAGTATCCAATAAATACGAAAAAGTTATAATTAACCCATAATTGAGCGAGCGCACGAATAATTAATAGAATGGTCGGGAAAGAACCCCCCGTAACGCAGCTACTGTGCCTAGTATCCAATAAATACGAAAAAGTTATAATAAACCCATATTTGAGCGAGCGCGATTAAAATTAACAGTATAATCGGTAACGAACCTTTGGGAACGCATCTGCTGAGCCTACTATCCAATAAATACGAAAAAGTTAAAATAAACCTCTATTGATAATATTTTCGCCCGCGATTATAAAACTAAAATAAAACGAATCCCGCTAATCCGACTACCAGACTTTGTATCGCAAATGTCTTAAAATTTAAGTATCGGTTATACTTATTATTATCTTCGTGACTAATTATATGTAGAAAGGCCCCTGGGAACATTTAACAAGCCACAAGAGTTAAAAACACAAGGTGTAATTAAAATAACCATTAAAACATAAAATCATGTTAATTTGATTTTTATTATTTTATTGAAATCGAAAAAGGTTGAATTTGAAATGGAAAAGGTTGAATTTGACTTGGAAAAGGTTGAATTTGACTTGGAAAAGGTTGAATTTGACTTGGAAAAGGTTGAATTTGACTTGGAAATGCTATATATATATATATATATATATATATATATATATATATATATATATATATATATATATATATATATATATATGTTAATGGTTTTCTAAAAGAGTTTAAAAAACATTTTTTTTTAATTTTTATTTCGAAAACGTGAGTCAAAATTTTTAATGTTATGTAATGTTAAGTAATGTTAAGTAAACTAAGAGTAATAATATATGATAAAACAAAGTAACTTTTGTCTTCACCGCCAATAAAAAAAGCTTTCGAAGTAAATTTTTTCCGACGGAATGGAATTACCTAGCATATCTCCTTCATTGAAGCATTCTTTCTCAATTGTATGAACGTTGTGTCTTGTATATAACATTGTTTTGTGCCTTTCATGTTTAACTTAAACCCTGAAAACTATTTAACTCTTTGTATGTTTACATGGATAGATGCAAGAGGGTTTCTGTTTTTTGACATGCAGAGACGCATGAGCAGGAATGTAAGAGGAAAGAGGAGTAAGGTGTAGCGGAAGTTACTACACCCCTCGGCTAAACCAGGTATTAATATTCATAAGTCAACTTCACTAACCACCCAACAATGTGGTTCAATTGGATATGCAAGTACAGCCCGCCCGTTAGGATGAATAGGGTCGTTTTAGAAGTAGATCTTTTTTCTTTTAATATAAATGACATATTTAACGTGTTAGTTCAGACATTTTTGCAATTTGTAGTGTACATCATCTATATATAAAATGATACCTTCTTTCTTCTTGGTTTTCTCGAACTCCTTCTAAGCCACTAGACGGATTTAGATACGGTTTTCATTTTACTACCATTTAGGGCATTCATAAGGAAGGTTTATAGGGATCACTTTTTATAGGGATCACTTGTAGCTGGGTGGTTAGCGTAACAGCCTTCCACGCTAAAGGTCACGGGTTCAAACCCGCAGGTGGTCCTAAGATTTTTTAATGGGAGTAAAAAATCCTTAGTTACGCCGTCCTTCGGGGGGGACGTTAAAAGGTGGTCCCGAGCCTGTGCGATGTCAGGTACTCGTTAAAGATCCCTATCCTAATAAAACCTGGATAGGCAAAATTTAGGACTCTCTCTGTAGCATCGTCCGATTAGCCATAGTAGCATAAAGTGACGTTAAATAAATAAAGGAAGGTTTATATGTAAGTAAAATACATTGCATATACTGTTAGATTGCGAGGTATGGAGACTGATATTGGGACATTACAAAATGCCCAGGAGTCAGCCACCAAACTAATGAATTATCTAAAAGACACATCAATATTTTCCAAAATTAAAAACAAAAAAGTTCCTGTTTTTTGATTTTTAATATTTTATATATATATATATATATATATATATATATATATTATTCTTTTCTTATATGCAGTTATCTTATATAATTGTTTCTATTTAACTTAAAATATTGTATCTGTATTATTATTATTATTATGTATGTTTTAGGATATTATGTATTTTATTATGTATTATGTATTTTGTGATTAGTATATTTGTATGTATTCTTTTCGTATTGTATGTATTATTTCGCATATTATGATTATATTAATCGGAACATTCTCTTCTAATTTGTTTATATATATTTATTTATCATAACATGTCAAAGATGATTATTATATTATGTTTCGAGGTACCCTATGCCTCATCTTCAGATTTTCAAATATTATATTTATTTCCATATTGTATATCAATATAGGTCAATTACTATTATATATTTTTCATATTAAGCTCATAGATATGAATAATCATTCTGTTAAATACTACCTTTTCACTATCACATATTCATTGTTTCAACAATAAATATATATAAACAAATTAGAAGAGAATGTTTCGATTAATATAATCATAACTTAAATTATTCTTCTATAATAGTAATTGAGATAAAATTCGCATATTATGTATAATGTTTGTATTGCATTTTTTATTTATCATGTATGTATTATTATTAGTATATATGTATGTGTTATTAGTATATATGTATGTATTATTACTATTATTATATTGTATCTGTATTATTAGTTTAGGGCTAAAATAACCTTTATGATTGAAAAGCCTTTATGTTACAAAATAAAGAAATCAATAAAATACGTTGCAATTTAGCTTGTCTTTAGGTGCCAAAAATAAATTTTTTGTAGTAATATAGACGTATAATATACCGCTGTCAGCTGCTGAAGTTTTATATTGCACGCCTGCCCAATGCCACATAACTTCTTACAGGTGCGAATAAAACTAATATGATTTAAGATTAAAAAAATAAAATAAAAGATAAATGTAAATCTGAGTTTATAATGGATTAGTTGTTGGAAAGTTACTATTTAATATCTACACTTCAGACTTACCAGAGAATAATCCCACTTTACTAGCCACTTTTGCTCTTTTGACATCCAATCAAAACGCAGTTTTGACATCTTTCATGTTCCAAAACCACCTTGATGATTTATCCAGTTGGGCTAAAAGATGAAAAGTGTAAATGAATCAATCTAAGAGTTTATTTATCGTTTTTACGCTTAATCATGGTGAATGTCCTGCAATCTATTTCGATAATAAACCTATCCCGAGTACGATATTTGGGACTATATTTAGACAAAAGACTGACATGGTGGACCCACATTAAACTTAAAAGAAAACAGCTGAACAGACGATCTGGACTATTATCCTGTCTACTCGAGAAACGAACTAAATTATCCTTGAACACCAAAATTGCTATTTACAAAGTACTGATCAAACTCTTAGGGACATACAGGATACAGTTATGGAGATCTGCCAAAACCTCTAAGATTTCAATAATTCAGGCTCTCTAATCGAAAATTTATGTAACCAACGAATTAATTCACAAGGACTTGGACATATTCACAGTTTCAGACACAGTCGCAGAATATTGTAAAAAAATTCACGTCAGATTGACTTACAACATCGGCCCTAACAATCCGTAGAACCCACCCCGACGACTTTTGAGCCGGTGGCCTGGAGATGCCTTGAATTAACATACGGAAGTTAACATATTTGCTTATTGCAAATATTTTTTTGGCAGATGGCAAATAGCAATTTGGAGAAAAACAATTTTAAAATGTTTAAATAAATAATAAAAACAATAGGTTTAGTAAGTTTATTTAATAAATAAACTAATCGTTGTATTGTACTGCAAATACCAAAATGAAATATGAAAAACACAATGTTTTCCTGTAATTTGAGCTCGTATTATTCCAATTCATTAAAAAATATGAGAAATCATAAAAAATAGGTCTCTACCTACTTACTTGTTGATACGATAGGTTACGCTAATGTCGGGCAATAACTAATGAAATATTCTACATCTTTGAGAAATAGGGTTGGAGAAAGATATTTATTTCTTATTTAGCAGAAGGAAAACCATACATATTTCTAATAAATGACACGTTATTATAAGTTTAAGTCAGAATTACAACATAATAAAGTAAAAATTAAGACAAATCAATAGCTATTTATAATCAGCTTAGGAAACCCTTAGTGGTAAAGCAGGTTTCAAGGGACTCCCTCAGCTTCCATCTCGCCACGTTACTGCCATTGAAATCCAGTGAAGGCTTTCAATAGAAGCTTTTAGCGGAGGCGTGGCATAGAAATGAAAGCCACATGCAGTATGAAATTGCTTCCTTTGTATCTCAAAATAGATCTATTGGTATTCGTTTTATCAATTAATAAATTCTTTTATTCCTACCGATTCCGATTTCATTAAAATAATTAACAAATACCTAGACATTGATGTTAGCTTCTCAAATACACTAAAAATTGATTCTAAACCATCTCATTCATATAAATCAATTTAGTTCAACATCTGAAGGACTTTATAGTCGGAATTATTTGTTGATTACTTCTAAATTTCAACTACTAATTGATGTATGTAATTTACAAATCAAAAGGAGTGTCCCATCACCTTTTTATAAACAATCAATTAGGGAAACAACAGAACTTTTTAGATCTAATAACTTTATTACCCAAAGTAATCAGTAATTTCTTCAAAGGCAATGTTCCGGGGATATGTGGTAATCTCAGAATATTTTCAGGTAAAAGATGTAAATATTTTTATATACATTTATCATAATCATTAGTATTATTATGATACATTAGGAACTAATATAACTTTGAATAATATAGTTATTTCATATAAGGCAGTTGTTGCTCTGATATATTGACCACAAATAATTCATGACAGTGATTCAAAAAAAAAAAAATGTATATTTATTAAAATTTTCTAGATGTATGGTTAGTAGAAAAAACAGCTCAATTTTCTTTATATAATTAATAACAAGTTCTTTATTTATTCTGAGTCCATTTCCTGTAGAATAATAAGAGAGCTTTAGTGTATGAGATGGAAAAAAAATTAAAATAAACAATAGCAATAAATCAACAGGTAACTTCCAATAACAATTTTTTAATAAAAAAAAAAAAAAAGAAATAACCATACATATTAAATCGAAACTGTAGATCAAAGATTAAATGTTTAATGATATTGTAAAAAAAAAAAAAAAAAAAAAAAAAAAAAAAAAAAATAAAAAAAAAAAAAAAAAAAAAAAAAAAAATAATCCACTGTGCATATAACATGATAAATAAAAGTTTCTATCTGTTTTATTTATTGATTTTGATTGAGATGAGCAAATATATCAAGGATTGTTTGCTATAAACATTGAAAAACAGAGAGGAAAGTGGAAAAAAAATTAAATCATAAAAACTAAGATATAAATACATTAATTAGTTTTTTTACAATTTCGTTATGAAATAAAAACATATATGAGGCTAATACCATATATATAATATTTGAAGAGTCCATCGCCTGCTTTTTCAACCTACAACCATTTGGACTTAGTTTTATTCACTGACAAATTACATTACAAATCAACAGTAAATAATCTAAAACGTCAAAATTAAGTTTTTCTCGTGGGATTCAAAGCGAAAAAGTCAACTGTTACTACGAATTAGTGCTTATTTCGGTTTACCTTATTTGAAAATTACAGACTTCTTACTTTAATATTTTTAACAATAAAAATTTGTAATCCATTAACTATTGCATTAATGTTTGGTTGCAATCTAAATGTTCTTTTTTTAGCTACTACAACATTTCCTGGTCACTACTATTCCGTGATAGGTACGATTAAAGAGATGTTAAGACTTAAATACAAATTAATTGAAAAATATACATGTTTAAACGTAAACAGTCAAGGAGGATATGTAAAAATGATCTAAAAGAACGATCACGGAAGAATATTTATAGGTAAAAGAAAAAATGCTATACTTCGGAGGCTGGAGACATTTCTATCGCTCAGTTCATTAAATACTCTAAAGGAGATTTTCCATGTGCTTTCTTCGCATCCTCTCTCTCCGCCCACCACATGACGATTTGCTATTAATTAGCGACACTGGTTCAGGGCAAGAGAGAGGGAGAGAGTGTGTGTGTATAAGAGAGAGAGAGGGGGGAGAGGGAGAGAGAAAGAGAGGGAGAAGACCAGAGGGGGCGATGCGGCCTATCTCCTCCAATTTCGGGCAACTTCACTTCCACCCTAATTTCACCTCAACTCCTTCGTAATTAAGACTGTCTTCGACTCTTGTCTCTTAGTTTTATTTACCCAGTTTCCTTACCTTTTCCATTCCCCTTTTATCCCTTTTAATGAAATTTGACTAGCCATTCATTCAGGTAATACTTCATTACCGAATGTTCGAAATTTTACATTTATTTCATAATTAATTAGGAAGAGGATTTGATGAATTGTGAACTTTACAAAACACATTATTCTGAGATGCTTAAGTTAAAGTCTAATGAGAAAAACTTAATTAAAAATGCTAGGGACAGAACGTAAAAAAAATCATTACATTACCTGATAACAGTTAAACTATATTATGATAACTCAATACTTTGTTTTAGATAAAACGGAAACAATAAATAATGCATTAACTAGAATAAATAAAAGTTTTTTTCAACCAGGACAGAAATCTTGTTCCTATGTTTATAAATTTTTTTTTTTTTTTTAGTGGAATATCAGCTGTATCAATTTAAGGTGATATGAATTTTAAAAACCGATATTGATAGGACTAATATAAACGAAGGCATGCGTCAACATTGTAAAAAGAAATTTTTTTTATCGCAAATTGCATCCGAACTTAAAAGTCTGATAAGACAACATAACATATACTTCTTATTTCGAACAGAAAAATTAATCATTTGCAGCAGTTAAACTGGGCCTAGTAACACCGAACGGCGCCGGAGATATACCATACCGCACAACACCTTACTCATCACCGTTCAACCTAGAGAACAACAAAGCTTGTATAACAAAGTTTCGTTTTTGAGCCGATAAATACATCAGAAGGATGTTCACACTTAAAACGCGGTTCAGAAATGAAATAATTTTTTTAAGGTACTAATTATACATTTGATTCCGTTCTAAAACATACTTGGAAAATTTTGTATCGTATTCAAAATCGTAATATAAGACGGAATATATGATTAGTAGCAGAAATGGTGGCGATCTTGGTGATATTCATGTATCAGAGCATTAAATGAAATCCAGGTAGAAATAAAGTCCCGGTTAAAGGTGGGAAATGCGTGTTATTATTCAGTTGCTTAGTTACTTAGTTCGCGGCTTCTATCTAAAAACTTAAAGGTTAGAATTTATAAAGCTATTATTCTGCCGACGGTTCTTTAGGGATGTGAAATGTGGTCGCGTACTTTGAAGAAGTAAGTTGAAGTTTGCCTTAAGGCTGATCTCGGGGGCTTGGGCTTGAACGGTGAATATTGGACGAGTATGTGTAGGCGGAATTTGGTGGTATCGGCATCGAACCTTCGGGTTCGTTAAGCCTATTATTATTTATTTATTCAAAATCGTAAAAGGGGGTAAATAGAGAGTGATGATAATCAGACAAAACTAAGTGATTCTTCTAGATATTCGAGTGATTCTAATAAATAATGTAATGCAATGCATTTTTTGCGAAACTCAATAAGAATATTTTACCTTTTTCATCTTTAACTTTATTAATAAGTTCTTAAATTGATTTAAACAACCGAGGTAAGTGAAAGTCGTGTGTTGCGCGCACCAAAAATTTTATTATGAAACTTTTATTGGGTATTATACCATCTCATCTCGTTAGATCATCTGAGTCTTAAATGTATGTATTTTTTTTTAATTATTTTAAAGAAATTTACTACTGTATTATACAATAGAATACATTAAGTAAATGTGTTAATTACTCATATGGGCTTGGTATAGACATGTGAAGAAATACTTAGTGGTAGCACTTCAGTGTTTATTTATTGTAGTAGGTCGCGAAGCCATCGTCTTTTCATCCGCCTAGAGGATTTATCAGGAATAGATGATGATGAGAGGTTGAGGACGAGTGGACGGGTAATTCGAAATTCAAGGAGGTATATCTAGTTCGGACTAGATTTGCACTAATGGCATATTTAGGTCTTTATGAATTATTTTATTGGGGACAAAGTAAGGTGAGTCTTTAATATAAATTTGCTTTATTGACCGAGAGAATCCGCTTGGATCTGATAAGAGTGAGATTGATTTGGGAAGTGACCCAGCTGCTAGGAGTTGTGGATCATTTAATAATAATAATAATAAATTCTTTATTTATTCTGGGACAAGTCCCTTCAGAATAATGTTACAGACAAATCAAATTGGAACTTCAGTATCTTAGAGTAATAAAAAAAAAATAAAATAAACAAAAAACAACAGAAATAACAAAGAAAATGAATAATAGTAATAAATTAACTGGTAGCTTCTAATAATAATAATTAAAAAAAAATAAATAAATAAAACAAACTAGACAAAAAATAAAATATTTACATATTCATATATACAGGGCTAATTAAAATAAATTTACAATGCTTGTGAAAATTGTAACATAAAATACATAAATGTTTGAATACAATGCATAATAAGATATAGTAAATAACTGTTTTTCTCTGCTCTATTTGCTGATTTTTATTGAACTTTGCTGATTAATTGGGGTTATTTGAGAATTGGATCGACAAAAAGTGTTTGAACAAACGGGATTTGAAGGCCGGAAGAGTATTGGAGTGACGGATATGAGAAGGAATAGAATTCCATAAGGACGAGGATCGGATTAGGAAAGATCTGTCGAAAGCTGCGGTTCGATGAGGCGTTACATACAGGTCCGAAGGTCGCGAACGAGTGTTGCAGGTGTGGACGGAGGATTTAAATGAAAATATATCTGAGATGTAAGATGGACGTTGAGATCGGAGAACTTGGTAAAGGAAGGATGCCAGGAGGTATTTAGAACGGTAGGAAGGATAAAGCCACTTTAACTCATCGTAGAATCGGGTTACAGAGGTGTCCCTGGATATCCCAAAGATGAAACGTATAAGGCAGTTGAATAATCTTTTTAGTTTAGCTTCAAGATCTCCAGAGACACCCGCATACACCGCACAACAGTAGTCAAAGTGGGGGAATATTAATGAGCAAACCAAGAGCCTACGGGTTTCAAATGGAAGAAGGTGACGGTGGTAATTAAGGAGTTTCAGAATGGAAATTGTGCGTCGGGAAATTTCGGAAACATGGATTTTCCAGGAAAGAGATTGATCGACAGTTACTCCAAGGTTTTTGACGGTTTGGTGGAACTTTATTGGTTGATTATTTAAAAATAGAGTTGGGATTAGGGAAAGGGTTTTAAGGAGTGGATTGGAACCTATTACTATCGCTTTAGTTTTCTCAGCATTTAACTTTAGCTTGTTGTCAGCTGCCCAACAACTAATTCTGTTTAAATCTTCCTGAAGCTTTTCTGTTGCTAGTAATAGGTCCGACGGAGGAAAGGATAAATAAATTTGGAGGTCATCCGCATACATATGGAATAAATGTAATTATAGTGCTAACCTCCCCTCTTGTTTATTATGCAAATTGTAGGAGAGCGCGGTGAGCACGGGCATTTAATTTGTAACCGCTGCGGGTTGTGTGTGACACAGGGTCAACAAAGAGCGGGCCAGGGGACGCTCTTACTACAAACTAACCGGTGTAATGAGCACCATGGCTGTCTTCTCCTGGGCATCATATCGCCAATATCCTCCTGCTTGTAATCTTTGTAACGGATTGTAATTAGTTAGGGAGGCAGTAATTAGCAAGGTAATTGCGAAATCCTGAATGCCTCTAGTTTATTTTATAATTACGTAGATTCCAATTAAACTAGCAATTGAGACGTCGAGTTCCAAAAGTACTATATCTACTTTAGACTATTTTACAGGAAACGCAAAAATCTGTCATTTATTTATCACTTGACCAATTTACTTGATTTTAAAATTTTTTTTATTAGAATCTTAATTTTATTTTTTACTGTATTTACGACTCAATTTTCCAAATTATTGCACTTTTCCCATGACTTTTTAACAATACAACACGGATATAGTACTTTTTGGCATGAAACGTGGATATAGTACTTCTTGAAAATAATTAAAAGGGAAATAGTACTTAGTAAAAGGAACAATATAACGTGAGATAACAGTCATAATAATCTTCCTCATAACTATTTATTTTATTTTATTTATTTAATAACAAGTAATATCCTCGCGCGGATCTCATTACCGCGTTAGAATTTATAAAAATATTATTCTTCCGACGGTTCTTTACGGATGTGAAACGTGGCCGCTTACTTTGAAGGATGAACAACGGCTTAAGGTGTTCGAAAATAAGATACTGCGTAGAAATTTGGTCCAAAGAGAAATGAGGCCACTAGGGAGTTTAGAAGGTTGCACAACGCGGAATTGCGGGACTTGCATCCCGTGAATATAATTGAGTTGATAGCATCGCGGGGAGCCAAATGGGCGAATAAAGTTGTTGGGCTCGGTGAGGAGCGAATTCCGAGAAAGTTGGTATTCGCTGATCCGACGTGTAAGCGTCCGAAAGGTAGGCCGAAGCGTCGATGGGAGGATTGCGTTAAGGCTGATCTCGGGGGCTTGGGCTTGAATGGTGAACATTGGACGAGACTGTGTAGGCGGAATTTGGTGGTATCGGCATCGAACCTTCGGGTTCGCTAAGCCTATTATTATTAATAACAAGTAATATACAAATGCATTTTGGCATATATTGTAACTTTGATCATCTTTAGTAAATTTCCTCTTCAGGATTGTTGTGAAGGACCTCCCAGTGAAGGCACGGATTGTTTATTAGTGATAGTGATTAGTTCTAATTTGTTTTTATGGTGAAGAAGTCGTCTAAGTATTGAGAGTCGATGAGTCAACATTTTTTTTAAGGTAGTTACGTGTGATTTCCATGTCAGGCGTCTATCCATTGTGAGTCCTAAGTATTTTGTTTAGTGTTTGATATTTTTTATTGAAATCTTTAGCTATATTACTGTTTTTATGTTAAAAAACACAAAAATTGTATAACAAAATATTTTTGCTTCAGTTGTATATCGAATTCAATCAACTTATATATTTTTCCGTTTTTTATCAATGGTAAAAAGATGATATTGTTATTTTTGTAAAATTGACAAAATGAAAGGTACTTTACATGAAGAAAATATCGGCATTTAAGCCCTTTCAGACTATTCCAATCAGAATAAAACTTACTTCAGATCGTAGTAGCCCATTAAATTTTACATTGATATAGTGAGTTTAATAAAAATCGTTAGAGCCGTTTGTGAGAAAATCGCAAAATGCATGGTATAAAGTGGCTTTGGCTTAGCCACACGGTGGCTCTTTGGTTAGCTTATTTTGATGCAAAAGTTGCTGGAACATCTCGGATGAAAGTTGTATTAAATATATAATTTCAGTTTCGAGCGACTTTTCGTTTTCGTGCTAGGCTTACCAGACCTTTTTGCGCGACTTGGTTATTTGGACGAAAACTGGAATTCGAAAATTTTCACGATCGCAATACTTTCCCTTGCTATATACATAAGTGAATGTAATACGTGTTGGTATATAAGTCAATATTTATAGTTTTAGAATATTGAGAAACATTATTTTTCATTTTTAGTCGATGGGAAGGCCTGAGTAGTCAATTATGGAAAAAGGAGGCTAGCCGAGGCCGATTGAGAAGCCCTTTTAATTCTTAGTGATTGATTGCTTTTTCCCATTACCTTAAGTATTCGCTTATAGGTTAGCATAATTAATTTAGGCCTAATTACATTCCCTAAACCACTGATTATAATTATCATTATCGGTCTAGGCATTTGCAAAATTAACTATAATTACTTACAAGTAACAATAATCCAAAATTTTGTCCGTCTTTAGGAATATTAAAAGAAATAGCTTCCATCCTCTTCTATGCCGGACTGTAATATCCTTAAAATAAATAAATTTTTAGGTCGACAGATCACCTTTTAATCACTTATCAGGTCATTCAATACGTTATGAGTTCTGAAGTCTGCTGATGAGGAATAATTACAAGGCATAATTACAACATGTTTTATTATAATTATATAATTTTGAAGGAAAAGCTGAAGAAATCAGAGTTCGCGACAATAATAATTGATAATTTCATTTATTACTTTCACTTACTATATATAGTAAGAGGAAGTATTGCGATCGTGAAAATTTTCGAATTCCAGTTTTCAACGGAAATACACGTTTTAGGGTCCAAATAACCAAGTCCCGCAAAAAGGTCTGTGTGTGTGGTAACTCCCGGGCGGAAACGGTAAGTCCTATGAAACTGAAATTTCATATTTAAGACAACTATAGGCCCGAGACGTGACAAAACTTTTTTCATCTAAATCAGCATACCAGAAGAGGCACTTTATACCATACATTTTGCACCGTTTTTCCGACGATTTTGATTAAACTTGCTATATCGATGTAAAATTTCATGGGCTTTAATATCATGCAGGTTTTATTCTGATTAAAATGGTCTGACAGGGCTTAAATGCCGACATTTTAAATTTTCTTCCCCTAAAGTACCTTTAATTTTGTAGATTCTAAATTATCTTGTTAACGCTGATGAAAAACAGGTAAATATATAAATTGAATAAATTCGATACCCAACTAAAGGAGAAAACAGAAAAAATATTTTTTTAATGCAATTTTTCCTTTTTGAACATAAGATCAGTAGTATACATGTATGATATACCGTTTGAAAGCTAAAGATTTTAGAAAAAATATTATCTCATACAAAAGCTTTCTAAAGTTAATAGAGAGTGATGAAATGAACATAAAACTAACTGATTATTTTAGATAATAATGTAATAGATTTTTTAATAAAACACATGTTTCTATATAAATTCAATTTAATTAATTCCTTAAAAGTTTCACGTATTTTTATCTCTAACTGTATTTGAAAATTCTTTCATTGATTTTAAAAATGGAGGTAAGTGAAAGTCGTGTGTAGCCCGCACCAGATTTTTATTTATTCTAATCGGTCAACAAGGACCACGCGAATATCATTACTAATTCTTCGCCTTCTTTACACCTCCCGTCTTCCTTCTATACTCATCACTCATCTTCATTCATCCTCATATTCATCCAAGCAGTCTTTATCTGTGATTTTTTAACCTCTTTCATTGGTTTACATATCACCCCTTTCCCCTACTTTTAAAGATACAGATTTTTTCGGAACTTTTCTTGTTTTGTCTTTCATCGTTCATTCTGATTATGTGCCGTAGAACCACAGTCTCCTGGTCTGGATGCCTGCTTTCAGATCCTCCACAAAACATATAATAGTTTAATTACAATTAAATAATTATGAAGGAAAGGCTGTGTTTATTGAAAAAAATAGGGTTCGCGGGGATGAAAAGTGTTAAGATTTGTTTGTTTTTTTATACGAACTAAAAAGAACCATGCAGATATGCGTCTTCCTTCTACCCGAATTTTCTCTTATCCAACCGGACTGCTAACCTTAAACTCTTTTAGGTTTCCCCAAAAGCTCTCTTCTTTTGTTTTTCATATCCCCCAATACTTTTATAGCTACAGACTTTGTCGAACTTTTCTTGTTTTGTGTCTACGTAGAACCTCAGTCTCCTGGTACTGATGACTTTCCAGATCCTTCAAATTCCTGTATATTTCTTTATTGAATTTTCACCTATACCCCTCTTGCGTTTTTTGGGGGTCTTTCAATTCTCTAGAGAAGTTTCTTTTCAATCTTCAGGATATTCTTGAGGCTCGAAATGATGGGAAAGTTAAAAATATTAGTT
This sequence comes from Piezodorus guildinii, assembly GCA_023052935.1. Lineage (NCBI taxonomy): Eukaryota > Metazoa > Arthropoda > Insecta > Hemiptera > Pentatomidae > Piezodorus > Piezodorus guildinii. Next base: position 36,001,089 of record CM041293.1, on the reverse strand, counting down.
CTGGCATTTTTTGGGGGGTGGTTAGCGCGATTTGCTATGAGGGCGTCTTGTCCAGAAACCAGAGGAACAGAAACTTTCAATAAAATAATTACGAGTTCGCATTTCTGTGCCAGAGAGCTTTTAACTTGGCATTAATTCTCCATCTTCTCCTTTTGACTGGATAAACTACTGTATAGCCAACAAAGGCGAGATATGCCCATTTAAAACATGAAAAAAAGTGCTAGAATTTTTATTTGTTTAATTTTTTTAAAGTACTGGTAAGCCGTAGACCTTGCTGTAAGAGGGAAGATTGCGTTACCACTGATACCAAGGGTCTGCGATTAGAGGTTGGAATCTTCGTCATCGAACCTTCGGGTTCTCTGAGCCTTTTATTTATTTATCAATACTTTAAATTATCCCAGTCGCGTAACCAAGGTTTAGAAATAAGCTGCCGAATATCCCAAAAGGGGAAACCTTCGCTAACCCCTTTCACGACGAAGAAAGGGGCAAACGTTGGCTATGTATAGCACGATGTTTGAGCAAGTAAATCGTTCATAAATACAAAGGGCGTTAAGACTTTTGATGTTGGGCGTGCGATCGATATAAAAGGGCGAACCATATAGAAAACAGATGGTCCGGAAAACAGCCTTGTTAGGATAAAACCATACAAAGGAGGATTCGAGGAAGGTTAGTCGTGTAGTAACCCTTCTTGATAAAGGGTTATGCTCTAAGTAATAACCATAATACCTATGAAGAGGTAGCAATATTACAGAAGTGACTATTTCCGTTTAGTTCATGACAATAATAGATCCGGCTATATTTAGAAGTCTTTATTAGTTGCCCCGTATAAAAATTGCATTGAAATGTATCTATTTAAAACTCGGGTCAGAAATAATGCGTTTTTTTCTTATTGATGCGAAATATTTAGAAATAAAAAGCATTTGGTAAACCACCAATAATCATAAACTAGAAAATTTTCAAATTATAGTTTTCAATGGAAATACACAACAGTACAGTACAAATAATAAAATAAAACAGTCTGGTCGTGTAGGTATATGTGGTAAATACAGCACAAAAAATTAAATGAAATAATATACTTACGATATTTATAAACCAGATATGTTACAATTTTTTTCCATCAAAATCAACTTAGTGGGCACTATATATAGTGCAGGAGAGCGGTTTACTGTTCGGGTCCTGGATTCGAATCCCGTCTATGACTGAATATTATTTATTCTGTTAATTCAGTCGGGGACCGACCCTAGGGTATGGAGACCCAGCCTCTTCGAAGTGGGGGTACCCACTTTGGGAAAAACCTAACCGAGAACTAATTATCTTTTTTTTTCTTTACTTTATTTAGCGTATGGTATAAACAAGTAGAAAAAAAAAAAAAAATATTCGATTGGATCAAATTCAATACCATAAAAAATTATGGCCTAGGTGTTGCGGTTTCTATGACCACGACTGTACATGTATAGTTAACATCAATAACTTTCCATTGAGCCAGAATAAATAGAGTTTCTAACAATAATGAATCATTTGCTACTAAACGTAAACTTTATTTAATTCAGGGAAAATTGTGTTGCGAGCAACAAAATTTGTTAATCTCTACAAAACTCTGTCAGAGGCATAACAAAAATGTATGTATTTATTCATTGTATAATATGTATGTATTCACGTATTATGGATGTATTACTTATTATGTATATCATTATTGTCTATTATGTATTATTATTTGTTTATTGTTTATTAGTTCATCATTTATTTTAATTAATATTATTATTTAATATTCCTAGTATTGTACTCATCAGTATTTGTTTATTTATTTATTTAACGTCACTTTATGCTACTATGGCTAATCGGACGATACTACAGTGGGAGTCCTAAATTTCGCCTATCCAGGTTTTATTAGGATAGGGATCTTTAACGAGTACCTGACATCGCACAGGCTCGGGACCACCTTTTAACGTCCCCTCCGAAGGACGGCGTAACTAAGGATTTTTTACTCCCATTAAAAAATCCTAGGACCACCTGCGGGTTTGAACCCGTGACCTTTAGCATGGGAGGCTGTTAGGCTAGCCACCCAGCTACAAGTGATCCCTCATCAGTATTTAAATCCATCTATTTATCGAGATCTTTAGATTGTAATCGAAACTGGTATCTTGTTCTTGACTGATTAATTCATTTAAATTGCTTTAAAATTATTAACAAAAACAATAATATTGTTTCTATCCATATCTATACTAGATAGCTTCGTTAGTGGAATCTATATTATGGATACGAATAACGGAACTATCTTATAGATATCCATTGGTGGGCAGGAACAACCATAGGTATGTAGCAGGTGACAGTAACTGTTACTCCCTCCAGTTTATTATCCCAGGGTTCAATATAAATCCCGATATTGGAACTGCCGAGGGTTTCCCAACCAGTGTATTACACAAAGGCAATATCGTGCTAGCTCTGACCTGTTGTGAAATATGAAATTACGGATAAATACTATTTGGAGTTCGTAGTTTTAAAAATAAATCTCGCAGAGAATATTTGGCTAAAGTACAGACTTATGTAATACTTCATGCTTCTATTTCTTTCGATATTTTATTTATATAATTTAAAAAAAAAAAAACTTTTTTATATAGATGACGTTATTTATTTTTTTTTTTTTTTACTGACTACTTTTACTAAAAATGTTGAACGAAAATTAAAATGAAATATTTAATAAATTAATGTTTAATTATATGAAAGTACAGTTTTGGAGAAGTACGAAGTCTCTAGAGTTAACATTTCAATTAATATTCTAAGAGTTATGGAGAAAAATATGTGAACTAATTTTTATAAAATATCTTTTTATAAATATTTAAAATATTTTTTTAAATATTCATTTATTGAGAATTATTACAATCTGTTTCAGAATGAACAATAGTAATACTGATATGAGACCGCATTCATACAATATATACAGATGAATAATATTAAAACTACAAATCGTTGATATATAAATTATAAAAATGACCAAGAAGATATTTGTGATATTTAATATAGGTGGACTATAAATTAGCTATATTAAACGGATCCTAATTAAACTAGTTTTAATTAATTCCTACACACAGAACCTTTTCTTACACTTATATAATTTTGATTTTAACTTTAAGTCATGACTCGAGTTATTAACTTTATTTTAAATAAAAAAAAAAAAAAAAAAATGTGGAGTCTCCATGCATCTTCAAGATTTTTATCTTAAACACCATTACTTCATATTTTCATTTAATTGTTTTCACAGTCATCGAGGAATGGTGTCAGAAATGAAGAATAAAAATAAATCCTAACAAATCCCACCAAATTACCTTTACCCTTCGTCGCAAACCGATAATCTGCCCCACTATTAATAACACACCACTCACTCCTGTAGAACAAATCCGATACCTAGGCCTTAATTGGAATTGTCGTACAACACTTAAACGACAAGGAACTACACGTAGAGAAAAAGCCCATTTAAGTTACCATTACCAGGTCCATCTGGACAAATGAAATCGAGCTTTTGGGCTCTACTAAACCATCTAATTCCTCCGGCATCCAATCCTTCTAATCCAAAATCTTTCACAAAATCTTAAATGCTCCTTACTTCATTACAAATAAAATCATCCATGACGATCTTACTGTTCCATATGTAGGAGATTTAGCCCGAACCAGGAATCAATAATCCCATTTTTCGCATACGTTTCTCGTACTAGATATGCCACTTTCAATTCAAAACTCTCAACCCACACAAGCCCCTTGTCCACAACAAATCAACGTCACATATTCCTGATAACCCTCCGAGGTGATTGAAAAGAAGGTGCCCTCTGGATCTACCAACTTAAATAAACATTGAAGTTCTACTGCTGGGTAGTTTCTTCACAAGTCTTTACACGCCCTTTATTACATATGTCAGTACTTTTACTGGTTGCGTTGGTTATATGGAGTTAGGATTTGGAGAGTAGCAGCACAAAACAGGGAAGACTAGGGGAGGCCTTGAATCTTAAAGAGTTGTAGCGCCAACGATGTACGTATGTACTCAATTTGTTATATACAGTTGTAAAATTTAATAAAATATAAATTAAAAAAAAGTATTTAGTATCATATCATATAGCTATTGTTTCGTTCTATAAGAATATTTAAAAAAAGTTTTATGTTAGTTTTTAAGTCAATCTATTAGGTTTAACACAGTCCATTAATCCTTTTCTTTAACCACATTTTTTATTTCCTATTAATATTAGGTAGTATAATATTGTGTGAAGAAATTAATTGTTTAAGTATAGGACGTAATATAAATAAAATTTAGGAGATAATATTAAACAAATATAGAATATAAATAAACATTTGTATATTAGGAACAAATATAAGATAGATGAAAAAAAAAATGTAGATGAAGACTACGAAAAGTTTATTTGAAAAGAAAAAAAAAAGAAAATTAGTAAGTTACAATATAGTTAATTTTAAACCAAGGTTCAGTTTTCACGATATGTAAAAATCATCTCTAAATATAACTAGTAGACCTTGGATGCATATGACCTTAATAAAATATTTTAAAAGTAACTTTTTTTGCACTTGGTGAGTCTAAAACCGTAATTGAGATATCTGATCGTTTTTTTTTTTTTCAATCCATTACCATACATTCTAGACCTTAATTGACTCATTAACGCAACATAATATTTAAATTCTCTACGAAACTAGAAAAAAAAATCTCCAATTGAGTTGTTCTTTAGTCTATTAAACCACTATAACAAAAAAAAAATACTGAATCGCTTAGGTTTGATTTTTTATCCTAGGCACCCTACTTTGAAAGTCAAACATGGTTGGCAAAAAAGTCCCCAAAAAAAAGGTAGGTCAAACCCACAACAGGTATAACGACTATTTTTCAAAAGGCATATCAAGTATCGGAGAAGGTTGGATTTGTCATTAGTCTTCATTAGGAGGCAGCTCTTACAGATGGTGTCCTCTCTCCCGCTTCGCTGCGCTTTCGAGGCCTTTGTGGGGTCTCCAACTTCGATGGCTTCATCCCAGGAAGAATCTTTTTCAAAGTTAGGGGCCTATGGCCATTTATCATTACGAGTTAGACTTTTTGCCGTCATCAGCTAGGAATTTTTTTTATATCATGGTACAGATTTAAGAAATGTGGTTTTAGTATTTCTCTTGTCTTACAGTGTCCTTTTTATGATATTACGCTGGTCCCGATCAAACAGAACCGCTATTTTAAACTCCTGCTAGAGAAACGCCTTACATGGAATCCACATACAATATAAGGTTTTCGGCTTCTCCAACACTTACAAGACAGACCCTCTAACCTTTCACTTAACTACATAAGACTCACTTACTTGGCAATCATAAGGCCTATCTGGACCTACGGAGTTGATCTTTGGCGCTCTACTAAACCATCCAATTCTTTCCATATCCAATCCTTATAATCCAAAATCTTTCGCAAAATCCTTAATTCACCTTAATTTGTTAGGAATAAAACCATTCATAAAGACCTTCATGTTCCATATGTTGTTGATTTGACCCGTATCAGGTCAACTCGTACCTTCCAGGACAAACCCCATTCCCACTCTAATTCACTAGTTTTAACCCTAGCTTCCACTTCAACTCCTGATAATCTACCGAGGCCTCTGAAGAGAAGATTAAAATATATTAATAAAAAAAAAATAATTTTTTCTCTAGCTTAGAAAAACTATAGATAATAGACGTGTCTATCTGTAATTTACGGCTTTTCCCTCTGAGGGAGAAATAGAGTTTACCACGTTCAAGCTGGGGACGATTTTCATGTTTTTGCATGTGATGCGGCCCTCGCGTTTCATTCGTTCATTCTTCAGCGGCGCGCGATTATTGCCTGTTGAGGCATCTGTACGAGTTGTACGTATGCTGGAGGGTTGAACTATTTATGAAAAGTGTATTTTAATTACTTTTTCACACTCGTTTTTTTTTTTTTCATTTTCAATAATGAAAAAGTGCCAGAACTTTACTAAATTCATTTTTTTTAAACGATTTATGTGATCTATATAGGACGTAACCGTTAAAAAAAGTTAAACTTTCTACTAAAATATTTAGTAATAAAAATCCACAGCAAACCTTTTAATAATTGAACACATTAAATAATAAAATAATCCATTCCTTCTCTTCTTTTGCTATTCCCTGTAGTGCCGTATCAGCGTAGGGGAGCGTTCAGCCACCGGCTCCAATCCTCTCTATTCTCAGCTAGGTTCCTGGCCTGGCAGAGATCTTTCTCTCTTCCTTTGCAAAGCCTGTAGACGTACTCCAGGTAGGACATTCTTGGTCGCCCCCGAGGGTTTTTTAGAGGATCTCTGTGATCCTCCATTCTAATAACGTGGCCGAACCAATTCAGCTGACGGGTTTGCAGAATTTCCTTTAACGGCGCAACCTCCAGTTCCTGGCGTATCCGCTCATTCCTTACACGATCTCTTCTCGTCTTTCGCACTACTTTTCGCAGGAACTTCATTTTAGCAGCTGTGACTCTGCTCTCCTGCTGGTCCGTCAATATCCAGCTTTCAGCTACATACAGGAGGCAAATATAGGCAAATATACTGACTTGAAGATATGGAGCTTAACACCTCTACCAACCTCTCGCTTCCTTACTACAGTATTGCATATCTGATAGTAGACTGCATTTGCCTTCATGATTATATTTGATATTTCAGAGTCTACTTTCCCAGATTTTTCTATTACTATACCGAGGTAGGTGAAATCCGTAACTACTTCCATTTCCTCTTCGTTACAGTATATATGGACATCTTCCGCTTGCCTTCCCACTTGTAGAATCTTGCTTTTGCTGGTATTTATTTTCATTCCTTTTCGGCTAAGCTCTTCATGCCATTCAGTCACCGCTTGTTGTAATTTATCTACGGTGTCCGCCACAAGAACAATGTCGTCCGCGTAGAGGAGAAGTTGAATCACTACTGGGCGAAGGTTTCTACGGCCCAGAAGGTCCTCTCCGTTCTTCTTTTACATATGGTGGCCACTTCATCCATGAAGAGCAAGAATAGCAAAGGGCTAAACAGTCCATAATCCATTCCGAAACTCGTAAAAAAGTGCTAAATCATAAATGTATTTAACACCAAGACATGTCTGATGTATGTCCGCTTTTAAAATAACAACGAGAGGTGTGAAACTAGAATCAATATTTAATATGAAATCAAATAATAATAATAATAACAATAATAGGCTTAGCGAACCCGAAGGTTCGATGCCGATACCACCAAATTCCGCCTACACAGACTCGTCCAATGTTCACCATTCAAGCCCAATCTCCCGAGAACAGCCTTAACGCAATCCTCCCATCGACGCTTCGGCCTATAGTCGGATCAGCAAATACCAACTTTCTCGGAATCCGCTCGTCATCGAGCACAACAACTTTACTCGCCCATTTGAGTTTCCGCGATGCAATCAGCTTAATTATATTCACAGGATACAAGTTCCGCAATTCCGCGTTGTGCAACCTTCTAAACTCCCCATTGGCCTCATCTCTCTTCGGACCAAATATTTTACGTAATACCTTATTTTCGAAAACCTTAAGCCGTTGCTCATCCTAAGCGGCCACGTTTCACATCCGTAAAGAACCGTTGGAAGAATAATAGTTTTAATATGAAATCAAAAGCAAAAGATAATAAAAAAAATTTAAATTTTCAATAAAAATCTTATTGATTTTAACGGTCAACGAATTTAATTTTTGAAATTTTCTATGTTTAAGAATATGCTTTAATTGATTGAGGGTATAGAAAAAAAAATGATAAATAAATGTGAAATTTTATTTGAATTTCACTTTATGTCTGATTTACTTCATATTTTTTGCTTGGTTCTTTTTAATAACAAGTTGATAATAACAAGCTGACATGGCTAGTTCAGCCTCTAATAGATTCCTTTTAATATGTGACAAAATGTATTTTATATATGTGCGATATTGAAGAATGATTTAAGAACCCTTAAAAATGGCAAATGCTGAAACGTAAGGAGAAATAAATAAAAAAAATGGATCAATTTATTTAAATTTATCATTACATTTAGTCACTCAAAAAAATCACAATTATAATAAAAATTAACCATTTTTATTTCTTGAACAGAAAGATTAAGGAAATTGGTAATAACAAAAATATAACTATGTAATAAAAATCACATCAAATATCATACACATTTAAATTTTATTGTATTTTAAATTGCGATTAGTATGATGCCGAAAACTAAAAGCTTCTCTTGTACACGATTTGAAATTTTGGCTATCGACCTGAGATTAAAACTAAAAAAAAAAAAAAAACGAAATATAGTAATTACTTTTGAGTTTTCCTGTATATTTTAAAGCGTTTTTCGTTCAGGTCAGTGGAAATATGACTGCATAATATATTTATATAGTTTTCTTTTAAAAAAACCGATGACCCACTTTATCATTCTCCTCTTTAAAGTGTTTTTCATTTATGCCATAATGTTCTTTTCTAGAAGGAAGGCAATATCCCTGGGAAGGGAGAAAGTTATAGGCCTCTGATTTTCATAAAGGGCGGCCCTTCACAAAGAAATGAAGGGGAACAGGAAGATTACACTCCAACTTTTCATAACCTCCAGGAGAGCGCTAATCTTTTCCAGGATGTGTGCGCTGCTCTCAGTCCATCCCGGCGAAAACGATTCAATTGGTTTTCCATTTAGCTGATCCCAATCTATGAATAAGAGCGAGGATTATCTGAGGATACGGGACCCGGAACACCTCACAGCGTTCCGGTTCAGTACTTTACTTGGATATACAAAACAAACTATGCAAAAATTATGGATTTACAAATTGTTTTGATTTTTACTTTCACTTACCATTATATGAAATATATAGTAAAATCCATTTTTTACTGGAAGTCATATTTCTTTATACTTCCCGACGTTTTAACCTAAGTATTTTTAATATCCGTTAGGTCATAGTCATAGTCACTAGTCTACCACGTCTAAGGTAGTGAGTTCGAACCCAGTCCTTTTTCTTTCCATTTTTCCAGACATTTTCTAGCATGTAATTAAATGGGGATTCACTTACAACCTCCCCTCGGATATGTGAGACCCATCAGCCAACAGGTAGCTAGTCACAAAAAATAGGCGTAGGGAGTCTACTATACCCATCATCGAGCATTGAAATGTTTAATATTAGGAAACCATACCGCAAGGCAAAGAGATGAAATAAGTGGATTTGGGGGGTTACGGGTTGAAGAATGAAATGTGTTGTATTTGTAGTGAATATAAGGGCTTACTGTAGAAAGGTCAGGTCTTTGTGTATTCTATGATTTGTAACAAACCCAAGTGCATAAATCGTTTTTAATAGAATTTCCTATTAAGTTGTTTATATTTTGTAGAAATAGATCAAATTCAAGTTGTGTGAAATAATCATTAGTTTCGTAAGTTTTGTGAGCATCACTGGTAGTCCAGGAGATGCGATAGTAATATCACATCACTCATGTCAATTCTTTTTACTTTCACTTACCATTATATGAAATATATAGTAAGGGAAAGTATTGAAACCGTAATAATGTTCGTATTCCAGTTTTAACCGGAGATACATGTTTTAGGACTCCCTGAGTCCAAATGACCAAGTCCTGCTAAAAGGTCTGTGTATGTGTGTGGTAACTCCCAGGCAAAAACGAAGAGTCCTATGAAATTTAAATTTCATATTTACCATACGCCCGAGATGTTACAGAAAACTTTTCGCCAAAATCAGCTGACTGAAGATCTACTTTACACCTTGCATTATGGACCTTTTTACAATTTTCTCATAAATGGCTTTAACGATTTTGGTTAAACTCTATATATCGATATAAAATTTGATGAGCTTTAATACGATGTAGGTTTTATGATGATTGGAATAGTCTGACAGGGCTTAAATGCCGATATTTTCTTCCTATAAACTATCTAATATATTAATTTTGTATATTCTAAAGCATTAACCATATCATCTTAATGACGTTGATAAAGAATTTATCTTTTGATTAATTTTGAATTAATTCTATTGTTTACAATTATTTTACTCCAAGACTCTAGAGTCTACTTTTATTTCATATAATATTATTCTGAGGGGACCTTTCCCAGAATAAATAAAAAATTATTATAAAATATATTATAAAAGAAAAACGAATTCAATATTTTACAGTAATGAAACTGTGAAATACTACTGTACCGAATGAGCTGTAGACAAGAAATTTACTAAAGAGGGGAGGAGATGTGAAGGGGTGACATCATTAGTTGATTAAAAGCTACTATCGGAGTTCAGTAGATCTTTTCTTATCCGATCTAGAATCCTAGTTTAACTATTTCTAACTTACACTCTTTGATCATCAGAGTAAGTTCACAGTATCTACAGCAAAATATAATTACATCTTTAAGAGAGGATCATTCCAGAGAAATTATCATTGGAATCTCAAACAAGAGTTATACATCCAGTCAATTATGTTCTAAAATTGGGATAGAAGACCAGAACAGATTTAATATAGTCATTATAGAGAATGAGTTAGCAAGTCTGTTTTGGGTTCACAATCAGCTCTAACACAACCATAATCACTTACCACTAATAATAAAGGGGTTAATTATGGCTAGTCTAACACCCTTCTACAGCCATGGTCACGGGTTGATACCCAGCAGATGACATGGAAAACATTCTTGATTATGCCTTTCATCTGTGAAGATGTAAACTGGTTTTCCCGAGCCTATCCGATGCCATGGTACTCGCTTAAGCCCCTACGTTAATAAAACCTTGATACTCAAACTTTGGGACGTATTTGCCCGATTAGCGAAAGTACCATAATGTAACTTTTGAATGAATAAACAGATGCAAGAAACAAATGCAATAAGATTTTTGTATGTTGCAGAGTTGAATGGTGATTATTTTAAAAGTTCTGAAAAGCTTTTAAATCCATTATTTCTTAAACAATAATAAATAAATGAAATAAAAACAAATTAGACTGTACAGTGATGTTATAAGAGATTGTGAAGAAAATTTGGTGTTCGAAAGAATAATTCACTAATGTCATTGGCAGATCATTCATCTGTTGGAGTTAACAAAGTTTGGAAGTTTTGGAAGTTAACAGCTCAAAAAAGAAGTTTCTGGTGGACTTCACGACCGTCGCACGAAAAGGAATAATTTTTCCATTTCAAAGGATACGCCCGATTTTCATGTTTAAAGGACTGTTTTAATCATTTTTCAAGTTAAAGTCGGCATTCTCGATGAAAGGATTCTATAAGAGTGAGAAATTAGTTTTCATTAATGATTACTAAAACCTTAACAATAAGCTTTGAAAGAGAAGTCGGGGAAAAGAAATCAAAAAAAGAAAAAAAAGAACTAATGATCCGTTGGGTTTTATGCCCAGATAAGAGGTAAGATAATAATCCATTGATTTGAATGTCCTTTTTAATGACAACTAGCCACTTATCGGCTCCATTGGAGCTGGCCCTTTAAGGCGTTTTTAGGCCCTTTCACCAGGACACGATCAGAGATTAAATCTTAACGGCTCCCTTGGGATGGGTAATACCTCCCTCGGGACGGAAGGAAGGGACGGAGTAGCGATGAGTTAGGTACCCACTTTCCTGGAGCAGCCCATTCTTCTCGATCCGTTGTATATTTATGAGGAGAGGCTCCACTTTTTTAATTTTATTATTTTGCTAGAAGTGGGCTTGCGTAGGCTCCACGCCAGGTGGCGCTCCGTCATCTGCATTCCCCAGAATTATCAAGTATAATTTAGCGAGTCCTTCCGAAACATTGGAAAACTAAATTGCTTCGGATTATCAAATTTTAGTACCATGTTTTGGTTTTTATTTAGCAAATTTGTAATATTATCATACGATTTCATATATATTTTGTTTAGGAATAATTAGTGAACGGCTGAATTCTCAAGAGCCTTCTAATGACGTGAACAATCTGGCCCAATGGTTTAATGCAGGTCTAAATATTGCCACTGAATCTCCATCCTGACAGTGTGTTTTTACATCAGAAGGCTTAACACAATTTTACAGCATGTCCCCGGGATCTATTAATTAATTTAACTTTTTTTTAAACACAGAAATAAATCGTTAGTAAAAGAAAAGACACTAACAAATTAGAATGTGTTTAAATAAAAAAGTACATTCCGTCTCATTCAAAGGATAGAATTTCAGGTCTTTTTCAACAATATTCCAATACCGGTTTGCGATACAGTACGTTATTCACAAACGACTTACATGGGCATAACATCTCAAACAAAAAAGAAAAGAACTGCATCAACGATATAGACTTCTTTCGAGATCACTAGACAAACGTTCAAAATTATCATTGACAAACAAATTAACTCTTTATAAAGTACTGGTAAAACCTAATAGGACTAACGGCATCGGGTTATGGGGAACTGCAAAATAGTCAAACATCAAAATTATCCAATCATTTGAATCAAAATTACTCAGGGAAATTTTAAATGCCCCTTTTTATGTATCGAACGAGACACTACATACTGACCTAAAAATTTCATTCGTCATTGCAACTGCCACTGATCGCTACAATAAATTTCACGACAGACTAACCCTAAATTCCTAAACCCGTTGACTCTGAACCTATCCACGGCCACAAAGCCTCTTAATCAGCCCAGAAGACTACCGAGGCGCTGGCCAAGAGACATGATATACTGATAATTATTTGTTTTGTTTTTTAATCTATTTTATAGTATCTTATGTAGTTTTGCACTTCCACTTGTTAGCATATTTGCTAGTTGCATAAGCAGATAGCAAATCTCATTTTACCGTCAAAACTCCTATAAATAATAAATTTCCTCCCGATTTCGTTTTTTTTTTCTATTTAACAATGATCCTAAATACTTAAGTTTCTTTTTAAAATTTTAAACAAAAATTCTCATTGAAAAAAAAACACACGACTTTCACTTACCTCCGCTATTTATATCAATTTAAGAATTGTTAAACAAATTCAAAATAATCAATTATATTATTATTTACGACATTCAGTTAGTTTTATCGGCTTTTCATCACTAACTGTTCACTTTTACCATAGTATGTATGAGATAATATTTTTTCTAAAATCATTAGCATTCCAACAGTTCATTATACATTTATATTACTGTTATTAAATTAAAAAAATAAAAATTGCATTTAAAAAATATTTTTCCGTTTTTCTCCTTTAGTTGGATATCGAATTCATTCAAAGTATGTACTTACCTGTTGTTTTAGCTATGCTAATCAGATGATATGGTTATTTTTATAGAATCAACAAAATTAAAGGTACTTTAGAGGAAGAAAATTTAAAATACATGCATTTAAGCCCTGTCAGACTATTTCAATCAGCATAAAACCTGATATTAAAGCCCGTTTAATTTTACATTGATATAGCGAGTTTTCCTCGCGCGGATCTCATTACCGCGTATGGGGAGCGTCCCACGGGTGGCGGATGTGGGGATGGTCGGTGGAATTTCCTCGGAAGCTCCTCCCGGCTAAGTCCGATGGACTCGCTGACCAACAATGAGAGCGGCCCCCCAGGCTTGCTGGAGGGTGTGACGTAGGTTCGAACGCCCTACTCACATATTTTAGTTCACAAAATATCACCAAAAGTCATGGATTCCTCTGAGGTAAAACGCTCATTATCCGGAGGTAAACTAGTCCCCCGTTCGGGTCTCCGGGTGGGGACTGCTTCAGGGGAATCATGGCGCAAGATGAAAATTAGAGATCTAACAATAGGGACGTGGAACGTTAGAAGTTTAAATACGGCAGGTGGGTTAAAGTCGGTCGCGAATGAAGTTAAGGGGTACCATTTAGATATCGTTGCATTACAAGAGGTTCGCTGGCCAGGGGAGGGTTCGTTAGCAGAAGGAAAGTATACTATTTGGTACGGGGGGAGCGTTAATTATTGTCTAGGTACCGGGTTTCTGATTAGGAATAGATTTCTTTCCGCTTTATGGGACGTACAGTTCTTTAGTGAAAGAATATCGGTTGCTATATTTCAAGGGCGTTGGTTTAAAATCGCGTTTATAAACATTCATTCTCCCACGGAAGACAGTGATGATGAAGTAAAATGCGAATTTTATGATAAACTAGAGTCGGTTTACGATAAGTTACCACGAAATTACATTAAGATAATACTAGGCGACGCGAACGCAAAGGTTGGAAGGGAAGAAGTATATCGTCCTACAATCGGTAAAGAAAGTTTGCACGAATATAGTAATGATAATGGGACCCGACCAATAAACTTTGCCATTTCGAAAAACCTAGTAATCAAAAGTACTACATTTAAACATAAGGATATTCATAAGTATACGTGGACATCGCCGGATGGACAAACACGGAATCAAATCGATCATGTTTTAATACAAAACAGATGGCAAAGTAGCATAATTAACGTGAGATCGTATCGGGGTGCAGAATGCGGTTCTGATCATGAATTAGTAATCGCGAAACTTCGACAAAAACTAAATACAAAAAAGAGAACACCGAACTATATTCGTCCCGAGAATTTTGATTTAGTTAAATTGAACAACCTCGAAATTAGAAAACAATTCGCGATAGAAGTAAAAAATCGGTTCGAAGCTTTGGAATCTTCAGACGAGGAACACGAAGATGTAAACAAATTATGGGAAGGAATCAGGGATAATATTAAAGAGGTCGGTAATTTATGTCTTGGAAAAATCGAAAATAAAAAGAACAAACCTTGGTTCGACAGGGATTGTCAAAATATGTGCGAAAAAAGAAAAACCGCTAAACTGAATTCCTTAAATAATCCAAGCGATAATAATGTGGCTTATTTTCGGTTAGTAAAGAATGAAACTTCAAAACTCTTAAAAAATAAGAAAAGAGAGTATCTTAAAGGCAAAATAATAGAAATAGAAAAACACAGAAACGAAAATGACGTAAGAGAGATGTACAAAGGTATAAACAAATCGCGTAAAAGATTTGAACCTCTATTGAATGCGATTAAAGATGCAAATAACAATATAATTGCGGATCCTTCTGAGATATTAAATAAATTTAAACAACACTTTGACAGCATCTTAAATACGGAAAATAATAATCAATCTCCTCTCTCTGAATATCAGAGCGCTGAACCATGGATAGACGCACCGAGTAAAGAGGAAGTCGAAATGGCGATAGGAAAATTAAAACGTTATAAAGCCGCAGGAAATGATAATATCACGAGTGAATTAATCAAGGCGTGTGGAGAAGCGGGCGTTTCCAAAATACATTTCTTAGTTAAAAAGATCTGGGAAACTGAAAAAATGCCCGAGGAATGGAAAGAATCAATACTTATTCCGATTCACAAAAAAGGACCGAGGTCGGATTGTAACAACTATCGTGGGATCTCTCTTCTCCCGGTATGCTATAAAATATTCTCGTCAATTCTAACTAGTCGAATCACGGAATACGCTGAGGAAATTATCGGAGATTACCAATGTGGTTTTAGGCGGAATCGCTCGACTATTGACCAAATATTTTCCCTACGTCAAATATTAGAGAAAAAATTGGAATACAACGGTGTAGTCCATCAACTTTATATCGATTTTAAAAAGGCTTATGATTCAATAGACCGTCAGAAGCTATATAACATCATGATTGAACAGGGAATACCTAGAAAGTTAGTAAACCTAGTAGAGATGTGTTTGTCGGAAACATTCCATAAAGTTAGAATCGGTCATAATTACTCCGAGAGATTTGAGGTGCGATCGGGTTTGAAACAGGGTGACTCCCTTTCACCTGTGTTATTTAATATAGCTTTAGAATATGTCATAGAAAAGGTGATGTGTCCCGAGAAAGGCTTAAATATGGGTGACAAGATTCCGGTTTTGGGGTATGCCGATGATCTGGTACTGCTAGGTGAAGACACGGAAACCATACAACTAAATACAAGTGTGTTAATAAAAACCGGTAAAGAAATAGGACTCGAATTAAATACCGATAAAACGAAGTATATGATTAGTAGCAGAAACGGTGTCGATCTTGGAGATATTGATGTATCAGGTCATACTTGTGAACACGTAGAGAAATTCAAGTATTTAGGTTCAATTATAACTAGAAAAAATTAAATCCAGGAAGAAATAAAGTCCCGGTTAAAGGTGGGAAATGCGTGTTATTATTCAGTTGCTAAGTTACTTAGTTCGCGGCTTCTATCTAAAAACTTAAAGATTAGAATTTATAAAACTATTATTCTTCCAACGGTTCTTTACGGATGTGAAACGTGGCCGCTTACTTTAAAGGATGAACAGCGGCTTAAGGTTTTCGAAAATAAAGTATTGCGTAAAATATTTGGTCCAAAGAGAGATGAGGCCACTGGGGAGTTTAGAAGGTTGCATAACGAGGAATTGCGGAACTTGCATCCTGTGAATATAATTGAGCTGATTGCATCGCGGAGACTCAAATGGGCGAGTAAAGTTGTTGGGCTCGATGACGAACGGATTCCGAGAAAGTTGGTATTTGCTGATCCGACTGGTAGGCGTCCGAAAGGTAGGCCGAAGCGGAGATGGGAGGATTGCGTTAAGGCTGATCTCGGGAGCTTGGGCTTGAATGGTGAGCATTGGACGAGTCTGTGTAGGCGGAATTTGGTGGTATCGGCATCGAACCTTCGGGTTCGCTAAGCCTATTATTATTATTATTATAGCGAGTTTAATCGAAATCGTTAGAGCCGTTTTTAAGAAAAACGTAAATAGGTGCAAAATGTATGGCATAAAGTGGCTCTTCTGGTAAGCCGATTTCGGTGAAAAAGTTGCTGTAACATCTCGGGCTTATAATTGGCTTAAATATGAAATTTCAGTTTCATAGTACTTTTAGTTTTCGCGCTGGCCTTACCACACACACTGAACTTGGTCATTTGGACTCAGAGGACCCTAAAATGTGTATTTCCGTTGAAAACTGGAATGCGAAAATTTTCACGATCGCAATACTTTCCCTTACTATATATTCCATAAGTGAAAGTAAACAAATATTTGGTTGGTGAGCGTGGTAGTATCTATCGCATTACCTTAAACACATCCACACCATTAATCTTTTACCAAAACCTATCTTGGAAACCCCAAATTGCCCAAATTTCCAAAAGATCGATCAGCACACTAAAACTATTTCAGCGGTCCCGTCACCTCCCACAATCCTTCCGGAAGCTCCTTGTGTCCTCTCTTGTTTTCCCCCATTTGGACAATAGTTGTGCGGTATATGGTGGCCTCTCGATGTTGCTCGAGGGCAGATAGAAGCGAGTCATGAACTGTTTCTTAAGATTTGTCTACGGTACCTCTAGACGGTCACATGTGTCCCAACTCTAATATGAGTCAAATTGGCTATTTCTCTCGATTCGAAGGCAATATTTCCTGGTTCCTTTCTCTATCAAGTCATCCGTTCCCTATATAGTCTCCTGCAATTTAAATCCACAATCCATACTCAGGAACCAGTTCCCGTCGTTCTATACGCCATCCCATAGAACCAAAAAATATGAATTTTCCTTCTCAGCCCGGTCCACTTTCTTCTGGAATATTCTTCCATCACACATCCGTCATGCCCCTTCCCAATCTTCTTTCAAATCTCTTCTTTTTAAACACCTTCTTGCTTCCCAATCAGATGCCAAATAATTTCAGTACAGCGATTAAAGTGATGTGAGAAGATCTACACTTCATAACATAAAAGTTAGAAAAGTTTATTTTCATTACTATTTTTAATTATTCTAATGTTTTTTTTTTTGTTTTTTGGTTTGTTAGTTCTATATTAAATTTAGATATTATTGTATTTTTTTAATTTTAATTTTTCATTTCTCTCTCTTTTATGAATTAAAATAATTGTAAATATTTATTGTAATCATTAATATTATTAGTTTTACTTTGTATGTGTTTTTTGGCCACTTGTAATCATTATTTTTTTTTGTACATGTGTATTATTCTCAAGGGACTTAGTCCCAGAATAAAGTTCTTTTTTCATTCATTCATTCATATAAATTAAATATTAAAGTAGGTAATCTCATTAATTGAAAATATAAAACGTAATACATATAATAAAAATACTTTTCCTTACTATATATTTCATATATAGGTTAGTGAAAGTAAAAATAGATTTTGTAGAAGCAAAGACTACAGAATTAAGTAAGCTAGGCTAATATAAGGTAAGATATTGAACGCAACGAGGAGGGAGTTGATGAAGGGAATTGGGCGGCTATTGGCCATTGTGTGTCCCGGTAATGAACGCTATTTGTGTTCCCAACGCCAGCGGATTCCACCTTTAGAATGCATCACTCATCTATCTGAAGGGTAATGTCACAATCATTAAGTCCTTATTTCCTTTATAACGATTAAATTAAATAACAGACCACTTCTTGGGAATTTCACGCCCCTTTTGAGAATATTATCATTCAGGCATTATTACTCTATTGTCACCAAATAAAATGAAAACAATATTTTACCTAAAAACTAACTTGATATTTATAATATTTCATTTCAGAGTTTAATTGAATTAAAATAAGTTGCAAATGAATGAGTAAAGGCATAGTAGAAAAACTATATTTTAGAACCTACCTCTTACTGTATATAAAGTTAATATAATGAATATCTTAACTACATATGTTGACTGTGAAATATTGATATTTGTAAATATTATTAAAACATTACTTTGCATGAAAAAACATTTCAATATAAGAAGCAAAATCGTGATGATCTAACTGTCACTATTATAATCGTAGTAAAGTGAAATAGAAAAGAATATCTTGATCATATAAGCATAGAAATATGACATTTGAAAATTAAATTCATTTAAATAATTTTTTTTTAAATTTACAATTGTTTTTTTGTTTGTTACCCAAATTTCTATTTGCCATCTGCAAAAAAAAAAAAAAAAAATCCACTAAGCAAATATTTTAACTTTCAAAAAAGTAGGTTAAATCAAGGCATCTCTAGGCCACCGCCTCAGAAGTTGTCGGGGTGAGTTGTAAGGGTTGGTGTTGGATTTAAGTGTTTGGGCCGATGGGTTTATGTTGTAAATCAGTCTGTCGATTATTTTAATTTTAATAATACAGAATTCAATTAAAACATATGTTTTTGTTTACTTGGGAGAGAAACATTCACCTTGGCTGCTATGCTAACCACTACACCACAGGTGACCTTTAAGAGGCATAATATTAACTAAGATTTGAAAATTTACTTGTAATTAAATATTACTAATCTAATTAGCGGACAGATCTAAATGAATGAATTAATGTATTATTTAAAACCGGCACAATAATAACGTTTTTAATCGCTAATAAATGTTTCAGAAAAATTTTAAAAAGGCTGTGTAAATGATTCCGAATGTAAAAATTAGAAATTAAGACTATATAGGTCCAGTTTATTTTCTACTTTTTGAGAACCGAAAAATTTCTGTCCTAGGAAAAACAGGAACAGAGATGCCTCTTTTGATTGTATCAAAAAACGTTTAGGTCACGGAAAGTTTGTGGAAAAAAAAGATTGTTCATAGTTTCCGGAACGTATAAAGTTACAAAAAAAAAAAAATGATTTATCCGTAATTTTCAAAGTAAATTGAAAATTTCACGTTCTACAAAATGTTGCTTATATATTTAAACCTTGCTGTAGGAAAGTATACATTGATTTATATTATTTGCCAATAGAGTTAGTTTTTTTTAATTATCTGATTTTAAAAATTATTGTTTGTCTAGCTTTAAACAAATATACTGGCAAAATATAATTTATTCTAAAAAAACAAAAAATAAATATCTCATTAGGTATCCAAGTGAAGAAGGATAAGGTGTTTAACAGATCGGACGTGGTTGCTAATGATGTCAGCTACCAATGCCCAAATTCCTGCCACCTTAGTCAGGATAGCTTCCGTTTTGAGAATCAAGATGAACAGATGTTTCAGTCAACTCACGAGCTTCCTTTTTTGTCTTCTTTTACTGCTTTTAGTTATTTTTTAGGCTGAAATACCAGACCTTTTGAAAAAAAAAATTCAGACCTCACAAAGCTGAAAACTGGGAGTTCTAAAACAAACCTCTCGCCTTACCGCCCACAGAGCAATTAACAGGAGCAGATTCATTAACGTTTCTTTTAATCTGCCAAAAAATTCTTTTTAAATCATATAAAATATAGTTACTGAAACGAATAATTATAAACAGCTTATAAAAAGCATAAATTAGCGTTAGATTATGACATAGAAAAGGTGACGTGTACCGAGAAACATTTAAATCTGGTGGTATCCAATCCTTACAATTCAAAATCCTTCGCAAAATCCTGAATGTCCCTTATTTTGTCACAAACTCCTCCATAAGGACCTCAACGTCCCATTTGTTGCAGACCTAGCCGTGATAAATATGCCTCTTTTCATTACAAGCTCCCTGCCGACACTAACCCACTTGTCCGTGATCTATCTTTCTTAGATATTTCTGATAACCCTTCGAGGCGATTGAAAAGAAGGTGGCCTCGGGAACGACTACCTTAAAATTGTTAGTGAAGTGTTACCACTGGGTATTTCTTTCTCCAGAAATTTTAATGACTTATCTTCACCCTCCATATTTACTTACTGTGTCTGTATAATACAGTTGTAAATTACAATAAATAATAAAGAAAAAAACCTGGGTTGTAAATTTCCAGTACTAGGTTATGCGATAATTTGGTACTGTGTGGCGAAGAAGTGCAAACTATACAACAAAATACATAATGATAAACCAGTAAAGAGATAGTGCTTGAAAGAATTACAGATAATATGATATATGTATTTTCTTTAGTACAAACAGTAACGATCCTGGTAATATTGATATATCAGGACATTGATTGAACACGAAGAGAAATTTAAGTATTCAGGTTCTATGATAACTAGAAATAATAAAATCCAGGAGGAAATAAGAGTCCTGGTTAAAGGCGGGATTACAAGTTATTGTTCAGTTGCGAAGTTACTTAGCTCGCGGCATCTATTAATAAACTTAAAGGTTAGAATTTACAAAACTGTTATTATCCGGACGGTCCTTTACGGATGTGAAAGGTAGTCGTTTGATTTGAAGGATAAGCAGCGAGCCTAAAGGGTTTTCGAGAATAAGGTACTAAGTAAAATATATGATCCAAAGAAAGATGAGGCCACTGGGAAATTCTGAAGGTTATACAACGTGGAACTCAGGAGCTTGTACCCTGTACTCAAATGGGCTTTGGGGTTGTTGGGGTGAGTAAAGAACGAATTACCACCTGGTAGGCGTCCGAGTGGTAGGCCGAGGCGTCGTTGGGAGGACTGTTTTAATTTAAGTCTGACATAGGAGGCTTTTAATTGAACGGTGATTAGACGAATATGCGTAGGCAACATTCGGTGTATCGGCATTCGCTAAACCTTTTATTATTTTTAGTATTAAAAAAGGTATTTTTTATGTAGTCTAAACAGTTTAAATGGCATTATCATTTAATACATTCCTTAGTCATGGATCAGAAAGGAACTAGTAGCGTTTCAAGACCAACGGTTTAACAAAGGAGTAATGTGGTCAGCATTCACCCTCAACCGCAAGGGTTTCCCTCCTAAATCGTGTCCTGTTCCCTCTTCTCCTCAGGCCTGATTCAATCTTCGACTGATAGAATAGAAACTAAATATTCTATTAGAGGCTGGAAGTTGGAACTTCCAATACTGGCCTACTTTTTAAACTCTTACTTTTATGTTGGACAAATAAGTCTGTCAGAGAAGCTCTGAATATCTATAGAACCTTCTATCTCTTTTCTTGTATTTTTATTTTATTTGTCGAAAGTTTTAATTGTTAATGTGCTACAATTAAATGAAAATCACAAAGACGGTTTAAAATATTAACTCAGATTTGACCAATGTACCATGCATAAAAGTCGCACAATTTCTTCAATTACAACAATAATACAATAAACTTCTAATGAAGTTTTTCCAGGTTAATATATTAAAATAAAAGGAAATAGTACCTCAGATAGATTTACATTTGCGAATTGGACGAAGTAGTTATAAATCCATACCTGAAACAAATAAAAACATGTTATTACGAATAAAATATTTAAATAACTGTATGCATAATTTAGACATGTTATATTTTAATATATTGAACTATATCTTCTAGAAGATCTTAAATGTATTGTTATCCTGCCCTACCGTATCCTTTAACAATGTAGACAAACTCCGAACTTGAAATCCTAATAAAAGACTAAAACGAAAAGAAATTGCTCGCCGTTTTCGGCTAATTCAACACTTACTAGACAAAAGGTCAAACCTTCAGCTGAACAACAAAAGGCTCATCTACATGACTATCATAAGACCGATCTGGACTTGAAGAATTACTCTTCGGAGATCTACTAAACTATTGAATTCCTCCCACATCCAATCCTTACAATTCAAAATCCTTAGTAAAATCCTGAATTCTCCATAAATAATGTTCCATATGTTGTTGATTTGGTCTGAACAAGGTATTATTTCTTTCATGAAAAATTCCATTCTCTACTTTCTTGCTTCATCTTTAATTCCTGATAATCCTCCGAGCAATTTAAAAAGAAGATGGCCCCAAGCAAGGCCTTCTAGTTCAGAATAGAATGCTGCCAATGGGTTGTTTCTCTGCAAGTGTAGCATAGCATTATTGATACTTCCCACGAATTTACTGAATGTGTTTAAAAATACAGTGTTATATCTTAACAAATTTATTTGTTTTAAATATCATTTATAATTATTATTAGTAATTATTCGAAATAGAGATTTATTTATAGAGGTATTACTCGAAATAGAGATTTTGTCTAGATTAGGTTCTGATCGATCTGAGTTATATAAATCATAGGATAGGATATATCTAAATAAATAAATAAAATGAATAAGGTAAATAATTGAATTTTTTTAGATGCTATGCTAAATGAGAAAGTATCTATTCCATTTTCACTAAGGATTTAATGAAATATAACAAAACCGTTGATTAAAACAGTGTATAAAAATTAATGGCTTAATACATAAAAATATTAGCATTAATTTGTAATATCATAGATTCAATGCCTGATTATGTAACGGCAACAGTAGCCTTGTTCAGGTATCGGAAACAATTGGAATGTGGTGATGATGAGTAGGTAATTTGCTCATTTAGCAGCGGCGCGACAACCATATCCAGGGGAGTGGACTCATTAAGGACCACTCTATTAGCGACCGCGGGACCTCTGTCCATAACCCGCGACCCATTATCGCCTCTCCCAAGAATCAACTCGCTATTAAATTCACGTCCAGCTTTTGACTCTGTTCACTCCGTTCTCTATAGCATAATGTCCCATTTTTATTATACATATTTTATTCTTCTTGATTAATTTTACTTTTTACAGGTCGCAAATAAATTTGATCCATTTTTCACTGGAAGTCATATTTCTATATGCTTCCCGACGTTTCAGTCAACGTATTTTTAATCTCCGTTAGGATAAATCTGGAAGCAGGAAAGAAGCTGTGGCTGCGCGGCTAGCGCACTAGTCTACCACGCCTAAGGCAGTAAGTTCGAACCCAGTCCTTTTTCTTTTCATTTTTCCAGACTTTTTGTAGCATGAAATTAAATGGGGATTCACTTAGAACCTCCTTCCGAATATGTGAGACCTATTAGCCAACTGGTAGCTACTCACAAAAAAATAGGTGTAGGGAGTCCACTCTACTTTATGAAATATTATTGAGAATTGAGATGTGTAATATTAGGAAACCACACCGCAAGGCAAAGAGATGAAATAAGTGGATTTGGGGGGGGGGTACGGATTGAAGAATGAAATGTGTTGTATTTGTAGTGAATATAAGAGTTTACTGTAAAAAAGGTCAGGTCGTTGAGTATTCTATGATTTGTAACAAACCTAACTGTATAAATTGTTTTCGATAGAATTTCGTATTAAGTTGTTTGTATTTTGTGTATGTATAAGAAATAGATCAAATTCAAGTTGTGTGAGATAATCTTTAGTTTCGTGAGGATCACTGGTAGTCCAGGAGATGCGATAGTAGTATCACATCACTCTTGTCAGTTTTTTTTTTTTTTTTTTTTTTTAATTCGGTATATTCATATTGAATATTTTCAAGAGTATATTAAGTAATAATGTTTGATCTATTTATTCATTTATTTAACGTCACTTTATTCTACTATGGCTAATCGGACGATGCTGCAGTGGGAGTCCTAAAGTTTACCTATCCAGGTTTTATTAAGATAGGGATCTTTAACGAGTACCTGAAATCGAACAGGCACCGGATAACCCTTTAACGTCCCCTTCGAAGGACGGCATAGCTAAGGGTTTTCACTCCCACTAAAAAATCCTAAGACAACCTGCGGGTTTGAACCCGTGACCTTTGGCATAGGAGGCTGTTATGCTAACCACCCAGCTACAAGTGATCCCTATGAGTGAGTTTGACCTATCGGTTAATATAGAATTTAAAATAATAATAATAATAATAGGCTTAGCGAACCCGAAGGTTCGATGCCGATACCACCAAATTCTGCCTACACAGACTCGTCCAATGTTCACCATTCAAGCCCAAGCTCTCGAGATCAGCCTTAACGCAATCCTCCAATCTCCGCTTGGGCCTACCTTTCGGACGCCTACCAGTCGGATCAGCAAATACCAACTTTCTCGGAATCCGCTCGTCATCGAGCCCAACAACTTTTCTCGCCCATTTGAGTCTCCGCGATGCAATCAGCTCAATTATATTCACAGGATGCAAGTTCCGCAAATGAGCGTTTTACCTCAGAGGAATCCATGACTTTTGGTGATATTTTGTGAACTAAAATATGTGAGTAGGGCGTTCGAACCTACGTCACACCCTCCAGCAAGCCTGGGGGGCCGCTCTCATTGTTGGTCAGTGAGTCCATCGGTCTTAGCCGGGAGGAGCTTCCGAGGAAATTCCACCGACCATCCCACATCCGCCACCCGTGGGACGCTCCCCATACGCGGTAATGAGATCCGCGCGAGGATAGAATTTAAAATAAATTAAAAATTACGATCTTGGCTTTATAAACAGCAAAGGAAACCTTAGAGCTTACTCTTGCTAACTTAAGCTCGTTGAGGGTAATACCTACTAAAGCGTTTTACTAAGCTGCTTACTCTCTGGTCTTTTAGTCATTAAATCAATCAACTCTTGATGAGTCTCATGGCGGATTTTACGGAAAACTTGAGTTCAATAGGCGCTTTCGAAAGGATTCCCTCAAGAGAGCTTATATATAGGCTTCGATCAATATTGCTTAGATCGTATAAAGTGGTGTCTTGTTATAATTACATTTATTTAAAGTAGAAAAATACAGCGTTACTCTGAAGATAATTGTGTTTCTACGATCATTCGGTTGAAAAGAAGATACTTATTAACTCCTAACCACCATTAAAGGTGTCATGTAGACTTTACAGTAAAGCAGCGTAGGGCAGTGGTTTCGAACAATTGAGACGTTGATTTCCAAAAGGTACTAAAGGACATTTTTTACGAAATTTATTTTTTATCATATTGGTATTCTCATCATCTAGTTTTATCTAAATATTCTATTTGATGTTATCTAATGAATTCTCAAGTCCTTAAAAAACGTGATTTAGAAATGCGGTGATTTTCTAAAGGTACTAATTACGCATTTATTTTTGGTCCAAATCATTAAAAAAAAAAATCATAACTTTAATATGATGTTATTATTATAGTAAAAAAATAATTTTAAATTTTAAGGCAAAAAGACCCAAATTAGCTAGTTTAATAATGTAGTAATGAGAGATTTTCGCGCTTCCTGTAAAATTTCCTAGAATGGATATAGTACCTTTTGGAAATCAACGCCTCAATTGGTCCGCGGACCCCTGGAGGTTAATCACTAATATTTTACGTTAAAAATTAATTGTACGTAAAATATTTGAGAAACTTTGGATTTTAATCACATACAGACAAAGTCAACACTCTAAGTGATATCATGGCTACTTCTGTACTATCTTAATCTTTTTTTATTTTATTTATTTATAGTAATTTGCAACTGTATTAAAGAACACAATAAGTAAATATGAGGAATGAAAAAAAAGAAAAAAATCATGAAAATGTCTTGAGAAAGAACTACCCAGTGGCAGCACTTCACTATTTTAACTCAGTAGGTCCCGAGGCCACCTTCTTTTCAGTCGTCTTGGAGGGTTATCAGAGATATCTAAGGAAGAAAAATTACGGACAAGTGGATTTGTATGGGCAGGGAGTTTAGAATGAAAAGAGTATCTATCACGGGCTACGTCTGCAACAAATGGGATGTTAAGGTCATTATGAATGAGTTGATTTGTAACAAAATAAGGAGCATTCAGGATTTTGCGAAGGATTTGGATTGTAACGACTGGATGCGGGAAGAATTAGATGGTTTCGAAGAGCCCCAAAGCTCGATTCCATATGTCCAAGTAGGTCTGATAATAGTGATGTAAATGAGTCTTTTATAATATACTGGAAGTTTTGAACGTTTGTCTAGTAAGTGTTGTAGTAATCGATATCTTCGAGCAGTTTCTTGTCGTTTCAGTCTTGTGTGAGGATCTTAACCTTAAAATTAGTCATTTTATAACGTTTCGAAAATAATGAGTTTAAAAGACTATGACTTCAATATGTTACTTTGCATAAGATAATGGGGAATTTGATTAAATAATGATAAAGAGCGGTCTGTCTGAAAAGTTTGATATGAGACTTAAAAGATTAATGAATTGTTTCATTAGATTCACACGTGGAATTCCTAGACGCTCCTATGTTTCTAGTAGGTATACTGAGTTGAACTTGCTCTATCCCTCTTTCCATCGGGAATACCTATTTGGTATATATCTCTTCAGATTTTCCAAAAAAACAAAAAACAAAAAAAAAAACTTATATTCTTGATATGCTTACCACTTGTTCCTCTGTCCAGTGAGTAAACACGAGATCCCATCCCATAAACTTGTATATACCTTCCCACAGATCCGCCTATTTTAAATAATCATTTGTCATCCATACTACCCTATTCCTTGCCTACATCCATTCGTAAAGCGTTATCATTAACCCCATTTTAACATCAGTTATCTATCCATCTCCTTAACTCTCAATCTTACCAATATATGTAATATCTTAAGCTATAAATGATAACTATGCACCGTTTCTATATCCGTCTATTGAGTATATAATTATACTCAAGCCTAAAAAGACCAGACAAAAAACAAGCCTAAAAAGACATTATTAATGTACCTTTTTGTTATTCTTAGGGGACTATTCGTCCCAGAATAAAGTTTATTTTCATTCATTCCTTCATTACATACCTATCTTGTATTAGTTTTAAATTTTAGTAATTTAATGTTTCGTGGATTTAAGTAAAATACAAGAGCATGGTTCATTTTTTTTCTTTTCCATTTCCTCTACTTGGCCATTTCTGGTCACAGACTTTCGGTAGCAGTGGCATTTCGCTTGAAATCTACATAGTTGTAGAATAGGCCTGAATCATCAATCACAGTAATTTATAATAACAACTTTTTAACATTTAAAAATTTCCTTTGTCCATTAAAATATCTGTAATACCTGAGACTACTTCCGATAACCCTGACTTAACCAGTACCGGCAAAGGAACCGTCACCTGTACTTACGACACGATACCCAACACTTGCCTACACTTGCTTTGACCGCCTCTTCATCCCCCCTACAATCCCTCGCTATATCTACCCCCGGATCCTCAGAACTAATTATTCTTGTAGTAACATTGCTTGTGTCAAACTCTTAGAAGGAATCCTGGTATGAACACATGTAGTCACCCAAACTCCTCAGCAAAGAATATTACATTCAGATGATGTATCATTTCCTCATAATAAATTAATATCTAAACATCATCCGCAGGTGGTCCTAGGATTTTTTAATGGGAGTAAAAAATCCTTAGTTATGCCGTCCTTCGGAGGGGACGTTAAGAGGTGGTCCCGAGCCTGTGCGATGTCAGGTACTCGTTAAAGATCTCTATCCTAATAAAACCTGGATAGGCAAAATTTAGGCTCCTACTGTAGCATCGTCCGACTAGCTATAGTAGCATAAAGTGACGTTAAATAAATAAATAAACAAATTTATACATCTTCACTGTGTGTGATTCATTAACTCATGATACAGCGTAGTATATATATAATATATATATTTGGGAATCACTTGCGTAGAGAATCGTACCCTCCTTCCTTGAAATTTGATGAAAGTTAATATTCTCTAGAAAATCTGTTTACAAACGTAAAGTCGAATATCAACAAAACTTAGAGGCAACGAAGTTATGTTTTCAAAATTAATTAATTAAGACATTATAAAAGCGTAATGGAATATGCTAATTAATTTAAAACATAAATTAAATGACTGATCTCGTTCTAATTTAGAAAGAACAGGTACAAAAAAGCTTTTAAATATATTTCATAATTACATTACCACAACCACTTATATTCATATGAAGTGATGCTAATACGCAAAATGGATTAGACTGAACATAAAAAACAAATCCGGAAACAACCCTTTTAGCGGAGAGACTGAATGATTAAAACAAAAACTAATAATAAATAACAGAGAGATGGAAAGGGGGACAAATGGAAGAGGATTGTATCTTATTTCCAGGCCGAATGAATATTAATGTATTAAGATAGGCGAGGTTTAGGGCTGTGTATTTTTAGTAAAAAAAGGGACTCACATATTAAGCGGGGTGGCTCTGGTAGAATTACTTTTAATGAAGCCGAACCGACATCGGATTTGCCCTCCACTTCCCATTTACATATAAATTAATGTGTTTTGAGTCCCTTCGTCCTTCTTTTTCCCTTTCTCCTCCCCTTCCACTGTTTTTGAATATTCCGATTGCCCCTTATTTGCAAGGAATGTTTGAGGGTTTGTTCGGTGGTGCGGCGAATAACGACCTAAGACCCAGTTGGGCTGGTCTTTGATGCCCAAGGTTGGCAACTTCGCGGTTTCCTCTGGAACAAAGAAATACATATCTTGCGAGGAAAGCTGTACTAGAATAAAGTGAATGGCAGCTTTCCTTTTCTTTTCTTTTTTATATATTTGCATATTTATGATTTGTATTGTGCTCTTTTGCTGCGAAACAAAACATATACCACTTAATCTTGGTAGGAACCTCGTTATATGCAGCAGACACATGGACAGTACCAAAACTATCTGAAAAGAAATTATTGACACTGGAAGTGGATTTCCGGAGAAAAGTCTGTGGCATATCTAAGATAAAAAGAATTCTAAATGCGGAAATAAGATACAAAATCTGGTGCGTTTAACACGACTTACACTTACCTCGACTGTTAAAATCAATTTGAAAACTATTAACTATACTTGAATTTGAATTATTGAAGCTGACTCAAAACCTATCCACTACCACAAGCCCATATAATCTGACCATAAAAACATCGAGGCGCGGGCCAAGAGACCTGCTATACTGATAGTTATATGTTTTTTTAAAATCTATTTTAAAGTATCTTAAGTTTCGCACTTCTTACTGATTGGTATAGCTGCCAAACAAAATCTCAATTGAATCAAGGTTACCTTGTGCATGGATCTAGTCAAAACTCGACATTCGTGATTAACTCATTTCCGCTTTTCAGCACGAATTTTCCAGGAACTTTGGTAGAAGCAGTCAACTTGGTTAAGTAGGGCAATCGAGGAGTAGTAACTTTCCACAAGGACTTAGCGAGCAATATGCAGATGAGAAGCATTACATGAACCTTCTGTACCGCAAGAAAATTAGTATCATCTGTTACAACAGTGGTGAAATAATTTATTTTAAGTCTAATATGTCGACATTTTCCTGAGTTTTCAGGATTGAAAGGTTAATTAAAAATAGGCAAAGCCTTCAATTATTATGAATAATTTTACCAAAACTGGTGTACCGATTTATGGTAAACTTAATTTAGCGACCTAAAGCTTTTAGATACTTCATTGCATATGATTAATTTAAAATACGCAATTAGCAAATAGGGATATTACCGTTGGCTTAATTCATTAGCACGTTTGGTATCCTGTTATTTACTCCATTATCATATTATTTATTAAGTGAAAAAATATATAAACAAAGAAGAAAAATAAATTAATAACATGAAAAAGTAGATATAATAATAAAATAAATATAACACTTGATAAACAAAAAGAAATGAATTAATAGAAAAATAGTTTTACTTGACACATCTATAACTTTATACAATAGTTTATAATTTAAAAACAAAAGAAGGGAAAATACAAAGATATTTGAGCGACGCAAGAACAATAAAACCCCTTTGTAAAAATTTAGTGAAAAACTAAAAAATCTCACACTTCCATTTGGCTATTAAATATTATTATTTTTCATAACAAAAGTTTGCCTATTAATAATATCACAAGAATCTTATTTGTTTTATTAAATTTTTTAATAATATACTTAAAATTCAGTGTTATTCAGATCTAAAAGACAATTTTGTTTGTTTAATTAGTGCTGAATTACTTCGACAACAAGACGGTCATGTGTTACTTCGCGAACTGCGAAGCTAATTTAATTTTTTTATTTGAAGGCTGAATTTGATTTAATACATGATTGAGAACCTTGATATTGATCTTGACAACCTCGAGTCAAACGTCCAAGTTAAAATACAGGTATTTTATATGTTGAAATTTATATTGTACCTTAAATAGGTTAGTAAATTGAAGGATAGCCGTATTTTCTTTTATTGGAGTTTGTAAAAGCGTAAAAAAAAAAAAAAAAAATATATATATATATATATATATATATATATATATATATATACTACTATATATATATATATATTACTCCTCCACCCCCGATTCCAAGTCAAAATGGCAACTCCTTCGCAAATTATCACTCTGCAAATCATATTCCTCACCAGTCTTTCAAGTCTCACCCGATGAATTAAATTCTTATTTCTCATCCATCTCCTCTGATAATTCCACACCATCTCCTCCCAAGTTTTCAACAATCCCATCATTTAACCCTGATAATTTTTATTTTTCCGATATCTCACCAACTGACCTTATATCCTCTATCATGAAATCCCATACCAGCTCTATAGGATTTGATGGAATACCTATCAAATTACTAAAATTATGCCTTCCCGATATCCTACCAATTCTTCTCTTTATATACAATTTTTCCCTTCAAAATTCCGTATTCCCCAATACTTGGAAAAAAGCGTTAGTTCATCCTATAAATAAAACCTCAAATCCTACATCCCCTAAAGACTATCGCCCAATTTCCATTTTATCTAACCTTTCCAAACCTTTAGAAAGAATAGTCCAGTCACAATTGACTAACTTCCTCGAAAAATCCAAACTTCTTGATCCTCTTCAATCTGGTTTTCGACCCGGCTTTTCCACCCAATCCGCTCTACTCAAAATCACTAGCGACATACATACCGCCATTGACGAAAAGAAACTGACAATACTAATACTCCTGGACTTCTCAAAAGCTTTTGACTCTCTTGACCACTCTATCCTCTTTTCCAAACTACGGTCTTTATCCTTTTCCAATAGCTCTATTCATTGGTTTAAATCATTTCTCTCTAGTAGGACTCAAGCCGTCACCATCCCTAACCATCCTTTATCTTCCTTTCCTTGCCCTTTCGGCAGGTGTGGCCCAGGGTTCCAGCATATCTCCGATCCTTTTTAATTCCTATATCAATGATCTTCCCAATTCCATCCATCACTGCTCCCATCACCTATACGCTGATGATTTCCAGATCTACTTATCCTTCTCTCCCTCCGAGTTTCATGTAGCATTTGCCAATATTCAGGCAGACCTGAATAGAATCTGTGCCTGGGCAACCCTGAATAAACTTAGGCTAAATGCTATGAAAACTCGATGAACTCGGCGATTCTTATAGGTTCCAATTCCCTCCTCAGATCCCATACTACATTTCCGAGTCTAACCCTAAATGATCAGTCAATCACCTTCACTTCTTCTGTCGAAAACCTCGGTATTACCGTTGACCAAACCCTTTCCTGGAAACCCCATATTGCCCAAATCTCCCGAAGAACAATAAGTACCCTCAAATTTTTCTATCGCTCCCGCCATTTTCTTCCACTATCCACCCGTAAGCTCCTTGTATCCTCACTTATTTTCCCCCACTTTGACTACTGCTGCGGGGTATATGGTGGCCTCTCGACTGTGCTCGAGGACAGGCTAAAGCGAATTATGAATACATTTTTAAGATTTGTCCTTGGCACACCGAAGAGGTCTCATGTGACCCATTTATACAGTGAGTTAAAGTGGCTCCTTCCCTCAAACCGCAGACAATACTTCCTGGGATCATTCCTTTACCAAACTATCAATTCCCAGCTACCTTCCTATATCCTCAAACTTCTGCAATTTAAATCGTCCGTCAGCTCGCTCCAAACAAGATCGCGCCATTCTGACCTTTATATTCCTGCCCACAGAACAACAAGTTTTGAACATTCCTTTCTTGTCCGCTCTACTACTCTCTGGAATTCCCTACCTACTCAAATCCGCCATGCTTCTTCCCTTCCATCATTCAAGTCCCAGCTGTTCGAGTACCTATTGTCATCTCAAACAGACGCTCCACAAGCCTGAGTTTTCAAATCAAATATCTATTCAAAAAGAAAATTTATTATTTATTGTTTATGATTCTGTATCGATCAATTATTATGAATCAGTTTCAATGTTAAGTTTTGTTCAACATTAGAAGTTAGTCATTTATTTTACTCTTTTGTTTTATTGTATCCTACTTTTCTTCTTAAAGCTTTGTAAATAAAAATTAATTATGGTCCTTTGGTCTTGTGGCCAGACACATTGTATATATTAATTGTACATATCATGTTGTTCTTAAGGGACCCAGTCCCAGAATAAAAATTATTTTTCTATTCTATTCTATTCTATAAGTCTGAAAACAAATTTTGGTAGGATTTTAATGATTAAATAGAGGAAAATAAAAAACTCCACTCCCTTACTTTCAATCCTTGCTTCCTCTTCAATTCCTGATAATCCTCCAAGGTGTCTGAAAAGAAGATGGCCTCGAGACCTTGTTTAGACACACTATCAAAGAGTGCTGCCAATGGGCAGTTTCTCTTCATGTTTATTTCATGTGTTATAACATTTCAGCATATTTACTTGATGTATTTTTAGTACAGTTGTAAATTTCAATAAAAATATATTTAAAAAAAAAAAAATAGAGGAAAACAGTGCTATACTCAGGAAATTCATTCAAGTCATTTAGGATACTAGATGAGTGAACTCAGTTTTTATGTTGATGCATTTATTTTATGTACAAGAATATTATTAATCAATAATATGATACATATGATCAAGATATAAATGTATTGAGGTATTTCAGCTAAAAATACCACATTTAAACACTTTACCGCTCTAAGGAAAATATAAAAACGATGTAACTTATTACACAAGGGTTTATTATTATTATTATAATATATATATATATATAATATATATATATATATATATATATATATATATATATATATTTTTTTTTTTTTTTTTTTTTTTTTTTTGCGCTATATTGATTCCAAAACACTTTAAAACGTTCTTTGTATCTTCAAAAAATCTGAGTTATTAGCGTATTTATGGGTAAAATTTCAATATATTGCTCTTTTTCATAATAATTGCGTTTATTTTTTGTTAAAAACACTAATAAATTTTTTCTCTATCTTCAAAAATAACTGTGTTATAAGTTAATATATTTCAAATTTTTATATCCCATTATCGCGCCTTACTAAATTAATAACTCTATACATATTTATGACTTCCTTAGACACCGTCTCAGAGTCACCCTGATAAAGGCCCACAATGTAGGCCGAAACGTCGGCACATATTTAAAACAATTACTACTTTTTAATGTGTGTTTCTTTCTGATGACCGAAATCCCAACCATCTTCCTCATCTAATATACATATTTTTCTCCATCTCCAACAATAATAAGTTTTTAAAATTTTTTTTTCTTTTTTTTTTTTATAAATATTCGCTGTTTCTTGGTTAAAAAATCTTATCATCCAAAATAACGGAGTTACGAGATTTCAATTTTTTTCCTTTTTTTATTTAGTTTATCGTGCTTTACTGATTCTAAAACTCTATACGTGTTTTTCTATATCTTCAAAAATAATTCATTGAATGAAATCAAATTTAATCGGCCGCCATTTTAAAAATAACCAGTTGATATCAACGGAAGAGGGAGGTAATTTTTTGGTTTATTACAAAGGTTTACTATTAAAAATAATAAACCTAAATGATAGAAAAAAATGCAGTTTCACAGTTTTTAATTGTTTGAAGAGGTGAATTGAAGTTTTAATTTTATAGAGAATTGCCAGCGAAGCTAAATAAAAAAGACTAGCGGTATATTGTGTTATTTATTTTTTGGGGATAAAAATTACTTTCATACCAAATGTTAATAAAGCCAAACTTTAAATAGTTTATAATTCAATTTCGGACTTCCAATTACGTAGGCGATAGTATCGGATTACGGCTGAATAGGAACCGTATTATTAAAAACTCTATTTTCCACTTAAAACCACACCTGTGTTGATAAGGGAGTACTAGACTATGATGTGTATGGGCTGAATTAAAGGCATTTAAAGCCCTAATGAAAGAGCTCACCTGGGGTATTAATTAAATCCTTAGGGGCCTGATATTGTACATGCATAACTCAACTTGACCCTCACTATAGTAAACTATAATGACAATAATTGCACGTGTGTAATACCCTCAAACGCGGGGCAACGGCTATAAATAACGATAAGCCCTAATATAACCGTCGGTTCCTCAAATGGCCACTAAATTCCTGAATTTCAATTTAGAAACATCGTTAAAATTTTATTTGAACCATAAATACTATTCTACATCCAGGAAACATAATTATATGAAACAAAAATCTAGTGCACACAACATACGATTTTCACTTATGTTTTTCGTTAAAATCCGTGATAAAAATTTTAAATACAGATAGAGATGAAAAAATATTATTATCGAAAAAGGGTTCATGTAAGTAAAAGTGTGGGTAAGTGAAAGTAAAAAATAGTGGATTATAAATTTTTGGATTTTCCAAATCAGGACTTAGTTTAGTATTAGTATAATTATACTATCCAATGTATGATATATTTTTTCTAAATAAAAACTTGTTTTGGTAATTTTTTTAATCTATTTATTTAAGAATCGAGCAGCATACATAGATCTGGTTAAAACAATACTTCCATTTAGAAAGGATCAAATCACAATATCATTTCATTTTGATTGTTCTTAAGTATCAGATAAGATTAGCAGTAAATTAAATTAACCATTAAAAAACTCCAATAGCTTTCAGTATTTTAAGCGCCATATTCAAAAATATAATATTTAAAAGCTACTTAAGAAAAAAAGGTTTGGGAGCGGTTTACGGTTCTCCGGGTCCTGGGTTCGAATCTCGGTTGTGGCAGAATATAATTTATTCTGTTAATTCAGTCGGGGGACGACCCTAGGGTACGGTGACCCTCTTTGGGTTGACCCAACCTCTATAAATATATTGGGTACCCATAAAAAGGGGGAGACCTGGAGGCTAAGCGTGATCAAAACCTAATCACCTCATTGCACTGCCGTTGGCCTAGCATACAGGACAAATCTCTATATGTACTGAGCCCAAGACCCTTTATGGGTTGTAGGTACAGGATTTTATTATCTGAAACAGTGGTTCCCAACTAGTGGTCCGTGAGATGCTATTGGAAAATTGTATTAAATTGTTTTGATAAAAATCATTAAAAGCCAAAATTATTTTATTGCTTGCTGTAAATGATAGTGTATAGGTACCTACATTCTATATCTAAATTTTAGTAATTCACTGAGAATAATGTTTCTCGGATTGTGGTATTGTAATTTCTTATAGCCCAAATCTAGTATATAACATTTTGGGCTATCTTAACAATTTATTGGGTTGATGCAAAATTAATGCAGGTTTCCTCTATTGCAATATCTTAATTCCAATTGTGTAAACAAAGTTAATCCTAACATTGATCATTATTATACCAAAACAAACCTTATCTAATACCCTCTCTTTCACCATGAATTTGTTTAGTAAAATCGTTTTGTTCAGTGTGTTCAAAGGTCTTGAATCGAAAATGTCAAAGTGCGATTTTCGTCAAATTTATTTTTACGAATTTAAATTAGGGCGCAGCGCTGCGCAAACGGCTCGTAATATTAATGAAGTGTGGGGTCAGGGGGCTATTAATGAGTGCACGGTGCAGCGTTGGTTCCAGAAGTTTCGCAGAGGAGATTTCGACCTCGAAGACAAGGAAGGTCGGGGCCGTCATCTTGCTCTGGACAACGACCAGCTGAGGTCAAAAGTGGAAGAAGACCCAACCAAAACCACACGAGAAATGGCGGCGGAACTCGGAACTCAAAAATTGCAACGTCTTTGCCCAGCATTGATGAATCGAAAGGGGCCGATCCTGCTCCACGATAACGCCAGACCACACGTTGCACAACCAACGCTTCGACGACTGCACGAGTTGGGCTACGAAGTTCTCCAACATCCGCCTTATTCACCTGACCTCTCTCCTACAGACTTCCACTTTTTCAGGCATCTGGACAACTTTTTGAGGGAGAAAAATTTTCAAAACCAGGACGACATTGAAAATTCTTTTCGTGATTTCATTGAGTCCAGGGATTCGGATTTTTTTTCTGGTGGAATAAGAAAGCTTGTTGAACGTTGGCAAAAGTGCATTGATTCAGATGGAAATTATTTTGATTAAATATATATGGTTAAAGTAAAGATATGGCGTATTTACAATACCTACTAAAAACCTGCATTAATTTTGCATCAACCCAATATTTTAGCTGCGGTCCCATAATTGTTAATTCATTCATTCAAGTACAAAACGTTTCTGTTAGTCGGGTGCTCCTTAAAATTAGTACAATAATTTGGAATAGGTACTGTGCTATATAATTGTAGAAAATATTTAGGTTATTCTAAAGGGAACCAGTCTCAGAATAAAAATTATTTTATCTTCTATTTCTATTCTATTCTGAAGTTTAAATCTTTTATAACATGAAGAAATTTATTTCGAAGACATTTTATTCCTCGTCCTTGGTAGAAGTATTTTAAAGGTATGACGAACCAATCATTATCTTTTGACAATGCATGACCATATTGAGATAAACCAAGTTAAAAAAAACAACTAAAATTACTGATTACATCTTGTAGAGCGTAGCGGATAAGTTTCACAATAGTTATTACGGAATTAGAAGGCCTGAACACTGTGTTCTTGTAGTAAGTTATAAATTACAAGGTTCCTGATATAGACATCAAGCCGAAACACTATTATTAGTCACTATCGAAAAACATCTCGGTACATATATTTGGCCCCAATGCCCGATAAGGAAGCGTGTGCCATAGCCGTGGTTGAGAAATAAAAGAACCGAAGGTGTCCTAGGCAGCACTACTGTCCGCCCCCAGGCTTTTCTATTATCTTGCTCAGTGATCCGGTCAGGACTGCCGTCGGCTATCTCGGGGTAAGCAGCTACGACCGAACGCATAGTCTTACCAATACATTTCATAGACAAACAACGCATTCAAATGGTATTCAAATTTTATAGCTCCTTCCTAGCCTAAGAAAAAAAATAATAAAAACATCTGATAAACGCAACACACGAATTTCGCTTACCTCCGTTATTTATATCTATTTATGAAATTTTAAACAAATTTAGAAACGAAAATAAATTGTTAAAGAATTATTTACATTAGATTTTAGAAACAAGTGTTTTATTAAATAATGTATTATATTATTGTCTAAAATAATCAGTTAGTTTATCGGCTTTTCATCACTATCCATTAACTTTTACAAGCTAGTGTATAAGATAATATTTTTTCTAAAATCTTTAGCTTTCCAACGGTATATAATACATCTATGTTACTGTTTTTAAATTAAAAAATGCATAAACAAATGTTTTTGCTGTTTTCTCCTTTAGTTGGATATCGAAATCGTTTACCTTACATATTTACCTATTTTTTACCAATGATTTTTTTATTTATTGAGATATATTACAATTTGTTTCTATATGAACATTAATAATAGTGATATAAGATCCCATTCACACAATATATACAGTATACAATGATAAAGTCAAATTAAGTAAAATATACAAAATAAAAAAACAAACAACAACCTATAATTGAGATAAATACAAATAAATGAAATAATAAATACAAATAAATGATATATATAGAATTAAATAATAATAAACATAAAAACAAAACAAATCAAAACATTAACCTATAACTGAGATAAATAAAAATTTTCAAATAAACAAACATCATACGAACAAACATAACTATATACAAAATATATAAGTGCTATAGGGACCCCAGACTGGGCTTTTCCCTCCACTTGTGGACGAAAAAGCTTTACCAATGATAACAAGATTATATGGCCAATTCCTTAAAAACTGCAAAACTAAAGGTACTTTAGAGGAAGAAATTTTGAAATATCATCATTCATCCTGGCATACTATTTCAATCAGAATGAAACCTACATGACATATAGCCCGTCCAATTTTACATCGATAAAGCGAGTTTAATCAAAATTGTTAGGGCCGTTTTTGAGTAAATCGTATAAAGGTCCAAAAAGCATACTATAAAGTACATCTGGTCAGCTGATTTTGTTGAAAAAGTTTTGTGATCTCGGACGTATAGTTGCCTTTACGTTATCCCCGTTGGATATCGAATTCCCTCAACTTATATATTTACGCGTATTTTATCAATGCTAACAAGTGAAATGGTTAGTTTATTCATATCTACGAAATTTAAGGTAGTTCACAGGAGATTTAAACTGTCGGCATTTAAGCCCTGTCAGACTATTTCAATCAGAATGAAACTTACATCGTATAAAAGCACATTAAAGTTTACATCACTAGAATGAGTTTAATCAAAATCAGTACACCCGTTTTCGAGAAAATCGTAAAAATGTGCCAAATGCATAATATAAAGTAGGTCTTCAGGTCAGCCGATTTAAAAAAAAAATCGCTGTAACGTTCCAGCCGTTTATTATTTTAAATATGAAATTTCAGCTCCGTACGACTTTTAATTTATGTGCTATGCTTACAACATACACACACACAAAAACCTTTTTGCGGGACTTGGTCATTTGGATTCTTAATGACACTTGAACTTAAAATCTACACTCGGGAACCCTAAAACGTTTTTTTCCGTAGAAAACTGGATTCTAATATTTTCACGATCGGAATACTTTATTTTACTATACATTTCATATAGAGGTAAGTGAAAGTAAAAAAGCACTACATACTGAGTTTTAGCTCAAAAGACTCCATGGTTTCTGGTTATGTCGATATAGATGGAAAATGTAAGAAAACATTTCAGAAAACATTATAATTCTGATAAAACGAGTACCACTGAAATAGTCACATACTTTTGCGAAAACACTTCAAGAAAAACATATAGATATCTCTCTAACAAACCCTTTTATTCTCCATGATATCAATGAAAAGAAAAATTTAAAAAAAACTTAGGATTTTAAATTTCTTGTGCCACATATTCACAACTTCTATGATTTAAATGGTTAAAGTTGGGATTTATAATTAAAGCTGAAATGTTGGATGAACCTCCAAGATAGGTCTATGGGCGTGCCATATGCCATATATATAAGAAATAATACTTAAATCAGATTTTAATACATTTAATTTTACTCTTATTTCATAATAAAATGAAATTAAATACAATTGCTAACTATTAAATCTAATCGAATACATTAACCAATATAGACAAATTAAAATATTAAATCATAATATATTATATAGAGTTTAAAATTAAAACGCTATCTTCAAAGGCTTAATTTAAGAATTTTCAAACTTTTGCAATTAGTTTACTTAATAGGAAATATTAAAAATAGGGATTATTAAGTTATTAGATCAAACTGAATTTAATGGACGAATAAATTAAAACTTTTAAAAAAGAATTTGCGACGAGGAGGGACTATTCTGAATAAACATGTTTTGTGTAAAAGAAAATTTCATAAATACTTTGATTACCTTGAAAAGAGCCAGAGGAAATGTAATTCTAATTCAAAGGGAGAAACTTTTGGTTTGCAAAACTTTAAAGGAAAATGATTTTGATTAAAATATATATTTTTTAATGCAATAAGATCATTAGCTAATTTATTAATTTATGCCATAAAAGTTATAATTACATAATGATAATAATATTAGAACTCGAAGGCTCAATACGGATACCAATAATTGCAGAAAATCTACTTTCTTTCAGCCAACTACTGTTAAAACCAAAATCCTTAAGATGGACCTCAAACCGATACTCTCATCAACGGCTTGATAAACGTCTACGAGCCTAATTACTAGTCAGTTCGGCGTTATTAAATTTTTAACTATTCATTTGTCACTAAGCCTAACAATTTTACATCCCTCTTTCAGCTTTTGTGATGCTATATCTGAATTGAATAGAAATCTACGTTTTCCGGTGAATAATGGGTTGTTTGAAGTTTTAAATGGAATAAGTATGTACTGGTAGTAAGTATAAAACTACTAAAATTAGAATTTCTGACTTGCGAATGTCCAGCAGATCAGCTATTGAGGATAGAACTGGATTGATTAATACTTTTTTTTTTATTGAGATATATTACAATTTGTTTCTATATGAACACGATTAATACTAAAAATAAAAATAAAATGGAATGAAGAGTCTTCGGTTTAACAGATTCCTGATGTTTCACGACCAAGGTCAGTTGAAGGAGGTTACAACGCTTAAAATCAAGCTCAGCCGTCAGATTTTTCGTCTAATCTTTGGGTACCCACTTTGTAAAAAAAAAAAAAAAAAAATAATAATAAGTAAAACATATAAATTAATTTAAAAAGATGCATGTTATTTGAAACGTGTTAAAAAAAAAAAACACAAACAAAAAAACACGTGTTAATAAAAATATATTTTGTGCAAATAACCTAGAAGTAGAGCACTTCTTCCAATATTGCGTGTGCGGGGATAGCTTCTGAACATCCTGAAATAACAGAATAAATGATTCTGCTTCAGCTAAGGTTCGAACCCAGGACCTGTAGAACGGTTGAATAGTGCTAGGAGTCTTCACCTAGATAACACCGTTCCTTTTAATTACTATTTAGAGCTACGATATCAACCATTTTCTTCCAATAAATCGTTATTTCTCTACCTAAACAAGCTCATTTTCTATTTATCCGTTAGCCCTATATGGAATGTGTTAAAATAAGTAAATATAGATAGAAAGATAATGTTTTGGGTATCATAAGCCAGAGAATGGATTAACAGAGATGATAACGATAAAAAAACAGACCAGAAACTGGAATGATTATAGCCATAATGAAAATCGTGAGTATTAGTCGAGTGTGGAGTAAGGAGAGAGGAGTAAAAAAGGTGACGAAGGGGAGGGATGCAGAAAGGAGAAAGAAAGGAGGATATAGGAGGAGAAAGGAGATAGGAGGGATGAGAGAGAGGAGGAGGGAGGAGATAGGAGGGAGGAAGAAGGGTACAGGAGAAGGAGGGAGAAGAGGATAGAGAGAGGAGTGGGAAGTACGAAGACCGGGTGTGAAGGTGGCGCTCTTGCTCATTGCTCATTAGCTATCCTTCCCTTTATTTATCACCTTTTGTCCGGGATCTAGGTCGCACTTCCGCTACTCCTTTATTAATGTTCCCCTCTTCCTTCATTAGACCGCCTTTGGCTGCGGTTATCCCTCAACCTCTTGTCAATTCTCAGCTCTCAGCTTGTTACTGTCCCCTGTGTTGTCAAGAGCGGTTCCACCATCAGCCAACCAATTATTTTAATCTCTGACTCGCGCGAGACAGCAAATTAGGAGTGGCAGCACTCTGCTGGCTTACTAAATGGATCTTCCAAAATCCCTTTATGTGCAATGATTAATAAGGTAGTAATAGAAGCGAAATTGTAACTGCGGTTGGTAATTTGTGTAACTAGTTGTATCTCGCGAGTGGTCCAACCCGTTGGTGGTCCTAGAATTTTTTTGAATGAGAGTAAAAAATCCTTAGTTATACCTACGTTCGGAGGGGACGTAAAATGGTGATCCCGAGTCTGTGCGATGTCATACTCGTTAAAGATCACTATCCCAATTAAACCTGGATAGGAAAAAAATAGGACTTCCACTGTAGCATCGTCCAATTAGGCCATAAAGCGGCGGTATTAAATAAGCACATTTAGATAGTAAGAGAATTTCAGCTGTACGACCATTATCATATTGAAGATATTGGTATGGTCCCATAAGTAAGTGAGTGGTTGCTTTATTTTTTTTTTTTTATTTTTTATAAATATATAGATATGTCAAATGTTGAAAATTGTACTGAGTTATAAACAAGCAATGTTTCTTTATTTCTTTAACGTTAAATTGTGGTGCAGTGGACTACAGTGGGAGCCCTAAATATTCCTATTCATATTTAAATCGGGTAGAGATCTTTAACCGCGTATCTGACATCGCACAGGCCCGAGACCACCTTTTTACGTCCTCTCCAAAAGAAGCAATAGCTAATTTTACTCCCATTAAAAATCCTATAGCCACCTGCCAAGTTTCAACTCGCAACCTTGGGGATAGAAGGCTGCTATGCTAGCCACTATACAATAGGAGACTCCATGAAAGCAATGTATTTGAGAAGTAACTGTATTGAATAAACCCGCCTTAACGAAATACAAAACAGAAACGATCATTTAATTTAATTTTTCAATAAGAAGTGTTCATTAGATATGATTTGAACTTAACTTATTTATGGTGAATTTTTAATGTCAAAGCTATAAAATAAAAATATTCAATATATGATTTCAGTATGCACAGGATTAATTTGGTAGATGATTGGAGAGGCTGTATACATTGCGGTCTACCATTGTAGTCTGGGCGGCCGACCGCATGAGACCTACACCAAGGAACAGTGGCCATAGTCCACGTCTGGGAATTCGAGGGATAATGCCCTGTTTCATGAGTGACTGAGCAAATCATCTAGTCTTTAGCCTGCTAACCATGAATCGACACACAATGCTTAGAAAACAATGGGATTGTCAATCAAATCACCGAATAATGGATCAAAATTCTTGAAAACCGGAAGACAGCAGATTTATTTAAATT
This sequence comes from Piezodorus guildinii, assembly GCA_023052935.1. NCBI lineage: Eukaryota > Metazoa > Arthropoda > Insecta > Hemiptera > Pentatomidae > Piezodorus > Piezodorus guildinii. The sequence continues at coordinate 35,958,122 of CM041293.1, read as the reverse complement.
TTAGATTGAATTACTTAAACTATTTCAATCAGAATGAAACCTAAGTGGTATTAAAACTCATTAAAATCGTTAGAGCCATTTGTGGAGAAAATCGTGAAAATGAGAAAAGGTACGTTATAAAGTGGACCGTTGAGGTAACATCTCGGGTATAATGTACCCTATATACCCCTTAGCGTTTTCGTATACTTACCACACACAGATACCATTTCGCGGAACTTCATTATTTGGACTTTAAGAGACCCTTAAAGGTGTATTTCAGTTGAAAACTGGAATTAAAAAATTTTCACGATCGCAATACTTTCCCTTAATATATATATTTCAAATATAGGGAAGTGAAAGTATAAGCTACTATAATTAAAAAAAGATAGTTTGGCCCCTGAGTCCTATATGCGTTAATTCATAGCAAATGGTTTGCGGAAGTAAGTCACTGATTTAGAATATAATAATAATAATAGGATTACCGAACCCAAAGATTCGATGCCGATATCACTAAATACCGCCGAAACAGATTCGTCCAATGATCACCGTTCAAGCCAAAGCTCCCGAGATCAGGCTTATCACAATCCTCCTATTGACGCTTCGGCCTACCTTTCGTACGCCTACCAGTCGGTTCAGCGAATACTAACTTTCTCGGAATCCATTCTTCACTTAGCCCAACAACTTTACACGCTCATTTGAGTCTCCGCGATGCTCTCAACTCAATTATACTAACATAGTACAAGATCCGCAATTCCGCGTTATGCAACCTTCTAAACTCTCCAGTGGCCTCATCTCTCTTTGGAACAAATATTTCGCGCAGTATCTTATTTTTGAATACCTTAAGACGTTGTTCATCCTTTAAAGTAATCTTCCACGTTTCACACCCATAAAGAACCGTCGGAAGAATAATAGTTTTATAAATTCTAACCTTTAAGTTTTTTAGAATATTATACTAATTCATTTTTTTTTTCATAGTCTATTTTGGGTACATTAAGATAAAGTTGAAGTGCTTAATTGCAGTAGTAGTAAGAGGATCAGGGCAATAAGCCGACGCGTCGCAGGAGCGGCGGGGTGACAAATAACAAGGAGTTGAAGGGAACTTGCCGCAGAGTACATTGTACTAACGCTCCAACAACTAGGGCCCTTCGGGGGTAATTGAATGTAATAGTTGAAGAGCAATTAGGCCAACACTTGCTGATTACACTAATTTACATATCGGTAAACGAGTACACCTCAGCCCTTGATTGGGGGCAAACTTTTAACCGCTACCTCTATGCAAATCAAGAGGGTAGAGCAAGTGGAATAATTTTCGAAGGGTTTAAAGTTTACATATAAGGCCAAACATTCATCGAATAAATAACACAAAAATCATATTACAACTTTCTGAAATCAGGTTTTTTACGAAATCAGTTGTCAAAAATAAAATAACACAAATAATAATATATTTATCAAATATTCATATAAATAGGCATGCAATGTGTTATTGAAGAACGAATCTTTAAAAAGTGACGGATAGGCATACAAGAGATAGGCTGAGACGTAGTTTGGGAGGATTGCGTTCAGCCAGATCTTTAGAGTTTGGGCTGAGATTTAAGTGGTTGGATTGAACTGTGAAGGCAAATATTGAATGTATCGGCATCGAATTCGTTGGTCTTTTTTTTTTTTTTTTTTTTTTTTTTTGCACGCCACCACGAATACCAATACTAATTTCTCCTCACACCTCCTACACTTCCACCTACTTTAATACTCTGTCATCCTGCTGGACTGATCCTCGCGTTTCTTCTTAGTCCATTTTCTCACTCGTCTCTTTCTCTCTCCAACGAGAACCCAACTTTTTTTAGTTTCTATCCGAAAATCTTGATTTTTAGCCTTTCCAATTCCTCTTTTATCTTTTTATCCGCACATACTTTTAAAGACGCAGACTTTCTCGAATATTTTCTTATTCAATTGCTCACTATTTATTCTCATCATGTGCCCGGAGAACCTCAATCCCCTGGTCCTAACTACTATTTCAAGATCCTCCAGATTCGTGTATATTTCCTTATTGGATCTTCGCCTATATCCCTCTTGTTTTGTTTTCCTCTCTATTCTCAGTACTTTCTCCAGACTGGCCACACCACTGTACTGTAGTATCTTTTTTTTTTTTTGCATTAGAGGAGAGATTTTTCTTGTTGTAGCGGTATGCTGTGTGCTGTAGCAACTCAGCGAAGTTGAGCAGCAGATCCAAATTGGAATTTCCTCCTTCTTCTTAACAACAATTTTTATTGAGTAAAATTACAATCTGTCCCACTTTGGACATCAATAGTAGTGCTGAAAGATATCATACATACTACATTCATACAATATTTACACAGCATAAAATTACAATAATAGATGTTTCTAGTGGCGAAGTTTAGTCTTTTCCAGTCATTTTAATGCTGATCCTATTATTAATATAATTATTATCTGCTCCTAAAGAAAATGTTTGGTGTCTACACTTAACGACCTTCCGAATAACGTAGCTTGTCGATCATACGAGTCAATGAGCTACTTAAATCGTAAGAGGTTTTTAGCTCATGAAACAAGTATTCCACTGCAAATGGTTTTAGATGTTTAATCGTACTTTGGCGTAGTGTTTACCGTGTTAATTTTTCACTTGCTAAAAAAAAAAAAAAAAAAAAAAAAAAAAGGAACATATATGCCAATTCTTCAACTATGGATTGACATTGATGAAGATCTGGTTGCGGAAAGAAAGGGATAATAATATGCTTACTGAAGCTTTTATCATTGAACTATCAACTCATTTATACTCACATAGTACAGCTCCACAATTCCGCAGAGTGCAACCTTCTAAACTCCCCAGTGGCCTCATCTCTCTTTGGACCAAATATTTTACGCAGTGCCTTATTTTCGAAGCCCTTAAGTCGTTGTTCATCCTTCAAAGTAAGCGGCCACGTTTCACATCCGTACAGAATCGTCGGAATAATAATAGTTTTATGAATTCTAAGCTTTAAGTTTTTAGACAGAAGCCGCGAGCTAAGTAATTTCGTAACTGAATAATAACACGCAATAATAACCTGCCTTTACCCGGGACTCATTTCCTCCTGGATTTTATTTTTCTTGTTATCATTGAACCTAAATACTTTTTCTACGTGTTCAAAAGTATGTCCTGATATATCAATATCACCAAGATCTCCACCGTTTCTGCTACTAATCATATACTTCGTCTTATCGCTATTTATTTCGAGCCATATTTCTTTACCCGTTTTAATTAACGCATTTGTATTTAATTGTATAGTAGCCGTGTTTTCACCTAGCAGTACCAAATCATCCCAGAACCGGAATTTCATCATGGAGGATACGTATAGAAGATGATATTAGAGGGGATTTGTTTGAAGGTCAATCATATCGGCTGGGTACAGAGGTAGTGCTAACAGAACAGCGTAGTTATTGCCAATATCCAGTCGACCACGAATGTCGGAATTAGATCGGCTCTAATGATCACTCGGTTATACGGTCATATCTCCTGACAGCGCGGCTAGTTAACAGTCAAACGTTATGCAATCAAGGGAGTACAGATGACCTCCAGGTCATAATAAACGAAGAGCAATTTTAGTGAGGAAGTATTTATTGTATACAATGTATGGTAAGACACTATCTGAGAAATCTTGGGCGTTCTTTAAGATCTATAGAACGGTTTTTAAAGTTTCTGACTTAATCTCTCTCCCCATCAATAATTAAATTTATAGTTTCCATGTAAGGCTTGTTAGGGAAAATAACCGATACGAGCTTTGAATAGATTAAGTAAGCGACGAGGGTATGACTCGAGACTACGATAAAAGCAACTCCAGGTCAAGGGGACGGAAAGTAATGCTTTGCTAAGTTAGTAACCTCGCTCCCATACTAAAGCTCACTACCCCAACTGTGGAAGCTAATAGTTCTGATTATACTAGCCACTCATGGGGCTTATCTCTATTACTGAAACTGAGTATCTACTATAGTACTAGTTTTTGTTGAAGAATGTGTTTATAAGAGAGTTTATTTGTAACATTTATAATCCTTTTGAATCGTATACCTAACAATGTATGCCAAGTGTTAGGAATCCTTTCAACGAGAATGGCGACTTTAACTTAAAATAAAAAATCTGGTGCGCGCAAAACATTACTTTCATTTAAGAAACGAAAACAAATTGTTGAAAAATTATTTACGTGGGATTTTAATAGAAACATGTGTTTTATTAATAATCTATTATATTATTATCTACGAGTATCAGTTTGTTTTATTGGCTCTTCAGCACTATCTGTTAACTTTTATAATAATATGTATAAGATCATATTTTTTATAAAAACTTTAACATTCTAACGGTCTATTATACATCTATATTACTGTTCTTATGTTCAAAAAAAAAAAAAAAAGTTTTTCTTTTTAACCTTTCGTTGGTCAACGAATTCGTCAAACTTGCATATTTACTTGTTTCTTAGTAATGCTAATCAGATGATATGGTCCATTGGACAAAATCTACAAATTTAAAGGTACTTTAGAGGAAGAAATTTTGAAATATCAGCATTTAAGCCCAGTCAAACTATTTAAATCAAAATGAAACCTACATGGTATTATAATTATAAGTCCATCCAATTTTACATCGATATAGTGGGTTTAATCAAAATATGAAATTTCAGGTTCATAGGACTTTTTGTTTTTGACACTCAGCCCTTTTTGCTGGACTCAGGGTCATTTTGTCTCAGGGGACCCTAAAACGTGTATTTCTGTTGAAAACTGTAATTCGAAAATGTTTACGATCACAATACTTTCCCTTACAATATATTCGATATATATGAATATGGAAGTAAAAAATAATTATGGTTAATTTGGTATTTATATATTTAAATATTTGTCCATTTTATTAATATGTTACAACAATAGCGAATGTTGTTGTATTTGGCTAATAATAATAATAATAGGCTTAGCGAACCCGAAGGTTCGATGCCGATACCACCAAAGTCCGCCTACACAGACTCGTCCAATGTTCACCATTCAAGCCCAAGCCCCCGAGATCAGCCTTAACGATATCCTCCCATCTACGCTTCGGCCTACCTTTCGGACGCCTACCAGTCGGATCTGTATTTGGCTAAATGTTCTTTTTTTTTTTTTCAAAATTACTATTAATATCGAAAGCTATTAATAACCGAAAGGTTATTGCCCCTTTTCGGATTTTTTTTTTTCCATTTGGTAGAATTTTTTGATGGCCAAACCTTGATTTTGTAGATCAAACAGGTCAATATAATAGCCTTATATATCTTTGGTCGCGGTTTCAAACCCGGCAGATTGTTCTGGGTTTTTTAAAGGAAGTAAAAATCCTTAGATATCCTTTGGAGAGGTGGTAAATTGTAGGTACCGAACCTTTTGTGATGTCAGGTACTCGTTAGTACTTTTTATAATTAAACCTGAATAGACACTGTTCCACTGTCGCAGTCTCCGATAAGCCACTGTAGAGAATAAAAACTCACTGTTAATAAAAATGTTCGGAATATTTTTTTTTTCATTTGATAGAATTTTTTGATGGCCAAACCTTGATTTTGTAGATCAAACAGGTCAATATAATAGCCTTATATATCTTTGGTCGCGGTTTCAAACCCGGCAGATTGTTCTGGGTTTTTTAAAGGAAGTAAAAATCCTTAGATATCCTTTGGAGAGGTGGTAAATTGTAGGTACCGAACCTTTTATGATGTCAGGTACTCGTTAGTACTTTTTATAATTAAACCTGAATAGACACTGTTCCACTGTCGCAGTCTCCGATAAGCCACTGTAGAGAATAAAAACTCACTGTTAATAAAAATGTTCGGAATATTTTTTATTTTACTCATAAAGGATTTTTTTTTTCGATTGAAAAAAAATATATATGCCACCGGTTACAAAAAAAGAAAAAAAAAGAAATATACGCAGGATGTATGGTTGCTTTACCTACGCATAGTGTGTGAAAACAACCGTCAGTTTTTTTGTTGTTTCAGCGTGAAATAAATTCACTCACTTTTAAATCACAGTTTAATTTTTTAGTAATCGGTTATTTTTTCGTTCAAAAATGATAAAATTTTATAAAGTAAAACAAAGTTTGAAATATATATGGACATAAGGTTTAATTTATCCCCTTGCAAAATATAAAAGAAAACAGATATAGATGAAATTTGTAATCATATCTATAAATGACATATTAGGCTAATTTTGGCCATTCAAGATTAATAAATAATAATACTCGACAGCTAATATATCTTTATCCGAGATATTTCAAGTATAGAAATATATTAAAAAGAGATATTACACTTTTATAAAAAAAACAGGTATATCACCTTAGAATTTTTCGATAAAATCATACAATAAGCTACAGACCTGTTGGTAAGATCAATGAATATTACGTTAATCATTTCTAGCTTTATCTTTTACAGACATCAGAAAATAATGGTTATAACGACTTGAGAACCCAATCTGAAGAAATGAATTTATGCAAGTCTTTATATATATTTTATTGAGTGGACATCTCTATATGTTGTGGATTACAAAATAATCGTTTTAATTAAATACAAACCCATAAAATGTTATTCAAGAAAGAATTGGTACCTAACATGTATAAATATATTGTAAGAACCTCATCTAACGATTTTCTTTTCAATTTTCTCGAAACGTCCTCACATATTTTCTTTCTTAAGACCCTTTTAGATTGGCTTCGAATGAAACGTCACGAAAAGAAAAGAAAGATGCCACCTGCCTCCAAGATTATTTCAACTTCTTCAACTAGATCGATGTTCAATAAAATAAAAAAAGTCAAGAAAATCGCCCAATCAGCGTCTTAATTGTTTTTAAGCGATAATAACAACATAAAAGTATTTAAATTAGTAAAAATGACATGGTTTAATTTTGCGATGTGAAATAATATTATGTATTTTTATAATGTAAAATATATTTGTTGTGATTAATTCTGCAGTGTTATCCTTTAATTTTTTTATTTATTTAAACACAAAACTGTACCTCTACAACCCATGGTGGTTCTTGGGTTCAGTAAATATAAATATTCGTACTGTTTCTAGGCCAACGGCCGTGCAATAAGGTGATTAGGCCTTGATCACGCTCACCCGTCTAGTTTTTTTCCACAATTTGGGTACACACTTTAAAGAAGCTAGGTCTGCCCCAGGCGGCCTCTATACATTTAAATGTCTACATCATTTTAAATTTAACACGCGGAATAAATCTAGACCTACATTTCCTATATAGTTTAGTACTGTTAATTCATTATCTTAAATAAATTTCAAAATAATCCGATTTAATTGCCATCTTTGAATAAATATTCTACTTTCGTAAGTACAAAATAATATTTTTTGTCGATTTATAGTTATTATTCAAAAGCCCAAAACATCTCTTATAAATAACTTAGTAATAATAAATAAAATATACAATTATTTATATATATAATATAATATATAATAATAGGCTTAGCGAACCCGAAGGTTCGATGCCGATACCACCAAATTCTGCCTACACAGACTCGTCCAATGTTCACCAATCAAGCCCAAGCTCCCGAGATCAGCCTTAACGCAATCCCCCCATTTACGCTTCGGCCTACCTTTCGGACGCCTACCAGTCCGATCAGCAAAGACCCATTTTCTCGGAATCCGCTCGTCATCGAGCCCATCAACTTTACTCGCCCATTTGAGTCTCCGCGATGCAATCAGCTCAATTATATTCACAGGATACAAGTTCCGCAATTCCGCGTTGTGCAACTTTCTAAACTCCTCAGTAGCCTCATCTCTCTTCGGACCAAATATTTTACGCAATACCTTATTTTGGAAAACCTTAAGCCGTACAATTATTTATACTGAAGTTTAATATAAAAGGAATTTGAATCAATAGAATAAGAGCACAACCGGCTTTTGATGAATAGCTCCCGTTTAACAGGGAGTAACCTGTGGTATAGTGGCTAGCATAATAACCTATTGCCAAGACCAATTGTTCAAACACGGCAGATGGCTCTTGTATTTTTAAAACATTAACAATAGCCTTATAAACCCCGAAGGTTCAAAGCCTATTGTTGCTTGCAAATGTTGCTTACAAAGATTCGTCCAATGATCGACGTCCAAGCCCAAGATTAGAAACAAAATTAACACGATCCTCCTACAAGCCCCTGGCCTACCTCTTGGACCGAAATAGGAGCGTTAAAAAAGTAATGCAGATCAAATTTATTGTAAATTTTACAATGTAGATGTAGTCACTTTATATAAAATTTATTACACTCATGTAGTTAATACGTGACATAGTTTAAATAAATTAAAGCTAAGCCTCCAATTAAGAGGCTCGAAACGCCATTCATGAACTATTCACAAGTGATTAAGAATTTAAGAAAGTCCTCTCTTACTTACAAAAATATGAAAAAAACATCTTACACGGCAAAGTACATTCTCGACTTCTTTGAATTATTAATATTTAATTTGTTATTCATAAAAAGGATTATACTCGAAGTAGATCTGTTAACTTCTCTTGGCTGAACCATAAGCCAACTTCTTAACTAAAGGGAAAGGGACAAAGTTGCTTTGTTTAACTTTCTAAATAAAGTTTCGAAAGGTCGGCAGATTGGTGTATATCCCGACTTTATAAGAGTAAAAGGTTTAGTGTATTTATATAGTAACTAAAAAAAATTATTGTAGTAAAAATAAGATCTATAAAGTGGATAACAAACATTGGAATAAAACCTGCCTGTTAGGCTTAGTCGCGGACGTCACCTCACTGCTTAGTGTGTACAATATTTCCAAGGAACATGGATAAGTTCCCACAGCTATTTTAATTTCTCAGCACTCCCTTTGAAACGAATATTTCTAACAGAATATATATTAATTCATAAAGATTCATTCTGTAAATAAAACAAATAGTTCTTACGAAAGGAGGGACCTTATGTATTTACCACACTAATGCATAACAGAAGTTACGGAAAACATTATCAAAAACTTTCAGTCTTTTAGAATCAATAGAATGTATATATTTTATTAAATTTAGGTTAAGTATAAATCTATTGTTTAAATATATGTATATGCATATATTATAAAAATCGGTAAATGGAGCAGAGAGAAACGATAATTTACCATATTTTACTTAAAGATTTATGAATATTATTTCACACATTTTCACGAGCACTTTTAATTTATTTTGCACTTTATGTATGAACATATGTATATATATACATATATATATATATATATATATATATATATATATATATATATATATATATTTTTTTTTTTTTTTATTCTTGTCAAATTTGTTTTGTTTGTTTTCCTAAATTATTATAAGAAGCTACCTATTCATTTATTTCTATTATTCATTTTCTTGTTATTTCTGTATTTTTTTTTTTTTTTTTTTTTTTTTGCTATTCTCTAAGACACTGAAGCTGTAATTTTGGTTTTCCTGTAATATTATTCTGAAGGGACTTGCCCCAGAATAAATAAAGAATTTATTATTATTATAATCTGTGTGTGTGTATGTATAAAACGAACAAAAGGTTCCACTAACCAAGGTTTGATGCCTGTATCATAGTTTTTAAAATCCTATTAATTGACCAATTTCCAAGCTTTAACCCATAAAAAAAGGAATAACACAAAACTCCCACCTACACCCCCGTCTGATTTACGTACACCTATTAGTTTAAAACACCTTTCAATTTTAACCCCCTTGTATGTACCTAAATGGATATGTTATGAATGTACTTGGATGTGTTATATATAGACATGTTATGAATGTATATATACATTTATAATTACATAAGGTACATACCCCTTGTATACCTATTATTATTATTATTATTGTATGTACCAAAAACATTAATTATAGAAAATTAAATTTAAAAATATGCTTTGCAAATTGATCAAAAACAGAACAACTTTTAATTAAATTAATATTTTATCTTGTACTCCTTGGAAAGACAAAGGTATATTTAGGATTTAAAAAATAATTTTTCCAGTTTTCTTTGATATCCTCTTGTAGGATAAAGGGATAGAAAATTACATGCCTGGAAAAAAGTAAGAAAAGTTCTTAATTAAAATTAAACAAAGTATTTTTAATTAATATTCCAATAAGGAACGCCCACTTCTAATCTCATCATCTTTCTGATAGTATTCGAAAGGGCGGGCCTTTTGTAAGGGAAGCAAGCCATGTTACTGCTAGATCGATGGGTATATAAGGAGAATTGATGGACAGAAAATACAGCCTTTGCTTCCAAAATATCACAAATGAAGAGAACACAAAAGCATACTATAGATATAAAAATATATCTATATAAACACATTCCTATATCCAGGACTAAAATATGATATTAATTTTAGCTTTACGACAACGTATGCCAGCCTAAATAAAAATATCTAGTGCGTGCAAAACACGACTTTCACACTTGACTTTTTAAATCAATTTAAATACTATTATATATACTTTAATTTTAAAAATATTTGAAGTTGATTTTAATTAAACGTGTATTCATTTTCGTTGGAAACATATGATTTAGATTAAATGATATAACTATATCAAACTGTTAATCAGTAAGAAGTTTATCCGTCACTTTATATTAACTTTTTCAACTCTGTGACTCAGATAATATTGTTTCTAAAATCTTTCTCTCTCGAACTATATATTACTGCTCTTATTATCAGTAAACCAAAAATTACGTTAAAAAATTGTTTTGGACTTCTATCCTTTAGTTGGTCATTACATTCGTCCAACTTGTATATATAGATGTCCTTCATCAATGTCATTATGATGATATGGTTAATCTTTTGGAATGTACAAAATTAAAGGTAGTTCAGAGGAAGACAAGTTAAAATATCGGAATTTAAGCCCTGTCAGACTATTTCAATCCAAATTATATAAAAGCCCGTTTAATTTGACATCAATATAGTGAGTTTAATCAAAATCGTTAGAGCCGTTTCTGGTTAGCCGATTTTAATGAAAAAGTTGCTGTAAAATCTCAGGCTTAAATATGAAATTTCAGTTTCGCGGATCGTTTTTTGCGGAAAAACGTCTATTTCCGACGAAAACTGGAATTCGAAAATTTTCACAATCGCAATACTTTCCCTTTCTATATATTTCATATACAGGTAAGTGAAAATAATGGGTTGTTTCACATGAAATGTCTGTTTTTATAGTTTCTGAAATACATAAAGGATTTTGCAGGTCTCTGTTGTTTTCTTCCGAATGTTTACATATTTAAAGTAAACAGTTACTAATCCTCTACCTTTGTATTATAAACATTAGCTTCCCAATCAATTACCAACTTTTTAGTATACCTCCAAATATGAACATGGAAACACGCGATTTTCGAGTAATATTTTTGTACGAGTTTAAACTCGGCCATTCAGCAGCTGAGACCGCTAGAAATATTTGCAAGGCGTTTGGGGAAGGGAGTGATAATGAACGGACCATTCACCGTTGGTTTGCCAAGTTTTCAGCTGGGATACCGACTTGGAAAACTTGCCCCGAGGAAGACCTCCGTCCGGAGGAATAGACATCGATATCCTCAAACATACAGTAGAAGGAAACCTCTACCAAACAGGTAGAGGACATTTAAAGTGTATTGGGAAAGTAAAAAAGCTCGATACATGGGTACCTCATTATCTCACTGAGCGGCAGCAAGACCTCATGTTTCAAAACGTACCGTGCAAAAATTGAAAGAACTGGGCTATGAAGATCTTCCGCACCCACCATATTTTCCCAACTGTCTCCAACAGATTACCACCTGTTTAGGAATTTAGACATCTTTGTCAAAGGAAAACATTTTGAAAATGATGATCAAGTGAAAAGTGCGTTTTCAGATTTTGTTTCACTTCAAAGAGTTTTTCAGTTCGGGGGTAACAAAGTTGGTGTCACGTTGGGTAAAATGTGTAGAAAAAAAAGGTAAATACTTCGAATACATCCTTCTTTTCATATCCTATTTTTAATAAAAATCCTTTACCTTGAAAACGGACATTTCATGTGACACAACCCAATAATATCCATAGAAGAAACATATAAAAATGACCGAATATGACCCTAATTGAACTACCGGTTTGGATAAATTCAGAAATATCGTTGTTTAATTGCTGAACATATCTTTTTAATTGGCGGGACAATTAAACATGGTTGTTTCACGAGATATGATTCAAAGTTTTGAGTTTCAGGAGTAACCTGACCCGTGCGGTAATTGATTCATAAACAAATAAATAATTCATGGGAAAATATCCAAGGGATTATCAGGCCGACTATCATTTAAATTACATTTATGCAGATGATTTTAAATCGTAATATGCTCGCAGTATCTTATATAAGAATTTCAAAGTTTCAAAATTTGTTTCTAGTAATATTTGAATTCGAAGCTTCAGTAGTTCGAAGCTTCATACGGGTAAGGTAGCCAATAAAGTTTATATTTTTCTCATAAACCGAATATGATGTAGTAAAATTCTATATAGGCTGAAAGAGGTGAACTTTGACACTTAAAATTGAGTCTCGTATAGCACATAACATAGTAAAAATTTGTCGTCCTTTGAATGTCAAAGGTCTATCGAAGTTCCTGAAATAACAATCATTTTTAGCACTACCGTAAATTCAGAAATCATGTAAAAGTGGGAAAAATAGTTTGAAAAGGTAAATATAATTAGTCTGTTATTAAGTATTATAAATTTTATTATAATACACCGCATATAATATTACGACGTAATTACCGTAAACCTAAACGAAGTTTGAATGAAGAAAATCCTCTATGCTCCTTATTTTGTCACAAATAAACTCATCCATAAAGACCTAAGTATCCCATATGTTGCTGATTTGGCCCGAACCAGGTACCAATCCTTCCATGACAAACTTCACTCCCACTGAAACCCACTAGTTTCAATCATTCCTCTTCCATTCCTGACAATCCTCTGAGGAGTCTGAAAAGAAGATGGGCCTCAAGACCTTCAAGTTTAGATTAACCACTGGAGTGCTGCCAATGTTCATTTCATCTTGATGTCGTTTTCATGTATTTTCTCTGTTAGCTAATTGACTTGATGTTTTAACTAATGCAATTGTAAATTAAAAAAAAAAAAAAAAAAAAAAAAAAAAAAAAAAAAAAAAAAAAAAAAAAAAAAAATGAAATCCAGTAGGAAATAAAGTCCCGGGTAAAGGCAGGAAATACTTGTTAATTTTCAGTTGTGAAATTAGTTAATTCGCGACTTCTGCCTAAAACTAAAGATTAAAATTTACAAAACTATCATTCTTCTGACGGTTCTTTACGGATATAAAATGTGGTTGCTTACTTTGAAGGATGAACAACGACTTAAGATTTTTCAAAAATAAGGTACTGCGTACAATATTTGGTCCAAAGAGAGATGAGGCAAATGGAGAGTTTAGAATGTTGCACAACACGGCATTGCGGAGCCGATACCCTGTGAATATAATTTAGTTTATAGCATAGCGGAGACCCAGATGGGCTTGTAAAGTTGCTAGGCTTAGTGAAGAACGGATTCCGAGAAAGTTGGTATTCGCTGAACCGACTGGTAGGTGTCCGAAAGGTAGGTCGAAGTGTCGATGGGAGGATTGCGTCGTTGATCTGGAGGGCTTGTGCTTAAACGGTGATTATTGGACGGATGGGGAGTGTTGGCGGTGTTTTGTAATAGGCCCCCATTATTATTATTTTTATTAAACAGAAAGAATTTGTTGAACAATTATGGCCCTTAAAATCTCTAATAAAGGAATAACACACGATTTTTCCTGGTAAGTATTTAGGGAGGAAGAGGATTTCTAGCTCTGCTTTTCCCGAGTTTTAATATTACATTAAATATCGATAATGAGACAAAGTTGTGAAGCTCTCTCGAGTTGCCGGCGCCTAAGGAGCTTGTTATTGGAGACGGGCGTGAGAGGAGATAATGAAGACGGTTCTCTATTAATCCGGATGAATTAGGAATAGGAGCTGGGGAGGAAATGGAACCAATTTGATCCAGTAATGGAGTCGAGTCCCTACCTCCTTCCTACCTCCTCCACTCCTCCCCAACTTCCGATTTAGTCACTTTATCCCTTCCACGTTCCTCTTCTTGGTCGAGCAAAGTGTACCTTTCCCAACTAAAGTAAGCCACAGGAAACCACTTTAGATACACTCCTTGAGGATCAGTAGTATTATTAGTCGAATCTTTCTTGCATATGTCCACCGGAGCTTTACACTAGATAGATAGATAGAAAATAATTTTTATTCTGGGACTGGTCCCTTTAGAATAACAGGTTTGTACAGTTTAAATATACAATATGTCTGGCCAACAGACAAGATGAACATGATTAACTACTATTTACAATAATTGATGAATTCGTATACAATACAAAATAAATAAAATAAAAACAATCTTCAGAAGCTAATTTATGTTTGAAAACCATGAGAAATATATGAGTTGATAACAGAATCCAAAATAAAAAAAGAAACAACAAAAATTAAATAAAACAAAAATAATTAGTAACATTGTACTAGTACTTAGTATTCTTAAAATAACATTAACTCTGAAATAATAAAGGATCTATATCAGGCCAAGAATTAATGAAAGTAAAAAAAAACATAAATAAAAATAAAAAATACAAATATAATAAATGAAATCTTCTAGTAACAAAAATACGATATAAAAAACTAAACAAAGATTAACCAAAGAAAAAAAATTATATAAAAATATATTTCATATTTAAAAATATTAATGTCAGGAAGAAGCAGAAAAGGGAAGGAGCATGACGATGTTTGATAGAAGGGAATTCCAGAAACTAGTAGAACGGGCCAGAAAGGAGCATTCGTATTTTTTTGTTTGTGGGAAGTGATATAAAGGTTGGAGAAACGGGATCTAGTCTCTAGTGGGTGAATTGAGGGTTTGAACTGTAGGAGATTGTAGATATATGGAGGGTGTTGAGAATTGATGGTTTGGTATAGGAAAGATCCAAGGAAATATTGCCTACGGGTAAGAGGAAAGAGCCATTTTGATTCGGTATAAAGATGGGATAAATGAGACCGCCTCGATGTGCCGTTACTATTGTAGACAGTAGTAAAATTGACGCAAGAACGTTAATGGAAATTTAAATTTATAGCACGTTGTTTATTAATTATAAGATTAGCCGCGATCAATTACGAAGGGCATTAGACGACTCAAGCGAGCTACATATATAAAAATATTCAACATAACAACTTTATTTTCTCTGTACAGGGTATATCATAAATATCTAGTCATATTGTACGAGCAGATACTTGACCTCGAGCGGTACAAAAAAGTTCATATGATCCCAGGCCGATTCCAAACGTTTGGGGAGGAAAATAAATTTTGAATTTTTTTTGCTTTTTTCCATGTTTTCTGTAAGAAAAACTCAAATACGATGCACACAACATAGAAAAACAAGTGGCACCTAATAAAATAAAATACAATTTGAGGTTTCAATCAAAACGAAAATTACATGAGACTAAAGCCCATCGAATTTACATCGATATAAGAGTTTAATCAGAATCGTTAGCCAGTTTTGAGGCAATCGTAGAAAGGTGCAAAATGCATGGTATAAAGTCGAATTTCCAGTCAGCCGATTTCCGTTAAAAAGATTATGTAACATTTTGGGAGTACAGTTGTCTTATATACGAAATTGCAGTTTCGTACGACACTTTTTTTTGTGCTAGACTAGACACAAACAAAACACTTTTTTGCGGGCTTGGTTATTGGGACCCTAAAACGTGCGTTTCCCGAATGTATATGTATATGTAATATGTAGTATAAAATATAAAATATATAATTGACTAGAACTACAAATAAATTGAATAATCAACGTAACATTACAGCCTAGGAATTTTACAGTGAAACCATTTTTAGAAAAATTATTTCGCATCTCAAATACTCTAGTACTTGGGGAAATTAAAATTTCTCAAAGCAGGACACCTAACATAGAATGAATTTTTTATCTATTGATTGCCATTCCTTTTTTAGCTCAGGTAATGGAAGAAGTTAAAGAGATTTCAACAAGATAATATTCAGATATTAATGGACTTTTATTAAGGCTTTAGAGGAAAATTCCTCCTTTGATTTTCCGCTTTTTCCCTTATTTTTCACCGAATTATACTTCTATATTTCAGATAATAATAATAATAGGCTTACCGAACCGGAAGGTTTGATGCCGATACCACCAAACTTCGCCTGCACAGACTCGTCCAATGTTCGCCAGTCAAGCCCAAGCCCCCGAGATCAGCCTTAATATATTTCAGATAAGTAGTGGATAAGTGTTATGCTGGGGATATTAACGACGAGAGTCCCAGTACATAGTAAATTTAATTAAATTTATAAAAACAAATAATTTTCGGGCTCAGATCTCGTATCAAATCAATAATACAATATTCCCCATAAAAAGAAATAGATCGGTTGGTTGTTTTTATTGTATTAGCATGAAACATCTTGGTATTGAGTGGAAAATATATTCAATTTGAAAATCAAGCAATATTAAATCAATAAATAACAACAAAATAAATCAATAAAAATAAAAAACCTAAAAAAAAAAAGAATTAAACTAATAAATAATAATAGGTTTAGCGAACCCGAAGGTTGGATGCTAATAACACCAAATCCTGCTGATACCACTGCTTAAACAGATTCATACAATAATCAACGTTTAAGCCTAAGCCCCGAAATCAGACAACACAATCCTCCCATCGACGCTTCGGCGTAACATTCGGTTCGCTGCGATGCTGTCATCTCAGTCATACTCACAGGATACAAAAACAATAACAGGAAAATAAAAAACTATTTCAAGAGAAGAATTATCAAAATATATATTTATTCCGCAAATTTGATTGTACTCCCTTTTATTCAATTTTCTGATATAGAAAGGACACTTTTCGAAAATATGAGCTATTATTAAGGTTTCTCAATAATGTTTGGAAGCAATTCTTTTGGAATTAAGTGCCAATGCGTTAACCTTGAATGTCCGGTTCTTGGACGGGCCAGAAACACCTCCTCTCTGCGGTTGATGCAACTTGAGGTTTTCTCAAAGCCTTAGCTGGCTTTCAGTTTGCTTAGTTGTTCCAGATTTCATCCTAATTATTCGATATATTTTTATATATAGCTCTTGTGGTGTCAGGATTGCCCTACTACGATGCGGGATATAAAGGGACTATTTGGCAGTCTTATCCACCATTTCATTTCCTATTATTTCCAAATTACTAGGTATCCAAACATAATGGATTATATTACGTGGATTTGCAGACATAGGTTTGGTCAATTCAAAAATTCTTGATAATCCGAGATGGCTGAAATGCATATTTTCTAGATATTCTAGCGCGTTCAATTAATCTGAAGCTATCGTATCATTCTTTACAGAGTGTACTGAGGAACAATGAAAGGGAATTACCATCACCTTCACCTAAGCTCCAAAATTGAAGGAGTTCCGTTTAGAATTGAGGAGTTAGGTGTCATATGAAGAATCTCAAGGTGAGATCTAGAATTTCAAAGAAATAGAGTCGTAAAAATAAATGAGTTTTTATAAAAAATCGGAAAAAGATGTACTAATGCCTTCTCACTATTAATATTATCAATTCCAATATCACTAGGATCTTCTAAAGCCAATTAGGTTAATATAAATCAATCAATGAACATTGAGAAAAATTTGATTAATGTTATACCATCATTATATTTCTATGGTTTAAACCAACGTTAATCAGCAAAGAAGACGCTTAAGAAGTAATAAGAGAGCTATTTAAGGAGCCTCGTTACATTTTCTTTTCCCGGGACAAGTCCCTTTAGAATATATAAATGGGCTTCAGAGTCTTAGAGCAATCTAAACAAATCAACTGAAACTAATCTAAAATAGACATACAGATATAAAATGAAATAGAGCCTTATTTACAATTCTGTTGTGGCTGGATGGTTAGGAAATGAATACATAAGCAGGATTTGAAGGTAGGAAGAGAGTTGAAGTGACGTATAGAAAGAGGAATAGAATTCCATAAGGTTGAGAATCGGTTAAGAAACGATCTGTTGACTTGTGCAGAAAGGTAGGCTGTAGTGTATAAATGTGAAGGCTTAATGCGTTTATATCGGGAATAGACAGGATTTGAATTGTAGGAGGTCGAAAATATACGAGGAACGGCGGGATTGGATAACTTTTAATTGCGGCGATTAGAAGGGTAACGCCCTTTAAAGTTTTAGTGACATTAAAAATTCTTACATTACTTTATTCCCAATAAAATATCATGTAACCATCAGCTTAAAGTGCTTCTTCACTCTCTTATTGCTTCTGATTTAAATTTAAAGCAGGCAAAAGCGCTAAGAATTTGCATT
Source organism: Piezodorus guildinii (assembly GCA_023052935.1). Classification (NCBI taxonomy): domain Eukaryota; kingdom Metazoa; phylum Arthropoda; class Insecta; order Hemiptera; family Pentatomidae; genus Piezodorus; species Piezodorus guildinii. The sequence continues at coordinate 35,939,850 of CM041293.1, read as the reverse complement.
TTTCTCTTAAAAATTTGAAGATAAATGGTAAAAATGTTAAATTGTGCAGGTAAGTAAGGGTAGGTACCATGATATGATAAGATAGGATGGGGTTTGGAAGCAAAGGTCCCCAAAAATATAGCTCTCCTAATCTCTTCTTTAGGGACTAGATATCCCCTCTTTATTGAGGCACTAACTCTTATAATGGGCCTACTTAATTTCTGTAACCCTTTTAGCTTCTGCTAAGGCTCGGAGATAGAATATCAGCCTATCCAAACTTACTGATCTCGAGGACTCGCATAAAATTTGTGAAGATAAAATATGAAATCTAATATTAGGCCTATAAATTCTTAGTAATCATAAATATGGTAGATTCGTGTCATTTTTTTACGTCCCTTTTTTTTTTTTCTTCTACTTTTTTTTTTTTTTTTTTGACTTTACTTCTTATAAAAGTGCTATGTTCAACAATTATAATGTTGGATTATGCCAGAATAATCAAATAATCTGTACACAATACATAATTGAATCTTTATCACTCACGTTTAAAATTTTCTGTAATATGATGGGCGTTTAACACAACCTTTACTAACTGCTGACACATTGATGCTAATATTATTTTTCCGAAAAACAATTTGATATAAATTTTTAAAGTTTAAATTTATCCCTCCTTCCATAACAAATCCCCACCCCACTCAAACCCACTAGTTTCACTCCTTGCTTCCTCTCCTATTCCTGACAATCCTCCAAGGCGTCTTAAAAGAAGATGACTTTGAGACCTTCTAGTTTAGAATAGTTACAGGAGTGCTACCATTGGATAGTTCTTTTACAGGTCTGTTTCATGTAATTTTTCTTTTATCATATTATATAAATAAAAATTGATAATAAATAAATAAAATTAAAATTATGAAGAGATGATCAGATGGTTGTTTAAAAATAAGCTAGGGATACTTTATTAAATTTAATATTTGAGAATAAGCTAGTGATAAGTTATGTTTGTCAGTCTTTTGATTAACAGGAAGGGGTTCTAGTTGTATGTAAATGAATTGTATGAAAAGCCCTGATGAAGGCCCACATTGTAGGCCGAAACGTCGGCACATAATTAAAATAGCACTTATTTTAAATGTGTGTATCCAATTCGGGGAGCCCGTGGCTGAGTGGCTAGCGCGCTAGTCTCTCATGCTACAGGTTCTAAGTTCGAATCCCAGTCCCGGCGGGGCTTTTATAAGGATGTACAAAAATGGGGATTCACTCACAACCTCTCCCCCGGGTATGTGAGACCCGTCAGCCAAAGGGTGGCCACTCACAAAATTAGTCGTAGGGAGTGATGACCCTACACTAAAAATAGCATCGTGAAGCGTGAGTGTAAACTCACAGGAGTTTACACCGCGAGGCCCAGGCCCTACACGGCCTGTCGCGCCACTGAAAGAAAGAAAGTATCCAATTTATGACCGCACCCCCAACCATCTTCCTCATCTAATTTCTCAACGGTCAACAAAACTCCATCATTATAAATTATATGTAGGTTTTGAGTATAATATAGTCGTAAAATATATTCTTTTTAAAAATAAAATACTAAAAACGGTGTAACGTAATTCTATTTATCTTACATCTTACATATGCAAGGAGTTACATCAAAATAGTTACAGATGTTTTTGAGAAAATCTTAAAAACATGTTAAATCTATAGCGTTAAATGGCACTTAAGAAACACGTTCAAATCGTACCTGACGAAAAAGTTGCAGAATCATCTGAGCCACAAAACTATCTTGATTGCGATTTCAGTATCTAATGACTTTTAATTTTGAGTTGGGTGTGCCAAACGCATGCCCACACAATTTAGCAAGACTTGATTATCTGGACCCAATAGACTCAATGGTAGTTCTATTAAATTATAATTCGAAAACTTCAGAATCGCTATACTTTCGCTTAATATATATTCCTATATATATATATATATATATATATCCATACGCCGATAACACCCTCCAAATCAAGATAAATTCAGTTTCCACCCCTTGGTCCAAATCCGTACAGTACCTTGGGCAAATTCCTTACATTCACTGATCATATAAAAAAAAAAACTAATAAAGTGAATAAAAATTATATTTAAAATGTTTCCTTATTTCAACAAAAAATTCCATTCGTGCCCTCATAACAGATTAATAATATATAAATCAGTTATCCATCCGTTAATTACATACGCCTCGCCAGTCTGGAGCTCAACTTGATTAACTATTAACCGAAAACTTGTCAATGCGGATAATTAAGTAATAACCACCGCTATACTAAAATATCCTCTATGCTACAAGAATTACAGCTTCCTACATTCAACAATTTGTCCATTCTAAAAGTTATTCTTATTTTAGTTTAACTCCAGCATTCGAAAACCCATTAATAAAAGAAATAGATAATTATAATAGATCTTTTCTGAAACGCTACTCTCATAAAAGAAGAAAACACGTGTTCGTAAATTGAGATAGTTTGTTTTAATTTATAAATTTTATATTTTCAATCATTTTATTGGTTTTTATATGTAGGTTTTTGTATAATTTTTCCTACAACTACACTATAGCTTCTGTTTCAATTCATTACATTTATGTCATTTAGGGCAAATGAATTATAATTACAAAAAGAAAAAAATCTTGCTGATTTTCTCACCAGAAATCATTTGTAAATATCTTGTCATTTTGTGAATTTGTAAAATAAAGTTTATTTTGTCTTCATTTTCTTCTATTCCTCATGAAGGTAAGTGAAATAAAAACAATAAAAAAAAGTGAACTAATGAAGAAAGGAATGGTTTGTGTTGACGAAGAATATTGAATTGTGTGGAGAACGCGAGTTCCATACCCTGAGGAAAGCACTTACTTCAAGGTTCCTTTCGCGAAACCATAAAATTAGAATTCAGGAGATGACAGGCCCATCATGCAACTGTCTGTTCTTTATGGATGAGGGGGGAACATTGTCTTTTTGCAAACGATGGCTTCGCTTCTAGTCTTGTGAGAAATGGAGCAATAGACATAAAATTCAGTTAAAAGAGGCTGAAGTACGTTTAAATTATTGCTCTTACAAAGATAGAATAGCGATTAGAAAATCTTACCTCCATCGGTACGTATGAAACTGTAGTGAAATTCAGTGTTGTAAGGAATAGAGAATAAGGAATAGCTCTCTTTCGATTACAAAGATATAAACGAATTTTTTAAAAAATGTTGTTTGGACGTTCTGAAGTATTTAATATGTTTATTAAAGCTGACAGAATGGGCTCAAGGCGTGAAGGAAGACATGCACAATGAACAAACAAGCTGCCGTGCACTGAAAGAGTACACACAACTTGGCGAGAGCCTCAGCTTATATTGGAGGTCAGTATAAATTGGCATAAAATATTCTCAGAAATAAAGATACGATAAAAAATAAAACTTAAAAAAAGTATTTAGGTTTTAATACGAAGGACTTATCAACTACTATCAATTTTTACCAGTGAAAATTTTCAAAACACCTCATGAAATAAAATCTATGAGATATGTCATATTAATATTCTTTCATTATATTGCCAATATATATATATATATATTATATATATATATATATATATATATATATATATATATATATATATATACCAAAGTAGAAAATACTGCTCACATTTTATGCCATTAAGGCGACTTGAATGAGTGTGTCTTTTGTTGGATACTAATGTTATAGACTAAGATTGAGATACTGTATGTATAACATATTTGTGTTAGCTGAAACGGTGACGATCTTGGTGATATTGATATATCAGGACATACGTATGAACACGTAGAGAAATTTAATTATTTAGGCTCAATTATTACAAGAAAAAATGAAATCCAGGAGGAAATAAAGTCACGGTTTAAGGTGGGAAAAGCGTGTTATTTATCACTTGCGAAATTACTTAGATCGCGGCTTTTGTTTAAAAACTTATAGATTAAAATTCATAAAACTATTATTCCACCGACGGTCCTTCAGGGATGTAAAACGTGGCAGGATGAACAACATCTCAAGGTTTTCAAAAATAACGTACTGCGTAAAATATTTGGTCCGAAGAGAAATGAGGCCACTGGAGAGTTTAGAAGGTTGCACAATGCGGAGTTGCGGAGATTGTACCCTGTGAACATAACTGAGGTGATAGAATTTCGGCGCCTCAAATGGACGTGTAAATTTGTTGCGCTCAGTGTAGATCGGATTCTCAAAAAGTTGATATTCGCTGACCCTACTGGCAGGCGTCCGAAAGGTTGGCCGAAGCGTCGATGGGAGGATTGTGTTAAGTCTGATCTCAGGAGCTTGGGCTTGAACGGTGATCATTAGGAGATTCTTTGTAGGCAGTATTTGCTGGTATCGGCATCGAACCTTCGGGTTCGGTAAGCCTATTATTGTTATTAATATGTTGAATTTATTTGTTTTGATATAAAATTATAATTTAGTTGTTCAAAAAAAAAATTTAATGATATCATAAGATTTTATCTTAAATAAAAAAATATGCCTTACTTCTTTCCCAGCACTTTCTTAAACCCTTACAATACCTTGCTCTCACGAATTTTCACCTATTTTTTCTCTTGCTGTATAGCGTGGCCTTAATTTATATAGAGGGCTAGCTCGGATCACCTAGTTACCAAAAAAGGCGGTAGATAACGTTCTTGAAAGCGGTAATTTTTCACTGGTTTTATACGGTAGTGTTTAAGTACAATTAGGAATGGAATGGAAGCCGTGAAGAAGACTAGAGAATTGGAGCGACACCACTCCATCGCTCCAGGAGACAGAGAACATGAGGGGAGGTGCTTATGGAGAGGAAGCTGGAGGAATACTAAGGGCTCCTTCTCATGTGCAGCACGCCCTGGAGCCAAACATCCAGTAAGGGAATTTACAGCCGCCTCTGCGACCATTAGCATTCAGGCTGTCCTCCGATCGGCGAGGCTCTTTCAGGGATTTCGGCAAACAGGTGCCGCCCAATATTTTATTACAGGCCGCAACATGTTCCAGTGTTACTACCCTCCAATAGGAATCTTCCCCAATAAGGTTTAATCCCAACGAATGGGGTGCGTTGGAATGGATAGAGTTGTATCGTATTTCCTGGTGTCTGCTAAGAACTAACTCTCTATACCCAATTGAAATTTAATAAGACGCAATAGTCCTATTGTATGATAAATTATCAGAGCACATTATTATTATTATTTAAGCCCTACCAGACTATTTAAATCAGAGTGAACCTACATGATATTAAAGCCCATTAAATTTCACATCAATATAGAGAGTTTAATTAAAATCATTACAGCCGTTTTTGAGAAAATCGTAAAAAAGGTGCAAAACGCATAGTATAAAGTCGCTCTTCTGGTTAGTCAATTTTGATGAAAAAGTTTCTGTAACATTTCGGGCGTAAAGTTGTCTCAAATATGAAATTTCATTTTCGTACGACTTTTCGTGTTTGCGCTGGAGTTATCACACACACTGACACAGACCTTATTTTGGTTCTTAGTCATTTAGACTCCGGTGGCCCTAAAACGTGCATTTCCTTCGAAAATGTTCACAATCAGATTACTTTCCCTTACTATATACTTCATATATATGTAAGTGAAAGTAAATATAAGCTTCAAAATTCAATCCAATGACTATTTCCCAGTCCCAAACTTTATCTTAGAAAATCTAAAAGAGCTGCTCATCCTTCGTAAGTAGTTAAGCTACTGAGTAATATATGCCTTCAACAGCGGCTTTATGGAAAAATATTAATATAAAGAAATAAAAGTTCTCTTTAAGTCACATTTATTTATCTATAGCAATGCTATATAATTTACATTATTTTTAACACTATTTTTTGCATCGAAGATCCGAAGGAAGTTTGTATTTCTTTATTTTTAGTGCTAAAGTTATTCTTAAGGGTATTTTCTTTCGACTATAGTTTTTATATACACTGCCGGTCAAATGTTAGAGACCACCGATGGTTTATTTCAATAAAGCATGAAAAACCTCTATTAATACTTATGCTAAATATAGATATCTTATTATTATTTGTATTTATAAACAAATTTGCTAATAAAGTGTAAGAAAGGTTTGTGACTATCGTAGATAACAAGAAATTATTTGAAATCTAATTATTACTGAGACTTCTATAGTGATAAAAATAAATAAGAATAAACTATGTGATTTTTGTGCCTGGAGCTTTATTTACAGTCCAGTAACTCCCCTAAAGCAAATCGAGAAGATACATTTTATTCTTAGTTTGTTCTATTTATTTCTCGACTTCCAAAGTTGTAAGAAGTTCACTGTACAGGTAATTTTCGTTTTTTCATTGATGAACTGTTAAAAAAAAATTGAATTTTGCAACTCACATAATACAAAAAGGAAAATAATCTGAGCGCCGAAGAGCCGCAAAAAAAAAAAAAAAAAAAAAAAAAAAAAAAAAAAAAAAAAAAAATCTAACAGATTAATTGATGTAAACTGTAGGTGGTCTCAAACCTTTGACCAGCAGTCAAGTTTTATGTCATATACAAGTTTTAATGCGAGAAAGATTTTTTAAATTGAACTTTAAATAATAATCTTTGTTAAATTTAATATCCTATTTATGTTATTTTATATTAAAAATTCTGAAAGTTAAAATTAGTAGTAGAAATATTAAAACATGATGTCACTGATAAAGATTTTGGAGCAAAAATATTTTTTTTTTACATATCACCAGGAGTACGAGTAATATTGCTGTAATATAAATATAAGGATATTGCTGAAGTTATTTCCTTTTTTATTGCCTAGAACTCCTGCAATTAGAAATATTCCATAGTTATTATTATTAATAAGAACGCTGAGCTAGCTATTAAAAGTACACTGATGCTCTAAAAGATTGTCGTTAAAAAAAGAAGAATGTTTTTTATTAAAAAGCTTTCAGATAATTCCAATTCTGCACATTTCATATTGGAGATCCTTAGGTAAGGTTAATGCTCTTTTTAATAGATACTACTATATGAAAAAAAAACAACATAAAATAATAAAAACATAAAAGGTAAAAATGCTATAAACTCTCAAGAAGGAAATCTAGAAGTACATGGAGTGGAAGATGACAGCAATCGGGATATTAAACTCTTTATTGAGGACAAAGAATGTTAACCGGAAGGCTGTAGTGCCTCCTCGTACCGTTCCTATTTAATATGGTTTCCAGAGCTTCCAGGATTCCAGGGTAGGCTCCAGATATTTATTGCCGAGGAGATAAGGAATGGTAAAACGTTCAACAATACTCGAAAAGCTTTTGGATGAATAGTATAGAGCCACCAGAGAGAAAAAAACATAAGATTACTATATTGAGGAAAGGAATTATGTAAACTCATTTTTATGAGTTTACATGATTAGAAGTTGAGAAAAGCGTTAAATTACATAAGTGTGTCATGAAATTTATACGTATGCTTATATATATTTATCCAAATTACCTTCTGTTTGTATATATATAAAATGATAACGCAATTTTGGTTTTCGCTAACTCCAACACAAAACCACAAGACGGATTTTGATTCGGTTTTTACCATAATTAAGGGCATTCTTTTCTAAAGATTTATAAGTAAAATAAATTGAAATTTAGCTTTTCTTTAAACAGGAAAAATAAGTTTTCTATAACTAAGCTATCAAAAAATTATTCCTGAAATACAAGGTAGTAACATAGACGTATAATATACCGTTGGAAAGCGCAAGAGTTTAGAAAAGTTATTATGTGATAAAAAAAATCGTACAAGTAAATATAAAGTTGTTGTAAGTTCATAAACTTATGAACATATGATATCGGTAAACAGGGAGGTTATAATAGATAAATGTACAGGATCGTTCAAGTTACATTCTTACATTCAGTACGCAAGATTGAAGAAACAATATTACGTATCGAATTGTAAATAAGTTGTTAACATAAATGGTAAGTTGTTATAAATTTATAAATTAATTATTTCAACTTGTATACTGTTTCACTGTAAACTGAATGTGATTCCTATGGATACTTAATTTAACATTTAAAATGTAATTTAAATAGTTCATTTAAAACATAAAATAGATAGGAACCGTTTTTATTTCTGTAGTTTTTGAATAAATACATCGCAATGAAATTTTCTAATATGGGAAAATTAATTTTTCGGTTATCTGTATTTCACTTTAAAATAAAAAACAAATACACTTAGCTAATTTTGATGTGTTTTATTTTTGTATTTCTGCTGATGATTGAATATAATAATAAATAGACGTTATAAAATAAAAATATTTTCTTGCTAATTGCACTTTTCGTTATGATAAACTAAAACACCCAAAGAGATAAACTCTAAATCGGTTAGACAGAGATTATTCCGACATAATTGACACCTCATTCAAATCGCACCCTGTGGATATATATATATATATAGGGAGAGAGCTGGGAGTTAATGGTTTGGTATGATCCTAGGAAATAGTGTCAGCGGGTGGAGGGAAGGAGTCACTTTGACTTGCCGTATAAATAGGACACATGAGATCTCTTTGGTCTACTAAGGACAAAATCTTAAACATATTTTCACAATTAGCTTTAGCCTGTCCTCAAAACAGTCGAGACGCCAACATATACTACTCAGCAATAGTCAAAGTGGGGAGAAATAAGTGAGGGAACGATGAGCTTACGGGTGAATAGTGGAAGATGATGGCGGGAGCGATGGATAAATTTGAGAGTACTTATTCTTTTTCGAGAGATTCGGCAAAATGGGGTTTTCAGGATAGGGTTTGGTTAATGGTAATACCCAGGTTTTTGACAGAGGAAGTGAAGGTGATTGGGTAATCGTTCAGGGTTAGACTTGGATCTGAGGTGAGAGGAAATGGAACCTAGAACAATTGTTTTCATCGCATTTAGCATATAAATACGTCAATATAAAGAGGTCGCATCCGTGCCTGTGGGGTATTACGTACTGAAAACGATGCTTAAATGGTTGAGAAAGGTCTTAAACATAGATAATACCAGATATGTAAAGCAATGTTTCCTAAAGTTGATGCTCCTGGATATAGATGATAGGTGGAGTAAGCAGTATAACTGGGTCACGCAGTTAAGGAAATTCTTCGAGAGTTTCGGGATGTTTGACCCGTTATTATTTAAAGACTCTATCACTGTTAGAACCAGGGAGAGGGATATTTTGGAGGGCTACTGGAAATATATGAGAATGAAGGATATAGCCATGCTCCAAGCCCGTGGTACAGAAACCTATAGCCCGTGGTACAGAAAGGTCTTTGCTGACACCGTCCTTCCGCAAAGTTATCTAGTATTAGGATGTAATATCGCGTATGTTAGGACTTTAGCCCAGATCAGACTGTCGGGAAAATACACCATCTCCTTTAGTGTCGGCTCGCAGAAGTATATTATGGACCCACAGAAGCCGTGCCCAGTTTGTGATGGAGATGCATTGGAAGATTGTTTCCATTCTTTTGCTCGATGTCCCGCATACCATGACAATGGAACCCGTTATATGCCCGTATTAAATGATGTGAGTATTGAAGGCTTTTACGAAATTCTTGCGGAACCCCACGTAATGGACCTGAAATCATTATTTTTTTTTGTCAAAGAGAATCTTAAAATAAGATTTCAACATCTTTCTCAGAATGTTAATCATTCTTAAAGGTTTCGGGACTCTTGTGGGGAATTAGTATTCGCTTTAGTACTATTATTTTTGCATTATTTATTGATATGCTTATATTTTATTTATGATATTTATGTATATGCTGGATGAAATTAATCATAAAGATAGCAGCACCTTTAAGCTTACGGCTGTATATGTGTTTTGTTGTTTTTGTTTTAAATATCTATTCGAATTGTAATTAATAATATATATTTGCTGGTGATAAATTTATCAATTGTGCTGTGCCAGCCAGCTCTATTTGTATGGGGATTGCCCTTAAGACAAATAAATAAAAAAAAATAAATAATATATATATATATATATATATAATTTATAATTTATATATATATATATATATATATATATATATATATATATATATATATAAAGAAATTTAAAAATTATAAAGGATTTATTGAATTATTAAGTATCAATACAATAAATTAGATTTTAGTTCACGATAGATAAAAGAAATAACCAATACAAATAGTAGTTTGTATTAAAAAAAACACAGCTATTCTCATTGAAAGAAGGGTGGAAAAAAAGTATACAATGTTAAAATACCGACTCAGAGCTCGGAAGGCAGGGTAAAAAGAATCTTCGACTTTCAGCCTGTTTACCACTATTGTAATCTAAAAGGAAAGAAGCAAAACAAAAAGTAAAAAGAAAGCTTAAGAAAAGAAGGAGCATATTGGCTTGAGAAAAGAAGAAAACAAAATAAAGGAAAAAGGAAATTCCTGTGGGGAAGGAAGACTGGTTAGGGTTTAAGAATTTTCCGATAGGAGCATCAAGGAATCAACTGTTAAAACATCCAATCGCCTCTCTGAAAGGGAAACTAGTCTTCTGCCATCCCATACCTTCTCTTTCAACCTTCCCAGAAATTTGGGAAAATTTGAGTTGCAAAAAGATAAAAGGTGAAGGAAAAATATATTAAAAGAGTACAATGACCGTGTATTTCGGTTAACTGAAATTGCTATAATATTTTTTTGACATAATTAATTTTTTCCTAGAGTTTTATACTTAATTCTTAGTACAGATTTGCGCAACCATACATAATTCCAAGGCCTTACCTGACCAAATTATTAAAGTCCTTTTCGTGTAATAGCTCTCGTTTTTAATTGTATTTTAGTTTTATGCCTTTATGTTGTATAGGGGAGCCCGTGGCTGAGTGGCTAGCGCGTTAGTCTCTCATGCTATAGGTTCTGAGTTCGAATCCCAATCCCGGCGGGGCTTTTATAAGGATGTACAAAAATGGGGATTCACTCACAACCTCTCCCCCGGGTATGTGAGACCCGTCAGCCAAAGGGTGGCCACTCACAAAATTAGTCGTAGGGAGTGATGACCCTACACTAAAAACAGCATCGTGAAACGTCAGTGTAAACTCGCAGGAATTAACACCCGCGAGGTACAGGGCCTACACGGCCTGTCGCGCCACTAAAAGAAAGCCTGTATGTATAAAATCATTACCATCATACATATCAATAAGTAATAGAGATAAAGAGTAACAAGTTAAGAACTATTAAATAAAGGTAAGTGAAAATAAAACAGTTTGAAGAATAATATTCAGTTTCGTTGGAAAAATATGTTTTAGTTTAAATAATATAACATTATAAAATCGTTCTGTACAGTAATCACATAACTTAATGCACTATGCTTTACTTTACATAACTTCCAAAACTTTGTATTTAAGATAATATTTTTTCTAAAAACTTTAGCTTTATCACGGTATATTATACATCTATGTTGCATAGGTTCAGAAAAACAAAAATGACATGAAAAATATGTTGGGTCTTTTCTTCTTTTCTTGGTCATCAAATTCATTCAACTTTTATATTTCGCCAATTTTTTTCAATCCTGATAAGAGGATAGTGGTAATCTTTCTGAATCTATAAAATTAAAAGTACTTTAGAGAAAGAAAATGGAAAATATCGGCATTTAAATCCTGTCAGACTATTTCAATCAATATTAAATATATATGATATTAAAGACTATATAATTTTATATCGATAATCGCTAGAGTCGTTCTTAAGAAAATCGGAAAAGGTGCCAAATTCATGCCATAATGTGGCTCATCTGGTTAACTCCAACATCTCGGGCGTTTAGTTGTTCTGAATATGAAATTTCAACTTCGTAAAACTTTTTGTTTTCAATTAATTTTATACATAATATATATATATATATATGCCCTTTAGTTCACTTTAACTCTACTCCGCTCCCTTTACCAGACACAGTTTGGTATCTTGGCTTTCTTCTAGACCAAAGACTAACTTAGAACCCGCATATTATACTTAAATGACGAATTGGCCAATTATACAGTCTGTTAAACAGAAAATCTCCAATTTCTATTGAAAACAAATTGCTAATTTACAAGAGAGTACTGTAACTTATCACACTGTGGGGGACAGCCAAATTTTCCAACATCAAGCGCAGTCAATCCTTTCAATCCAAAGCCCTCCGAACAAGAGTAAATGTTCCTTATTATGTCACCAACTATATCTTACACTACGACCTAAATATTCCATTTATTTTAGACTTTATTCCATCAAAATTCTCCAACTTCCATCAGAACATTATCCATCTTCCCAATCCCCATACAACTACCATATACCAGCAATCCCTATCCATACACCCTGACCATCCCTAGAAGGTTGAAACGGCAGAGGCCTCGAGACCTCTTGTAAACAAGTACATTGGAGTTATAGATTGGATAGATTCTCCACTCACGTGCTGTATCTTTGAAGATTGTATACAGATATAAGTGACTTATGTACATATTCTTATTGATTCTTTATTGCATATATGTATACTGTATTATTATTTTATCAATTTATTATTTTGTATATATTGTGTGAATGTTGTACTTGATCCCCATTATAAATGTTCTAATTAAGAATTTTATAATCTTATAATATTATTCTATAATTTTTTTTTTTTTATTTCATATATAGGTAAGTGAAAGTAAAATCCTGCATTATTTTCCAGACAAATTGATATTTTTTAAAATTATAAACATAGCTCATTGGATTCAATAAGAAGCAGTTATAGCAGAGCAAGGAGACCATTACTCATTGTGAGTTAGCTAGTCATTAAGGAGCGGGAATGCACTAACCGTTCCCGGGGGAGACATTCATCACCGGCCGGGTTATCGGCATCCTAATAGCTCCAATAGTTCTCGACTTGTCTTTGCGGTCGGTCCTTTAGGTTCGTCAGCAAACTGCTGATTAAAAGGTCTCTAACCTATCTGACATGTTTAGTGGTCCACAGCTCTCAAGCGGTGATTGACTCAAATTGCTTATGTAGTTCTCATTGTCAAGAGCGATGCAACTGCACGTCTAGGGCGAATAAATGCAACGACCTTATTTATGTATGACTAAGAGGCTCATAAAACTGGCGACATCTCATAAATTTGTTCCTCGACTGGTTGAGAGAGATGTTAACATTATTGGAATTTGATGTACCACAATTAGCTGAGCTTCTCTTGCCAATAATTATCTTAAGCGAAAGTGCAACTGGTGTTTGAGGTTTTAAGTGAAATTTATCTTTATCTGCTAATAGAAATATAATTTCCTTATATAATAATCTTAATAATAGGCTTACCGAACCCGTAGGTTCGATGCCGATACCACTAAATACCGCCTATACAGACTCTATCAATGATCACCGTTCAAGCCAAAGCTCCCGAAATCAGCTTATACCTTTCGGACGCCTACTGGACGGTTCAACGATTATCAACTTTTTCGAAATCCGTTCCTAACTGAGCCTAACAACTTTATTCGCTCATTTGAGTCTCCGCAATGCTATCTACTCAGTTATATTCACAGTGTACAAGCTCCGAAGTTTCGCGTTGTGTAACCTTCATAATTCCCCGGTTGCCTTACCTCTCTTTGGACCAAATATACGTTAATTTCGAAATGGACACATATTATAAAATAAAAAATAAAATAACTGGTGCTCGGAAAAAAACTACTCTTTGACCAAGTCGTTATTTAAAGTGTGTATGTACAGGGGAGAAGTTGATTCCGGGTGCAGTCACCAAAACACTTAATTAAATTGTTTGTGCTAACGTTTCGGCCTAAATTTTAGGCCTTCTTGAGGGCGATTTTAGGAGGGAGATCACAAAAATGGCAAACTAAGAAATTATAGCGCTTGGAGTGGAGAAATAATCATCATTTCCCCAACCCTAATTTCTTAGTTTGTCATCGTTGTGATTGTCCTCCTTCAATTGCCCTGAAGAAGGCCTGAAATTTAGTACGAAACGTTGACACAAATAAATTAAGTTTACTACTTAATTAAGTGTTTTGTTCACTGCAACTGGAATCAACTTGTTCGATAAAGTAATGTTCATTTCTAAGCTTGGTTTTTTATAAATCTACGGAATACAAAAAAAAAAAAATAAATAAAATAAAAAAAAAACAAACAAAAAATTAAATGGCTTAACGTATTACATTATAAGACCTGAATTTCCTTTAGCTAGTTTCTTGAGTTTGAAGAAAAAAGGTTCACAAGTGTTTAGGAGGTACTACCCTTGTGCTTAGCTAGTTTTGCGCGAAATTAATCTGTTCAAGCTGAGAAACAAAGAAGTAGATCCTAGCATAATGAAAAATCTGGTGCGGGCAACAAACGGCTATCACTTACCTTGGTTGTTAAAATCAATTTAAGAAATTTAAAAAAAAAGAGTTTTGTTCGAAACATATGTTTTAGTTCAAAAAATGTAACATTAAGGAATCGTTATGTATAACAATCACGCACACAGACCTATTCGCGCGATTTGGTTATTTGCACTCAGGGGTCCCTGAAACGTTTATTTTCACATTCCCTAACTAACAATTATATAAAAAGGTCAGTAATAGTATAAATAAAATAAATATTAAATCACAATACATGGAGGGGTATTGGGGTTTAGTAGATAGTAAAAATCTGTATTTTTTTAGGACAAAGGTTATTCAAGAGGCTAAAATCCGACTCAACTGCCAGATTTACTCAGTTAAAGTGTGTACAATACTTCATAGAGGTGTATCACTTATTAAATAAATAATTATCCTCAGGATATACCCTGAATCTTTGAGGTAATCAGAACAATGCCCCAACCACTCAGCTCCAAATATCATGCAAACAATTCAGAAATTTTAGCGAACAGCAGAGTTTATACTTTGATTAACACACCGCTTGCTTGATTAATGACGTTAACGTTGTACAAAAATGTCTATGAATACCTTTTAACTTTCAATCACCCTGACCGGTTTGAACTTTTTTGACAAATGACAGTGTACCAAAAGTATTTCAAACTGCAAAAGTTCCTACCGAAGTAATGTTGCGCCAACAAACGCGTTCACACCGGAAGCTAAACTTCTGCTGTTAAACTTTTAATACTCTTGTTTTCATAACTTTTCCCGATAAGGTTTCTCCGAGTCTAAACAAAATATTTTATGTCAACTAATAACGTACTCGATGACTTAAATTTAAGAATATTGCTTTAGATGAAATATGATTACTTTTATTGTTTTTTAAAGTCCAAATGCAAAAATATATTCGTAGCTTATGGCCTTCTATACCAAATGTAGTATAAATGAGATATCCATTTATGTAACAGCTTTACATTTTAATGTGTCTCTAAGCTGTTTTTAATGTACGTGTTATGCAACTCGTTAATCGTCCGTTAACAGTTCAAGATCTGAAGCATTCTTTATTTTTCATTCTAAAGTGTGAACTTATTAAAAAGAAAGTAAAATTGAATAATAGGCAAACAATAAATTATTCACAAGTGCGAAGCAGTTTATATATACCTAAACAGTAAAAAAAAAATTTAACCCTAATCGAAATAAGACTTTATTTTCTCCTACTTGAAGTTTCATAGAATATTAAACAATTTCCAGTGAGTATAGATCATTTTTATTTTTAGAAAATAATTCCTTTTTTTTAATTTAAAATTTACATTTTTATTAATTAAACTTAACTTCTAATCTAAGTTAAAAAAACAAAATTCAAGAGAAAATAAAGTTGCGGTTAAAGGCGGGAAGGGTCTTATTATTCAGTAGTTAAACTATTTTGTTTAGAAACTTAAAAGTTAGAATCTACAAAAATATTATTTTCCCGAAGGTTTGTTTGTTTATTTATTTAACGTCATTTTATGCTACTATGGCTGATCGGACGATGCTACAGTGGGAGTCCTAAATTTTGCCTATCCAGGTTTTATTAGACTAGGGATCTTTAACGAGTCCCTGACACCGCACAGGCTCGGGACCAACTTTTAACGTCCCCTCCGAAAGACGGAATAACTAAGGATTTTTTAATCCCATTAAAAAATCCTAGGACCACTTGTGGGTTTGAACCCGTGACCTTTGGCATAGGAGGCTGTTATGCTAACCACCCAGCTACAAGTGATCCCTTTTCCCGAAGGTTCTACACGTATATGAAACATACTTTGAAGGACGAACGCTTCCAGGTTTTCAAGAATAAGAGTAAATTTAAGTTGTAGTATGGGTGCGGCTAAAATGTGTATAAAAAGTAGTCAGGCTTTGAGATGGACGAATTTCTAAAACTTAATACGCGCAGAACTAACGTGCAAGCTTCCAAGAACTAGGCGGAGGCGTAGGTGGGAGGACTGTGTTGTCTGATATCGGAGGCTTGTACTTCGACAATTGAGACGTTGATTTCCAAAAGGTACTAAAGGACATTTTTTACGAAATTGATATTTTTACAAATTTATATTCTTCTCATTTAGTTTTATCTGAATCTTAAATTTGATTGTATCTAATAAACACTAAAGTCCTTTATTAATAACGCGATTTAGAAATGCTATTAATATTTTACGAAATTGATTTTTTTACATATTTGTGTTCTCATCATTTAGTTTTATCTAAATATTCTATTTGATGTTATCTAATGAATTCTCAAGTCCTTAAAAAACGCGATTGAGAAATGCGGCCATTTTCTGAAAGTACTAATTACGCATTTATTTTTAGTTCCAAATCATTCAAAAAAATTCATTTCATAACTTTAATAGTACCTTTTAGAATTCGACGTCTCAATTGTCACCGGATTAAACAGTTTAGCCTAGGATTCACTAAGCCTATTATTATTATAAACTTTTAATAATCTTTGTTTTTCCGTAGATCTGTCATTGCTAAGAGACTTTTTTACAACGAGATAATCGAAACATGATGACCTAATTTTACATTTAAAAAAAAGAAATTAAGGTAGCAGTAACTGGAATAAAGAAACCTGGAGGGATAGGAATAACGACATCGTTAGCCTCATTAGGTTAAAATATTAAGGGCGAGGCTAGGGTTCCTTTTAGTTGAGAGGATAACAGTTTCAATAGTGGTGAGTTGTCTAAAGCTCTATTTGAACAAGGAGAAGCTTTAGCCAAACAGCACTTACTATAATTAGTTTAATTGGCCAACCCCCTGGATTTGCAATAATTGCCTGTATATGCTAATGATTCCGGCTTTGTCCGATGCAGATTAAGCGAGCGTCATTTTTATCGCAGCGAGAGCGCGTGTGTTAATCCAGATGGTGTTATTGCTATAATAGCGCGTACTGTCTCGAGTGGCGAATATTTATTTTTAGAGGTTGCAAACTTAAGTTTAATTATTCCGGGTGGCGGTGAGTGAATGAAACAATTGAGTAGTTTAAACCATTTATTTTCCGCCAACGGTTCGACCACCGTTGTATGTCATCTTTAGGGCTAAAAAGAGATACATTCACAATTAAATGAATCTCTCATTATTATACCTTAGTCATTGTAATTTAATTAATCGATTTCTTTACACATCTGGTTCATTTATATGTTTCAATATTGACATCCTTTAGCTCAGCAGTTTTTAAAATAGTGTATTTAATCTTATTGTAAATGTATCTCTTCTCTGTCTTTTTAACCCTGATGATGGCCTACAATGGGGGTAAAAACGTTGGCAAAAAATAAACGGTTGAAAATTGTTTCATTCGCTGACCACCACCCGGACTAATTCCTTCTAGTAATTCTCAACGGTCAGCTGATTATATCCACTATTAAGTTTATATATATATATATATATATATATATATATATATATATATATATATATATATATATATATATATATATATATATATATATATAATAAATACAATTATTGGGTTGTTTCACAGAAAATGTTCGTTTTTATAGTTTCTGAAATACATAAAGGATTTTGCAGGTCTCTGTTGTTTTCTTCCGAATGTTTACACATTTAAAGTAAACAGTTACTAATCCTCTACTTTTGTATTATAAACATTAGCTTTTCAATCAATTACCCACTTTTTAGTATTCCTCCAAATATGAACATGGAAACACGCGATTTTCGAGTAATATTTTTCTACGAGTTTAAACTCGGCCATTCAGCACCTGACGCCGCTAGAAATATTCGCAAGGCGTTTGGGGAAGGGAGTGTTCATGAACGGACCATTCGCCGTTAATTAGCTAAGTTTTCAGCTGGGGATACAGACTTGAAAACTTGCCCCGAGGAAGACCTCCGTCCGTAATAGTCAACGATGTCCTCAAACATACTATAGAAGGAAACCCCTACCAAACAGTTAAAGGACTCTCAGCACAGCTAAATGCAAGTGCATCTACCGTTTCCAGATATTTAAAGTGTATTGGGAAAGTAAAAAAGCTCGATACATGGGTACCTCATGACAACGCTAGACCCCATGTTTCAAAACATACCTTGCAAAACCTTAAAGAACTGGGCTACGAAGTTCTTCCGCACCCACCATATTCTCTCGACTTGTCTCCAACAGATTATCATCTGTTCAGGAATTTAGACAACTTCGTCAAAGGAAAACTTTTTGAAAATGATGATCAAGTGAAAAGTACGTTTTCAGATTTTGTTTTACTTCAAAGTTCAGAGTTTTTCAGTTCGGGAATAAAAAAGTTGGTGTCACGTTGGGGAAAATGTATAGAAAAAGAAGGTAAATACTTCGAATAAGATTATCTTGTTTTCATATCGTATTTTTAATAAAAATCCTTTACCTTGAAAACGGAAATTACATGTGACACAACCCAATATATTATTGAAGGAACTGAATGTAAATGCTAAGAAAAATTAGAGAAAGATTTATCCGCGGAAAAAATTCTAATTATTTCCTCATTAAGCTGAAAACATTTATCAAGTTAAATATTTCAGTAAGTAGGACAGTAAACGCTGAATTTATGAGATAATTTCCATGTAGAAACAGAACATTCTAAAGTTGTTTCAACAGGTTTCAGATAAATGCCTTGTAGTATCTTGGTAAGGTAGGTCAGTACTCACTCTAACCTCGAGCTAGTGAATGGTTTATTAATGCTGTCCAGGCTGGTAGGGTATCCAACTCTTCGACAGGCGCAACAAGCAGTATCTACTTATCTACTTTTTTTTCCTAATAGAAAAAGCAAAAATTCTTGTTGGATATGTCTTTAAACTGAGGGTATGTACCTTTCATTTTGTGAGGTTTTATTCAACCTCAAAAAAAGGTCACAAGCATTCTGTTGGTCTTGCTCGAATAAAAAATTTAACGGTATTTTCTATTCTTAAATTCAATCATTTTGATTTGCTCAATGACATTTTTCGCAAGGACTTACAAACGGTCAGAACTTATTAAGGAGTTACATCAAACGAGGTTATATCGGTTCGAATGAAAAAAGTCACGTTTTGCTCAACTTTATAATCTGCTCAGGCTTTATAGACACGTTCAGAGTTAAAAAAGTGATGTTGGTTTTGTTCAGATTAAAAAGTTATGTTATTACTTTAAATTATATTTGTCGCAAGGACCTACTGTTTAGGTTCTTTATAGGTTTTATTTATGTTGTAAATATAATTATTAAAGAAAACACAATCTTTCTTGTTGAAAGTCACATATGGAATGATTTACATAATAAAAACAGCTGTTTAATTACCATTTGATTCTTAACACAAATTATACTTCAATTGTTTCTAAATATACCATAAACTAGTTTCAAACGAAAAAAAGTCACGTTTCGCCAATATTTTTTTAGTTTCAGTGCTTTTTTGACACAATCTAGCTCTGTTGGTGTTGTCCAAATAAAAATTTTCCCAAGTCAAAAAATTAATGTAGAAAAAAATTTGATATATAACTTTTTTTGCTAAGACTAACCGTTTAGGAGTTAAAGTTGTCAGATTGAAAAAAAAGTAGCGCTTAAATTTGTTAAGTGTTGAGAGTGTAGCTTTATTGGTGGCTGTTGGTGTTGCTCGCATAAAAAAATAGTTCTCAGAAGATATTTTTCTTTAAATCAAATTAAATCATCCTCAATTTCTTTTAAGAATGACGCTTTTTTTGACATTCTTTATCTCTGTCAGTATTATTCGAATACAATTTTTAATAAAGTTCTCACGTCCTTAATTTAGTATAGAATACTTTTTGTTAAATAATATTTATCGCTAGGACCTACCGTTTAAGAGCTATTTGGTTTTAAATGAAAAAAAAATCATGTTTTTTTCAACCTCCAAAATGTTACACCCATTCTATCAATGTTGCACATATGCCAAGAGTTTATTTATCATAAAATGAATGCAAAATAATATTTGTTGCTACGATCTACAGTTTAGCAAGTGTATCGGTTTGAATAAAAAGTTAGGTTTGAAACCCATATTATCTGTCAAATTTGTTTAATTCAATTAATCATCAATCTGCCGGTCTATCCGAAAATTGCATTTCATCTTGCCTAGGAAAATCAGGAGGTTATAGACTAACATATCCATGATCTATTGTTTTTCGCTGTCAGCGAGAAATTTCTTATGTAATCTTAAAATATTTTAAGCAGTTTTGTAGACAATAAGCGTACAATATATTCTTCATTCAGGTTATGAAAGAATATTATCAAAGTACATATAATTTGTATTGTTTTTTAACGCCTTTTAAACATTATTAAAAAAAACTGTACCACGACAACCTATGAAGGGTCTTGGGTTCAGTACAAATAGAGCTTCGTACTGTTTCTAGGCAAACGGCCGTGCAATGAGGTGATTAGGCCTTGAGTTTTTTTCCCCAATTTTTTAAGTACCCACTTCATAGAGGCTGGGTCTGCCCCAGGAGGGTCTCTATACCCTAGGGTCACCCCCCGACCGAATTAACAGAATAAATAATATTCTGCAACAGCCACTATTCCAACCCAGAACCCGGAAACAGTAGACTAATGCTGTATCCACTAGACCAAGCAGCTCCCTTAAACATTATTACTATTTTTTTTTTTTTACCTTTTCACCAATTTTCCTGTCTTCAAAGTACATTTGTGCGAACCATGGTATTACGTACAACACAGCGATTTTCTATAGAAAGAAGTATGGAGCACTAACGGAGAAGAAAAAAAAAAAAAAAAAAGGAAAGAAAAAACATGTTATGTCCTAAAGGTAGATAGACATTGCCGACAAAGAGGTAGAAATTCCTAACGGTGGAAAAAAGAAGGTAGGCTTAACTCGAACAAGGATTGATAAGATAGCCAGCTCTATCTCAGGGTAGCACTTGGCTTTGGTAAATAGTGTCCTACCATATCTGGAAGGCTGTGGGGCAGTACTCCATCTCGGCTGTCAGAGCCGTGTATTGTTTGGTAAGTAACAAGAACAGTACAACACAACAAAATAAACTACAGTTTCAATATACGACCATTATAACTCAGTACAGTGATATAATTTGAACATATATATTTAGGATCTATGATGACTAGAAAAGACAAAATCCGGAAGGAAATAAAGTCGCAGTCAAAAGCGGAAAAAACGCAACCTTGTGATTTGAGCTTGAGCAATAATTTGTTTGTTTTCGTAATTAAAATTTTATTAAATTAACAATCGTTCAGATTAACGTATCAATCCTCTGGCGCCTTCTTCAACCACTTTCGACCAGGACATCCTTTCATCGCTTTACCAAAGATCGTCACCTACGGAAGCAGCATCATAGTATGGACCATAGTTCGAGATACATTCACAGGCAGAGAGAAATTCCCATATGGATCTGCAGCTCAACTTCGCTGAGCTGCTTCAAGTACACAGCATATCGCATCAATCCTGTAGACAATTTTTAAAGTTTCTTTTTCGTTATATTTAGTTATGTTTAATTGCATATTTTCTAGTTCGTAATTAATGAGCAATATATTTTACGGTTTGTTTTAACTTTAATTAATTTTTGTTTGTTAGTTTTCAATCCAACGATGTTTCTTTTTTGTAAATATTTCTCGTTTTCAAGATTAAACCTTTTATTATTATTATTTATTCGATAAAACCATTTGGAGGTCACGATTGTAGACTAATTTGAAGCAGATTTCAATTTCTTATCCGTTCTTCTTTTTTCTCTAGAAGCCTTCATCTGCTCAGAAATCTGCTGTTTTCGTTCTGCCGTCCACATGGTCCCCGTTCTTACCTTCTTGTGTTCAACATAACAACAAATCTTTATGATTTTTTCTCCGAATATTTTTCTGTTCTTTACTTTTTCAATTTTGATTTCAGCTCGTTCAAGATCTTGTTTAACTTATTTAATCCAGGTTATAGCCGTTTTCATTTCCAACAGTTTGTGAACTAATTTCTTAACTATCCTGTTTCCTTCCATTCTCCAAACGTGCCCGAAATATTTTAATCTTCTCTTTCTGATGGTTATATCAATCGGTTCATAGATCCGATTAATTTCGTTGTGGTTTCTTAGTCTGTATTAAACTTATGGTCTGATTAAACTTTTATTTTTTTATTTTATTTTATTTTCTAATTAAATATAACCCTATTTTATTTTATTTTCAATTTTAAGTAACTCATGAGACCAACATATATTGACACGGGATCGAGTTTACATTCACCCTTACATTTTTTTGTTATAACCTCGCTTATCCTATCACTTCGTTTATTTCGAAGGATGAACAACGCCTCACGGTTTGCGAGAATAAGGTTCCACTGGAGCATTGGGAAGGCTACACAACCCGAAATTAAGGATATTGTACCCCGTCAGTATAATTGATATACGAGTACTACTCGTCCCAGAATAAAATTTATTATTACTTATTAAATCTATTATTATGTTTTAATTCTCCATTTATAAAGCCACTTTCCTAAGTGAAATAGATGGTTTGCTGGAAAATAATGCTAATGTAGGAATTCTGTGAGAAGAAAGAGTTGCTGTGCCGAAGACGCTAAAGTTGACAGTAAAATGAGCTCAAAAGTTTTTATCTTATTTATTATTTATTTGAGCTCAGGTTTTAAAATCCATTTTCCCCTCTTGAAGAATAACTTTGGAGCTGGTGAGAGATAGATCCTTTGAAGGGATATGATTCACCAATTAAACTGTTCCTTTCTGCAAAAGTTGAATAACAGTTCACGACCCTCGGGCAAAGATTTTTTTTTTATGTTATTCATTGTGAACTCTGCTTGAAATGGAAATGAACTTTAAAGGACCGGGACATATCGGAGAGAAGGCTGGTGAAATCTATTCTGTTTATGATCTGCGGAGCGGCCTTTCTGCGTCCCAGGCCGGCCTCTGTCACTCCCAGCCTCGGATTAATTTTCCATCTGTCCCGGCCGTCTCTTTGTTCTTCCTCTTGCAACCGGAAACAAGAAGAAATAAAAAATAAATGAACTGGAAATAATAGCGCTTCACGCTAGGCTATCGGACAGATTCGTTTCAAATATATATTTTTACTTTCACTTACCTATGAATGAAATATATCATGTTTGAAACATTCAATAAAGTTAAAATCGGTCGCTACGACTCCGAGATGTTTTAGATTCAATCTGGTTTGCAACTCCCTTCGTTATATTTTATCTAGGATTAGGATATGCCATAAAATAAAGAAAAAAAGTGACGGATACCAAGCGTTTAAATCTGGGTGCTAATATTACGGTTCTAGGGTACGCCGATTGGCAGCACTTCACCAGCAATCTAAACTAGAAGGTCTCGAGGCTATCTTCTTTTCAGACGCCTCGGAGAATTGTCAGGAATTGAAGAGGGTAAAGAAAGGATGGAAACCCGTGGATTAGAGTGGTAGTGAAGTTTGTTATAGAAGAATTGATACCTTGTACGGGCCAAATCAGCAACATATGGGAAATTAAGGTCTTTATGAATGAGTTTGTTGGTGACAAAGTAAGGAGCATTGAGGATTTTTCGAAGGATTTTGAATTGTAAGGATTGAATACGGGAAGAATTTGGTGGTTTAGTAGAGCCCGAAAGCTCAACTCCGTACGTATTGAAATACATAAAGATAAAACTAGATATTTTAGGGCATACGTTTGAACATGCAGAGAAATATTGATTTAGTTTCTCTGATAAATAGAAAAACAAAACCCATGAAGAAATAATTACGCGGTTCAAGACGGGAAATGCGTGTTATTCAGTTGAGTCCGGCTTCTATTAAGAAACTTAAAGGTTAGAATTTATTAAACTATTATTGCTTTGAAGGTTTTATACAGATGTGAACCTTGGTCACCTACTTTGGTAGATGACCACTCCTTAAAGTTTTCAAGAATAAGGTTATATGTAAATTGTTTGAAATATGTTTCTAGCTTTATTGAATGTTTTGGACATGTTGCACAGTTTACTAATTTATAAGTATTATATCATCTTTTTTGAAGTCTATATACAGTTTATGTACTACACCTTCAATCAAATTATTTCTTTAGTATATGTCGTAAGCAAAATATTTGATCAATTGTCTTCGCAAATTTCATCACCTTATTCCGTGTATCAGGAAGTTAGGATTGACGAGAAGATTTTATGAATTACTAGAAGAAGAGATATTCCACGACAGTTGTTAACAAGTAATTTATATAAATGCATTTTTTTTAAAAACATGGAATAATGGCCATAAAAAGGACAACAGGAGAATAAGAAAAATTATCCATATACATAAAATTTTAAATAAAAACAATTCATATACATTTACAATACTTATAATATTGTATAAGTAACATAAGAAATGACTGAATGAATGACTCAGAGCTGAATTTTATTTATTTTTGTAATTTTCTTTTTCTCGTTTTCAATTTACTTCTCTACTTTTCTTGTTTCTATCTTTTATTGTTTGTTTTTTTCTTAATATAATTAATTTTATAGGAGTATATTTATGATAAATAGTTTAACGTTTTATTTCTTTTTTAGTAAGATTATGATATTTCTAAGGAATATATATATATATATATATATTTTTTTTTTTTTTTTAATTTCAATTATGATTATTATTTACTTAATATAGTGTAATGTGATTTGTTTGTATAATTTACCGCTTGTAATTGGACCTTGGCCTGTTGGTGGATGATGTAAGACAAAAAATAAGAAATATATCAGCTATGTACCAGAGAGATTATATAAGAATAATTTTGATAGAGCATCTATAGACCATTTGGGATTGTAAAGACTGGATCTGAAGGTCGAAAGGGTATTTGACTGATGGCTAAGTAACTAAATGTAAAAATTATGTACTTCTAATATTCTGAAATATGAAACAAATAAATTACATTCGCTTCTGTTTACTCTTTTTCTCAAGCAATACTGGAACTATGTCAGCCAATTACTGGACTGAAGGTTGCCGAAGAGCTGTGCCGAAGGGAAACAGCATTGACCCAAGGGAGGATGTTGTAGGTCCTTTTCACGGCGGGACAGTTCTTTGTCGACCCGTTGAGTTCTATCGACCCCATCGCCACAAAACGTCCTTCAACAATTTGTCGACACTGTGGACCCCGGTTAAATGTTGACAATCCCTCTCTACCCACGACCTTCTTCTTTATACCCTATTTCCAATGCTTCATTACTCCTTAATTAAGTCCTATTGGTCAGGTCATTTGTCTTATTTATATTATTTGTCTTCTACATTTATAAATTAAAGTGAGTTTTCTTGTTCATCGCAGTATCTAAAAAATGACTATGGTCGTGAAGTTGAATTAATTCACATTAAAAAAAAAAAAAAAGAAAAGTGTTCTCTTCACCCTTCAGATGTGCAATAAAGCTGGGCTTGGAAAAATATCTTCCATCAAGGATTAAAAAAAATGTTCTCAAAACCTTTTATAAAACTAGTTTCCTGAAAAATGCAGAATGTGAAATATGATGGTTACAATCTCACTGCAAAGATACTAAATTTATAAGAAATATATAAAAGTGTGTTTAATTTGGAATCTATAAAACAGCTCTAACGATTTTGATTAAACTCTATACATCAATGTAAAGATTGATGGGGTTAATATAATGAAGGTTTCATTCTGATTGAAATAGTATGACAGGGCTTAAATGCCGATATTTTAAATTTTCTTCAGCTAAAGTACCTTTGATTCTGTAGTTTAAATAAAACTAGTTTCCTGAAAAATGCAGAATGTGAAATATGATCGTTACAATCTCACTGCAAAGATACTAAATTTATAAGAAATATATAAAAGTGTGTTTAATTTGGAATCTATATTTTATGGCAAGGTTGCTGCATGCACGTTAATTTTCTTTTTTATGTTTATAAAGAAGTGTCCTGGCAAAACGTTTTTATTTGTAATCAGCAGAAAAAAAATGAGATAAGAAAATATGTCTTCTTCCGGGTTGCCACGTAATTTTGCTAATCGTAGACCGTCGGGTTGCTCGTCGGAGTAAGTTTAGGATGATGGGTTTATGTTCTAAGTCAGTCTGTTGTAAAATTTTACTTTCACTTATCTATATATGAAATATATATAGTAAGGGAAATTATTGTGATCGTGAAAATATCCGAATTCCAGTTTTCAACGGAAATACACGTTTTAGGGTCTCCAGAGTCCAATAACCAAGTACCGAAAAAAGATCTGTGTGTGTGTGTGTGTAAGTCTAGCGCAAAAACGATAAGTCGTACGTACTGAAATTTCATATTTATGACAACTATACGCCGAGATGTTACTGCAACTTTTTCATCAAAATCGGCCTACCAGAAGAGTCACTTTATATCATGCATTTTGCACCTTTTTACGATTTTCTCAAAAAATGCTCTAACGATTTTAATTAAAATCGAGATATGGATGTAAAATTTAATGGGGTTTAACATAATTTAGGTTTCAATCTGATCGAAATAGTCTGACAGGGCTTAAATTCCGATATTTTAAATATTCTTCCTATAAAGTACATTTAATTTTGTAGATTCTATAGAAATAACCATATCATCTTGTTACCATTGATGAAAAACAGGTAGAAAGAATTCGATTAACAACTAAAGGAGAAAACTGAAAAAAATATTTTTTTAATGCAATTTGTTGCTTTTGAACATAAACAGTAATAGATGTATAATATACCGTTGGAAAGCTAAATATTTTAGGAAAAAAATATGTGTGTGTGTGGTAACTCCATGACGAAAACGAAAATTCCTATAAAACTGAAATTTCATATTTAAGACAAGTATACTCCCGAGATGTTACAAAAACTTTTTCATCAAAATCAGCTAACCAGAAGAACCACTTTATACTAAGCATTTTGCATCTTCTTACGATTTTCTAAAAAACAGCTCTAACGATTTTGATTAAACTCCCTATATCAATGTAAAATTTAATGGGCTTTAATATCATGTAGGTTTCATTCTGATTGAAATAGTATGACAGGGCTTAAATTCCGATATTTTAAATTGTCTTCATCTGAAGTACCTTTGATTCTGTAGTTTCTATAAAAATAACTATATTATCTTGTCACTATTGATATTAACAGGTAAATATGTAAGTTGAAAAGAAATCACTTTCCCAGGCCCAAGTAAAGTTAATACTGAACTAAGATTTCACTATCGAGATAAGATTTATACATGTAACACTGGAAAGACGATCATAGCACAAGAAAATAGGATTAACATTGAATTTGTATGGAAACTTTTTTGATCTATTATTAACAAATGACATTCTGCTTCGTTTTATGTTAATGATGAAATGAAAATAAATAGATATATATTTTTATCTATTATTAATAATTTGTACATTAGGAAATTTTTAAGTTGAAAATAAATATCTATGCAAAATAAAATGCATGCTGTATGGAAACTTTTTTGAGTGTGCGTAAATGTATATAATATACTGGAAAATATTCAATTATTTTTTCAACCATAAGTTAATTTATTGTAATAACAGGGAATTAGTGAATCCAAAGATTTGATGCCGATACCTCCAATATTTGCTTAGACAATTTAACAATTCACCATTCACTTACGAACAGACTTAAAAAATCGTTTCACCAGCGCCTCGGCCTACGTCTTGTTCGATTACCAGCCAGTCCAGCGCATATTCACTGTATTGGTTAGGGTACGGGAATAGGTGCTCAACCTCTTGGTCATTAGAAACGAATATATTTATATCAACAAACATTTTTTTTAGCGAGTTAACAATTTTTTACTTTCACTTACTATATATAGTAAGGGGAAGTATTGCGATCGTGAAAATTTTCGAATTCCAGTTTTCAACGGAAATACACGTTTTAGGTTCCCTTGAGTCCAAATAACCAAGTCCCGCAAAAAGGTCTGTGTGTGTGTGTGTGTGTGGTAACTCCCGGGCGGAAACGGTAAGTCCTATGAAACTGAAATTTCATATTTAAGACAACTATACGCCCGAGACGTGACAAAACTTTTTTCATCAAAATGAGCTTACGAGAAGAGGCACTTTATACCATGCATTTTGCACCTTTTTTCGATTTTCTCAAAAACGGTTCCGACGATTTTGATTAAACTCGCTATATCGATGTAAAATTTAATGGGCTTTAATATCATGTAGGTTTCATTTGGATGAAAATGGTCTGACAGGGCTTAAATGCCGATATTTTAAATTTTCTTCCCCTAAAGTACCTTTAATTTTGTAGATTCAATAATAATAACTAGATTATCTTGTTAACGCTGATGAAAAAGTGGTAAATATATAAATTGAATAAATTCGATACCCAACTAAAAGAGAAAACAGAAAAAATATTTTTTTAATGCAATTTTTCGTTTTTGAACATAAGAGCAGTAATATACAGGTATGATATACCGTTGGAAAGCTAAAGATTTTAGAAAAAATATCATCTCATACACAAGCTTTTAAAAGTTAATGGAGAGTGATGAAAAGAAGATAAAACTTATTGATTATTTAAGATAATAATATAATAGATTTTTTAATAAAACACATGTTTCTATATAAATTCAATTTGATTAATTCCTTAATAATTTTACGTATTTTTATCTCTAAATGTATTTGAAAATTCTTTGATTGATTTTAAAAATGGAGGTAAGTGAAAGTCGTGTGTTGCCCGCACCAGATTTTTTATTTTATTTATTAATTACAAAAAAAAAATTTACTCCTTTTTTTAAATTTTCTTCTTCTTATTATTATTATAATAAATTAGTTTTTATCTAATTATCTTTACTTATGTTTTATTATAGTTCCTGGAGCAGATTACATTCTTTGATGAACTTTAGCAGTCTATTAATTGTTTCACTAGAATCCTTCAAGCTCTCACAGAGCGATCTTGGTAGATTTAATTTATTCATTAGTACAAGGTATTCTGGGCAGTTCTCAATTATAGGTTTTATTCACAGAGGCACTTTACACACTTCACACGTTGGTTCGAGCTGCCTTAGGATGAGGTGGACAAGTATGAGTTCAAAAGTATTAAAATTGATTTTACAAGGGCGGTAAGTGAAAGTCGCGGGTTGTGTTTACAAGTTTTTTATTATTAAATGGTTACCCAGCAAAGGCAAGGCTCGCACGCTCTTAAGAGAAATACGGATGGCGTTATCAGCTCACCTGAAGGCCAGAGGTAAATATTACGCTACAAATAGGGAAAGAGGTATAGGTACTAATATCATAGCAAACAGTCGGCCGAAGAGTGTTTGAAAAGCGAAGTTAAAAACGTTAAACGAGTCAATATTGACCTCTGTTTGTTGATTCAAACCTGATGTGTTTGTGCCTGAGTACCTCTTCTCCATTAGCTCAAACCGCGTTTAATCTCCGACGTATAGAGATTTGATTGTTTTCTAGTTTGTACTGTGTGAACGAGCCGCAAAGAAAGATGTTGCCAGTTTCTTCAAACCCAGCCGCTCCTTGAGTCAATGCCGAGGTTTGAAAAAAGAAATAAGAAAGAAAGTTCTATGCATTACTTATTTATTTTCCAAGCATAGGCTCATCGGGTCAGAACAAATGACTCAATGAATCGGCAGATCTACATAATGTTGGTTGATAAACATAGAATTTGGCCTTCAGGATATAAAAAAAAAAAAATACTGAACTAGAACAGTCGTAAAAACAAGAATAGAAGTTACTTAAGATCTACAAATAGATTGATGGCCGTGATCCCTCATCCATGGTTAATTCATAAACCTCATCTCTGCGACTCCTGAATCCAGAGTAGCTAAGTCATTCACAAGACTTTCTTGGCACATATTCAGTTAAATAATGAAGCTGCTTCACTGCACACAGAATAAGAAAGTACAGACATTTTAATAAAAAAACAAAAACAGAATTTCTCTTCTCAAAACAAAATAATTATTTAAAAAAAAAACCTGTAGCAGTAGAACCCATAAAGGGTCATGGGCTCAGTACAAATAGAAATTCGTACTGTTTCTATACCAACGGCAGGGCAAAGAGATGATTAGGCCTTAGGTGATTAGGACGCTCAGCCGCCAGTTTTTTGCCATTTTTGTGGGTACCCATTTTATAGAGGTTGGGTCAGCCCCAGGTAGGTTTATAACCTAGGGTCGCTCCCCGATTGAATTAACAGAATAAATAATATTCTGCCACATCCGGGATTCGAACCCAGGGCCAGGAAGAACAGTATAGAACACTATCCACTAGACCACGCGGCTCCCTCACCCTCAAAAAAAAAAAAAATGAAGAATTGACAATACCGGATAAAACGATATTAATTATGATTAATAGTAGGAACACTGACGACCTTGGTGATATCGATATATACGGTCATATGTTTAAACGCGTAGAGAAACTTAAGTATTAAGTTTCTATGATTACTAGAAAAAATGAAATCCAGGAGGAAATAAAGTCGCGGTTAAAGGCGGGAAATGATTATTATTATTACCATCACATAGCTCGCAGCTTCTAAAAAGATACCTAATGAATAGAATTTATTTTAAAATATATTAATCTCCTGACGGTTTTTTACGTGTACCAAACATGGATGCTTACATTGCAGGATGAAAAATGCATTGTGGTTTTTGAGAATAAGAAAATAGTACTATATTTTGTCCAAAGAAAGATGAGGTTACTGGGAAATTTAGAAGGTTACACAACGCGGAGTTGCGGAGCTTGTACCCTTTCAGTGTAATAGAGTTGACAGCATCGCCGAGGGTTTTGTGAGAAGAAAAATAGAGGTTAGAGGGTTGGGATCTCGTGCTAAACAAATGTACAGAAGAAGAAGAGATGAGTATTAATTTTAGCAAAAACAAATGATACAAATGGATTACGACGGAAGTATGACAGGTTTAAATAATGTTGTTACACATTATTTATAATTAACAAATTGTTTAGTACAATATACTCACTGGTACTGTGGTACCTAGTTTCCATTTACCCGCTATACGCCCTAATGACTTATAATGAGAGTCGAAACGTTGTCGACGAGGGATCACTTGTAGTTGGGTGGCTAGCATAACAGCCTACTATGCCAAAGGTCACAGGTTCAAACCGGCAGGTGGTACTTAGTTATCTTTAGTTATGCCGTCCTTCGGAGGGGACGTTAAAAGGTGGTCCCAAACCTGTGCGGTGTCAGATACTTGTTAAAGATCTCTACCCTCATAAAACCTGGATAGGCAAAATTTAGGACTGTAGCATTGTCCTTAGCTATAGCATCATAAAGTGACGTAAAATAAATAAACAACAAACAAACGTTGCCAACAATAAATAAGTTGGAACTATTTAGTTGTTTCATTTACTGACCGCCACCCGGACTTCTTTATAGTACTATCGAGATACTAAAAGTGGAAAACTCTTGTTTAAAAATAGATCTAATGTCTACCATTTTAGGTGCACTAGCAGACTAGCTTCCTTTTGTAAGTTGATTCGGTACATGACCTTAAGAAGTAATATTTCCTAAAGAAAACATATTTCATGATGTTTAAGTCAATTTTATTCCTTTCTGATACAAAAGGAAAAACCAAGAGACTGTACATAGACGTTGGTTGTATATCTATGCTATTCTTAAAATAATGAACTTAGTTACTTAAAGATCTCTTATTATTATAGCTTTATTTTTATTGATACAGATATAGGAGATTCCCAATCAAGTGAAAACATTTCTAAAATAGGCATTCTGTGTAATTATAATTCCTTTTTTTTTTTTTTTTTTTTTTTTTTAGACGTGACTCCCATTCGCTCCCATATACCGAAAATTTTTGTATCCTCTCTCCCCTCTTATAATGCATGTAATGCAGAAAAAGAAATCCCATATTCCTTCCTCTATTTCCGATTCCCAACCCCCAACTCCCATGGGGCTTAGAAAAATAATCCGTTTTTATCTGAACCACCACCGCCTTAACTAAAACGTCATTAGAGAATTTTTAAAGAAAAGTTCAGTGCTAAAATCAGCTGGTATTATATTAAATACTAAGTAGTTTTAATTGCTGGAAGGAATTAGTCCGGGTGGCGGTCATTAAATGAAACAACTAAATAGTTTCAACTATTTTATTGTTTGCCAACGTTTCGACCCCCTTTGTGGGTCATCATCAGGGCTAAAAAGATACAAAAGAATATAATTTCAATGACATTACATACAATATTATATAACCTATTTAGCTAGAGAACGTCGGTATTGAAAAAAATAACAGAAGAACTGTATATGTAAAAAAAATACAATGACCATATTACAATAATGAAAGTGTTATACAGAAAAAATAAAAATGTTCACTAAACAAAATTTACACAGGTATCAATAATTTACATGAAATATAAAAATATGAAGTAGAGTGGAGATACGTACCGCATGGTGGGAGAATGGAAACTAGGTACTGTTTGGTAGATGGGGGGTAGGTAGGATGGAAAATACGTAGGAAAAGGTGGAATGGAAAATACGTACTGATTTATGGACAGGGCCTGACAACAATGACTAAAATTCTTAATACTACCATACAAAGAATCAATGAAATTTAACTTATGATTATAATAATGATACAGGATAAAAAATTATGATTTAATTCTTGAAATATCACCTATATAATAGTAAGAGCAGTGATGGAAGATGTATATGGAGAAAAACTGACTGTACCTCCCAACTTAATCATCCCTAATTCTGTTTAAGGTATCCAAAGATAACAGGGTGGAAAAAATAATAATGGAACATTGTAAAATACATTAATTGACAAATCTTACAGGTTGATAAAAAAAATTAAATAAACATAAATACAAGTTGGAATAAATTGAATAGTGAAGACATTTAGAAAATTTTAAATACATAAACAAAACAAAATAAATACATATATAGAATTATATGGATACCTAAAATAGATTTTAAAATATTAATAAAAACCAACAAACAATAATAATGAAAAACAAAACAATATATATGGTGGGATAGACAGAGAAAATATGCTACTTAATAGAGTTTAATATGTGGCTATATGTGGAGGAAATGCATTGTTTATCGGTTTTGTGGTTAACAGGATTGGATTGGAGGTGGATGTGGACGGATTCTGCGATTAGTCTTTTCTTATGGTTTGGAACATAATCTAAAATGGAGCAGTCGTCAAAGTTAAAGGAATGATTGAAATGTATGGAGTGTTCAGAAAGTTTTGAGGCTAGAGGGTTTCGAGAGGATACGGAGAGTTTATGTTGCGATATTCTGGTTTTTAAGTAATTTTTGGTTTCTCCTACATAGGATACATCACAATCTGAACATGAAATTTTATAAACAATATTGGAACGATATATAGGAGTGATCGGGTCTTTTGTATTGGTAAAAAGGTGAGAAAGCTTGTTCTGGGTCTTTAGTCCTAGTTTTAAGGAAGGTAAGGAAAATTTAAGGATTTTTTTTTTATATTTCCAGAAAGGTGCGGAATGTAAGGTAGGGATCTATATAAAAATATCATGGGTGAATCATGGTCGGGAATTGTAGGGGAAGTAACGGTGGTTTTTGTGTTATAAGAATCTATAAGGTTTTTAATTACTTTTTTTGGGAAGCTGTTTAAGGTTAGTATTTTTTTAATACGTTCGATATTATTAGGATGGTACTTTGGATCAGACAAGGATAGGCAACGGTGGACGAGATTCTTGGCAACATTTAATTTCTGATGATATGGGTGTTGGGAGAAGAAGTTGAGTAGTCTACCGGAATAGGTGGATTTGGTGTACCAGTCAGTTGAAATAGAACCGTCGGTATTTCTAGTGATAAGTAAGTCTAAAAAGGGAATTGTCAAGTTGTTTTCTCTTTCTACGGTAAAACGGAGGCGTGGATCATATGAATTAAATGATTTTAGGATATCGGGGATTTTGTCTGGGTTTATTATAAGGAAGAGGTCGTCCACGTACTTTTTAATAAATATAATTTCATTTTTATAGGTTGCGGTTATAGATTGGAGTAAGTCATTTAGTACGATATTAGAGAGGTCAGGAGCGAGACAGTTACCCATTGCAAGTCCCGAGATCTGATTGTAAAATTTGTTCTGAAAAGTGAGATATCCGGTTTTACAACAAAGTTTTAGTGATTCTAAATATGAAAGAAGATTGAGTGTGGTGTGGGGTTCAATGATGTTCCAGTGTTTTTCTACTAGTTGGATAACTTTATCAATGGGGATATTGGTAAATAGGCTTTCGGCGTCAAAGGATGTTAGATTGTAGTTGGGGGGAATATGCAATGATAGTAACTGTTCTCGGAGGTAAAAGGAATTGTTAATGTCATAGGGGTTAGTTCGGCTAAGTATTTTAAGTGAAGGTAGAAGGAATTTACTAAGTTTCGAGGAAGGTGCGTTGATGTTTGAAATGATAGGACGGAGTGGATTGCCGGGTTTGTGAATTTTGGGAAGGCCATATAAACGCGGGGGTAAGGAGTTGTACGAGATCAAGTTCCTGTACGTGGTTAGGTTGATGAATTTATTTTCTAAGAGATTTTTGATATGTTGATTGAATTTAATCATGAGAGGGCGGGTGGGATCACGGGAAGATGGTGTATATGTCGATCGGTCTGATAAGAGTGAGTTAATTTTGTCGTCATATTCAGTTTTGTCCATTATAACTGTCACGTTACCTTTGTCAGCCCTAGTAACTATAAGTTGTTCATTGGATCTGAGGAATGAGCGAGTGAAGGAAAGATCTTTGAAGAAGAGGGGGGAAAGAGACGATTGAGGTGGAGGGCGTTGGAGATGGTTGGAGATCATATTACTAATACGTAAACGGGAGATTTCCTTGTCCTCCTCACTTATTTTGAAAATATCATCTTTATAAATATATTCCAAATCCGTGATAAGCTGGGGAATCATTTTTGAAGGATTAGAAGAAGGGGTAGAAAAATTGGGACCTAAGCTCAAAATGTTGTTAACATTAGGGGGGACTGAGGTAGAGGAAATATTTTTGATCCAATCATCAGAGCCTTTAGGATACGGTTTTTTATTAATACTATTTTCATAAATGGTTTTAAATTTTTTAACGAGGGAATATACAGTTCTTCTGTTATTTTTTTCAATACCGACGTTCTCTAGCTAAATAGGTTATATAATATTGTATGTAATGTCATTGAAATTATATTCTTTTGTATCTTTTTAGCCCTGATGATGACCCACAAAGGGGGTCGAAACGTTGGCAAACAATAAAATAGTTGAAACTATTTAGTTGTTTCATTTAATGACCGCCACCCGGACTAATTCCTTCCAGTAATTCTCAACGGTCAACTAATTACATCCACAATGATAAGTAGTTTTAAATTTCGAAAATGAGGATAAAGAAGAAATATCTCCTTTATAGTAATGCCGCGGTAGTAAAACGGGACTGCCAACCTAGGAGGAAAAATATACTTGGAAATGGGAGCAGTAACATTCCAATGCGCCTCTTCCATAAAGTACAATAATCCGGAGGGAAAGGAGCACGCAGAGGCCATCACATGACTCCTGTCATCTTGGCAAACTGTTGCCTCCTCCAATCCGCCGAACGGGAGGATCATCTACACACCCTCATCATTACCATCCGCGTTACATCGCTCTGACTTTTACATAAAGGAACCCTGCTCTCGACAACTGCCGATATCCCAAGGCGTAAAAGGGTTTCGTTTACCGAGGATGTTGGAGGTGGGTTCCTCATCCATTAGCGGATATAGCAATGTCGGAGTGGAACTGGAAATATTACAATAACTCCAAAGCAGTATCTGTAACTTCTTCATGACCCTAAAATATAATGCAATAATAATAAAATAAAAAAGTCTGGTGCGCGCAACACACGACTTTTACTTACCGTCATTATTCATAATAATTCAAGTATTTATAACAAATTTATAAACGAAAATTAATTGTTAAAGAATTATTTTAATTGGATTTTAATAGAAACATGTTTTTTATTAAATAATCTATTATATTATTATCTACGACAATCAGTTAGTTTTATCGGCTTTTCACCACTCTCCGTTAACTTTTACAATAGTATGTATAAGATAATATTTTTTAAAAAACTATTTAGCATTCTAAAGTTATATTATCCATGTATTTTACAGTTCTTAAGTTCAAAAATAAAAAATTGCATTAAAAAATATTTTTTCAGTTTTCTCCTTTAGTTGGGTATCGAATTCGTTCAACTTATGTATATACCTGTTTTTCATCAGTGGTTGTGTTTTATTAAATATGGTCATTTTTATAGAATCTACAAAATCAAAGGTACTTTAGTAGTACTTTCAACCCTGCCAGTGTCAAAGCTCCGCAATTCCGCTTTTTGTAACCTTCGAATTCCCCAGTGGTCTCATTTCTGTTTGGACCAAGTATTTCACGCAGTAACTTATTTTCGAAAACCTTAAGGCGCTGTTCATTCTTCAGGGTAAGCGACCACGTTTCACATACATATACATTAAACAAAAATTGCTTATAATTTTTTCGTTTTGGTGGTGGATGCTTTATGAACTATCTTAAGCTGAACTGAAAGCTTGAAAAGCTGTTAAAAAAATGACTAACAACGAACCAAGCAAACACAACTTATTTAGCCTAAATATTCAGTTTAAATTTCGAATGTTTGATAAAATTCAGTTAGAGAGACAACTGGAATCCAAAACGGGGGGAGGAAAAGGGGAGATAAACCCTCAAAGTGTGATTGGAATGCTTAGCAACCTGACACCTAGCCTGTCTTTGTACTTTGCTTCCTTCTCTAATGACGTTCCATCAAAGGCAGTGATGGTTCAGTAAAAACAAAAGTATCATTACACAGCTTGTTTAATTTAGAATCATTTTCACTTTATCTGTTTTTTATATATATATTATATATATATATATATATATATATATATATATATATATATATATATATATATATAGGAATCTGCTATTTATGAATCAATAACCATTTATTTTTTTAACAGATGTATTATTATCTCAGAAGCATATGTATTTTTATTTATCTTTATTGAAATATGTATATAACTTTAAAAATGTATTGTGAATAGCCAAGCCA
Source organism: Piezodorus guildinii (assembly GCA_023052935.1). Taxonomy (NCBI): domain Eukaryota; kingdom Metazoa; phylum Arthropoda; class Insecta; order Hemiptera; family Pentatomidae; genus Piezodorus; species Piezodorus guildinii. Next base: position 35,902,746 of record CM041293.1, on the reverse strand, counting down.
GGCTCTATTTGTAAGGGGAATAACCCAAAGACAAATAAAATCTATTCTGTTCTATTCTATTCTAGTTATTGTTTTTAACAAGCGCCAGGAAATGTGTTAACACGGACAGATGTGGAAATAACATTTGTTATAATTCGATCAATGGCAATGAGAAGATTTATGACACTAAGAGTTAAGGCGCCTAACCAATCGATCAGCCTTATTCAGGCCAATCTAGGATCTATTAAATAACCGACTCCGGATTCGGGTGATCGGCTGATTGAACTCTCGGTGTCAGCTTAAACTCGGATCAGCTCCGCGAGCAGTATGACAAATGGAAAAGGGTTCAAGGGTCTCTGTGTCATGCATGCGTCGCTTCCTGCTTCGGCCGAGAGGGAACATTAAAGAGGTCCGAAGGGTTAAGTGAAAAAGAATATTGCGAAAGCGAAAATAATTGGAGCATATCAGTGCGTGCTGTTCAGCTAACATAACGTTTAATGCTCAATTGATATAGAACAAAATCGAAACACAATTATTACAAATTCTGGTGCATGATATACACGACAATCATTTACCTCAGTTGTTAAAATCAAATTAAGAACTAATAGAGTTCAAAAAGGTTTAGAAATATATTTAGTTTCTTTGGAAACGTATGTTTTAGATAAATGGATATAAAAATTTTATCTACAAGATCCGTTTTTGTCCTCTTTTCATCAATCTTCATTATATTTTACAAATTTGTGTGTAAGATAATATCTCTTCTAAAATGTTTAGCTTTCCAACGGTATATTATACATCTATGTTACTGTTCCTATCTTCAGAAAAACAAAAATTACATTAAAGTATGTTTTCTCTTTTAGTTGATCCATTTGTTGTCAAACCTACAAAATTTACTTAAAGTACCCTCTCTAAAGAAAAAAAAAAAACTATCGGGATTTGAGCCCTGCTCGACTATTGCAATCAGAATGAAACCTACAGCATATCAAAGCCTATGGAATTTTACATCTATATGGCGAGTTTGATCAAAATATTTAGAGCCGTTATTGAGAAAACCGTTAAAAGGAGCAAAATGCAAGGTATAAAGTGGCTCTTCTGGTTGACTGTTTTTGATGAAAAAGCTGTTGTAACATCGTATTAAATATGAAATTTCATTTGTGTAAGAATTTTTGTTTTCGTGCTAGACTTACCACAAACACACACACACACACACCTTATTGCGGGACTTGGTTATTTGGACTAAAGAGGCACTAAAACCTCAATCTCACTATTAATACATAATAAGACAGATTCGCGAGCACATTATAAGGAATAGAGTTATACTCCAAAATACGGTTATAATATGAAAAAAAATACAAAAACATGAAGTATACTACATATAGTATAGTAGTCTTTTTTTCGGGTTAAATTAAAAAAAAATCTTTAAACTGATGATCAAATAATTATTACAATATTTTTCAAATTAATAATACGGGCCAATCAATTCGAAATGGTCCAATTTTTATTAATTTTGCCGCTTAACATTTTTAAACCATTTTATTTAATATTTAGGTAATGAGTAGTAAAGACAAAAAATGTATAAAAAATTATAAATATAAATATAGTCAACCTTATAAGCAGATGTAGCTGCGAGATGTATAAAAAATTATACAATAAAAATAATATTATTAATTACTGGATATGAGATAAATTATTCAATAAATAATAAAAGCAAATTGTTTTAAATTAGTCTTTAATGGGAAAAATAGTCAAAAATGTAACTAAAACAAATGTTTTGAACAAATTTTTGTCAATGATAAAAATGAAAAAATGTACTGTGAAAAGCGGGCAACACACGGCTTTCACTCACCTCCGTTTTTAGAATCGATTAAAGAATTCACAAATACAGTAAGTGATAAAAATGAGTATTCCATTCAAGAATTAGTTAAATGGAATTTCTATAGAAACAGGTGTTTTATTAAAAAATCTATTATATTATTATCTATAATAATCATTTAGTTTTTTGGCTTTTATCGATTATATTTTAAAAGCTTGTGTACGAGATGATATTTTTTCTAAAATCTCTAGCTTTCCAACGGTATATTATACATGTATATTACTGTTTTAAATTTAAAAAACAAAAAATGTATCAAAAAATATTTTTTCAGTTTTTTCCTTTAGTTGGGTATCGAATTCATTCAATTTATATATTTACCTGTTTTTCATCTGGGGTAACAAGATAATATAGTTAATTTTATAGAATCAACAAAATTAAAGGCACTTTAGAAGAAGAAAATTTTAAATTTCGGCATTTAAGCCCTGTCAGACTATTTTAATCAGAATGAAACGTACATGGTATTAAAGCCTATTGAATTTCACATTGATATAGCGAGTTTAATTTTAAGGTATTAAGTGGCTCTTCTGGTTAGCCGATTTTGATTAAGAAGTTTTTGTAACATCTCGGGCGTGTAGTTGACTTAAATATGAAATTTCAGTTTCATAGGACTTTTCGTTTTCGCCCAGGAGTTACCACACACGGATACACACACAGAGTCCTTTTTGCGGGACTTTATTATTTGGGCTGAGGGGACCCTAAAACGTGTATTTTCGTTGAAAAATGGAATTCGAAATTTTGACGATCGCAATACTTTCCCTTACTTATATAGTAAGTGAGAGTAAAAGGTATTGAAGAAAATATTGTGCTGTTTTAGTATGAATATATAAATATAAAGAAATTCTCGAAAATAAATAAAAAACGACTCATCTTTGGGTATTTTTTCCTTTCTTTGCTTTTATCTCGCTAACAGTCTCGATTTTTATTCATTTTCGTGAATCTTTTAAACCATTTTCTTCACTTTTTATATGACGAGTTGTAGAGACAAAAAATATAAAGCATATCCTTATCTTATATTTACAACACAACATAATCTGACTTAAAACGGCCGCAACGCTAAAATTATTAGCCATTATTAAATTATTGGCTAAAAGTATTAGCCAGAAAAATGTTTTATTTACGATTTTATATTAAGCGAAGAATAGAAAATAACTGGTTAAAAAAATCATGAAAATCAAATGTCGAGCTCTAGGTCTGGACGATTTCGAATTGATTGACCACTACTTATAAATAAAATAAATTGTAATCTCATAACAGTGAAATACATCAAGCCCTATAAATATGTAGAAAGAACATTAAAAGAATGTGTAAAAGTAACTTTTTACCGTAAATAAATAATGTATTGCCAAGATAGTCTAGGAGCATCAGATTCCAACACTCAGAGAATTACGACAAAACAAGTACATCGGTGATGAAACACTGACAGGCCTAAAGAAAGCATTCCTCGTTGCAAGCTCAGTGTTTTATCTGATATTTCTCCATAAATCTCTCTCGGAAAAAGAAACACCCCTCGACAACTCAAATTGGCTGGAGAATACCGGAAACTGACAGATAACACGATATTTCATCATTTCCTGCCTTTTATGTTCAGCCTTTGCCTCGGCCAACAGCTAAGTCCACGTCAATGGCCGACTTCAGGTAGGCAATTTCATTTTCTTTCTCCTTTTTTTATTATTTTTTTTTTCTCCATTTGAACTTGATGTTTTGTTACGTAGGTCTTTTTGATGAGCTGTGCTTCAACACAAAGATTGCGAAAACTAGGGTATTATGATCTTGACAATCATCTTCAAGTATAACCGATAATATATGATTTAATAAATAAAGATAAAGATAAGAAATATATTCAAATCTTAATATATACGAACATTAATAATCGTAAACCGGTAAGTAACTCTTAAGTAGGCAAGAGGCTTCAACACATTTCTCAAAAAAAAAATGTCATTGCACAAATTTACAGATCTCCTTTAGTTGTTTATCAAATTCGCTCAACTTGCATATTTATCGATGCTAACAAGATGATGTGCCTTATTCTCTTGAAATATGCAAAATTAAAGGTACTTTAAAGGAAGACAATTTAAAACCTGTTAGACTATTTCAATCAGAATGAAACCTACATCATATTAAAGTCCATTAAATTTTACATCTATAAAGCGAGTTTAGTCAAAATCGTTTTGGGAATTATTAAAAGGTGCAAAAGTTATTGTATAAATGTGGCTCTTCTGGTTAGCTGATTTTTATGAAAAAGTTGCTGTAATATCTCGGGCCTATAATAATAATAGGCTTACCAAACCCGAAGGTTCGATGCCGATACCACCAAACTTCGCCTGCACGGACTCGTCCAATGTTCGCAAGTCAAGCCCAGGCCCCCGAGATCAGCCTTAATGCAATCTTCCCATCGACGCTTCGGCCTACCTTTCGGACGCCTACCAGTCGGTTCAACGAATACCAAATTTCTCGGGATCCGTTCCTCACCAAGCCCAACAACTTTACGCGCCTATTTGAGTCTCCGCGATGCTATCAACTCAATTATATTCACAGGATACAAGTTCCGCAATTCCGCGTTGTGCATCCTTCTAAACCCCCCAGTGGTCTCATCTCATATTTTACGCAGTACCTTATTTTCGAAAACCTTAAGCCGTTGTTCATCCTTCAAAGTAAGCGGCCACGTTTCACATCTGTCGGAAGAATAATAGTTTTCTAATTCTAACCTTTAAGTTTTTAGACAGAAGCCGTGAGCTAAGTAATTTAGAAACTGAATAATAACACGCATTTCCTACCTTTAACCGGGACTTTATTTCTTCCTGAATTTAGTTTTTTCTTGTTATCATTGAACCTAAATACTTGAATTTCTCTACGTGTTCAAAAGTATGCCCTGATATATTAATATCATCAAGATCGCCACCATTTCTGCTAGTAATCATATATTTCGTCTTATCGGTATTTATTTCGAGTCCTATTTCTTAACTGTTTTTATTAACATACTTATATTTAGTTGTATAGTTCCGTGTCTTCACCTAGTAGTACCAAATCATAGGCATACCCCAAAACCGGTATCTTTTCACCCATATTTAAACCTTTCTCGGTACATGTCACTTTTTCTATGACATTCTAAAGCTATATTAAACAAAGGTGAAAGGGAGTTACCCTGTTTCAACCATCTCGGGCGTATAGTTGTCTTAATTACGAAATTTCAGTTTTACATGACGTCGTTTTTGCGCTGTGTTATCACACACACACACACACGCAGACCTTTTTACGGGACTTGGTCATTTGAACTCAGGGAATCCTAAAACGTGGAATCCTGGTGATAACACGAATTCGAAATTTTTCACGATCGCGATACTTTCGCTTATTATTTGATATACAGGTAAGTGAAAGTAAAATTTAGTGACAACCAAAAAAAGTATATGATTATTATACAACAAGACATAATTTGAGGAAAACCTAACCTCTAACCAACCTTCTTTTCAGAGGATACTTCCTGAATGCCTAACGATGTGTGGCTAAATAATAAAAAAGAAAAGAAAAGAAGAACACACAATGGTTAAGAAGAATAATAGAGCCTAGCAAATAAAAGTATGTGGCTAAGAGCTACAGCAGAGTCACATCACGTTGGTAAATATTATCTCACGAGCGAAATGTTCACTGTCAAATAAATAACTGTGGGGTAGAGATAGAAGATAACGTCTATGTCATGCCCTAAAAGTGCTTAATTTTTCCAGACATTATTTAAAAACGAACAAGTTAACAGAAGACACTCGAATATATTTCCAGAATAACAACAATAGTTCGGTATTTGTTTGGGAAAAAGGAGCCAATAAGAGAATCTGTTAGAGAACTGAGACTTCTGTTGCACTGCGGACAGTTTTGTTGGACTTTGATCTACTCACTGGCTCTAACAAAGCTTTGACGCTACAAAATCCCATTTACTAACCTCGGGGGCTTATGTTCACTCCAAATAAAGGTTCTGGCACACCGAACGGGATAGATATATTAGTCCGTAAATAAAATCCGTTATCCGCTGTTCGTAATTATTTTAGGAAAACGCAGCATACGTAATGAACTGATTCATCCTGATTCCACAATTATTCTCACAGTTAGGTGGGATAATTGAGATCTTAAACCGGTTTGTGTTCGCACAATATTTCTTATCCCTAAGCAGATAGAATGAAGGTAGGTCATAGTAATTTGAAATTAATAAGTAGGTAATAACTAATTAAAATCCTAAAACCCCCAACTCTAAAAATTTTGGATAGCTCAAACGTAAAACCGGATGGAGATTATTTTATATGGTGGCTAACGGCGCCTAGTTGAAGCCCTATTACAAAAAAAAAAAAAAAAAAAAAAAAAAAAAAAAAAAAAAAAAAAAAAAAAAAAAAAAAAAAGTTGGTGGAGAGGAGTTTTGCTGAAATGCTAAAAGCTTCTTTTTGATAAAACAGTGCAGGGTTCTTTTATTTTAAGCTCCTTTAATTCTTTATAATAAAATTCTATGTGCATTTTGCCGTATCGGGCTATGGAAATATCGTTTTCAATAATTTTAACAAATACAGAGAATATTCTTGAAGGCTCTTCAAAGCAAAAATAAAAAATAAATATAACGGTACCTGATCAGCTGTGTATGATGCACACCTTTTATGTGCAATATTTTATCCGTTAGTGTCTCAGGAGACCAACAAAGTCTATTTTCCCTCATAACAGGGTGAACAGCATAAATAGTTTAATTTAAAATTAGCTAAAATAAATAAAATTCGATTAAACATTATTTACATCATAATCAAGTAAGGATTAAAATGGAGGCTTTTAAAGTCGGTAATAAGACAATCCAAAAAGACTTTTGTAAGGACCAAGTATAAATATTAACGATACTAACCATTTCGAAGCTAATATTGAACAATGTTCGATAATTTAATCTATCTATTTATTGTCCCTACGACCCTTTGACCTTTTAAGGTCTAAATAGGTGTGAATATTGCTAATTTAAAGCCAATATTTTTACTTCTATGAAAAGCATTTGTAGAGTATAAAGAAGTTTTACATAATTACATCATTATTATTCTGAGGTTTCCGAAATGGGGTTGATTTGACAGTGTAATTTAGAAAGCTACACAGTGCGGTATTACGTAGCTTCTATCTTATCAGTATGATTGAATTGACAGCATCGAGGCTACTGAAATGGGCTTGTAAAGTTGTTAGGCTCAGTGAAGAATTCCGAAAAAAGGTAGTTCGCAATGAGCTGACACATTAACTGGTTCCAGCATTGAACCTTCAGGCTCTATCATTATGAATGAAATCTTGGCACTATAACCTAGGACAAACCAAGGACTTTACGCTATACAGCTCGATGATGTGAATGTTTTTTACGCCTCCTATCACAAATGCCCGTTCGTCTTTATTCAAGATGTCTTGGCTTTGGTTTTTGCGTCTAGACGCTACATACGACTGTAAATAACAACAAAAATTAAATAGATAAAAAAAAAATGGGAATTAACAAGATTCTCTTTCACTCGTAGGCCAAACGATAGAGTTTTAGACATTTTTTCTCCCCAACGTTAAATAAGGAGAAATAAAGAAAGAAAATCACTAGTTTTATTTGAAGAGCATTCCAGGCTGTTTGCCTATTAGAGAGGCTCGAGGTTAAAAAACAAACGACTTTCAAGACAAAAACCGACTCGAAAAAAAAGGCGAAAAGGCAGAAGAGGAGTTTGCGGGAAGGGGTAGAGGAAGCGTTGAAGACAAACTGTAAGGCATTAGGACGGATAAGGCCTGGCGGACGTCTTTTTATTGCGGGACCTCTCACTGCCACACCGATACTGTCTCATTAACTCGCATCTATTTCCAAGGCAGTGTAATCTGATATTTCTCCTCGCAGCTGCCTAGGGCCACCAAAATATTCGACGGCCTCACTCCCCGGGCTGTTATCGAAGCGGGCATTGAATGACACTAATGATAGCTGGGCCTGCAGCCTGCCCGATCCATCAATTAGCACCGACAGATTGTTATTAATGAGGGAACCACTTCCTGGTGCAGCCTCTTGCATTCCTATATCTCATCCATCTGCATCAATTGCTCCCTATCTTCTTATAGATTCATCAGGAATAATATAGGAACTTCCATCTCATCATTGAATAACTAATAAAGTCAATAGAGAAGAAATTGTTATTAAATACTCATTGCTTTAGAGTACAAAATCCTAAAAAAAAAAATAAAATCGCGTACGAAGCCTTAACAAGATGATAATTATTGTGATAATGATGATAATAGGCTTACCGAACCAGAACGTTCGATGTCAATACATGAACATTAAGCCCAAGCCCTCGAGATCAGACTTAACACCCATCGACGTCTCATCCTACCTCTCGGATGTGAACCAGTCCGATATATCAACTTTTTTGGAATTCGTTGTTTACTGAGCCAAACAATTTTTATTTTATTTTATTTTTTTCATCCTAACTCACCTTTGAAGGCTATACGGAGGTTTCTCGAGCCAGGGGTGAGGGCGGGGGATAAATGCTGCGATAAAAGCCCCCTACCCCACCACCGAGACTCGAATTCAAAATTATTTGGTTTCAAATTATGGTCCTCTGTGGTCGCTAGGCAATGCGCGTTAACCCACTCATCCATCCCGCTCCAAACAACTTTACCCGCACATTTGAGTCGCCGCGATGCTATCAATTGAATTATACTGACAACTATTTTCTGAGACAATTTCCCTTAAGAATAAAATTAATGAACAAAATAAAAATTATACCTGGCCAAAAACAATACAAAACCCTTTTAAATAACAAAAGAAAGAAAAAAGAAAAGGTCATAGTGACATCTCTATGAACATATTCACGAAAGAAAGAAATGAGAATAAACATAAAATTTAACTTTTAAATCTCATTAAAGTAAGTATACTATTCACCCCACATAAGTTGGCATAATAAAAATTAGCTTACAGCTGACAGGAGAGAATGAAAGTACCGAAGGAGGAGAGATTTAAACGATGATAGGGAAGGAGCATGACGGATGTTTGACGGGAGATTATTCCATAAGGCAGTGGATCGGGCTAAAAAAGAGCAATAATATTTTTTGGTTCTGTAGAAAGGAGTGTGGAGGTCGGACAGACGGGATCTTTTTTCCTGGTGTTGGGTTGAGGATTTAAATACCAGGAGGCTATAAACATAAAGTGAGTGGTGGGAGTTAATGATTTGATAGAGAAATGATCCAAGGAAATATTGTCTTAGAAAGGTTGACGGTAACCAGTTTAACTCGTCATAGAGCTGAGATACATGTGACCGTCTCGAGGTACCCAACACAAATCTTTAAAAATAATTTATTATTCCTCTCAATCTGTCCTCGAGCACATTCGAGAAGCCGCTGCTTAATATTTTACATAGTACTTTACTCCTAAAAATTTTATAGCGTTGTTCATCCATCAAAGTGACCACGAACACGTTTAACATTCGTATACAACAGTCAGGAAAATAATAGTACAGAGGAACTAAAAGATCATGATGAAGTGCTCTATCCACTAGACCACGCCAAGTGTGTGTACCTTGAAAAAAATCTCAGTTTCATGGATGAATTAAACGTCCTCCTTATCACAGAGCTCGATAACTAAAGTTAAAGTAGTAATATCGTATGGTATGCAAGAGCAAACCTTTTTTACTTTCACTTACTATATATAGTAAGGGAAAGTATTGCGATCGTGAAAATTTTCGAATTCCAGTTTTCAACGGAAATACACATTTTAGGGTTTCCTGAGTCCAATTAACCAAGTCCTGCAAAAAGGTGTGTGTGTGTCCGTCCATGTGTGGTATCCCCCGGGCGGAAACGGTAAGTCCTATGAAACTGAAATTTCATATTCAAGACAGATATACGCCCGAGACGTTACAAAACCTTTTTCATCAAAATGAGCTTACCAGAAGAGCCACTTTATACCATGCATTTTGCACCTTTCTTCGATTTTCTCGAAAACAGTTCCGACGATATTGGTTAAAATCAATGTAAAATTTAATGAGCTTTAATATCATTTAGGTTTCATTCGGATTAAAATGGTCTGACAGGGCTTAAATGCCGATATTTTAAATTAATCGTAATACCATATTATCGTAATTTTATTAGGAACATCATATTTACGAAGCCATGCTTTGAACGCATATACATAATAATTTCCGAAATTAAAACTTGGCTATCAGAGAATTTAAAAAAAAAAAAACGAATAATGATTATGATAATTTATAAATATTTTTAAATCTCGAAAGCTTTTATTATCCTATCTGTGTAGCAACCGTGGAGAGAAATTTAATAATCCCGCAGAATAAATGCAAACGAACCAAGATAAAGTAATTCTCTAAAAAGTTCTCAGAGAAAACAGAAATTTGCATTTAAAAAAGAGCCCCCTCTCCGAAATCCGCAATGTCTTTGGATAAAATGAACAAAATATAGATAGTGCCAGGACATTTCATTTCTAACTAAAGCATAGAAATATATTAAGTTTTGGCATTCAATAAAAATAAAATTATAAGTTTGGGGTTAACAACGGAGGTGAAATAATCTGAAGTTTATCATGACTTAGAAAATATAACGGATCATGGATATGCCTATCTTAATTTACTGTTTTTTCTAGTCAAGATGAAATTGAGTTTGTGGACGAAATGAGAATAAGACGGAATACATGAAGAGCACCCATATACCCCACAGATGCCACCACATACAATTAATATTAACGGTCACAACTTCCCAGTTTTTAGGACTTTTAAATATCGTGGAGTACTAGTCACCATTAATAATAAACTGCGAAGGAGATATAGGCCAGAATAGCATCAGGAAATCGTTGCTTTTTGCTGTACAGAAACTTTTGAAGTTCAAAGATCTTTCTTGAAGTGTTTTGTCATCGTTTAGAAGAAAATTATTCGGTCAACAGTCACCTATGGCAGTGAGACATGATTTCTGACAAACGAAATGGAGATGAGACTATACATCTGGGAAAGAAAGATACTAAGAAAAATATATGGAGCAGTCTACTCTGATGGAGAGTGGTAAATAAGAAAAACGAAGATGTGAGAATATTGTATGATCAGCCAGACATTAGTTAGCATAATAAAAAAAGGGAAGGCTGAGGTGACTAGGGCATGTGGAGCGTATGGAGAAAGACCGCCTTCCAAGGAAGCTACTGTTTGAAAAACAGGGAGGTACCCGAAAGCGCGGGCATCCCAGAATGAGATAGATGGACGATGTTGAAGCAGACCTACATCAATTTGGAGTTTGAGGATAGAGAGCGGTAGCTGCCGATGGACAATTCTGGCGAGCAATATGTGATCAGGCCCATGGCCTTCAAGGGCAGTAGCGACGAAGATCATTTTTATTATTATGTGCATTTCGACGTTATTACTTTAGTAACTTTTTTCCATAAAATAAATATAGTTCCTAAACGGTAGATTCTAGCGGTAGATGTTATATAACAAATAATATTATACATTAAATTTCTGACACGGAATCTCTTAGAAAATTTTCCAAACAAGCAATACCAATAGTGCTAGAGCTTGTCAAATGCGTCACATTCTAGGAAGAGAAAGTAATATTACAAAAAAAAAAATCAATCTCGCCAAAAAGAACAAAAAAAAAACATCACATCTATTTTCAAATTATCTAAATGAAAACATACTCTCAGCAGTATCTAAATAAATTGTATTCTACCCGTATGAAAATAAAACTTTTATAGATAATTTATCTCTGTTTTCAGAAAAAATTCATGAGAAATATGTTTCATAAGGAATATAAAGTTAAATTACCTAAATGTTTCTTTTTTCCATTGAGGTTATAATCTGACAATTTCTTACCTGAAACAGAAGCAAATATATTATAAAAAACGTATTTATCATGTTAGAATCTAGTCACATTAATTAAAATGTTTAACTCATGCAATTTAAGTTAGATTTGTTAATATTTTGGTTTGTAAAATTGAATACCACCCTAGCTAATCTGATTGTATTCTAGTTGCTAATATTAGTTAAGTAGGAAATATCGTGAACTTTTAATTCAGGAGTTTCCATAAAGCATCAGAAAAAAAATTCAAAATACTTTTGTTTCAGCAACTCCCTCCACAAAGCAGGCCGGTATCTTAAGTGTAAGAACGAGATAGTAAGACTCGTGGCGGGCTGAAACTGCCTGTTTTGGAGAGGTATAGTGCGTTGACACGGACAGTTGTGCAAAGTATGCTGACATTGTCGTATTTCCTAAGAGCAGGAAGTAGTCTTAGACCCAATCTTCCGAAATGGGACAAATGGAATCTCCAGGCAAGTGGAATGAAAAGAGATAATAAATAAATATGAAAAATGCATCTCAAAGAAAAGTTTCACGAGACCTTTAGCGAAAGAGAGTTCTCTATTAGAGGCCTATGGTCTGATAGAGCCTCTAGGAATAATCTCGAAGCCAACAAGGAGTTGAGGACCTAGATGTTAGCACTAGACATGTAGCTATTTTGGCCGAAAATGTAATTTTGGACTTCCTAGGAATGATTCATCATAACTTATATGCTCAGCAGTGATCCGATCCATTTTTTTTTTTTCAAAAATCTATGATGAATATTAAATATCCCCGAAGAAGAATGAACAAATAACAATAATTGAGACGTTGATTTCCAAAAAGTACTAAAGGACATTTTTTAAGAAATTGATATTTTTACATATTTATATTCGCCTCAAATAGTTTTATCTATATCTTAAATTTGATTGTATCAAATGAAAACTCAAGTCCATTAATAACGCGATTTAGAAATGCTATTAATTTTTTAAGATACTAATTACACACTTAGTTTCGTTCTAAATCATACTAAAACATTTTGTTTCATAACTTTAATATGGTTTTTAGTAAAAAAAAAAAAAAAACAATTCTATATTTTAATGGGAAAAGAATCAATTTAGCTGGTTTATTAATACAATAACAAGAAATTTTCAGCCTTTGTCTAGCTAGTGTTATTATTTTTATTCTTCAGTTCTGACACCTTATCTGAAACATACTAATCGTCTTTAAAATTACTTGAATTTATGTTATTAATTGTCCCAGCGTTGTATGAGTAGAAATTAATAAATAAAAAAAAATAAAAAGAAAGAAAACTTGGAGTTGTTTACTTAGGAACGGCATGCAAAAAGTAACGGTTCATTGACCAACAAGAGGACAACACACTCGTGACCTGCGGAGTCACCATGAAACCGGAGCCGGCCTCGATGATTGCATTCGGATAAGAGAGGAACGGAGAGAGGAGGAAGGAAGGAGGGAGGAGGGAGGTGAAAAGGAGGTGGTAACCGGAGCCGGACAGGTAATGGTAATGGTAGCGAGCTACTAATGCCACTAATTCTGTTACTTGAGACCTCGAGAAGGCTAACTAGCAGGCGAGCTTATCTTATCTCGGAGCAGCTAATCACCACAACACCTCCATCTGTCATCCAATATTCTCTTTATTAGCGCAAGCAACGGGTTTTAGCAAACTTCTAAGTTATAGTTCGATATCAACAGTTACCAATTAAGAAAAAAAAAAAAAAAAAAATTGGTGCACGCAAACCTAAACTTTCACTTATCTCTGTTAGTTATATCAATTTAATGATTCTGAATCACATTTAGAAACAAAAATAAATTGTTAAAGACTTATTTACTTTTATTTACATGAGTTTTAATAGAAATATGGGTTTCATTAAATAATCTATTATATTATTATCTACGACAATTATTTCGTTTTATTGGCTTCTCATCACTCTCCCTTAACTTTTACAATGCTATGCATAAAATAATTTTTTTTTTTAAATATTTAACTTTCCAACGGTTTATTATACATGTATATATATTACTGTTCTTATTTTCAAAACAAAAAAAAATTAATAACAAATATTTATGATCCTTCCTCTTTTAGTTGATTATCAAATTCGTTCAACTTGCATCTTTAGTTGTTTCTTAGCAATGCTCTTCAGAAGATATGGTTATTTTAATAGAATCTACAAAATTAAAGCTACTTTAGAGAAGGAAAATTTAAATTATTGATATTTAAGCCCTGTCAGACTATTTCGATCAGAATGAAACCCACGTCACATTAAAGCCTATGGAATTATACATGGATATAGCGAGTTTAATCAAAATCGTTGGAACCGTTTTCGAGAAAGTCGAAAAAAGGTGCAAAATTCATTGTATAAAGTGGCTCTTTTAGTAAGCTCATTTTGATGAAAAAGGTTTTGTAACGTCTCAGGCGTATATTTGTCTTAAATATGAAATTTCAGTTTCATAGGACTTACCGTTTCCGCACGAGAGTTACCACACCCACACACAGACCTTTTTTTAGGACTTGGTTATTTGGACCCAGGGGACCCTAAAACGTGTATTTCCGTTGAAAACTAAAATTCGAAAATTTTCACGATCGCAATAGTTTTCCTTACTATATATTTCATATATAGGTAAGCGAAGGTAAAAATAGAGACAGATAGATTGATAAGTACCAATACAGGCGACCAACATGCCCTTCGGTGCTAGTTATGCTAAGCATCAAACATAATTTGATTACCAGTTAATTATATTATTGAACTATTAGTAGTTAATATGTTATTTGATTATCAGTAATCAGCAAATCGTCAATACTGATGTATTATATCTCTGACACTCGATATGCAATACTGTTATTATCGACACAACATTCACGGCTTTAAACGATCGAAAAAATAAACCAAAAAAAAAATTATTTCTGAAAATAGTATATATTTTTGTTACAGTTTTTATAGCTATTGTATAATAGTTAATTTTTTAATAATTTAGTTCATAAATGCTGGCTAATAATAATAAATGTTAGTCACCTTGAGATCCAGGCCAAATATTTAATCCATGTCAGTGCGTAAACAATTACTTCTAACAATAAAAACATCATTCATAATTTGGCATTTCACAACTTCAGAAATATACCTATCAGTTATAGTAATAATAATAATAGGCTTAGCGAACCCCAAGGTTCAATGCAGATATTACCAAACTTTGTCTACACATTTCAAAGCAACAACTAATTAGAGATAATATTAATAAAGATGTGTCGACAGTGAAATAGAATAAAAAAACAGAGATATTTCCCTCTCTTCCCCACCCTCAAAAAAAAAATCTATAAAATTAGGATTATTATGGTGTATGTAACTATCCTATGTAGCTATGAATGTGCTGAGTCATTACATGTTGTTTTATTAAATTTGAATTTTACTAGAGGATTCCATCTTGACAAACGTCTTACTTGGAATTCTGATAAAAGACTTAAACGACAAGAAACTGCTCGTAGTTACCGATAATACTTACTTGAAAAACGTTCAAAAAATCCACTCTATTACAAAAATTTCATAAATGTTACCATTATCATGCCCATTTGGCCATATGGGATCGAGCTTTTCGGGTCTACTAAACCATCTAATTTCTCCCGCATCCAGTCCTTACAATCAGAAATCCTTTGCAAAATCCTAAATGCTCCTTACTTCATCACAAATAAAATCATCCATAACAACCATAATATTCCATTTGTTGCAGATCTTTCTCGTACCAGATATACCAATTTTAATTCCAAACTTCCCACCCACATAAACCCTCTTGTCCGCAACCTATCAACCTCACATAATCCTGATAACCCTCCGAGGCGATTGAAAAGAAGATGGTCTCTGGGTCTGCTAACTAAAATGAACATTGAAGTTCTATCGCTGGGTAGTTTCTTCACAAGCGTTTTTAGGCCCTTTATTTTAATTCAACACTTTTACTTGTTGTAAAATTCATAAGTTCAATTGTATGTATTCTACGTATTGTATTTATTTATTTACAACAAATCCATCTACCCTTTTAGGGTCATTAGCATGATCTATAGTTAATTTTTAGCTCATAATGGTTAACAATGTATCAGATTAAGTTGGATTATAAACATTTGGTCTTATAGTGTAATGAACTAGACCAAATTGTACAGTTTACATTTTTTCATAAACTTTAGTTACTTTTGCACACACATTTCACAATCACTAAGTACTATTTCAAGCTTGTTTCCAATGTCGAATTCTATTCTTGGACCGTTGAGGGCCTCGCAGTGCAGGATGATATGCTCCACGGTCAGAGGTTCCTCGCAAGTCAATTGTATTTATTGTACAATTAATTTGTGCAGCTGTAAAATTCAATAAAATATAAATAAATAACAAAAAAATTTACTTGCCTAATATTTTTAAAATTTTATTGTAACTGCAATTTTTTTTTTCTAAGGTTAACGTGATTTAGGGTTGAGATATGGGAGAATAGGAGAGGAATCTAGGACTTCTTGTACTGCATTGGATGCATTCTAAGAAGGGTCTGAAGATAGGAAACATTATCAGAGTCTGAAACAATTGTGTGTCTATTATATTCATGCTCACTAGTTTTTCTTTGTCAGTTTAGGTCAGTTAAGTTTACTCAAGTTGGGGTGTCTGTACGTCGTCTTGCCATCGCTGAAGCAGTTCTGTCAGAGTCAGTGGGTTCTTGCAGTACCGCAGACTATCATAGAATTTGATGTGCCTCCGGAAGATTCATTCAGTCAAATTCAGTCATAGTCGGGAGTTCGAAGGTCTCATGTATTTAGGCTGTCTTCGTCATCGTGAATATGCCTTACTATTCGTCGTATTACTCCATTTTGAAGCTTCTTTGCTGTTGATGCTGTTATGTATGTTAGCATTGGTAAGGCAGAGATTCGGCGATGTTAATAAATGATTTAGTCTTTAGGACTTGGTCCTAACCGAGCTAATCTTTTTGTAGCAGTGATCGGACAGTGTTAAATGCCTGTAGAGAGCTGTTTTTTCTTCTTTATTTGTGTGTTTTATTTTTTATATTGATAAGATAGTAGAGATGTTAATTATTTACAACTTTTTTTTTGTTGTACATAATTTAAGAAATTTCAATTTAATCTTTAATCTTAATTTGATTAATAAAAAATACCGCTTTTATCCCATCATATTTATTTTCATTAATGTGCCATAAATAAATTATAGTTAATTTCTTTGTCAATTCATTAGTTTCAGGACTTATAATAGGTCACAAATCAGATAAGTCACTCGATAACTCATTCCAACATTTTCATGTGCATATACATTAATACATACACATATGCATTTATATTTGTCGGTGTGAATGTGTGGGTGTGTGTGTATTTATACATATATACACTGACCCCAGTAAATTCGAATGACATCACTATACGAAATAGTACGGCTATAAACATGGTTAGAAACTGTGGATATTCTCTATTCCGAATACGACCATAAATATTAATACCCATGCAATTAATTCGGTATTAATTATTACTAAGGTAGGATTTTTAATGACTTGGTTTGATATAGGGTTATTCGCGGCAGGGCAATAAATAATTTAAAGCTGCCAATTGGCCTGAGTATCGGGCCGCAAAGGTAGCCACTAACCTAGGTCACCTTAAATTGATCAACGTTATTTTTAATTCAAATTTAGCTGCCGTAACATATTGTATCTTGTATAATAATTAACGAATTTAGTCACTATGTCTTACATTATTTAGTAAAATAATTTTAAAAAATCTGGTGCGCGCAACACACGACTTTCATTTACCTCCGTTGTTAAAATCAATTTAAAATTTTTTAAATGCATTTAAAGAAGGAAATAAATTGTTGGCGAATCAATTATTTTTAATTTTAATAGAAACATGTATTTTATTAAATAATCTATTATATTTTTATCAACAACACTTAGTAAGTTCTATCGGCTTTTTATCCATTAATTTTAAAAATTCCGTAAATTAGATAATATTTTTTCTTAAATCTTTAGCTATCCAACGGTATATTATACATCTATATTACTATTCTTGACTTTTCGTTTTCGCCCGGGAGTTACAATACACACACACACAGACTTTTTTGTGGGACTTGGTCATTTGGACTAAGATTCGACTTTGTCATTATAGGCACAAGGTTTGGAGTGTTAATAGGGATGCTGAAAACAAAAGCAGTAAATAATCATTGGACCACATTGGTACTCCTAATTCTAACAAATTCACGTTTCTTAGAAGTTATAAACAGCAATGTAATTATACTGTGTGATTAATTTTTTT
The DNA here is from genome assembly GCA_023052935.1 of Piezodorus guildinii. Classification (NCBI taxonomy): domain Eukaryota; kingdom Metazoa; phylum Arthropoda; class Insecta; order Hemiptera; family Pentatomidae; genus Piezodorus; species Piezodorus guildinii. Next base: position 35,884,813 of record CM041293.1, on the reverse strand, counting down.
AACTATTAATAGAATAAAAATTACTACACAAGTTAACAGTTGCGACTTGTTTTATGATATTATTGATAATTCGATGGTTTATATCTTCAAGGTTTTTTTTTTTTTATCACCATATACTTCGTACCATATACAGAGCACGTTTATTTATTTATTTTTTATATTTATATATATTCGTTTATTTTACAATTTGTCACAATGGACAATAATAATATTGATACAGGATTACATTCATACAATATTTAAAATATAAACAAAAGTAAAGTAAATTACATAAAATGAATCTAAAATAAATAATGGTATATAATAACAAAAAATATAAATTAAATAAATACTAGGTTAACAAGTAAATAAACAAAACATTAACACATTCATAATTACATACAATATTTACATTTATTAATTTAACGTCACTTTAGCAAGTGTGGCTAATCGGACGATGCTACAGTGGGAGTCCTAAATTTTTCCTATCCAGGTTTAATTGAAATAAGTATCTTTAACGAGTACCTTACATCGAACAGGCTCGGGACCACCTTTTTACGCCCCCTTTGAAGGCAGCATCGCTAAGTATTTTATACTCCCATTAAATAATCCTAGGACCACCTGCGGGTTTGAACCCGTGACCTTTGACATAGAAGGCTGTTATGCTAGTCAATATGCTACAGGTGATCCCTAAAGGACATTTAAAGAAGCTTTGCTTGATAATCACATTGAGCCAAGAATGTTTTTCTTATTTTTACATCTATCATTTTTTTTTTTTTTTTTTTTAATCCTTCGTAAGTCCTCAATGCTCCATATTTTGTCACGAATAAACTTATCCATAAAGACCTTAATGTTCCATATTTTACTAATTTAGTCCGAACCAGGTATCATTCCCACTCCACTCAAATCCACTGGTTTCCATTCTGTCTTCCTCCTCAATTCCTGATAGCCCTCCGACGCGTCTCAAAGTAAGATGGTCCTTCTAGTTTAGGATATTTGTAGAGTGCTGCCAATGGATGGTGTCTCTACATGTATTTCATGTCAATTTACCATATGTCCATCAGATTTACTTGATGTATTTTATATACAGTTGTAACTATCAATAAATATGTTTAAAATGAAATGAATGATAATTTTTTTTCACCACTTATTTCTCGCCTTCTTCCGCCATCCTCATCTTCTCTGTCATATTTACAGCCCCTTCACACATGATTCTCAGTTTAATATTATATAACTTTAAAATTGTTCGTGTAATAAAACCTTCATCATATTTCTTAATTTGATTTTTATTGATTTAAATATACTAATCCTCTTCAGGAGTTTGTGAGATCGAGTAGCAATAGTGCTGAAGACCTCAAGTCGCAAGACTTTCGGTGGAACGAGTTTCATGACTCAGGGACGCTCCGTACCTCCACATGTACTTGTTCCACATATATATCTCTAACTATACCCTATTATTTGCTAAATTTTTATAACTTTAATAATCCCTAGTTAATCAATAATATAATCTTCGTATATTTTCATTCCGATACTATCATTTTATGTTGTTTTTTCCATATTTTATTACTATTGTCTTATTATTCTAATCAATTTATTATTATTTTGTCTTTTCATTCTATAAGTTAGCTCGTTTTCTTGACTCTGGTTATACGGCTAATAGGACTTAAGGGGTCTTAAAACTTAAATTGAATATTTTTGATGTTCACATTCTCAAGGTTTTCTCTTATATTCCCTACAATCTGAGGTATATAACCTGTACTTTAGCTATATACAAATCCTTAAATTAAATTCAACACAGACTCCAAGTTGTTGCGAGTCAAAAAGTTCCGAACTTAACAAACAAAGACACCATTACAATGTTTACAGACTAAACAGGACACAATAAAGTTGGCCTTGCTCCAGCACACAGCTTAAAGTTTATTGCGCTGAGGAAGGCCAAGTTCTTTGGGAACATTACACTGTTAACTCCTGTAAATACTTTGTAGGCTTGGAAAATCCAGTTTAAATTCTATAACCTTCATTCTCTTCCCTAACACTAACTTTTATTGCTCACAGCGAAACGATCAAAAACAAAGTACATGCCAGAGAAAACAGGAACACCAGCATGTTTTCCAATGGATAACATTTCTAATAAAGATTGACATTAAAACATTATATTAAAGGAAAACGAGTTTTCATAAATAAAAAATCATGCAAAGTAAAAAAAAAGTTAAAGTTTCTTGCAATAGAATAGTACTAAGAAAATGTAGGGGTCAGATGTAGTGAAGTGGCTAGCATAGCAGCCTTTTATTCCAGAAGTCGCCGGTTCAAATCTGGCAGGCGATCTTAAGATTTTTTATTAGAAGTAATTCCCTCTTCGATGTCAGGTACTCGTTAATGATCCCAAATTTAGTACTCTCTTTTAGGTCTAGTACGATTAGACACAGTAGCATAAAAATGACGTAAAATGAATAATTAATGAAACAGCTAATTATTAAATAGAGAATTTTTAATGCCATCTACATATAGTGATCAAACCTACAGAGAATGTCACTATAAAATATTGGTAATGATACTATAAGCAATTTTCTTATCTTTATGTAACTATACAATTAAAGTCATTGTATCGCATCAGATCCAAATGAATGGAAGCCGTATATATATATATATATATATATATATAATATATATATATATTATATATATATATATATATATATATATATATTGTTACGGGCTACGGGGTGTGCGAAATGAACTACTCCAGTTTACAAATTACAAATGTTTATTAAATACAGAAAACACAAATACAAAGGGATTACTAACCACTATATTAACAATAATAATGGAATTACTAGCTTAACTACTAAACAGTCAACATATAAAATCAGGTATTCCTAACAAATAAACTACTTACGTAAATTTATACAATATGCTAGATTTATTCTAAAACTTACAACTATAAGTTATATATAAACTACAGTCTTCTAATTTCCCACCGACCGGTTATCACAATACTGACACACAGTTTCACTACACTGTCACACTGTCACGAACGGTTCACTGTCACTGTTCACTGATACATCACAGATGCTTGTTGAGCCGGATTAGGATTGACCCCCCCAGGCTTAGGGTACCGGTATTTGTACCACCGCCGAATCTTCTAGACCCGGGCGCAGGTAAGGCGGGTGGGCCTTTCCAGGCACTTCGAGGACTGTCCAGGTCCAGAAGTCTCTAGCCTCATCTAGGCCTCTCCAGGCGTGGTCCACCCGTCATTGTCTTGACCGTAGCACTAACCCCTCCTTAGACGTGCTCTGCCCCAGAGCACAGATTGCAGAAGCTGAGCGATGCTGATCTTCCTCCGATGTAGGTGTTTTGTCTTTCCAGAGGTTGAACGTGCATACCATTATGATGACTCCAGAGTTGGCGAACGTCTCTTCTACAATGTTCCTGACAATCCTCCACTCCAGGCCATCGTATCCACAACCCAACTTCGGGATGGCGAGCTTGGTGACACGCAGTTCCAGAAGCTTTCTCCGCAGGTCGTCAAGACTCCGGCGCAGTGTGTCGTATGTCGGCTTCTGCTCAGATGAACTCTTGGTAACCAAGTAAAACAGGTGCCGGCCTTCATGCTCTTGATGGAGAGCCTTCCCAACTCTTGGTCCCTGGCGTTCCAGCTCTTCAATTCCAGCGAACTTCTTCCTGAAGACCGTCGCAATCCCCGGGAATTCCTCAGATGTTCGGCGACGCAATGTGCTAGAGCATAGCCTATCGGTAACGAGAATATGTCCCTGTAAACTGTCTGCGTTACCCTACGGGAGTCTGGCGCCTTAGGATGGGGAATTAGGTCCTTGTCGGTGAGGTTCCTGACTTGCTGTTCCTCTGTAGGGCCATGGTTTCCCTTGTATGGGGCCAATCGGTTGAAATGGACTACCTTGGGTTTTCCTTTGGGCTGCTTCCTGATCCTATAGATGACATCATTAATCCTCTTGATGACCTCATACGGTCCGTCCCAGGAGTTTTGAAGTTTCGGTGAGTAGCCTTGCCTTCTTCGAGGATCGTGTAGCCAGACCAAGTCTCCAGGTTGAAAGCCACCTTTCTCTGCCTTGATGTCGTAACGCTCCTTCATTCTGTCACTTGCTCCCTGGATGTTTGTGCGAACCTTCTCGTGAATAGTGTTCATTCGCTTCCGTAGGTTCGTGACGTAGTCTTCTCCGGCGACCTCCTCATCAGGCTTGAAACCGAATTTCAGATCGCAAGGCAAGCGTAGTTCTCTGCCGAACACGACATTGGCGGGGGTCTGCCCTGTCGTTTCATTGACTGAACTACGATAGGCTAGCAGGAACAGATGAAGATATTGGTCCCAGTCTCGCTGATGGTCAGAAACTACCTTGGCCAAATATCGACCCATCGTCTTGTTCATGCGCTCTACCATGCCATCGGACTGAGGGTGAAGAGGCGTCGTCCTGGTCTTCCGTATTCCTAGAGCCTCGCACATCCTGGTGAAGACTGCCGACTCAAAGTTTCTTCCTTGGTCAGCGTGAAGTTCCATGGGCACCCCAAACCGACTGACGAGCTGCTTCACTAGAACATCTGCAACCGTGGCGGCCTCCTGATTCGGAAGGGCGTAAGCTTCCACCCACTTTGAAAAATAATCCATGGCCACGAGAATATATCGGTTGCCATTATCTGTCACAGGAAAAGGGCCAGCGATGTCTACCGCTATTCTCTCGAATGGTGCTCCTACGTTGTATTTCTTTATAGGTGCCTTCTTTTTCCTTATCGGTCCATTAGAGGCGGCACAAGTTGCACACCGCCGGCACCAATCTAACACATCGTCCTTGAGGTTTGCCCAGTAAAAGCGTTCACGAACCTTTTCTAATGTCCGGTGAACTCCAAGGTGGCCACCAGATGCTCCATCATGTAATTCCCTCAGTTTCGGGCACTTTAATCTTTGGTACGATGAGCTGTAGTCTCCGCTGATCTCCCTCTGTGTTCTCCAATGCTCGTTTCAGCAGACCTTTGTCCAGTAGAATGGAGTCCCATTGAGCCCAATAGGTTTTTATATTTTTCGACATTGGAGCAACATCCTGCCAGCTTGGTCTCCTTTGGCCTGATAGCTTCCATTCCCTTATTTGTTTCAAGTCCGGGTCCTCGTCCTGTTCCTTTGCCAGTTGTGTGTCCTGCCAACCGTCGGTAACGACCGTAGTCCGCAACACTGTTGCTTGCTTTTCTTCTTGTCGAGAACAATGCTTGCATTCTCCGTCACAGGGTCTCCTTAAGAGCGCATCCGCATTCCGGTGACTCGTTCCAGAACGATGAGCAGATTCGAAGTCATATTCCTGAAGGCGCTCGATCCACCGTGCAACTTGTCCCTCCGGTGACTTGAATCGCAGCAGCCACATTAGAGCTGCGTGGTCCGTTCTCAGTAGAAATCTTCTTCCATACAGGTATTTATGAAAGTGCTCTATGGACTTAACCACTGCCAGAAGCTCTTTCCTTGTGACACAGTAGTTGCGTTCTGGAGCTGACAGTGCTTTGCTGAAGTACCCAATAACCTTTTCTTCCCGTCTTGGAGTTGGGAAAGGACGCTTCCAATAGCAGTGTTGCTGGCATCTGTGTCAAGAATGAACTTGCCCTCGGGACGTGGATAGCTTAGAATAGGCGCACTACTCAATTTCTTCTTTAACTCCTCAAATGAAGCCTGACACTCGCGATCCCAAAGGAAAGTCCGTTTTTCCTCAGTGAGCCTGGTAAGAGGTTTTGCGATGTTGGCGAATCCTTTCACGTACCTCCTGTAGTAGGTGCAGAGCCCGAGGAAACTTCTCACTTGGTGCTTATCTCGAGGTGCTGGCCAATTGGTGATCGCTGTAATCTTCTCTGGGTCAACAGCAACTCCGTTGTCTGATACAACATGCCCCAGGTAGTTGACTTGCCTTCGGAAGAGATTGCACTTCTTCGGGTTCAGTTTTAGATTAGCTGCACGCAGCCGTTCGAAGACCCGCTCCAGATTCTCCAGATGGTGAGTGAAGGATTTTCCCAGTACAATGATGTCGTCCAAGTAAACCAGGCATATCTCCCAAGAAATGCCTCTTAAGACGCTTTCCATCAGCCTCTCGAACGTTGCAGGTGCATTGCAAAGCCCGAATGGCATTACCGTAAATTGCCAGAGGCCAGTGCCGATTGAAAATGCCGTCTTCTTCTTATCTTCCGGTGCCAATCCAACCTGCCAATATCCACTGCGGAGATCCAAGGTAGAAAATAGTTTGCAACCCTCTAGTGTGTCCAGCGTGTCGTCAATCCTTGGGAGTGGGTAACTGTCCTTCTTCGTGGCGTTGTTCGAAAGACGGTAATCTACGCAGAATCTTGTCGTCCCATCTTTCTTTTTCACCAGTACGACAGGAGACATCCATGGGCTACTCGAGGGCTCGATGACACCATCATTCGCCATATCCTTAATAATCTCCTCGGCATCCTTTCGTTTAGCTAGGGGCAGCCTCCTCGGGATCTGTCGGATGGGCTTTGTATCCCCGGTGTCAATTTTGTGCTGGACGATGTTCGTTCTACCCCGTGGTCCTGAGCTGATCTTGAAAATGTCCTGCCATCGGGTAATCAATCTCTTCACGATTTCGCTCTGTTCAGGCGAAAGTTCTCTGCATGCCTGGCCGTACATTCTCCGACTGGTGTTCCTCTCTTTAGTGTCACCGGGAAGCTGTTCAGATTCATCAGTCGGATTGGGGTGGTATGTCCGACCTTGATGATTGACCTTGCAACCAGAACACCGCGTCCGACTTCCTGCTCTTCGTGCTTCCCAGGTTCAAGTACAAGACATTGACCCTCCGGTAGTCGTCCATTGATCGTCCCATGCGTCAGAATTTGACTCCGTGCAGGTAAAGTGGTGTCTTCTAGTAGGAGTACTCGTGCATAGAGGTCCTTTCCCTGCCGAAGGATGACCTCTTCGTCTCCCAGCGTCATCACACCTCTCGACATGTCCAGCTTGATCCCGTATTTGACCGTCAAGTCCATGCCGAAGATGACTTCCTCGTCTATTTTCGCCACGAGAACGCGGTGCTCTAGACGTTGGCCCCCGATGAAGAAAGTGGCAACTGTCTCCCCGTAGACCTCGGCTGGCTGTCCTGTGGCTGTCCGTAACGCCCAAGTGGTAGGTGATATCTTCTTAGCGTTAACTGCCTTCGGGTTCAGTATTGTCATGGTTGCGCCGGTATCCAGCAGAAAACTCCGCAGCTGCCCGTTCACCATTCCATCCACATAAAAACTATTTGTCTTGCTCCCTATTGTCGCGATTCTCACGGCGACCCTGGGGCCTTCGATGCTACGGGTTGACAGTTGCCCCTTCCCATCAACCCTCCTTAGTTTTCCTGTGGCTTTTTCCGGCTTCCTGGTAGGACACTTGCTTCTGGGGTGTCCAAGTTGACCGCAGCTCCAACAGCGTATCTCATTTTTGCGTGTCCTGAGGGCTTCCAAAACCTTTGTTACTATGCCCTCGATGGTGGAGGCCGCGTTATGCTCCGCTTCTGCCGCTCGAACTCGTGCATGTCCACGGACTGACTGCCTGACAGCCTCGAATTCCATGGCCTGCGACAATGCATCGCCCAAAGTCTTAGGGCGTGCGAGTTTCCCTGCCTGTTGGGTTTCCGGGTCTCGAAGTCCATCCAGAAATTTGTCGATAGCCAAGCTCTCGTAGACGTCGTCGGTGACTGTTGGGTAGGCATTCCTCACTAGCCGGGCGATATCTGCTTCAAATTCCTGCAGCGTCTCGTTGGTCTTCTGGACCCTGTTCTTTATCTGGGAACGGTATAGTTGGTCCATGTGGCGATGGCCGAAACGCATCTCCAGTCTTCTCATCAGCTCACCGTAGTTGCACCGCTCCGACATGGGCATCCCCTGTAGCACTCCTAAGGCGTCTCCACGCAAGGCTAGGCACAACGCTGATGCTTGCGTCTCCTTTGACCACCCGTGGATCGAAGCCGCTGTCTCGAAGAGAGTCATGTAGTCCTCCCACGGCGTCTTCCCGTCGAACAATGGGATGGTGTTGTGTGTTGGTGGCATCCCAGCATTGGCGGAGGGAATGGTGTTGTGAGGGCTTCTCTCAGAGGGTTGGTCGGTGTCGATTGTCGGTGGGTTGCTCATACGTTGTTCTAGAGCTTCTATTCTTACCCTAAGTTCATTTTCTACTGAATCGACTTTTTCTCCTAATCTAGATTCTACATCAGCTAACTTATTATCTACACTTTCCATTAACTTAGTTTCTAAATTGCCTAACTTAGCCTCCAATGTATTTTTAACAGTACTTAATTCATTACCTAACTTCTTTTCTACATTACCTAACTCATTTTTAACAGTACTTAATTCATTACCTAACTTCTTTTCTACATTACCTAACTCATTTTTAACAGTACCTAATTCAGTTTTAAAAGTTGCAGACAACTTACTGAAATCATTTTCAAACGTAATCTCGTCTGGATTTTCCCCTGAATCAACAAAAAATTGGCGCAAGCGTTGTTGCAGTACTGATTTCGTTCCGGAAGTATCCAGATCTCGTTCTTCTAACTCCCGTCTTAAGTCTGCAACTTTTAAATCATTCAGTCTAACACTCTGAGAAGTCATTTTCCACACAGTAGCCCAATAATTACAAAAACAAGAAAACCAAAGTTATAACCATTTACAATGATCCCACTTCTGACACCAAATTGTTACGGGCTACGGGGTGTGCGAAATGAACTACTCCAGTTTACAAATTACAAATGTTTATTAAATACAGAAAACACAAATACAAAGGGATTACTAACCACTATATTAACAATAATAATGGAATTACTAGCTAACTACTAAACAGTCGACATATAAAATCATGTATTCACTACAACAAATTAACTACAAGTTTACTACAGTCTTCTAATTTCCCACCGACAGGTTATCACAATACTGACACACAGTTTCACTACACTGTCACACTGTCCCGAACGGTTCACTGTCACTGTTCACTGATACATCACAGATGCTTGTTGAGCCGGATTAGGACTGACCCCCCCAGGCTTAGGGGACCGGTATTTGTACCACCGCCGAATCTTCTAGACCCGGGCGCAGGTAAGGCGGGTGGGCCTTTCCAGGCACTTCGAGGACTGTCCAGGTCCAGAAGTCTCTAGCCTCATCTAGGCCCCTCCAGGCGTGGTCCACCCGTCATTGTCTTGACCGTAGCAATATATATTGTTTGATCAGTTCTCACATGTTGATAATTTAAGTTTGTGTTGTTCTTAGGTTTCAGTCAATGAATAAACAATTTTATCTATGCGACGTTTCGAGAATTTATTGTTCTCATAATCATGCCTTAACAGTGGAAAAAAAAAAAAAAAAAAAGAGTATAATATTAATATTATAAGAGTAATATTAATGTTATGTTTTTTTTCCACTGTTAAGGCATGATTATGAGAACAATAAATTCTCGAAACGTCGCATAGATAAAATTGTTTATATATATAATATATATATATATATATATATATATATATATATATATATATATTTTTTTTTTTTTTACAAAGATAATAAATACTGGTCTAAGTATTTGATAAATTTATTTATTCGTATATCTTACAATTTGTCCCAATTGACAATAATAATATTGCTACAGTATCACATTCATACAATATAAACAAAAGGAAAGTCAAATTACATAAATTGATACCAAAATAAATAAACGTCTGGTCTAAGTAATAGAAAAAGTTTTATTTAGATTTTAGAGAAACATCTAGGTTTCAGTTAAAAGTAAAAATTATTTATGGTTTTTAATTATATGTTTTAGTCACAATTTATTTATTACACATTATTTTTTCTCAAATTTTATAACGATTTATTTCCATATATGTCAATTTGCATAGATTATAATGAAATCGTCAAGAATATTATGTTTCGTAATTAAGTTATATTTAGAAATCTGAAGAAACCAGTTTAAAAGCATCAAGATATATTATTAATTATATAAAAAGATTAAATATTATTAGTTGCCTTTTTTTATTTTAGAAAGACTTGCTAAAAAAGATGACTCTATTTCTCGCTACTTATAACGATTTCATTAAATCCAAAGAGAAATATCAAAGTATTAATAAAATTTCCAATGTTTTCCCAGAATTTTCAGAAGTTGTTACTGGAAAAAAAGCAAATAGAAATGATTTTATATAAAACATCTTTTAAAATTAAAGACCAAAGTTAAAGGTTTTCCAAGGTAAGAAAATTGAACGTTCAGATTTATATTTTATAATCCTAATTTACTTTTGCAGAAAGGCAAAGAAATACTTAATGTGGCAAGGCTCTGGTATTTTATTTATTTATGTATAATTAATTAATTTTTTTAAAAGTCGACCGTACAGGATAGAACTGACATTTTTTCTCTGATTAAATGGTGAAAAGATTACTTCTAATGTACTACATTCAATGATAAAATTTAAACAGTTTTTTTTATTATGATTATGCTATTGTATTCTTCTAATGTTCACACGAAAACATAGGTAAGCATGGGAGTGCAAACTGAATGCACTTACAGCCTGAAACTGCACTAATCTAATAAAAAAGCTTAGGGATGTGTAAACTTTCTCTCTATAATTAACAATTAAGTTCTGAACTCTTAAGTTGTCTTCTTGAGTTACAAATTATATAAAAAAAAAAAAAAAAAAACCTGTACCACTACAACCGATGAAGGGTCTAGGGCTCATATAGAGATTCGTACTGTTTCTAGGCCAACGGCAGTGCAATGAGGTGATTAGGCCTTAATTACGCTCAGCCGCCAGGTTTTTCCCCAATTAATTTGGGTACCCACTTTATAGAGGCTGGGTCTGCCCCAGGAGGGTCTCCATACCCTAGGGTCGCACCCCGACTGAATTAACAGAATAAATAATATTTCTGCCACAGCCGGGATTCGAACCCAGGACCCGGAGCACAGCAGACTAGTGCTCTAGCCACTAGACCACGCCGCTCCTTTACGAATTATATAGTCCTAAAAAAATCAAATTATGAGAAGTAAAAGAAGTCACTTATAACTTATACGATGTGTATATTGAGCTTTTCAGTCTGGCATAACATTCAAAAATGTTTAACATTACACCAGTTTTGCAGAAGGGTTATTAATTAACTGATAATATTGTTCTAAGCAGTCGAGATTTCTAAAGAATGAAACGATTTGGGAGGAGGTTAATAGCTGAAAGGCAGTTTAGACGAGCCAACCACCTCTGGAAAACCAGCAAGGGATCTTGAGAAATCGTAGTCATACCCTTGATGTGGCCTTGCTCATCAGTAGGGAAACCAATACACAGAAATTAAAACCCCGAGAAATTGAAACGTCAAAACAGGAGCAGTGGTTCTGTCCTTGTCAAGTATCTCCTCATTCTATAAAACCTTTTATCAAATATCAAACAAAGAAATAAAAAATATCTTAGTTATTAGAACTATCTCTTCTTTATACATTTATTTATTATTACATAGATAAATTGCTAATTCGTATTAAAATAGCACATTTTTTTCTTCCCAATCTTTTTTATTTTCATTGATACACAAATTGTCATAAGTGGTAGTCAACGTTTCGGGGCCTTTTTCCTATTTTCAAGACTAAATTTTTTTTTTTAACATTTTGCTTTAGTTACATTTCATTAATTTTTTTTTCATAATCTATATTTAAATTCAATTTACCTTTTTCTTTATCTGTACATTCTAATATTCTATGGCACACAGCTGCGTCAGCATGTAAGGTTGACTATTAGCTGACTGTTGTTGACATTTTTCTATGGAAATTCAATTAATGAATTATTTATTAGTTTCACCTATTTTTTATCTGTAACTGTATTTGGAAATTCTTTAATCGATTTTAATAACGGCCGTAAGTAAAAGTCGAGTGATGCCCGCACCAGATTTTTCACATAGGTTTTCGGTTAGTTCTAAAATTATACCTTTATAATAAACATGTTCATATAAATAGATATTATATACATTTTAGAAATAGTTAGGTATATTTAATGAGCATTACCACCATCATTCTTAGACGCATGTAAATACATGCCCGTAAATGATGCCCACGTTAAAACGAAAGGATTCCTTCGATTCCAACCCTGTTAATAAAGTCGTTAGTAACAAAAACTCGGAAAGAAGGGAAGAATAGTAAAGGTATTAGGAGCACAGGACAGTTTGAAAGGGGATGTGTTTGAGCTGGCGCCTCTAAACCAATAGACACCCTCTCCCTTCCTGTTTTCTTTCTCACTTTACTATCCTCAGTCAACTGGTCACTATCCTATTATTTTATTTAGCTAGAGTAATTGAGTCGATTAGTGTAACTAGCTTATCTTCAAGAGAATTGTTATATCTGCTCAGTATATAAATATAAACTCATCAAACAGATGCTAGAAATGCTTTTATAATTATTATGTTGGAGATGACTGAATAATCTTTAATTACACATTCACGCTCAAAAGTTTAAAAAAATATATCGTTTAGCGTAGCTCAGAAAAAATTGGATTAAATATTGGGTTGTTTCACATGAAATGTCCGTTTTTATAGTTTCTGAAATACATAAAGGATTTTGCAGGTCTCTGTTGTTTTCTTCCGAATGTTTACATATTTAAAGTAAACAGTTACTAATCATCTACCTTCGTATTATAAACATTAGCTTCCCAATCAATTACCCACTTTTTAGTTTACCTCCAATTATGAACATGGAAACACGCGATTTTCGAGTAATATTTTTGTACGAGTTTAAACGCAACCATTCAGCAGCTGAGGCCGCTAGAAATATTTGCAAGGCGTTTGGGTTTTCAGCTGGGGATACCGACATGGAAAACTTGCCCCGAGGAAGACGATGTCCTCATACAGTAGAAGGACACCCCTACCAAACAGTTAAAGTACTCTCAGCACAACTAAATGCAAGTGTATCTACCGTTTCCAGACATTTAAAGTGTTTGGGAAAGTAAAAAAGCTCGATACACGGGTACCTCATGATCTCACTGAGCGGCAGCAAGACCCCATCTTTCAAAACATACTGTGCAAAAATTGAATGAACTGGGCCACGAAGATCTTCCGCACCCACCATATTCTCCTGACTTGTCTCCGACAGATTACCACCTGTTCAGGAATTTAGTCTTACTTCAAAGCTCTGAGTTTTTCAGTCCGGGGATAAAAAAGTTGGTGTCACATTGGAAAAATATGTAGAAAAAAAAGGCAAATACTTCGAATAAAATTATCATGTTTTCATATCGTATTTGATTTTATATAAAAATCCTTTACCTTGAAAACGGACATTTCATGTGACACAAACCAATACATTTTTTTCCTACTGCTATATATTCCTTCAGTTTTTCATTTCTAAAGCGATTTTATCGCAACAGGTGATGTGTTTAGGGATGGTTAGTGTTGTAATTATTAAGTCATTCATATCCTTAAAAAATATTTTAATGTATTTGTAAACTGAGACTTAATACTAAAGCTATATAGTAGGTTTATGGCTGTGAAAGAGCGTGTGTACATGTTCTGCAACATCTATAAAAAGTTACCCAAGGTTGCCCCAAAATGACATCATTATTACATTTAATGATGTCGTTTAGGCAACGATTTCTATTAACTTTTATGGGTATACATATATATGCATATCCCCCACTCACCATGGAGCTACAGCCCTCCTCAATCCTATTCCATTCTTCTCTATTCTGGGCCAGTCTCCTCCATCCTCTGATTCTTATTTCTCCCGATACTCTCTCCATACTGTCCAATCACCTCAATCGTGGACGTCCCCTAATTCTTTTTCCTCCACATGTCCAAGCCACTTCAACTGACTCTTTCTGACAAAGGGAACCAGATCTGGTTCTTGAAACATTTCTTTCAGCTCCTCATTCTTTCTTATTCTCCAGTTGCCGTTTTCGCAGACATGCCCATATATTCTTCTTAGTAATTTCCTTTCCCAAACTTTTAGTATTCTTTCACTGTCTTTTGAAAGTACCCAATCCTCACAGCCATATGACACAACCATGATTGTTTTATATAATATGACCTTAGCTGTGTTGGTGAGGCATCTGAATTTTAGGGCTTTTGAAGAGCATAATAGCACTTGTTCAGCAGCTAATCTTGAATTGATTTCTTCTTGGTGCTTTGACGTTGCAAGAGCACCCAAATATTTAAACTAATTTACCATCTTGAAAGTATGGCTTCCAAATTTGACCATTTCTTCTCTATTATCTTGATGACTTCATACAGACTGTCTTTTCATCGCTTTTATCCCATAAATAAGTTATAGATTAATAAGTTCATGAATATATAAATATATATATGTATATATTCAGATATATAACAGGTACCCTCCTCTGACAATGGATAAGAGGTGTTTAAGGATACACGTCAGATACTGTTCTGCCAATTTCTGTTCTGATACTGAACCAGTACAGTAGGTAAACAATAAAACCACAATACAGTGTCTTACAACAATGAGCTGTCAATAAATACACACCTACTATTTAGTTGCATGTACTTATTCAACTTTACGAACATAACGAAAAAACCAACGTACGGTAGCGTCTGAAATGTCAACAATTAGCTTTATGAGAGATCTGCTTCCCTTCCTAGTGGGACTACGCCACTAAAAGGTGCTCCCGAGTGCATACTTTCTAGTTTACATAATAGTAAATTCATGACTGTCTCATTCTACAATCATATTAGAAGAGGGTCAAGGTTTTATATTCCACTAGCCCCACAAAAACTATTTGTACAATATCAAGTTATTGATATGGTTGAAAAAAAAAGGTGAAAGGAAATATAGAAAAAAAAACTGTCCTTATACATACATTCCTAAAGCAAATATTCAATACCTGCATTCTCCCATCTTTTATTTTAGGTCCCTTACTAAAGCTCAGGAAAGAAGAATTAACGTTTGGCAAAGATGAATGGAGAGGAGCATGAAAAATGTTAATTTAAGACATGAATATAAAAATACGACTCTGAGAGAGGCCACTTTGGGTTATATAAAATGGGAATGGGCTAGCCATTTAATGCAAATAAAGGAGCCCAGGTAGAGCAAGACAATTACCGAATGCACACCTCTTGGAAAGAAACGCAAGCAAGGAGGGCAACTCAAGAGATGGTCGGACGAAATTAAAAAACAAGAACGAATATCTTGGCACAGAATAACAGAATACCGAAAATATTGGGAATCAAAATGCAAAGAAAATGCAAACAAGGAGCGAACTCATAACCCAGAAGGTACGGCTGGTCACCGATCAAAACTAATCCTCCTTCAGGAGGTGCCTACACATCGGTAGAAACTCATTTATTTTTTATTTAAACATAAAATATTATTTAAACGAGTTTTTTTTTTTGTAATTTTCTTTAAAAAGTTCTTAGTAATTTTATTGAAAAAGTTGTATACAATATTTGGTCAAATATTATTTATTTTTTTAATTGTCAACTATTAAAAAATACAAATAAACATTTACAAACTTTGTGTATCAACAAAATTGTAAATAGGTGTAAATAAAGCCTTATCTTATCTTACATACATTCTTGAAACCTGAGGCAAAAGGGTTTTTAGCATAGATGCTGAACCTGGCGGATGGTGAAGAGACCATCGCTAATTAGCCTAGAGACTACTACCTCGGATGGAAACGGCTCTTGAAAGGAAAACAAGAGCTGAATAGGAAGGATGAGGAAGGAAGGTTCTCGTGTAAAACCTTTTTAATCATTTGGATCATGAAAAGGCCGCTGATAGTTTCTGATGGAATGGTAAACTTTGTCCAACTCGTTAAGTCGCCCCCCCTCCCCCTCCCCCGACCATCCAATTCTAAGACGTGATCTGGTTAGCTCTCAACTTTATAACAGGGATCTCCTATTCACAGTTTGCACCCTCAGCCTCCCTAGTTTGGATTATACTTCCACCTCAAACCTTGTAAATGTCTAACGGCTTCACTCCTATAACATCGGTTTGAATATACGCATAATTTTATAATGGAGTAAAAGCAACTATTTTTCAAACTTTAGCTTTTTTTTATTTATTTGGCACAACAGACCTTCAGACCGCACCGTATGGTTTCCTAAGATTCTCGATTTTATTTTATAGGGTCCAGTCATCACTCTCAAAGGCTATTTTTGTGGGTGGTCACCAGTTGACTGACGGGTCTTGCATAACCGGAGAGACGTTGTGAGTGAATCTTCACTTAATATGTGAATAAGCTAACCCTTTTATTAACTAGCTACACAGCCACTGGGGGCTTTTCTATTATCTTTGAATAATCTAATCTTATATTTTTAACTATGTATTAGATTATTCAAAGACTGATCGTGAACCGACTAGTAGGCGTTCGAGAGGTAGACCGCGGCATAGGTGATTTAGAAGATTGTATTGTTGTAAAGAAACTGAGTAAAGTAAAATTACATAAAGTTAGAATAATAATAAAAATAAAATATAATGTATGTCATATGCTAATGACCCTCTTTAGGTAGATGCATGTAATAAATAAATAAAAATAAAATAATGGTAAAATTAAACACAAAAAAAATCAATTAAAAAAACAGAAGGTTAACTGATAACTGAAAAAATTCCAGTTCTGGGATACGCCGATGATTTGGTACTGCTTGGCGAAGACACGGAAAATAAACAACTTATTACAAATGCGTTAATAAAAACCGTTAAAGACATAGGACTCGAAATAAATACTGATAAGACGAAATACATGATAAGTAGCAGAAACGGTGAGGATCTCGGTGATATTGAAGTATCAGGACATACTTTTAAATCCGTAGAGAAATTTAAGTATTTAGGCTCAATGATAACATGAAAAAATGAAATCCAGGAGGAAATAAAGTCCCGGTTAAAGACGGGGAATGTGTGTGATGATTCAGTTGCGAAATTATATAGCACGCGGCTTCTGCCTAAAAAATTAAAGGTTAGAATTTATAAAACTATTATTCTTCCAACGGTTCTTTACGAATGTGAAACGTGTCCGCTTACTCTAAAGGATGAACAACGTCTTAAGGTTTTTAAAAATAAGGTACTTTCTAAAATATTTGGTCCTTACAGAGATAAAGCTACTGGAGAGTTAGTTTAGAAGGTTGCGCAACGCACCATTGTGTAGCTTGTACTATATGAATATAATTGAGTTGAAAGCATCGCGGAGACTCAAATGGGCGAAAGGTAGGCCGAAGCGTCGATGGGAGGATTGCGTTAAGGCTGATCTCGGGTGCTTGAACAGTGATCATTGGAAGAGTCTGTGTATTTGGTATTATCCATTTGGCGATATCGCCATCGAACCTTCGGGTTCAATAAGCCTAATATAATTACTATTATTATTATTAACTAATAAATGAACAGTTAAAAAGTACGCGTATTTATACACAGTATTTACAAGTTATTTTATCATATAAGTAAAGTAAATAATATGTTGGTGAATAATGATCATTTTTATGTGAACATTTAAAGAGCCCTATGTGGCGAGTTCTTAGGTTTTGTAATTAGTTACTCTTTCTTCGTATGTTGTACAAAATATAAGGCATTTTTCTAATTAATTAATTATTTAAACGAAATTAAATTAATTATTGATTAATAGATTTTACGAAACATTGAATATAGAATGTGCATATTAAAAAAAAAAAGAGCATATGGGAATAGAATAGTTTTTCAATTCTTTTACATCCAAGTGACAAAGTGATTGCGATTAAGGACGAAATAAAAGATGGGAAAGAAAGTTTTCTAATTATGAGCCTCTTTTAGTTTAGTCCTAATGAGATAAGTTTTTCTTTATGAACCCCATGTTTGAAGGCTTAGTCATAAAATTCTTCATTTCAACAAAAATATGACAAAGATTGTTTCCAGTTAATTTTAATGAAACCCCCTCCGGCCCCGCAACTTATGATTTAGTGCCGTGATAAGCGGCTTTTAGTAAATACCGGACCGAGGCAAATTAATATTTCGTATCTCAGTTTTTTTTTTGATTTTTGTTATGTATTTTATTTATTTAGTTTTATCGGAAATACGTTTAACTAACATTTGAAAACACTCTGAACATATAGTGAGGTTAAAAAGTATTCGGAATTCGTATTTCTTTTCATTTAATAAGTACATTTCACAACTATGAATTTATATAATTCTTTTTTACTCATAAATCTTTAAAAGAGATTCCCATAAAGGAAAATCACTAACCAGATAACCGAAAACTTTATTTTTTTTTAAATATCCAATTAATGATGTAAAATTACAAAATCATTCGGTGTCAAAAGTATTCGGAAATCGTAATATCCTGCTGTTTAATGGTTTCAAATATTCATATTATTCACAATATTCGACAGAATTTTATGTTTTAAACAATTCTTCTACCTCATGTAACATTATCCAACCTTAGAAAGCATTTTTTTTTTAATAAGGCCCTAAAATAAAAACGCCATGATCAAACAACGGCTTCGAATAATTTAAAAAAAAATAGTTGAAAAATTAAGAAATATCGATAAGAATATGTAGATGGCTATGTATAGTGTTGATAATTCAATAATAAAAAATAAAGCAAAATTTGAGCGTCCAAAAACTATTAAATGTTAAAACTGAAAGACGATTATTCATCAAATAAGAAAACAATACCTCAAATGAGTAAACCTGAGCTTATTTCTAAATTTTAGAACTTCTGGATACACAATAAGTGTTTCAACTGTTAGCCACGTTATAAAAATATATGACGAAAAGAAAAACATGGTACAGGAAGTATGAAAATGTATTTCATTAGACAAGGTAATTAGGAATAGGCTGAATGTTGATAACAGTTTTTAGGAGAAGGTTGATTAATTAAAATGTTTACAGATGACTCCTTTACTAAAATAAATGGTTCTTATGAAAAAATTACGGATTAGAGGAAACCAAATGAAGAATTTAGTATGCCATAGTAAACACCTTAAGCGGTCTGTGATAGGCAGGTCTGTTTTTCTTTAAAAGAGTTTAATAACATTGGATTCATGGACAGAATTATTAAATGCTCGTGTATTTTAATATGAAAACACAAATTAAAAGTAGAAGAAAATGACGAATAAATTAAATTTTAACATATGCGCGACCATGATTCTGGACATATGCCTATACGTTATCTATTCGGATTTAATTGCTGCAAAATTTTCGAAATGTTATCGAATTCCCCTTCCATTTTTTCTTTCAAATGTAATCAGCTATTTGTGGGTCCTGCTAAAAAGGAAAATCAGGAAATACTATATTCAAAATGAAAATGGCCTCAAAAATAATGTGCTTGAGTGGGGTAATATTTCACACTAAACAATCAATTAATTAGCAGAATTAATTTCTAGTAGGCTAAAATGTATAATTATACAAAAGGTTCTACCAACTGTATGTTTATTTATGATCAATGCAAAAAAAAAAAAAAAATATATATATTATATATATATATATATCGGAATGAAAAGATGATAAGTCGGTTCGCTTCGTTGACACTTTAAAAATATCAGAACTGAATGTCTTCATTGAATGGGGAATTGGTTTCTGGATTAGGAGGATAGAGTGGAGAAGATTTCTACCTCTTCCAGTTTTTGGTATAGAAATTGGATTCGTTTTTGTATAATCTATATTAGTTTTTTTTCTAACTAAAATATCTGAAATGGAATATATATAGTGACTAATATGTTTGCCTTTTAAATTAAATTTCAATCCTCTCTAGTATAATTAATTATAATTATATAATAATAAAGTTGTAGCATCGTAGTAGCTCATTTGAGTAAGCTAAGTTGTTAGGATGGTGAAGGACGAAATCGAAAAGTTGATTGGAGATGATAAAGCCGAAGCGTAGGTGAGGATTGTGTTAAGTTGTGTCTCGACTATTTGGTTTTGGACGGTAGTCATTTGATTTAATTTTGAAAGCAAAGAATGATAGTGTCGTTATCGAACCTACGGGTTTGCTGAGCCTAGTATTATTAACTTTTAATGATAAGCATTCATACAATTATTTGAAGGGGTCACCTATGGTGCAGTGGCAGATAGCTTTAGGACTTTTTAAGAGAGTATGAATTCCTCGGTTATGTTGTTTTTCGGAGAGGACATAAAATGGTGGTCCTGAGCCTGCGCGACGCTCTGAGATTCCTAATTAGACTTGGATAGGCAAATGAGACGATTTCCAAAAGGCACTATATCCATTCTAGTAAATTTTACAGAGTGCGCGAAAAAAAATGTTGCTATATTAAACCAGGTAATTTATTACTTTTTGCATTAAAATATAGAATTTTTTTTTTTTACTATATTAATAACACCATACTAAAGTTATAAAATGAAATGTTTTAGTACGACCTTGGAACGAAACTAAATATGCAATTAATAACTTTCGAATACAATAGCATTTCTAAATCCCCTTTTAAAGGACATAAAAGTTCAATCGATAAAATCGAATAGAAGATTCATATAAACTAAATTATGAGAATAAAAATATGTCAAAATATTAATCTAGTAAAAATGTCCAAGAGTACCTTTTGGAAATCAAAGTTTCAAATTTAGGATTCCCAATGCACCATCGTCCGATTATCGATGTCGATATCGAGTTGTATGAAGTGAGGTTAAATGAATTAAAAAATATTTGTAAATTAGAATTGATTATTCCCAATTATTATTTAATTATAATTTTTTATATTGTTTTATAAATACATCATATTGCATAATCCATTTGCAGATTTTCGAACATACATATTATCTTCCATAACGTTTCTGTCTCCCTAAAAATGGAATTTTGCTAACCTCAAGATAAACATTTATCTCTTGATGATAAAAGATTTTTTTTTGTTCAATAAGTCTAATTTACCTGCTTTGAACCAATTCCATCATTATAAATGTAACTTGTTCTGGAGAAGAATTATTATTTTTATTTGTGAAAAGTTATAATTATGTATGAGTTTATTAAAGTAAATTTAACTTAAAACGCGTTGAATTTACATGCATTATCCATTTATATAATTAATGATATATTCTTAATTTAATTCCTGTATCCATATGGGTTTTCTTCATGTGTCTAAAATTTTTGATAACAATCTTTTTAAAATTTCGGAACCATATTAAGTTTTCGTATTTATATTATTATTAGTTCTTTTAAGATGAATAGAGCCAATGAATTTCAATTAAACAATTTCATAGCTAACGTAAATTCTTTGGCATGTTTTGAAGAGCTCAGTATTGGTGGCTTATTTATAGTATAGTAGGTTCTCTGGGAACTAAGATTTTAAACTTCAATTCTTTAGGGGAGATCATTTTGGATGTCGCTTTCGATTGTTTTTGTCGATCGAAAAGCCAAAGAATACCATCGTAACTTATCATTCAAAATATATCTTCAGACTTCATTAAAATTTGTATGTAGATGCAAAGAATTTTCGATATTAGCAGTCATATCTTTGTTTTCAAGCTAATGGCTCCTATTTATCGAAAGGAAACGCATATAAATAAAACACTTAAATAATTTTTCGATCCCTTGTCAAAGAAGACGGATGGCTACCCCGAGAAGGATTCCGTACTCCCACATCCACGTCAAATCGCGACAGTGCCTCTCCCTTGGAATAGCCCTATCAGTCACCACTCCAGGTAATGCTCATTCCACCTTGGCGAGCTCTAATAAATATTTATGCGAGGAACAAATCAGAAAGATATTGCTTGCCATTAGTTGTACTCCGTAGCCGATTTAAGATGGGCAAAATAGCTTTCGCCAATCGCACGCTCGTCCACCAGACATGCTAATAAGTCCGAAGGTTGGCTCGACCAAGATATCCGCAATCATTACGAATACAAAAAGTTGACTTTTGATAAATAGCCTAGGGTTGGAACTGAATGCTTTGAGATCCATATGTAAGGCAATGAGAGACCATTTATAAAGTCTTTTATAATTCTCAATGTGTTGAGGGGATTATTATTATTTTGTTATTTAATGGGGTCTATGCAAAAAAAAAGTTTGTATGAAATATGAATAATATCCAAAATATAGTACACTAACTGCTGATTTTTTGCCCTTGGTATCCTGATTCTAATCCTTTTTCAATTGTGAGATAAGGCAGGAGTTCAAACCAACGAACTTCTTAAAACATTTCTTTAGTTTGACTAGAGGTGAGAGGAAGAGCATTTTCTTATTAGATTAAAACTACTTTGTGGTTGATCAAAGCACAATAACGCTTTGACAAGTTACGACGTACAATCTCTCCATTTGTTACCAATAGATTTCAAAATTAATAGAGTATCAATCAGAAACAAATTAAAAAAAAAATAACACCTTCAAATTTTCCGAAAACGCAAAACATGGAATTTGTTTTTTAAATTGCTCCTTGCAGCTACCGAAAAATCAGTTTGCCTGCGATCTAGTCACAGCTTTACTAGGATTACGCCAATAAATCCCGTTGTCATTACAGCTGATAATCTTCTGGTAAAATTACTTATCAGAAGGGTTTTCAATAAATTTTCACAAATTTCTAACAGCTGATTGCTGAGAGTAAGTTCGTGAAGGGCAAGTCATGGAGATGGCGACTGACAGTATCTTTCGACACACCACAACAAACATCTTTCTACAAAACCTCATCAAAATCTATTAAAAGTCACCCGAAACCCTTCTTCTAATCTAACGTCGTATCTCCACCGCTACATTGTTTTTAAACCAACTTCGTTAGCGTTAGCGCTAGTCATTAAAAATATTATTAGTCGTAGGACTGCTGATATTCCTACACATCCTGATACCTTTCTGGCAACTTTTGCAGACGACACCTACATCCTATCATCAGTTCCGACCCTGAAACAGCATCCTTAAACCTTCAGAGACACCTTTTCCTTATCGAACACTGGTGTAATAACTGGCGTGTAAAGGTGAACGAAGCCAAATGTAAACACATAACCTTTACTCTTAGACGAAAATCCTGTCCGCCAGTTTATTTCAACTCATTACCAATTCCTCTCTCAGATACAGTCCGGTATCTTGGCATACTGTTAGACAAAAGACTGACTTGGAACCCACATACAAGACTTAAAAGACAAGAACTCAACCGACGATTCGGACAGTTATACCGACTACTCAACAGAAAATATGAACTTACAGTTGACAACAAATTATTAATCTACAAGGCAATACTGAAGCCTACGGACTTGAACTGTGGGGGACAGCTAAACGTACTAACATCAAACGTATTCAATCCTTTCAATCCAAAGTCCTCCATACAATAGTAAATTCTCCTTATTATGTCTCCAACTATACCTTGCACCACGACCTTAATGTTCCATTTATTTCAGACCTAATTCCATCCAAATTTTCCGAATTCCACCAGAACCTCATTCATCATCCTAATCCTCTAGCTCAATCCCTATCCAGCTCCACTTATCCATACAACCCATCTAGAAGGTTGAAACGACAGTGGCCCCGCGACCTTTTGTAAATATATTGGAGTTCTAGCACTGGCTAGATTCTCCACTCAATGTGATGTATGTATGAGTGTGTGTATGTGTATATAGGTATAAGTGAATTCTTGACTTTATTGTATTGATTCATTATTGTGTATATATTTTATTGTAATTTTATGCTGTGTAAATATTGTATGAATGATATCTTTCACCACTAATATTGATTTCCAAATTGAGACAGATTGTAATTTTACTCAATAAAAATTGTTGTTGAATTTAAAATTAGTCGTAGGAAACTGCCAGGTTTCCTCTTTGAAACAAATAAATAAACTGAGGTTTTTTTTTCGAAAGTCGAATGGTGTTAGAGAATGCTTTTATTAATTAGTAATTTTATTAAGTATTAAATATAAAAAAAAAAAAATTATTATAATTGTAATTTGTTTGAGTAACTAAATGTATTGATAGGTTATTTTTAAATAAAATGATCCATTTTCACTCAACACTTCTTTATTTTTTTTCTTTCTCCCTACGGTTCGGCCTTTGCCATTTTCAAAACTTCTTTAATCATTCTTTTATATTACACATAAATAAAATACATTTTGTCGCATTAAAAAAAAAAAAATCTATTACAGGCTGAACTAGCCTTGTCAGCTTAGCTTGTTATTATTAACAGTTGAGTGGAAATGGATTATTTTAATTAAAAATAACCTAGCAATGAATACAATGTTTACAGTCCTTTGAAATCTTGACTTTGATAAAACGGCCATTTTTATATTTTTATTACCCTATTACTTTTTACGTTTCCTGTATAGTTGATGTTTCGATTAACTTGGGAATACAATACTATTGTGTTAACCAGAAGTGTCCAACCCTATTACGATGCGTGCCACAACAAGTCGTAAAATAACACTCCCTTGTCCCCTATACGGTTCCATCTAAACGATAATCATTTCTATTACGCGCTTGTTTTAAAAATCTTTTTTCCTTCTATAAATTTCAAGAGTAATTCTATTTGCATAACAAACATTTCAGCTATTTTTAAATAACGTTAAAAAGGTACTTCTGTTAAGAATTATATCCTAAACGTAAATATTTGTCTAAAGGTTAGTTCAACCTTTAAGAAAAAATATAAATAATTGATAAATATTTGTTGTTGAGATTGTAATTTCTTAGAATACAGTATGTAGTTGTGATTTGGGTTGAGGTCCTCTGGTGTAAACTAATTTAATTCTTCGTCAGGTTTAGCAAATATACAGTAAAAATAATCTAATAATAAATCTCTCATCACAGTTCGGTTAAAGTATTACTACAATTACAGAATAATGCAGTTAAGAAGTAAAATCCTTCCGGTTGAATTTAATATTTATAATTTATGAAATATGAAATGATAATTATAACTCTGTATTCAGTGACAATCTTAGATGGTGACTAAAATTATCTTTCGGCACAGCACACTCCCTGGCAAGTTCGCGATTATTGCAGACCGAATATACCCAACAGCTTCATACAAAACCTCATCAATATCATTAACACTCGCCCGGTGTCCTTGCTCCTTGCCAACGTCGTATCACCACTACTAAATTTTTCAAACCAAGGCCGTGCAGTGCGTTTGCCAAGTTACTAAAGGTTAGTTCAACCTTTAAGAAAGTATATATAGTATATATATACTTTGTAACTACGTTATTTTCGAATATAAAAAAAAAACGAATTCTTTACTGTTTAAACCAAAAAACCGCGAATAATTATATAAATGAGAAAAAAGAAAAGGAAAAAAATTGAAATTTCGCTTCTACATACGCTTGTGACTACGTTATGTTCGAAGATGGAAAAAAAATTCATTATTGTTTTTTAAACAAATAACCGCGAATAATTCTATAAATGAGAAAAAGAAAAGGAAAAATTGAAATCTCGCTTATAAATACGCTTGTAACTACGTTATTTTCGCAGATAGAAAAAAAAAAATCATTATTGTTTTTTAAACAAATAACCGCGAATAATTACATGAAAGAGAAAAAAGAAAAGGAAAAAATTGGAAATTTGAAAATCTCGCTTTATTTACGCTTGTAACAAAGTTATTTTCGAAGATAGAAAAAAAAATCATTACTGTTTAAACCAAAAAACCGTGAATAATTATATAAATGAGAAAAAAGAAAAGGAAAAACATTTATATTTTCACATAAATATGCTTATAACTCAGTTATTTTTGAAGATGTGTATGAGAAAAGTGTGTATGGAGTTTAAGAATCAATAAAGCACGATAATAAAAAAAAAATATATTACATGTCAATAACACAATGAAAATTAATAGAAACTTTATTAGCATCAAAACAATTATCTTGAACTAATGATTTACATTATACACTCGGTAACGAAAAACTAAACTTTGCCATTTACAAGTAGATAGCAAATCACGGTTCCAGGAGATCCCAGTGCTATTCTCCAAAAACATTTTGGACCAAATGAAAAAAGAATCATTGAATTTGGTTTACAACTAGCTTAGATATTGCGTTTTTAAATCAGTGGTAGTGTTATGATATGATGCTTTGAATTAGTGCTTTTCATATCACTTAATTACCTATAAACAGTTATGCACTAATATTGTTATTTGGAAATAATAAACTATTGTGTAATAATTTGCAGCGTTGTTTTTTTCCTTTTTAATGCCTTAAAATAACGAGAATTGTGTTCGAGACGGCTATGTTTCTTCTTTGAAACAAAAATCTAAACTGAGGCTTTTATTTACGAATTCGAATGAAAAGCTATATCTTTGTGTTCTTTATGAAATTGATAATACTTGACTCTGTATAGTTTATATATATATATATATATATATATATATATATATATATATATATATTATATATATAAACAAATTAAACACGAAATTATTTGTACTGTTATTTCTTGGAGAGAGTAGATGTCTCGAAGAAGAAAACAATACACGGCACAGCGATGGGAAATAAAAGTAACCACAATAGCTACAGCGCGCAGTAAACCCGCCTTTCAATGTTATTGCTTAGAAACTTAGAATTAATTTTACCAGACTTTCACTTCAGCTCTACTTTGTAGGATTGGACTTCTATGAACTAGAAAGTAAATAAGTTTAAAATTTTAATATAAAGAACAAAAGAACTAACTGAATTTTTACTATCAGTGCAGACCAATAAATTATGAAAACATAGAAACTTTCTCGTTAGCTAAATAAGTATTTGTGTATAACTTATTAATTTCCTGAACTACTACAGAGTACTATTCAGACCGAAATTCAGCAAAAATCACACATTTACAGTTTTCGATAATACTTTTCCGCTGAAATTGTTTTCTCTTATGGTTATGATGGTATTATAAGTATAAGTTTCATCATTTTATACTTAATCACTTTAGAGATATTTTATAAATATTGCTGAACTTTGCAATAACCTATGTTTGAAAATGTATTATAGTAAAAGGAAAATGTTCACAAGATCGAAATCTATACTACAATAAGTGCAATGATAGGACTATGCAAAGAAAAGAAAATAAGCCTGAGACTCCTTTCTAACTTTCGTTTTTATAACGCGCTAATAGTTTCAATTGATGAACTTTTTAAATAAATGTTTTCGTTATTTAAGTAACTTTTTATAAGGGCCAGAAACGTAGATAATTCTTTCATCATAATTCTACCTTTTGTTTCGTTCGGAAATGGGATTGTAATGTTGGAAAAACGAAATCCAGGAGGAAATAACGTCGCAGCTAAAGACGGAAAACGCGTGTTATTATTCAGTTACGAAATTACTTAGCTCCTATCTTCTATCAAGAAACTTAAAAGGGTAGAGTTTGTAAAACTACTATTCTTCTAAAGGTTCTAAACGCAAGTGAAACGAGATAGATTACTTCAAAGAATAAACAACGCCTCAAATTTTTCAAGAATAAGGTTCTAGTAAATGTTTTGGTCAAAAGAGGGATGAGGTCACTGGGAAATGAAGAAGGTTGTACAGCGCGGAATTACGGAGCTTGTGGCCCGTCAGCATAATTGAAGTGATAGCAATCTAAACCGCCACCCGGACTGATTCCATCTGAGTAATTCTTAAAGGTCAACTAATTTTATCCATTATAGTACAATATAATTATGCAGGTTCAAATGATCATTCTTTATCTTAATCGAAAACAAGAAATGATTTCTACTACGATCACTAGGTCTTTTTCGGTTCTCTAACTTACTTATAGGAAATTGTCGAGGTAATATTGTTACCGGTAAGATAGGGTCACAGAAATAGAGTAAGATGAAGGATGTTGCCCGCCGTGGTAGAAGCACCTATGAGGTTACCATGCCCGGTAGGGGGCGAACCCTTACCTAACAACTGGCAGAGGAGACTGGTAAGGAAGGAATGCCCCGTGAGGTAGCTCAACAGCTGCGGATAAGACTCTTCATAAGTGCACTTGGTAGAATTCATGCTCCCCATCCTATGAGAGGGATAGAAAGGATAAAGGAGTGAAGGTAAAAAAGGATGTGAAATAACGATAGACCACACATAAGATACAAAGGTAGAGATAATCTGAACTATGGAGATACTACTATACAAAGCAGATTGGTGATCTAAAGAGCTGAACTAATGCTTGGTGTACTTATAGAACGGTGTATATTATTGTTAGTGAGAACATTTCTACCGGAATAGTGTCTTGTCCCTAGGTTAAATTACTTCGAATGGTTTATTTATTCTCATAAATCAGTAACACAAACAATGATATTAACCTTGACCACAAGGTAATTAAATTATTTATCTTCTTATATTCGAGCGAGACTTATGTGGGCGCCGCTAGCGCTACCTGTGAGCGAGCGCGTGAAGCATCCGCTACAGAATGTTCACAGAACTAATCTGAGACGATGAAACAGAACATTGCAATTTGAGGATAAAGACGGATGACGGGAGGTAGTGTGTATAACCAGGCGGACAAGAGGCTGCACCAGGGAGGGCTATAATAGCTGAAGCTAGAGGACACGGAGGTACACGCTTCGCTAATTAATTCCCTTGTAGGAAGAGATAGCCATCAGTCATCTTCCAGTGCCTCCATTATCTTCCCTTCCTCCCGCTGTCTTTTGTCCGCTAATCGGGGTCTTATCTCCAGAATCGTGTATGGTCGGCCGCCGGTTCCTTCAGGGAGGTATAGAGGCCGAGCTGGATTGCTATATATTTAACTGATTTTATGTTAATATTGCCTCTAGGTATTTCCGTGAAGGAAAAAGAAATGTTATGGTATATTATTTTAATAATGAACGTTTCTAATCGACAAAGAAGAAAAAAAAAAAAGAAATTACTCCCTCTCTCCTCCTCAAAATTTGAAGGCTTACGTTTAGAGAAACGTATACAAATTCGTCTACCAGGGCATCTGAAGATGATCCTAACATCTGGACGTCGATATTAGGCGATTAGTTTTAAAATTATTATCAATAATATTCATCTAAAATCAAATTATTGAAAAATTATCAATATAGAATACATTTCTTATAAAAAAAGATTAAAAAAAAAGGGAGCGTTGTTTATTTGGACTCAGGGGACCTTAAAACGTGTATTTCCGTTGAAAACATTACAAAAAACAAACTTAAGGTTACAATAATATTATTTATAAAAGTAGCAAATATGACTACTTGTACGACATACGACTATTACTTACATTATTTATAAAGAAGTGAATATAACGATGGGGGAGCGGGGAATCACACAGATTCACCCCGGGTATGTGAGACCCGTCAGCCAAATGGTGGCCACTCACAAAAATATACATAGGGAGTGATACCCTACCCTGTAAATTCTCATCGAGAATCGTGAGTATATTCTTCCAGCAGATTACACCTCGAGGCCAAGGGCCTACAAGACCTGTATTGCCAGAGAAAAAAAAAAAGAAAAAAAAAGAATATAACGATAGTTGTATATATATTTATTTAATAATAAACATACGAAAGAATAATTCGTTTTTGTTTATTTATTTAACATCCCTTTATTCGGCTGTGGCTAATCGGAAGATGCTACACTGGGAGTCCTAAATTTTGCCTATCCAGGTTTTATTAGGATAGGGATCTTTAACGAGTACCTGACATTGTACAGGTTCTGGACCACCTCTTAACGTCACCTCCGAAGGACGGCATAACTAAGGATTTTTTACTAAAATTGAAAAATCCTAGGGCTACCTGCGGGTTTGAACCCGGGACCATTGGCATAGGAGGCTGTTATGCTAACCACCCTGCTTCAGGTAACCCCTATAATTGAAGAAAACAGAGGTTAGTGGGCAAGGGTCTTATTTGCGTAATTTTATTGATCTTAGCTAATTTTCGTGGACTTAAAAAACACGTCACTACTATTAGATGAAAAGTTATTGGAAATTCACTAACTAGAAAAGGGTTTTTTACAGACTTTAAGTTTAAATCGGAATTAAAAACATTAAGCTTTTAGAGCATTAAGGGATTTAAAGAACACCGTGGGTTTCAAAAGACAAATAAGGTTTGGTAATCTGTAAAGGATCAAATGGCTTATGGAAGAGAAGATTTACTTTGTAAAGGCCAAGGAAGGGAGAGGGGATGAGAACGTTGTAAAGTCTTGCTTTGAACAGCCTCGCGGAAAAGCTGCCTGCAGATCTCCTTTTAATTCCGATCCAGAGCATGACTGATTATAGTGTCACCGAAATGTTACTTTTTAATTAAAAATTTAATTAAAATTCTAATTACAATCTGCCATTTTTCATGGGCACCGCTAATTAAGCGTTGAATGCATAGGATATTACGGGCAGGGTACGTATTATTTTATGACTAAGTATTATGGGAGGTGCCTCAAGTGGAGAATATTCAGCTGTTTTTAGAATAAAAAATATACAGCTTACATTCTATACGTGTTGTACAGTTTCTTTTTACTTTCACTTACCTATATATAAAATATATATATTAAGGAAAAGTATTGCTATCGTAAAAAGTTTCGAATTCCAGTTTTAGGGCCTTCTTAGTCCAAATCACTAAGTCCCGAAAGAAGGTCTGCGTGTGTGTGTATCCTTGGGTGGTAAGTCAAGCGCAAAAACGAAAAGCCGCACAAAACTGAAATTTTATATTTGAAATGTTACGACAATTTTTTCATCAAAATCAACTAACCTAAAGTGCCACTTTATACTATGCATTTTGCACCTTTTTAAGATTCTCTCAAAAACGTCTATAACGATTTTGATTAAACTCGCTATATAGATGTAAAATTTAATATGGTGTAGGTTTTATTTTGATTAAAATAGCCTGACAGGGCCTAAATCGTGATATTTTAAATTTTCTTCTTTTAATTTTGTAAAAAGTGACAGGTGTGGATATATATATATATATATATATATATATATATATATATATATATATATATATATATATATATATGTGTGTGTGTGTGTGTGTGTGTGAAATGATAAAGGGATTTTGATACGTTTTCACTATCATTTAGGCCATTGTTTCCTGATGGTTTATAAGTAAAATCCATCGCAATTTTTCTTTTTTTTTAACGAAAAAAATAAATTTTCAGTGACACAGTCATAAAAAAAAAAATATTCCAGAAATACGAGTATAAGTAGCAATTTAGACGTATAATATATCGTAAGAAAGCGCAAGATTTTATAATAGTGATATTTTAAATTTTCTTCTTTTAATTTTGTAAAAAGTGACAGGTGTGTATATATATATATATATGTGTGTGTGTGTGTGAGTGTGTGAAATGATAGTGACAAGTGTGGATATATATGTATATATATATATATATATATATATATATATATATATATATATATATATATATATATATATATATAATATATATATCTGTGTGTGTGTGTGTGTGTGTGTGTGTGTGTGTGTGTGTGAAATGATAAAGGGTTTCCGCTAACTCGTTCTAAACCATTGGACGGATTTTGATACGCTTTTCACTATCATTTAGGCCATTGTTTCCTGAAGGTTTATAAGTAAAATCCATCGCAATTTTTCTTTTTTTTTAACGAAAAAAATAAATTTTCAGTAACACAGTCATAAAAAAAAAATTTTTTTTTTTTTTTTTATCATCATTTATTGAAATTTACAACTGTACTTCAAGGTACAACAAGTAAATGTGACAAATGTTAAATGGCGTGATACAAACTTGAAGAAGAACTACCCAATGGCAGCACTCCTGTTAAAAAAAAAAATAAATAAAAAAAAAAAATAAAATAAAATAAAAAAAAAAAAATAAAAAATAAAACATATTCCAGAAATACGAGTATAAGTAGCAATTTAGACGTATAATATTCCGTAAGAAAGCGCGAGATTTTATAATAGTTAATATGTAATAAAATATGTCTGGTAATGCAATAGAATGATGTTATAAGCGAATAAACTAATGCACATATGTTATTTGTAATGTTGTGGATTATGGTTATGGTGATCGTACAGGTTATATACTCCTTACAGTATTAGCTGTCCTTCCTGCCTTCACACATATTATTAGCAGCCTAAAAGCTCCAAAATGACCTAAATCGAATTGACTGCAAGCTTAGTCGTTTCGTCATCCAACCTTCGGGTTCTCTAAGCCTATTATTATTTCAAATACTTAAATCTTTTTTACAATCCAGGAGCTTGTAAGCTATCTCAATTTGAGCTTTATGGACAATGAAAAGGTCTGTCGAATAAAACGAGAGAAAGAAACAGAACAGAACGAAAAGATAGACGGGAAAAAAATCTCATGATATCTAGACCAAAGCAAGAACGGGAGTAATTTAAACTCTGGAGTAGGTGATTGTACAGGTTGTATACTTCGTACAGTAGTCAAGATTATAGGAAAAATGCTGTGTACCAAATCGTACTTAAGTTGCTAAAATAAAGGAAAAGTTGTTGTAAGCTATTACTGGTTATGAATATTTCTACGGTTAGATCATTTCACAAAAAATAGTAGTTCCACTGTAAATTAAATGGAAATCACATGAAAAACTAAATTAACTTTGATACACTAAGATGTATTTCGAAAAAGATCTTATGAAATTTACAATTGTAATAATCCGAATAAAATAGAAGCTATTAATCATAACAAACAAATTAACTAAACCAATTTTTAATTTGTTGACCATTTGAGACGTTGATTTGCAAAAGGTACTAAAGGAAATTTTTTTCAAAGTTGATATTTTCACATATTTGTATTCTAATGGTTTAGTTTTATTTAAATCCGTCATCAAATTTTATCTAAAAAACATAAAAATCCTTTAAAAAAGTATTTAAAAATTACATTTTATTCCAAAAGGTACTAAATACACGTTTTATTTCATTCCAAAAGGTACTATATCCTATGTAAACAGATATAACCTTTCCTTTCATTTCCTTCCAAAAGGTACTATATTTTCTACTACACGGTAGAAGCACCTAATCCCGTAATATATCACCATTAATTGAGACGTTGATTTCCAAAAGGTACTAAAGGACATTTTTTACAAAATCGATTTTTTTACATATTTGTATTCTCATCATTTAGTTTTATCTAAATATTCTATTTGATGTTATCTAATGAATTCTCAAGTCCTTAAAAAACGCGATTTAGAAATGCGGTCATTTTCTAAAAGTACTAATTACGCATTTATTTTCGTTCCAAATAATTCTAAAAAAATTCATTTCATAACTTTAATATGATGTTATTATTATAGTAAAAAAATAATTCTAAATTTTAAGGCAAAAAGACCCAAATTAGCTAGTTTAATAATATAGTAATGAGAGATTTTCGCGCTTCCTGTAAAATTTCCTAGAATGGATATAGTACCTTTTGGAAATCAACGTCTCAATTTATTGTTTTTACCATTTTATGCATTTTTATTGGTTCATTTAGCACGTCTTGAATCACCGCTATTATTTTGATCACTTGTTTTAGCTAATAGTCAGATTTTAGGCTATTTGAAACAACTTAGTTGCCTCGCTTTGGTTCTTTTAGGTTGTCAATTAAATTAAGTTTTTTCATAGTATTTCTTCTTGCAGCAACATAAATTTGGTTTAAAAATTTTCAGAAACTCACATTTTAATAGAATAATGGTATTTGATGCAGCAAATAGTTGGAATTAGCATTCCACGAACTTGCTAAATATGTGAAGAAAATCCGTGCCTGATCTAACTTAGTAGTAGTTGATTTTTTTATGTTAAATAAAAGCTCAAAAGTTATTATTTATCAGTATCTATGGTTAAATATTGTTTACACGTCGTTAATAATATAGTTAGATACAAATAGTAAATACAAGTTCAAAACAAACTTCATAATTACATACTTTCTTATTATAGTGCCATAAATAGATAAATTGTCCTTTGAATATTCACTTTCTTTATAAAGAATAGATAATCAAATGTTATCAACCAACAAAGAAAGATATTTCTCAGAGGGAGAATAAGGAAATTTAAAAAACTTAGTAATTACCGATATAAAGACGTTAGTTATCGGTAATGTATCACGAAGGTTATAGTGACTGTTACAAACTTATCACACTATATATTCTTCCAAAAAGTACTATATGCCTTTTAATTCTTTCCAAAAAGTACTATATCCATGTTTCGTTCCAAAAAGTACTATATCCATATTATATTTTTTTAAATCATCGGAAAAGTTCAATAATTTGGAAAAATGAGTTGGGAACACACTTAAAAATCAACTTTTGATTTTAATAAAAAAAGAATCACGTAAATTGGTCCAATAATAAAAAATTGACAGATTTTCGCGTTTCCTGTAAAAATTTCTAAAGTGGATATAGTACCTTTTGGAAATAAACGTCTCAATTTATGTTTCTTATTTCTGCCGATGATTAAATATAAGAATTAACAAACGTTATTTAATAAACATGACGTTTTCTTACTAAGTTTACTTTTCGTTACGATTACCTCATAATCCCGAATTAATAAACTTTTAATTGGTCAAACTGAAGTTTTGAAACGTAAATGACACCACATTTAAATTGCACCCGTACGAAGCAAGGGCGGTTCGCTAGTAATATATAAAATTTAAAAAAAATATTAAATAAATGATAATAATAATAAAATGCTTAGAAATGAGTTACTTTCTAATAATCTAACCAAAAACATCTTGGTGAAAAGAAGTTCAGAGATCTTTCACTCTTGATAAATGAATTCTATCCTAAGGCCGTTATTGCCAGACCATAAAGAAAAACATTAAGTTGGTATAGAAATGATGGAAAACCTAATGAAGCAGCCTACGAAGCAGTAAAAAGTTTTAATAGCGGCGGAAATGTGAATAGGGGAAGTAAGCTGCCACGTTATAAATACTTCTCTCTTGCTCCTTTTTTTTTCCTCTCTTTTTTCACTTTTTATTTTTATTTTATACCATTAGCGGTGGGGCCCCTTCCCCAATTCAGCGATGGATAGGCCAGCACCAGCCATCGCAATCACGTCTCCTCGTATTCATTAATGGCTCGCTCTTTTTATTATCCACAACGGCAATCCTAGAACCGAGTTGTAAAAAAAAAAAAAAAAAAAAAAAAAAAAAAAAAAAAGCAAGAGCAGCAGAAACCCGTCACTTAAAACGAAATATAGCTCACTAAAATACAAATTGAAAAAAATCAAAATGAAAAGATAGCGAGATAAAATACAGGCTTATAGGCACGTATTAAAAAAATCAATTTATGTACGAATTGTTAACTCTTTAACCCGTGTTTCACAAGGAGCTCAAAACTACACCTTTGCAAAGTACAAATATTGAGTAAAATTGTTCGATATTTTTAGTATTTGTTTTGATTTAATATGTTTAAAATTACTATTGATAACAATTTCTAGACGATAGACGATTGATGAGTATAAGGAAAGAGAAATTGGATAGGTTATTCGCCACAAAAAATCGTCTACAACAAAAATAAATTTGTCTTGGGGTGGAAAACTCAGGAATTATGAAACTGTTGTGAGACCGGGGATATTTTACGCTGCAGCTTCTCAAGTATGGATATGTTAAAAAAAGAGAGAAAAGTCTTAAGCAATATATAAAGTCCTTATAAAGTGGATGGAGAGTACAGAATGAAGAATTGTACAGGAAGTTAGAAGATATTGATGATGATGGACGGAAATAGATTAAATAAGAAAATCATTGATAAGGTTCTAGGATTCAAAGGTATTAAGGCCTATCCAGAAAAGATAAAAATCGAAACCGCAAAACAGAAAATAACTAGCGAGGATTGCATTGATAGAGTCAAATTCCGGAAACTTGTTGATCAAATCAGTCGTTTTGGAGGAAGAGAGATGTGCCGGAAAGAAGTGGTCGGAAGAGAAGAAGGCTCAGCACTCCGCGAGGATAAAGAAGGTGTGGAAGAGAAGAAATGAAAAGAACAAGTGTTTTAAATCAAAATATTTATATGGTTCAGAGTTGTCCTATATCGAACTAGAAAAAAAAAAAAAAAAGGTTTTACCAACACATGTATTCACATATAAAGCAGTCTTAAAATAGCTGCCAAACTAAAGGTCCGAAATCATTATAAAAAATAATAAACTCAGGAAAAAATAGAGAATAACTGGTAAAAATATCATAAAAATCCAAATTGTTGAGAAGCATGGTCTGAATGATTTTTAATAGATCGAACCATCATTGTATTATATGTTATTCTTGTCAAACAGGATACAAAACAAAATATTTTAAAAGAAATTTAATTGCTATGCTGTGTAGAAGCAACCTAATTCAGTTGGACTGAACAACATTATAACTAAATAAAGTGTCTGTACTCTTTCAAGAAGAAATAGATGATAGGTAATAGAAACGGTGACGATCTTAGATATATTGATATATCAGGACATAAGTCCGAACGTTTTTTTAAAAAGTTATTAAAATTTTCAGGTTTTATCACTATAAAAAACGAATTTCAGGAGAAAATAAATTTGAAGTTAAAGACGCGAATTCCGTGTTATCTAGTTGCGAAATTACTTAGCTCGCGGCTTCAATAAAAAAACTAACCAGGCATTCCAGAAATAACCACGTAGAGGAAAATATATCGAATTGAGTAGGAAAGATTGGTGGTATAGGCATTTAGTCTAACATAAAAATAATTCAAGACCGCTGGACTGCTACTGAAAACCAACAATTAACCGTCCTCATCCTCCTAGACTTCTCCAAAGCTTTTGATACCGTTAATCATAACACCCTTCTTACCGAACTCCAAAATCTTTCTGTATCCAACAGCGCTTTATGATGGTTCAGGCCCTCCTTTCTGACCGTTCACAGTATGTGGTGGTTCCAGGCCAACCTCCATCCATGACCCTGCCTCCCCTCAGGTGTCGCTTAGGGATCATCACTGTCTCCCTCCCTTTTTCGTGTGTATTTCAGCAACCTTCAGCTCCGTATTGATCAATCCAATTATCATTTGTCTAACGACGATTTCCAAATTTTGCTGTCCTTTCCGCCTTCAGACCTATTATCGGCAGCCTAAAAGCCTCAAAATGATCTAAACCGAATTGACTACGGGCAAAGTTTAGTGGTATCGTCATCGAACCTACTAAGTCTACTATTATAACAAATACTTAAATATTTTTTACAATCCAGGAGCTATTTATCCCAGTCCATCTGTATGGACAATGAAAAGGTCTGTCAAATGAAACGAGAGAAAGAAACAGAACAGAATGGAAAGATAGACAGAGGAAAAAAAAAATCACATAATATCTGGACCGAAGCAAGAACGGGAGTAATTTAAGCCCTGGAGTAGCTCAAATAGAAAAAAATAATGACGGAGGGTAGATCTAACTCAAACAATACCCAAGGGCTCTGAGAGCTCTGATCAAAATGTAAAACAGCGGCCCGGGAATAAAGTCAATACAATTATACCAGTACCGTAACTCCTTTTTTTTTACCTCTCTTTTGGGAAGATATTTAGTAGTGGCAAAAACTCTTCAGTAAATACTATTTCGATTTCGGTATTCTCATTAGGAAGGGAGGTTCTATCAGAAAACTTAAAAAAAAAAAAAAAAAAAAAGAAAGAAGTAAATCCTTTTGAAGATTGATTAGTTTGATTCCTTTTTAAGAGAAAGTTTATATAAAAAAAAAAAGAAAATTAGTGTAAATATTGAAGATTCCTCTTTCTAAAAGAAAGAGCCTAATTCATTCCTTAATTCTTTCAAATTATAAACAATTAGATCCAAACTGATTATTTAAAAAAATAAAAATATATATATATTTTGTAAACATATTTATTGATATTTACAACTGTATTATATACATCAAGTAAATGATATGGACATAGTAAACTGATATAAAATACATTTATAGACACTACCCGTTTGTAGGACTCTAAAAATATTCTAGAAGGTCCCAGGGCCATCTTCTTACGGCCTCAGAGAATTACCGGAAATCGAAGAGGATAATAGGATAGAAACTGGTGGGTTAGAGTGGGAATGGAGTTTTTCATGGATTGATTGATACTTGGTTCGGGATAATTCAGTAACATATGGAATATTGAGGTCTTTATGAATGAGTTTATTCGTGACAAAGTAAGGAGCGTTAAGGATTTTGGATTATAAGGATTAGATACGAGAATAATTCGATTGTTTAGTAGAGCCCTATAGATCTATTTCGTCCATATCGGCCTTATGATAGCCATGTAAAGAAGTCTTTGGTAATTAAGGGGAAGGTTCGAGCGTTTGTTCAGTAATTATTGACATAGTCGAAAACGTCGGTCAGTTTCTTGTCGTTTCAGTCTTGTATGAGGATTCCGAGTCAGACGTGTGTCAAAGTTGAGTCCTAGGTATCGAATCTGTCCAACAGGGGCTAGTGGAATAACAATAAAGGGTATGTGTCAGCTGTATAGACTGTATAAGGAACGGGTCCTAGGATGCTGCCTTGAGGAATACCGGCAGATTAAGGAAAAAGGGAGGAATAGGAACTATTGTGATTTTTTTTAAAGGAACTATCATAAAAAAAATTGTAGTGTAAATTTCTTTACGCCCGTTATGTGATTTTTGGCAGGAGTAAGAGCTTTGATTTCGTTACCATGGTGACGGTTTGAGTTACCAATATGCTCTAGACTAGCGCATGCGCAGCGGTCTGTGTATGGCTGTCCACTTGAGATAGAAAATCGATATCTATTTCCGTGAACGTTATCGATACAGGTGTAATATTGGCACATAAATATCGATATTTATAATATCGTCATTTCAGTATTTAATTAATTAAAATCAGTGGAAAATGAAATTAGTAAAGACATGGTAGATAAACTATTAAAGAAAATATTAATAATCTTGACACTAAAATATCGATATTAGTAAATATTATGAAAAGAACTTTTCATGAAAATATTTAAACAGACGAAGCAAAATCATGATAATTTTACTGTCAAATTTAAATCATAGTAAAACGAAATTAAAAAGAATATCTAGGTCATATTAGACATATGACATTTAGATATTAAATTCATTTTAATTATATAGATTTCAATTAAGCATAATGTATATTTTATTAATTTTTACAAATGGAAGTTCAATAAAAAAAAAAAAAAACTTTGTGTACTACCAACTGATACAGTCACTCACATTCAGAATATGATGGCATAATTCAAGATGATATATCTCTACTAGTTGATGATGTTTTACAATTATATGAAACAATAATAACAAAACGTGCGCTCTCAACATTATATACTTTTACAAATGTACTCTTCTTTCCTTCTAAATTCCCGTGCAAATTAAAAATTAAAAAAAAAAGTTTCACTATTATCGGCAGTCCCTATGGCTGCTTTTACTACTTTTATGTTGGGATAACGGTGAGAATGGAGTTTACAGGAAACTGTTGAGAGTGATATCCAAAAAAGGCAAATCAACGGGAGTTCCTTTTACAAGTTGAAAAGCTGAGTTGGAAGTTGTCAGATACATCAAGCGGACGGGTGGACATGTCGGGTCGTGTAGTTGCAGTCAGTCGGAGGTGCAAGGGTCGTGTAGATACATTATACCAGGCACTTACACAACCACTAAATTTTCGTTCACCCATAAATTAGCTAATATCATGAACTATAACTAAAAAAAAAATTATATAGTAAATTTTGTCTTTTTTTCCAATCTTGCTATAATTATATGAATTAGAAAACAATTTTGATCGATTTCGTTTTAGCATAAATTGATTAGCTTAGTTCTTTTTTCTAAATGAAAATTTGTGGATGAGGTGATATAATAATACATTCTCTGAAAGATAGTTCATAGAAAAAAACCATTGCTATGAGAAAATTTTGGCCTTATATTCGTTGATATTTGGGTACTGATAGGCAATTTAAAATCCATGCATATATATAGTTACTAATAAATATCTAGATGACTTAATTATTATTAATAAGATGAATAATTATTATAATAAATTTGTCAGCAACCGGATGATCAGATACTTGCTATAAAATAATTAGGATTTCACGTCTCGGGGGCGTTTAACACGGAATTAATCTCCCGCCTTCACCCCTCGCCTCCAAGGGCGAGTTCAGGGTGAAAGAAAAAAAATGAGTTATTATTTTATTAGGGGTACTTCTTCAAAAGTACTTCAGTATTATATCATTGTTTTAAACATAAAAATTTCTTTAGAAGATATTAAACTCTAAATATTTTTATTGCGAAGAACTACTTTGAGTACGATAAATAAATTTATATGTGTTCAATCTACCTTAATTATTGAACGTAATAACTAGCATTTGTATTAGTCGTTGTTCGAAACGATAACTTTAAAAGCAGAAGAATGTGTCGAGGAATGTGCTTAATTGGAATTATTAAAATTTTGTATTTGACGCAATAATAATATAATCAATAAGAAAAACGTACAGTCATCGGCAAATTGACTATTAATATAAATTAAAGCATTATTATAAGGATTATACGAATGCACAAACTGTTTAATAATATTGAATGAGTTCCTCATTCTAATTCTAATTAGCTTTGATGTATATATTTTATGTATAGTTAGGAAAACAAGCATAGCTTATGTATTCCCTTCCTTATATCTCACGAACAAACTGTTGACGAGTAAACTTAGATCTTAACTCCTCTTTACAAATATATAATTACAGAATATAGTTTTATGTATTCCATTTTATTAACTAACCGAGTAACTGCCATCACACTCGACATTGAACAGTGCTCTCATCAGAAAACATCAGCTTCAAGAAATCTGTTGTTAGCAGGTATCTTAACGAAGGCGGTGGAGAAACAAAGGCAATAAAGGAAAAATACCCAAGGAAGGTATCGATTAAGTTGCCCTAATCGAGAAGCTAGGTATTTGTAATTCAAATCTTTACCAACGCCTCCCATCTCTTGTAAGGGCTTAATCAGAAAGCCGCGTCCTGGCTAGGCATTCCTCCCTTTATTGAATCTAACCGAAACCTAACCGCTTCCTTTCAAAAAATCTTTAGTATTTGGCTTTTCGACACACACATGCACACTGGATTTAATCTTCCTATATTTTTACAAAACAGCTTGATCGGAAAGGATTCTCGATAATCGAAAAAAAAAAAAAACAAGAAAAATTCTATTTGTTCTAACATGCATTAAAATTGTAAAAATAACTTAAAATTTATTACCATTAGTACCATATTTGATTGATTCATATAAACCTGAATACGTAATCCTCAGCTCATCGACTTACCTGAAACAAGAAAAGAATGTTTTAGGAACACTCGCCGTTTTAAAGGATCGTTGCGTATTAAAAAGTAATTAATATCACATGAGAGTATGAACAGAAAAATTGTTAACTTAAACATTATTGTAAGTATTCATGTCTTTACTACAGTTAAAAAAAAAAAATAGATCCGTCTAAACAAATGATGACTTAAATGTTTTAAAGCAATTATTGAAGCAAGTAACTGTTGAAGACTTTAATTCAGTCTACATAACAGTACGCAGAAAAAAAACAACTGAAATTTGCTTTCCATCCCTCTTTTAACATATAAATAAATTTCACTTATGGCTACAAGAAGGGATAGTTTGAAGATATAACTATCAAGAAGTGAGTGCGTCGGAAAAACTGTCCATTGCATTACATTCGTTTTGATATGTCACATATATTTTCGGAAAAATACAACTTTAGAAAAATATATATACGTATTTGTGAAACTTTTAAATTCTTTAGTGTAACTAGAATCGATGGGCGAAAATAGTATTAAAATAGAACGATATAAAAAAAAAAAAAAAAAATAAATAAATAAATAAAAAAAAATATATACATATATATATATATATATATATATATATATATATATACATATATATATATATATACATATATATATATATATATTATATATATATATATATATATATATACTATATATATATATATATATATATATATATATATATATATATATATATATATATATATACATATATATATATATATATATATATATATATATATATATATATATATATATATATATATATATATATATATATAATAACTACTGATTTAAAATATCTGTGATCCAAAAAAAGACAAGTGCATTATGTTCGGGTCCTTGTGTGGGATACCTACGCCCACTTCCCACAACTACAATTTAGAACTGTTTGTTTATTTGATACTCTTTCATAAATTATCATTTTCAATTTGGGATTTTATCACAAAGGGATGTATTAATCCCGGTTAGTTTTCAATAGTAAGAGATTACGTTGGATAAAATATTGAAATCGGAGTCATAAACGAAATGAAGAAGTTTTAAGGTCAACAAATATTAAGAATAAAATGATCTCTGGTAAATTCCTAAGTCTAGTAGAGAAGCAAAAAGCCAAAAATATATATTTTTTTTTTTTTTATTCATATTTTATTGAATTTTACAACTGTATTAACATAAATACAATAAGTAAAACTGTTGGATTAGAATAAAGGGCGTGAAAGGCTTGTGAAGAAACTACCCAGTGGTAGAACTTCGATGTTTATTTAAGTAAGTAGATCCCGAGGCCATCTTCTTTTCAATCGCCTAAGAGGGTTGTCAGGAATATGTGAGGTTGATAGGTTGCGGACAAGAGGGTTTATATGGGCTGGGAGTTTGGAATTAAAAGTTGTATATCTGGTACGAGAAAGGTCTGTAACAAATGGGATATTAAGGTCGTTATGGATTAAAAAATTGAATTGAAAAAAATAAAATTGAATTACATATTAAATACAACCGTATGCCTAGTATGTTACAAAATCGGCTAACCAGAAGTGCGATTTCATGTAATCGATTTTACACGAAAATTTGTACATTAAATTTAACGAACTCCTTATATGAACGTATGAATAGAAATAAAATATTGAATTTTCGAAATTTATCTTATTGAAGTACCTCATTTGACTTTTTTTTACCATTTTTTTCAAAGTTAATATAACACAAAGGTAGGAATAGAAACCATAACAGAACATATAAACTATAACCAAAGAATTATAAACAAAATTGGAATTCATTTCAAATAACTTTATTTTTCAAAATTATTAAAAGATAAAAACGGTGTTGAATGAATTTTTTTTTTAATTTATTTATGTTGTAAAATTTTGTAGCGTTTTTAGTGGTAATTTCAACAAAAAATACAGGTTCTTGAAAATATTTTTAACCAATTTGATGACAAATATTTGACCAATGATGAAATCGCTACAGCTGTTTTTGAGAAAATCGTAAAAAAGTGCAAACTTCATGGTATAATGTGGCTCTTCTGGTCAGTTGATTTTGATGAAAAAGTTGCTGTAACATATCCAGTGTATAGTTATGGCAAATATGAAATTTTAGGTTCGAACGATTAACTGTTTTTGCACTAGACTTACCACACACATACAGACACACAGACATTTTGTCAGGACTTGGACATTTTGACTCAGGAGACCCTAATACGCGTATTTCCGTCGAAAACTGGCAAATTTTCAAGATTGCAATACTTTCTCTTACTATATATTTCATATATATGTAAGTGAAAGTAAAAAAGCGAATAGAATTTTATGAAAAAAAAAGGAATATTTTGAGAGGTATAAAACAACGTTTAATCATAACGATAGCAGTATATTCTAATAAAATAAAGTTGAAACGGTTTGAAAAAAAATAAAAATTATATATATATATATATATATATATATATATATATATATATATATATATATATATGGTATTTATAGTTGTCTAAGGTAATGTAGGGCAACAAAAACATTATTAAAGATCATTTTATGCCTAATAATTTATGTTATTATATTATTTTACGTGAATAATATTTTATATAAACTAAAATGGTATTTTGTAAAAATATGTTTAAAAAATTACAAATATTTTTAAGTTATCCAGTTATAGCCTACGATTTTAATGGCAGATTAGAAATGAGTACTTTAGCTCACTATAAACGTACGATATTTATTCTAGAAACCATAGAAACTCAATGTACAAATGGAGCCAATGGTACATATTCTGATTATCTGAGATTGAGTTGGTAAAGTCAGAGAGAGCTGAGGGCTACACAGCGGCTGATGAGCGCAATCAGAATCGGATTAAGACTGTTTGCAGTTGCAGCCGGCTTTGATGAGCTGCTTCCCTTCGGCCAATCCAATCCGTGGAACCGTTCCATGGAATACTCCATGGATTCAGATTTTTGCGCTTATCCAATTAGCATGCGCGGGGAGAGCCTGCGGTCTAATCACGGGCAGCGATACAAGGTAAATAATTACGAAAAGGTAATGATGGATCACCCTAATGTAATTACAGGCTGACTGATCAATGCTTCAGTCCACTCCGTCTATATACTGCCATGGGCCCAACAGATATCTTTTCAGCAGCTCTGTCGGATACCAGTAAACTCATTCCTATACATTTGGAACACATAAAGCTGTTTTGAAGTATGTACATTCTTCAGCTATCCAAAAGTTAC
The DNA here is from genome assembly GCA_023052935.1 of Piezodorus guildinii. NCBI lineage: Eukaryota > Metazoa > Arthropoda > Insecta > Hemiptera > Pentatomidae > Piezodorus > Piezodorus guildinii. Next base: position 35,840,651 of record CM041293.1, on the reverse strand, counting down.
AATGGCTATTCGTTAAAATCATTTGAATAAGTTTCGCAAGGCATATAAGATTCATTATTTCGTTGTTTTTGCTTTATTATTTTCAATAATGAACCTTGGTAATCGACCAAAAAAAGAAAATTACCTCCCCTAAAAATTATAGGGCTTACGTTCGAAGACACTTAGGATCCGAATAACGAATTAAAAACATATAGCAGACATTTTTCTGTGAAAGTGGGGACCGAACTCTCAGACATTCAGCAAATTAAGGCAGGTGTACCTCAGGTCAGTGTTTTAGGACCAATATTGTTTAACATTTATATGTCAGATCTTCCCCAGCACAATGGGACTCTATTGCTAATGATACAGCTGTTCTTTGTTCATGTAAGGATCCTTTACAAGCTGCAATATCCCTCCAAAACCACCTTGATGAAATTTCTGCTTGGGCTTCTAGGTGGAAAATAAAGATGAACGAGTCCAAGAGAGCTCATGTAGTGTTCACCCTGAACCATAAACCTTCTCCTCCCATTAACTTTAATAATATTCCTATTCGGATTTCCGACGAAATTCGATATTTAGGTATTCACTTGGACAAAAGACTGACCTGGAGGACCCACACTCGACAAAAACGCAAAGAACTCAACAGACGATACGGTCTTTTATCTAGATTACTTGACAGACGCTCTAAATTATCATTAACCAACAAACTAACTCTTTACAAAGTTTTGCTAAAACCAATCTGAACATACGGGATAGAACTGTGGGGCTCTGCTGCGCAAAATAGTGGACGTACCGTTCTACGTAACAAATGACGTTATACATAACGACTTAAAAATTCCGACTATTTCAGCCACTGCTATAGAACAATACAATAACTTCCACCAAAGACTAACATACAACACCAACCCTCTTACAGAAACATTAAAATGCTCTACGAATCCTTACAGCCTACCTCGACGACTACGCAGGCGTTGGCCAAGAGATATGCTAATCACTTAACGAACTCTGCTGTGATGAGCCGCTGCTTCAGCAGCCCACAAATTTGCTTATTGCAAAAGAAATGCAGATGGCAAATTAAATTTTATGTCAAATTTTTTTGTTTTGTAATAAATAAAAATCCTATATTACAAGCTTGTAATATACTTTTATATCACAAGCTTGTAAAAGTTAATAAATGAAAAACCGATAAAAGTAAGTGATTATTTTAGATAATAATATAATAGATTTTTAAATAAAACATATGTTTCTCTAGAAATTCAATTTAATTAATTCTTTATTAGTTTCACTCATCGTTATATCCAACTGAATTTTAAATTTCTTTAATCGATTTTAACAACGGTGTTAAGCCCGCGCCAGATTTTTCGTTTTTATACAAATTTAAACTTTTACTCATTATTCACAATAAGACTCAAACTAAAACTTGAATTTTGAACATTATTGCCGGAGAATGGAAGAAGGCGGTAAAGATCAAAGGATTCTAACAACTTCCTCAATGGGAGATAATTGAGTGCCATTTTCTAATAAATTGTACAATATGCATCATTGCTCAGCTGACCGCAGATCAAGGTTCGAAAAGGACAACTATCAGGCTTACATCATTATAACTTTTGAAGTTTGGAATAGAGTAATAGCAATTTATTAGTATTTGATATGGTTTGGTGGAATTTTAAATTTAAAGAAATATACTTATAATAGGTTATGTATATGCTTAAGGGGCAAAATTTGTAAAAATATCTGCATATGGAAATCTTATGACAAATACAGGTATGTTGATGTATATTATACTAAAAAAATAAATTAATCTGAGAAAAATAAATAATACTTCTTATTTAGAAATTTCTTACGTCCATTGTATTGTTTCGTACGTGTAAAACACTTAAGAACATACTAACCTTTGAAAATTATAATAAAAAAAAAGAAGAAAAATGTGCCTCCACAGAATCTTTTTTAAGGTATACATACGTCCCTACCATTTCTAAGTATCGAAAATGAAAATTGGCACTTTACAAGTCAGCAAGATAAAGCTTTAATAGTGATTTCAAAACCAGTGCCTCAATATTACATTTTTTTCTGGGTATATTGTTAATCTCTTTAAGGTTACATTGTTAATCTCTCTATGAACAAACTGTTTACTGTTCTTTAATTGCCAAAAAAACATATTCGTGAGTTTGCTTCTTGATGCTAACAAGCGATTTTTCAAGGATCGCCGTTTAAAATTGTCTAATGCGACATTTTCAATAGTTTGATGATTCCGATTAGCTAAGTGTATAAATATTTAACTAACGAATGTCACACATTCGACATTATTCATACATTATTCATACATCTACAAATCATTGTATCGTATATACCACTTTCGCGGTCTCAAAAGCATGAAAATTCAAAACAAACTAGCGAACCAACATATGAGATATTTTGACGAAGTAATTCGTCATATTCGATACCTTATTCGAGCTATTTCCATATTGCCACAAGCTTTATCGTCCGCAATGCAAGAGCATAGTATGGAATCTGAGAAACGATTTTGATAATTTAAAATTGGTAATTGGAAATGGTTGGGAAAATAACCAGAGTCAACATCTGCTGAAATTACATAATAAATAATTATTCTGCAATAGCCGAAATTCGAACCCAGGACTGTGGAAAAGAGTAATCTAATGTTCTATCCACTAGCTCCATTTGAAGGTTATCCTGTTTATTCTCTTATAAAATAGTAATAATAATAATATAATAATAACAGGCCTACCAAACCCGAACTTTCGATGCCGATGCCACCAAATACTGTCTAAACAGACTCGTCCGTGATTCATGATCACCGTTCAAGCCCAAGTTCCCGAGATCAGCCTTAACACAATCCTCCCACCGACGCTTCGGCCTACCTTTCGGACGCCTACCAGTCGGTTCAGCGAATACCAACTTTCTCGGAATCCGCTCCTCACCGAGCCTAACAACTTTACTCGCCCATTTAAGCCTCCGCAATGCTATCAACTCAATTATATTCACAAGGTACAAGCTCCGCAACTCCGCGTTGTGCAACCTTCTAAACTCCCCAGTGGCCTCATCTCTCTTCGGACCAAATATTTTACTACTTATAAAATAGTATTACTACTATTACAATTACTATTGCAACTTATAAAATAGTGAAAATTTGAAATGTTTATAACGGAAATACACGTGATCGGATATCCCAAGACCAATAAAACTCAATGTATTATAAGATTAATTTTACAAAACAGAGCTTTAATATTTATAGTAGAAAAACTCTCTGCACGTGCCTTAGTTGTTACACCAATTTTTGAAACTGAAAGTGCCTTATCGCGACAAAAATTACACAGATTTATCAGTTTCTTGAGAACGGCTCTATTTTAATTCAAACTCATCATACTAACATATGATTAAGTATTATTAAATATCATGAAGATTTCATCATTATCGAAATATTATGACAGGGCTTAAATGTCTAATTTTTAATATCTCTTCCTCTAAAATCCCTTACTAATTATATTGCTTAAACCGACATAATGTTCCTATATGAAATATGAAATATGAATGAATATGAATGAATGAATATAAGATAAGAAATATGAATGAATGAATGATAACAAATATGAATGAATTTGAATATAAGATAAGACAGTAGAAATACTTTTCTAGGTTATTTTTTCAATAATAAACTGTTGTAATCAACCAAGAAAGCAAAAAAAAAAAACAAAAAAAAACTCTCCCCTCAAAATTTGATGTTCAACATTTCAAGATATGTAGAATTCAAATATGGAATAAGGAAAACAACAAAAATAGACTGTCGTTCTTGCGTACTAAGATCGCTTGGCAGCGTTTTTAAACATTTTTAGAAGTTAGGTATTCACAAGGAGGTAAGTGTTATACGCGTAATAGCAGTACTGATACATCCGTATTTTTAAAAGAAACGTCGTAATTTAAAGCGTTGATATTTTAAAATACGATTAAAAATATTTCAGATCAATCAAGCAGTATTTCACGAGTGTTGATTCTAGTAGATAGATGGTATACTTTAAAGAAATCTATTTATTTTTATTTTCTCATCATTATCCTAAGTTTACTTTTGGTTCCATATTTGTGCGATATATCTTTGGCTGCTCAACAAAAGAAGTCCTTGATAAATTTTTTTATTTAATTAATTGAAAAAAAAGTATAAATGCCATAAAAAACTTTCACTTGTTTACAGATACTTGAAAATGGCCTTAGACGCTGAAACGTAGTGATGAATGGAAATTAAATTTAAAAAAATAAAAACATGTATCAAGGTCTTCTTTTGTTGAGCGGCCAAAGATATATCGTACAACTGTTTATTTTTACTTTCACTACTCAAGCAAGTTATCTATGAAAGCTAAACCAAAATAATTTCATTTCCTTGTTTACAATCAGTAAAAAATACTTTTTTTATTGAAAAATGTTATTGAAGGAGAAGTGTTTATAGATTAAGCGTTTTGGACCGTATTGAAAACCTAAAGACTGAAAAATCCAAGACAATAGCCTAACCTTATCTTGCCGCAGGGTTGGTGCTCAGTTCCGAAAGGTCTTTTGCTATTATGACTTATAGGTTACCTCATCTAATACCAACATCACAAAAGAACCATATCCTGTAGAGACGATATTGTTATCAGAACCATTTATTCCTATACTTTTTTTAAGGCAAGTTCGTGATGTTTCAGAAACCCATAAAGATTTGGAAAGAGATGCCCTTAAAGAGTTTGCGAGGTTTTTTCAAACCATCAAAATTATCTCGTGGGAAAAATCTATCTGAATACGAAGTTTTGCATAACCGAAGGCACAATGCTATCAAAATAAATGTGGAGAATGACCCTGTTTATCGGAATTTCTTCTGGGCATGAATTAAATTCAGTAGAGTTCTTCATGAACTGACTGCTATGCAGTCTTAAAAATAAATAAAAAATCATTGAATTAGTGAGAACCTGATATATCTAATTGTACAACACTACACTCACAATTGGATGAAGATCTGTTTTAAATTTTTGTATGATGATCTTTGTCTTTAAAAAAATCATCTAAAAACAAATTTTAATTAATTAAACTATTTAGGGTAAGGAAAAAAAAAACGCAATTTCTAATATCCAAATTTAACAACCATTTAACTCGATTCGGATGCGAAAATGTTTTGATCATATTCGCTTATTATATGAATTTTTACAAGTGCAAATAAATTTATTGATTAAAAACATAATTTTTCATTGTATGATATTTCTCTATTTAGAAAACTACAATGTATACCGCCACCGACTCTCTCTAACAACCTTTAAAGTGCAAAAGTCGTTAATTAAGACCCCGATTTAAAAAAAATATAATACTATAGGACTTATTATTATTTATTTTTATTTTTTACAAAAATGAATAACTCAAATGTTGTTTAAAAAACACATTAGAAATTGAAGTTATATTCAATTTTAAAATGGGTTTAAATTAAATAGAAATTTAGTTATATTCATAGAAGTGAATTCCCCGTATACCTCAGCGCCATGTATTATAGTTCTCAATGTATCTTATTATATTTCTTGTGACTTAATGTATGTATTAATATATCACATTAATTAAAAATAATTTTTCTAAGAGAAGAAAGTTTGTTTTGAGTGCTGTATATGAAGTGATAAATAATATGATATTACATACATACACACACACACACACACACATATATATATATATATATATATATATATAACCGAAGGAGTAGAGGGCCTATCGAACAATCAATTTGGCTTCAGAAAAGCGAGATCCACGCTGGACGCAATTACCCTGGTGATTGAAACTGCCCAGAAAGCTATTGCGGGGAAGAGGTGGAGAAGAGGTGCGAAATGTTATTGTGCCGTCGTCACATTAGATGTGAGAAACGCGTTTAACACGGCAAGATGGAACTGCATTCTTAGAGCTCTACAGAAAATGGGCGTTCCCATGTACCTCAGGAGTATTATCAGAAATTATTTTGCAGACAGGATCCTGATATGCTCAACAGAGGACGGCCCAAAGACGTTCAGGGTGAATGGTGGAGTACCCCAGGGATCAGTACTGGGGCCTCTATTGTGGAATATCCTGTATGATGGAGTTCTTAGGCTTAACCTGCCAGAAGGTGCCAAGATCATAGGTTTTGCTGATGATGTCGCAGTCGTAATCGAGGCGAAATATAAAGACGAAGTAGCCTTGAAGGCAAATCAGAGTATCTCTCTGATCCGTGATTGGCTGACATCGGTGGGGCTCCAACTGGCAGAAAGGAAAACAGAGGCCCTTCTTATAAGTAGCCGTAAAAGGAGAGAAGAAATAATCCTGAGAGTGGGCAGGCAAGAGATACGGTCCCAGCCCTCACTGAGATATCTTGGGGTTATACTTGATGAAATGCTTAAATTCAAGGAGCATATCCAGAAAGTATGCATCAAAGCAGCAGGAGTGACCACAGCTCTAGCCCGATTGATGCCCAACGTAGGCGGACCTAGAAGTAGTCGGAGACTATTAATGGCGAGCGTCGTCTCATCCACTCTTTTATACGCAGTCCCAATATGGAATAATGCCCTGGACACACTTTCTTACAGGAGACCCATTGTGTCAGTTTATCGCCGAAGCGCTCTGAGGGTGATAAGTGCATTTCGCACAGTATCCTACGAAGCTGCATGTGTGGTGGCCAGGATGCCACCCATTGAACTGCTGTCGGAGGAAAGGCAACGTACGTATAAAAATGTTGTCCACATTCCTAGAACCGAAGAGAGGAAGCAGACAGTCCAAAAGTGGCAGCGGCGTTGGGATTTGGCAGCGAGCGGAAGGTGGACCCATAGGCTGGTACCTTGCATCCAACCCTGGATGGATAGAAGCCACGGGGAAGTGGACTACTACCTAACCCAAATGCTCACTGGACATGGCTGCTTCAGAGCCTGCCAATTACGGTTTAAGTTGGACAATACAGCAGAATGTCCAAGATGCCCAACAATAGATGAGACAGTAGAACACGTATTCTTCTGCTGTCCTCGCTTTCAAGTAGAGAGGGAAGAATTTCAAGAAATATGCAGATCAGAAGCTACACCTGACAACATCGTCAACCTCATGCTACTTTCTCAGGAGAACTGGATGGCGGGCCAACGTCTGGCTGCGGACGTCATCAAGAAATTGAGAATGGAAGAGAAGGAGAGGCGTGCCTAGAAATATAGGGTAAGGCGCCTAACAACGGGGCGGCACACAGCCACTCTCCTCCACGAAGTAATGCCTAACGGTGGTCCCGTGGAGGGTGAGAAACAGGTGTAGGGAGGTTGGTTTTAGTGGGTAGAAATCCCACACACGGATAGGTACGGGCCTATCCGCGTCTTTTGAAGATTTCCACCTACCCTCGTAAAAAAAACAAAAAAAAACAAAAAAAAAACATATATATATATATATATATATATATATATATATATATATATATACACATTAATAGTCCTACCAAACCCAAAGGTTCGATGACGACATCGATAAATATCTCGGCAAAAATTCATCCAATGACCACTGTCCAAGCCCAATCCCACACCCAGGATCGGAAAATACGACAAATAAATAAGTTTTGAGCGATCAGACTTTTTCCATTAATTATTCTTTCTTGATAATCAAGAAATCGTATACAATAAAAACTAACAAAAATTAAAACCAAGTCTTCAGAAGACAAATATCTTAAAATAAAGAAAAATAAAATTAAAATTTGGCCAGTAAACAATTATTTTCACATTTAATGTTAGATGCGAAGAGTTGAAATATCACAATTGCTTGTCTCTGTTTAGGACGACAAAAGATATTGGAAAAGTTTGAATGAGAAATGAGTATAAAGAACAGCAAGGTGTATGTATGGTTTCTCGTACCAGTGGGTGAGGGCAGAAGATTTATGCCCAGTTATAAGTCCCCCGGTAACGAGACGAGAACTCGTAATTAATTTGTTCCATAGTAGTCCATGCAGAAAAGCGCACTTACCCACTTGGCCACTCCGCCACCTTAACTTAGAGTTTAAACTTACTATATAATTTTACCTAAAGGAACTTTGATAGCTTAAAAATATAAAAAGGAAAAAAATATATACATTTTTCAGCCCATCCACAACACGTTACCAGAGAAATTTTTAACCATTATAAAAAAAAAAAATAAACGAAAAAGAAGCTATATCATAAGTCAACACATTGTTCTAGGGTAGCTGATTAAAAAAAAAAAAAAAAGTATAATTATATTGAAAAAGTACAATATTGCGGGGACGAAAAGGGCCGAGAGGAAAGGAGAGGTAATGGATGGACGTGGTGGCGACAATAGCCGATTGATGGTAACTCGAACCCGAGAGCAAAAAAGGTGAAGGTATATCCCTCTCTCTTCAGCGGCATTCTTTCCTCTTCTGTATTAATAATACTCTAACAGCTCCGGGCCGATATCGTTTAGCTCGAGCAAAAAATGGATCAGCTTTTGTTAGCTAGGCTTTGTCAGCCGATTCGCATTATTCTACAACGTTGTACTATCTCTGATTGATATGCTGGCTCAGGGATAGGTAATAAAGAAGATGAAAATATTTGTAGAGAGAACAAGGAGGATCAACGAGGAAGGTAATGTGCTACCATGTATTGTACTAGCGTTTGAGTTCTACCTTGGCAGAAATAATTGAATCTATTTTTTCGGCCGTGAATGTTCCCTGTAATCGGAAGACATCATAGAGGCCTTCATATAAATGGGGCACTCTTAATCTCTTATATCTTCGGAAAAGCACTGCCTAATTAAGTAATAAATCCAAGATCCTTCCTCGTTTAGCGATGGTTCAGTATTAAAGTTAAACACCGAAATTTAGAGGACCAGAATTATATATAAGGAATTCCGCCTAAGTGGAAAATAATACTGACGCCGGACTCTTCTTTATTGGAAAAGGTGTCAAACAATGACATTTATGGATGAAAATATTAAGAAAACTCCTTGAATGATAGTTGGGTACAATCTGTTTCCTATCTCTTCTATATCTTAGTACAGACATTTGTATTTGCAGACAACAAAGTACTAACTGCAGACTCTACAGAAAATCTACAAATAGCATTCATATAATAGAGAAAGAATTATTCCGAAAGGAGGCAACATGTATAGTGATACTAATTGAGAGAAATAAATAAGCATTAGAAACCACCTGCAATGAAGAAATAATGGAATCCTTTATAATTGATTTCTACCAATATCTGGATAAAATCATAAGGTGAGAATTGGTTTGGAAATTTTAGACACGGCGAAAAAAAGCAAAAGGAGTGTTTTACCATATTATTAAAACAATGGGAATAATGAGATTAGCTTATAATAATATATTTGCTATTTTTCTACAGTTGAAGAGTAATGGGAAAAACAAACTCTGTATCCTAATCTGAAAGATTTTGCATCCTTATTGAAGTCATTAGGGGTGAATTAGGAGAAGTCCAAATGAAGGAAAACATTTAGGACTAACGTCTCAGGTGCTAAGGTCATGTAAAGAGAATTCCGGAAACCTATAAGACCAAATTTGTAATTGGAGGAAAATTCTGAAGGACTTGGACCTATAGGACGACCCATACGAACATGTAGAGAACATCTATAAAGACTAAGAAAACAAAAGAAAAGACAGGGGGAAAAGGGCTAAATGGAGCTCGACTTGAGAAGAATAAGGTAGGAGATTGTTAATTACAATTAGGAGTAAATCATCCAACTCTTATCCAACCGTATCCAATCCTTACAATCCAACATCCTTCGTAAAATCCTCAACGCTCCTTACTGTGTCCGGAATAAAATCATTCATATAGACCTCCATGTTGCTGATTTGGCCCGTACCAGGTATCATTACTTCCATGATAAACTCCATTCCTACTCTAATCCACTAGTTTCAATCATTGCTTCTTCTACAATTCCTGATAATCCACTGAAGAGAAGATGGCCTCGAGACCATCCAGTTTGGATTGACTACTAGAGTGCTACCAGGGAAGTTTCTCCTTATGTTTTTCATGTACACTTATCATTAATTAACATATTTACTTTTTGTATTATAATATACAGTTGTAAATATATTGAGTGGTAACATTGAAAAAAAAAAAAAAGAAGAAAGAAATAGAGGTTAAAATCTATATTTACATTTTCATTCGATTTTGAGTATTTAAAGGTGTTTGTTTTACTAGAAGTACAGTTTGAGAAACAAACAAATTTGTCAACTAAGAGGAACTAATTTTAAAGTTTATTTTAAACAATTTAATTTAATTTGTTTGTTAACCTTGTACATATTTTATTTATAAATTATGTTAATATATTTCTTGTTTTTGAAAGAATTTGGCTTTACCATTGTTCATTTTGTAAATATTGTATGAATGTGATCTTATAGCACTATTGTTATTGTCCAGTTAAGCCCAATCGTAATATATCAGAATAAAAAGTTTAATTAAAAAAAAATTATATATAAATTAAATGTTTATAGCGGATATTATAAGGAATATTAAGATGTTCATGAGGAATGAGATATGAGGTTTATAAACTAGATCGGAAAAATTATACGAATTTTAATAATCAGATTAATTTAGATGGCAAATTACGCCAGAACATACATTTAATTTAAAATAATTGGTGAACCAGGTTGGGGTGCCGAAAAAAAAAAAAAAATAATCCGTTTTGAAGAGTTGACAGGAGAAACTAGAAACAAACAAGGGGGATAAAAGAGCTGGCAAGAAAGCAGTAATTGGTGTCGAGCCATTTGGCCGAGGTGGGAGCCGCCAACTCAAGCAATGACAGGCCTCTAAAACCCTCTAATGCTCCCCCAGCCATCTTCTTATCTTCTGCTATTTCAATCTCAGCGCCACCTGACGTCTCTATCCGTCGTAACTGAGCCAAGAAACCTAAAGACGGGTTTGGATATTTCAATCTCATTCTTTGTCACAGATATCGATAAGTAGCAGGCACATTAAAATGTGAATAGCTTCATGTTTGAGCTTAATTAACTACAACCGAGTTGTCAAACCGATTAAACAAACACAGTGTAAAAAAAAACAAAAGAAAAACCTGTAGCTCTACAACCCATGAAGGCTCAGTACAGATAGAGAGAGATTCGTACTGTTTTTAAGCCAACGACAGTGCAATGAAGTGCTATCGATAGGTAGGAGGCCAGTTAAAATGCGAATAGTTTCAAGTGAGCTGATTTGATTACAACTCGGTACGGTTGTCAAAACGATTAAATAAATACAGTGGGAAAAAAAATTCGCTTTTCATTACTTTCAATTACATTTTACAACTTTGTATAAAAGTTATTATTTTTTCTAAAATTGTTAGCTTTCTATATTATGGTTCTTTTCTTTAAAAAAAAAAAAAAAAAAAAAAAAAAAAAAACTTTAAAAAATACTATTGCACTTTTCTCTATAAGTTGAGTATCAAATGCGTAAATATAGCCGTTTTTTTATTAAACCTAACAACATGAAATGGTTGATTTTTTGGAATCTACAAAATTAATGATACTTCAGAAGAAGAAAAGTATCAGCATTTAAGCCCTCTCAGACTATTTCAATCAGAATGAAACCTACATCATTTTAAAGCTCCTTAAATTTTACAGTTTAATATAAATCATTTGACCCGTTTCCGAGAAAATCGTAAAAAGGTTTAAAATGCATGGTATAAAGTGCCTCTTCTTGTTAACTGATTTTGATAAAAAAGTTGCTGTAACATCTAGGGCATAGACGCTTCTAAAATGTGAAATTTCAGTTTTATACAACTTAACGTTTTTGCGCTGTATTTCCTACATACACACACACACACACACACACACACACACAGACCTTTTTGCGGGCCTTGGTCGTTTGGACTCAGGGGATCCGTTGAAAACTGGAATTCGAAAATTTTAACAGTCGCAATACTTTCTCTATCTATATATTTCATATATAGGTAAGTGAAAGTAATAGACATTATTTACCGACTTAATTTAATCCCATATAAAATCAATTTTTCTACCCACAGCAATATTTGAAATTAAATTTCCCGATGATAAAACACACCCAGGTTTTTGGATGTACTAGAACGAAAACTACAGAAAGATAGAAGATATATTCCTAATTTAAAAAAAAGAGTAGGCCATTCATTAATAATTAGATTAGGAACTCATTCATAACCACGGTCAGCTGAAGATAATTTATAGGAAGGAAGTAAGAAAAGGACGAGCTTGCTGTCTCAAACAGAGTTCTGGCTAAATTATCTCATAACCTTCTCCAACTCCGGCTCCTTGAAAGTTAAGGTGCCCTTTCCAGTCAACTTTCTGATAAAAGGCAGGTCACAATTCCCTAAAACAGTCACAATCTCTGAAAGTAAAAGCGATAATCATTATTTTGGCAAATGCGATTCATATGGATGCTTTAATAGATGGTTAAACTAACAGAATCATGACGAAACGAGAAATTTGTTTCGAATAACTTCAAAACTAATCGTTGAATTTTATGTGTTTTTTGTTGTTGTGTTTTGAAAACATTGTTGATTACACCTACAAATGTTTTTTTTCAGTTTTATATCTAATTGATATATTATTTTTATCAACTATCATTCTTGCTATTATTTTTTATTTTTTCTAGTAAATCTTTATTTTACTTAAATAAGTTATTTTGATAGGGAGAAAGGGTCTTAATAGTTTTTTTTCCTAACCCCAAATTTAATTTATTATGACAATATATATAAAAATATATATACACAATACATAAAAAATATCCTTCTTTTATTTTTATATATATGAAATTTAATTTGGGTAACTTCTTTTAATAATGGACCTTTGTATTCGACCATGAAAGTGTATACCGACTTAAAATTAAGATACCGCAAATAACTAAAAAACAAAAAAAAACAAAAAACTTTTCTCATATTTAAGTTCATAATTCAGTTATTTGAAACCCATTCATTGTATAACTTTTCATTTCTTGTTTCAGCTTAGACAGACACATTGGCTAATAAAAAAAAAAACACTGCAATTTATTAAAGAACAGTTTATTATTTTTGGCCGAATTACCTCATTGATCATAAAGTTTTTTATTATTATTTTTACATAATTATATTATGGTATTACAATTTACATACATGTATAGGCCATTAATTTATATCTATAGTAAAAAATAAATCAAAGAAAGACGTACCACTGCAAAGTTCAAAACGATATATCTCCGCTATTTCTAAATATATTTCAATGATTTTTTTTTTTTTATTATTATTATTTTATTAATTTTTTTCAGTGTCTTATTTATTTTTCTAATATGACCTTACGGAAGCTTGAGGTTTCTCCTTTTTCTGCATATTTGCAATTAAAGGATTTATCTCTCGGCACGTTAATTTTTAAAGATTTACATTTTTATGTAATGGACCCAGTGATGGGGCTTACCTTTTAGTTTGATTTGGCCTTACTACTAAAATTAAAACTAAAATTGTATTTGTCAAACAATTTTTGCCATCGCTGGGGTACACGAAGAGGTGTAACCTGACAAAATAAAGGGTTCGTTACAAGGTTTACTTTTTCAAAAAACTTTTTGTTCCTCTCTGTAATGAAGTTATGGACTATAGGGATTTTCAATTCGTCGTGGATCATATATGACTTTATTCCTTGTAATGTTGTCCCTTTATCAATTTTTCTTAGTACTCCATTTTGCAGTACACTGAACACGTTTTGATGTTGACTTCGCAATGCGTGGAAATAGTTGCGTGGAATACAATAGTGACGGGCGTAGTGCTATTAACGTTTTATGTAAAGTTTCGAGACGAAGAGAGAGACTTGCGAGAGACACTAAATAATATTTCCAACGGTATATTATACATCTATGTTGATATTCATAGGTTAAAAAAAAAATTATTACATTAAAAAAGTATTTTTACCCCTTTCTTATTTAGTTGTTCATCAAATTCGTTCAACTTGCATATTTATCCGTAACAAGATGATATGCCTAATTTTTTTTTTTAATTACAAAATTAGTTGAGTTACTTTTATCGGCTTTTCATAACTCTTAAATAACTTTTCCCAGCTTTTGCATGATATCATATGCTTTCTAAAATCTTTAGCTTTTCAACAGTATATTATAAATGTATGTTACTGTTTTTATGTTTAAAATACAAATATTGCATTAAAAATATTTTTGATATTTTCTACTTCAGCTAGTTATCAAATTCACTCAACTTGTATATTTAGCCGTTTTTTTTAGGAAAGCTAGTCAGATGAAATGGTTATTTTTATAGAATCTATAAAATTAAATGTACTTTAGAGGAAGAAAATTTAAAAAATTTGCATCTAAGCGTTGTCAAACTATTTCAAGCAGGATAAAACCTACATCAAATTAAAGCCTATTAAATTTTACATCTGTTCAGCGCGTTTAATCAAAATCGTTACTGCTGTTTTTGAGAAAATCGTAAAAAGTTCCAAAACGCATGCTATATAGTGGCTCTTCTGGTTAGCCGATTTTCAAGGATTACTTTTTCAAAAAACTTTTTGTTCCTCTCTGTAATGAAGTTATGGACTGTAGGAATTTTCAATTAGTCGTGGATCATAGATAACTTTATTCCTTGTAATGTTGTCCCTTTATCAATTCTTCTTAGTACTCCATTTTGCAGCGACTGAACACGTTTTGATGTTGAATTCGCAATGCGTGGAATACAATAGTGACGGGCGTAGTGTTATTAAAGTTTTATGTTAAAGTTTTGAGACGAAGAGACAGACTTGCGAGAGACACTAAATGATTCCTTTTTTTTTCGAATTACTTATAACTGTTTTGTAGGGAATTTAATTATATATCGGATAACGAGAAGCCGTGGTATATTAATTTTAACTGTGAACAGACTTTTTTTTGTTATTGGGGTTCTAGGTGTCTTGAAACGTTAGATTTCAAATATTGAGTGAAGAGGGAAGGTATTACTTACGTTCATTATTGAAAAAACAAAACAATAAGTAGCAGGAGGTTTTTTTTTTTTTTTTTAAATGTCTATAAAATAATTCGGTATAATCCACTAGCAGAGTATAAGTTTTGTCTATTCAAACTATCTATTATATATTTAACTAAGATTGTATGTTCCAAGCCTACTGATGAAATCGCCCTACCTCTCCTTGCCCTACACCTTCCTTCCTGTGACGGCAATGACAAACTCTCTGCAGTGATCTTCATCAAGGGCAATTATTTAGCCCTTCGGCTGAGGTTGAGGTTAATATGACACTGTATGCCTTAGTGATAAGCAATATCTTTCCCCTTATATGCAGACAACCAGGGAAATTTCATATTGCCAACCTCTTCAAAAGAATCGATAACCTCCAATTAATAGAAGCTCTAATAAACTGTCGTTCGCTGGTAAAAAACTCAAAATATAGATGTGAAAATAATATAGATATTAATGTCCTGATTAGGATAGATTGTAATATCACCGAAAAATCTGGTGCGGGCAACACACGGGTTAAAATTAATTAATTAAATTAATATTAAATAAACTTAAATTTAAACATTTTAAAGTTTATTTGAATAAAAACTTTATTTAGTTTTGTTGGAAACATATGATTTAGATTAAATAATATAGAAATATCAATTGTTACGTAAAGTTATCAGTAATAATTGTATCACCTATTTGTCACTTCAAATTACCTTTTACAACTTTATATAAGATAATATTTTTTTCTAAAATCTTTAACTTTCCAACGGTATATTATATATTATACAGTTGCTGTTCTTAGGTTTAAAAAAACAAATATTACATTAAAAAATTATTCTTGCTCTTTTCTTCTTTAGTTGATCGTCAAATTGGCTCAACTTTAGCCTTTTTTGATCTATAGTAATAAAATCATATGGTTAATTTTTCTGATTTTATAAAATTGAAGGAACTTTAAAAGAAAAAAAAATTAAAATATCGTTATTTAAGCCCTTTCAAAATTATTTAAAATCAGAATTATTTATTTATTTATTTATGTCCCCTCTACCCTAGTGGGTCATTGGCGTTCACATTTACATTTTACACTCTGTTATAATATAAACTTCTTTTTAAATACTTCAAGAGGATATTGGCTTTTTTTTCATCATCTTGTAATAATTCTTTTAGAGTTTTTTTCCATTTTTAGTTCAATTCTTAATTTGTTGAAGATTGGACAATCTAACAATATATGTTTTACTGTTCTCACTGTGTCACATTTTGTACATGTTGGGGCTTCTAAACCTCGCAGAAGGTAGCCGTGGGAGAACTCACTATGTCCTATCCGAAGTCTGCAGAGGATCACTTCTTCTCTCCTTGACTTTCTGTTGGAGGTCTTCCAACGGGCACAATCTTTTTTTATTTCACTTAATTTAGATGGATTTGCATTCCATTCGACCTGCCACTTTTCCTTCTGTAAAGATCTGAACTGCCTTGTCCAGTCTTGCAGAGGGACTTTGTTGACCATCGTTGCTTGAGGTGCAGTCAAACGACGAGCAGAGTTTGCCGCGGCATCGGCTTTTTCATTGCCATATATGCCACTGTGAGCGGGAACCCATATTAATACCACTTCTTTATTCTTCATCTGGATTTCACAGTATATATTGTGGATTTCTGCCACTACTGGATGCCTAATCTTTGAGCTATGAATAGCTTTCAAAACGCTCTTTGAGTCGGACACAATGGCAAATTTTTGATAATGCTCTGAACCTCTTATATACAACAGAGCTTCTCTGATGGCATTGGCTTCTCCTGTGAAGACTGAGCAAGCTTCTGGAAGGTTGTATAGAAGTTCTTCATTCGCCGTTATGACCGAAAAACCTACAGAGTCTCCTGTTTTAGATGCGTCCGTATAAAGGATGCTATGATCCGGATAGTTACTTATTAGTTCTAAAAAGGCTACTTGATTTTCTTGAGGAACTAGTGCCCTTTTAGAAAAATGTGGAGATTCTATGATTGGAATTTTAGAGGCACACCAACTTGGTTTACAGACTTCTGGTAACTGTTGAACGATGGCTAGATCCATATTCAGAGATGAGGTTATTTCAAGTACTTTTTTTCCAAATCCATTTCTTAATAATGGTTCTGCACCGAATAGAACGTTTTTTTAATGGATGTTTTGGAATTGAAACTATTTTTGCTCCGTATTTTGCCATTGTATAATGTCTTCTTGACTCGAGGGAGGGTTCACCAATTTCGACACTTACACTTTCGACCGGAGACGTTCTGTAAGCACCCGAGCATATCCTAATTGCCGCATTGTGTACGGGATCTAATATCCGCAGAATACTTTTCTTCGCGGTGCCGAAAGCACAAGAACCGTAGCCAATCTTGCTTTGTACTATTGCTTTATATACAATTAATAGGCTGCTTCTATCTGCTCCCCAACCAGAGTGTGAAAGACACTTGAGGAGACCGAGCCTTTTCAAGCATTCTTTCTTAAGATTTTTGATATGGGGAATCCACTTCAAACCTCTATCTAATTGGAGACCGAGGTACTTTTGATGATCTACGAATTGGATGTCTTCCGTTCCTAATTTCAAAGTTGGATTTGTAGAGCATCCTCTCAATCTGCATAGGTGCATGGCTTTGGTTTTTTGTGTAGAAAAATTAAAGCCACTTTTTCGAGCCCAGATTTGAGCTTTTCTCAACGCCTTCTGAAGCTTCCACTTAATGAATTCAAGGGATTTGCTACGAATTAAGAGCAATTAAAACCACATGATGTAGCGAGTTTATCAAAATCGTTATAGCCGTATGGTAAAAAGGTTCAAAATTCATGATACAAAGTGGCTCTTCAGGTTAGCCGATGTTGATGGAAATGTTGCTGTAACATGGACGCTTTTAAAATATTAAATTTCAGTTGTTTTTTTTTTTTTTTTTTTTTTTTTTTTTTTCCTAGGCGTTAACCACTTGGGTCATTTTCGCCTTAAATCACTTTGATAAAGGGATTAAATATTATAGTCTATTGTGCAAGTCGGTCTGTCGTAGGAAGTCAAAAAGTTTTGCAGTTGTCTGTATGTTGTCTTCTAAAACGGTTAGGAAGTCAGTGTCAATTGCAATATGTGCTCTGTGATTATTATAAGCCCTACACTCTGTCAAAATGTGTTTAACAGAGAATGGGCAACCGCATGTTGGGCACTCCGTAAGAGGATCCCGTGCCATGAGATGTCCGTGAGTTAGTCGGGTGTGTCCAATACGCAGGCGCGCCAAGATAACCTCTTCCCTTCGCTTTTGTCGTAGGGACGAATGCCAATGGGAGATGTCCCTTCTTATTTCCCTTAATTTGTTGTCAGTAGTGTCATGCCAAATCTGTCCCCACTTCGACCGAATCCGCTGCTTGATGGATGATGAAAATTTCAGTTTTAAAAAACTTATTTGTTTTCGCACTAGAATTATTACCGACACACACGGACATACAGACCTTGATATTATGTATTTATTTTAAGCCCTACCTCTTTCCTATTTCCATTAAGATATTTGCGTTTACTAAAATAGTTTCCATGTCTTTAGATTTTGGTTGAAACCATCAGCGTACCATACTGCATAAACATACTGCAGTTTACCTGATTAAATTATCCATGCAATACAGAAGAGAATCGCAATTTTTCAACCTAGAAAAAAAAATTGGTAGAAAATTTTGATAACTTATTAATTATTGACAATAGAAATGTTTTTTATAGGAGTTTTGGTATCCATCCGCACAATTCTAAATATATTTACCAGGATTTTTCGCTATGAGATACGAAATAATAAAAGTTCTAACCCCTCATGTTATCGAAGTATTTTTTTGCAAATAAATTAAAATATAACTTCTATCCCATAAACGTTATAAAAACATTGATTAGGGCAATGTTTAGAACTATCGAAGGAGAGGGTGTGGACAGAAATGGCTAACAACAATCATATCAGAAACAAAATTGGTTCGAAAATTCAGACCACCTATTTCAGGTCCGTAAGGGTGAAAAATGTTCAAATTTTTTTATGAGTTCCGGTAGCCCCTTGACTAGTTCTAAACATATTTATCTGAGATGCGAAATAAAAAAGTTATGGCCCCTCAGATTTTCACTTAGCATTCCTAGTGTAAATAATACTATACAAAAACTACCCTTTCGTTCAAAAATGCATGAAAAATCTGTGAAGGAACATCAAAAATGCAATAACTGAATTCGAATTGAGATTCAAACGTTTACAATGACCTTTGAAAAAAAAAGAAAAGGGGATCTATTAGAGGGGAACAAAGAGATTTTATAGTAGGGTTAACGGTTCGGATTTTTCTTATCCCTAGAAGAGGGCCTGTTTTTTCTCATAAGGCTCAGCCTTTTTAATGGAATTTTAAAAAGATTGCTCCATACAGCCACTCTCTCCTCCCTTCAATTAACCAAGCCCACAGTTTCTCTTTAATACATTTTAAAATAGCTTCTGCAGCCTGCTACTGCTAACAGTTGAGCCTTTTATAGTATTTATTTTAAATCTCTCTCTATTTCATATCTCCTTGTAAGTCCTATTTTAATATTCTGTGGAAAATACATTTTTTTCTCAGGTCGATCGAGTCTGTTAATAACGTTCTTCCACATTGTGCACGTGTCCCTTCAACCACTTGATAAAACACACGATTCAATATTTAATCTCACATCCTTATTTATAAGTATCAGTGTTACTAAATATATATTCTAAGATGTAATAGACGAAAGAAAAAACTTAGTCTGCTAAAAATATTATTTAATAATAATATTTTCTTTATTTATTCTAGGAAAAGTCCCTTTGGAATAAAACAAAAGGAAGTAATTAAAATATTTGGTGCCTTAGAATAATAGTAAAATAATAATGATAAATTAAGAAAAATCTGTTAGAGGCAACACATGTCTTTCACATACCTTGGCTGCCAAAATTAATTTAATAACTATTGTATATAACATTTTTAAAGTTAATTGATATAAGAATAATATTCATTTTCGTTAAAAACATATAGATTTAGATTAAATAATATAGTAATATTAAATTTTTACGTATAATTATCTGTATTTTTATGCCCTATTTGTCACTTTACATTACCTTTTACAACTTACTGTATAAGATAATATTTTTTCTAAAATCGTTATCTTTCCAACGGTATATTATACATCTATGTTGATATTCATAGGTTAAAAAAAAAAAAAAAAACACATTAAAAAAGTATTTTTACCCCTTTCTTATTTAGTTGTTTATCAAATTCATTCAAGTTGCATATTTATTAACAAGATGTTATGCCTAACCTTTTTTTTAATTACAAAATTAGTTTAGTTACTTTTATCGGCTTTTCACAACTCTTAAATAACTTTTCCCAGCTTTTGCATGATATCATATGCTTTCTAAAATCTTTAGCTTTTCAACAGTATATTATAAATGTATGTTACTGTTTTTATGTTAAAAATACAAATATTGCATTAAAAATATTTTTGATATTTTCTACTTCAGCTAGTTATCAAATTCACTCAACTTGTATATTTAGCCGTTTTTTAGGAAAGTTAGTCAGATGATATGGTTATTTTTATAGAATCTATAAAATTAAAGGTACTTTAGAGGAAGAAAATTAAAAAAAAATTGCATCTAAGCGTTGTCAAACTATTTCAAGCAGAATAAAACCTACGTCAAATTAAAGCCTATTAAATTTTACATCTGTTCAGCGCGTTTAATCAAAATCGTTAATGCTGTTTTTGAGAAAATCGTAAACCGCAGAAAGTTCCAAACCGCATGATATATAGTGCTGTAACATTTCGGGTGTATAGTTGTCTTAAATATGGAATTTAAATTTTGTATGACTTTTCGTTTTCGCAATAAACTTACCACACAGACCTTTATGCGGGATTTGGTTATTTGGATTAAGGGGACCCTATATCGTATATTTCCGTAGAAAATCGGAGTTCGAAAATTTTCATGGTCGCAATACTTTCCCTTATTATATATTTCATATTTATCTAATTGAAAGTGAAATAAATAAAAAAGACGGATAAAATAAAAAAAAGTAATGAATATATCAAACCAACTTCTAGTAGGGATCACTTGTAGCTGGGTGGCTAGCGTAACAGCCTCCCATGCTAAAGGTCACGGGTTCAAACCCGCAGGTGGTCCTAGGATTTTTTAATGGGAGTAAGAAATCCTTAGTTACGCCGTCCTTCGGAGGGGACGTTAAAAGGTGGTCCCGAGCCTGTGCGATGTCAGGTACTCGTTAAAGATCCCTATCCTAATAAAACCTGGATAGGCGAAATTTAGGACTCCCACTGTAGTATCGTCCGATTAGCCATAGTAGCATAAAGTGACGTTAAATAAATAAACAACAACAACTTCTAGTACTGATAAATAATAAAAAATTATAAATAATTTTTAATTATGGTTTAAAAAATATATATATACACTTTCTCTTACTATATATTTAATATATAGGTGACTGGATTAACAAAAAACTCTGAATATTCACTCCATATATTTTTTAAATTTATATATTTATTTATTTTTATTTTTTACAATATCAATTAAAATAAACTGATTTATGAAGTTCTGAGTCCGACATATAATAACTCGTCGAAGGTAGATGAATAAAGTTTTCAAGCTAACTTGACGTTTGAAACTGAAAGGCGAACAACAAATATTGAAAATGTTAAAAAAAAAGAAGTTAATTTTATGCGATATTTATTATGAAAAAGCTGCTGACAAGAATTCTTCAGAAAGTTGTCAGACTGTCAAAGTATATATTAATTTTTGATTGATTCAGATTTTTAAAAAATCTGGTAGGGCAACAAACGACGTTCACTTACCTCCGTTTTAAAAATCGATTAAAGAATTTTCAAATACAGTTAGAGATGAAAATTAGTGAAACTATTAAAGAATTAATTAAATTGAATTTCTAAAGAAACATGTGTTTTATTAAAAAATACATTATATTATCATCTAAAATAATCAGTTAGTTTTATCGGCTTTTCATCACACTTTTTTAACTTTTACAAGCTTGATAATATACAAGTATATGATAATATTTTAAAATCATTAGCTTTCCAACGGTATATTATACATGTATATTACTGTTCTTATGTTCACAAACAAAAAATTGCATTAAAAAAATATTATTTCAGTTTTTTCCTTTAGTAGGGTGTCGATTTCATTCAATTAATATATTTACCTGTTTTTCATTAGTGGTAACAAGATAATATTGTTATTTTTATAAAATTTGCTAAATTAAAGGTACTTTAGAGGAAGAAAATTTATAATATATTAAAATATCAACATTTAAGCCTTGTCAGACTATTTTAATCAGAATGAAACCTGCATGATATTAAATCCTATTGAATTTTACATCGATATAGCGAGTTTAATCAAAATCGTCGAAACCGTTTTTGAGAAAATCATAAAAAGTTGCAATATGCATGATATAAAGTGGCTCTTCTGGTTAGCCGATTTTTATGAAAAAGTTTTTGGAACATCTTGGGCGTTTAGTTGTCTTAAATATAAAACTTTTCGTTTCCGCCTGGGAGTTCCCACACACATACAGACCTTTTTTGCGGGACTTGGTTATTTAAACTCAGGGGATCCTAAAACATATATTTCCGTTGAAAACTGGAATCGAAAATTTACACGATCGCAATACTTTCCCTTACTATATATTGTAAATGAAAGTAAAAAGGTTCCAATATATATAGTTTCCAATTTTTATTTATTTATTATTAGAGAAATTTACAGATGATTTTTCTTTACATTTAGGTAGGATAATGTGTGGTGGTACTGCATAAGCAGCGGGCGAGGAATGAATGCCCAGAATGCATAATGAGGAAGGGCAATATATTGTTTAACGAGTGACCATAACTGAGCCCAAATTGCTGCAATCATAAACCTCACACTAAATTGCATTCAAGTTCTCGACATCTGTTCCGCTATCACATCGGCGGGTTAAGGTGACCCGAAATGGACTTCCACTTCAGCCTGTTCAGCAACCCACGTAATGTAAACGTGATTCAGCTTAGTATCTTGAGAAATCTTTAAGGTATTTTCTTCATATCAAATACTTTTCGAAATCAAAAGTATTTCTCGGTACGCATCACCAAATCTACTTTTCTGTCTCCAAGTCTACTTTCATATTAAAATGTTGACAGTTTCATTCATTGCAATGGATCAAATTTTGACGAGGCTCGAAAATGAATAAATTATTTCGTTGAATTATTGTAATATGTTATTAGTTCGCCTTTTTTTTTAAAGGAAATTTTCTAATTTTATTAAGTTTTAGTTTCCAATAAACAACTTAATTTTTTTTGTCAAGTCAAGTTCCTCCGAAAAAATAATGCTATAATAATGAAATTTATTAATATCGCTTTGAAGTCTTTAAATTATTTCAGACATGAGATAAAAATCTTTATATAATAAATTCACTCCTTAAAAAAAAAGATTAATCTTATTTCAATTTTAAAGAAGACTTATTAAAAGTACTGTTTTGACGAGATTATTTATATTTTTAGGATTATTAAACCTCTAGCACAATCCCTATTCAGCTCCACTAATCCATACAGCCCACCTAGAAGGTTGAAACGTCAGAGGCCCCGAGATGTTTTGTAAATACATATGCTGGAGTTCTGGTCAGATTCTCCTCTCAAGTGCGGTGTGATTGTGGCTATGGCGCCCTCACTTAGCTTCCACTGGCTTTCACCAGTGACGCGGCTGAGAGGGAGGCGCTGGGATCCTTCGGACTCTGCTTGTCCTTCCGCAAGTGTGGGGACAAGCCCCGTCCGGGGTTCCAGAGCTGATTGTAAATATTGTACATAGGTATGAATGTGACATGTTTTGTTTATTTATTTGTATTGATTTTGTCTACAAATTTCGTTATTGTATACGTTAATTTATTTAGATTTAATTTTATGTAATTTAACTTTCCTTTTGTTTCAATTATAAATATTATATAAATGTGATCCTGTGGCAATATTATTATTGTCTATTATGACAAATTAGACAAAAAGGGTTATTATCGAGCATAACACTTTTTTTTTTTTATTATATATTTATTTATTGGAATTTACAACTGTATAACAAGTAATACAACAAGTAAATTTGAATGAAACAGAGCATAAAACTTAAATATTTTATTTGCTACTTTTTTCAATAATTCCGCTTTGAAATAGGGTAATCTCGAAACCTAACTTATTTGTTTACCTTAACTATAAATAGATATATTAAATCAAATGTGTTATTCGAGCACAAATGTACTGACTTTTTTACGTGACTCCTGGAGAGCGTTGGCCCTTAATATTTTGCAGAGTCTGATGTTTTAATGTCAAGCTTTACCTAAAAAAAATTTTCATCAATAATGTGTCCATATTCTTGCAAATATATATTCGAATTCGGGAGAAAAACAACAAAACATGAACAATATAAATTTAAAATGTACTAAAATGCCTTCTGGGAACATTGACTCACTCTAAAAAACACTATAGCGGGTTTCGACGAAATTCCGAGGTGCCCACGTGATACCACCCACCTTGTAGCTATGAAAAGTTCAAGATCTTTATTCATTAGCTTTTTTCGCCGAAAAGAAATGCTTATCTGAGTAGTTTTCCCTGTAAAATGGAAATGTTTTGAAATGGTCATTACTATGCACAGATGAAGATTTCGGGGAAGTTGCGGAATCACGGTATTATTTATTGGACTCCTGTGATACTCGGAAGAATGCTGTGCTGTACCCGATTGGGGGGGATCAATGGATGAAATTTCCTTGAAATCTGCAATTCTATTGGAGATATATTTTTTTTTTTATTACTCGATAGTGATAGTTATTGTGTCTCATTATACATTGTCTGAAAAAAATATTTAATTGATTAGGTAATAATATTACATACATGGATTAGGTACTAAACGAATAAGATGAACTTAAGACGTAATTTTAAGGACATCTTACAGCCAGCCCCGACGCAGATATTCTTTAATTTAAAAAATATTTTTTACTCTTCGACATAACAGCTGCCCGCCAGTATATCTTGACAACATCCAAATTCCACAGACAGACAAAATAAAATATCTGGGCTTAACATTCGACAGAAGAATGACATGGGGCCCACACCTCAAGAACAAACAGATAGCGCTAAACAAAAGACTAAAACTTTTATACTCACTACTCTCAAAACGTTCAAAATTAAAACTTAAAAATAAACTAAACACTCACACTTACCTACTTACGCCTCACAGATATACGGGACTGCCAAAAAGACACACATGCGCAAAATTCAAATTTTTCAATCCAAAACTTTCAGAACTATCACAAACTCACCATGGTACGTTAGCAACACTACTTTACATATCAGACCTTCACATGCCAACAGTCAACGAACAGATTCGGACCCTCTACAAACGTTTTCACAACAACTTACACGGACATACTAACAATCTAATACGAAGCATGGCCACTAGTAACATGCCGGACAATACTCGCAGAAGACTGAAAAGAAGGTGGATCAAAGACCTTCTAAGCTAAATCCGTAATAGGAAGCAAGCCAAATATCATTCCTTCGTCAACACATTCGCTGATTGTCAATCACTTATTGACAGGTGTGAATGAAAACATTTGAAGATTACAAAAAATCATTTTTAATATTTTTAAGAACCCCGCAATTCCTTAAAATGTATAAATGCAACTAAGGAGAGTTGCTAGTTATTTTCCTTACCTATCATGTTAGCTGCTTACGTTTTATATACCCCATTAGCTTATTGTCAGATAGCTCCTGACAGGTGCGAATGGAAAATATAGAGAGAACAAATAATGATGTTTTCCAAATCGTTAATATATTTCCGATTTTGAAAGTCAACTTGGACCCTAAAATAGTCCCTTTGATGCCTTTACCACTTCTGGAGGAACTTCTAGAGGCTGACATGGAGCCATCGCTCGTAGAGGCACTCACTCAACCAAGGAAGAGGAAACGGCTTTCAACTCCACTGAGATCGATCAGCCTGTCAAGTTTGCTAAGGCAGTTCCGCCCCTAATTCCCCAAATAATAAATTACCGGGCTATTAATTACAAACTCAATTGCTACAAAACAATCGGATAGGAAAACAAGTGGATTAGCAACAATTTCATTCCCTTTATCACTTTAAAGTCAAACAACAAACCAACTTTATTTGTTACGCCCCAAACGATGGAAGTCTTTTCACGCCAAATGAGTTACCCCTATCTGTCCTCATTTATAAATTAACTGTCTTCTAAAATTATTAGTTATCAACGAAATACACACCTAATATACTACAAAATAATTTATTTATTTATTTTTACTTTCACTTATGTATATATGAAATGTGTATTGAGGGAAAGTGTTGCGATCATAATAATTTTCGAATAATAGTTTTTAAATAAAATATACGTTTTAGGTTAGATTTGTTACACCATCTTTTTCAACTTAATCGGAAAACTATAAGGATCACTTTAAACAATGCATTTTGCACTTTTTTACGATTTTATCAGTAACGATTTGATTAAAATCGCTACATCGATTATAAACTTTAATAGACTTTAATATTTAGTAGATATAATTCTGATTAAAATAGTCTGACGGGGCAAAGATGCCTATATTTCAAATGTTCTCTCTCTAAAGTATCTTTAATTTTGTCAATTCGAAACAAATATTCATATGATCTTATAAGCGTTGATGAAAGAGGGCTTAATATACAAGTTGAACGAATTTGATTACAAACTATAGGAGAAAGTAAATTTAAAACGAGTACCGATCATCACACAGCCTCCGGGCAACCGTTTTACGCCCCCTTCGAATGGCTGCATAACCAACGATTTTTTTTACTCCCTCTAAAAAATCCTAGGGCCTTATGGCGGGTTTGAACCCGCAATCTTGGGCAGAGAATGTTGCTAGCTAGCCACTACACCACAGGTGACCCCAGTTATATATAATGATTTGATGTAATGGTTTTAACATTCTAAATGAACGTACTTATAACTTTGTACTTTTAGAAAACTACAGAGAACCCATCGCATTTCATAGTAGTATTTGCATAATTAAACTACAAAGGTAGAGATTGAATGTGGGATATTGAATAATATTAAAATGAACATTTTCATATATAAAACTTCTGTAATGATAGTGTTCATGACCGGTTTTATTCCAGCCCTAATCAATATTTCACCTTGTGCAAAAAAAAAAAATTCTCCCTTTAGTTTGTAGACAATGTGCTGTTCCGGGTTGGTTAGAAACTAGACCACAAGTTAAAAAGTAATCCCAAACCTTAGGAATCCCAAAGCGAATTTCACTTTATCTTGTTCCCCGAAGCACTAGAGCACTACAGGACTACATAGATTGCTCTTAAAGAGAAGAATGAGTTCTTGAGCAGCTCCAACAATAGATCAGTCTTCAAACGAAGTCCCTTGCAAGGCAGGCACCATCGATTTGTCCGAACAGAATGTGTCCCCGTCTACATTCTTATTCCTTTCTCCGTTTTATTAAATAAATGGATGTTATATCTTCGTTTTCTTTTTCACTAATAAAAAACAAAAATTTAAAAATTAAATAAATGAGCACATGAAATCTTAGAAATACTGCTGTGTAGATGTAATAGGAGATAGCCAATCAGTAAAGTAGACTGGAAATTAGACGCCAAAAATAGTGAAAAAGGTAAGTTCGAATAAAGAAATTAATCATAAAAAACTTACAAAACGTTTTTGCTTGTATTATAACTCTAGTACTACAATGAAATATAAAATATATCACCTACTCTAACAATCTAATGTGATATGAAAAAAATTGGCGCGGGCAACACACGATATTCACTTACTTCGGCTGCGAAAATCTATCATAAACAAACTCTTAGTAAAAAAATGTAAATTTAAATTAAAAATGTATTTAATTTCGTAGGAAATATATGATTTAGATAGGTAGTTTAGGTTAGGTAGAGTTTTTATGGACACTCAACTGCTGAGGTCTTCAGTGTCCTTTAATATATTTCTTTTTCTTATACAACTTCTTAAAAATAACGATCTTTAATTTAGATTAAATTAAATTAATGATTTAATTAAATTAATTAATTGATGATTTAGATTAAATATTATAACTATATTAAATTGTTACTTATAATAATCAGTAATAAGTCTATGCCCTTGTAGCAGATTTAGACGCCCGCTTAAGTCACGCCCGAATATATAAGATTTATTATGTAAATATCATTGTTCATATTCCTGAGTTATGAGAATAAATAAACAATTTGATGTAATTTGAGCTAGGACCAAGACACTAGTCTGGTGGAGAAGCTCTCACCATTAATTATTAACACGGTGGGCTAACATTCGCAAGAGTTAGCTCAGCTCTTCAAATCACCAACCTGCTTCTACTAGGTGGTATCTCCCTAGGAAAGAGTATCTCAGCCTTTGTATCTAATGTGGTCTATCTTTATTTCTCGTCCTTTTATCACCTTCCTACCTTTATCCTTTCTATCCGCCTCACAGGATAGGGTGCATGGCTTCTACGTATGTGCACCTATGAGGAGTCCTAGTCGCTGCTGTTGAGCTTCTACCTCATGAAGAATTTCCTTCCTAACCAGTCCCCTCTGCTCATTGGTAGGTGCGGGTTCGCCGCTTACCTGGTAGGGTCCCTCATACCTGGTACTGCGGTACGTGCTTCTACCACGGCAGCACCGAAGAAATTTTCTTCCTTAGTTTAACACGATTCACCCTATTTATCAGTTTACATTTTTTTTTTTTTTTTATTACAACTTTGTGCATAAGATAATTTTTTTCTGAAATCTTTCTCTTTCCAACTGTATGTTATAAGTCTATATATCTGTTCTTGATATCAAAATGCGAAAAATTACATTAAAAAATATTTTAGTTCTTTTATCCTTTGGTTGGTCATCAAATTTGTTTAACTTCTATATTAAGCCGTTATTTACCAATGCTAATAAGATGATATAGTTAATCTTTTGGAATGTTCCAAATAGAAGGTAATTTAGAGGAAGAAAATATAAAAATATAGTATTCAAGCTCTGTCAGACTATTTCAATCGTAATAGTCTCGGTAACACGATCGGTGGCATATGGAAAAGTATGAAAAACGCTTTAAACATGGCTTTTAACTGACTATATAGTAGAGAATAAACTTGTACAAAATCATACAAATTTTGAGCAACAAATTTTAGTATAAATACATGATTGTCAATGACATAGAACTCTATGAAACTGTATATTTCTATTAAAGTTCCGCGATTATAATAAAGATATTTCATAGATGAATTTCAGTACAAAACAAAAAAGTTAGCTAGAACTAGTCCAAGTAAACAAAGGTATTAAGTGAACAAATAATTGAGACATATAAAACAACCATTTCCCAGTAAACAGAGAACTAAAGCCCCTTAACGTGCGCCCTCCAATGATGAGTCAATATAATTGCAGGGGAAACAATTTATTATAATTTAATTCAAAGTTTATGGAGGGTTAGTGGCTCTATCGCCGCCTTGTTTAACGACACTTTTCGCCAGCTATTCCAGTTGTGAAAGTGTTATTTCCCGCCCACCAACTTGTAGTTATGCCTGAGCCCAGATGTGAGTGCAAAGGCCAACTTAATGCTTGCCAGGCCACTGGAAATTATTGGCAAAGTTCTCTTTCCTCTGTTTTATGGTTCATTGCTGGCGCTAAAGGTGAAACCTCTCCGTTTGGGAGATAAAAAGTCTTTTTACTCCCCAGAGTTTGGAAACTATCTAATCCCATTTGAAACTATCCGGTGTGAGTTGCAGATAAATACAAATGCACACCAGCGTAGATAGATAACTAATTAGAATTAGTGATAAATGGAGAGATGCTTGCCTGCATGAATTATACAATCATAAATGTATAATAGAATTATGGATTCTATTGATATAACTCCTTAATAAACCTAAAAATCTGGTGCGCTCAGTACACGACTTTCACATACCTCCGTTGTTAAAATCAATTGAAGAATTTTAAATACATGTAGAGATAAAATAAATTGTTATATAATTAATTAAATTGAATTCCAATAGAAACATACGCTTTATTAAATAATCTATTATATTTGTATGTACAAAAATCAGTTAGTTTTATCGGCTTTTCATTACTCTTTACAATTCCGTGTATCAGATAATATTTTTTCTTTAATTTTTAGCTATCCAACGGTATATTATATATCTATATTACTATCCTTGCGTTCGAAAACACAAAAATTGCACATAAAAAATATGTTTGCACTTATCTCCTTTAGTTGTTTATCAAATTCGAACAACTTTCACATTTACATATTATTTATCTATACTAATAAGATGATAAACCCAATTTTTTGAAATATACAAAATTAAATGTACTTCAGTGGAAGAAATTTAAAAATATCTACATTTAAGCCCTGTCAGAATATTTCAATCAGAATGAAACTTAAATGATATTAAAGCCCGCTAAATTTTACATCGAAATATAGGGGTTAATCAAAATCGTTAGAGCCGTTTTTGAGGAAATCGTAAAAAAGTACAAAATGCATGGTATAAAATGGTTCTTCTGGTTAGCTGATTTCGATGAAAAAGTTGCTGTAACATCTCGGGCGTATACTTGTCTCAAATATGGAATTTCAGTTCCATAGGACTTTTAGTTTTCGTCCGGGAGTTAAAACACACACACATAGACCTTTTGTCGGGACTTGGTCATTTGGACTCAGGAGACCCTAAAAAGTGCATTTCCGTCGAAAACTGGAATTCGAAAATTTTCACGATCGCAATACTTTCCCTTACTATATATTTCATATATAGGTAAGTGAAAGTAACAAATGTGATGCTTGCAACACATGACTTTCACTTACCTCTGTTGTTAAAATCAATTTAAGAATTTTTAAATACATTTAGAGATAAAAATAAATTGTTAAAGATTTAATTAAATTGAATTTTAATAGAAACATGTATCCATCATCAAGGACCATTCTTTCCTGAAGGTTTATGAGTAAAGCACATTGCAAATTACCTTTCTTTAAACGGGCAAAATACATTTTCTGTTACCAATACATCAACAAATTATTCCTGAAATATAAGTAGTAATATAGAAGTTAATATAAAAGTTAATATGCAATAAAATAAATCCTACAAGTTAATATCAAATTAAACTAATGAAAATACGTAATTCTTAAAGTGGGAGTTAATCGCCGTTGTTCAGGATCGTGCAAGTTATATTCTTCCATTTAACACACAAGATTTTATAAACAATATTACGTACCAAATTGTAACTAAGTATAACATAACATAAATAACATAAATGGTAAGGTGTTATAAATCATTAAACTAACTTTGTTATATATTATTCCAAACTTATTACTATTTCATAAAAACAGATATTTCACTGTAAACACATTGGGATTCGTATGGAAACGTGATTTCAGTTTTGAAATGTAATTTAAATAGCTCATAAGAAATATAATAGTTATAAACCATAAAAGAATAGGAACCTTTGTTATTTCTATAGTGAAGTTTTCTTTATATGAAAAAATTACATTTTCCGTAGTTTGTACTTCACTTTCAAATAACAAATAAATAAACAAACATTTTGATTTATGATTTTAACTTCTGCGGATGATTAAATATATTAATGAATAGACGCTATTAATTAATAATATAGGTTTAATTAAACCTATTTTCTTGCTAATTATACTTTTCGTTACGATAAACTAAATCTTTCAAAACGATATACCCCAATCGCTCCGACAGAGATTTTTTAAATATAAATCACTCATCAGTTTAATTTCACCTGGGTAAAGCAGGGGTCCACTAGTAACATACAGTTGATTGTCTATGTAAGAGGGAAAGGTGAAATTTGGGATATTAAATGGATTATAATTATTGATATAATGGTTA
Organism: Piezodorus guildinii; assembly: GCA_023052935.1. Lineage (NCBI taxonomy): Eukaryota > Metazoa > Arthropoda > Insecta > Hemiptera > Pentatomidae > Piezodorus > Piezodorus guildinii. The sequence continues at coordinate 35,808,894 of CM041293.1, read as the reverse complement.
TGAATGGGGTTGGAGACAGATAATAACGAAGGGGAGAGAAGAGGTAAGTCCCCCTCCCCCACTGGAACTGCCCCAATTGGCTCCATCCCATCGTCTTATTTCATTCATGGACTTATTGCCTGGTCACACCGGCTGCCTCTCCTCGCTATGGATGGTCACTAAATATTGGGTTGATGCAAAATTAATGCAGGTTTCCTCTACTGCAATATCTTAATTCCAATTGTGTAAACAAAGCTAATCCTAACATTGATCATTATTATACCAAAACAAACCTTATCTAATACCCTCTCTTTCACCATGAATTTGTTTAGTAAAATCGTTTTGTTCAGTGTGTTCAAAGGTCTTGAATCGAAAATGTCAAAGTGCGATTTTCGTCAAATTTATTTTTACGAATTGAAATTAGGGCGCAGCGCTGCGCAAACGGCTCGTAATATTAATAAAGTGTGGGGTCAGAGGGCTATTAATGAGTGCACGGTGCAGCGTTGGTTCCAGAAGTTTCGCAGAGGAGATTTCGACCTCGAAGACAAGGAAGGTCGAAGCCGTCATCTTGCTCTGGGCAACGACCAGCTGAGGTCAAAAGTGGAAGAAGGCCCAACCAAAACCACACGAGGAATGGCGGCGGAACTCGGAACTCAAAAATTGCAACGTCTTTGCCCAGCATTGATGAATCGGAAGGGGCCGATCCTGCTCCACGATAACGCCAGACCACACGTTGCACAACCAACGCTTCGACGACTGCACTAGTTGGGCTACGAAGTTCTCCAACATCCGCCTTATTCACCTGACCTCTCTCCTACAGACTTCCACTTTTTCAGGCATCTGGACAACTTTTTGAGGGAGAAAAATTTTCAAAACCAGGACGACATTGAAAATTCTTTTCGTGATTTCATTGAGTCCAGGGATTCGGATTTTTTTTCTGGTGGAATAAGAAAGCTTGTTGAACGTTGGCAAAAGTGCATTGATTCAGATGGAAATTATTTTGATTAAATATATATGGTTAAAGTAAAGATATGGCGTATTTACAATACCTACTAAAAACCTGCATTATTTTGCATCAACCCAATATTTTGAAGGTCAATTTGTCTTCGAAATTCAGTTAGAATGAAAAGTATTCATTACCAGAAATTGGTTCATCTTGCCGTGAGTGACTTAAGATACCTTTATCAAAGCGGACTATTTTCCGTATTTATACAATAATATTTCATTCATTTTATTATTTTTGACCACCACAATTATTAAACATTCATATTTAAACTTGGAGAAAAAGAACTATTAGTCCACGGTAGGATCAATTAAAGGACTCATTTTTCAAAAACTCTATACATATTTTTCTCAACCTTCAAAGTTATGGGCTTATTTACGGGTAAAATTTCAATTTTTTTACTTTTCTTTTTTTATAATCATTTGCGTTTTTTTGGATAAAAAACAATCATAAAATTTTTCTCAATCTGCGAAAATAACGGAGTTACAAGCGCATTTATTTTTATTTTTTTGACAACAAGCAATATAGAAATGCCTTTAGGCATATATTGTAACATTGATGAACATAACGAAAAATTTCCTTCAGGATTCTTCTGAATTCGTGAGCGAAGAAACCTCCCAGTGAAGGCACTCCTTGGCGTGGAAGATCTGCTAAAGAAGTTGGTCTTTGTTTCAGAGGCGTTTCAGTCTCCTTGCTGGGTTTTGTGGTAGTGTATCAGTCAGTAATGTTTGTACCAGTAGGTTTGGATGTCCAGCGAGTAAGTCGTGAAATTTCTTGTAGTATTTCTTAATGATTAAATGATAAGATGTTACGATTGGTATGTTGAGGTCTTAAGCGCATATAATTTCAATTTTTGTCCTTTTTTTTTTTTTTTTATTGCACTTTAATGATGAAAACTCTATACATATGTTTCTCTATTTTTAAAAAAATAACTCAGTTATGGGCATATTTACAGGTATTTTATTTTCTTTTTACACTTTTTTATAATTATTCTCTGTTTTCTTTGGTTAAAAAACACTAATAAATTTATTCTCTTTCTTCAAATATAACTGATTTATAGAATTAAATTACTTTTCATTTTAAAATAACCAGCTGGTGTGAACGGTTAGGTATTAGGATCATCATAGATGCCTTAGTACTTTTTTAAGGAATTTCAAAAAAATTGGTCAAGTAGTTTCGGAGAAATGCCGCGGGCGGCGAACAATGGATTTTTTAAATTCTTTATCCGGGTTCTATTTATCTTTAAACGCAATTCCTCAAATTTCGAGGGAGGAGGAGTAATGTTTTGTATTTTTTTGGTAGATTACAAAGGTTTATAATAGAAAATAATAAAACAAAATCACTTACAGGAATTAATAGCTACAGAAATAATTGCTTTTTTGTTTTACATTATGTGTAAACATATTTTTAGTTCTTACAACATTATTAGTTATTTATCCTCGATCAGTACATTAATAGTTCAAGAAATTAAAAGATTATAAATTAACAGAATACAATAGTAATGTAATTTATTTAGAGCCTTGGTTCTGTTAACAGTTTAGGGAATCTATGCGGTAGCTAGGTGTCAGTTCTCTCACTTTGAACAGCTAAAATGTTCTTTGTTTTTTTCTCTCAGCTATGCCTGAAAGTGAAGTTGTAACGGTAAATTGTGACTTAGATTGAAAGAATCCATCAGTCACTGGAGAACAGCACTCAACTGATACACTGCCAAGGATTGCTGTTATAACTTCAACGTATAACTCAAGCCTACGCAACAATTTTCTTTCGCATTTAATCGTAAAACAAAAAGCCAATTCAACTATATTTTATTAATTGTAAATACAATTATTTGCAATGAGACTCTAAAGATTAATATATTCATTATGAATGGGCATGTATTAATACTGGTACTTATTTAAGCTATAATAATATAAATAATATTAATAAGTTGGAATGAAATATCGTCAAAGTATTGACAGTTAGAGGAGTAATTATGATTTATAGTAGTGCAAAAAAGATGCAAAAGAGACCGGAACCCTAAAAATATTATATTATCTAAAATGTAAAAAAAAAAAAAAATAATAATACACTGTTTTTACCTCCAAGTACAGGTATTGGGTAAGTACATAGATCGGATAAAATAAACAAAAAATAGTTATTATTATTTTATTTATTTACATTATAGGGCATAAATTAATGCGATGATTGCACTAATGTATTATTACAATTCACAGATGTAGCACGAAATATAAAACCATATTATTTTTAATGCTTTATAGATTTAATTATTATTGACTAGATGATTAATGAAGAAACAAAAGTTGTATAACATTTTAATTAAACAGGGTATTCCTAGAAAGTTAGTAAACCAAGTAGAAATGTGCATGTTCGAAACATTCAATTAAGTAAGAATCCTCAATAATTATTAGGAGGGGTTCGAGGTACGTTTAATCTGAAACATATTGACTCCCTTTCACCTGTTTTATTTAATTTAGCACTCGAATATGCCATTGATAAAGTGATAAGTACGAACAAACGTTTAAATGTGAGTGGTGAAATTTCGGTTTATGATTACACCGACGATTTAGTACTATTGGCTATAAGAAGCAAACAAAAGTATTTAGTGAAAAACGTTAAAGAGATAAGAATAGTAATATATAGATATATACGGTGATATAGATATTTCAGGATATACGTCTAAATATGTGGATAGATGTAGGTATTTATGATCTATGGAAACTAGGAAAAACGAAATTCAGGAGCAAATAAAGTTTTGGCTAAAGGTGGGAAAAGCGTGTTATTATACAAAGCGAAACCACTTAGTTCGCGGCTTTTGTCAAGAAAGTTAAAGATTATAATCAACAAAACTATTTTTCTTTCAACGGTTCTACAAGTGTGAGAAAAGTTCCGCTTACATTTAGAGGTGGGTGAATGAAGCTTCAAGGTTTTAGAGAATAAGGATTTACGTATTTTTTTTTTTCCGAAGAGAGATGAGACCACTGGATAATCGAGAAGGCTACACAACTCGGAATTTGTTCCCCTCAAATATAAATGAAGTTGTAGCATCGCGGCGGCTCAAAGTTGCAAAGTTGTTAGGCGTAGTGAAGAACGCATTCATAAAAAGTTAATATACGCTGAGCTGAGGTGGGAGAATTGTGATCGGTCGGATCCCGGGGATTTAGACGGTACGATAACGGTAGTCATTGGATTGAACTGTACAAGCAAAGATTGATATTATCGGCACCGAACCTTGGGATTCGCTAAGCGTATTATTATTTTATAAAAAAAAAAAACCCTCTACGATGGTCTACCCATGAATGGTCTTTGGATCAGTACATAAGAGATTTGTACTGTTTTTAAGTCAACGGTCTTGCAATGAGGTACAATAATGTAAATGTGCGATGAGGTATATATAACAACAGTAAAAATGTATTATTTTTTTGTAACTCTATGTAAGCTACGCTACCGGAAAATTATAATTTAAAAAATAAAATGAAAAGGTATTTCTTTATGTATCTTTTTTATTCCTGGTTAGTATTATATGTTTACTAACAGTTGAGTAGAATATTATTTCCAGTAACAAATAATTACAGAACGCTCTAGAACAGCATCATGATATATTAGCGAAATGCAAGGTATGTAAACAAGACAGGTTATCTAAATGCAATCATGTCCCGCCTTGTTCTTTTTTTCATTCCAGTGACGACCACACGTCGAGCCCCGTGAAGAGGCCAAAAAGAAGACGCCTCAGCGAGAGATATTGACTCTATAGCGGCCGCCTTCGTGAATTCATAATTGAATTTCATGAATCATTCATGATCACTTCTTTATTTTCCCCTTCGATTGCTTCCTCGTCTTATTTATTTAATGTCATGCTGGACACCGAGTGGCGGTTATCCCTGTAGGCATTAGAGCTCGAAGGACGTTACTGCAATTACGGTCCTGGTACCTGATATGCCCAAGAGATAGGCCCTCCGACTGAAAGAAAAAGAAGTGTGAGGAACAAAAAAGCCGATAGGGTAGTCTCAACGCGCCCTTTTGTGCTCCCACCCTAATTGATTGATTATTTATTGTAATGGCCGCCTCTGATACTTCCGACTGATTGAATTATTATCTTCACACCGATTCCTTCACAACAATGATTAATGCTCGCAACCCTAGGGTGATTTACAGCTGTTCTGAGATTTAATTAAATAGTGATCCATCTAACTCATAGGCCATCACAATAGATCTGGTTGTGCTGGTGCTAACAGGGGAGAGTGTCGGAGCGTCGTGTTTATGGCCGTATCGTATGTCTTTCGTTATGAATACAAAAGAAAGCTAATGGGCGCATTGTATGCTCCCCAGATATACAGAGTTACAATGAAATCTCCTCGTCGGGTGTTACAGATGGACGCATCCTGATTTAGATCCCATCCTATTCTTACAAAGAGATATGGATAGCTTGATCTACCTCTATCGATGTAGGGACAACAAAGGATTCGTGGATTAAAATGAAAGAAAATCATCACGCTCGAAAAACTATAGACATTTATTTATGAGCATTAAGGCCCTTTAGTCATAAGAGTTATTTTAGCCCTAAATTAAAAAAACAATGATTTTAGTAAAAGAAAGAGAATACAAGACAAGGTATAGGCAATTGAATAAAACAATTAGAAAATAAGAAGGTAGAATAAAATATACGTGTTATTATTATTTAAATGATAATAATAATAATAATAGGCTTAGCGAACTTCTAAACTCTCCAGCGGTCTCATCTCTCTTTAGACCAAATATTTTACGCAGTATCATTGGGATCAGGTGGCATAAAGGGGAATAAAGGAATTAAAATACTCATTTATTTATAAGATAGGACATATTATAACACATGAAAACATGGTACAGCGAGGAATTGTCTATTATTGAAAAAACTGAGGTTTGTTCAGATTTACCACATATTATAACATAATGGCACCTTTAGACATAACTGCAAAATTCTTTAAGTTTTTAGACAGAAGCCGCGAGCTAATAAATTTCGTAACTTAATTATGACACGTATTTCCGCCTTTGACCGAGACTTTTTCTTCCTGGACTGCATTTTTTCTTGTTATCATTGAACCTAAATACTTAAATTTCTTTACTTGTTCAAAAGTATGTCCAGATATATAAACATCAGCAAGATAGCCACCGTTCCTGCTACTAATAATATATATTATCTAAATGATAATAACATAAACAATTATAATAAGAAATAATAATTTAAAAAAATAATTCTTTTATATTTTGTAAAAAATAGAAATTTCTTTTAGGTGAGACGTTAGTGTTGTGACCGAATTGTTTTCCTTTTGTTATATTATCGCAATGTCGTAAAATAAAAAACATGAACCTCTACAACCCGCGAGAGGTCTTAGGTTCATTAGATATATAGATTCGTGAAGTTTTTATGCCAACACCCGTGCAATGATATGATTAGGTTATTATGATTTCTGGTTATTATGATTATATTAGGTTATATTATGATATGATTATCACACTCAGCCGTCAGAGTGGTCCACCAAAGTTTAGAACCCACTTCTAGAGACAGGGTGTGCTTCAGGTGGTTCTCCATATTCTAGAATGCCCCCTCCTCCTCCTGCTGCAGTAACAGACTAACTAATTTAATTTATCTGCCACTACCGGGATTCGAACCCGGACCCCCGAGAATAGTAGACCACGCCTCTTACTATAATAAAAAATACATGGGGCGGGCAACACAGGAGTAAAGTACTATGAAATAAAGTTAGAGTTCAAAAAAGTTTAAAGAATTATATTTAATTTTTGGACGGGGGTCATTGGATAGAATTTTATATGCAAGGATTAGAGGTATCGAGATAAGACTAAATTCTTTGATCTTGTATTATTAGAACTTTCAAGATTTTGCAATATATGAAGAGCTATATTACATGCATTTAGTTTGTAAATATGATTGAGACGTAGGGTGGAAGGGAACTTGGTCGTCTGGAAGCTTCGCTATTATTAGCCGGCAACTTGCCAACTCTGCTAAGTCGGGATGTCTGCGTCCAGCTTCGGTTCTGTCAGGTCTGTCCTGACCTCGCCCAGGTAAACAAATGCTTAATTCAGAGAACTAAGCGAATAATCTGACAGGTGGATGAGAGAAGAGATTAGTGTCAAAACATGGTTAGACATATCTATTTTATAGATTAGTATTTAGAAGAGAAGCAACTTCAGGATTTAATTTTTTTTCGCCAAGAATAAAAAAAAAAAAAAAAATAAAAATAAAAGAAGGAAATTACAACAAAAATTAAGGAAAGTTTTAGGATGTATATGGTATCTCCAGAATCCCGTGAATCACTGCAAATTCTAAGACCGAGGACTTGTAACCTGAATCGTTTATACCACGCACCTTTTATAATCAAATAAAGATTGCGTTATATTGTAAAGTGGTAGCCTTACACTCAGAAAACTTGACCACGACCACGTCTTAACCTCTGACGTGTTTCGAATAAGCTAAAAACAGAGTTGACTGTATTATATATGGTATACCTAAAAGCTCAAAATCGAATTATAGTTTGGGTGTAGGATAGGGTATGCCCACGCTGCAGAACTATGTACCAGTTTATGGTCTGATGGTATTGTTTATCGTCAATGGTTGGAAAGTGTTTTCAACATGATATATTCCTAAATGTAGACAATGAAAGCAGCAATAGAAAGTGATAGAACAGGAACATAACGAGGAGCTACTATAGCATGGAATGTCCGTCAGTAACCCGAAGAGCAAGTTCCTTGTGCTCTTAAGAAGTAATGCTATGCACGAGGAGGTTCTCAAGATAATTCAGGTATTTAGTACTTCAGGTATGTCTAGATAGGTCTGAGTAGAGTGGTTCATGTAGGCGCTAGTTTAGTAAATTTAGTGATAATCCTTAAACAATAGATGAGAAAGTCATTTGTAACGTATTTTTAGTTATTGTTACTTTAATTTCGTATTATTATATATAAAGCGAAACATCATGAGATAAGTTTTTAAGGTATTATATTGGTTTCACTTTTTACCTCAGGACTTGGTTCTTTTCGTACCGAAAAGCTTACGTGGCACGATTTAGAGACATTGATCTTACTTTTACATTTTGTAAACCACTTTCCTAGTTCAAAGATATGATTTTGAAAGGAAACTGACGATACAGTAGTATCTCTGAGAGAAGAAGGAAAAGCTGTATCGTCAACAAAAATATAGACAGTTGTCTAAGGGTGCTCATAGCTTTCTGAAGTGTAGAGAGAATAGAGAAAACGATTTAATTCACTACCTTGTGGTATGTCCGTGTGTTTAAGGAGGGCATTAAAAATAAAAAGCCAGTTGCGTTTCATTTTACAAAGTACTTATTGGAAATTGTTCGGAGACATAAATTCATTAGGTGATATCTAATTAGATAAAGGTTTAGGGCGGCTGTAGAATAAATATATCCTATAGCAGACTTACATCATGTGAGTATAAGGTTATTTTTCAAAATTTTGTTTTAGTCGTTGCAAGAAACCAAATTGTAGTGTTTAGAAAATAGTTGATATAGAAGAAGTCTAGTATTAGAAGAGAACGAGCGTACTCCCCTCTTTCCCAAGATCGTAGAAGAGTCGCGGGCACGACGGTCCCCCGGGGCACCGTAGTGGCGTGAGATCTGCATCTCACGAAGAGCCCACGGGCACCAGCATCTATCCTCGTCCGGGAGCAAGGACCTCGGAGCAGCCTCCGTTTGGAGTCAGTCCAGTCTTAGAGCTGTGGGTCGACTCCAAGGAACGAGGAGGGAGAGAAAGCAGGAGTGAAAAGAGAAAGCAGAAGAACAGAAGCCACGAAAATGAAGAAGGATGGTTAGCGCTTTGAAAAGGGTATGCTACTGGCGCGATGTCCCGAGAATACTAAATCTATACAGTGGGTAACACGTGAGACTTTCTTCAAAGATGTGACAACATCAAAACTACAGACACCGGTCTTAAATAACCTTATGTTTTCAAGAAATTAAGTAATATTGCGTAGTCCGGAAAATAATGCACGATTTTAGGCTTATTGGTTAATTATTTTGAATAATGAACCTTTGTAATCGACTAATACAAAAAAGATTCAAGGTATGAAGAACCCGAATAAGGAATAAAAAAAATCCGTTTGTCCCCCGTACGCGGCATTTATATGAAAATACTGGACCAATTTGTTTGTAATTCGCCACAAAAATAAAAGAACACCGATGATCCTAACACCTAGACGTTGATATCAGCTGGTCACTTTTAAAATAGCGGCCGATTAAAAGTGATTTAATTCAATAACTCAGTTTTCTTTTAAGATAAAGAAAATGTGTTTTTTACCCCCCAAAAACGCGAATAATTATGAAAAAAAATAATTTTTTTAAAAAAACTTCAAGTATAAATACGCCCACAACTCAGTAATTTTCGAAGATAGATTTATTAATTCTAGTCACAAATTGTAATAGATGTAATTTCACCAAAACTAAAACCATTCATTATTGTTGAGGGTAGAGAAAAATCGAAAATAATAGCAGCTATAAACCCTAATATAGTTAAACCATTGTGTAATAATTTGCAACGTTTTTTTTTTTTTTTTTTTTTTTCACTATTGCTAAATTATTCGTTTATATGTATGTTAACACTTTGCAATCCTCTTCCAAAGAAAAATAATTGTAAACATCTGTAGGAATTCACTGCATGGAAATAATTCAGTCGTTACTATGATGCCAAAACGTGATTTGATATAATTTTATTTTACGAGTTTAAACTCATTTGGAACAGGACCCTAACAGCATGCAATGACAGAGTGGGGGAAGGGTACAGTAATAGTAAATGAAATGTTAAATTTTTTTCGGAAGATGTCGTCAGCCTGGCCCAAGAAAGTCTTGGAGGACTTCTTCCCTTGATAAAAATATTCTGCGAGCATTAGTGAAAGAAAATCTCAGAACAGTTATTCGAGAAATTAAAAACTCGATGTAAGCAAATAGACGGTCGATGACAAGCTCAAGACGTTTGGAAATGGAAAAAAATCGAAAGTTGGTACCTTCAGTCATTAAACAACACTCCACAGACCTCTTGCTAACTGGCAACTATATTTTTAGACACCTACAACCCTTTTTCCAAAATTAGGAAATATTTATCAAAGAGCCTTAAATAAAGGGGTTTTCTGAATTTGTAAATTATAAGGATTCCGAAATTCTGTTCAGGGGGTATAGAAAATCTGCTAACACGTATTCAAATATGTATTGAAACAAAAAAAAATATTTTGTTTAGTAAAAATAAGTTTAAAATTTTTATTTTTTAAAACCGTATCTATATTATTTTACGGACGACCCAATATTTTTTTACTTGAGGATTCGGCGCTTTTGGTGGGTGGCAGCTATAGTATTTTCTTCTGAGCGACCTCAAAAATGTTACATTTTCGATTTAATTATGTAAAGTGACACGAACTTTTGATTTAATTTTTTATTAATAGAAAATTTGCAATCTAATTCAATATCAATGTTGATTTTTAGCACGCCATCCTATGATGTTTGGAGGATTTAATTGAAAACAATTTTGCACTACCAGAGGGATAATCAGAAAAAACGCAGCAGTAAGAGCATGTCTGTATCCTTACCAATTAACAATAACCAAGCAAACTATGAGTCTACTTAAAATGATTTTTTTTTTTTTTTAAATATCACCCAGTTTAAATAATCATATTACTGAAGCTATAATATTTTTATTACAAATGAGAGAGACCAGTCAGAAGAAACATTTCATCATGTTCTTCTTTTTTATCTTTCAACAATATTTAATTTATTATTCAACCAGGCCGTGAACACATCAAGTCACCATTGTATGGTAAATCATACGGTTGCACCACTGGCGCATCTTTCTAATAAATGATTTTCTGTGAATGGAAAGCTGAGTTGAATCATGAATTATTTAATAGATTGATCCACAATAAACCAAAATGAATAGATTGTTTTTTTTTCTTTTTTATCATGTGTTAGTTTTATTTACAGACACTTAAATCTCAAATTGAGACGTTGATTTCCAAAAGGTACTATATCCATTTTAGGAAATTTTACAGGAAGCGCGAAAATCTCTCATTACTATATTATTAAACCAGCTAATTTGGGTTTTTTTGCTTTAAAATAAATTATTTTTTTACTATAGTAATAACATAAGATTAAAGTTATGAAATGATTTTTTTTAGAATGATTTTGAACGAAAATAAATGCGTAACTAGTACTTTTAGAAAATGACATTTTTTATTATAAATATATTTTTTTAAGGACTTCATAGTTCATTAGATAACATCAAATAGAATATTTAGATAAAACTAAATGATGAGAATACAAATATGTAAAAAAATCAATTTTGCAAAAAATGTCCTTTAGTACCATTTGGAAATCAACGTCTCAATTGGTGAGGATTTAAATGAAGGCGTGGTAATGGTGAACCGGAAGGAAATATACCGGTCTAGTAAAATTATATTTCTCAACAAATAGAACTTCTTAACTCTAATAACAATAATGGACATTACTTAGAACAGTATTCGAGTATATTTTAAATGAAAAGCACAGTTTAAGCGTTCATAGCTGCAAAATGCAGACTTTATTCGGTAACACTTTATTTTATCGACAAGAAATATCATTCTGTCCTAAGTGAGAAGCTTAACTGTTCTTAGTTGTTGAGTAAGATCGACAAATCCCTTTAAGTCCGGTACCAACTCCAATCAGTCTGCGAGAAAACCATCAGGTCTATCTTTCGAAAATAACGGGAACCTTTAAAATGAGTTGAAACAACTTGAAGCTTAAAGTTCAAACCTTTTTAAGGTTTCAGCATTCATACGTTGGAATGTAGAGTATGCTATTGCATAACCTGAATGTTTTATAGAATTCCTTAAAACTATATTTAAATAAAATAAAATAATAATAATAAAAATTAAAAATCTGGTGAGCGCAACACACGACTTTCACTTACCTCCGTTGTCAAAATCGATTTGAGAGTTGTTAAGTACATTTAGAGATTTTTTTTGTTTTATACCTTTATTTCTTTATCCACACCTGTTTATACATACATATAACAATCAGTGGATTGTCTGTCAGAATTACAATAAAAAGTGGCATGTCAGGCATGAGGAAGATGACAATACCCAGTGGTATCTCTTCCGTGGCATGTTTTAATTTAAAAGATTACAGAAGATCTCTCATCCATGACCTTTTCAGTCTTCTCCTGATGTTGTTGGGCATATTGGTTGTTGCCATTTGTTCTATGAGAGGGTTGTAATGTCCTAGTAATTTGTTGTGAAATCGAGAATAGTGAGTTCGTATGTATTCGATGACGGTAGACATGTGTAAGTCTGTATGTAAAGTTGTGTTTGAAACATACCAAGGTGCTTGCGTAATTTGTCTAAGTATTTTTGACTGGAAAGTTTGAAGTCTTTGTATGTTACTCTTTTTTGCAGCTCCGAAGATTTGAGAGGCGTAAGACCATATTGGTTTTAGTAAGTATGTGTAGGTGGCAAGTTTCTGTCTTAATTTGAGTTTTGATTGTCGTCTGAGTAGTGTGTGCAGCAGTCTACTTCTTTGGTTTAATGTCTTTCGTTTTTTCTTAATGTGCGGGCCCCAAGTCATTTTCCTGTCAAAAGTTAGTCCTAGGTAGTTGACACTGTCTGTTTGTGGTATTGGTACATTATCGATGTACACTGGTGGGCAGGTTTCACGTCTTAGTGTAAATGTCATATGTTGGCATTTGTCATAGTTTAGTCTTGTTTTCCACAGCTTGCACCAATTCTGTACTTTTTGTAAGTGATGTTGTATAGTCAGTGAGGTTTGAGTATGATCTTCATGTTTTGATAAGATTGCAGTGTCGTCTGCGTGTGTTGCAGTCAGGATGTTTGAACTATCTGGTATGTCGTGCGAGTATAATATATATAGTTGTGGTGCAAGAATTGAACCTTGAGGCACTCCTGCTAGCACTGGTCTTATTGAAGAAGTTTCTGAACCCTGTCGGACTGAGAAAAATCTGTCTGAGAGAAATCATTTAGAGATGAAAATAAATTCTTAAAGAAATATTTAAATTAAGTTTCCATAGAAACATGTGTGTATTAAATAATCCATTATATTTTTATCTACGACAATCAGTTTTTTTTATCGGAGTTTTTTTTTTCACTCTCCGTTAACTTTTACAATTTTGTGTCAGATAATATTTTTTCTAAAATCTTTAGCTTTCCAACGGTATATTATACGTCTATATTACTCTATATTACATGAAAAAATATTTTTTCTCTTTTAGTTAGATATCAAATTCGTCCAACTTGTATATTTAGCTGTTTTTTTAAGCAATGCTAATGAGAAGAAATAGTCATTTTTATAAAATCTACAAATTTAAAGTTACTTTAGTGGTAAAAATTTTAAAATATCGGCATCTAAGCCCTGTCAGACTATTTCAATCAGAATGAATAAAGGCTGTTCGAATTTTACATCGATTTAGCGAGTTTCGTCAAAATCGTTTTTTATTTATTTACAATTGTTTTTGTTTGAGCTTTAATGTTATTTTCTATCTGCAAAAAAAAAAAAAAAAAAGCAAATATGATGACTTCCGAAAGTCGGTTAAAGCAAGGCATCTCTAGGCCACGGCCTCAAAAGTCGTCGGGATGGGTTGTACGGGTTCGTGTAGGATTTAAGTGTTTGGGCCGATGGGTTCATGTTGTAAGTCAGTCTGTCATGAAATCTGTTTTATAATATTCTGTGGCTGTGTCTGAAACTGTGAGTATGTCCAAGTCCTTGTGAAGTAATTCGTTGGTTATATAAAACGGTGCATCCACGATTTTTCGCAATATTGTCGATTGAAGGGTCTAAATTATTTGGATGTTAGAATATTTGGCAAATCCCCATAGATCTATCTCGTATGTCCATAATGGTTTGATCAGTACTTTGTAAATAGTAAGTTTGGTGTTCACGGATAATTTGGATCGTTTGTCAAGCAGACGGGATAGTAGTCCAAATCGTCTGTTCAGTTGTTGTCTTTTAAATCTAATGTAGGTCCTCCATGTCAGTCTCTTGTCTGACTTCTCAGTCTTTTGTCTCCATGTCAGTCTTAAAAATCGTTTGAGCCGTTTTTGAAAAAATCTTAAAAAGATAGTAAATGCATGGTTTAAAGTGGCTCTTCTGCTTGGCCTATTTTGATGGAAAAGTTTCTGTAACATCTCAAGCATAGACGATCTTAAAATTTGAAATTTCAGTTTAATACTAAATGTTTTCGCGCTACACTTACCACACACATACACACACACACGACAACGGGGCGGCACACAGCCGCTCTCCTCCACGAAGTAATGCCTAACGGTGGTCCCGTGGAGGGTGAGGAACAGGTGTAGGGAGGTTGGTTTTAGTGGGTAGAAATCCCACACACGGATAGGTACGGGCCTATCCGCGTCTTTTGAAGATTTCCACCTACCCTCGATAAAAAAAAAAAAAAAATAAAAAACACACACACACACACACACACACACACTTGCTTGCGGGACTTGGTTATTTGAACTCAGGAGACCCTAAAACGTGTATTTCTGTTGAAAACTGGAACTCGAAAATGTTCACGACCGCAATACTTTCCCTTACTATATATTTCATATATATTTAAAGGGAAGAAAAACCTGAATCATTAATTTATGGTTCAATAGATTTTAAGATTAAGCTTTTTCTAAGCATAGAACCTTGCAATGAGGTGGTTAGACCGAGTTCGCGCTCACCCGCCAGGTTTCATTCACTAAAGTTTGGGAACCTACTTATAGAGCTCCCGGGTGCGTCTTTCTTGAAAATTTTTAAAAGTTGATTTTGTGGTCCATCCTTTTTTTTTTTGTTTTGTGTCCATATATATGAAATCTGATCTGATGTAGCACTTAGCATAGCTTGGTTCTGTGTAATTATCAAAATAATGAATTATTAATTAAACAAAAAAAAAAAAAAATGATTCCAGAAATCAGAAAGTGAGGTAATGACGATCTAGTGGTGAGCCAATGATGAGTCGGTGAGCCAATGATTTTTGGAATGATCTCCCGAAGGTTTTTGAACGTCTAAATGGGTTAAGATAATCCTTGTCTCTTTGAGCTGTTATGTAGGGAATAATGTTCAGTTTTGTAGGGAAAATGTGTTTTAGATTTAATAATATAACAGAATAAAATTATTGTTTGTTTATTTATTTAACTCACTTTATGCTACTATGGCTAATCGGTCGATGCTACAGTGTGAGTCCTAATTTTTGTCTATCCAGGTTTTATTAGGATAGGGATCTTTAACGAGTACCTGACATCGTAAAGGCTCGGGACCACCTTTTAACGTCCCCTCCGAAGGACGACATAACTAAGGATTTTTTACTCCCATTAAACAATCCTAGGACCACTTGTGACCTTTGGCATAGGAGGCTGTTATGCTAACCACACAGTATAAAATTGTTATGAACAACAAGGACATAAGTTCATGCCCTATTCATTACCTTATGCAACTTCGGATGTAACTTATTTTCTTAAATCTTTAGTTTTATGAACAGTATATTATACAGACAAAAATAAATTAATTTAAAAAAAAATAATTTTTCTATTTTCTCCTAAAACGTGTATTTCCACATAAAACTGGGATTAGAAAATGTTCACAATCGCAATATTTTACTTCACTATATGTTCCATACGCAGGTGAGTGGAAGAAAAAATTCAATAAATTTAATATTTGATGTAGGTCAAGGATAAAGAAATTGTTTGGCGTAATGTTAAAATTAAAACAAAATGGAGAAACGTACATAATAAACATTTTAAATACAAATACAGCTTTATAGCGATGCAGATGTATAGGGAAATGAAGAAACATTTCATAAATTAATTTCCAAGCTGAGATGAAAAAAAAAAAACACAGGATAGAAATACATCATTAGTACAGAAATAAACTTCTTTACACTTTTCAAATTAAAGTTGCTTCTCTTAAAATAATAATTTTAGGAAAAGTATTTTTTCAAAGCTCTTACCGCACATAAATTAAATTGCCAGGAAAGATGTTGAAGTGGGGTTGAACAAACAGGCTTCCTCAATGTTGTGTTTGTTCTTGTCAAAGTAAACTTCATGAAAAAATTGAAAAGATTACCTCGGCTGAGGGAAGGCAAATAAATATTTTACTGAAGAAAACTGTAGCGTCCTATGGAGAGTTTTAAGGCCTCTGATTCCTTAACTGCTTTTCAGAATTTTACAACGGCGTACAGGCCGTACCCTGAGTCGTTGATCCAGGCGATGGTGCTATAAAATGGTACCAGTGCTAGAGTTATAAAAACCGGATGGAAGGTTCGAGACGTAATAAAGCCTATAGGTCAGTCGATATAAGTTTGGAAACCATTCCAATAGGAAACTGGAGCTAATTTGATGATTACTTAAAAACGTATACACTGTCTATTGAGTCCAAAAAACTAAATATTGCAAAATGATTTTTTTGTCTGTATGTGGTAAATCCAAGCTGCACATTTATTACACAATGGTTTATTATTTCCAAATAACAATATTAGTATATAACTATTTATAAAGCTGTAAATAGGCAATTAAGTAATGTGAAAAGCAATAAATAATTCAAAGAAAAATGGCGCATCACACGCTGCTAATTTCATAGCGCTATATCTCTGCTAGTTCTCAAATTTCTGTTATTTATTTATTATTTATAAAAAACGGATTTTTTTTTTTTTTTTATAACTTTTTCACTACGTACACATTAGTGCCTCAGTATTCATACAATACTATACTCCAGTACCCAATATTATATGCTACGTACTAAAACATTCCTAAACAAAATTTCTGTATATACACTCAATACGGACATATAAGTTAAAGGTTTTAAAGAATTAATATATGTCAGAGGTATATAATTAACATTGCAGCAGGCGATAAGTTACATGGGTTAGAATCCAGCTTTAGGTGTTAAAACTTAAAAGTTTTAAAAAAGGGTCCAGTAACCTGCTTAAATGTAATTATACGAATTCGCAATCACTAAGAAATTTTCATATCTTGAATAAAAATGGTGGATGAGTAGTGTGAAACGTTACATACCATTAATAGTCAGGGCAATGAAAAATGACATAGCCATCGTGGTAACATACCTGTAAAAGAAAACAAAACAATTAGCTTAAAATTTATATAATATAAAAAACAAAACAAAAAACTGAAGGTCTTGGGCTCAAGTACATATAGAATTCATATTGTTTCTATTATCACTGTTTCTATTCTAACTGCGTGCAATGAGGAGGTTACTCCTTGATCATGTTCAGCCGCCAGGTTTTTTTCCCTAATTTAGGTACCCACTTTAAAGAGGCTGGGTTTTGCCCTCCATTCCACACCCTAAGGTCGCTTCCCGACTAAATTTACAGGATAAATTATATTATGTCATAGTCGGGATTCGAACCCAGGACCCGAGAACAGTAGACTAGCCCTCTATCCATTAGACCAAGCCGCTCCCTACATAGAAACAATAAATGAAAATAGTATTTATATGATTATAAATCTAAAAAAATCTGGTGCGCTTGACATAAGACTTTTATTTTTTTCAGTTGTTAAAATAAATTTAAGAGCTTTAAAAAAAGTCGGAGTTCAAAATATTTTAAAGAATTACATTCAATTACGTTAGAAAAATATGTTTTAGATTAAATAATATAACAGTAAAAAATGTTTTTTCTAAAATCTTTAGCTTCCCAACGGTTAATGATATTATTGGTTGATATATTCTTGGGTTTCAATAAAAAAAAATTGCCTAAAAAAATATTTTTTTTTTCTTTTTCTCCTTTAGGTAGTTATTAAATTTGTTCACCTTGTAGATTTACATTTTTTTTTTTTTATTAATGCTAACAGATGAAGATGCAAACAAGATATTTTTCAACTTATAATTAAAGTTAATTCAGAAGAAGAGAGTTTAAAATATCGACATTAAAGCGCCGTAAGACCACAATATTTAAGTCCACATATTTTTACGTCGATCTAGCGAGTTTAAACAAAATCATCAGTTTTTGAGAAAATCATAAAAATTTGCAAAATGCATGGTATAAAGTGGATATTTTGGTTAACCGGCATAGTAGAAAAAATGCTGTATTATCTCAGACATAGACGCTTCTAAAAATATATCTATATTCGGGTCGCGCACACTACACACAAACTTATTGTGGGAATTAGTCATTTGGACTAACGGAACCCTAGAATTTGCTTATTTTCGGAGGTGAAAACTCCAATTCGAAAATGTTCACGATCTTTTACTTTTCCATATTATATATCCCATATAATAGGTAAGCGGTAGTAAAAAACTTTCCTTTATCACTGATGTGAATAATAAGTAAAATTATTCTAATAAGTAAGTAATATTCTAATTAGTAAAATTATTCTACTCAATTTTAGTACGATGGCGATATACCACTGTGATAGTTTGCATTTGATGTTCAGTTTGTTCGTCTCATCACTTTTTTTATAAAACGATAACGTTATATAGCCAACTATTTGGCCGATGTTTTTAATGGCAATGCCGATGTTTTAATGCAAATGAAAAGTTAACAAGTACAAATATTTCCAAGACAGACGCAGATGAAAGACAAAGAGAAGAGGTTGCTGGAAGCTATTAATAAAGAAGTGGTAGCCTGGCACTGCATGAGCAAAAATACACTGCGCGGTCGTTATAAGTGGATGTCTGTCTGCCACTCAAGAATGTAGGTTATCCTCACACACACGTCTCGGCATCGAATATCTTGTATCGATTGTTGTCACAAATCTTTATATAACCTAAAATGAAAAAAAAAAAAAATATGATATAGGCGATTTGTATCGTTCTATTGTTTACAGTTGTACAGTACAGTAAAAAGATAATAAGAGAAGTGAAAATCACACGACTTTCACTTACCATTACTGTTAAAATTAATGAAATTGTTCTTAGGAATTATTAAATACAGTTAGAGATAAAAATAAATGTTTAAAGAATTGATTACATTGAATTTCAATAGAAACGTGTGTTTTATTAAATAATCTCTAAGATTATTATCTACGACAATCAGTTAGTTTTATCAGATTTTCATTAACGTTAACAATTTCTTGTACAAAATAATATTTTTTTTTTAAATCTTTAGCTTTTAAACGGTATATTGTAAGTCTATATCACTGTTGTTATTATGAAAAATCTAAAAATTGTATAAAAAAATATGTTTGCAGTTTTCTCCTTTAGTTGGATATTGAATTCGTTCAACTAATACATTAACCTTTTTTTTAGCAATAATAATCAGATGATACGGCTAATTTCATAAAATCTACAAAATTATAGGTACTTAATAGAGTAAGAAATTTCGAAAAATCGGCATTTAAACCCTGTCTGACTATTTCAATCAGAATGAAATCTACACGATATTAAAGACCGTCCAATTTTACATCGATATAGCGAGTTTCATCAAAATCGTTTGAGCCGTTTATAAAAAAAAGGTACAAAATGCAAGGTATAAAGTAGACATTCTGGTCAGTTGATTTTGATGAAAAAGTTGCGGTAAGATCTCGGGCGTATAGTTGCCTTAAATATAAAATTTCAGTTTTATAGGACTTTTCGTTTTCACGCAGGAGTTACCACACTCACACACATACAGACCTTTTTGCGGGACTTGGTCATTTGGATTCAGAATTCAAAACTGGAATTCAAAAAATTTCACGATCGCAACACTTTCCCTTACTATATATTACATCTATAGGTAAGTGAAACTTCAACTGATATTGACCTCTACTATAACGATACTCATCTTTACAGAAATGTACAAAAAAATAAAGAAAATATTTTTAACTATCTTTAGAAAAATAAATCTTCTAACAACCAGATTCAGGAAGTAAGAAAAGATTTAATAAGAAACAATATAAAAGAAGACAGGCTATAGAGAGAGGGAGAGTGGTTTTGAGGAGAAAATTGCTGGAAATGAAAGGATTCCAAAGAAGAAAGGAAAGGACAGAAGGCTCCAAATGGTCTTAAGAGAGAAGGAAATGACAAGGTGGGAGGATGGAGGAATAATAATAGAGCAAAGGGAGAAAAATACAAGACAAAACATTGAAATTCGATTTTTTTTTTCCCAGACGATCTTCATATGAAAAAAGATGGTACTTGCACTGTAAAAGTTATATATAATATGAAAATAATAATAGGCTTAGCGAATCTAAAGGTTGGATGCCAATACCAATAAATATTGCTTACACAGTCTCGCCCAATGTTCACCGTCCTAGCCCAAACACCCTAGATCAGACAACACAATCTTTCCTCGGTCCACCTCTCGGACATCTATTATTCAGTTCAGAGTATATTTTTTCGAAATTCGTTTTTCACTGACCCTTACAACTTAAAACGCCATTTGAGTTTCCGCGATGTAATGACTTAATTATATGAACAGTGTACAAGCTACATAATTCCGCGTTGTGTAACCTTCTAAAGTTTCCAGTGACCTCATCGCTCTCTTTGGACCAAATATCGTAATTTTGTTGGTATTTAAAGGGCGACTTAAGCTGCTCATTTATAACCCTGATTAAGAAGCCAAGCCTATTTAACTACAATAGTATGTCCTGTGGTACAGATGCTAAAATCCGATATATCGAAAACT
The DNA here is from genome assembly GCA_023052935.1 of Piezodorus guildinii. Lineage (NCBI taxonomy): Eukaryota > Metazoa > Arthropoda > Insecta > Hemiptera > Pentatomidae > Piezodorus > Piezodorus guildinii. Next base: position 35,788,328 of record CM041293.1, on the reverse strand, counting down.
GGTGAATTTTAACCTGGTGTCTGCTAAAAAAGAAAATAAATTGACTTGCGTAGAGATAATTTTCCTTTTGATCTCATGATACTGAAACAAAATAAATATCTACATTACTTGGGCACTTTTACGCTGCCTGCTTGATTTAACTGGCATTTCGAAATTCGCACTCTGGGTCTCTGAATTAGACTGAAAGAACTACTTTCTTCCAATTACAATAATAAACAAATACTGATTGAGGAGAACCCGGTTGGGGTGCAATCATGGAAATACTGTAATTAAGTAAAACTTAAATTAAAGTGCAAACGCTTTGTCCTACATTTAAGCCATCTTGAGGGGTGCTGTTATGCAGGAAATTATGGTGGAAGGTTGAAGGAACGCTGGATTGTTCTTTTCTATCTCTGTCGAGTTCCTTGATGATGTAGTTATTGTTTTACTTCGCTTGCGTGTTATCGTGTCTTGTTACGATTTTTATATCTCTCGCCTAACAATCTGCTTAAGGCGGCCTACAATTTAGGCCAAACGTTACTTTTTACTTAATGGAAGTGTTCCGATTATAATGAGATACCAACCAACATCTGAATTTATGCTTACAGTCAACCATTCTTACATTAATTGAAACTTTGTACGAGAATAGTTTATTAAATTTTTCTGTTTAAGATTCTAGAACCTTATAATGACTTGAAAGTCAGACATAACACTGCTAAAAATTACGAATTAAAACAAACAATTTACGAAAACATCATAACATGTAGAATCGTTCAGGATTGAATCCTTCATACCAATATTTTCCATCGCTGATTACTTAAGTGAATCGACCTCGAAATAATCATAACCTTGGTGCACTTTAAGCTTGATGAGGAGGTCCTAGACACATCGGCCGCGCGTTGCGTGACTGCATTGAGTACGATGCCGGAATATTTGAGGAACTGTCTTGTCGTGTGATGGTCAATAATGTTGAGTTTTCCTCAGGTTCCGGGCCTCTAATTAGTCCATTAAGGCGGTTGTAATTAAAATTGGGTGCTCTAATACTACTTCACTACTTTTATTTAAAAATGCTCAATTTGGCTATTATGCTATCATAAGGTGAAAAAAAAAATGTTTTATCTGTAATTACACAATTATTATTTACTTAACATGACCGTTTTCGTTCTGAAATATGCAAAATAAATTAATTTTTTTTTTTTTTTTTTTTTTTTTTTTTTTTTTTTTTTTCTTACCCTCTGGTTTTATTTCGAACAAAATACAAATACAAATATAATATGTATAGCTGTCAGATTTGTCCTTCTGTTACCCGGAGGTATTCTAAAGAGGATTGCTATATGCGCTGGATGCACTAGTAATCTTTCAAGGGCTTCTTCTAAGCCTTTATTTATCCATTGCAAAATAAGTAAAGGCTTAGAAGAAGCCCTTGAAAGATTACTAGTATAAAAAATAAAAAATAAAAAATGTCAAAATTAATATTTTTAGAAGAAATCGTTATTTTAACAGAAAAGACAATTTTAAATCTCGGGAACGAGCTCAGTCTCAGTCACTGAATTTATTTCACTTATACACATCGTACAGATGTGTAATCTGTTCTAGTTTCATGATTGTGCACCCAATCTCTTTGAGATATTTTTGTGTAAATATTGCTAAAAACGAATCTTTGCTATTTTTGAAAATTTATGTACAAAAAGGGATAAGTTCCCAAGATCGAGATTTTTATAACAAGAGAACTATGACTAATCTTTGTATAAAAAAATAATCAAAGTTGAGTCTCTTTTCCTAAAGAATTCGAAAGCTAGGCCGAGGCGTGGGAGGATTGTGTCAAGTTTCATTTCGGGGGATTGGTGATCATTGGGTGAATCTCTGTAAGCAACATTAGTTAGTACGAAATCGAACATTCGAGCTGGCTAAGCCTATCATTATTTAATTTCAGATAAAAATTCAGCAGGTCAAGCGAAACTTCAAAATCTCGAAATATTTATGTAAATTATAAGGTTAGGGTTGATGAAAAATGATCCATGATGTTCTGAAAGACAGTTTTGTTAGCTGAATATTCTTATTAATATATTCAAACCTAATTTTAATTTTTAATTTCATTTTTAGCAGCTTCATCATATCAGTTAAGGAAATATTGGTAACAAATTCGGAATTTAACTTTGGTGAAATCCTGTTTAATGCTGACGCATTTCAGCAAATATTTCTCCTGACTAGATGACAGTGGATGTAGACGTGGATGTTGAGGTATACACGGCTGCCGTAGAGTGTACACTCACTGCCACGACAGCTCGAGAGGTAGTGGAGCAACTTTCGACTCCTGTCATCGCCTGTCAGCCACACTCGACTTCTTCCTTTACAACTCCTTCCATACAACTTTTTATCTTCTCTTTCCATTATAAATACAGAAGTCAATAAATATAAAAGTGGATGTGGTGGTGAAAAATATCTAAATGACTTAAATTATAGAGAGAAGAGATCAATGTAATAGATAATTTAGTAAAATACATCCATAATAAAATAAAATAGATTCAACGAACCCAATAGTTTGATACCGACACCACTAACCGTTACCTAAAAACTTAAATCAAATGACCGCCGTCCAAGCCTATGCACTCGAGATCTGACGAAAAAATCCACTCACCTACTCCTCAGACGCCAAACAGTCGGTTCAGCGTGAGCCAACTTCTTTTTAAATTCGATCTTCATTAAGTGTAAAAGCTTTTCATTATATATTTGAGCCAGGATGATAAAAATTCATTTTTTTAAATTACGTTTCACATCTATATAGAAACGTCGTGATAATAACAGTTTTTATAAATTCTAACTGTAAGTTCTGTTGATAGGAGCCGCAAGCTAAATAATTTCGCAAGTGAATGATAACAGGCGTTTCTCACCTACAAATCCTACTTTATTTCCTCTTAAATTTCGTTTGTTTCTGATTATCAAAGTTCTTAAACGCTTAAATTTATCAACGATAAATGAATCATTCTTCCTTCTTCCAGTGGCGCGACAGGCCGTGTAGGCCCTGGGCCTCGTGGTGTAATCTCCTGGGGGATCACACTCACGTTTCTCGATGCATGTTTATAGTGTGTAGGGTCATCACTCCCTACGCCTAATTTTGTGAGTGGCCACCATTTGGCTGACGGGTCTCACATACCCGGGGGAGAGGCTGTGAGTGAATCCCCATTTAATTAAATCTTTATAAAAGCCCTGCCGGGACTGGGATTCGAACTCACAACCTGCAGCATAAGAGACTAGCGCGCTACTTAGCCACGGGCTTCCCGAATACAGCATTATTTTAAAAAAAATGTGGAGCACTAACTCTCGACTTCCCTGAGATACCGAAATCAATTTTAGAACTTTTAAGGAATTTTCGTTCATTTATTGATTTTTTTTTGTTTGCAAACGGCCAATCACGCCTAAATATCGCAACCTTCTCTTAATTCACAAATACTAGTTGTCAAACTTTATGGCCTAGAGCAAAAAAAAAAATATATATATATTTACAACTCTTCTATTTTATTTTTCCTGACTATTTATTTATTTTTTTAATAATTATTTCTCTCAATTTATTTATTATTTTATTTCTGTTAATATGGTAGGAATGTAACCTCTTATCACTATTATTATCTTATACAGGACAGAATATTATTTAACTCAATATATATATATATATATATATATATATATATATAAAATATATATATATATATATATATATTAAAAAAAAAGAAGATACCATTAGATCAGAACATTAATTATGTTATAATGATCGATTTCTAAAGAAAAAATCACGTACGTTTCATAATAATACAACTACTTAAATTAACCTCATAAAAAACCTTTAGTTGCATGTATGTTTAACGAAAAATATGAATATGTTAACTCTAAGATTGATTTTTCACTGGTATTATTATTTTTATAAAACTACACAAAGGGAAATAAAAATCACTTTTCAATCTTAGGAGAGGATGGTAATTTCCAAAATGGATTATTGGTGGGTGACCTTTGGATCGCATTCTCCTTGGTAATTACTCCTAATAATCTACTCGCCCTTGACTGAATTCGACGTGCGGCTTATTTTTTTCTTTTTCAATCCTGACCTACATTGCATTCTTGGTTCTTAAATTAGAGCTACCAACGTAAGGACAATTTTTTTTTTAACGATCTTTCGAATATCGTTTGCTCATTGTACTAGTAAATAGACAGACGGTCCAACATTCCACTTAACAACAAAAGGCTCATCTTCATGGTCTTACCTAAAGACCTGTCGGAATTTAAGATTTGGGGTTCTACTAAACCATCGAATTTTTCTCTTACCCAGTTCTTGAAATTTTAAGCTCTTCATATAATACTCAACATCACTTACTTAGCTACTAATAAACTCATCCACAATTATTTTAACCATTCATATGTTAGTCTAAAATCAAGCACTGCTCCTCCGAGGGCTCTGAAAAGAAGATGGTCGCGAGACCTTCTAGTTTTGAATATCAAATTTTTATGTATGAACTAGATGGATTATTAATTACTCTAAGTTGTATAATTGAATGACCTAAAAGCAATACGAATCTCTTTGCGTACTGAACCAAAGACTATTTTATGAATTTTAAAGGTTTTTCTTTTTTTTTCTTCTACTTAACTGTATAAGAAATATTTAGCAAGAGAAAGTATTACTATTGTGAAAATTTTCGAATTGGAGCTTTCACCGAAAATACGTATTTAGGTTCCTCTGAGTCAAAATGACAAAGTCCTGCAAAAAGGTGTCCGTGTGTGTTCGGTAAGTCTAGCTCGTAAACCGCAAGTTTTATGAAAATGAAATTTCACATTTCAGAAGCGTATATGAATGAGATATTACAGTTTTTATTTTTTTTTATTATATTTTTTTTTTTATTTTTAGACAAAATTGGGGAACCAGAAGAGCCAATTTATGCATACACTTTAGCCATGCATGTTTCCTTTAATGATTTTCTCAACAACGTAATATCAGCCTGTAACATAAATTAGCAGGAAAGCTAAAAAAAAAAACAGAAATTTTTTATCTTATTAAAAAGTTATTCAGGTAACAGTGAGTGATAAAAAGCGGATAAAATAAGTTATTTATGTAGAAAACTATTCCTACTGATTGACTATATAATTTGAAACACATTTTTTCCACCAAAGCTCAATGTAATTTTTTTTTTTTTTAAACATTTATTGATATTTACAACTGTATTAAATAAAAATACATCTAATAAATGTGAGACACTACCCAGTGGCAGCACTCTAAAAATATTCTAAACTAGAAGGTTCCGGGGCCATTTCCTTTTCAGGCGCCTCGGAGGATTATCCGGAATTGAAGAGGAAGAAAGGATTGTAACTAATGGGTTAGAGTGATAATGGAGTTTGTCATGAAAGGATTGATACCTGGTCCGGGCCAAATCAGTAACATAGGGAACGTTAAGGTCTTAATGGGTAAGTTTATTCGTGACAAAGTAAGGAGCGTTGAGGATTTTACGAAGGATTTTGGATTGTAAGGATTGGATGCGGGAAGCATTTGATGGTTTAGTAGATCCCCGAAGCTCTACTCCGTAAGTCCAGATTGGTCTTTTAATAGCCGTGTAGATGAGCCTCTTGTAGTTCAGAGGAAGGTTTGATCGTTTGTCATGTAAGTGTTGAAGTAGCCTAAAGCGGCGAGCAGTTTCTTGTCCTTTTAGTCGTCTATGTGGATTACAAGTTGGGCGTTTGTCAAGAAGAAGTCCTAGGTATCGAATCTGTTCAACAGGAACTAGTTGAGTGTGTAGGGTAGGAAGTCAAAGGTTTACGGCGAAGGGTAAAGGTTATTTGATGGGATTTGTTGGACTTTATTTTTACTCTCCAGTTCTGACACCATACTTCTGGTCTTTGATGTGGGCTTGAAGGGTATTTGATGCAACAAATAGATCTTTATGAACTGATAACACGCAGGTGTCACCAACATAGGTATGTAATTTTTAATTTTTTTTTTTTTTTTTTTTTTGGCTCAGATTTATTTAAAAGAGCTTAAGAAATTATTTATGATCAGACGTAAGTGAAATTTTTGATTTGTGCGCACCAGAGTTTTTATTATTTAATACAGTTGTAAAATTTTAATAAATAATAATTTAAAAAACTTACAAAGTGCATTAAGAATCATTATGAGGAGAAATTTTTTTTTTTTTTTTTTTTATTTGTTATTTGCCTCTACCCTACAGGGTCATTGGCAACTGTGTTTTTTCTAAATTTGATTGTAATACTTGATTTCTTTTAAATAATTCAGTAAATTTTTCACCTTGTCTTCATCATCATTTAATATATCTTTTAGGGTTCCTGTTAGTTTACTATTATTTCTTGATGTTTCGAAAAGGGGGCAATCTAATAATAGATGTTGAATAGTTTTCGGAACATTATCGCAATATTCGCAGGTGGGTGCATGTAGATCTCTCATAAGGTAACCATGGGTAAACTGACAATGTCCTATACGGAGCCGGCATAAAATGATTTCCTCTTTTCTAGAAATCCTCGTGCTCGTGGTCCATTTTTTGGTGTCTCTTTTTATATCCAACAGTTTATGTTGTCCTGATATCCACGTTGTTTCCCAGGTTTTGAAGAGATTTTTTCTCAATTTTTGATCCAGTCTTCTACTGTGAGTTCTTCCAGTACCGTGCTTTCAGATGTGTTGCCTTGTCTGGGCAAGTTGGCGGCTCTGTCTGCTTCTTCATTGCCCGGAATACCACAATGTGCTGGAACCCAGATAAAGACTACGGATATAAGCGATTAACATTATTATTTTTTTTTTTTAATACTTAGACTTCAAGGTAAGATGGGAGATATCAGTTCTACCGTTCCTTTTCAGTATTCATGGCGTATTAGCAGATATATTAATCGTACATTAGATGTTTCCTCAATTACTCAGTTTGACTGCCTGTGTAATTACTAATGCAGTTGTGAGCAAAAAGTAAATAATCGTTGGTTTATTTTTGCTAGCAATTGTTTATTAGTTTCTATTTTATTTTCGTTAACATACCAGTGTACGGTATAAATCATTCATAAGTCATACGTTTAAATATTTTTCAGTTCAAGGAAGTAGAATTTATTTTCAGTGCCACTAGTCAAAGCCAAATGACATATGCTAATGATATTTTTAATACGTAGTCTTATATGTTGTATCTATATTTATAAAAAATTGTTACCATAAACTCAATTATGTCGTAAATACAGTATCTTAATAATGACTATTGTACTAAAGTTATAAGTTTTTCCCGGACATTTTTTTTGTAAATTGCTCAAAAACTATACATATATAAATTTCCCTTAACTGTGAGTACTCATTTGAAACATAGCCAAATTTCTAAAGACATAAAAGCAAAATCATATTAGCCAAATAAAGTATCACCAAATGTACTGAATTTATAAGATATGTATTTAAGCATAGTATGTTCAGTTGTTAAAAAAGAAACAGAACAAAAACATTTGAAATTTTATCCACAGATACGCCCATAACTCAGTTAGTTTTAAAGATAAATACATATATGCATAGAGTTGTAGAATCAGTAAAACCGATAAAAAAAAAAAAAAAAAAAAAAAAAAAAAGAAATCTTGCCTATAGATGCGCTATAGCATTTTATAATTAGTAGACGGCGATTAACTAAAAAATAAAGAAAAAAAATAAAACAAAAAAAACTAAAAGTTTACTTATATATACGCTCACAACTCAGTTATTTTTTAAGATAGAGAAAAATATGTGTGGAATTTCAGGATCGGGACATCGCGACTAATAAGAAAAAAAAAAAGAATATAGGCTTATAACTCAAGTTACTTTCGAAGATGAAAAAAAATTCTATAGAGTTTCAGAATTAGTATGTATAAATATACCGCGATCAATTATTAAAAGAAAAGAAAAATATAGAAAAACAAATGATCGTTTACCTTCATATAATAATTTCCACAAAAATTCATATTAATATGAATATCAAATGAAGGTGGTGTTCGAGAATTAAAATGCCCAAAAAAAAAAAAAAAAAAAAAAAAAAAAAAAAAAAAAAAAAAAAAAAAAAAAAATTAAATCCGTTAAGATAAAATAAAGTCCTATTAAAAAAAATAAATAAATAAAAAACGGAAATTGAAATCTTGCCTATAGATGTTTTATAATATTTTAGAATCAGTAGACGGCGCTAAACTAAAAAAAAGAGAAAAAAATAAAGAAAAAAAAAATGAAAGTTTACCTAGATATATCCCCATAACTAAGTTATTTTTTAAGATAAAGAAAAATATGTGTGGAATTTCAGGATCAGGATATCGCAACTAATAATAATAGGAAAAGAAAAAGAAAAAAATCTTGCTGTACGCATATAACTCGAGTTACTTTTGGCGGGGGTAAAGGGATAGAACGGGAGATGTATAGTGGATAGAGTTCTTTCTAGTCTACAGGTCCCCCAGGTCCTGGGTTCGAATCCCGGTTATGGAGACCCTCCTGGAAAAGAACCAACCTCTTTTAAGTGGGTACCCGAATTGGGGAAAAACCTGATGGCTGAGCGTAATCTAGGCCTAATCACCTCATTGCGCGGCAGTTGGCCTAGAAACAGAACGAACCTCAATATGTACTGTCTTATACCCTTCATGGGTTGTAGTGGTACCCTTTCTTTAAAGAAATAGTAGAAATATATAACTAAAAATATAAAATATATAACAGAAAAGCTTAACTTTCAGCGCTTCGAAATTCGCAGTAGAGATTGGCCGAAATATTTAGCAGGTTTTAAAAATGTTTGTTAAATATTTCAGATGTAAATATTTTTTCTTGAGTCTCAAACGTGTTTTGGTTTTTTACGTATACTTCAGTTTCCCGATTGTTTCATTATTTATATTGTTTGATTTTTAATGAAGGGGAAAACCTCAATAGGTTTAATATTAAACTTCCATATCGGAGAGTGTTTATGAAAGTAGATAAGCCATCAGCAGGTGTAGCTTGATGGCCATGTGTTGGTGCTGAGGGCTGGGAGATTATAAAATGTATGAAAGGGTAGGAAATGAGTTGGTGGGAAGCAAAGGCTCCAGCTGTTGATAGTTTCCCCCTGATAGGATCCTCTGCTACATCCTCTTGTACCCTTTTCCAAAGCTTTTCCTCACAAGAGCCAACAGGCTTTTGGAATATTGATTCCACATCAGGGAACGGAAAATTGCTAGAAATTCAGGATCTATTCTGTTTCCAGGCCTCCGGTTATACATTGGTAACCGTTACTATATCAGTTACAGAAGGTCTTTTTCACTTTTTGGCTGCCTGTCCGATACTTACTGAGTTTAGAAAAAAATATTTTAATTCTAAAAATTTAACTTGGGATCAAATTTTAGAGTTTATAAATGGAAAAGATTGGCTGGCGTTAGTTAATTTCTCCAGATCGGCTTTCTCTTATAGAATGTTACTAACGAAATAATTTAACTATTAGTGAATTTGTTAAATTCAATTTAACAAACTGTGAATTTGACAATTTGTGAATTAATTTTAGTACATAAATGAAATTCGAAGTGTTTGTTATTAATTATTTATATTGATAGATTAAAGGTCAATTTTGTCAATAAACAAAGACTCCACAGACGGTCAATAGACCATGTAGTGTGTCTGATTTTTATTATTGTATTTTGTAATTTGTTTATTTTTTATTTGCTTATTTTCTGTTTGCTGTAATTTTGAAAAATAAAAACAGACTTTTCTATCTATCTATCTCCGTTACTATATGATGTAACTGCTACTAAAAGCAACACCATAGTTATTATTGATACGATACCTTTCATTAATTGAAATTTCATATTTTGGAAACGTATATACCTAACTCTTTTAGTCACGGCCGACGATATATCTTCATTTGCTATACTTGCCAAGTTTCAAAGACGATATAATGCGTGTAATAGCGGCTTATTGTTCGCATTGCGAGAAAACTTCATCGCTAAATAAATTTATGAATGATCTTATTTGGTTGTAAATGATCAAATTTCGTTCATAAAGAATTTGTAAGATGGACACTCGGCACCAGACACCCTTCTAGGTCAAAGTTAAACTGTTTATGATAGATAAAACTGAATTTATTCATAAAAGAATCATTATCATTTCTTTATTCTCCATTTCGTCCCGAATACGTGGCATTTTCAAGCATGTAAATAGCATTTGTAATTCGTTTTTTGTAAGCGTTTTTCCAATATTTGTCAAATAGGGCCGATTATCTTCATATAGGCACTCGTTTTTCGTCCGGCTTAAATGCCGGTATTAAATATTGCCTTCCTCTAAAATACCTATGATTTGTAGATTTAAAAAAACAAATAACTATATCTTTTTGTTATCAATGATTGAAAAACGGGTTTGAACAATTGGACAATATCCAATCAAAGAATAAACAAATTTTTAATGTAATTTTTGTGTTTTTGAACATATGAAAAGTAATATAGATGTATAATATACCGTTGGAAAGCTAAAGATTTACGAAAAAAATTATCTTATAAAAACAAATTGGGGATGCATAGTCGACTGTAGTAATTATCGTAGGTAGAATAATTGGTAGTCAGTCGTTTTTATGAATATTTTAATTTTGCTGACGTTTCGGCTCAAACTTGTGAGCCATCATCAGGGAATCGCTACACATAAGCCCTGTCAGACTATTTCAATCAGAAGAAAACCTACATCCCATTAAAACCCATTAAAATTTTACATCTATATGAACTGGTTTATGCTTGAAATGTCTCACTAATAGCGCTGACGGTGGCTCACGAGTTGGAGCCGAAATGTCGGAGAAATTAAAATATTAAAAAAAAAGACTGACTCTCGGTTATTTCTCTCTGCTACAAATAAAATTTATGAGGCCAAAGGAGAGGGATGGAAAGTCTAACCTATTCTTGTAGACACTAATATGATATAACAGATTATTTAATAAATAAATGTTTCTATCGAAACACTCCGTAATTAATTCTTTAAACTTTTTTCAACTTTGTATTTGAAAATTCTTAAATTGATTTATCAAAGGAGATAAGTGAAAATCTTGTGTTGCGCGCACCATATCTTTTATATATAAGTGAAAGTATAAAAATGCGTGTTATTATTCAGTTGCTAAGTTACTTAGTTCGCGGCTTCTATCTAAAAACTTAAAGGTTAGAATTTATAAAACTATTATTATTAAGGGTGTGAAACGTGGCCGCTTACTTTGAAGGATGGACAACGGCTTAAGGTTTTCGAAAATAAGGTACTGCGTAAATATAACGTCCGAAGAGAGATGAGGCCACTGGGGAGTTTAGAAGGTTGCACAACGCGGAATTGCGGAACTTGTTTCCTGTGAATATAATTGAGTTGATAGCATCGCGGAGACTCAAATGGGCGAGTAAAGTTTATGGGTTCGATGAGGAGCGAATTCCGAGAAAGTTGATCCGAATGGTAGGCGTCCGAAAGGTAGGCCGAAGCGTCGATGGTAGGATTGCGTTAAGGCTAATCTCGGGGGCTTGGGCTTGAACGGTGAACATTGGACGAGTCTGTGTAGGATGGATTTGGGGGTATTCACATCAAAACTTCGGGTTCGCTAAGCCTATTATTATTATTGTTATTATTAAGTGAAAGTATAAACAGTCATACTGAATCGAATATTTTAGTAACTTTTCTAGCTCCTGTACTTTCAGTAATGCTTATCAAAGCAACAATTGCGATCACTGCAGTTGAAATAAGCCTGGAAACAATAAATTATAGAATAGAAAAACAATTTTTATTCTGGGACTGGGTCCCTTAAGAACAATATGATATGTACAATTGATATATACAATGTGTCTGGCCACAAGACCAAAGGATTATAATTAATTCTAATTTACAAAGCTTTGAGGAGAAAAGTAGGATACAATGAAACAAAAGAGTAAAATAACTAAAAGAGTAAAATAAATTAATAACTTTTGATATGTTGAACAAAACTTAACAGTGAAACTGATTCATAATAATTGATCGATATAGAAAAATGAACAATAAATAATTTTTTTTAATAAATATTTGATTTGAAATATCAGGCATGTGGAGCGTCTGTTTGAGATGACAATAGGTACTCGAACAGCTGGGACTTGAATGATGGTAGGGAAGAAGCATGGCGGATATGAGTAGGTAGGGAATTCCAGAGAGTAGTAAAGCGGACAAGAAAGGAATGTTCAAAACTTGTTGTTCTGTGGGCAGGAATATAAAGGTCAGAATGGCGCGATCTTGTTTGGAGGGAGCGGACTGACGATTTAAATTGCAGAAGTTTGTGGATATAGGGAGGTAGCTGGAAGTTGATGGTTTGGTAAAGGAATGATCCAAGGAAATATTGTCTACGGTTTGGGGAAGGAGCCACTTTAACTCACTGTATAAATGGGTCACATGAACAATATATGATACTTTATAAAGGAATACTGATTTATCACTTAATAAATTTAGTGATTTATGAATTAATAACAACAAACATTTAAATTTAAGGTGATATTATTCTGATATTTACGCGTTGCATTACGTTGAGATTCCGAACGATTTAAATTCTAATACAGGACAGTTTCAAGGAAGGATTGCGATTCAGTATTAAAAAATTAAAATCACAATCAATATATCGATAATTTTTATAATAGACAATCATAAAATATTTCATATGATGCAATTAAAAACCTGATGAAGTAACTCGAAACTGAAATTAATATTCACCATGGAACTCCCAGGTAATAATTAATCACAAAATTATTATCCTATTGGATATTAATTAGAAAAAGCCAAAATTCTAATTATTTATTAAACCCATTGCTCAACTGAATTGAATTTGTTCAAGCATCTAATTTTTCTGGAAATCTGCATTTTATATATTTATTTTATTTTTTAATTCATAAATAACTCCATTAGACTGTCAACAAAAAATATATAAATAACAACTTTATTACTATATTCATAAATTAAATAAAGCATAAAACCACTACTAAGATAGTATCAGCTGTACTATAAAGTTAACATGAAAAATGTTTACAATTCAATTATTAATTTTTAAAAATTGGTTTTAGAAGTGTCGTTAGTATTTTTCACAGCTTGTCGGCTGAAAACTGGCAGATTAATCAATATATCTATTTCACGTTGTTCAATTTCATATGAAGGGAGACCCCTGTATGTGGAACATCAAACTTCATTATCAGAGGCTGTTGATCAGAGTTGGTAAGGAACAGCTGGTGTAGTGTGGTTCCCAACGGTGAAGAAGATTATAAAAACGATAACAAATTATCAGATTATGTAGCAATGTTCTCAGTTGTACATTGTTTTCGCAAAGAACATTGCAACCCAATAGTGTGTAATACCTTATATTATATTTTAAATCATCAAATTTTCAAACAATCAAATTTTAAATCATCAAATTTTCAAACATCAAATATTCAATGCTTGATTTTTACTTCCATTTATCTACTTATGAAGGGAGCGGCGTGGTCTAGTGGATACAGCGCTAGTCTACTGTGCTTCGGGTCCTAGGTTCGAATCCCGGCTGTGGCGGAATATTATTTATTCTGTTATTTCGGGGCGATCCTGGGGTATGGAGACCCTCCTGAGGCAGACCCAGCGTCTTTAAAGTGGGTATCCGAAAATGGGAAAAAACCTGGCGGCTGAGTGTGATCTCGGCCGAATCACCTCATTGCACGGCCGTTGGCCTAGAGACAGTACGAATCTCTACATGTACTAAGCCCAGAACTCCTCATGGGTTGTAGTGGTACAGGTTTTATCTACATATGAAATATTTTTTAGTGGTAAGTATTGTGAACATGAATATTTTTGTTCATAATACAAATTTTTAGTTCTCCTCAGTCTAAAAGACCACTTCTTGCGAAAGATTTAATTCTGGTCCTAACAACAAAAGAGAAATTTTAAATTTTGGAGTAGCTATGTGACAAACATATTTTAGTAACTGTTTTGGCCACAGTAGACATACCCCAAGTGCCATTTTAGACCACGTATTTTAAACTTTCTTCAAAATAATTTTAACAATTTAGATCAAACTTGTCATAACAATGTATAATTGAGTGTCATTATTATCAGATAAGCTAAGTCTTCATTGAAATAGTTCAACAGGGCTTAAATGTAAAGTTTCATAAATTTTTTCCGTAAAGTACCTTTAGTTAGCTAGTTAGTTTACTTCATCTAATTGACCATTTCAATTTTTTGACAGTAAGTAATGTATAAATTTAAACTACAAAACAATTGAAATTATTGGCAGTAAGTAATGTATAAATATAAACTACAAAACAATTGAAATTATTGGCAGTAAGTAATGTATAAATATAAACTACAAAACAATTGAAGGGATTAATAAGAACAATATTTTTCCATCCTAAAATTAAAAAAAACAAAAAAAAACGGAACTAATTGTAGTATAATATATATATATATATATATATATATATATATATATATATATATATATATATTATATGTATGTGTGTGTGTGTGCAAAATAACGTATAGTTTATATAAGACATTTATCGGCAACACATACAAAGTTAAAAAACTCAAAATTATAGTTTCTCACACAAGACTAAAAAGACAAGAAACTGCTCGAAGATATCAATTACTACAACACTTACTAGACAAACGTTCAAAGCTTCCAGTATATTACAAAAGACTCATCTACATCACTATTATCACCTATTTGGACATATGGAATCGAGCTTTGGGGCTCTACGAAACTCTCTAATTCCTACCGCATCCAGTCCTTAAAATCCAAAATCCTTCGCAAAATCCTGAATGCCTCTTATTTTGTTACAAATCAACTCATTCATAATGTCCTAAACATCCCATTTGTTGCAGACATAGCCCGTGATAGATACTCCTCTTTTCATTCTAAACTCCCTGCCCGTACAAACCCAATTGTCCGAAATTTATCTTCCTTAGATATCCCTGATAACCCTCTACGGCGACTGAAAAGAAGGTGGCCTCGGGACCTACTGGGTTAAAATAGTTAGTGAAGTGCTACCACTGGGTAGTTCTTTCTCAAAACATTTTTATGCCTTTTTTTTTTTCATTTCTCATATTTAAATATTGTGTTCTTTAATACAGTTGTAAATAACTATAAATAAAAAAATATAGTTTCAAAACATATAGAATATAGACAGACACCATTAAACTTCCAGTTCAAAGTAAAAGTAAATATAGTAGGCTTCCAGATTATTCAGTAGAAACCACATTTTTTTTTTTATATGAGAATCTGCAAAATTTTACAGATTGTTTTTTATTTAATTCATAAATCATATTTTAAATGAAACATAGCAATTAGCTAAGGTAGCTATGCTATAGGATTTAGTAATTTAACAAGTTCTACTGATATAGATATTCAAATTTGTAAACAATTAAATGTTTGGGAAAAGTACTCAATCTATTAGATAGTGGTGTGTATTTAAGGTTTTATTATTTAATTGAAAACGTTTTCCAATTCGCATAAATTCAAAAGGAAAAAAAACAGCGATAACTAAAAACCAATAAAATTAAAAATAATATTTTAAACACTTTTTAGCAAAGTCAAAAGTCAATAATTCACTTATACCTATATACACATACACACACTCATACATACATCACATTGAGTGGAGAATCTAGCCAGTGCTAGAACTCCAATATATTTACAAAAGGTCGCGGGCCACTGCCGTTTCAACCTTCTAGGTGGGTTGTATGGATGAGTGGAGCTGGATAGGGATTGAGCTAAAGGATTAGGATGATGAATGAGGTTCTGGTGGAATTTGGAAAATTTGGATGGAATTAGGTCTGAAATAAATGGAACATTAAGGTCGTGGTGCAAGGTATAATTGGAGACATAATAAGGAGCATTTACTATTGTACGGAGGACTTTGGATTGAAAGGATTGAATGCGTTTGATGTTAGAACGTTTAGCTGTCCCCCACAGTTCAAGTCCGTAGGTCCAGATGGGCTTCAGTATTGTCTTGTAGATTAATAATTTGTTTTCAACTGTAAGTTCAGATTTTCTGTTGAGTAGTCGGTATAACTGTCCGAATCGTCGGTTGAGTTCTTGTCTTTTAAGTCTTGTATGTGGGTTCCAAGTCAATCTTTTGTCTAACAGTAAGCCAAGATACCGGACTGTATCTGAGAGAGGAATCGGTAATGAGTTGAAATAAACTGGCGGACAGGATTTTCGTCTAAGAGTAAAGGTTATGTGTTTACATTTGGCTTCGTTCACCTTTTAGCAAAGTCAAATAGTATTTTTCACAGCTTGAAGCGACAGGCAGAGTAATTATTCTATCAATTTCACGTAGTTCAATTTCATATTAAGGGAGACACCCTCAATGGTACCTGAATGGTGAGCATACTTGGCTTTGTTTAAAATCAGATAACATTTAAAACTTCAAACATTTTAAAATTTAGTTGAAAGATTGAATATTATTGAAGTATGAAATAGCAAGTTAATAGTGTGAGGCACCAGTGCTCCCTTTATTAAAAAAGGTGATTGCTCAAAATCCATGTTATATCAGGTTCTCTGTGATCTTTTTAAGCGGTTGTCAGAGCTACTCTCCAGATGAAGCAGTTAGGCAGATTCTCCTCTCACAAGGAATTCACGGATACCTATTTTATTTATAAATTAAATTATAAACAAGCATACTTTAATCTAGTAATAACTCTATGAGGCAGCTGACTTGTACTGCCTATTCACCGGAGCGAGGATCCCCATCCAGGTTGTTATAAAGATGGATGTACAAAACAACACAGACCGCAGGAAACGACATCAACAGCGTGAAAAATGACAAGGGCCGGAACAGAATCTACGGCCCATATTTCACTATCATCTGATTGATAAATGGCCCGCGGTTGTGGTTGAAATTTTCGTATTGGATTGCGGAGCTTTTTAAAATGAAAAGAGTGTCGGCGAGGTCAGCAAGTGGCGCCTTCCGACTGATAGCCGATCTGGGGTGCGGCTCTACCCCCTCTTCTCTTTGTCGGCTACTCAAGGATCACCTTACTCTCAGCAATTGCATCCACCTTGCAGTATACGGCGCAGTTGCATCATCATGTTTGCAGGTACAAACTCGATATGATTCTGCACGTATAAGAAGAGATAACCAATCACACCCGATTGTATATTTATACGAATCCGTGTGTTTTAAAAGTAAAATATGTTCCTATAAAGTAGTTGTCGAAATATTTAGTACAAGGATTTATTATCGTCGTGTAGCGAGTCAGTTAAGTGACAAGAATTTAAGTCTTAGTTGTAGCCTTAAAATCTGTCTGACGAGGATTGATTAAAAACGACAGTGTCTAGTCTGATTGAAGCCAAACGATCAGTTTAATAACAATAGGCTTAGCGTACTCGAATCGGTGTCAATACCAGCAACCTCCCAGCCCCAAGAGATCTGAGAACACAATACTCTCACCAACGCCGCAGAATTCCTCTAGGTAGACCGAGAAATTAATGACCATTATAATGATAATAGACTTTGTCTACAGAGATTCATCAAGTGATCACCGTTCATGCCCAAGCCCTCGAGATCAGACTTAATACAAACCTCCAACCGACGGGCTATCTCTGAGATGTCTACCTATCATGATTCTTTCTTCACTGAGCCCGATAACATACACGCATATTTGAGTCGCCGCGATGCTATTAACTCAATTATACTGATAGAGTACAAGCTCTGCGATTCCGGGTTGTGTAACCTGAATTCCCATTGGCCTCATCTCTGTTTGAACTAATATTTTTAGTAGTACTTTATTCTCAAAAACCTTAGAGCGTTGTTCATCCTTCAAAATAAGGATGGGCATAATCGGGACTTCAATGATTTAAATAATCGAATGATTTCATAATCGAATGATCGAATAATTAATATGCATTCTGAGAGACCATATGCCACAATTCTCGTCTCTATGATGGCTGAACTGGTTGAGCCTAGGTGGAAAAGGTCGTTCGATTATCCGAGCTCCTTATAAACCCTCGATTATCGTTCAACAATTCACTTCCAATGATCATTCGTTTCTCCAAACAGATTAATCCGATAATCGATTAATTCGAATGATTGAAATAATCGAATGATCCGATAATCGTTACTCGACTATACCCACCCCTACTTCAAAGATTACATTAAGTGGTAATCCAGCCAAGAGAAGAGTGGTAATGGTATGGTATGGTGGTGGAGGTATTCCAGCCAGGATACCATAATACAGTAATATTATTTAGCAAATAGTAAAAACCTTAATATTCACAATAACGGTCAATCGCAGATGTAAATAAATTTGTAATTTTATAAATATATGTTTATATGTTTAATTTCATTACTTTGTTCCCTTTTGATGAAATGAAATAAAAATAATTTTTATTATTCCGAAACATTTTGTTCCCTAAGAATAAAGAACAACGAAAGTGAAAGTTTGTCTTGCATTATTTAGTGATAATTAGATACTTAACAATTATAAGATACGTCAAATTAAAATAGCTAGAGTATATATTATATATATATATATATATATATATATATATATATATATATATAAAACAGATGACAAGTTTATGAATTAATTAGCGCTTAATAAGGACGAGACAATTTATTTGTGTGCGGAAGTTTGAACATTCATGAGGAGAAGAAACCACTGATGTTTGTATGTGGTTAAGGATGATATATTACGTTTATGAATAATAAAAAAAAAAAAAATAAGTAGTGTGGTCCAAAGTATGGTAGCGAGGATGATGAAGGACTTTTCAAAGGATGCAGATCTGTGAGACGGGCGTATAATTTCCTAGATTAAAATCTTGTATTTAGGATCTGTACGGAAGAGAGAGGATTGAGGAGGTCAGAAATAAAGGACGTTTTTCTGGCTCGCAAAGATTGGAATAAGAAGATACCTAGTGGGTATTTTCTTCGACAATCAGGATAAAGCCACTCTTGACCAGAATACCAGTATGTAATCTGTCTGGAGAGGCCGTAAATAAATCTTATAAATCGGTTCATTAATCTCTTATAATAATACATTTAGATAAAAACGTCGAATGGTTTAATATAATACAGTATATACATACTTACAGTGGATTGAGGATTTAAATTTAAGGAGACTGTGGATGTAGGAAGGATGCCGGGAGTTAATAGTTTGGTAGAGGTATGATCCAAGGAAATATTGGCTGCGGGTTGAGGGAGGAGCCACTTAAATTCACCGTATAAGTGGGTAACATGGGACCTTCCTTAGGTACCGAAGACAAATCTTAAGAAAATGTTCATGATGCGCTTTAGTCTGTCTTCAATCACAGCAGGGAGACCGTCATACACCGAAAACAATAGTTAAAGTGGGGGGAAATGAGTGAGGATACGAGGAGCTTACGAGTGGATAGGAGAAGAAGATGACGAGAGCGATGGAAAAATTTAAGAGTACTGATTGTTCTTCGAGAGGTTTAGGCAATATGGGGTTTCCAGGAGAGGGATTGGTCGATGGTGATACCTAGGTTTTTGAACGTGGAACTGAACGTAATTGGGTAATTATTAAGGATTAGACTTGGAAAGTTGGTATTAGATTTGATAAGGGAATTGGAAACTATTACTATTACTTGCGTCTTCATGGCATTTAGCTTAAGTTTATTCAGATTTTCCCAGGCGCTGATTCTACGTAAGTTTAGAAAGATTACCACGACATCCTAGCGCATACAGGGAATAATAATTTGAAATAGCATATTATGCACCTGGTATGACAGAATACATCGCATTTTATGGACACTCCACCACCCGAAATAGAAACAAAGACGGTGAAAGGAGGAAATTGATTTAGAGCTTTTTGTAGAGGGTCTCTTTGGGTTATGGCGTAGCGGAGGGTAACGAAGAAGAATTAGCAAAGTGGATTTTCAACGAGGCCGGAGTTGAGGTGGTGATGAAATTACAACAACTCCCCTCGCAACTCAGGTCCCCGCTCTCAAATTGGGTTACTAACGCCTCAAGAGACAAAAACTATTAATGGATTAGGGCTCTCTTTGTCCATAGTTGCTCGCTTCACTAACTGCGTCGTGGTAGCCTCCATCGCCGAAGGGTTTTCCTCTCTCGATCAGTGGCGGTAACGATATAATGAGTCCTAATTTCAGGCGTAGGAAAGTTTCCAGGTTGGTACTACACTTTGAGGGACATGGGAGCTCAAAGGAAGGGCGTATCCTAAGAACAAAGAGAGATATTAGAGTGACCACCAAACTTTTGATTCAAGAGCAGTTTGAATATATCCTTTCTTTAAAAAAAACAACAATACAGGGACTGCTCATAGGGAAGTTAAAACTTTTTTATTTATTTTCGATTTGCGCTGGAATTTTGTTGGATGGGACGAAGAGTACAAGAGTACGTTCGTTAAAGTAGATTATGTTGAGAATGCATATTGTTTTATTATTGTTTCATTTAATTGTAAAACATCATGTAACTGATGTAACCAGTCTAACCGAACTTTATCAATGTACCTAACGTAAAATTTTAATCTAAAAAGCCTTAAACAGATTTTTTTTTTTAAATTTATTTATAGAGTCTATTTTATTTTTTTAAAGAGATCCATTATTATTTTAAAAACATATATATTTTTATTTTATCTCAACTGTATTGGGAAAAAGGGTAAAAAAGAAAGACTGTTAATTTATCTATATCAATATACTAATTTATTTTTTTTCTCTTTTCTTTCTTATTTTTTTTAAGATGTATTATTATTTTGAAAACATATGTATTTTATTATTATTTTATCTCTACTATATTGGAAAAAAACTGTTAATTTATCTTTATCAATATATTTATTTATTCAATTTTTTTAAACAGATGTATTATTATTTTAAAACCATATGTATTTTATTTATTTATTTCTTTTTAACAGATGTATTATTATTTCAAAAACATGTGAATCTTTTTTATTTTATCTTAACTATATTAGAAGAAAAAAACAAAAACTGTTGATTTATCTTTATTAAAATATGTATATAACTTAAAAAAATGTACTGTGAATAGCCAAGACAGGCTCTATTTGTAAGGGGAACACCCCAAAGACAAATAAAATATATTCTATATTCTATTCTACATCATATTATGCGAATAAAAATATTAAAATTAAATCACGCACACCTAAATAAAATTCTTAAAGAAGAGTAATCAAGTGAAATTAACTGATAAGAGTTCTTTGAGGGGGGATGTTGAAAGTTATAAAATAATTAATAAATAAACCCTTATGCTTGTTAACTTCTACAACAAATAATGTTGAGAAAAAATAAAACAAATTTATTTTCTAAAAATAAGTGACTCACCTGTGATGCACGCCGCCCCACGGGATAGCTAAGGGTGACCCATCGGTGGGTCACCCCGCCCCACGGAACAGACAATTATGATCCACCGGTGCGTCACCCCGGCTTGAACGCGTTAAATAAACTGTTTATTCCTATTATCCACTCCAACATAAACTTATTTCCGGACTGCAATAGTATTTAGCTCCAAATAAATGTACGGATTTGAAGGAAAGGCAAATTTCTATGAACTCCGTATTTAAGTAAGTCCGAATGGTTACGCATTAGGGTTGGAAAAGACATGAAGAGCTTTCTCGGAACCGAAGCTTTGCCCTTCCAAGAGCGGTAGTTCCCTGACAGAGGATTCGTTATGGAGGAGGAACAGGTAAACCACATCAGGTTAATGAGATTGCCATGTTCCCACCCTATCTTCTCCCTCCCAACACAGCTCGTCCGAGTATCTTTCCCTTCTCTTGGGCTCTTTTATAAATTTATTTCTTGGATTATTAAAGTTTAAACAATATGAATTATTAAAAGGTAAACAATCTTAATTAGTTATATGAATAATTAAAAAGCTAATATTTCCTTGGGGAGAACTGTTGCAACGTTTCTTTTTAATTGGCAATTTCCTATTCTTCGTAGATACTAGAATAAAACATTCAATAACTCACGAAATATTTATGTATTTTCAAATAATTTCTCTTCTTCTTGAGGCTTATTTCAAAATATTATTTTAACATTGTATTCATATAGTTTATTTTTATCTAAATACACAAACATAATAACACATAATTATTTATTCGAAGGAATTAGTCAAGGTAGCGTTGTTTGTTTGCATTGTTTTTTTGTTGTCATTTGCTGAAATGTTTGTTGAATCAGTTGTCAGATCTCGCCAACAAAAGGATACGTATTTCCCATTCTACCTACATCGCACAGGCTCGGGAACACCTTGTTACGTCCCCTCCGAAGGACGCCATAACTAAGAATATTTTAATCCCATTAAAAAATCGTAGGACCACCTGCGGTTTTCAACTCGTAACCTTTGGCGTAGAAGGCTGTTATGCTAGCCATTACGCTTCAGATGATCCGACTGAAAAACTATACTCGTATAGTACACATACTAGTCAGATTTCCTTGTTTTATAAAGAATTTTAGACAAAGCTAAACATAAAGCCAACAATATTAATTTATTATGTAAATACGACAACGAAGAAGCTGGAATACAACGGTGTAGTCCATCAACTTTATATCGATTTTAAAAAGGCTTATGATTCCATAGACCGTCAGAAGCTATATAACATCATGATTGAACCGGAAATACCTAGAAAGTTAGTAAACCTAGTAGAGATGTGTTTATCGGAAACATTTCATAAAGTTAGAATCGGCCATAATTACTCCGAGTAATTTGAGGTGCGATCGGGTTTGAAACAGGGTGACTCCCTTTCACCTGTTTTATTTAATATATCTTTAGAATATGTCATAGAAAAAGTGACGTGCACCGAGAAAGGTTTAAATATGGGTGATAAGATTCCGGTTTTGGGGTATGCCGATGATTTAGTACTGCTAGGTGAAGACACGGACTATGCAACTAAATACAAGTGTGTTAATAAAAACTGGTAAACAAATAGGTCTCGAATTAAATACCGATAATAATAATAATAATAATAATAATAATAGGCTTAGCGAACCCGAAGGTTCGATGCCGATACCACCAAATTCCGCCTACACAGACTCGTCCAATGCTCACCATTCAAGCCCAAGCTCCCGAGATCAGCCTTAACGCAATCCTCCCATCTCCGCTTCGGCCTACCTTTCGGACGCCTACCAGTCGGATCAGCAAATACCAACTTTCTCGGAATCCGTTCGTCATCGAGCCCAACAACTTTACTCGCCCATTTGAGTCTCCGCGATGCAATCAGCTCAATTATATTCACAGGATGCAAGTTCCGCAATTCCGCGTTATGCAACCTTCTAAACTCCCCAGTGGCCTCATCTCTCTTTGGACCAAATATTTTACGCAATCTTTATTTTCGAAAACCTTAAGCCGCTGTTCATCCTTTAAAGTAAGCGGCCACGTTTCACATCCGTAAAGAACCGTTGGAAGAATAATAGTTTTATAAATTCTAATCTTTAAGTTTTTAGATAGAAGCCGCGAACTAAGTAACTTAGCAACTGAATAATAACACGCATTTCCCACCTTTAACCGGGACTTTATTTCTTCCTGGATTTCATTTTTTCTAGTTATAATTGAACCTAAATACTTGAATTTCTCTACGTGTTCAAAAGTATGACCTGATACATCAATATCTCCAAGATCGACACCGTTTCTGCTACTAATCATATACTTCGTTTTATCGGTATTTAATTCGAGTCCTATTTCTTTACCGGTTTTTATTAACACACTGGTATTTAGTTGTATGGTTTCCGTGTCTTCACCTAGCAGTACCAGATCATCGGCATACCCCAAAACCGGAATCTTGTCACCCATATTTAAGCCTTTCTCGGTACACATCACCTTTTCTATGACATATTCTAAAGCTATATTAAATAACACAGGTGAAAGAGAGTCACCCTGTTTTAAACCCGATCGCACCTCAAATCTCTCGGAGTAATTATGACCGATTCTAACTTTATGGAATGTTTCCGACAAACACATCTCTACTAGGTTTACTAACTTTCTAGGTATTCCCTGTTCAATCATGATGTTATATAGCTTCTGACGGTCTATTGAATCATAAGCCTTTTTAAAATCGATATAAAGTTGATGGACTACACCGTTGTATTCCAATTTTTTCTCTAATATTTGACGTAGGGAAAATATTTGGTCAATAGTCGAGCGATTCCGCCTAAAACCACATTGGTAATCTCCGATAATTTCCTCAGCGTATTCCGTGATTCGACTAGTTAGAATTGACGAGAATATTTTATAGCATACTGGGAGAAGAGAGATCCCACGATAGTTGTTACAATCCGACCTCGGTCCTTTTTTGTGAATCGGAATAAGTATTGATTCTTTCCATTCCTCGGGCATTTTTTCAGTTTCCCAGATCTTTTTAACTAAAAAATGTATTTTGGAAACGCCCGCTTCTCCACACGCCTTGATTAATTCACTCGTGATATTATCATTTCCTGCGGCCTTATAACGTTTTAATTTTCCTATCGCCATTTCGACTTCCTCTTTACTCGGTGCGTCTATCCATGGTTCAGCGCTCTGATATTCAGAGAGAGGAGATTGATTATTATTTTCCGTATTTAAGATGCCGTCAAAGTGTTGTTTAAATTTATTTAATATCTCAGGAGGATCCGCAATTATATTGTTATTTGCATCTTTAATCGCATTCAATAGAGGTTCAAATCTTTTACGCGATTTGTTTATACCTTTGTACATCTCTCTTACGTCATTTTCGTTTCTGTGTTTTTCTATTTCTATTATTTTGCCTTTAAGATACTCTCTTTTCTTATTTTTTAAGAGTTTTGAAGTTTCATTCTTTACTAACCGAAAATAAGCCACATTATTATCGCTTGGATTATTTAAGGAATTCAGTTTAGCGGTTTTTCTTTTTTCGCACATATTTTGACAATCCCTGTCGAACCAAGGTTTGTTCTTTTTATTTTCAATTTTTCCAAGACATAAATTACCGACCTCTTTAATATTATCCCTGATCCCTTCCCATAGTTTGTTTACATCTTTGTGTTCCTCGTCTGAAGATTCCAAAGCTTCGAACCGATTTTTTACTTCTATCGCGAATTGTTTTCTAATTTCGAGGTTGTTCAATTTAACTAAATCAAAATTCTCGGGACGAATATAGTTCGGTGTTCTCTTTTTTGTATTTAGTTTTTGTCGAAGTTTCGCGATTACTAATTCATGATCAGAACCGCATTCTGCACCCCGATACGATCTTTAAATACCGATAAGACGAAATATATGATTACTAGCAGAAATGGTGGCGATATTGATGATATTAATATTTCAGGGCATACAAAAGTATTCAAAACACACGTAGAGAAATTCTAACAGTATTTAGGTTATACTAAGTATTTAGGTTCAATGATAACAAGAAAAAATGAAATCCAGGAAGAAATAAAGTCCCGGTTAAAGGTGGGAAATGCGTGTTATTATTCAGTTGCTAAATTACTTAGCTCGCGGCTTCAGTATAAAAACTTAAAGGTTAGAATTTATAAAACTATTATTCTTCCGACGGTTCTTTACGAATGTGAAACGTGGCCGCTTACTTTGAAGGATGAAAAACGGCTTAAGGTTTTCGAAAATAAGGTACTGCGTAAAATATTTGGTCTGAAGAGAGTTGAGGCCACTGGGGAGTTTAGAAGGTTGCTCAACGTGGAATTGCGGAGTTTGTACCCTGTGAATATAATTGAGTTGATAGCATCGCGAAGACTCAAATGGGCGCGTAAAGTTGTTAGGTTCGGTGAGGAACGGATTCCGAGAAAGTTAGTATTCGCTGAACCGACTGGTAGGCGTCCGAAAGGTAGGCCGAAGCCTATGAGCCTCCTCGATGGGAGGATTGCATTAAGGCTGATCTCGGGGGCTTGGGCTTGACCGGCGAACATTGGACGAGTCTGTGCAGGCGAAATTTGGTGGTATCGGCATCGAACCTTCGGGTTCGGTAAGCCTATTATTATTATTATTATTAAATACGACGACGGAAAGGAATATTAAAATTTTAAATTTGTAGTTTTTATATAGTAGCGGCGTTATGACATTAAATCATTATAGAAAATACCTCTATACGAGAGATGTCTTATCATAAAATGTTAAAATGTTTATAAATGAAAAGAGAGAAGAAATTAATATTAAGTAACAATTAAGGAATGTTCCATAGAACATGAAAATAATTACTAGAAGCTAGGCCTTTTCTAGGGATATGTAATTACAACGAATTCCGTATGTGGTATCGGGTGAGTCAGGGACATCTGGTCTGTTTATAGGACTGTAAATAAAACCAAATAAATTGATGAAATTGAATATGTATAAATATTTTACGTAAAGTTAAAAAAAAAAAAATAGTTTATACATCTTGATTTCGTTTCCCAAGTCCATTTAGCGAAGCAATATATATAGGAGCTCCGGTGTAGCCGTAAACCGTTATGAAATATCCTATTAAACTTTTATAATGGCATCAGGAGTTCAATTTTTTATAAGGGCCTAAGAGAATGGGAACCCTGGTGCAGAAGGCAGTAATTCTTCCCAGGAAATAGAGATATAAAATACAGTGGCTGTTTTATTAAGAGAGCGCCATCTTGAGTGGATACCTTCCTCAGGGCTCTTCATCCTTCTCTTCTGTCCCAATGGATGTCTGTGTCTCCTACCTCGAATGTAGGGTACGAATTTGTTTTTCCTGTTTATGAAATTCGTCTACCTTTTATCAGTCAAGTCAGGCTCTTTCTCTACTCATATGCAAATTTACTTACAGCCATGATCAGGATTTCTTATTAAAATAAGTGAGTGCATCTGTGCGAGTGATCTTGTTTTGCATAATCCTGGAATACACAATTTAATTTAATGAATACCGCCCAAGCCTTAATCCCTGTGATCAGACTTAACACTATCCTCCCACTTACTTGTGTCACCTCCTAGATTGTCATTTTATTTTATTGCGTATTTCGTGACAGCTGTCTCATGGCAATGCTTGTTTTTAACTTATATTTGCCGTTAGACATTGTGCAACAGTTTCAAATTTATGAAATAAAATGAATGAAATGAAAATAATGTCTATTCCGGAACATTTTGTCCTCCTAAGAATAAAATAGCAATGAACATAAAAGGTCTAGTTGGTCTTACATCATTTAGTGATCGCTAGATACAAAGGCGTTAGATTAACTGAGGCGGGGGGGGGGGCACTTTAGGGTATGGAGATCCTCATGGGGAAACCCAGCCTCTATAAAGTGGGTACCCAAATTTGGAAAAATCTGGCGGCTGGGCGTGATCAAGGCCTAATCACCTCATTGCACGGCCGTTGGCCGTGAATCATTAAGGCTCTCTATATGTACTCAGTCCAAGACCCTTCATGGATTATAGAGGAACAGATTTTTTTTAAACATACCTAGGCCTTATTTAGTGATAATTACTTATCTACTAACTATGATATATATAATTCTTCTTTCCATAACTCCAATTTAGTTGTTACATGTTTTGCTAAAATAGTTTCTCTATATTTTATTTTTACTGTATCTAGATACATTTTAAGGATGTTTCTGTTAATATATTATGTCATCAAAGTGCTTTGACCGCTTTGCTTTTCCTCTTGGTGGTGAGGATCACTTTAATCTTGACACTTCCAGTCTCAGGCTAATCTTAAACTCTAGCTTACACTATGTCGCCAGTTCTGAGGAGCTGGTGGAACCTTAAGCCTACTAAAAACAGGATTTCAAAGCACCTCTAAGGGAATATAACAATTTTGTCTTATTTTCTCAAGGAATTAACATTAAAATAGGTAAAATATAAAAATACAACGGATGAATTTAGTATTTAGCGAGAGCGAGAAATAACTGGTGTTTGAATGTGGTTAAGGATGATACTTTACGAAGATAGGTGGTAGCTAATATGTTATTGTTGTTTAATCATGTAAAGTCAATTTATGATACTGAAATTGCTGGATGAAGCAACAGTGGGTGTCCTAAATTTGGTCTAAAGATGTTATATTAGGATATTTTCTTTTGGATAAATGTTTTCTAGGGATCTTTAACGAGTACCTGACACTGCAAAGGCTCGGAACCACCATTTAACGTCACCTACTAAGGACGGTACAACCAAAGATATTTTTACTCTCATTTTG
The DNA here is from genome assembly GCA_023052935.1 of Piezodorus guildinii. Lineage (NCBI taxonomy): Eukaryota > Metazoa > Arthropoda > Insecta > Hemiptera > Pentatomidae > Piezodorus > Piezodorus guildinii. The sequence goes on along the minus strand of CM041293.1, from coordinate 35,760,334 downwards.
ACATTCTAGGGTCATCGGTCAGGCTTAAACCGGCGACTTTGGCCGTAGGAGGTTGTTATTCTAGTCACTACACTACAGGTAATCCTTGAAATTGTTAAATGTGAAATTGTACATAATAATAATGTTTCTTTCTATCAGGTAAAAGTAGCGTGTTCTATGGACCATATATTTTTAATAATAATAAATAAGTTTCGCTTACAACGAAATTACAAAAAACTTAAGAAATAAGTAAAGCAAAATAAAAAAATAACAACTAGGTAACAATGCATATAAATATTCGGATTAGATTAAAATGCAAAAGTGTATTAATGTAAGTACTTTAATATGTGATTGTCATTTTATTATGAAAATAATAATTAAGGTGTGTTTTCATCTATAATGTTGCGAAATTCTAAGTTAACGTATGTTATTTCAATAGTATAATATAACTTGAAAATAGATTTACAATAGAAACAATTTTTATTGAGTAATATTACAATCTGTCCTAATAAGGACATATTTAATAGTGATCAAGTACAACATTCACACAACATAAACAATAAATTTGTGAAATAATAATACAATAAAGAATCAATAACAAGTATAATATAACTAATGAATAAAATATGTTTTTGTTGAAAAAAAGACTGGAATGACGAAAAAAAAAAAAAAAAAAAGAAAAAACTCAAGTCTCTTTTCAGAAGGAGGGACTATTTCCGAGACACATAAACGGCAGATGTTCGTAATTTGTGGCAGTGATCTTGGCCTTGTATCACCGTCTGTTCCTTAGCCTGAATTTTCTAGTTCTCATTTCCTGCTGACTCATTTAGGAATGTCTTTGATACGCATTGAGAAAAAATCTACCAAATAATTATAGTCGGAATTCCAGAGACCAAAAAATATAAAAAAAAAAAAATGATATACACAAAATGTATTTGAAACGTTTGACTACAGTAACACTAGGTTTGAAATGATAAGCTGAATCTTGTTATAAATGTTCCATTATAAAGTTTTGTTAAGAGGAGGGAGAAAGTAAAAAAAAAAAAAAAAAAAAAAAAAAAAATGATTTCAGAGGTTTTTCGTAAACATCTATAAAAGTATATTTATCACAATATTTGTAATGAAAAATCTTAAAGAACTTTATAATTCCATGAGGATTCATACATTTTGGTTTATTATTTTCAAAAATGAACCTTTGTAATCGACCAAAAAAAAAAGTAATACGCTTGAGATGTAATAGCAACTTTTTCATCAAAATTGGTGAACCGAAAGAGGCACTTTACACCACGCATGTTCTCAAAAAGGGCTTTAAAGATTTTGAATAAAATCACTATATCAATGTGAAATTTAATAGCCTTTAATATAATGTAGGTTTCGTTCTGATTGAAATAGTCTGACGAGGTTTAAATGCCAATGTTTTAAATTTTCTTTTCTTAAGTACCTTAAAAAAAAAATTAACCATATCATCTTGTTAGCATAGATAAAAAAACCAGTAAATACATACTTTGTACAAATTGGATATCCTGTTTTTGAAATACGAACAGTAATGTAGGTGTATAATATACCGTTGAAAAGATTTGAGAAAAATATTATATGATAAATTAAGTTGTAAAAGTCAAAGAAGACAGATGGAAGGCCGACAATACTAACTGATTCTTGTAGATAACAATATAATACAATTGATTATTTAATAAAACATATGTCTCTATCGAAGCTCAAATTAATTAATTCTTTGACCATCTTTACTTTCACCTACCTACATATGACATATATAGTAAGGAAAAGTATTGCGATCGTGAACATTTTTGAATTCAGGTTTTACCGGAATACATGTTTAATTTAGGGTCTCTTGAGTCCAAATGACCAAGTCCCACAAAATGGTGCGTGTGTGTAACAGAAACGAAAACAGAAATTTGATATTTAAGGCAACTATACGCCAGAGATGTCACATCAACTTTTTCACTAAAATCAACTGACCGGAAGAGGTACTTTATACCATGCATTTTGCACCTTTTTACCATTTACTCAAAAACGTCTCCAACGATTTTAATTAAACTCACTATATCGATGTAGAATTTGATGGGCTTTTATTTGGTAGGTTTCATTCTGATTGAAATAGTTTTACAGGTTTTAAATGTCTATATATTTTTTTTAACATCATTTATTGAAATTTACAACTGTACTTCAAGGTACAACAAGTAAATGTGACAAAAGTTAAATGGCGTGAAACAAACATAAAGAAGAACTACCCAATGGCAGCACTCCTGTAACTTTTCTACACTAGAAGGTGTCGAGACCATCTTCTTTTTAGACGCCTCGGAGGATTGTCAGGAATTGAAGAGGAAGAAAGTATTGAAACAAGAGGATTAGGGTGGGAATGGAGTTTGTCATGAAAGGAATGGTATCTAGATCGGGACAAATCAGCAACATACGGAACGTTGAGGTCTTTATGGATAAGTTTGTTCGTGACAAAGTAAGGAGGGTTGAGGATTTTACGAAGGATTATGGATTGTAGGGATTGGATACGGGAAGAATTCGATGGTTTAGTAGAGCACCAAAGCTCCTTTCCGTAAGTCCATATCGCCTTATGATAGTCATGTAGATGAGTCTTTTGTAGTTAAGTGGAAAATTAGAACGTTTGTCTAGTAAGTGTTGAAGAAGTCGAAAACGTCGTGGAGTTTCTTGTCGTTTCAGTCTTGTGTGAGGGTTCCAAGTAAGGCGTTTGTCAAGGTGCAGTCCTAGATATCGGATCTGTTCAACCGGGACAAGAGGAGTATTATTGAAGGAGACAGTAGGGCAGGATGTCATAGGTTTACGACGAAGGGTAAAGGTAATTTGGTTGGATTTGTTGGCATTAATTTCAATTCTCCAGTTCGGACACCATACCTCAAGGTCTCTGAGGTGGGATTGGAGAGTTTGAGAGGCAATAGTTGGATCAGTATTGACTGATAACACACAACTGTCATCAGCATAGGTAGAAAGGAAAGTGTTAGGATGGGAAGGGATATCAGCTGTATAAACTGTGTAAAGAATGGGTCCTAGGATACTGCCTTGAGGAACATCAGCAAACTGACTAAAAATGGATGAATAGGAATTATTATGATTGACTTTAAAGGATCTGTCAGTGAGGTAGGACTGGATAATAAGGAAGTATGTTGGGGGGAGGAATTTGCGGAGCTTGTAAAGCAATCCTGGGTGCCAGACTCGGTCAAAGGCCTGTTCCACGTCGAAGAATGCTCCCGTACAATACAAGCCGCGCTCCAATGTAGACGATACAACGTCCACCACATGATGACATTGCTTCTATATTTTAATATTTTTTTCTTAAAATTACCTTCAATTTTGTTAATAAAAAAAAAAATAGGCACGTAAACATGTTAGAATTGATAAATAACAGCTAAATATGCAAGTTGAGCGAATGTGATAAACCACTAAAGGAGAAAAGTGCAAACATATTTTTTTATACGATTTTGGTTTTTTTTTAACATTAAAACACAAATATAAATGTATAATATACCGTTGGATAGCTAATGATTTTATAAAAAAAATATTATCTAATACTCGGAATCGTAAAAGTTAATGGAGAGTGATAAAAAACCGATGAAAAAAACTGATCGCTTTTGATAAAAATATAATAGATTATTTAATAAAAATCCTGTTTCTTTTGAAATTTAATTTAATTAATTCTTACATAATTTATTTTCATCTTTAAATGCATTTAAAAATTCTTATATTGATTTTAACAATGTAGATAATTGAAAGTCGTGTGTTGCGAGCGAGTAAGTAAGTGAAAGTAAAATCAGCCATACTGAAACAATTTTTTTTGTAACATTGCTTGATCCTGTACTGGCAGTAATGCTCATCAAAGCAACAACAGCGATCGCTTAAATAAGCTTGAATTACGCATGCAAAGCAGCATAGGCATAATTCGTAAATATACTCGAATGCACACCAAATTCCAAAGCAGAACAGGGCTTTGTTTACGTAAAAACATGAAAGAATATTTCGCAGATTCAGTCAATTTACCATTATATCAGAGGTTTCTTTGAAATCGAAATTGTTAATTAACCTCAGCTTGGTTTGTTGTATTCCGTAAAATAACGGCTAACTTTTCTCTAATAAATTTTCAGAGTTTACTATAATCACCGCAAAATACTGAAACTACTTAAGTTAGAGTGGCTTGATGTAAACTTTTTATTATTCATCACACTTCAGGAAGGCAATATAATTCACTATAATTACTACTCACTTTTAATGGGTTCTTCTAATTATGGTGGTTCTTAACAGCTTTTGTAAATTACTACTATTAATAAAATTAGATATATTTTTAAATGAATTATCTATTTAAACTGAGTAATACTTTTAATAAACTATATTACCTCTCCGAAGTGTAGTGAATAACAAAAAAGTGTTTTCTGGAGTATTCCGAAAGAATTATTTTTATTTAACTTTCAACGAATTACAAGTCAATTACAAGTATTGACATTTTGTACATCATAGATATGCAACTCTTTTTTTCATACTGTAAATTCTTTTTTAAATTTTATAATATTACACATTTTTCATACTGTAATTTTTGTTTCTAATTATTCACCTCTTATTAAATTTATGTTGTCCCTTTTGTTTCTAATTATTATAATATTTGTCGATAGCACATAACTACGGTTTCATTTTGTTTCTTATTATCAGTATAATTCTTTCACTTATCATCTTTATATATTGTATTCTGCTACTGGTTGTTATGTTTTGTTTTATAGCTCTGAAGAAGGCCTAAAGTTTAGACCGAAACGTCGGCACTCCTTAAATTAAGTTTCTACTTAATTGTTGTTAATTTGACTGCACCCTTAACTAATTTCTCCTCTAAAAATATTCATTCAGTAATATTAAAATTTGTCCAAATCATGAGAGCTAAATTACAATATTCATACAATAGTTACAAAATAAAAGATATATAATACTAATTTATAATATATATATATATATATATATATATATATATATATAAATATATATTAAATAAAATATATATAAATATATAATAATAGAAAGATATTTAATACAGATAATAATACAAAGTATCGACAATCAAAATCAATAGAGTATTTACAAAATTTAAAATCAAATCAACGTCTAAAAAAGCACGCATACCCATATATAAGCCAAATACAGCACTTGAACAGTAGTATTTAGTATCTTTTGGAAATAAGCGTCTATATTTTAATGAGTGCTCGGTCTCTCCTTTGATCAGCCTGAATCAAACAATATTGCATTGGATGAGATAGAACAAGATGTAGATGAGGTGATAACATAAAATACCTTCAAACAACGAATACAACTCAAACAATTTACGTTTCCTCGATAGTTCATTTCTATCAATATCGACACTCCATAGAAACTTCTTTTAAAGAAATTTTTTGTTAAACTCTGTAAGATTTCGCTACTTGGAAATAATTCAGTCTTTACTAAGATGTCAGAGAGTGAATTTCATAAAATTTGATTTACGAGTTTTGAAATCAGCCTGTACGATTCCCAAACTACCATAAACATCAACGAAGAGAATGTCTAAGCGAGTGCATTGTTCAATAGTTGTTCAAAATTTTTGAGAAAGACACTTCAGCCTGGAAGTTGAAAGAAAGAAGTCCTAAGAAGGACTTCTTCCTTTGATGACGATGATCTGCGAGTTTTTCTAAAAGAAAATCCCTAAATAACTGTTCGAAAACTTGCAGGGAGACTTGATATCAGCAAGATAATAGTCGATGATCAAAAAGCCTACGTTAAAATACTCGAAAGTGAGATTCCTCACACATTTAAAAATATTAAAGTTTAATGAAATTATGTTAATTGTTATGAAAACTGTATCTTATGTGGTAAAAGTAAATGCTTTATGCAACGGCTCTACGAAATAAAAGTATCAATAATTGAATCAAAGAGCTTTAGTAAATTTTAGTGTAATAATAAAAGATATGTCCGCATTAGTGATGTAAGTATTAATATTCAACAGTTTTATCATAATAATTATCAATAATTCAGTCTTTACTAAGATGTTGAAGAGTATTACTTTTCGTTTAATTTTATTATACGAGTTTAAACTCGAAGGAAAAAAAAGACCAAACCCATCATTGATTAAAATCCCATACCAACAGTTTGAGAACTTACAGAGTAACTCGATGTAAGCAAATCAACCCTCGAATAGTAAAGGGAAAAATCCTCAAAAGTTGTATTATCACTCAACAAACGACCTCCGAAAAAAATATGCGTGTTTCACTTCATTTCCGAAACAACAATGATCTATTTCTATCAAGGATCGTTATTTTTAATGAAAATTAGATCTTCTACGATAATAGCAATTATTCCAGTGGCTCGATAGAGGAAAAACAGCACACACATTTGTAGATTAATGAGTTTCAGGAAATGGGTTTTCTGAATTCATGAATTCTAAATTCTAATAAACTAATTCCCTCCTTTTTCTGGCGCCACAGACCGACGTGGGCATTGGATTGCTTCAGCATCTTTTGCCACGGGAATCTGTCCCCTATCAAAAGGATGCCCGCCCGTCGCATGTCCTCTTCCAACTTCTCCCTCCATCGGACTCTTGGTCTGCCCTTTGCTCTAGTGGTGAAGACCTTTCTTTTATATACTCTTTTAAACTGCATGTCTTCATTCATTCGGTTGAGATGACCAAACCATTTCAGCCTACTGATTCTGCTGACATTTTATAGAGACAGAACACTATGTATGTTGTACACTTCCTTAGTCTTCCTTCTTAGCCACACTCCGTTCTCAATTACTCCACCAAACCTTCCTCGTAGCACTCTCCTTTCAAAACTATTACAAGTCATCTTATTTATTATCAAGTATTCACCCTCATAACTAACAACTTGCCTGATTAGGGTTTTTTAATACTCTGATCTTATTTTGTACAAATTTTATTCATAGGGTATGGAAAAACTGTCACAACTTTAGCAGAAATGCATTGTATTATTAAAAGTAAAATCAGGTTTAAATAATTGTTTTTTATAATTCCAGCTTTGAACCTTTAAAATTGCAATTTACATTCCAGTTTCCAGCTCGCCTCCATCCAACAAGCTCAGGATTGGAAGAGCACTGACCGTGACTCCAGAAGACGGACCTTGAGAGCCGTAAAAAGAGCGGACAGCGACTCATGTATTATTTAAGGCTGGGCCCTGACAAGAGATAGAGGAACCCTCACTTGTTGTAAAATTAAATCTATTCCCTTTTGTTTCCTCAACGAGAGCAAACTTAGGCAACAAGAGATTAAAGCCTGTTTAAATATTAATGCGGCACTACTCGCTCCCCTCAAGCAGGCCGCAGAATTATGCTCGGTAACTTGATACCATGTTTGCTATACTCCTGGTGTGAGTTGGCTTTTAAAGCGAGTTTCGAAAATATTAACGCTACTAAATTATTTACGTTTTCTAAATTACAGATCGTAAGGAAAGAATTCTCGGAAAATAAATAAAGAGTAACAAAAATCTCTAAGAAAATACTGTAAATTTTTATATGACAATGGCGATTTTAAGTGAAAAAAAAAAAATTAAAATATGAAAATCATGTATGTTCTTCGAAATAGTAAAATTAGTTCTTTTAGTGTGTATAACAACTCTAGTTTATGGATTACTTGTAACTGAGTGGCTAGCATAACAGCCTCCTATGCCAAAGGTCACGGGTTCAAACCCGCCAGTGGTCCTAGGATTTTTTAATGGGAGTAAAAACTCCTTACTTAAGCCATCGTTCAGAGGGGACGTTAAAAGGTGGTCCCGAGCCTATGCGATGTCAGGTACTCGTTAAAGATCCCTATCCTAATAAAACCTGGATAGGCAAAATTTAAGACTCCCACTATAGCATCGTCCGATTAGCCATGGTAGCATAAAGTGAAGTTAAATAAATAAACAAACAAACAACTCTAGTTGAGACGTTTACTATTGCATTCCCTGGTGCATCCATCCTCGCCCTGTTTGTTTCTTTGTCTTTATAAAATATACTTGTGAATAAAGCGCAAGTCTAGAGTTCTCCTGGTCCCAGAGCCGAACACCGTTTGAGTCACATTAGTTATTTATAATTTTATTTTAGACAAGAGGCGTTCCTTAGGTATGTAAAAACTCCGGGAGCCCACCTAGCCTCTATAAATTAAGAAAAGTGGCCGTTGGCCTTTAAGCAAAAATAATCTGTTATTAATGAGTTGAATTTTCGAATTAATTTTATTAAATTGGTTTTATTATCATGGATATGTACATTGTTGGATCAAACTGTTTGACCGGTTCTGTATTAAAAAACGCTGCAAATTATTACAAAATGGTTTATTATTTATAAATAACTATATTAGGGTATAACTGTTTATTTATCTGTTAACAGGTAATTAACTAATGTGGAAGAGCACCACTGCTAATTTCAAAACGCTTCGTCTCTGCTAGTTAATAACCAAATTCAATGATTCTTTTTTACTTTTGTGAAAAATTCAATTCTCTATAAAATGGTACTATAAGCAAAATGGTTTTTATTCATTTATTAATTAGGAGAAACGGATTTTTCTTATTTTTTATTCGGGTTCTACGCATCTTGAAATGTACGCCATCAAATTTTGAAGGGAGTGATTTTTTTTTTTTTGGTCGATTGTTAAAAATAATAAAATAAATGTCAACCACATTATTTTTTAAGAAACTAAATCAGATAAACCAAAAAATACATGAAAATATTGGGGTGTCATTCTTTAAACAACCCGATCTAGTATAATTTTAGTGTAAATATAGGGTATAGAACCAACAATGTCCTGGAATAATGTGATATTTAACTAAAGAGTCCAAGAATATCGAAATTAGATGAGAATAAAAAAAGATACCGAGAGTTTTTGGGCGTAATACAATTTTGGCAAGACCGAATTCAAAAAAAGTAATACAAGAAAAAGGGGGTATTCTTCTAGGTCCCACACTACTAAAAACCCCAATTTCAAAACAGAAACATTTTCATTATAAAATTAAATGAAAATTGATTTCTGATAACTATAATTTATATTCACTATCTTTATGAAAGACTCGAGACCAACATTAAAATCCCAGCTCAATTTGGTCGATTTTTAAAAATTACAAGTTGGAGCTCTTAATTTTCTATTAGAAATGTTATGAACCATAATGACTATCATCTAGGCATTTGGCTATTATCTCAAAAACAGGCTTGAGAAGTTATTGAAAATTTAGTGAGTCAAGAAAATTATAGATTGCTGTAATAGAGTTTAGTATTTATCCCTAATAATATTTGATGAGAAAATAATTGATCAAATTCGCTATGTAAAGATTAAAACATGGTAAAATTCCTGGTCATGTTCATTGTACAAGGAAAGTATTTTTCATTAAAAACAAGGAAAGAATATTTGGGGCATGAATAGGTATTGAATTTTTTTTTTTTTTTTTTTTGTAATAGCTGAATATCTCGACTGTGAGCTGATTTTAAATAAAGTTTTTCCATCAATTGAGTAGAATCTAAGTTATAAAAAATATATAAAAACGAAAGTGTAAAAAAATAAATAAATAAAAATAATCCAACCAATGAAATACTGCTATAGACAGATATAAATTGATTTTATTTCAAAATATTTCAATATTCAAACATAGTTGATCAGCGGAAATTAAGTATTTTATGTGTTAATAAATCTGACAAAGATTTTTAATATAATTGATAGATATTTTGCAACAAGTGTATTATAAATAAGTCAATAGGCCACATATTTGGTGTTAAATAAAATCGAAGAGGAAAAAAAAAAAAAAAAAAAAAAATATATATATATATATATATATATATATATACATATATATATAATCATAGGTATTGGAGATTTTTGTCATTAAAAAACATTATAGATGGGTTAAGTGAACAGTTACATACCACTACGTTTTTGCACTAATCGAAAATGACACACCTCTCACATTTACGTACCTGTAAAAGAAACAATCAATTATTTCATTATTTATTTAAATCACTAGAGTATAAGTAATTGCTAAATATATCGTTTATTCATGGCTAAATTAAAAGATATTCATACAATACATTTTTTTTTTAAATAGAAAAGATACGAGCGTGAAAATTATAGAAATTAAAAATAAATAAAAGGTAAAGGAAGATTGGATAGAGACACCATTAATTGCATAAAACTCTCTTCCAGGAAAGAAATCGAGAAAAAAAAATTATGAAGTAAGAATGAAAAAAAGGGACAAAAAATTGTAGATTTCCAATCCAAAATAATATATTAAAAAATCATCACTTTTTTATACAAACATTTTTTATTTAGAAATATTTTTTGAATCTATTTTGAAAAAACCCTGACATATATTTTTTTTTCTCATGAAAATAGGTTAAGCCGTTCATGAAAAAATAAAAATTGTTGTTTTGTTTTCCACCCAACAACTTTCCTCGTATAGTATTAAGGGGTGGAAAATTTGCAAAAATTCGTTTCTCATAGATGTAAAAAATTGTTATAAATTTGGTGCTTATATACTTGGGGACAAATTTCACATGCTAATTCCGCTAGGCACATTTTATTGTAACTGGTTTGCCTTTCTTTACTTAATAACTTGAATTCTTCTGGACAAATTTATAAGATACGTTAATTAACTGCTCAGCTACATAATATGATTTTATAGTCTAAAATCATAAAATATTTTGCGTGTAAAACAACATTTTATAAATTTTATACAGACAATTATTTGGTATAATATGTAGTTTCTAAAAGTTTGTTCATAAATTTCATTTTTTTTTCGACAAAAATAACATTATGTTTGATAGATAAAGAAATAAAATCAGAGGATGGTATTGAGAAGGAAGAGGTTGCGGTGACAGAAAGAGGAAGATGCGGATGTGTCCACCTGAGGAGGACCAATTCGGGTCACGCTTCCCTCTTTCTATCTCCATTTCAGGCCAGATCCAATCTTTTCCGGCATTCTCCGCCCCTCCAATGTATCCACCCCTAATCAGCCTATATCCACCTTTTTATCACTCCGCCCCTTCCCTTTATGTAAAGCGATCTCTCGGCAGTCACCGCTATCAGTCCAGGACTTATCCTTCCAAAGGAAAGAGTGTTCGACCCGACTCTTAACCCAAAAAATAATTCATAAAAAGGATAAGCATTTTAATCCCTAGAAGATAAAAACCTTTAGATGTATTGTACTAAAGTAACTTTAAATGAGAGTAACTTAATACATATGCATCGGATACTTCACACGCTCGATCACAGGTAGCGTAGCGGTGCCTACTTAAGTCGCACCCTAATATAAGAAGATCTATTATTTAGTGATATAGTTATATGGTGACTTGTTGAGTAAATATCTTTGTTCATGTTACTGTTCCATGATAATAAATAAGCAATACGAGGTATATTGACCTAGGGCAGGCTAGGGGTGGGCATAATCGAATGACGATTATCAGATCATTCGATTGTTTTAATTATTCGATTATCGAATCAATCGGCTTTAAGAGAAACGAATGATGATTCGTGATTCGAAATGAACTCTTTAACGATAATCGAAGGATTATAAGGGGTTGGAATAACCGAAGGACCATCTTTTTTTCCTTATCACATAAGTTATATGCATATTTGCACCACCAAGGCTCAGCGAGATCAGCAATCATAGAGAGGGGATTTGAACCTATTGTATTTCAGAACTTCAGAACACATATTCATCATTCGATTATGGAATCATTCAATTATGTAAATCATCCAAGTCCGATTATTCGATTATGCCCACCCCTAGAGCCAGCACACTTGTCTGGTAGAGAAGCTCTCACTATAATAGAGGTATAAGCACCCCATGAATTAGATCAGCGAATTCGAATGCCATCCACTTTCTACCAAGTGGGATCTCTCTAGTTCCGGGAATCTCTGCATTATCGGGTATTTCTAATTGTGCTCTGTATTCATTTCTTGCCCTTCTTTTCCATATTCCTTCTCTATATCACTAATAGGACGGGGTGATGTCTTCTATCCTTGTACGGCTGTAAGTTATCCTATCTGTTGTCGAAAGCTTCTACTTCTTGAGGCATCCCATCATGCGCCGTTCCCCTCGGCTATATGCTAGCCCTCATAATTGGCAGAATAACCTTGGTCCTGGTGTTGCGACCGAGCTTCTACTTCGGCGGCCACCAACCTCCTAAACTGGACACGCATAATCGATGCCTTCTTTGACCCTACCTCTATATTTTTTCTCAATCTTCCATCAGAAGCTTATTCACCTTCCTAATCCCTTGGCACACTCCCTATCTAGTTCCAAACATCTATATAACCCTCCTCGTAGGTTGAAGCGGCAGTGGCCCAGAGATCTCTTGTAAATATGCCATTGGAGTGCTGGCAATGGCTGGCTTCTCCACTCATGCCCTGAGTGTATGTGGCTCTAGCGCCCTCGCTCATCTTCCACTGGCTCTCAAGACCAGTGACGCGGCTGAGTGAGAGGCGCTGGGAACTCCTGGCATTGTGCCTCGGGATCCACTAGTGGATCTCGGGGATCGATGCGGTGATCCCAGGGGCAGTTTGTAAATATTGTAAATAGGTACGAATGAGATCAAAGTTGTTATTATTTTCTTTATTTGTTATTATATCTCTTATTTATTGTTTTGTAATTTTTTTTTCTTTATATATATCTTATTTATTTATTTTATTTTTGTTATATATATATATATATATATATATATATATATTTTTTTTTCTTTTTTTTTTCTTATGATGGACATATGGGATGAATGGTTTCTTCCAGCTCTATTACTCATTGCCCCAGTAGGCGGCAGATTGTATTATCTCTTAATAAAAAAAAAACCTCTATATTTTAATGACTATCCTCGACAAGTGGTTCTCTATTTTACTGTTTACGGCTGTGTCGTAATAGATATAATAAAAATATCGATATAAATGTTCCTGGTTCTTCATCTTTAATTTTAATAAAGAGTATTAGAAAGTAAGGTCTATGTAAAGAAAATAGTCACAAAAAAAAAAAAAAAAAATTAGTAATACTTGTTTTTTTTCCGAAATTTGTAAAAAGTTTTGTAATATGATGAGCCTATACTGCCCATCTAGGACCTTATGTTCTCTCTACCGTGCACCGGGTGGAATAATAGACTAAAGTAAATAATCGTTAGCTGGATTATTCACTTGTATGAATGTCAACACTTACTGATCATCTTCCAAAAATTAAAAATAAAATCACTTCTTGGCCAAAAAAACTATGATCCATTTCAGCATAGTTATTTAATAATAGCCAATATTATAGCTAGTGGATAGAAACAACAATTTTTTTATTAAAGTGTTTTAAAAAATTGATTTCTTGAATTTATAAATTTTAAGAATCTAAACATTATGAAAACGTTGGCGAAAATATATTAAAAATAATGGATACTATTTATTCTAATAGAACAGGTATGTTGTTGTTTTTCTTTTTGAACTGTAATCCTACATTAATTTTTGGAGAAACCCCTCTTTATTATACTTTAGTTCGTGATGGTGATAAAACTCGTGTGAACGGATAACTCCATTTACGTGTAACCTAAAGTTACACATATAATTTGTAACCTGGTTGTAAGTTAACATAGTTGTTTATACTTTGTAATAGTTTAATATCTAGTTATTATAGTTTTTCAATAACCAGGTTTATTATAAGAGTAGTAAAGTTTAAGAAAAATGATGATTTGACATTGCAATCTAAAATGTGAGTCAGACATTTTTTAATTCAAAAGAAAAAAACAACATTTATTTTCCTAAAGTTAGTTGAAAATAGAACAGATAAACAACCATGGGTGCAAAATTCATGAAATACAGCTACAGAATAGTAACGTTACATATCATACAGAGATATTTAAACTTTCAATCTAAACAATATATTTTTTACAGAAATATGACAAAGTAAAGATTATCTACATTCACTCCACATTGTATGCAAAACTGTGTTAAATAGAAAGAATTAAAAAAACGAGTAACTCTTAAACCCATTGAGCGAAGATAGTTGGCTTGGTCCCAAGACTTCAACACAAAAGCCGAGAAGTTATTAGAGAAAATTTCAACAGCTCTCTCCTTTCAATTACAGTCTTTTACACAAAGAAAAATAGGACAATAACTTAAACTTCAATCCAATTTTAATAACATTGAATAAATCTAATGTTCAATAATTATATTTTATTATTTTCTATTATTTTACTTATTAAGGTACGGCTGTCACAAAAGAGTGATTTATTTTTCTTATATGTGTCTTTAAGTGAAAATATTATTAAATAAAGAATTATATGAAAACTAATAATGTATTATATACTAGCTGTAACCCGCGGCTTTGTCTGCAACTGTTTCATGTCACTCCTGAAAAGGAAGGTCTATGTACATATATGTATTGGGTTGTGTCACATGAAAGTATTTACCTTCTTTTTCTACACATTTTTCTTAACATGACACCAACTTTTTTATCCCTGAACTAAAAAACTCTGAGCTTTGAAGTGAAACAAAATCTGAAAACGCACTCTTCACTTGATCATCATTTTAAAAAAGTTTTCCTTTGACGAAGTTGTCTAAATTCCTGAACAGGTGGTAATCTGTTGGAGTCAAGTCAGGAGAATATGGTGGGTGCGGAAGAACTTCGTAGCCCAGTTCTTTCAATTTTTGCAAAGTATGTTTTGAAACATGGAGTCTTGCTGCCGCTCAGTGAGATCATGATGTACCCATGTATTGAGCTTTTTTACTTTCTCAATACACTTTAAATGTCTGGAAATGGTAGATGCACTTGCATTTGGTTGTGCTGAGAGTGCTTTAACTGTTTGGTAGGGTTTCCTTCTACTGTATGTTTGAGGACATCGTTGTCTATTACGGACGGAGGTCTTCCAGCTGCTGAACGGCCGAGTTTAAACTCGTACCAAAATATTACTCGAAAATGGCGTGTTTCCATGTTCATATTTGTAGGTATACTAAAAAGTGGGTAATTGATTGGGAAGCTAATGTTTATAATACAAAGGTAGAGGATTAGTAACTGTTTACTTTAAATATGTAAACATTTGGAAGAAAACAAGACCTACAAAATCCTTTATGTATTTCAGAAACTATACAAAACGGACATTTCATGTGAAACAACCCGATATATAAAGAAAGAAGAAAAAAAAAAAAAGTTTGTAAATAAAAATGTTTATATGTACATCAATAAAGAAATTATTATTATTATCATTAATTTTAATGTAATTAAAAAAATCATACGATTCCCACCTAAAGAAAAGCTAAATTGCAATGTATTTTAATTATAAACCTTCAGAAAAATAATGCCCTAAATGCTAGTAAAAACTATATCAAATTACGTCGAGTGGTTTCAGGAACAAATAATGGCGGTATCATTTCATATAGAGGGAGATTAATATTATTATTTTTTCCAATAATTTATTGACAGCTTTAATTTCTGTAATAATAAAACCGACCATTTCATTTTTACTTTCACTTACTATATATAGTAAGGGAAAGTAATGCGATCGTGAACATTTTAGAATTTCAGTTTTAGGGTCCCCTGAGTCCAAATAACCACGTCCAGCAAAAAGGTGTGTGTGTGTGTGTGTGTGTGTGGTAGCTCCCGGGCAGAAACGATAAGTCCTATGGAACTGAAATTTTATATATATGACAAATAAAAACCCGAGACGTTATAAAATCTTTTTTATTAAAAACGGTTTACCAGCCACTTTATACGATGAATTTTGCACCTTTTTTCGATTTTATCGAAAGCGGTTCGGACGAATTTGGTTAAACTCGCTATATCGATGTAAAATTTAATATGACATGTAGGTTTCATTCTGATTAAAATAGTCTGACTAGGCTTAAATGCCGATATTTTCTTACTGTAAAGTACCTTTAATTTTGTAGATTTTATAAAAATAACTATATTATCTTGTTAGCATTGATAAATAACAGCTACATATGTAAGTTGTGCGAATTTAAAAAACAACTAAAGGAGAAAACTGAAAAAATATTTTTTTAATGCTATTTTTTATTTTTGAACATAAGAACAGTAATATACATGTATGATGTACCGTTTGAAAGCTAAAGATTTTAGTAAAAATATTTTCTAATACACAAGCTTGTGTTTAATTCTTTAATAGTTTCAATAATTTTTATCTTTAACTGTATTTGAAAATTCTTTAATCGATTTATAAAACGGAGTTAAGTGAAAGTCGTGTGTTGCCCGCACCAGATTTTACTTATAGTTGCGTTACAATTCAGTGATAGCAGAAGAAACCAAGAAAACTTACATAAAAACTAAAACCATTGAAACTTTTCCCTTATTATTTACCTTTTTAATTAAGTTAGAATTCCAGAGTTAAATTAACAAAAACAATTGTGAGAGTTCTCAAGTAATCGTTGCAGCGAAACCACTTACTTTTTTTCCTCTGTGTAGGAAACTACTGTTGCAACGAACCGTGTAGAACGAGAAGTTGAGATGAACAAAGCAGAGAATAAAACAATATTGAGTTATTTTTATATATCATTGAAAGCAGAAATTATTTTTTATTTAAAAACTATGGTTCAGATTTTTTAAAATGAAAATCACGAATTTTTTTCACGTTAAAGGTGCCTCATCATATTTGTTAGGTTAGGAGTTTTGCTGAGAAATTTTCTGATAACAAGCTATTTTTTTTAGAATTTACTTTTACAAAATACTTGCAGTATGATAAATATGCCTAAATATATATGAATAGTATCTTCAAACGAAGAGGCACTGTGAAACAATATGATAGGAATACCGAGCATACCACGATGACCAAATATTTCATCGTAGTCCGACTGAGCTATCATTAATCAAAGGTTGGTTTTGACTGCGTGCGGTTGTATTTCATTTTTGTATTATTTCATCACCTTTATTTTGTTTATTAAAAACTCAACAAATTTATAACTAAAAATACAAAACAAGTAAATCATTTAGAGGAAATGTTTCGATTTAAACTGATATTTAAAATTATACTTAATATGAAGAACAATCATCTATATCATGTGTTAAAAACATGCTCACAGCTTTATTGAATGAGTAGAATTACAGTAGTTAACATTTATTTATTACCATGTTCTTTTCCCGCATCCTTTTTTTTTTTTAATTCTTTTATTGATATTTACAACTGTATACAGTACAACAAGTGAATGAGCTATTTACAGAACATTGGCTTGGAAAAGTCTTGAGAAGAATCTACCCAGTGGTAGTACTTCAGTGTTTATTTGGTAAGCAGGTCTCGAGGCCACAGTCATTTCAGACGCCTCGGAGGATTATCGGGAATAAATGTCGATGAGAGGATACGGACAAGCGGGTTTGTATAGGTAGGTAATTTGGAATGAAAGGAGCAGTACCTTTTTTTGGGCAATTTCTGCAACGAGTGGGTTATTCAGGTCTCTAAGGATGAATTTGTTGGTAACAAAGTAAGGAGCGTCTTGGATTCGGAATTGCAAGGATTGGATGCGGGAGGAATTCGATGGTTTAGTGGAGCCCCATAGCTCTATGCCATAAGTCCAGATAGGTCTAATAATGGTTGTGTAAATGAGTTTTTTGAAGTAAAGAGGGAGTTTTGATCGTTTGTCAAGTAAGGATTTTAATAGTCGATATCTACGAGCAGTTTCTTGTCGTTTAAGTCATGTATGAGGATTCCATGTAAGACGTTTGTCAAGATGAAGTCCAAGATATCGTATTTGTTTTACAGTGCTGAGTGGGGTATGATTAACGGAAACAACTGGACAGGAAGTCATAGGTTTACGTCGTAGATTGAAGGTGATTTGGTGGGATTTACTTTGATTCTCCAATTGTGACACCATTCTGCAATGGCGGATACATGGTTCTGTAGGAATTGGGAAGCAACAACAGGATCGTTATTCACGGATAGCACGCAAGTGTCATCAGCGTAAGTAGAGAGGACAGTGCTTGGATGGATAGGAATATCAGCTGTATAAACCGTGTAGAAGATTGGACCTAGGATACTACCTTGAGGCACACCGGCTGACTGGATGAATAATGAGGAGGAGGAGAGATTATGATTAACTTTAAAGGTTCTATCTGTAAGGTAGGAACGGATTATCAGAAAATAAGTCGGGGAGAGGAATTCGCGGAGTTTGTAGAGCAGTCCTGGATGCCAAACTCGATCAAAAGCCTGTTCCACGTCAAGAAAGGCTCCAGGTTTTTTTTTTTTTTTTTTTTTCTCCTCATCATAGGTAACTTAATCGTCTTCTGAAGATGTTTTGGGCAATATTAACCACTCGCAGTTTTTTGCCCTTAAAACCAAAACAACAACAACAAGGCTCCAGTTCCCGCATCCAAATCTTGAAAATATACATATTTTAATTTTTTTTTAAAATTATTCTTCGTTAATTTTAATAAGTAGCACATACTTTATGTTAAATTATTCGTTGAAAAGCTCTAATAAAAAATATTATTTGTTTTTGCCAGACTTCACAATAAGGTTTATTCATGTCATACAGTTTAGTTATGACAAAATTATAAGCTGACAGACATCTTTAAAATACATACTTGTAGAAAAAGAAAAATTCTCATAAAAATTAGCTATTCAGAAGAA
Source organism: Piezodorus guildinii (assembly GCA_023052935.1). Classification (NCBI taxonomy): domain Eukaryota; kingdom Metazoa; phylum Arthropoda; class Insecta; order Hemiptera; family Pentatomidae; genus Piezodorus; species Piezodorus guildinii. Next base: position 35,741,794 of record CM041293.1, on the reverse strand, counting down.
AATATGGAATATTTAGATCAATTTTAGATGATTCGTATATACCTTCATTTTTTTTATACAAGATTTTAAAAAAAAATATTTTTATAAAGAAAAATCAAAGTAATTCGAAATGTTATTCGCGATAGATACATTTCCTCCTCAAATATTTAGGAATGAATAGCTTCAAATCCTCCTTTATATACGATCGATTCCAAAATGGGGGAAGCCGTATGTGTGCTACGCATTATATTTGCATAATACATGCAATCTAGTTCTCGTGCTATGCGGAATCTGGGTAGCCGAAAATGTCCCTGTCTCAAATATATCCTGAAATAGACCATAGTAAATTTGCTTTATTCTTCTCTGTATTTGTAGCTATTTCCTTTTTACCATTCCTGACAAAAAAAAAAAAATACGGTAAAAGGTAATAAAAAAAATAAAAGGTAACAGGATTTATTATTTTAATTATTTATTAATTTTGTTCTCATTTACCTGTTTATAAAAAGCAATATAGGTAAAGGAAGATTAGAAAAAACAGGAAACATTATCGTTTTTTGAAAGAAATACACATTTTCTAGTCCTTTGTGTTGTAATAAATATCGTAAAATATAGGAATTGATAAATCTAGCGCTGGAAATGAAAATTCGATTAGAAATTCAGGTTTCATGATTAAGAAAAGTATTTCTTGTAAAATAACAGCACTCATCTCATTAATAATGTTGATTAAAAATGTCATATAAATTTACTAGGTTAACAGAAGGTTTTGAATTACACTAAAGAAAAATTAAAAAAACGAATTGTGCCTCAACGATCCATAAACAGATTAAGGCTGCTTCCAGGCAATAATAATACATACATGTGGGTGGAGGGCGGGGTGGCCGAGCGTGTTAGCGCGCGTTGCTGTGAGCACGCGTTGCCTAGCAACAGATAACCGAAAAGTGAAAAACCCAAATAATTACGAGTTCGACTCTCGTGCTAGGGGATTTTAACTCGGCATATATCTCCTGCCCTCACCCTCTGGCCCGAGAGAAACCCCGTATAGCTTTCAAAGGCGAGGTAGGGGTAGATAAAAAAAAAACAAAAAAAAAACATACATGTGGGATCATATAAAGGTTTCTTTCTAATTTTGGGGTACCTATTTTACTGAGACTGTATGGGACCCAACAGGGTCTCTATAGTTAGGTTCTAATCATGGATGGTAAACTAAAGATGTATCTATTAGACCACGCTGCTCCCACAATGTATATATGAACAAAAACCCCTGTGCCTTTGCAACTCCTGGAGGGTCTTGGGCTCAGTACATGTAGAGATTCGTTCTGTTCTAGGCCAACGGTGCAATGAGATGATTAGGCCGAGATATAAGGCACTATATTAATGACCTCCCTCACCTTATCCATCACTCTAAATATCACCTCTATGCTGACGATTTCCAAATATACCTTTGCTTCCCACCCTCCGACCTATTAACAGCTACAAAAAGACTATAAGAGGACCTAAATCGAATAAGTCACTGGGCTGTAGTCAATAAGTTAAAACTTAATGCTGAAAAAACAAAAGCAATTGTAATAGGATCCCATCACCTCCTGAAAACAGTTCCACATATCCCAACCCTATTCCTAAATAGTAATCCTATAAAGTTCCACCCGACTGTTAGAAATCTGGGAGTAACCTTCGACCAAACTCTATCCTTCAAAAATCATATTTCCGAAATCTCCCGTCGAACCTTTTCAACCATAAAGCGACTATATTCCCTCCGTCACCTATTTCCGTATGAAACCCTAAAACTCCTCGTTACCTCTCTAATATTTCCCCACTTCGACTAATGCTATACGGTATACGATGGTGTTTCTGGGGATCTCGAAGTAAAAATAAAACGCTTTTTTAATTGCTTTGTCCAATTCATCTTCGGGGTCTCCGGGTACGCCTCCGTGTCTCAATTTTATGGCGAGTTGAAGTGGCTTTACCCTTCCAATCGTCGCAAGTATTTCCTTGCGATATTCCTTTACCAAGTTATCCAATCCCACCGTCCAGCATACATTTTTGACCTCCTTCAATTCAAATCCTCTATCCATCCTCGTTGTATACGCTCCAGGCCTCAGATTTATACAGTGCGGCCCACAGAACTGCACATTTCGACAGATCCTTTCTCATTCGATCCTCAATCCTATGGAATTCTATTCCTCCTTCCATCCGTCACTCCAACTCTCTTTCAACCTTTAAATCCCGCATATTTAATCATTTAATGAATACCCAGGCTCAATAAAATTGTAAATAATTTATTATTATTATTATTTATTTTTTTGTCACTGTTTCTGTTTTCTTCTTATTTGAATATGTCTAATTTTATGTAAGTCATTATTAACTTGTTAATATGTATTTAACTTACTCTAAGACTGCAAAGCACATTTTGTAAATTCTGTATTTTTTTATTCTAAAGGAACTTGTCCCAGGATAATAAAGAATTTATTTATTTAATATTTATTATTTATAAGGCACCTGATATTTTCCATTTTCTGGTACCTACTTTATAGATGCTGGGTGTGCCCCAGGTGAGTCTCTATACCTCAGAACTGTACCAGGTTAAAACAAATAATAGAGGAGTAGATATAATATACCGGTTCTGGCGCAGGGCTTCGGTGCAAGATGGCGGCGCCCATGGTTTCCCGCCAAAACTGGCCTTTATTGAACGATCGTTCGCGATCTACCTGTCGTTCGTGATCTAGTCAATCCAGCCTGACCTCATATTGTCAGTTTAATTTATCGATTAAATATTCGATTTTCTTTTAAAATATAAACAAAGGAACCTTTTTATGGCCATACAATACCAAATAAATAATATAAATAAAAACTTTAATAGTAGATAAGAATTGGGCGAGCTGGCGCACCGATTCCTCCATCCCCTCTCCTACCACTCTTAACCACCTATGACGTCATCACGACCTAACCTTAACTACTATGGTTCGCGCCATCGACCTAACCTAAACCACTAAGCCACGCCCCTTTTTAGTCACGTGACCCTTCATCAACCTAACCTAAACCACTAAGCCACGCCCCTTTTTGATCACGTGATCCCCTGTTTGAGGGTATTAAGTCTTTATAAAGCATGAGTCTACCCGGCGTCCATTTTCTTTTCCCTACGTTTTGGGGCTAATTTAGTATTTATAAAGCATGAGTCTACCCGTCCGCCATTTTCTTTTATGACGTCACAATTTACAAAGCATGAGTCTACCCGGCGTCCATTTTCTTTTCCCTACGTTTTGGGCTAATTTAGTATTTATAAAGCATGAGTCTACCCGTCCGCCATTTTCTTTTATGACGTCACAATTTACAAAGCATGAGTCTACTCGACGTCCATTTTGCTCCCCCCACTCCTGCATTAGTTAACCAATCAGAGTGCCTAACTTGAGAGTTCCTCCCGGCTAGGTCCGATGGTCAAATTGTAATGTGTGCTTTTACGAAACCTTTCAAACTGTGACATAACCTTACTATTGTTTACATTTTTTGAAACCTCCCTTACTGTTACATAACCTTCTCATTGTTTACATTTTCGGAAACCCCCCTTACTGTTACATAACCTTCCCAATGTTTACATTTTTCTCAACTCCCCATTGTTTACATTTTATGAAACCTCCCTTACTGTTACATAACCTTCTCATTGTTTACATTTTATGAAACCTTCCTTGCTGTTACATAACCTTCCCGTTGTTTACAATATCTGAAACCACCCTTGCTGTTACATAACCTTCCCAATGTTTACATTTTCCGCAACCTTCTCAATGATTACATTTATGAAACCTTCCTAACTGTTACATGACCTTCCTAATGTTTACATTTATTGTAAACTTTTTAATGTTTACATCTTCTAAATTTCTTTATTTACTTTTATTGTCTATTCACATAGTCGTAGTGCACACTCACCTTCTAATGAATCCGCAAGAGCGCAGCACCCACTCTACTTCGTAATGTGTCCACCAGAGTGCATCTCTCCGGAATTTTTTATGTTATCTTTCCAATAATATTTTATACTTTTTTTAAGTAAGTGTTTCCAGCCGCCATTTTGTTTTGAGGAAGCAACCATTGCAATAATTTAAACAGGTATGAACATGTACAAACAGGTTTGGATCATGTTTAAGCATGCTGATAACTGAAACGTAAACATGGACTTTGAACCCTCTTAACGGCTTTAATATAAACATCGTCATAGGGCTTCTTAATCCTATACATATTTGAGCTTTGATACCTTGATCCTTTAATTTAAATAGCGATATAGTGTTCCTTAAGCTTAAACGTAAACATGGACTTTGAACCTTCTTGGTGGCTTAAATATAAACATCGTAATAGTGCTTCCTAATCCTATACAGCATTGAACTCTGATCCTTAATCCTACATTTTAAGTTGCGATAAAAAGTTCCTTAAGCTTTCAAACTTTGAACGATTAACCTCTTAAGTATCAATATTGATAATGCGCTTCTTAGAATTATGGGCCGTCAATGGTTAATCCCTGATAACTTAATCGTAAACAAGCTCAATTTAAGACGTAAACATTAACTTTGTGATGAGAATTTCTTAGTGTATAAATAAACAATAATATAAAACTTTTACCTACTTCGGACGGAAATTTATTTTGTTTAAAAATAATAATTTTAACATTTTTAATTGTTTTCTCACCTTATCAGTCCATTTTGTACCATTTTCAAGCATTATTTACTAATAATTAACTATTTTGCTATGGAATTGCAATTTTGCGATGTCTTCGGGGTCGTTCGGCTACTCCCGGCCACCTTCGGTCTTTTTACCCCGTTCAACTTCACTATAATCCGGAGTTCTATCTAAAGAAATAAACAATGATAACGTTAATTCCATTGAAGGTAAACAACTTCCTTATCTTCTCTGCATCTCTTGATAAAGTATAAACAATATTATATTATAGTAAAATAATATAGTACATCCTAAACATTTTATTCATTTTAGTTAACAGCATTATTAGTAAACAAAGTGTTGTACCTTTTTTAGTTCGGCGTTAAGCCTTAAGCCTCTTCACCACGTCAAGGTAAAGGTACATCGAAGAGGTTTTTATTTTATTTATTTATTTTACAACGTGATTTTTACAATAAAAATGTGTACAAATTCAACGAAAAAATAAAGTTTATTGAAAATCAGAATTCATAAAATATAATTTCTAACACAATCAAGAATTAAACTAAATTTATGCTTATAAAAAAATAAAATCATCTCTTTTTTTTGGTAATGTATAATCATATTGAAATTTAATTTTTCACCTCATGGCATAAACGAAATATTTGCTGTTGAGATGGTCGGCAAGGTGCGGTAATGACTATTTAATCTTCAATAAATTAACAACACCATATACTTTATCATTTTTTTTCTTTATGTATTTGAAAGAGAAATATGAGCATCGAAATTATTCTGCAGGTTTATTCTATTCACCTCACATTCACTCACACATTCAAGTTTACAGGTGTTCAAACCATGCCATTGACCTTCATTCAGGGTTTATAGGTGTTCAAACCGTGACAGTGACCCCTTTCATTCATGGTGAATAGATTTAAACAATTTTTTATTTACCCATACAGATAAAACCTTTGGTTGATACTCTGTTCATTTCTCTTTCGAGACATTATGATAAATGCAATGGCTGTCTTGCTGAGATGGATTTATTAATTTTAAGACCGCCAAAATGTTCCAAATTCATTAGTTAACAAACATATTGCCACACCATGAACCATCGTTTTTATTATTTGTTATCTTAGTTTTTTCACACCCAAGACAAAAATGGTTGTAAATTCGCGTTTTGTTTCTTATTATTACCAACATAATCTTTATATTATTTCACTTAATTTAATTTATAATGACCATAGGCCAAAGTATTGATTCCGTCTTCTAATATGTGTCTTTTATCATCAAAGGGGGACAGAGATACCTTATTTATTTTGGAACTAAAAATATTATGGAGCTTAGATTGTATCATTTTCATTGGCGTATGCATAATTTCATTTTTGAACAATACTTTTTCATAATCCTCAAAACTAATATATTGTTTTAATGATGATGTTTTTACGCCTTTAGCACGCTTTTTTACATCATTTTCAGTCATAATAGCGTACATTTTCGCTCTTAATCCCACGTATTTTAAAATTATTTTGGAATTAAGCTCATCTTTGAACTTTCCTAACTTTTTTTTATTTTCTTTCGAATAACATAAATGTGTTTCAGGATAGTCTGAGAAATCGAAATATTGATTACTTTTTTTCATATCTTCATAGACATCATCTGTTAAGACTCTATAGATAAATGAATCTGTATCGGTATACATCATCTTCAAGTTTTTTCCAGTATACGTTTTCATCATTATGTCATAATGAAATTGATACATTACAGTTTTTGATAAATCTAAAATGCACATTCCTATGTATATAGGTTTATTAAACAATACTTTCGATTTTCCCATATGTACAGCCACTATATTCTCATTGTAGATTGTACGGTCAATGAAATTCGGTTTAGCGACAAGCTTCATCAACTTTTTACTGTCAGTTACTAGTTGAATATTCTGGCGGTTCCTGATATTTTCCATCGTTTTACCGAAAACTGCATTATTAAGCAACTTATAAAAATCTTTTTCAAAATCATTGGATGCTCCTTTCCTTAGCTCTGTATTGTATTCTATATACGATCGTAACCATCGTGCTTGTTTAAACTTTAGAACACGGTGAATTTTTTCCAAATTTAGCCCATGCTGTAGAGCTTGAATCAAATTTTTATAATGTAAGACGTAGCGATATCTTTTTCCAAAATGTGTTATTAATTTTTTTGATTTAGAATTTTCTCTCGGTGGTATCATCGCTTCAGGTAAGAACGGTAAATCATCATGGTAATGATGAAGTTCTTGAGGATAACTGATATCAATTTCAAATATGTAACCAATTTCGTCATCATCCTTAAGCTCGGATATGTTTATACGTTCCGGATTTTTCACCCATTCAAATCCTCCGTATGGTAAATTCATGCTCATCGCTTGTCCATAAAGATTATTAGCATCTAAATAAATTATATAACTGGATTCTTCGTTTGGATTAAAATTATTCATATACTTATTATTCGCTTCTGCATACCTGTGCGATACCTGGCACAAGCCTCCTCGAATACCATGTTCTATCATTAGAATCATATCATAATCCTGTAAGAGCTCTATATTCATTTTTGTATATTTTAACATGGCGTCGAAGGTCAAACCAGGAACGGTAAAATAATGAGCTGGATCAAGTTTATGCGTCTTCATCATAACGTCTCGAAAAGATTCGAAGACGTCACAAAGTAGAAGAACATCACTTTTAACGTAAACATCAGCATATTCACCCAAAGATTTACATTTAAAGTGTTCCCATATGTTTTGAGCATGTCTATAATCTTCTGCACTGACATCGCTCTCATTCAATTTATTGTAAAAAGCCTCAATTGGTGGTAACTCTGTTTCATTTAACTTTTCTTCATTGTCTAAATAATCGTATGGAAACACACCTTTTCTGGTAACCAATGCTAATTCCTCATCTCTATAATATTTCGATGTTTCCTTGAATTTATCCAAAGAAAGAGATTTTACAAGGTAGTCCAGGCTTCTAGGCATGAATCTGTAAGAATCTATAAACCTAAGTTTCAGTTTTCCAACATGCTTTGTGAAGGATATGTATTTTTCTTCACTATTCGGTATTACCTCAACTTCTCCAGGGGTATTTCCCAACTCTCTAACTATAAAATGTGCGTCATAATTGCTCAAATTGTGCATTATGACGGGTACAAACGATGGATTAACGCGTTTTAAATTACAATTATTACACGAAGCTCCTAAGTACGTTCCGGTTAGATGGCAGTGGTCTCTAACTTTTATGTTGTTTTCTTTAAATTTGTCTTGACACATATAACAGGTTTTAGCTTCGGCCCAATTTTTTTCTTCTTCCGATGAGATCCGCATTGGTTTGTTCATCTTATAGATTTCTTGAATTTTTTTAGCAACATTGATAATATATTCCATGAAGTGGTAAGCGGCATTGGCACCCCTATAAACGTACGGTTTGTTTATTGGGACGTCTACTCCCTCGATTCCTTTAACATATACACAAAATGATATCGGATCGTGCCTCTGATATTTAGTCGTGTTCTTTGACGATTCGTTTATAGGAACTAACATCGATTCAAAGTCAGAATAGATAACAAACGGTACTTTGCTTTGTCGTTCCACATTTGAAAATCTGATAAAGTGATCTTTCGTCGGCAGCTCTATTCTTACTGGTTTATTCTCAGAGCAGTATATCTTGTGTTCTCCAAGTTTCTCGCTAGCTTTTTTTCCATACAGGTTGTTAAAATGTGTAAAGCAGCGTTTGCAAATCGTCAATTTATGTTCGTATTGGCAGAGTTGAGACACAACTAATCTTTCAAAGTTTTTTATGTAAATATAATGCGAAGTATTATCATCGGATATAAGTAGAAGATCTCGGTGGTCTTTCAATTCTGTTTTACAGACTTTCAGTGGATATATTTTATCTTTTTCATCCAGCCCATAGACATTGATGGAGACGTTATTTACCTTTTCGAATTTTCTTATTTCACTCAGTGAAGTTGGAAATGAAACGCAAGTAAAGTCATACACGTGTTCTAAATTGTTATACTTAGTAACGCGTTGTGCGTGCTTTTTAACAAATTTTGATAAAATTGAATACTTAAAACAGTACATATCATTATTCCGCACATTAATGCAAGCTTTCTTTGATTCTATAGATGGGGGGAGTGGAAGATACGTACAACCTCTTAGAGGCATATATTTGTTAATTCTCAATCTGATTCCATCAACCCCACTCAGCTTCCATCCGCTTTTTTAAATTGAGACTCCTCAGCTTCAGTTATGATTTTGTTAAAACTTTCCTCTATAAATTTGCTAAGATTGCTGCCTTTAAACACACATTTGTTTCGTGTTTTGAATGCCTTATCCATCTGATCACCTACAGAATTTGTAAAAGTACATTCCAATAGGCAGTTCACTTTCAATGCGCCATGTTCATGTAGCGAATCTCGAATTTTATACACTAAGAGGTTCTTAACACTTTCCAGAAACGAGTTAATATCCATAGAATCGGACGATCTGATGAAGAATGATGCCAATCGGTTCTGAAATGCTGTCTCATACTCAACAAGTCCCTGCTTGTCTGGTACGAGTGCTAAAATGACATTCTTTTGTGGCTCAGATAATTTTAATTTTTTTATCAACGGTTCCTGGGTACATATATTTTCATGTCTTTTACCGTTATAAATATTTGGAAAAACACCTCCACACCTGGTGCAAGTATAAGTCGAATTACCGTTACAAGATTTTTCATGTCTACGAAGGCTCTTCAAATACTCATACGTATTATCGCAAAGGTAACATTTAAACTGACTCATTTTTAAGTGTTAAATTTCAAAATTTCTGAACGGAGAAAAAATTAATAATTTATTTATGCACACAACTTACCTTCCGTGAACAAATGGAGAAATATCTACTAGTTTAAAATTAACGAAAAAAAAATCTTCTATAAAACTTAAATATATAAAAAATATTAATGGCACCAAGAAATTAGGAAATATTTTTAAACTCAGATAGCAGCAACAGCAACAAATCAATGTGTTCGCTTTGAAGTCTGAAGCTAAAATGACAGTAAATACAAATGACAAGTAACTCGTTAACTATCAGCTGTTGCTTACCCCCACCACCTCGTGTTTACCCCCACCACCTTCCACTTTACCCCCACTACCTTCAATTTTACCCCCACCACCTTGCATTTTACCTCCCCCCTCCCTCTTCCCCCTCCTGCCCTTGTAGTGCATCCGAGGATACCCAACTCAAGATGATGGTCAGAAGTGGTTAAGAGTAATCAGAGAGAGTCGGAGAGGTTCACATGTGAGGAAAAGATTATGTCCAATCTGTCCAATAAGTTTTCTTAAAACCATGTGAACCTCTCCGACTCTCTCTGATTACTCTTAACCACTTCTGACCATCATCTTGAGTTGGGTATCCTCGGATGCACTACAAGGGCAGGAGGGGGGAGAGGGAGGGGGGGAGGTAAAATGCAAGGTGGTGGGGGTAAAATTGAAGGTAGTATGGGTAAAGTGGAAGGTGGTGGGGGTAAACACGAGGTGGTGGGGGTAAGCAACAGCTGATAGTTAACGAGTTACTTGTCATTTGTATTTACTGTCATTTTAGCTTCAGACTTCAAAGCGAACACATTGATTTGTTGCTGTTGCTGCTATCTGAGTTTAAAAATATTTCCTAATTTCTTGGTGCCATTAATATTTTTATATTATTTAAGTTTTATAGAAGATTTTTTTTTCGTTAATTTTAAACTAGTAGATATTTCTCCATTTGTTCACGGAAGGTAAGTTGTGTGCATAAATAAATTATTAATTTTTTCTCCGTTCAGAAATTTTGAAATTTAACACTTAAAAATGAGTCAGTTTAAATGTTACCTTTGCGATAATACGTATGAGTATTTGAAGAGCCTTCGTAGACATGAAAAATCTTGTAACGGTAATTCGACTTATACTTGCACCAGGTGTGGAGGTGTTTTTCCAAATATTTATAACGGTAAAAGACATGAAAATATATGTACCCAGGAACCGTTGATAAAAAAATTAAAATTATCTGAGCCACAAAAGAATGTCATTTTAGCACTCGTACCAGACAAGCAGGGACTTGTTGAGTATGAGACAGCATTTCAGAACCGATTGGCATCATTCTTCATCAGATCGTCCGATTCTATGGATATTAACTCGTTTCTGGAAAGTGTTAAGAACCTCTTAGTGTATAAAATTCGAGATTCGCTACATGAACATGGCGCATTGAAAGTGAACTGCCTATTGGAATGTACTTTTACAAATTCTGTAGGTGATCAGATGGATAAGGCATTCAAAACACGAAACAAATGTGTGTTTAAAGGCAGCAATCTTAGCAAATTTATAGAGGAAAGTTTTAACAAAATCATAACTGAAGCTGAGGAGTCTCAATTTAAAAAAAGCGGATGGAAGCTGAGTGGGGTTGATGGAATCAGATTGAGAATTAACAAATATATGCCTCTAAGAGGTTGTACGTATCTTCCACTCCCCCCATCTATAGAATCAAAGAAAGCTTGCATTAATGTGCGGAATAATGATATGTACTGTTTTAAGTATTCAATTTTATCAAAATTTGTTAAAAAGCACGCACAACGCGTTACTAAGTATAACAATTTAGAACACGTGTATGACTTTACTTGCGTTTCATTTCCAACTTCACTGAGTGAAATAAGAAAATTCGAAAAGGTAAATAACGTCTCCATCAATGTCTATGGGCTGGATGAAAAAGATAAAATATATCCACTGAAAGTCTGTAAAACAGAATTGAAAGACCACCGAGATCTTCTACTTATATCCGATGATAATACTTCGCATTATATTTACATAAAAAACTTTGAAAGATTAGTTGTGTCTCAACTCTGCCAATACGAACATAAATTGACGATTTGCAAACGCTGCTTTACACATTTTAACAACCTGTATGGAAAAAAAGCTAGCGAGAAACTTGGAGAACACAAGATATACTGCTCTGAGAATAAACCAGTAAGAATAGAGCTGCCGACGAAAGATCACTTTATCAGATTTTCAAATGTGGAACGACAAAGCAAAGTACCGTTTGTTATCTATTCTGACTTTGAATCGATGTTAGTTCCTATAAACGAATCGTCAAAGAACACGACTAAATATCAGAGGCACGATCCGATATCATTTTGTGTATATGTTAAAGGAATCGAGGGAGTAGACGTCCCAATAAACAAACCGTACGTTTATAGGGGTGCCAATGCCGCTTACCACTTCATGGAATATATTATCAATGTTGCTAAAAAAATTCAAGAAATCTATAAGATGAACAAACCAATGCGGATCTCATCGGAAGAAGAAAAAAATTGGGCCGAAGCTAAAACCTGTTATATGTGTCAAGACAAATTTAAAGAAAACAACATAAAAGTTAGAGACCACTGCCATCTAACCGGAACGTACTTAGGAGCTTCGTGTAATAATTGTAATTTAAAACGCGTTAATCCATCGTTTGTACCCGTCATAATGCACAATTTGAGCAATTATGACGCACATTTTATAGTTAGAGAGTTGGGAAATACCCCTGGAGAAGTTGAGGTAATACCGAATAGTGAAGAAAAATACATATCCTTCACAAAGCATGTTGGAAAACTGAAACTTAGGTTTATAGATTCTTACAGATTCATGCCTAGAAGCCTGGACTACCTTGTAAAATCTCTTTCTTTGGATAAATTCAAGGAAACATCGAAATATTATAGAGATGAGGAATTAGCATTGGTTACCAGAAAAGGTGTGTTTCCATACGATTATTTAGACAATGAAGAAAAGTTAAATGAAACAGAGTTACCACCAATTGAGGCTTTTTACAATAAATTGAATGAGAGCGATGTCAGTGCAGAAGATTATAGACATGCTCAAAACATATGGGAACACTTTAAATGTAAATCTTGGGTGAATATGCTGATGTTTACGTTAAAAGTGATGTTCTTCTACTTTGTGACGTCTTCGAATCTTTTCGAGACGTTATGATGAAGACGCATAAACTTGATCCAGCTCATTATTTTACCGTTCCTGGTTTGACCTTCGACGCCATGTTAAAATATACAAAAATGAATATAGAGCTCTTACAGGATTATGATATGATTCTAATGATAGAACATGGTATTCGAGGAGGCTTGTGCCAGGTATCGCACAGGTATGCAGAAGCGAATAATAAGTATATGAATAATTTTAATCCAAACGAAGAATCCAGTTATATAATTTATTTAGATGCTAATAATCTTTATGGACAAGCGATGAGCATGAATTTACCATACGGAGGATTTGAATGGGTGAAAAATCCGGAACGTATAAACATATCCGAGCTTAAGGATGATGACGAAATTGGTTACATATTTGAAATTGATATCAGTTATCCTCAAGAACTTCATCATTACCATGATGATTTACCGTTCTTACCTGAAGCGATGATACCACCGAGAGAAAATTCTAAATCAAAAAAATTAATAACACATTTTGGAAAAAGATATCGCTACGTCTTACATTATAAAAATTTGATTCAAGCTCTACAGCATGGGCTAAATTTGGAAAAAATTCACCGTGTTCTAAAGTTTAAACAAGCACGATGGTTACGATCGTATATAGAATACAATACAGAGCTAAGGAAAGGAGCATCCAATGATTTTGAAAAAGATTTTTATAAGTTGCTTAATAATGCAGTTTTCGGTAAAACGATGGAAAATATCAGGAACCGCCAGAATATTCAACTAGTAACTGACAGTAAAAAGTTGATGAAGCTTGTCGCTAAACCGAATTTCATTGACCGTACAATCTACAATGAGAATATAGTGGCTGTACATATGGGAAAATCGAAAGTATTGTTTAATAAACCTATATACATAGGAATGTGCATTTTAGATTTATCAAAAACTGTAATGTATCAATTTCATTATGACATAATGATGAAAACGTATACTGGAAAAAACTTGAAGATGATGTATACCGATACAGATTCATTTATCTATAGAGTCTTAACAGATGATGTCTATGAAGATATGAAAAAAAGTAATCAATATTTCGATTTCTCAGACTATCCTGAAACACATTTATGTTATTCGAAAGAAAATAAAAAAAAGTTAGGAAAGTTCAAAGATGAGCTTAATTCCAAAATAATTTTAAAATACGTGGGATTAAGAGCGAAAATGTACGCTATTATGACTGAAAATGATGTAAAAAAGCGTGCTAAAGGCGTAAAAACATCATCATTAAAACAATATATTAGTTTTGAGGATTATGAAAAAGTATTGTTCAAAAATGAAATTATGCATACGCCAATGAAAATGATACAATCTAAGCTCCATAATATTTTTAGTTCCAAAATAAATAAGGTATCTCTGTCCCCCTTTGATGATAAAAGACACATATTAGAAGACGGAATCAATACTTTGGCCTATGGTCATTATAAATTAAATTAAGTGAAATAATATAAAGATTATGTTGGTAATAATAAGAAACAAAACGCGAATTTACAACCATTTTTGTCTTGGGTGTGAAAAAACTAAGATAACAAATAATAAAAACGATGGTTCATGGTGTGGCAATATGTTTGTTAACTAATGAATTTGGAACATTTTGGCGGTCTTAAAATTAATAAATCCATCTCAGCAAGACAGCCATTGCATTTATCATAATGTCTCGAAAGAGAAATGAACAGAGTATCAACCAAAGGTTTTATCTGTATGGGTAAATAAAAAATTGTTTAAATCTATTCACCATGAATGAAAGGGTCACTGTCACGGTTTGAACACCTATAAACCCTGAATGAAGGTCAATGGCATGGTTTGAACACCTGTAAACTTGAATGTGTGAGTGAATGTGAGGTGAATAGAATAAACCTGCAGAATAATTTCGATGCTCATATTTCTCTTTCAAATACATAAAGAAAAAAAATGATAAAGTATATGGTGTTGTTAATTTATTGAAGATTAAATAGTCATTACCGCACCTTGCCGACCATCTCAACAGCAAATATTTCGTTTATGCCATGAGGTGAAAAATTAAATTTCAATATGATTATACATTACCAAAAAAAGAGATGATTTTATTTTTTTATAAGCATAAATTTAGTTTAATTCTTGATTGTGTTAGAAATTATATTTTATGAATTCTGATTTTCAATAAACTTTATTTTTTCGTTGAATTTGTACACATTTTTATTGTAAAAATCACGTTGTAAAATAAATAAATAAAAAAAAACCTCTTCGATGTACCTTTACCTTGACGTGGTGAAGAGGCTTAAGGCTTAACGCCGAACTAAAAAAGGTACAACACTTTGTTTACTAATAATGCTGTTAACTAAAATGAATAAAATGTTTAGGATGTACTATATTATTTTACTATAATATAATATTGTTTATACTTTATCAAGAGATGCAGAGAAGATAAGGAAGTTGTTTACCTTCAATGGAATTAACGTTATCATTGTTTATTTCTTTAGATAGAACTCCGGATTATAGTGAAGTTGAACGGGGTAAAAAGACCGAAGGTGGCCGGGAGTAGCCGAACGACCCCGAAGACATCGCAAAATTGCAATTCCATAGCAAAATAGTTAATTATTAGTAAATAATGCTTGAAAATGGTACAAAATGGACTGATAAGGTGAGAAAACAATTAAAAATGTTAAAATTATTATTTTTAAACAAAATAAATTTCCGTCCGAAGTAGGTAAAAGTTTTATATTATTGTTTATTTATACACTAAGAAATTCTCATCACAAAGTTAATGTTTACGTCTTAAATTGAGCTTGTTTACGATTAAGTTATCAGGGATTAACCATTGACGGCCCATAATTCTAAGAAGCGCATTATCAATATTGATACTTAAGAGGTTAATCGTTCAAAGTTTGAAAGCTTAAGGAACTTTTTATCGCAACTTAAAATGTAGGATTAAGGATCAGAGTTCAATGCTGTATAGGATTAGGAAGCACTATTACGATGTTTATATTTAAGCCACCAAGAAGGTTCAAAGTCCATGTTTACGTTTAAGCTTAAGGAACACTATATCGCTATTTAAATTAAAGGATCAAGGTATCAAAGCTCAAATATGTATAGGATTAAGAAGCCCTATGACGATGTTTATATTAAAGCCGTTAAGAGGGTTCAAAGTCCATGTTTACGTTTCAGTTATCAGCATGCTTAAACATGATCCAAACCTGTTTGTACATGTTCATACCTGTTTAAATTATTGCAATGGTTGCTTCCTCAAAACAAAATGGCGGCTGGAAACACTTACTTAAAAAAAGTATAAAATATTATTGGAAAGATAACATAAAAAATTCCGGAGAGATGCACTCTGGTGGACACATTACGAAGTAGAGTGGGTGCTGCGCTCTTGCGGATTCATTAGAAGGTGAGTGTGCACTACGACTATGTGAATAGACAATAAAAGTAAATAAAGAAATTTAGAAGATGTAAACATTAAAAAGTTTACAATAAATGTAAACATTAGGAAGGTCATGTAACAGTTAGGAAGGTTTCATAAATGTAATCATTGAGAAGGTTGCGGAAAATGTAAACATTGGGAAGGTTATGTAACAGCAAGGGTGGTTTCAGATATTGTAAACAACGGGAAGGTTATGTAACAGCAAGGAAGGTTTCATAAAATGTAAACAATGAGAAGGTTATGTAACAGTAAGGGAGGTTTCATAAAATGTAAACAATGGGGAGGTTGAGAAAAATGTAAACATTGGGAAGGTTATGTAACAGTAAGGGGGGTTTCCGAAAATGTAAACAATGAGAAGGTTATGTAACAGTAAGGGAGGTTTCAAAAAATGTAAACAATAGTAAGGTTATGTCACAGTTTGAAAGGTTTCGTAAAAGCACACATTACAATTTGACCATCGGACCTAGCCGGGAGGAACTCTCAAGTTAGGCACTCTGATTGGTTAACTAATGCAGGAGTGGGGGGAGCAAAATGGACGTCGAGTAGACTCATGCTTTGTAAATTGTGACGTCATAAAAGAAAATGGCGGACGGGTAGACTCATGCTTTATAAATACTAAATTAGCCCAAAACGTAGGGAAAAGAAAATGGACGCCGGGTAGACTCATGCTTTGTAAATTGTGACGTCATAAAAGAAAATGGCGGACGGGTAGACTCATGCTTTATAAATACTAAATTAGCCCCAAAACGTAGGGAAAAGAAAATGGACGCCGGGTAGACTCATGCTTTATAAAGACTTAATACCCTCAAACAGGGGATCACGTGATCAAAAAGGGGCGTGGCTTAGTGGTTTAGGTTAGGTTGATGAAGGGTCACGTGACTAAAAAGGGGCGTGGCTTAGTGGTTTAGGTTAGGTCGATGGCGCGAACCATAGTAGTTAAGGTTAGGTCGTGATGACGTCATAGGTGGTTAAGAGTGGTAGGAGAGGGGATGGAGGAATCGGTGCGCCAGCTCGCCCAATTCTTATCTACTATTAAAGTTTTTATTTATATTATTTATTTGGTATTGTATGGCCATAAAAAGGTTCCTTTGTTTATATTTTAAAAGAAAATCGAATATTTAATCGATAAATTAAACTGACAATATGAGGTCAGGCTGGATTGACTAGATCACGAACGACAGGTAGATCGCGAACGATCGTTCAATAAAGGCCAGTTTTGGCGGGAAACCATGGGCGCCGCCATCTTGCACCGAAGCCCTGCGCCAGAACCGGTATATTATATCTACTTAGAGGATTATGATTTTATTTTATTTTTTTTTTCACATAACAATTTATTCTTCCAACGTTTTCTGCCACATTACATTTTCAATGATCCAAATAATATCAGTTTTATAAATTAAAAGATAATCAAGGTTTTTACAAAGGATTTTTACATACATATTCCCATTACATATGTGTTTGTGCGAGTGAAGTGCACATATAATATATCTTAAGCTGAATCAGCCTTAGCGTTTTTTTGTAATAAGGTAAGTTTAGAATAAGATAATTTGTTTCTTTGAATTTTTAAAACGATTCAAATTAAAAACATTATCATTAATTATATATTTTTTTCAATATCTTTTTATAAATTTTCAAAATATATTAAATTAACATTTTAAAATAATAATTTATAAAGCTTTCACAAAGGAAAATATATCTGGTACGGGCAACCCACGACTTTCACTTACATCAGCTGTAAAAATCAATTTCAGAAATATTATAGGTTAGGGTATTGGAATAGGTGCTCAACCTCTTGGTTATTAGCACACAGATTTGTTTTACTCTTTTTTTTTCTTTTAATTTATTTATTTTTCCTTCAATTTTTTATTTATTTATTTTATTTTTATCATTATTATTATTTTTTTTTTTTTTTACATATTCTGAATCAGTGAATTTATTCCAATTTTTATTTATTTATTTTTTATTATTACTATTATTATTTTTTTTTTCTTATAGTTCCGGGAGCAGAGAACATCCTTTGACGAACCTAATCAGTGAACTAACTGTTTCACTGGAGTCCTTCAAGCTCTCACTCAACGATCTAGCTAGGTTAAGTTTATCCATTAGTACATGGAATTTGGGGCAGTTCTCAATTATGTGTTTTATTGAGAGAGGCACTCTACGCAAGTCACCCATTGGTACGGGCTGCCTGAGGATGAGATGGAGATGTGTGAGTCTGCTATGTCCGATGCGAAGTCTCGCCAAAGCAGAAATATTATATCACCTACAGTTGAAAAAGTTAATTTAAATCAAAATATTAGTTTCATTGGAAACATATGACTTTTGATTGAATAATATAAAACTATTAAATTGTTTTGTATAATAATCAGTAATATGTTTATGCCCTATTCTTGACTTTACATTACGTTTCACAATTTTGTTTATAAGAAAATATTATAAACAAAAAATCGCAATAAAAGAATATTTTTGCACGTTCACCCTTTAGTCGGAAATTCAATTCATTTAAATTATATATGTAACCGTTATTTATTAATTATAACAAGATAATATGGTTAATTATTTAAAATCTGCCAAATTAATTGTACTTCAGAGGAAAAAAAAAAATTAAAATATCGGCATTTATGCCATGTCAGACTATTTCAACTAGAATGAAAACTGCATAATATTAAAGCACATTTAATTTCACGTCGATATAGTGAGTTAAATCGAAATCGTTAGAGCCGTTTTTGAGAAAATCGTGAAAAGTGGCTCTTCTGTTTCTCCGATTTTGATGAAATAGTTGCTCTAACTTCTCAGACATAGACGCTCCTAAAATATTAAATTTCAGTTTTATATAACTTATCTTTTTTTTCGCTAGACTTACCACACACACACAGACCTTTTTGAGGGACTTGCTTATTTACATTCATGGAACCCTAAAACGTGTATATCAGTTGAAAATAATTATTCGAAAATTTTCACGATCGCAATACTTTCCCTTACTATATATTTCATATATAGGTAAGTGAAAGTAGAAATGCTTAAATAGTAAAATTTACAATAGATAATTATCCCATCGCAGCGGGGTTCCAACCTGGGACGCGGTACCCAGTAGTTGACTGTCCTAACCAACAAACAAAAAGTTTTAATAATAATAATAGGCTTACCGAACCCGAAGTTTTGATGCCGATACCACTTAACTCCGCCTGTTCAGACTCGTCCAATGTTCACCGTTCAAGCCCAAGCAACCGAGATCGGCCTTACCGCAATCCTCCCATCGACGCTTCGGCCTACCTTTCGGACGCCTACCAGTCGGATCAGCGAATACCAACTTTCTCGGAATCCGCTCCTCATCGAGCCCAACAACTTTACTCGCCCATTTGAGTCTCCGCGATGCTATCAACTCAATTGAGACATTGATTTCCAAAAGGTACTATATCCATTCTGGAGAATTTTGCAGGAAGCGCGAAAATCTCTCATTACTATATTATTAAACCAGCTAATTTAATTCCTTTCGCATTAAAATCTAGAATTATTTCTTTACTATATTAATAAAACCATATTAAAGTTATGAAATGAAATGTTCTGTTATGATTTGGAATAACACTAAATGTTTTAATAAGTATCTTAAGAAATTAATAGCATTTCTAAATCACGTTATTAAAGGACATGAGTGTTCATTAAATACAATCAAATTTAAGATTTAGATCAAACTAAATGAGGAGAATATAAATATGTAAAAATGTCAATTTCGTGAAAAATGTCCTTTAGTACCTTTTGGAAATCAACGTCTCAATTATACAGGTAAGTTTTACCCCTATAAATATTTTTAAGAAAATCCCAACTGAGCTTAAATACAGATTTTTCAAGGAAACTTTCTATGGAAAAAAAAAACTTCAATGTTATTGGTAAGAAAGGATTCATCTAGAACTAGAAAAGAATTCGGTAATAAAGGATAATAGAAATGTTTTTCCCGTTTTGATATCGCGTATAAGAAACGTAACTAATAAAAAAGTCGTCAAAGTAAATGGAGAGGGATAGAAACCAATAAACTTTCAGAAAGTTAGGAAAACTAAATAGAATTTTCTTGGAAAGTTGTACTATTACTTTTCCTAATAAATGTAAACTTTGAAAATTTATTTTAACAAGGGAGTAAGTGAAAGTTCCTTGTTCCCTCCAGATTTTTTTAATTCATTCGGAGCACTACCTGAAATTATACGCCTGCTTTTTAAAGGCAGCCCTTAGCCAAAAGGATGATACTGAATTTCCGGGGGCTTCCTCGGAGGGTAATTGCCAGAAGTGGTTGCCGGCATGAAAGATGCATGACGCAGGGTCAGTATAAATAAGGGAGCTTTCCGGGGAGTGAAAAACCCTAAGTCGGATTAATGTTTATGTGCCATTCTAATGACCTCACCGCTCTTTTACAACCACTGCAACAGATTTACAACCGGGCACATTTACATCCCTCAGGGAATTCCTAACGCATGGTGCGTTCGAGAAGTGAGCGATCCTGGTTGACTGATTACATTGAAGGTTAAGGGAGGTTCGAAGATCTCCGAAGAGGAAGAGGCGCTCAGGAAAAAACGGAAGGCGGAAGGGTTATATAGTCTAAAAATATTGTAATTTACTGAATGGAGTACCAATGATTAGTTTTAGTGCTAGCATAATTATAATTATACTCTAAGAATGTTATGAAATCTTCTTGCCACTCCCAACAAGCCGAATCACGGAATAAATGAAGAAACGATTGGAAACTACCCATGTGATTTTAGGCGGAATTGTTTTTTCTAACGGCAAATTTAAGAAGAAAAAGCTGGAATACAACGGTGTAGTTCAATAAGTTTATATTGATTTTTTTTTTTTTTTCATTTTGATTTCATATATTGTCAAAAGAGGTATAATATCGTAATCGAACAGAGGAAAATTAGTTAACTTTGTAACGAGTTCGAAACATTCATTAAACTCGGAATCAGTCATGATTACTTTGAGGGAATTAAGTTCAATCGCATTTGAAACAAGATGACTCTCTTTCACCTGTTTAGCTTATGTTTGCCATTAAAAAATGTCATAGTAAAGGTGACGCTTATCAAGAAATGTTTAAATCTAGTTGTGAAAATCTATGTTCTAGATTACCCTTATGATTTGGTACTGCATGGCTATCACCTAGAAACTATACAACGATATACAATTACGTAAATAAAAACCGGTAATTAAACAGGAGTTGAAATAAATACAGATAATACGAAATATATGATTATCAGTAAAAACGGAGATGATCTTGGTGATATTAATATATTTGTACATATCCTTGGACACGTCGAGAAATTTAAGTTTTTGGGGTCTTTAATAATTAAAAAAAAATATGTATGAAAAAATAAAGTTGCTGTTAAAGGCGGGAAATGCGTGTTATTATTCACTTGCTAAATTACTTAGATCGCGGCTTCTGTGGAGAATCTTCAAGGTAAGAATTTATAAAACGTCATAATTCTGACGTTCTATATGGTTGAAAAAAGTGGTCGCTTACTTCGAAGGATGAGCAGTGCTCTGGGGTTTTCGAGAATAAGGTGCTACTTAAAATGTTTGGTACAAAGAGGGTTGAGGCCAGTGGGAATACAGGACGCTTCATAACGCTCCAGTATAAATGAGTTGATAGGATCACTGAAATTCAAATTGGCGTGTAATGTTGTTAGGTTCAGTGAAGAACGAATTTCGACTATGTTAGTATACGATGAACTGGCTTTTAGGGGTCTGAGAGGTAGGCCAAGGCGTCGATGGGAGGATTGTGTTAAAAGGCTGATTTACGGACTTGAGAACACTTGGTAGTATCGGTATCGAACTGTTCGGTAAGCATATTATTATTTTTACAATTTTGGATAGTTATTTAAATTCTGAAATACTAAAATCGTCCAAATTTAAGAGCGGATATTATAGGTAATTAAATGTTTGCTTAAAGAAGTCAGGTATCTTAACATTCCTGGAGGTACTTTATGCTGTAACTTAAATACGTGTATTAGTTATTTGTTTATACTTCTTGGAAGTATACTTGGATAATATAAAATTTCTGGAAACACAATCGTCCCAGAAATATACCCTGATCTAAGAAGATAAGATATTGCTATGTAATATGATACATCTGAGTTTCGGCGGTATGTGGGGGAGATAAGAAGACGTCAGTGGTTTCGGCATCAACTTTCGTAATAATTGATATACTCGTAAACGATCAGCAGATAAGTCAGCCAATGGCTGTAAGTTGCCGCCATGCCGAACTCGATCCCCCGATACTTAGGACCTAATGCTAAACGAGGGGCGCTCAATGCCGATTTAGATAAGGGAAGAGATGACCATTAACAGCGGCCAATAACTGAGCGATTGACTCCAGCGACTATTTGCTAACCAGTTCCAAACTCGCTCCCCTCCCTCTTCCTCCAACCTCCTTCCGACCGACAACTCCGAGATCTAATCAGTCTAATGCTAATATTTTGCAACCAGTTAAGATAAGCATCTTCCATTAAGGAGATACCGTGGAACCGACCTTTGGAACAAGTTGCTAATCTATACCCGAGCCAACTAATTCCAACCGCTCCCAGCCCAAATTGGATGTCCCGCCGCTTTTCTATTTACTTCTACCCATGTTCTATCGATATTGAAAAGTGGGCCAGGCTAAATGAATGAGCAATCGACAAGGGAGAAAAAGAGGAAGAAATAAATATGGCTTCTCATATTTCCTCGGAATGGACCTGAAGAAATTAAGCGGTGGTAGGAAAATTGAGTAATCCATCAGTTTACAACCCCTAATTTGCAGCAATTTATTCTCGAAAGATTCCAGTTTTCACTTTAAAATATAAGCGATGCCAAATTCGGAAGGAGGTTAAAGATGGAATGCCTTTAGGCAAGGCAGTTTTGTCATGCTTAATGTTACAACTTTTTATTTTATTTTATTATTTATTGAAATTAACAGCCGTATTAGTTAATACGTCAAGTTAATTAGTTGTCAGATAATATACATGACAAAGGCATGAAGAGAATATGCCCATTGGCAGCACTCCACTAGGTAATCTAAATTAGAAGGTCTCGAGGCCATCTTATTTTTAGACACCCCTGAGGATTGTCAGGAATGAAAAGGAAGCAAGGATTGCCATTATTGGCCAATTCAGCAACATGTGGTACATTAAGGTCTTTATGGATGAGTTTATTGGTTACAAAGTAAGGAGCATTGAGAATTTTTCGAAGGATTTTGGATTGTAAGGATTGAATACGGGAAGAATTTGATGGTTTAGTAGAGCCCCAAAGGTACACTCTGTATGCCCAGATAGGCCTTATGATGGTGATATAGATGAGCCTTTTGTAGTTAAGTAGAAGGTTAGAGCGTCTGTTCAGTAAGTGTTGAAGTAAGCGAAAGAGGCGGGCAGTTTCTTGTCGTTTCAGTCTTATTTGCGGAATCCAAGTTGGACGTTTATCAAGAACGAGTCTTAAATAGCGAATATGCTTAAACGGAACAAGTCAAGGACAATTGGAATATTATTAAAGGACACTGTAGTGGAAGATGTCATACGTTTACGACGAAGGGTAAAGGTAATTTAGGTGATTTGTTGAAATTGATTTTGATTTTTCCAATCCTGACAACTCAGTGTTAGTAATGTGGGATTGAAGAGTTTAAGAGGCAATAGTAGGATCATTATTGATCACACATAAGTGTCATCAGCATAGGTAGAAAGGTAGGTGTAAGGATGGGTTGGGATATCAGATGTATAGACTGTGCAAAGAATGGGTCCTGTGATACTGTCTTGGGGAACACCAACAGACTGAGTAAAAAGGGATGAATAGGAACTATTGTGGTTTGTTTTGAAGGATCATTCAGTGAGGTAGGACTGGATAATGAGGAAGTATGCAGGAGGGAGGAATTTATGGAGTTTCTAAAGCAGTTCGGGGAGCCAAACTTGATCAAAGGCGCTACAAATTTAATATAGCAATGCAAGTCTATAATAATAATAATACTTGACTTAGCGAACCCAAGTTTCGATACCGATTTCAAAAAATGTAGCTAACACAAATACGTCCAATGACCACCATCCAAGCCCTCTACTTCAGACAAGTACAAACCTCCCACCGAAGCCTCGGATTACCTCTAGGACGCTTAACACTCTGTTCAGTAATTAATACTTTTCAGTAATTAATTCCTTCACCGAGACTATCAACTTTATACGTATACAACTCAATTATACTTACGGGGTATAACATCCTTGAATCCGAGTTGGGTAACCTTCTGAATTATCCAGTGGTCTCATTCCTCTTTGGACCAAATATTTACCTAGTACCTTGCTATCGGAAACCGTGTAAGTTCATTCTTCAAAATAAGTGACTATATTTAACATCCATATACAATTATCGTATTAATGGTTTTAATCAATCCTAACCTTTAATTTCTCGAAAGAAGACGCAAGCTAAGTAATTTCATAACTGAATAATTACACCCAATAACCACGTCTTTATTTCCTCCCGGATTCCGTTTTTAATAGTTATTGTAGATTCTAAATACTTAAACAGACTGTATATTGGAGTCAATTTCAGCAATGTTTCTTAAGTTGAGTATAAATATGTTTCTGCTTTATCATATTATATATCTTATATACTTCAGTGAATATGAGAGAATGAGATAGGGTAAGCATCTATGGAAAGTGTTGAAAAGGCGGACGAAGGTACACCATAGGTGCTCATAACATATTAATAAGTAATGATGGTTGTTTTGAAATGAATTTTTTTATTTTGAATTTGATGTAATACTCTAAAAAAATCGTTCTTTCAAAGTATTTGTTGGTTTTAAAAATGCCTCATAATTCAAGGTAATTTTTTTGGAGTATCTACCTGTTATTTAAGACATATGAATACTTTTCATCTTAAGAATAGGGGAAAAAAAATTTACCTAACAGAGATAATTTTCAGTCCATGAAACTTTTCTGATTTTCGCTTAGGTAATTAATACTAAATAAATCATGACAAAAAAATTATTAATTTTGTAATACGAAATGCATCTAATGCATCATCGTAAGAACGTAAAAAAAAACACGCCATTAAAGTACTTAACTAAGAATATTTCAAGTTATCATCGAAGATACCAATTATGCTCTTGTTGGTTTTAATACTAGTTTTAATCATCTAAGAGTTTATTGAAGCCATAATAATGACTATTAATTAAGGTTTTATTTCAACTTGTAACTTTTTACGTCTCAACATCTCATACTTACTAATTGATGCTTTAACCATAAAATGAAGTGAAGCCTGACCGTTGTAAAAGAGCCTTGCATATCGTTAAAAAATCTTAAAACTAAACTGCATGTAACAAAAGAGCAGTTATTATTTATTTAACCGTCAACTCCATCCTAACCAGATCGAGATCAAATAGTTGTAAAACTATCATCACTCATGATGGATCCAATAAGCCTTGAATTTAATAGCATTACGAACTTTTTATTTTTTATAAATTATAAAAAAAAAACTTTTATTCATTAACGTAAAAATAACACCGTAAAATTACTCTAGAGAAAAAAAAGGTATACTTATGTTATAAAGTAAACAAGGCTGTTTTTATTATATATATTTTTTTATAATTATTTCTTAGAGAAGATAATATTCTTTTATGAATTTCATTAGCTGAGTGTGGGTGTGTGGTAAGCCAATCTGAAAAACGATGAGTTTTAAAAAAATTAAATTTATATATTTTAGAGTGCTGCCACTGGGTAGTGTCTACATGTTTTTCATGACAGTTTTGTATATTACCATCACATTTACTAGATGTATTTTTATTTAATACAGTGGTAAATATCAATAAATATGTTTAAAAAAAATTATATATAACGATTTCGATTAAACTAGCAAAATAAATTTAATGGACTTAAATATCATGTAGGTTTCGTTCTGATGGTCTGACAGGGCTGAAATGACAATATTTTAAATTATTTTCCTTTAAAATACCTTCAATTTTGAAGACTTCAATAAAAATAAGCATTTCATTTTATTAATATTGTTGTAAAGCAGATGAATTACTTATTAAATTGAAGGAGAAAAAAGTAAAAATATGACAATGTTATAGTTCAGGATTTAAAATACATCTAGAAATATTTTTTAAAAATATCTTTCTACAATACTTATTACGAAAATGCATTTCTAGTGGTCCTAAAACTCTTACTAAACAGCTATTTAATTTGATAAAGTTATCAATTATGACATGATTACTAACCTACCGAACATGCTATGAATTTTTGTTTTGAATAGTCTGTTATGCCTCAAAAATGACGAAAATACATTTCTTGTGGTTTAGAAATTCTTACTAATTACAGCCAGAAGAGCAAACGTCGAGCGAAATGACGTGGAGGCTGGCGGGCGGCCCACACGTTAACATGGTCCGTGGTGTGATTATTTCAGTGTAAATTGAAATACAATTAGACTATATTAAGCTAATAATGATTATATTATGCAATTTAATTGTGATATCATACAATTTTGTTTATTTGTATCAGATTTTAATTTTGTTTTTTTTTTTACGTAAAATATCTAGAAATTTATTTCTTCTGCTACCAGTAAAGAAATATATACCATTTCAATATGAATATATTTAAGGCAATAATAAAAGATTAATTTTTCAAAAGAAAAAAAAAGTGATCAAAATAGTATGATAATGCTGATTAAAGACCTCAAAGTCTTGAAATTGAAAAAATGCCAAAATGGTTTCAGTTTTACTGTTTAAATAATGTAAAATTGATTTATGTCTACATCATGAGTTAAAAATAGAATTCTTAAATTTTGTTGAAGGTGATTTTAATAGATGGCAGGAACCTTGTACCAGAGATGTTGAGTTCAAGTTCATGATGTACAGAGTCGACAATGATTCCCCGAAAGCGTTGAGCAAGATCACGCGAAAGCGGTCCAAGCCTTTGATGTGCTGCGCTGCGTTGTTTGTCCTTGCCTAAACAAATTAACAAGTGTCCACGAGAGAACTCAGGCACGAGGCATTATCGTCACCCGAGATCAAACAAGAGACTTTTGTAAGCCTAGCCATCCGTGGCAGCTGTCAAAATAGATCCTTTTTCTTATTTGTCATCCTTTCCCAAGAAATACTCGAGATTGGCAAACAGCAGGGGAACGTATGAGATTCCAAATATCTTGAAGTCCACTCGAAACATTATTTTTGCCTTTGTCGAAAACTAAACTCAGTGGAGTAAAGTTTTAGGTACCTTAACTCAAAATGACCTAGTCCAGCAAAAAACTCTGTGAGTGTGTCTCTTGTCAGTATAGTTTTAAAACGAAAAATCACGAAAGGTTCAGATAATGCAGCAACTTTTTCAACGAAATCGGAGAACCAGAAGAGGGACTTTATGTCATGCATTTTGCACCACTTAATGACTATCTCAGAAAAGAGTGTAACGATTTTGACTAAACTCACTATATCGATGTAAAATTTCATGGGATTGAATATCAAGTAGTCGAGGCTTGAGTCAAGTAGTATTAATACAAATTATTATATTTTTATATCAGACATAACAAAAATAACATAAAACGTTGATATAAAATAAAATATCTCAGATGTTTTTAGTTGCATAATCAGTAATGAAAGAAATTTTATAACTGTTACAATCACTAAAGTTATAATTAAAAGGAAAAATTTAATATTCCTCTTGGTGTAAAAAAAAAAATTAATGTTTTAATTATATTTATAAGATCTAACCATCTCGTTTAAGTTTACATCCTTTAGAGCCCATAAATACAAACGAGATAAAATCTCTACCGTGTCTGAGCAGCTTGAAATATTTTAATTTATACTTCAGATTACTAATTAGCTATATATCTTTGATACTGACAATAATAATAAAAGAAATTTCTTTTAGACTGAAATACTATAAATCGGAATAATAAACGTTTTCCAACAATCTTTTTTTTAATAATATCTGTCATTTCACACCAAATAGAAATATTTATTTATTTATTGACAGGCACCTACACACATTTGAAAGAACAATAACAAAATAGGAATACAATCAGGTCTAATAAAAATAAATAAACATTTTACATAGATAATATTGAATATTGATCATAGTTCAGACCAGTTCCCTAGAATAATGGGCACATGTTTTTTTTTTTTTTTTTTTTTTGTTAAATTAACGTTAAAGAAGTCAATAAGATGACATATGTCATTTTCCTGTCGGTAAAGTCTAATAACAGGAGAATGATAGTAATGGAGATAATTAGTGGTAGTTACAGCAGTAGAAATAAGTGGAGGTGATCTGGTGGTCATTTTTGGCACGTATAAGTTAATTTGTTCAATGAATCAACGCAATTAATTAAGCCGTTAACAATTATATAAAAGAATATAAGGTGAAATAATGTCGCTTAGATTCTAATTTGATCAGATTTAATCTAAGGATTATATCATCTCGTGATACTTCATGATAGGGAATACCAATCTTACATCCTATCATTCTTAATCAATATTTTCTATTCTCTCAAGTAATTGCAATATATATTTTATAACTTCAATAATTCTTACAAGTGATTGTTGGAATATTTGGAAATATTTTTTATGTTGTTAAATGTTGTACTGAAATAAATACTACCCAAATCAAGAATTAAAGTTGTAAAGTAAAAATAATTAACATAGTTTCTAAGCTTATTATTTCTAATAAGAAATTATGGTAAAAAATGCGAGTCAATAAAAATATTTAATAATTAAATATTGTAGCCTTACCTTTTTTTCAATGTCATTTTATTTCAAAAGATGGAGTCGCATCAGGATACGAGATTGAGAATGCATTCCTTTCAGTTTAAGAAAAAAATAGTTTGACACGATGTAACTCGCCTCAGCGATACTAAATGATCACAGATCTGGAATTAAATTGTATAATTACGATAGAAAGATCAGGTAAGACAACCTGAACTTCCTTCAGATATATAGAAAACTAAATACCTCTCTCTCTCAAAAAAACAACAACAACAAAAAAAACCCGTCATATTTGCAGGTTTAGGTTTAGGATTTAGATTAACTGAATCATTTAGAAATATCCAAATTACCCTTACTAGATCTATTTTGACAAACGTCTAACTTGGAATCCTTACAATGGATTAAAAAGACAAGTAACTTTTAGGTAGCAGGTATCGAATACTACCACATTTATTCAACAGACGTTCAAAACTTTCCGACATACTGGATACTAATTTATATTACCAGTATCAGTCCTATATGGATATATGGGATTGAGCTATGGGATTCCACCAAACTATCAAATTCCACATCCAATTCTTGCAATCCTAAATTCTTCTTGCTTTTTCACAAATAAAACCATCCGTAAAGACCAAAATATCCTTTTATTTGCATACATAGCCCGAAATTGGCATACCTTCTTCAATTTCCAACTACCAGCCCACAAAAATCTGCTTGTCCGTAAACTCTCGTCTTCTCTTCCTGATAATCCCCCAAGGGGCCTGAAAAGACGGTGGCCTCGAGATCTGTTAATAAAATAATCATTACAGTGTTACTTAAAAGAATTATTGAAGTGCTACCACTAGGTAGCTTCTTCACAAGACAATTTCAAACCCACATGCCGTACTATGTCATCTCTATCTATTCTCCGAGGCAAATGAAAAGAAGATGGCCGCGAGACCTTCTTGTTTAGATTGACTAATAAAGTGCAGCATATTTACTTGTTGTATTATAATATATAGTTGTTAATTTCGATAAACCAAAAAAAAAAAAAAATAATGGTTAGATTTAAGATATATTTTAGCTCTATTGTCTGTAATTAATTAATTAAAGTAATTTGTAATTGGATTATGTATTAATATAGAAATATAAGCTGAAAACAAATCAGTTTTATTCTGGTGGTATACCATCCTTTTTTTTGCAGGTTGAATATTGCATTATTATTATTAATTAGTGTTTCTAATTTGGTTTGATTTTGCGTTGTTTTACTTTATCATATACATTAATGAATCTATTTTCACTAAATTATCAAATAGATTGTTTCAGAAAAACTAAATGTGTGAATACTATTTTTTAACTGTATATGAGACACTACTGGTTAAATATATTTTATAAAATCAATTAATTAGTAAAAGACCATTTTTTATATTCTCAAATACCCACTTAAAAATGTACGTAAAATGAACAGTCGGAAAAAGTATTTCGACAGAGAATTTGTTTACTATACGGTTCATGAAAGGGGGGTTTATCAATTCTACTTCCTTTACCCATAATATAGGATATCATTATATGTATCAAATACCTCTGATACCATTATCGAGTACCTGGAACGCCCTGGAAGTTAAACCTCATGGAGCTGGATAAGACTTCATTCCACCTCTGGCTGGAGAATTCTTATTCCCAACCACCCCCTGGCCTTGACTATTATTAAAGTAATAATTTACTCTCTAATGGCATTACACCTCCAGCTACGGCAGGAATTCAATAAGCCCTCGAAATTTCATATCCATTCCCATCTTGGATCTTTTGCATTTAATTTGAATTATTACGGGTTTTGAAGTTATTTATAAAATTGATTTATAGCATCATTATACACTTGAGAAGTTTGAAGGTATCTCTGATAGCAGGATTTCAATTTCGAAATTACCATTTCGTCGAAGGAGTTTTTTCATGAACTCTCGTTTTTCCTGGTGTGAAAAACGGTGAGGAAATTTCATTTTATTGTTTATTATTAGGAAATCTCAATTATTATAAATATATACTTCTGTGTGTGTGTGTGTGAGCATGTATGTATATATATATATATAAGTTTGTGTTGTTCTTAGGTTTCAGTCAATGAATAAACAATTTTATCTATGCGACGTTTCGAGAATTTATTGTTCTCATGATCATGCCTTAACAGTGGGAAAACAAAAAAAAAACAGAACATTAATATTATTATACAATAATTAATATATGATGTTATTGTTAGAGACATAAAGAAGAGTACATTGAACAATGAATAATCATACAGTAGGTACATAGATATTTTAAATGTACTAATAATAATAATAGATACTTAAATGTAATTGTTCAATGTACTCTTCTTTATATCTCTAACAATAACATCATACATTAATTATTGTATAATAATATTAATGTTCTGTTTTTCCACTGTTAAGGCATGATTATGAGAACAATAAATTCTCGAAACGTCGCATAGATAAAATTGTTTATTCATTGACTGAAACCTAAGAACAACACAAACTTAAATTATCAACAGTCGAGAACTGATCAAACAATATTATATATATATATATATATATATATATATATATATATATATATATTTAAATTTCAAAAATTAGTTTACATATTCAAATATTAATTAAATATTAGAACAATAAACATATTTGTACAAGCCTATGCTACGCACCTTTCTATAGGCGTGCAATGGAGACGTTGATTTCCCAAAGGTACTATATCCATTCTGGGGAATTTTACAGGAAGTGCGAAAATCTCTCATTACTATATTTTAAACCAGCTAATTTGATTCTTTTCGCATTAAAATCTAGAATTATTTCTTTACAATATTAATAAAACCATATTAAAGTTATGAAATGAAATGTTCTGTTATGATTTGGAATGAAAATAAATGTGTATTAAGTATTTTAAGAAATTAATAGCATTTCTAAATCACGTTATTAAAGGACATGAGTGTTCATTAAGTACAATTAAATTTAAGATTTAGATAAAACTCAATGAGGAGAATATAAATATGTCAAAAAATCAATTTCGTAAAAATTGTTCTTTAGTACCTTTTGGAAATCAACGTCTCAGTTTATGTGGTTTTGTAATTTTAATGTAAAAGTATATAAATAATCTATCAGAAACATACAAATCGGAGTGAAATAAAATTCAGCGTAAGTGGAACATGAACATGAAAGAGTCAACCATAGGAAGTTTAACATCCATATAAAAAAATACAATTTTCGGAAAGCCCTTGGATGTTTGAGAAACCAGACGAATATATTTAAAAATGTACTGATTAATATAATGATTTTTTTTATTTCCTCTTAAATCGATTCGTTATTTTAAAATACTTTCACTTTCCTATATATGAAATATATAGCAAGAGAAAGTATTGTGTTCGTGAAAATTTTGGAATTCCAGTTTTCGACGGAAATACACGTTTTAGGGTCCCCTGAGTCCAAATTGCCAAAAAGGTACGTTTGAGTGTGTAGTAAGTCTACCACAAAAACAAAAAGTCGTACGAAACTAAAATTTTATA
This sequence comes from Piezodorus guildinii, assembly GCA_023052935.1. Lineage (NCBI taxonomy): Eukaryota > Metazoa > Arthropoda > Insecta > Hemiptera > Pentatomidae > Piezodorus > Piezodorus guildinii. Next base: position 35,709,539 of record CM041293.1, on the reverse strand, counting down.
TTAAAGGCAACTATACGCCCGAGATTTTCACTAAAGTCAGCTGACCTGAAATAAATACCATGGATTTTGCACCTTTTTCCGATTTTCTCAAAAACGTTTCTTAGATTAAACTCGCTTTATTAATGTAAATTTTATTGGACTTTAATATGATATAAGTTTTAATCTGATTTAAAAAGTCTGGCAGGGCTTAAATGTTACTAATTTTAACGTATTCGTTACTTTTAATAATAATAATAATAATAAATTCTTTATTTATTCTGGGACAAGTCCCTTCAGAATAATGTTACAGACAAATCAAATTGGAACTTCAGTATCTTAGAGTAATAAAAATAAATAAATAAATAAAATAAACAAAAAACAACAGAAATAACAAAGAAAATTAATAATAGTAATAAATTAACTGGTAGCTTCTAATAATAATAATTTAGAAAAACAAATAAAACAAACTAGACAAAAAATAAAATATTTACATATTCGTATATACAGGGCTAATTAAAATAAATTTACAATGCTTGTGAAAATTGTAACATAAAATACATAAATGTTTGAATACAATGCATAATAAGATATAGTAAATAACTGTTTTTCTCTGCTCTATTTACTTATTTTTATTGAAATTTGCTGATTAATTGGGGTTATTTGAGAATTGGATCGACAAAAAGTGTTTGAACAAACGGGATTTGAAGGCCGGATGAGTATTGGAGTGACGGATATGAGAAGGAATAGAATTCCATAAGGACGAGGATCGGGTAAGGAAAGATCTGTCGAAAGCTGCGGTTCAATGAGGCGTTACATACAGGTCCGAAGGTCGCGAACGAGTGTTGCAGGTGTGTTTTACTTACCTATATGTAAAATATATAGTAAGGGAAAGTATATAGTATATAAGTATAGTGAAAATTTTCGATGTTCAGTTTTCGACGGAAATACACTTTTTATGGCCTCCTGAGTCCAAATGATCAAGTCCCGAAAAAAGGTGTGTGTGGTAAGTCTAGCGCAAAAACCGTAAGTCGTACGAAACTGAAACTTCATATTTAAGACATCTATACGCCCGAGATGTTACCGCAACGTTTTTCATCAAAATCGGCAAACCAGAAGAGCCACTTTATACCATGCATTTTGCACCTTTTTACAATTTTCTCAAAAACGGCTCTAACGATTTTGATTAAACTCCCTATATCGATGCAAAATTTAATTGGCGTTAATATCATATAGGTTTCATTCTGATTGAAATCGTATGACAGGGCTTTAATTTGGATTTAATCTAAATCATATGTTTCCAACGAAACTGAATACACTTTTTATTTAAATTAACATATTAACATATTAAAGACAGCATCTAATCACCTTGATCTCATGAGAAAAATTAAAAAAGAAGAAGTTATACGTGAGGAATTAAGATCCTTGGCACTCGAAACCATAACTGAGCGTTATCCCAGCCCTCCTTGGCTCCATGTCTACACCGATGGTTCAGCGGAACATGCAAATTACAATGGATGAGCAGGCGTGTACTCCCGTCTATTTCAAATCTCGAAGCCGGTAGGAAAATGGTCGACGAATTTTGATAGCGAAATTCGAGCTATATTACTAGCTTTGTATGCTAACATAAATATAGATGCAAAGAGAATTGTGTTGTTTGTGGATTCACAGGCGGCCATCATAGCAGCTACGCAGCCAAATGCATCTCAAGAAAATGACGTTGTGAACTGCCAATTAAAAATTGAACAGCTGCTTCAACAAGGTAGACAGGTGGTTTTCCAATGGGTACCCGGCCACTGTGGTATCCATGGGAATGAAGTAGCCGACAAACTTGCAAAAGAACGTGCAGCTTCGGAACAGTTGGACAATCGAATTTCGTATCGTAGAGCTAGGGATGAAGTTAAGAGGGCATATCATGCTCTACTAACGGACTCCCAAAGGCTAAGTTCGATCAACAAGCAATGGGCCAAACTCCTTATAGAAGAAGAAAGAATACCATTAGATTTGAAGAGAAAAGATGCTGTGGCACAGTTCCGAATGATTACTGGCCATGACTACCTCGCGAAACACGCATCGGATCGGAGTGGTAGGGTCTCCACTTTGCTGCCTTTGTCATGCAAATATTGAAATGGATGCAGCACATCTAGAAGTATGCCCCCGATTACAAAAAATAAGAGGTGAAACCCCATCCAGATCGGAGTGGTACTGGGCTGCCAGATCCCTTATGGCGAAAGTCGAAATGGGAAGCCATAATTAAAAAAAAAAAAAATAAATTAACATAAACTTTCTTTCAACTTGAAGTTTATTTAATAATTCTTAAATTGATTGTAATGGCCGAGGTAAGTGAAAGTCGTGTCCCACCAGATTTAAAAACAAAGAATAATAAACATCATTATAGAATGTATTTTGTTTCAGAAGAAAAAAATGATGATAAGAGACAATTTGCAAGGCCAGCAAGGACCAATTAAGGCAGAAAAGTGTAAATAACTCTAAATTGAAATAATATAGAATAAAAGGGAGAGACTTTTTTTTCCTTTTTTGGCTGACTTTAGGAATTAGCATATATAAAGTTGGAGTGAAGCAGAGCGCTGGCTTTGACGTAATTGGGGCCGTTATGTTGGCAGCTTTTGTTTTTTCAAGCCCTAGAACTAATTGGGATTCCAATTAAAGTCAATTTCTCACGGCTCAGTGGCCCGCTACACCTCGCAGCCCTGGGGTCCCAGTGATTGGGCTTATGGCTAAGGCTGAGGATGATACAAAAATGAGGAGAAAATTGAGTTCTTTAAATCATATGTAAGTTAATAAGCAACAAACAATGGGTAGAAGACGGTGTGGAACTAAAGATGTTTTTATATGTATACTCTCTACAGTTTTTAAGCCAGGAGCAGTGCAAGGAGGTGATTTTTCCGCTATCAACGTTCAGCCACCAGATTTTACCTACTTTAAAGATGAACCAAAGGAAGGACTTCCTATTCTAGAGTGTCCCCAAGGTTATAATAAATAATGACTAATGGGATCACTTGTAGCTGGGTGGCTAGCGTAACAGCTTCCCATGCTAAAGGTCACGGGTTCAAACCAGCAGGTGGTCCTAGGATTTTTTAATGGGAGTAAAAAATCCTTAGTTACGTCGTCCTTCGGAGGGGACGTTAAAAGGTGGTCCCGAGCCTGTGCGATGTCAGGTACTCGTTAAAGATCCCTATCCTAATAAAACCTGGGTAGGCAAAATTTAGGACTCCCGCTGTAGCATCGTCCGATTAGCCATAGCAGCATAAAGTGACGTTAACTAAATAAACAAACAATAATGACTAATTATGTGTGTTTTATTTCAATATTCCTTAAACAAGATAATTCTTTGTTCATTAAGGAAATCAACCTATAATTAACCAATCCTATTCAATCACTTGCTATTCTTCATCGTGCAACTGACCTATGTGGCGAGAAAGTTAGTGGTAAGAAAATTAGTAACTATAATGACAGTCAGGCGGCAGTTGTCTTAAGTAATCATATGACAACCTCAAAAGTTCTTGAAGAATGTAATGAAACCCTAAATAATCTTGCTCGAAACAACAGAGTTAGTATCGAATGGGTACCTGGACACGCTGGATTTAGTGGAAATGACAAAACCCAATGAATTAGCTAGGAAGGGTTGAGTAATCATTCCCATAACACCGTAACGTCTATGAGGTATTAGCCTGAGTTCTGCATTTAGGACTATTAAACAATCTTATTTAACCAACTTCAAAAAATTTTGGTTAAACAAGGGACAACTACACTCACTTAGATTTTTAGGTGGTCCTTGTATCAATGGAAGCAAGTGCCTACTTAATATGAGTACCTTAAAAACCATAACTGCTATTTTATACAGGACACTGCAATCTCAACTACCACATGTTTAAACTTGGAATCTCAAGTACCTCTCTGTGTAGACTATGCAGACAAGAAGATGAAATATCTTTTCATATAATCTGCTGTTGTGACAGGCTTGCAAGGTTGTGGTTCAAACACCCGCAGAGAAATAAGCTAGTTGATCTTAACAGCCTTCTAATCTTTGCAATTGCAACTAAACTCATGTAAAATACAACTTTTTTTTCTATGGCGCTCAATAGATTACCTATCCTATTTTGTTTGTTACATTTTTTTTTATGAATAAAAAAATACTAGTAACACGTAAGGTATCGACAGCACCAACACTTTTACAAGATGACCATTTGTCTGACATCACGCTTAACTTATAGTGTTTTCTCCAATCTTAAACATACTGGGTTAGAAGGTTAGTTGGGTTTTTCCAAATACAAGATCGCATATGGGCAATGGGTGTAATCAGAATTTTTGCTAAGAATAACCAGGCAGGTTGAATATCTTAAAAGGGGAGGAAGCTAGCTAAGTTGATTGAAAACATAAGTTTTATTTTTCAATAACCGTGTATCAAGGTGATCAGGTTAGGCCTTCATCAAGCCCAGCCGCCAGATTTTCCCTCTAATTGTGGGTATCTACTTTATACAGGCTGGGTGTGCTTCAGAAGGGTCTCTATACAACAGGGTCGCTTCACGGCAGAAATAATTCTGCCCCAACCGGGGTTCGTACCCGGGACCAAGATAACAGTAGACTAGTGCTCTATCGGCTACAACACGCCGCACACTTAGAAGTAATCATACATTTAAAAATTAAGTACTTGCTTACTATTATTTACACAATATATTTTTTTTTTTCTGGCCTCCCTTACTTCGCCTTTCAAGACTATATAAAGGATTTTCTGGCCAGGGCGTGAGAGATTAATGGAGGATTGATTTTAGAGTTCAAAGATCCTCCGTCACCTAGACGCGTAATTATTTTTTCTTCAATAAACTTCCGGTGTTAGGTTGCGACGTATTGTCCACATGCGTTCGCGCTGCTTTTCTATCCTTTTCTGTTTAATGTTATATATCTAAAAAGTTAATATAAGTCTAAGATGTAGGCCGAAGCGTAGATGGGAGCATTGTGACCCTTCCCCAAGTCGGATGTCGATTATTGATGTTTATATTTTTAAGGGTTTATATTATTAAATGAAAAGTGAGTAGGGTATTGAAACTGATTTAAATTATACCTGTGTGATGAGCTCGCCAGAATATTTTTTTTTTTGCATTAATTTAATATTATACAAGTATTTGATTTTTATAATCCGGTCCTGTTATCCTTTAAAAAAATACTCGATGACTGATGGCTGTGCGCTCAAACAGAAATATCAATCAACAGTACAAACAATTAATTAACATAAAATAAAAAAAAATCTATAATAAAGAATAAACAGGTATCCTCAGCTGTCAACTCCTGATTTAAATTGACTGCCTGTAATTAACATTTTAAACAAACCTGTCACGTTCAGAAGCTCTATGTGCATGATTGCTTCTACCATCAAACGCTCCAAAATATTTATCATGAATAATCCATAATTTGCGGATTTAAAATTAACATATTTCTTAATAATATTGGTATGGAATATTCTGCGAGTTATCAAAATCAGCAAGTGATTTTTTTCTCTTTTTTTTTTTTTTTTACAGGTTTTCAGATGTCTATTTAAATTATTCCATTACTTTTAATTAAATTCTAAATATTTATTAGAATGTCTATGAAAAATATTTCCCTACCTTACTATACTATGATATCCCTTGCTCTTTCTCTATTAGGTCCCTATCCAATTCCTAAAATCAAATTAACAACCTCGGAGTCACCTTTAACAAAACGTATCCTGGAACAACCATATGTCTGAAATAGCCATGCTCTTTCCTGAATTTCAGTTTTCAACACCTTTTTACTTTAAAAAAGAGTATGCCAAATAAAGTGAGGTGAAAAATGTTGATACTTTTAAATACCATTGGTCGTTAAGTTTTTATTTCATCTTTATCCCTATTTTATTGAGTTTTTTTTTTTTATTTCATATTATATACAGATACTATTGTACTTTTTTTTTGTATACATATATGCCATTGCTAAGGGAAACCGTCCAAGAATAAATGTTTGTATTTATTCATTCATACGTACTATTTAAATTTAGTTGCAAATTTAAATAAAAAATAATTTCAAAATATAAATCGAATATTTTACTTCTATTCTATTTCAATCCTACTAATTCACACAGATTACCGTATACTTTGTGTTTTAAGGATTAAAACAGCATGTTGTAGTATCTTTTTCCTCCAAGAATCCGATTTTTGCTGATTTTAAAGCCAGAAATCACTGTTATTGCTACTTATTACTATTTTAAAAGACTTAGAGCAGAGAAGAGACCGAATAAGGGCAACGGCCGCTCCAGAAGAAGATCATCACCTCACCGGTTGAATATAATATAAACCGGTTCCTCTGACCAATTAGCACTTTAGCGCTCTCTTCTTCGCTCTGTCTTTTCTCGGATAGAGGGTGTCTGCAATCCTCAACCACGATTCAACTAAACCTGAATTAATTATTGCAACCGAAAAAATCAAAACATAACCATAGTGTACATTTTTTTTCCACTCTATTTATTGACTTGGCTTAAAATAATAAAAAAAATAATCTAGCTTCATCTTCTAGGCAGCTCCGCTCCAGTCTTCTATCGGTGATACAAAAAAAATATAAAAAACGCTATATCTCTTAACGCTATTTATTAACCCATTTCAATGATTCTTATTTCATTTCAACTTTTTTTTTTTTGTGCGTTTATCGTGCTTAAGCGATTCTAAAACTCTATACATATTTTTCTCCGTCTTAAAAAATAACTGAGCCAGCTGGGTGTATTTATAGGTAAAATTTCAATTAAAAAAAAAAAAAAAAATATTCGCGTTTTTTTGTAAAAAAACACTTATAAATGTTTTATCTATCTTCAACAATAACTGAGATATTCAACTAAATTACTTTCAATAGCCGCTGTTTTGAAAATAAACAGCTGATATCAACGTCAAGGTGTTAGGATCATCTTTGCATGCCCTAGTATTTTTGAGGTGAATCACAAAAAAATTAGTGCAGTAGTTTTGGAGAAATGCCGCAGACGGCGCACGACGGACAGCGGACAAATGGATTTTTTTTTTATATTCTGTATTTAAATTCTGCTTATCTTGAAACTTCTGAAAACAATATGAGGGTAATTTTTTTTTTTTTTGTCCATTACAAAGGTTCATTATTGCAAATAATAAACCAAAAATAACACAATAATTTTTTTTTTACATTTTGTTTACTTAATTAATAATATGTGGGTATTAATTATTAATAATACTCATGATTTCTTCTACGTAAATATCGCTGTGACAGATAGCATAGAATAATTTTTTCACGGATATCACCATATCTTATGGGGTAAAATACGCACTATTATACCAATTATAAACCTCTTATTCGGGTTTTGTGTGGCGGAATGCTACTTCCTGAATACATACTGTTCCAAGCTACATTGTTGCACTTGGTTAAAACTTAAATTAAATGTCTAATGAGGTTCGTTCAAAACGGGAAAATTCGAGGAATATATAAAATATCATGTTTAGAGCGGAAAGGGAGTGTTAATAAGTTGAAATTGGTCAGTTAATTCCGGTCCATCGAAGACAGCTCTACTGTGAAGGGTTGGAAGGAATGGGAGCAGTTTTGAATCGGAAATATCCGACTCCGTTCAACCGAAATAGAGCAATCATTCCAACTGCATAAGTCCAGCATAGTCCTCTCCGCTTCGCGAAAGAGGAAACAAAAGCATTTCAATTAGTTTGTATTTTTATTATTTTTTAAAGAGTCCCTAACGATGCTATACAGCGACCTAATAGCCTTTCAATATATTTCAATGGACTGGGTAATCATCTGAAGAAGGAATATATGAATTTATTGCAGCGAACTATTATAAATATATGTGTGTGTGTGTGTGTGTGTGTAGATAAAGAGACAATTATTACCTTCCAATACTGAAAAAAAAAAAAGCTAACGACCAAAGTAAGTTCTCTCTTTGTTTTCCTTCATAAGATCCTTCTCATGACTGCAATAAACACAACAAAAAAAGAATTAGCGAAATCGGTCCAACTGTTCATTCGTGACACGATCACAAAGGGAACAGGGAAGTCATTTTTATATTGATAGATATTAGAACTGTTAAGTGACAGCTAAAATGTGATATATTTCCATTTGGATACTCCTGCAAGTAATAAATTGTTTAAAATAAAAAAAATAAGTTAAAAAAAATTAAAGATCTAGAGACACAATGGTTGTACTTTTTTCACTCTCACAAATAAAGGACACATCATTCTGAAAAATGAAGATAGGATTTTCCATTTATCTTGTTTTGATCAGGAGTTACATAATTTTAGCCACAAAATCGCAATTGTAGGTAATAACATGTCGTATAAAAGAGGTTAAAAAAATATTTTATCGCTTAATGAATCTATGAATCCGATTATTGAATGAATTATATTCAAAATAATTATTATAATTATAAACATGTACATCATTAAAGTTATATGCCTTTTGTAAAATGAACTAAATGATAAATGAGCTTTTGACAGAAATGTTATAAGTGCCAACAAAAAAAAAAATCCTACAAAAAGCAAAAATAATAAATAAATTCGAAACATACACAATAAATAATTTACATTTATATTAAGGGTCACAGGGATGGAATAAGCAGATTAAAAGTCTGAAGTACGAGACCATGAATTTTTTATTGCAGTATTTCAAATTAATCTAAATGACCCTTAACTTCGCATTAATAACCGATACTGATTTAAATATAAAAGACAACGTTAATTAAAAACAGTCAGAGATAAAATTTTGTAATTGAATACCTTTTGATTTGATGCGTTGAACGCGATTAATGAATAGGAAGCTTAAAAGATTATTGACTATATGATTGGGGTATGATGAAACTGGAGCGATTGGAAGGAATTAATTAAAACAAAAAAATAAATATTACGGCATTTCATAATTAAATATTGAACAATCCGCCTGTAAAATGTCTGACATAACAAGGTTGGTCTGTTAAAGTTCAACAGGTAGCAGCTAGCTAATTTTACATAAAAGTCATTTCAGAAACATAATTACATTCTAATTTCTAATAGATTAATTGAAAACATTAATTGGTGTGTCAGCATTTTTAACTTTAAATTACCAAATTGATTTTTGATCAATATTTAGTTGTTGGACTAAACCGCTGTATTCCACTTTTTAGTCAACAATTTGCTGTAAGTAAATTATTTGTTAAGTAGTAGCCTAAAATTCTGCCTAAAATCACATAGGTAGTTTTCGTATCCTCAGCGTATTCCGTGATGCGGCTAGTTATGATTGACGAGATTTTCAAAAAGAGAGATTCCACGATACTTGTTATTAAATACGAGATGCAGAACTGAAAGTGGGAGCCCGTGGCTGAGTGGCTAGCGAGCTAGTCTCTCATGCTAAAGTTGAGAGTTCGAATCCCAGTCCCGGCTGGGCTTTAATAAGGATGTAATTTAATGGGGATTCGCTCACAGCCTCTCCCCCGGGTATGTGAGACCCGTCAGCCAAATGGTGGCCACTCACATAATTAGGCGTAGAGAATGATGACCCTACCCTAAAAATTGCATGGAGCTTAGGAGATTACACCGCGAGGCCGCACCACTGAAAAACAAAACAAAAAAAAAAACTGAAAAGTTATATAAAATTTGGTGGTTTTGGATTTTTTTCTTCTCTGTATAACTTTATATTCGCTCCTTTCCAAAGCTAACTAACAATCAGGAAATATGCTACATTAAACTTCGGCAGCAGATATGATTGGATTAGTGAAAGAAAGTGCCAAGTAGGACTCCTTCCTAGGTTTTAATTTAGCAGAGGAGGTTGATGAGAGATGAACCAGCTTCTCTTTAGCCTTATGAAAGTCATTTCAGCTATTGACATGTCGTTTATATGTCTGTTGCGTCTGTGAAGTTTGCTATGAAAACGAGAATAGTATTTTTAAATCTAAAATGAAAACTTACATTCATATATTTTTTAAACCAATTTTTTTTTTTATTCCCAAAACTGAAAAAAAAAATTATAAACAATTTATTTATGTCAACGTCTTGTAATTTAACTATGTTGCATTTTAAGAGCAAGTTGTGATATTAATATGAGTGTTGTTTACATGAATAATAGTTCAATGTGTTTAACCATAGGGATGATGGGTTTCATCCATTTTTTGTATTAATGAAAAACTGATAAATAATTAACTTACTACGAAATTATTTATTAATTTATTGTTAACCTATGTTATAATGAGAGCCAATAATAATGTGGTGTTCTCCCAGCAAACTGGAGCTGGTGAAATAAAAAATAAAATATATTCTCACGTTTAAACTTTTCATTTAACAGGCTCTAATATGCCATTTCTTTTTCGTAAAGAAAGGCAATAAAATACAATTTTCAAATTAAAAAATGAAAAAATAGATTAGTTTTGGCATATTTTTTTATTTATTTATTTTTTTCTCACGGAGCTTAATGAATAGAACGAAAAATTTGCGCTGGCTGTTTTTCGATTCAAAATCATCCAAAAAATCTGATCGAAATCCGTGACACCACTTTTTTTTTTTTTTTTTTTGAAAAAGCAATCTTTGTAACGCAGCTATGCTACTTTTGTTTGTTTTTTTCAAATATGCATTTATATTTTTAAACAGTATAATTTATTTTTTTAAGGAAAAGATTTATTCAGAAATAATACAATTTGCCACACTCTGAGAAAAAATAGTATTACAGCTATAGAAAAAAAATGTATTCATTTCATAATTTTTATATATATTTACCCTTCGTCGTAAACCTATGACATCCTGCCCTACAGTGCTCTTTAATAATATTCCGCTTGTCCCTGTTGAGCAGATTGAGACCTAAGACTTGTACTTGACAAACGTCGGACATGGAATCCGCACACAAGACTGGAACGAAAAGAAACTTCCCCTCGCTTTCGCTTAATTCAACAATTACCGGACAGACGCTCTAACCTTCCACTTAACCATCATAAAGCCTGACTGGACTTACGGAGTTGAGCTCTGGGGTTCAACTAAACCATCAAATTGCATACAATCCTTACAATCCAAAATCCATCGAAAAATCCTCAATGCTCGTTACTTTGTCACGAATAAACCCACCATAAAGATCTTCATATCTCATGTGTTCCTGATTTGGCCCGAACCAGTTATCAATCCTTCCATGACTAACTCCACTCCCACTTTAACTGACTAGTTTCAATCCTTGCTTCCCCCCCTTCCATTGCTGACAAACCTCCGAGGCGTCTGAAAAAAATATGACTTCGAGGTCTTCTGGTTTAGATTACCTAGTGGAGTGCTGCCAATAGGGATTTTCTCTTCTTGTATTTTTCATGCATTTTATCAGAGATCTAATTAACTTCACGTATTAACTAATACAGTTGTAAATCTCAATAAATAATAATAATTAAAAAAATTGTACAGTAATAAAGATATCTTCCAATTCTTACACATCCTTTAACTTCAGTACAACTCTAAGTTCAGGACTATCGCTTTGGGACAAATAAATTTCCATTAACATACAGCATAATCTCAAGATCTACATTCCTACCAGCCTTAGTACCTATGTATATGTTGGGTACACGCCCGCTGGCACTCAATCCTTGCAACCTTCATTGTCGTTGATGTTGTGAGTTGAAAATAAATCGCCTTGGGATCGAGCTTAGCAAGCTATTGATCAGGAGACCCCCTGCAGAATGTCATTGAGAGCTCTAACTGTAAAGTCATGGCAGGCCACGGGCTTGTTACCTGTCCCGTCTTTGTCCCTTCCTGTCAAACGGAACGATGTCTTGTTTATCTTTGGTTACCTTCGGGGTCTAACGCCATAAGACGAATGAGTATGTTGACTTTTACTTTCGGTTGGCGCGACAGACTGTAAAAGCCCTTTGCAGAGCGATATGGTTCTCGAGGATTCCACAATACGGTTCTCAATGATACGTTACAAGTTATAGTCATCACTCGCTACGCCCATTTTTGTGTGTAGCCACCAGTTAACTAACGGGTTTCATATTCCCGGGGTAGATCAGGTTGTAAGTAAATCCTTATTTAATTATATGCTTACAAGTGTCTTTTCGGAACTGAGATTCGAGCTCGCAAACCTTGACGTGGTGTACTAGCGCGGTTGCCACACAGCCACAGACTCCCTCAATACTGAGTTATAAGGTTTAATTAAATTCACATACAGTAATCTGAAAAAAATCTTGCCTGGAGTTGTTCGGATTACTGAAAAGTTCAGACTATAGAATAAAATAGGGAAAATGATGTTAAAAACAATTATAGTAAATTCATTTATTTTTAGTTGGTAAGAGGCATGCACTTTAATTATTGTTGTGATCCGTATCATTATAGAGCGCTAATAGAACAGCCAATGGGAGGTCAGTTTGACACTAAAAGGCTTAAATATTAATAGGACATATACTGTCAATGTGCTTCAGTAACACTGACTTTTTTAACAGTCAATCAAACAGGCAAAGATCTACACTGTATCTGGATTTTTTGGCCTGCTGAAGACTCGCCACCTGGGTCGAAACGTCAGATAATAAATAATTATTATTTTCTGACAGTAACCCTAACTTATCTCATTCTTCATATTTTTTTTTTTTTTTTTTTTTGTACAAAATTCACCACAAGATAACGTCAACTAAAATAGATAAAATTAAAATTATCAAAATATGACTTATCCTAAGATGGAACCGTAGAATCCCTTTTCTTCTTCTTCTCTCTATATAAAAAGTGATAACGCGATTTTGGTTTTTACAAACTCCTTCTGAACCACAAGACGGATTTTGACACGGATCTCAACATCATTTAGCGCGTTCTTTCCTGAAGGTTTATATGTAAACTTACATTGTAATTTAGCTTTTTTTAACATAAATGGTAAGTTGTTATAAATCTATGAACTAACATTGTTATTAATTATTTAAAATTTAATACTATTTCATGAAAACTGTAATTTTAATAGGATTCCAATAGAAACTTAATTGAACTTTTCAAATGTAATTAAATTAGTTCATTTGAGATATAAAATAGTAATGAACCGAATAAAACAGGAACAGTTTCTTATTCTGTATTTTTTTAATACTTACATAGCAATTAAGTTTTCTTTCTATGGGAAATTAAATTTTTCGTTATCAGTGCTTCACTTTAAAATAACAAACAAATAAAATTAACTGATTTCGATTTTGGTTTTTCATTTCCGCTGATAATTAAATATAATAATGAATATACGTTATAAAAAAATTGCCAATTGTAACATATTTTCGCAACGATAAACCTTCCAAAGCTATAAACTCTAAATCGGTCAGTGAGGGACGGGTCCACTAGTATGAATTAAGATACATCTAGGCTCCATTCATAAAATATTTTAGGATAGTTATAACAATAAACTGCATTTCTCACGAAACCAAAACATCTTGAAGCTAACCTGGGAGAAGATGCGAGTGTATCTTAGGTCTTATTTTAGCGGGCGAGGGAAGTAGTGCGGCAAACTCGCCAACAAGTTTCTTACCGCTTCTTTTATTTAGTTCCTCATTGGTGAACTCCTATTTCCTGCCTCCGCTCTTTTCCAACCCAAGATCCGAGAACCCCGAGGTTTAATTGGACGTAGAGTACTACTGAAAGTCTATATATACTTTCCGGAGATAATAGCATACTTGAAACACCTAGAGACTAAATCTGATGCGTGCAAAACTCCGTTGTTAAAGACTTTTAAACTTCAAGTCAAGGACTTTTAAATAAAGTTAGAGCTAAAAAAAGTTTAAAGAATTATATTGAGCTTAGATAGAAATTCTCTTGTAGGAATTCGCTCTTTGCAGTCTTTACACTTTACAAAACTTCACTCCTTAATACAATACAGGGTACGGATTCCGTAATTTCGCGTTGTGTAACCTTCTAAATTCACCGGTGGCCTTATCTATCTTTGGACCAAATATTTAATCCAGTACCTTTTTCTAGAAAACCTCGAGGCGTTGTTCATCCTTCAAAATATGCGACCTCGTTTCACATCCATATGGAACCGTTTGGATGATAATAGTTCTATTAATTCTAACCTTTGGTGAAGCCGCGAGTTGCAACAGATTGAAGAATACCATTGAGTTTAGATGGTAACTTTTATTTTACATTAAATAATACAAAAATAGAAAATATTATTGACACCAATCAGTTAGTTTAATCTGTTGTACATCACTTCCCAATTATGGCGTACAAATCTGCATATCACATAATATTTTTTCTAAAATCTTTATCCTTATGAACGCTATACTATACACCTATATTATTGTACTATTCTTATTTGTGAATAAAAAAAAAATAAATAAAAAAAAAATACCAAGAAAAATATTTCCTCTGTTTAGTTTTAGAGATAGTTATCATAAGGTGAAAAATTCATAGTATAAAGTGACACTCTTGTTCGTTATTCCGTGACATGTAAATGTATTAAATATAAAATTTTAATTCCATACGAAGTTTAGTTTTTGAGTTTAACTTACCATAAAACACACATTCAGACCTTTTTGCATAGCTAGCACATTCGGACTAAGGGGGTATAAAATAACACGTTTTCAAACCGTTAATAACTCGAATTAAAATGTTTTCAAGATTTCAATATTTTTTCCTTTCCTATACATTTTATATTATTGTTATTTAAGTATTTATATTATTTGATAACTAGAAAATACGAAACCACTGCGTTAGATCACGGGTAAAGACGAGAAATGCGGTTTATTGCTCACTTGCGAAATTACTTAGCTTGCGACTTCTAACAAGAGACTTGAAGGTTAGAATTTATGAAATTATTATTATTCCAACCGTTCATTACAAATGTCAAGCATGATCGCTTACTTTGAAGGATGGACAAAGCCACACGGCTTACGTAAAATAAATAAATAAATACGTAAAATATTTATTCGAAAAAGGGAGATGAAGAGACTGTTGAATTTAGAAGGTTACATACGCCGAATTCACGAAACTTGTACCCTCTTTTGTATTTCGGCGTGTGAAGTTGTTGTAAAGTGTATAGGCTTTAAAAAGCGAATTCCTAAAAAATCGTTTTATGTTAGGTAGGCTTCCAGGGCTTGGGCTTGAACGGTAATCTTTGGATGAATTTGTGAAGGCAACATTTAGTTGTGTCGGCATCGTACATAAATGTTCGCTTATTCTATTATTGTTTTTTTGTTGGTAAGAATGAACTCTGATCCTTAAAATATTAGCATCATTCAGAAAAACAGCAATTGTATCTTATGAAGGTTAATCAAATCCATATAACAGACTTTCCGATCCGAAACCATGAAATATGACCTCTTTCAAGAAGAGAAAGAAAACCGTAAATCAATGACTAACATAAGAAGTCAGACATCACAGCCCAACAGATGACTCGCAGAGCTAATCGTGAAGGAATGGAAAAAAAGTTGAGTCTAAATGCACTCGACAAAAAGCTATCACAAAGCTTATGGTATTTAATGGACTTCACAACAAGTAAAGGAGAAAAAAAGATGTGAGGCAAAAAGCTCTCGAGGGTATACCATACATCTGGTGGCCTCGACATACATCCACACAATAGGAGACTTTTTTTTCTATTGCTCCTTATGGGTTTATATGTGTATATAAAATACGAGGATGAAGGTGTGAACATTGTAAAGTTAGCATGGTTAGCATAATTTTACTCACTTTTAGGGCTGAAATGTATATGCTATTTAATTAATTAAGTGTTGAAACATATTTCTAAATGTTGAACATATTCTAAATTGAAATTTTCGAATTGCAGTTTTCAACGGGAATATACGTTTTAGAGTCTCCTGAGTCAAAAAGACTGACTAAGTCCCGCAAAAAGGTCCGTTGTGTGTGTGTGTGTGTGTGTGTGTGTGTGTGTGTGTGTGTGGTAACTCGTAAATCCTATGAAATTGAAATTTCATATTAAAGACAACTATATGCCCGAGATGTTACTAAAACGTTTTCATCAAAATTAGCTCACCAGAAGGGCCATTTTATACCATGCATTTTGCACCTTTTTATGATTTTCTCAAAAACGGCTCCAACGATTTTGATTAAACCCGCTATGTCGATGTAAAATTAAACGGGCTTTAATATCATTTAGATTTCATTCTCATTGAAACAGTCTGACAGGGCTTAAATGAAAATATTTTATTCCTCTAAAGTATTTTGTATTTTGTAGATTTAAAAAAAACACGAAAAAACAGACACATCATCTTGTTAGCAGAATAAATAACTGCTAAATATGAAACATGTTTCTAAATGTATTAATCGCTCATAAATATAAGCTACATGTTTCCGAGACTGTTATCCTTAGTTACTTCTAAATAACTACACACCCTAATACTAGAAAGAGTATTTTTACTGTGTAAGAACACTAGGCTACTTATCTTGGAGACCTAAGTTAAAACCCTGTTGTGGTACAATCATAGAATGCGATAGCCAACCAAACAGTAACAGAGGGAATATTTTTCTAGTTTATGTATTTTTTTACACACAAATAAGATAGTACTTTTCATTGCCTTGTATTGTACTTACATGCTTATTTATTTGTGTGATTTTTTTTTCATTCAACTCGTAAAAATTTACTCCCCTTACACTGATAATAATAATAATAATGATAATAGGCTTACTGAACCCGAAGGTTCGATGCCGATACTACCAAACTTCGCCTGCACAGACTCGACCAATGTTCGCCGGTCAAGCCAGAGCCCTCGAGATCAGTTTTAACGCAATCCTCCCATCGCCGCTTCCTACCTTTTGGACGCCTACCAATCGGATCAGCGAATGCCAACTTTCTCAGAATCCGTTCCTCACCGAGCTCAACTATTTTACTCGCCCATTTGAGTCTCCGCGACGCTATTAACTCAATTATATTCAAAGGATACAAGTTCCGCAATTCCGCGTTGTGCGACCTTCTAAACTCTCTAGTGCCCTTATCTCTCTTCGGACCAAATATTTTACGCAGTACCTTATTTTCGAAAACCTTAAGCAGTTGTTCATCCCTCAGTACCTTAAGCCGTTGTTCAGCGGCCACGTTTCACATTCGTAAAGAACCGTTGGAAGAATAATATTTTTACACTGATAAGACAAAAATAATTTTAAAAAATTAAAAAAAAAAAAAAAGAATTATTGGTACCTAAAATATTAATAAGCAACTTAACCATTAGCCGCTTCACCGATTTGGTTTCACATTTCAGAACGCATTATATTTATATTCAGAATGTAGTCAACACATTTCAGCTGTCTAAAAAGATAAAACTTCCATCCGTGTAAATAACATTATATGTAGGACATGAGTATTATCTAAGACTAGGTTTAACTTTCGAGTACCAGCACTAAATAATTTCATTTTTAATAATTGTGTACAAAAAATTGTGGAATTATGGAAATGTTTAGCTTACCTCCCTAAAAAACTGTTAACTTTGCAGTATTATTTAGTGCCCACCGGATGTGCTATTTCCTAGAAAAAAGTGCTGAATAGATTGCGGAGGTAAGGAAGTTAATTCATACTCAACGGTTTACTTCAATTCAACAAAATAGTTTTCAAATAATTTTAAAAGAATAATTTATAGAGTTTAGTGAATAGGCCCAAAAAAAATAGGTTTAAACTTATAGACAATAAAAAGAATGTGAAGAAAAAAAAAGTACATTTTAGGAGGAGATTTAAATGCGAATCACATACACACACACAAAAAATAAAATGCGATTTTTGTATCAAATCAAATACTTTAAATAGGACTGTCAATCCTTAATAGGAGGGCCAACCGAATATCAGTTTTAATGATTCAATGAATTTTGGGTAACGAATAACAGGTTGTTTTTGTATTATATTCCGAAAAAAAAATGTTTACGAAAAAAGTATCCTGAATCTTTAAAAGTTTAAAAAAGAAATACTAAATGTTCAAAATCCTTTGTCAAGTTTGTTATTAATCTTCAGATAAAAAACAATATAATTTTATTTTTTAAATAGTTTTCATTTAGTTTACAGATTCTTATGGAAGTTTCTAACAGTTTAGATTCGTATTGCCGATTACAATCAATGTTAATTTAATAAATTTTATATTGATAAAATTTCTTTGTCAGGGTACCATTATGTAAGACAAATTAGTAAGCACTCCGAGATGAATCCCATTCTTGACATTTATATACCTAATTAAGTATACTTATAGTCGTATAACTATGAGTTTTTTTTATTTAAATTGGAAGATTTTTAATATTACCTTCATTGGCGTGATTAGAGCTTTTGTATAGATTTTTAATTTTTTAACTTTTGATTCTAAATCAAATTACAGAGATTTTTAATAAGTTTTAGTAGAAACACTACCCCACTAAGCAAGCTCATCAGTAGGAGTGGAGATTAACGTGTCGATCCAATAGAAGTACAATAACAAATAGTTACACAGTAAAAATGTATCGACTAAACCAAAAAGCAATAAGGAATTCATATACCCTATCAACAACTATTCGCCCGAAATGTTACAGCAACATTTTCATCTAAACCACCTAACATAAAATACTTTATACAATGCATTTTGGACCTATCTACTATTTTCTCAAAAACGACTAACGATTTTCATTAAACTCACAATATCGATGTAAAATTTAATTGGATTTAATTATGGATTATGTTTCATTCTAATTGAGACAGTCTGATAGGCTTAACTGCGATTTTTCTTCCTCTAAGCACTTTTATTTTGTAGATTTATAAAAAAAAAAAAAAAAAAAAAAAAAAAAAAAAAAAAAAAAAAAAAAAAAAAAAAAAAAAAAAAAAAAAAAAAGCACATCACATGTTACCTAGTAAATAACTGCTAAATAGCAATATAGATGCACAATGTTGGATAGCTCAAGATTTTAGAAAAAAATAGTATCTAATACACTGAATTGAAAAATTTAATGGAAAGTGATTATTGTAGATAAAAATATAATAGTTTATTTAATTAAACACATATTTCTATAGAAATCCTTTTTAATTAATTCTTTATCAATTCATTTTAATCTTAAAGTGTTTTTAAAATTACTTAAATTGATTTTAACAACGGAGGTAAGTGAAAGTCGTGTGTTGCGAGCACCAGAATTTTTCTCTTTATAAAATAAACCTACCCATTTCCGAGAGTTCGGCATCAAGACAAAATAGAAATTTCTGGTTGAGATAATCTTCAGTCTGTAGTGCAAAATCAAGAAAGTGTGAAGTTCAAATGTTTTTTTCAAGAAAAATGCGTTGAACAACAGTCCTAAAATGGCTGTTGAAAAATAAAAGGAATATATCTCCCACAAGACCATCCATTTTATGACCCGGCATGGCCCTAACACCACCCGCACCTCTTGAATTGAAGCCCGACTTACTTATCTCATTCTTTATGGCAGCTGTTGCAGTTCTTTGGTACCGTTGTGAATGTTCACCACTCCATCCTCTACCAATGACACATAGCCTATGGGCATCCAGGTGTTTATCGGCCTGTACTAAGGCGCAGTTCGATGTCCCTATCTCCAGATATTGCGGTACTTTTAGAAATAATATTCTTTGGCCCGGAGAAAGACAAGGCCATACATCGAGATAGCGAGATATATAGGCCCGGCCGAGGGATTGTCAGTATTAGAATAGATAAGGGACGCGGAAGATGGGACGTGAGTGATGAGCTCGCCTCTTGTCGTCCCAAGGGACATTCCGCCTCGTCCGCTCCAATTTTTTTTGTCACGGCAATTGTTAATTACACGACCTCCATCCATTAGCACTTTCGGGATTTGCATGCGAATGCGTGACTGAAAATATGGCTGGCGGGAGACAATATTGTGGGCGACATTTTACAACTCGGGTTCGGGACTACACGGCCACTTCTGGGTGAGCTATACAACCATCGCGCTGTCAGCCTGCGAAAAATATATCAGTATACTCAGTAAAAATATTCAAAGGAGAATAATACAAAAAAACTTAATTACATATATTCTATTATATGTCTATACAGAGGATATTCAGGGGCAATTAAAGTCGTGGTTAAAGGCAGGAAATGGATGTTATTTTTCTGCTGCGAAATTACTTAGCTGGAGGTTTCTGTCAAATAATTGAAGATTATAACTAATAAAACTATTATTATCCGAAGCATTAGAATATGTCATAGCAAAGGTGACGTGTACAGAGAAATATTCAAATCTGAGAGACGAAATTCCGGTTCTGGGATACGCCGATGATTTGGTCCTGCTAGGCGAAGAAACGGAAACTATACAACTAAATACAAGTGCGTTAATAAAAACCGGTAAAGAAATAGAACTCAAAATAAATACCGATAAAACAAAATATATGATTAGTAGCAGAAACGTCGACGATCTTATGAAAACTATAGATGTGAAACGTAGTCGCTTACTTTAAAGGATGGACATCTTAAGGTTTTCGAAAATAAGGTACAGCGTAAAATATTTGGTTCAATGAGGGATGAGGGAACTGAAGAGTTTAGAAGGTTGCACATGGCGGAATTGCGGTGTTCGTTCCCAGTCAATATATCCTATGAATATAATGTGACGAATCTGTGTTGACAGTACATGGTGGTATCGGCATAGAACCTTCGGGTTCGGTAGTCCTATTATTATTATTTCCATTAATACGGTTCCATATGGATGTGAAACGAGTTCACTTATTGTTAAATATGAAAAATTCCTTAAGGTTTTTGAGAATAAGGTACAACGTAAAATATTTTGTTTAAAGAGATATAACGCCACAGGTGAATTTAGAACGTTACAGAACGCGGAATTGCGGAGCTTGTATCCTATCAGTATAATAGAGTCGATAACATCGGTATAAAGTTGTTAGGCTCAGTAACGAATTCCGAAAAAGATGATCGGTGAATCGACAATTAGACGACAAATATGTGTAAAACTTGAGTAAATGATTAATTCTAATAAAAAAAAAATGAGAAGTAGATAAATAATAATATTCTTTGCACTAATTTAAATATTAGCTCTAGCGTAACTAGCGACCGTAATCAGGTTTATGGTAGATTGGTTCCTTATTTCAGATTATTATATATATTTTACTTGTGTGTTAACCGTCCAAAATGATCCAACCGCTGCATCCCAAATCCTTCAGTCCCACATCACAGCCATTGAGGAATGGTCTCAGAACTGGAGGATTAAAATAAATCCTAAAAAATCTCACCTCATTACCTTTACCCTTCGTCGCAAATCGATGACTTCCTACCCCACCGTATCCTTTAATAATACGCCACTCATACCTGTTGAACAAATCCGTTACCTAGGACTCCATCTTGACAAACGTCTTACATGGAATCCTCATACGAGACTAAAACAACAAGAAACTGCCCGTAGATACCGATTACTACAACGCTTACTAGACAAACGTTAAAAACTTCCAATTCACTACAAAAAGCTCATTTATATTACTGTCATCAGACCCATCTGGACATATGGAATCGAGCTTTGGGGCTCTACTAAGCCATCTAATTCCTCCCGCATCCAATCCTAACAATCCAAAATCCTAAATGCTCCTTATTTCGTCACAAATAAAAACATCCATAACGACCTTAATATCCCATTTGTTGCAGACCTTTCTCGTATCAGCTATACCACTTTTAATTCCAAACTCCCAACCCAAATAAACCTTCTTCTCCACAACCTATCAACCTCACATATTCCTGACAAACTTCCGAGGCGATTGAAAAGAAGATGGCCTCGGGATCTACTTACTTAAATAAACATCGAAGTACTACCGCTGGGTAGTTTCTTCACAAGCCTTTTACGCCTTTTATTATAATTCAACACTTTTACTTATGGTATTTATGTAATATACAGTTGTAAAATTCAATAAAATATAAAAAAAATAAAATAAACATAGAACCGTTCGTTTTTGAATAAATAATCATAGTAAAGTAACATCAATCAAGTAAGGTAATTAAACAGTCTTTTTGTAAACCGGACAATGTAACGATAACGATCGCTCAAAGGAAAATGTACCGTGATAACTTAATTGGCCAAATAAGAAAAAAGGGAACTTATCATTTCAAAAGTTAAGTACCGTAGTTAAAAATCCCTAATGCCGTTTGTGATAATGTTTTATTTCTTTCTTTATTGTTCGTTTCTTGAGGAGCTACCCTGGCCTCCTTTCGTTATCTCTTTTATGTGAGCCTATTTATTACCGACTCGTCCTTTTTTCTCGCTTCTTCTTTTCTGACCTCTGAACGTGCGCGATACCGATATTGTTCCAATTGAATAATAATTGACACGGAGATAGGAGTGAATAAGTTTACTGATTGTATTTAATGAAGTGAAAACTTCTTTAGGCGCGTTTTGCGATTTTTTACAGGGTTAAAAGTTTTGATTTCGTTACCGTAGTAACGTCACCAACATGCTCTAGACTGGTGCATGCGATCTGTATATAGGTGTATATTGGAAAAGGATATCGATATCCATTTCTGTGAACATTATCAAAAACGGTGTAATATCGGCACAAAAATATCGATATTTTAATACTTTATTTCGGTATTTAATTAAATTAAAATTAGTTGATAATAAATGAGTAAAGACATGGTAGATAAACTATGTCTTAGAACTTACCTCTTACTGTATATAAAGTTAATATAATGAATATCTTAATTCTCTTGACTCTAAAATATCGATATTTCTAAATATTATTAAAGCATAACTTATCATGAACATATTTAAACATAGGAAGCAAAATCATGACGATCTTACTGTCAATATTTAAATCGCAGCAAAATGAAAGGAATATCTTTCCATCCAAGCATAGAAACATGACATTTGAAAATTAAGTTCATTTTAATAATACAGATATCAAATAAGCAAAATTTTTTTTCATACCCTCTGGTTTTATTATTATGACCCAAATAATAAACCTCAAATAAGCACAATGTATATTTCATTACTAACAAAAACATACGTTTTTTGTTTACTTGGGAGATAAACAGAGGTTATCTCTGTGAAACAACTATAAAGCTTATTTCCAAAAATCAGTATTTCCTTGATACAAATAAAAAAAAAAAAAAAAAAAAAAAAAAAAAAAAAAAAAAAAAAAAGTGCTATGTGTACAACCAACTCTTACAGTCAGTCCTCAGTCACATTCAGATTGCGACGACATACTTCGAGATGATATATCTCTACAGGGTGATGATGTTTTACAACTAAATGAAACAATAATAAATAAAAAACTTTGCATTCTCAACATACTTTATCGAACGTATTCTTCTTTTCAACTAGATCCCAGCACAAATCGAAAATTTAAAAAAAACGTTTTTACTTCTATTGGCAGTTCCAATGACTGCATGAATTATAATTTTTTCCCTATTTAAATAAATCCCACTAGAGCAGTATTGCAGTATTTCTCAACAAAAAAGTTTCGCGGACCTCTTTATACAATTATTATAACGGCAAGGATCCTTTAAATCATAAAGATTTAGATTTTTAGTGGGTACACTGTATTATGTATGACACCGTACGCGAAATATCTTAACCTATTCACTTACCCATAAATGAAATATATAGTAAGGGAAGGTATTGTATTGTGATCTTGAAAATTTTCGAATTCCAGTTTTCAACGGAAATACACGTTTTAGGGTCCTCTTAGTCCAAATGACCAAGTCCCGCGATAAGGTTTGTGAGTGTGTGGTAAGTCTAGCTCGAAAACTTAGAAAGTTAGCTCTTAAGTCGACTGCTTGACTGCTAAATGACCGAGAAAGGGTAAGCCGAAACGTAGTTGGGAGTATTCGGTTACATCTGATCTTGAGGAATAATTTTTTGGTCTCCGGTCGGTAGGCAAGATATCGGGTATCTCCTTTAACAACTTTAACTAGGAGAAAACTTCATCTTTAAACACGAATCAACCGAACGAAGAAATATGCCTATATTTTACCAAACATATCACATTGGTATTTTATGATTCAGATTTTCCTTCTTATAAACATATATTCTTCTCGCTTACATTAATAAAAATCCGATTAAATGTTTATATTAATAACTAGCGACTCGTCTAATAACTTAGCTTTAGAAATTTTTTTCTGCATTCAAAGTAAAGCGAAATTGCAAAGGAGTTTACTTATAAACCTTCAGGAAACAATGCTGAAAATCGTATCAAAACCTGTCCAGTGGTTTAAAAGGAGTTAGCGAAAATCATTTTATAAATATAGAGTTATCAAAATGTACAGAGATATATTAAAACATCCGTAGAAAGAAAGAGATAACTGAAAACGAGGAAAATGTTTTTTTTCTTTTTAGTTTGTTTGTGAGAGGAGGGTTACGAGAAGACAACTTGACTATTCAGCACGTAAAATTTCCAATTCCAGCACGAAATAAAAAGTGCTTACTCGTGCCCAGGAAGATTTGTCTGGAATCCATACGTTTCATCAATAAATTTGAAATATTCTGGGAAAATTGAAACTATTACTAGGAAAATAGATACCCCAAACCCGACCTTCACACGTTCCAGATTTCATTTTATTAATATTCATGCATTTAATATGATTATATTATAATAATTGTTTACTACGTGTTGCATTATCCAATACAGTTGGTAATTTATATAAATAATAATTCAAAAAATATATTTCAGTATATTAAATACATACCTACAGAGCGATAGACAATTCATATTTTTTATTTCAACGATGTTCAAAAATAATATTCTTATTGAAACAAATTTAAATTTACAGTTTTTCAATATTTATTATTACTTCCATTTACCTATTTATGAAATTTATATGGTAAGGGAAAGTATTGCGATCGTGAACATTTTCGAATTCTTCGAGAAACGTTATAATGAAAAGAACTAAAAGCTTTATACTTATGTAATGAAATATATTTTTCAAGCACTATTGACATCGTTGATGTTAAAGAAGGTTCAAAACAAAAACACTTCATCGAACTACCTTGAGATTTTTAAGAGAAACAATAGCGACTAAATTAGCAATATTATGAGGGAACTGGTGCAAGGACAATGCGCTTGCCAAACCTGCATTGTCTTTGTATGCAGCGCAGTAAGTCGATAAACAAATGTTGAAGGACTTCACACTATTTTTTTCTCTTTCTGCTTGCCTTAACAAAAAAAAAAAAAATTAACGATTGCAACAAAAGATTACATACAACCGGCCTTGGGTTGTTTTGACGTCTCGTGCATGTGATAATATTAGGCCCTTCAAAACCAAAGGTTAATTTTTTAAAAACTCAACTACACCTTTTAATTTTAAGAATTAATTCCTTCTGATAAAAAATGGCATTAATGACATATTTCAGAACATAGGTTGTGTGTATATAAATGGAGTTTTATAAGATTACGAACCCTTCATTATACATAATCCAAAAAGCAAAGCGAAAAATACAAGATCTTATTTATTCTACTCATGTCACTCTTCGAAAAGTGTTTTCCCAAACTATGTAATAACCGTTTAATTTTAAATTAATTAAAAAATGAATTTAAAAGACACGATTAATATGAAAATCACATAGGAATATTATTTTAAAATATGAAATACTTAAAACTGAAACTATATTATTGTTGTTTTCAAATGTATCATTATATGTAATGTATATAAACTGAAATTAGACACTTACTGAAAGCTTATACTTATCTTTAAAAGCGTTATGGACAATGCACGTCGAATTTTCGTGACCACAAAAAAGGACTTATATTAAAAAAAATCGGAATTATCGTTCAAAGCACTGAGAATAATTACTCCTTCACTTTGGTACATCAACAACAAAACGTTTACTCACAGATCTAAATATACCTGCTGTTCAAGACTAAATTCACACTTTATAGAAGAGATTCCATGACAAACGTCATGGACGTTACTACATAAATATTAAAAATCTGGTGCGGGCAACACATGACTTTCACGTACCTCCCTTTTTAAAATCCATAGAAAAAAAATTAATTTTTAAAATTTAATTAAAGAATTGTATTTATTATATCCTACATATTACTATTAGATACTAAACGATATTTTTAAATCTGATTATTGTTTTATTACTGATTATAATGCAATTAATTACTTATTATAGAGTTTATTTCGAGCTAAAACTTTAAGATACTCTAATATTAATATATATTATATTGGTACTTCTTAAAAGGTAAAGTTATATTTAATTATATTAGTAAATATTTGTCAGGTATTAAGCTGAATATTAATAATTCCATTATTTTCCAATAAAAACAAATTAAATGGGCCAAACAAGCATTATTTTAATAAACTTTATAATAATCATGGTTGTTTTCGAATAATTAATGTCTTTACATCTATAAATAAAGGAAAAATAATTGAAAGATCAAATATTTTGTTGTTTAATGTTTAAACGCATAATTAGGCTGATATGCTAAAATTCCTTGACCCCAGATTAATATTATTCTAACATCCTTATTACAACAGGAAAACCTAAATACTATGGTTTAATACAAATAAATATTTTAAAGAATTTCGGTGTTTAATAGATTGAGGGTGTGAAACTTTGAAGGATTAACAGTGCCTCAAAGTTTTCGAGATTCTAGGTAAAATTATTGGCCCAAAAAGGGATGAAGAAACTGGATAATTCAGAAAGCTGCACAGCGCGGAATTACAGAGCTTGTGAAGGGCGTGTGGGATCATCTACATCTAATAGGGGTCTTCAGTTCGGATCTCGGGGATTTAGGTTTAGCCGGTAGTCATTAGGTTAATTATGAATATGTTATTAATATCATGTGTTTCCATGAACATTAAAGCTAGTGTTGTACTCCGAAACGCGATAATTGATTTTCATAAATTAAATAATCCCATATTTTTTATTAAATTTGTTTTTTATGAATTGGTTGTCTCCCATTCAAATCGGAATTCCTAACTATGCAGAACTACATTAATTTAATTATATGTAATACGGTACCCTTTGTCATTCTAAATGTTTTATTGTAAAAATAATCGTTTCATTAAGTGTCATTAGTTACTTGCGTTTTTACACCAACTATTTTTAAAGATTATTTCACAAAACATTGTACTTTTAATCATATAATAGGATTAAAATTATTTCCATATAACCTAACAAAAAAATTATCATATTATGCATTTAAATTATAACTTTGAACCTTGGTCGGGGATAAAATAACTTTCTGCTCTCGGAATATCCCTTGGTCTAAACGCTGTTAAAAATCAGGACTTGCCGCATCATCAACTTGCAAAACATGCTTCCATCAAGGGTTTAGATCTTTAGAATTTCTCAGAAGAAAAATGAGGGTAGCCTATTTCTATTATAATAAAGATTTCACTAGAAAGGTTTCCCGAGTTCAAGCAGTAGTAGTCAACAAAGATTTTATAGCTATATAAATTTTATTTATTTTGCACAATATGTTAATGTATAAAAAGTTTATTAATTACTTTACATAAATGCCTGTACTCCCAACAATAATTGTTTTATTGGGAAAAATCAGGATATCGAACACTTTCTACAAAAAACAAAACAAATTTGTATACTGTTTAAACAGCATTAGACAGTTTTTTTTTTTCGTTTTTTATTTAAGAAATGACAATATTTTTTTTTACAATTTACACCTATCAAGGAGATATTAATACAGACAGAAAATTACACAAAAAATAATATAAGCTAAATATTCCAGGGTTTAATATTTTGATCAGTATTTTTATATTATAATAAATATAATATAAGAAACAATACAAGGTATACTGAATTTGAATATATACCGACTGATACTGCATTTTAGGATATACAATTAATATAATAATAGGCTTACCGAACCCGAAGGTTCGATGCCGATAACACCATATTCCGTCTACACATACTCGTCCAATGTTCTCAGTTTGAGCCCAAGCCCCCAACATCAGCCTTAACGCAATCCTCCCATCGACGCTTTAGTCTACCTTTCGGAGGCCTACCAGTCAGATCAGCAAATACCAACTTTCTCGGAATCCGCTCCTCACCGAGCCCAACAATTTTACTCGCCCATTTGAGTCTCCGCGACACTATCAACTCAATTATATTCACAGGATACAAGTTCCGCAATGCCGCGTTGTGCAACCTTCTAAACTCCCCAGTGCCCTCATCTCTCTTCGGACCAAATATTTTACGCAGTACCTTATTTTCTAAAACCTTAAGCCGTTGTTCATCCTTCAAAGTAAGCGGCCACATTTCACATCCGTAAAGAACCGTAAAGAATAATAATTTTATAAATTCGTAACCTTTAAGTTTTTAGATAGAAGCCGTGAGCTAAGTAACCTAGCAACTGAACTAAAGCAACTTTAACCGGGGCTTTATTTCTCCCTGAATTTCTTTTTTTCTTGTTATAATTGATCCTAAATACTTGAATTTCTCTACGTGTTCAAAAGTATGCTCTGATACAACAATATCACCAAGATCGCCATCTTTTGTGCTAGTAATCATATATTTCGTCTTATCGGTATTTAATTCGAGTCCTATTTCTTTACCGGTTTTTAGGATATAGAATTAGAAATAAAAATTAGTTGTTAAACAATTAATTAAATTAAATTTCAATAGAAACTTGTGTTATGTTATATATTCTGTCATATTAATATCTAAAAAAATCAGGGTTTTTTTTTTTTTCATCACGTTAACTTTTACAATCTTTTGTAGAAAATGATATTGTTTCTTAAATCTTTAGCTTTCCAACAGTATATTATACATCCATGTTAATGTTCAAAATCACAAAAGTTGCATTAAAAATATTTTTGTTCTTTTCTCCTTTAGTCGGTTATCAAATACGTTTAATTTGTATATTTAGATGTTTTTAGCAACGCTATGCTATGGTTAATTTTTTGAAACCTACAAAATTAAAGGTACTTTATAAGAGTTTATACTTTATATATATAAACGTGGAGTATATAACAGGTAAATTAGAGAGGATTTAGAGAGGGGAAAGAGAATAGAACAACGATATAGTAGGCCTTTGGGAATATAAAGGGCCTTGGAGGGGTGGTTGGAGGAGTTGTGAACAGGAGCTAGTGCAGTTTAGTGCAGTGTAGCATTCTGTTCTAGCAGTAGGCTGCTCTATGTCTAATTGGGTCAGCACAGCTTCTCTAGTATACTCTAGGGCTAGGGTACTATTTCCCCATCCCTTTTATCTACGCTCCGATAGGCAAAGTAATCGTACTGTTTTTACCTAGTAGAGGACACGTAGGTATTTTTTTACAGAACGAATGTAACTCTATCAATCCACCCGTGATATATCAGAATATGTAAAGTAAAAAATTTGGTGTAAAATGACTAGTAGGTCTCGACACGAGTCTAAAGGAAGGATGACTTCGGATTTCTAATTATATTATCAGTCTTTGTTTTCATTTGATATTTTTGAAAAAATACCAAAATTACAGAGATTTTACCAAAACATGTTTACAGCCGCGAAGCTGACTTAAAACGGCTGCAACAATGAAAGTGTTACCTAGAAATATTTTATTCCAGGTTTTATATTCAGAAAAAGATACAGTAATGGTTTATGCATATGACATAGTCCTTTTTACCAAGCCCTAATAGAGTGGGAAGCAGAGTCGGGACGGAAATGCAAGTATATTAATGCCAGAAATAGCGAAATCCTACTAGTCGGACGACAGCCCGAACAAATCCACATCGTGTGCAAAACGAGGAGCTCGAAGTAGTAAATGAGTTCTCCTACCTTGGAACTGTGATAAGAGGAAATGGAAAAGTACCACCTGAAATATCCCACAGCATTGGAAAAGCGAATAATATTTACTATTCCATCATCGACACAGTAGTAAGAAAGAGAGAGGTCAATAAAGATGTCAAGCTCCATATATTTAAGGCCGTATATATGCCTGTTCAATTGTATGAGCAGAGAACTGGTACTCCGGACAAAAAATGGCGGCAACAGCGGCAGAAATGAAATATTTGCGCAGAGTGGCTTCGAAAACCGTAGGATAGGATCAGGGATGAAACGATAAGGGAAGAACTAAACATTCCTACAATGAAGGGGACCCTGGAGAAGAGATAGTTAGGGTGGTACGGGCATGTCTGTAGGATAAGCCCTGATTGTGACCCACGCAACTTTATGGAGGCAAAACAAGTATGCACTAGACCTAGAGGAAGACCTAGGCTTAGCTACGATGGCACCATTTCCAAGTTGGGGCAAGCGAGAGGCAAGACATTGCGGAGATGAAGACTCTTGCAGGAGACAGAGAGAGATGGAGATCCTGGGTTGGACTATCTCCACGCTGAAAGTCACGAGGTGGAAGCTAAAGATGGTAATAAAAAAAGATGCAGAATAAACCATAAAAAAAATCATGAAAATCAAAAATGAGTAATGTTGATCGGAAAAATAATGAAAACTAGACAATTCCATAGTTTTTTTTTTTCGAAAGTAGGTTACTAAAATGCAGGATACCGTAAAAAAGCGCATTTCTAAATAACTCCTATTCAAAATGTTCGCAATAATTATATTGTCTTTTACCATGTATTTCATATATAGGGAAGTGGAAGTTTCATATTCAGTCAGATAACACCTCATGATACACCCCATTTATGACGAAAACTATTAGCATGTTAAAGTTTAGTTGAAGTGATAAGTTCGATTAAATCTAGATGATGAGTTAAAAAAAAATGTGGCGGCAAAATTAGACCCATATATAGTTAATCTAGGTCGAAAAAGAAAAGTATAACAAAACTGAATCTGCAAGGTAGATAGATATCTACTGTGAATAGTTGCATCATATAGCATGAATAGTTTCATGCTTAGTTTAGTTCATCCATTAATATAAAGATATTTTATTTTTAGAAAAGCTATATAAAAACCTTATAAAAGTTTAAGAGTGGATTTTATGTGATGTTTCATGACCGGTTGAATTCCTTGACTCAGGTGGTCCAATGAGTAAGCGGCTTGCTCGGTGATCTCACCACCATGCATAAACATTTTCCAGGCAGATGGTGGATTTTAGTGACAACCCTTTTTTTTTTTGTTTTTTTTTCTTTCCGGCCGGATGTTGATAATTTATTGTGGAAATGAGCGTTTACAATTTTCCGAGCAATGTCCTCTTGGTCGTTTCTTTTTATCTTAACTAAATTTCTAAAGTATATAAATGACATTCGAACAACCTACAACATAGCCAAGATTCCTGAGAATGAAAACTTTACTGATAAGCACTATATTGGTTAAAAATCACCTATAATAACATCATTGTTTGTAATATTAAAGGCTAAATTTGTGAATATGTTCTTAAGATATAGGTGACAAATTAGTTCGGAAAGTTTGATATAAAAACACCTATATATAAGAATACCCATACAATTTATCTAGATACAGTATAAGGTATACATTAAGAAAGTATGAAATATCATAAATTGGGGTTATGAAGAGGAAAAATCAAAAAATAAATTATTTAATGTGTTCCGTTGAGGAACAAAAACAGTTACAGTAAAGAATAAAACAGAAATTTAAAGTAAAAAGATAATTCTAAACCAGGAAGCTCTCCTTAGAGAAGAACCCACAGATAAGAGACTAATAGCGTAATAAATTTCTATTAATTGTTAATTATATAATAGAAAGTTAAGGAGGTGCTAAGCCGCGGGATGGGATCAGTAATTGTGCCATAATTCCTCCTGGGTCGAGGAATCGCCAGTAACGATTCCTTTCCCCTTTGGCAAATCCCCAACTCCTTCACACCTCAATTGTTTTCCCGGGAACCTTCTTCCTTTTGTTCCCGGGCATTTACTTTAAGCTCAAGGAAATTAATTTTAAATATAAATAATATTTAGTACAGCGATAAAACATTGTCAAAAAGGGTTAATAAGATGTTAATTCAAATTCCCCTGCAAAAATAATTAAAAATCTGAGAAGCGGAACAGGTTAATTAATGACGTATAAAAGACAAAACATGTTTTAAATATTTTTTTCTTTGTCAATAGTCTATTTCTTTTTATCAGTATCTGGTTAAGAACATTTTGAAATAATATCTTAAACATTATGCCTTTTAAAATAAGGTTCGGTTACCAAAAACACGTATTATAAATAATCCCTTTTATAAAATCTTGAGTTTAGAAGATATTTAAAAGATTAACGCATTTTTTAAAATTTATTTATTTAATGTCCCTGTGGCTAATCGGACGATGCTACAGTGGGAGTCCTAAATTTTGCCTACGAGTGCCTTTAACGAGTACCTGACATCGCACAGGCTTGGGACAAGCTTTTAACGTCCCCTCCAAAGGAAGGCATAACTAAGGATTTTTTACTCCTATTAAAAACTCCTAGGACCACCTGCGGGTTTGAACCCGTGACATTTGGCATAGGAAGCTGTTATGCAAACCACCCAGCTACAAGTGATCCCTAATAGATTATTTAATAAAACACCTGTTTATTAAAAATCTTATGTAATAATTCTTTAACAATTTATTTTCGTTTCTGAATTTGTTTAAAAATTCTTAAATTGATATAAATAACGGAGGTGCGTGCAAGTCGTGTTTTTTAAAAACAATTTTGTAACTAATTACTCGCAGTATTTTACAAGTTGTTCTTCAAGTGTTAAGACTTATTACAGCGTGGTTCCATATATTGTAACTGTGCTGGAGTGCTGCTCTATTGGTCAATGTTTGAGGGCGATGTGAGTGGCCGTTCCTTCCAAGTTTACGAGCCCATCTGCCTCGTAAATAACGAGGGGGTGGCACGCAATATTCTGTTACACCCTTTTAATCTTAATTTCACGCACATCCAGAACGGAAAATACACCTCCGGGTCGATAGGCAATCCAGCCGCGACCGAGGATTGGAACATGGCCCTTTTGGAAAATACATTGACACGGCTATGGGGGAAAATACATCAATCAGTGCTGTGAGTTAGCGAGCCATCAATCCGGTCCGCTGGCGCCCGAGGGTGCGAAGTACACGGCAAAAGCAAAAGAAAATTTACATAACACTGAAAGGGCCTCGGTTAACGGCCCCTAGCCAGCGCATTAAATTATAACTCCGGGCCTCATTATGCATAACTCTTCCCGATCTAAATAAAATACATTCCCTCCATTAGGATTTTCCATCTTTTTATCTCAAATTAATAAACCCAGCGCCCGGTCTAAAGTGATTCCTTTCATCTTGTGTCGAAAAGGGGAAAAGATGGAAATTCAAATTCTCACGCAAAAATAATTAAAACTCAGAGAAGCGGAACGGGTTAAATCATGGCGTATAGGAGGAGAAATATGTTTCTTTTTGTTCACGGCCCATTACTTTCGATTAGTATCTGCCTGAGAATAATGCGACATTATGCCTTTAACCCCTATTTAAAAAAAATAACGATTAGCACTCAAAAACTTGTTTCTTAATTTTTTTTAGAGCACCCTTACCTCGTCTTAGAAGGCTATACGGAGGTTTTTCGGACTAAAGAGTGATGTCGAGGGACAAATACCGAGTTAAAGCCCCTCTTAAACAGAACTGATAATGTATAATAAAAAAGTAGTATTCGAAAGATCTGAGAGAACTTACAGATTTTATATGTAGTCAAAAATATGACGAAAAAAAAAACAATTATAGAGATTCTAGTCTCGCTAGAATAAATATGAGGCTAAACAGATTTCATAGATATAATACCAATATGTTTTTACCTAATGCTTAAAATGAAAGCAATGTACTCTTAAGCTGAAATAAAAAAAAAAAGTAAAAAAATCAGTTCGATGAAGCCATTGGGAAATTTAGAAGGTTACACAACACGGAATTACAGAGCTTGCAATTGTTGTAGTATAAATGGGGTTGTAGCATCGCGATGGCACAAGTGGGCATTCAATGTTGTTAAGAACGTATTGCTAAACTTTTTTATGAGCTGAACTAACTGCTAGGTCGAGGCGTAGATGGGAAGATTGTTTTAAGTATGATCTCGAAGTTTAAGTCTAAAGCAGGGATCTGGCTGACAAGTACCGCTTTGATCCAAATAGAGTTACGCCTTTAATTTTCCGCAGTCGGAAGATTATTTTTAGATGATAAACAAAAAAAATAAATCATTTTCAATTTAAAAAAATAAACCTTGATACCTCAAGAAAATGAAACGTGCTTAACGGTGCATAAATAAAACGTAACAGATATTATTCACTACATATCTTCAAGGAACTTAAACTATAAACGAAAAAACAAGAAGAAAGTTGATCATTAATATTATTCAAAGCCCAGTAGATTTGAGCAAGATATTATTTTATCGATCACGGTGAAATAATTACTACCAATAATCTGAGTGTATAATTATTGGCGAAAATAATTTTGCTTCGGTTCCACTCGGAATAATTATACGGGAAAGGTCGAAGTAACTCACGGTATTTATACAAGCAGCAATTACGGATAAAATTCACGGTTTCTGCTCCATTGCAACTTAGCACGCCCAACCAATTATGCCGATTTTCTTCATTATTTTTATTTTTACTAATTTATAAAATATGGCGATTAAAAAATAAAAGTCATCTATACCTGTTTTACGGTTTAAATATTCTTAGTTAAAATATTCGTGAGTAATAATTAATTCGAATTGGACTTGATTAAAGAATTTCTTGAGCTGTTGACATTTCTAAAAGGACTCTAACTTTGCAATGTTTTAATATAGGTTTCTATGGACAATCGGATGTATGTGAACTGCATTTTAAGCCTGCCTAATCGACACATTTTTGCCTTTTGTACTTATTATCATAATTTTTCACTCTGTCTCTTTTATATATACGTTCTTTTAAATATCGTAAAAACGAAACAATTGGTCACGTTCAATAATTCATTTTAAAATGAATCTATTCTTTCTATCAAAATTTAATTTTATAAAATCTGGTGAGCACAACACGACTTTCACTCACATTCGTAATTAAAATCAATTGAAGAACTTTTAAATGAAAAAAAAGTTATAGAATTATATTATGTTTCGATGGAAACATGTTTCAGATTAAATCATCTAACTAGGAGGTATTATGTACAACGACCACTTAGTTTTATCCGACTTACACCACTCTCCATTACCTTATACCTTAGTAAATATGATTTTTTTTAAATGAAACCTTAAGGTTTCTATCAGTGTATTATACTATGATCTGCATTACTACTCTTGTTAAGTAATGTTCATAATCGCTCCTTAAGCCGAGAGGCCACCGTATATCACACAGAAATAGTCATAGTGGAAGAAAATGAATGAGGTTACATGGAGGGTACGAGAGAATAGTGGAAGATGACGGAAGCTATGGAAAAATGTAAGGGAAATTAGGATTTTTGAACGGAAATACCACGATTTCCTTCAGCCTAGATAACATTGTTAACAGTTTATATATATTGAAATTATCAGTTTAATTTCCAGTTACAAAATTTGCCTGATATTCTGTTACTAATACTGCTATTGTTACTAAATACTGCTAACACATATTTGTCCATGATCACCTTTCAAGCATGAATAAACTATGAAAATTAAATATATGAGTTAAATAGGTCTACGTGGGAGAGAGAGATTGGGTTAAACAGCTAGTTGTGACATAAATGCCAACCATTTATGCTTTTCAACGACTAGGCGGAAAACCGCATGAATTCGCCATGCTCTGTCAATATGAGCCCGGCATTCTGGGAGGAGGTCCAACGACATTTTTAGTCTTCTATTTGTTTTTGTCATATCTCTCGCTACGGAAAGAGGAATTTGCATTCGGGGAATCGCTGCTGGTATGCAACTTCCATGTCAAATTCACCATACATGACGGTTTTTATCATTGGTATACTCTTCTATCTATGCGTATCTATATTTATGATTTTTTATTCATAAGTAATGTGAATTATTGATTACAGAAATAGATGCTTGTTTGTTTATTTAGCGTCCCTTTATGCTGCTGGGGCTAATCGGACGATGCTACAGTGGGAGACCTAAATTTTGCCTATCCAGGTTTAATTAGGACTGGGATCTTTAACGAGTACCTGACATCGCACAGGCTCGGGACCACTTTTTAAAGTCCCCTCCGAAGGACGGCATAACTAAGGATTTTTTACTCCCATTAAAAAATCCTAGGACCACCTGCGGGTTTGAACCCGTGACATTTGGCATAGGAGGCTGTACCATTTCAGTTTCAATTTATTACATATAAGTCATTTAGGCTGATGAATTATAATTTAAAATAATACATGTTGCTGATTCTAAGGATGCCTTATCCGAAATAATTTGTGAATATCTTGTCATTTTGTAAATATGTGAATAAAGTTAGTTTTTTTTTCTTCTTTTTAAGTACATTGGTATCTTACTTCAATATTAACTGCAATACTGACCCATTCCTAGAAAATTTGCTTTCAGACTTATTTTTTTTAGAAAATAGTGGCAGAACGTGTTTGGTTGTGAGTATCAGTTGTTATGGAGTAAGTGTAAATCACCGAGTAGATTCTTAAGCGTGTAAGGGTGCCCTCTCTATGGCAGTTTATTATTAATTAGTTTATTAATATTATTAATAAGATTTATTAATTAGTTATTGAGTTAAAGTTTTTTTATTTATAAAATAATAATAATAACTTTATTTAGCACCTAACAGAACAATAAGCCTCTCCCTTGGGAGGTACAAGTCTGATATAAAATTTTAACATTTCCTCTTCTTGATTCATTCTGATATTTACATTTTATAACTTACAATATACATACAATAAAACATTTCCTGCCTGATTCAAACTAAAATTCATATTCATGTATTTAGTGATAGATTTTTGTCACATTGTTCTACACTTGCCTATTTCTAGCCTTTGTAGACCAATAATCCTCCAATTACTTGCACAAATTCGTCCCTCCACCTCCTCGTCATCTCTTTCGTTCCCTTGGAATCCACTCGGTACCAATTTTAGACCATCTTCTGGGAGACCATCGAGCCTAGCAACATTCCCGCCCCACCTCAATTTAAATATATGACTCCATTTGTAAAGTTTTAAGAATAACTTTTTTTTTTATTGTTAATAAGATCTTTCCTTTTAATATTTATTAAACTTTTAAAAAACTGAAGCTGTGCCATTGCCAGTTTTTCGTAGTTTATTTAATAGAGTTAACGAAATAAGCGATCGCTGGTCATAATTCCAAATCGCACCTTAGTGGCTTAAGCAAGTTAGAGAGCCTAATCTACTTTATTTTCCAGGAGCAAATGGAGCAAGGAGTAACACAGCAGGTCATAATACGACTCTCTTAATTGAGATCGTCATTTTAAGAATCCTTTTGTGGACAGTCGGCATTGTTGCCATTGTGGAAAGACAATGCAAAGAGACAGTTAGACAAAAGGAAGGTTGTGAGATATTTGTGAGGCTAAAAGGGATCCTAATAGCAGAGTATTAGCAGTTAGTAGTTAGGATGGCTACTACACGAGATCCTAATGCCCTCAGCATATATCTCTCTCGAATATCAAATCAGCTGATAGTGGTTTCCTCGTCCCCTCTCCCCTTCTTCCTCTGTCATTACATCACCTCTAATTCCATTATCCCCCACTAACACCTGATAAATATTAGCAATGAAGATTGATTGTTATCTTTTTATTGAGACATTTATTACTCCTTTACTATTCAGCACCCTTTAAAAGGGAAACACTTCCCTTCGATCGTCAGTAGATAAGAAAACAGCGGTCTCCTTTTGAAATGATAACAGTTGTGAAATAGTATTGTGAAATCATAGAGCGTTTTAAAATAACCAGTTTACGGGAAGATAACGACGAGTATAAAAATGAATTCTACCCTTTCTAGTTTGATAAAATAAAAAGACCACCTGTGTTTCCCTTATCTTACTTATTTTGGGATTTTTAAATTTAATTGCATATTTTTTAGAAATCAAAAAATAGGACCAGCGGATTTTAAGAGAGTTTTCGTTTAATTTGATAAAAATTACCAAGAAGAGTCAAATTAATATTTTAAAAAAATCGGTTTTGCGCAATTATATCAATT
This sequence comes from Piezodorus guildinii, assembly GCA_023052935.1. Lineage (NCBI taxonomy): Eukaryota > Metazoa > Arthropoda > Insecta > Hemiptera > Pentatomidae > Piezodorus > Piezodorus guildinii. The sequence goes on along the minus strand of CM041293.1, from coordinate 35,671,752 downwards.
ATCAATTAAGAATTTTTCAATAAAGTTAGAGTTGAAAAAAGTTAAAGAATTACCTACATAGATGGAAACATTTTATGTTATTATTTATTTTATGTTAAATTATCAAACAACATAGATTATTATCATAATAATCACTTAGATTAATATGATTTACATGGATTCACATTACCCTTAACACTTTGTATATAATAAAACATTTTTTCTAAAGTGTTAAGCTTTTCAACGGTATATATCAATATTACTTTTCTTATTTTTAGAAGAAAACAAAAAATCACCCAAAATATATTTTTTCTTTTTTCCTTTACTTAGCTATCGAATTGTTCAATTTGTATATTAAGCCGTTTTCGATCATTACTACTAAAATGATATGTTCATTCGAAATTCGATTTAAATTGAAGAACATTTTAACCATCAAAATTTAAGCCCTGTGAGACTATTTCAACTATATTTTTTTATTTATTTATTTTTTTTATTTATTGAGAAATATTACAATTTGTTACATAATGAACAGTAGTAATAGTGATGTAGTAAACATTCATACAATATGTACAGAAAATAATGATAAAGTCAAATTACATAAAATCGGAAATAAATAAATTCAAATGTATACAAGAAAATAACAATTAATAAAAACAAAAAAAAAAACAACAACCTGTAGTAGAGATAAATACAATTTGGGAAACAAATAAAAATCATACAAGCAAACTTAACTATATACAATATATACAATCTGCTAAAGGGACCCTAGACTCTGCTGCTCCCTCCACAAGTGGGAGGAGATCAACTATAATTAAACCTAAATAATGTTAACGTAATTTAATTATTCATTGGTATAGTCGGTATAATCAAAATCGATTAAAACTATTTTGAGAAAGTCGTAGAAATGAGCAAAATACATTGTATAAAGTGGCTTCTCTGGCAAGCCGATCCGTTGAATAATTTGTTGTAACATTTTAGGCGTATGTGATAGTAAAAGATGAAATTTTAGTTTCACACAACTTACGGTTTTCGGTAAAAATTACCACGCATACACAGACCATTTTGTAAGGCTGGTCAATTGGACTCAGAGGCCCTTAGAAAGTGCGTATTTCCGATGAAAACTTGAATTCGAAAATTATCACGATCCAAATATTATCAATTTCTATAAAATTAGTATGTAGTTAAGTGAAAATGCTCTATAGATTTGTTCCATTTGTTTTTATAGGCTACCAATCCTCATATCCATAAATAAAGTTTTCGAAATAAAAGACTTGAGTGTAGGCTGAAAATCTCTAAAATCATATAAATGTCCCCAAACTCAATATCTCCCTGGCTAAGAAAAACAGGAAACTCATAGATAGGCATATTCATGACCTATTGTTATCCCAATTCAGGGAAAACTACTAAATTTTAATATTTAAAATTACCATGGTCTATTCTTTCAGTCCTGGTCATCTCATATCCATAGAGAATGGTATAGGCAGCAATAGAACCAATCAATTTTTTTCTTCGGACAGTAATATGAGTTCTTCCCAGAGGATATTACACCTCCACTGATAGTTTTTTTTCCCCTACTTAGATTTCCGGAGCCCTGGACCGGACTCAATCCTAGACAATGACTCAGCTATTCAATAATTACAGACTCAAAGCCCGGCTAGTCTCACGGCTATGGTTCACCTCATTAAGAATTGAAAATCAATTGGAGTCTTTTTTCTTAGTGCTTCATAGTTTGGTATTAAAAATATATTTTTTCAGACTTATTTGACTAATTTAAATCATATGAAGGGAAATAGTATCTGTTAGTAATACCTTCAAACTTTGCCTGCACACTTCAATCCAATAATTATCAAGGATCACCTGTTAAAAAGTATCATATTGGCTAGTATAATAGTCTTTTACGCCAAAGGTCACAGGTTCAAACCCGCAGGTGGTCCTAGGATTTTAATGGGAATAAAAATCCCTTAGTTATGCTGTCCTTGTGATGGACGCACAGTGGAAAAATGACCGATTTAGGTGGACCAAATTCTGAAAATTGTCCATTTTTAATCTTCGGTCCCATCACATTACGGAAAAAAATATTTTCAAAACTCTAATTATTTTTTTTACACGATTACCGATTATATGTAATTCATACGATTACAAGATCTAATACTTTCTTACATTTAACGTTTGAAGTCCCAGAATACGGGGACAATAATACAACAAATCTAATTATCGGTGTGGCGTAAACCTTTTATTTTAAATCATTTAGGAAACTCTTCAAATTATAGATTGTAAAACTTTTAGTTCAGATTGTTGTGTCTAAAAAAAAAATTATGTATAACCAAAAAGCAAAAATTTATTATTTTAGATGTATGTTATATTTAACACCCTAAATAACAAAATTAGTATAATAATAAAACTTCCTGTTTTTATTTTTATATATTACTAAAATAGAGTCTGATAGGTTATAGCGGATGACCAGAATATAAGACATCAGCGGATTAACGTGAGATTTACAGCGAGAGCTTGTTGAAGATAAAAAGAGCTAGTTGAGCAGAAATAATTTACGGTCATGGGATTCCTGAAGAAACCCAAGTAAGGAATGTAGGTTTCTATGGAGCCTTTAATGCTGGGCTCATTTCCGTTTAACGCTAAATCAAGCGCACATTAGATCGACATCCGATACCGTCTAGAGATGGGAAATTCTTTTTGCGGTGCTCAGCAACCTAGTGTGTCTTCTCTCCGATAGCTAAAAGAATGTCAGGAAAGATAGTACGTAGAGCTTGCGATAACAAGCAAATTTCTCTTCCTAATTTCGCACCAAAAAGAAAGTAAAGAATCGGAAAAAAAAATATGAGAATTCTATAATTTTAAGTATAACTGTTTAATTACGTTAATGCTATATACCATACTAAAAAAATATATCATTATACTTCCTTTAAATAAGCAATAAATCAAATATCCCACATGGATTGTAGAGGATTTTTGTTTAAAATAATGCAAAGCAATCCTGGGTCTATCATTTTTAAGATCCTAGTGAACGTGAAATCAGATACATCTAAGAGACAGTAATTTTCTAAAATATCAACAGTATTTATTTATTTAATATCATTACTGCCATACTGTTGCTAATTTTGACGATGCTGTAGTGGGAGTCTTATTTTCTCTTATGCAGGTATAATTAAAATAGGGAAAAATACATGACATGTCGAAAGACAGCCATTTTGCGTCTCCATTGAAGGACGGCGTAACCAAGAATTTTTTAATCCTTTCAAAAAATCCTAGGACTATCTGCCAAATTTCTAAGATCCTCTGCAAGTCTTTTTTTCGCAATTTCGCGGATCCAACAGGACGAAACACTATTTAGTGGGCAATAGAATAAATCTGTCTTTAAACCATTAGTTGAGATATAAAACTAAACGATTCTTTCCTAATAGAGAAGTAAGGTATAATAATAGATACTCTTCAACTATTTTGATATATTGCAATGCAAGGGTGGAGATTTAAGAATAAATAAATCAACGGTTTGTCATTTTGGTTATTTATTTTCAATAATAAACCTTTGTAATTGACCAAAAAAAATAAAATAAAAATAAATACCCCTTCTCAAAATTTGAGTGAATTTCAGTAAATATAAAATAGTTGTTTTAATAATCATTTAACGCTTTATTATTATTTTAGCGATTATCTGTCTGCGTTTATTTGATTTATTATTTCAGAAGTCTACCTCTTATATTCCCTATAAAGCTCGTGACAGCTTTTTGTTTATTTTTTTATGTATTGATATTTACAACTGTATTGGTTATAAGCAATAATACAACAATTAAATGAGATATGAGATAAAATACATGAAGAGAAACGGCCCCTCGATAGCACTCCAGTTCTTAATCTAAACTAGAAGGTCTTGAGGCCATCTTCCTTTCAGACGCCTAAGAGTATTGTCAAGAATAGAAGAGGCGGCTAGGATTGAAACTAGGTTATAGTGAGAGTGGAATTTTTCATGGAAAGATTGATATCCGGCTCGGGCCAAATCTGCTACATGCTGGAACATAAAGGTCTTTATGGATGAGTTGATTCGTGACAAAGTAAGGAACATTAAGGATTTTGGACTGTAAGGATTGAAGACGCGAAGAATTTGATGGTTTAGTAGAGCCCCAAAGCTCAACTCCGTAAGCCCAAAAAGGCCTTATGATGGGTATGTATGTAGATGAGCCTTTTGTAGTTAGGTGAAAGGTTAGAGCGTCTGTCTAGTGAGTGTTGAAGTAACCGAAAACGGCGAGCTGTACGTGCTGAGCCTAAAATTACAATTGTAAATTTCTGTAAATAAAAAAAAAGTTGTTTGTATACATTAATTTAACGTTTCATGATTATTTTTTCTCATTACTTTAGCTGTTATCTCCTCGTCTACGTTGTGGGCATGATTTTTTAATTTAAAGGCCTGCCCCCACTTATTAGCTATAAAAGTTACGACAACCAAACATTTAAATCACCTTTCTAACTATGCATTAATATATTTTGGAAGAGAAGTAATTAACATTTCTCTTGGTTCACTAGCTAGAATGAGGTATCGAATTAGCAATCACTCTTTTCATTTATTGTTCCAATGATGTCTCAATCATTTAATCTTTATGAAAAGATTTAATACAGCAATGAATAGCGAGAATGATTTAGAAGAAACAACAAGAAAGAAAATTTACATTAGAATGATATAAATCAGAAAGAGAATAGAAGACGTGAAAGGAGACGAGGAGCGCGATACAATGGCCCTGGTAAGGACCGTTATGCCGCGGCAAAGTCATAATCTCGCGGTAATGAAGATGCCATCTGCCGCTCATGCAGGGCCCCATTTGCCCCCCTCCTTGCCCCCCTTCCAAGTCCCTTCTCTTTTCATACTTTCCCCTTCTGTTCGGGATTATTGCCCCTTCACTAGAGCACAGTTTATGAACCCGTGGCTAGGGGACTAAACCGCTGCATCAAGACCCACACCGGCTTGCAAACACTTATCTCTAATACTGGAACAGTTGAAATCACGTGTTCCTTATTACTAAAGAATAAACACGGGGGTCTTGGCTCGCGCGAATTACTTCATTAGACAACTGCTGAGAATTCGGAAACTGACACGCCCACGTAAGATATTCAGCTATTCAAAATATCTCGCACAATAATGATGAAAAATAAAGGATGAATATCATAGGATTATAGAACGTCCAAACGAGCCATTTTTTTTTTTCATGAGCTTTCAAACTCATTTGCGCTAAAGTATCATAGAATCAGTTCCCCCGTAAACCCATGAGAGCCTGCCCTACAGTATCCTTTGATAATATTCCGCTTGTACCGTTTGAAGAAGTCCACAACATGAAAAAATTCTAACATGCAACCAGCAAACAAGGCTGAAATGACAAGAAACTTGCAGTTTTCGGATACTTCAACACTTACTTGAAAGAAGCTTTAGACTTTTAGACTTAACTACAAAATATGAGGCCCGTGGCTGAGTGGCTAGCGCGCTAGTCTCCCACGCTAACGGTTTTAGTTCGAATCTCAGTCCCAAAGGGACTTTTTCAAGCGTTTACTCACAGCCTCTCCCCAGGGTATGTGATACCCTTTAGCCAAATGGTGGTCACTCACCCTACCCTAAAAAATACATCGAGAAACGTGAGTAACTCCTGGGAGATTACACCGCGAGGCGAAGGGCCTAAACGGCCTTTCTCGCCGAAAGAAGAAGACTTAACTATAAAAGCCCCATCAACATGATCGACATAAGAATTCGGGACTCTACTAAATCATCGAATTCTTTCCGTATCTAATACTTACAATCCGAAATCCTAAACTCTCCCTTATTCGTCTCGAATGAACTTACCCATAAACACGTTAACGTTCCACATGTTGCTGATTTGGCCCGAAGAAGATACCACTCCTTCCATGACTAACTCCGTTCACCCGTCCACTCTAAACTGCTAGTTTCAATCCTTACTTCCTCTTCCAATCCTAGTAATTCTTTGAAGAGTATGAAAAAAAAAATGGCCCTGCTACCTTCTGGTTTAGATTACCATGTTCTTATCTTATAGCTTATTTACTTCGAATATTATCCAATACAGTAGTAAATTTCAAAAACATTAATAAAAAAAATTCTAGGGCTCTGGTGAATACAATTCTTCCTATTATGACAACAATCGATAATCAATATAAATTGATCGCTGGGAAATTTAGGTGAGCGATGATTCGGGTAGTGGAGTATTGGATTGAAAACAAATCAACTTGTATCAAACGCATTACATCTTGGTAGTATTTTAACAGTTAACAATATAGCTTTATTTTATTATTATTATTTTGTTGTTGTTGTTGTATTTTTAAGTATGAAGAAATTGAGTTTTTTTTCAGTTACTGAATTTTCTTATATTTTGTTATTGTTTTTTATGTATGAAGGAATTGTTTTTTAATTAAGTTACTGTATTTTATCATATTTTGTTTTCGTTTATAACCATAATATTGTATAAATGACCACTTGTCATTGTGCCATTCACTCATTGTAAATAAATGTGTATATATATAACGAGCCATGTTTATTCTGTGACTGTGACGATGAATAAAATAATACGTTAACCATTTTAAGAAATTTTAGAGAAAGTGAAAAAATATCTCATTAGTTTATTATTAAACCGACTCGTTTGATTCGAGAAGAACATTTTTAAAAAATGTATATATTTTAAGGTACAGTATTTACAGTACCTGTAATTCACTTCTAAAATTAACTAATTTATTCATTATCAAATCAACTTTTTAAATAACTTTTTTTCTACAACAATAACTATTTTTCAACAGTTATTATATGATCCCTATTAATGGCATAAATACAGATTGTAATGTACTTTGGTTGTGCTAATTTATTATAGAGCGGTATTGTATAGGTCGCAATAAATCTGATTCAAGGAGAGTTCTGTTACAAGATTACTCTATTATGTTAATCGGGGGCATTATTTATCAAATAAGATTCTAATAAATAAAGCCTTCATACTGACAGTCAGGTATTAATAACCCTTTGCTTAGTTGCTAATTCATATCTACCTACCACCGCCCATCTAACCTATTTCTATTCCTAGGAGAATGCAATTATTCATGAATTTGGTCCTCCAAGTTCTTAGTAACAAAGCTAAACAAGTTAGGGATTGTGCTATCGCTCATGGAAAATACAAATTTCGAAACTTAATCATATCCATAGATCATTTGAAAATCAGACAAAGGGCATACAAAATAAACAATAAAATAATAGACGTAGGGAACTTGAAGTGATGATGCTGACACTAGCAATTTTCGTCCGCTAATATCAGACAACACAAGTAAAAAAGTTTAAAAAAAAAAAATGTCCAAAAGGTAGTAAAAAAATCGGGTGCGCGAAACACACGACTTTCACTTACCTCCATTAAATTTTTAAACAAATTTATTAAAGAATATAAATTGTTAAAGAATTATTTAAATGGGACTTTAATATAAGCTTGTGTTTTATTAAATAATCTATTATATTATTATTTACCACAATCAGTTTGTTTTATCGGCTTTTCATCACTCTCCGTAAACTTTTACAATATTATGTATAAGATAATATTTTTTCTAAAATATTTAGCATTCCAACGGTATATAATACATGTATATTACTGTTATTATGTTCAAAAACAAAAAAAAAAAGCATTAAAAAAATATTTCTTGTAGGTTTCTCGTTTAGTTGAATATTGAATTCGTTCAACTTATATATTTACCTGTTTTTTAGCAATGATAATCAGCCGACATGGTAATTTTTTTCGAATCTAAAAAATTAAAGGTACTTTAGAAGAAGAAATATTGAAATATCGGAACCATTCTCTCATATGTATAAACATGATGATAAAATTATACGTTTCTAATTAATACAGTTCTATTATAAATAAATTAGCGATTCCTGGGTGCTAGACAAGAACCAGGTCTTTTTAAAATATTCATATGAACTTTTTTGTTTTTTTTATATTCTGAAGCCCTGAAATGTTTCATCGTTTCGCACTGTTTTATTGAAAATCAATTAAATGATACCTGCTATAAGATTCAAAACTTACGGATTAAGTAGCCACATTACAGGCATGGATCATTCAATGAATCAAGGCTTACCTGAAACATAAAAAAAAAAAAAAAAATTATTTGTTTTAAATTAATAACTATACATTAATAAAATTAAATAATATAATAAATAAGATTATGCTACGCAGACGATACTTCAATTTTAACAGCAAACTTCTATCCCATATAAGCCTTCCTGACTGTAAAAATCACTTTATATTCTTACGAAATAGTTACTCTCTTTGGAAAATTCGAAGTAAAAACATGTAACGTTCACACTTTTACGAAACATTTGCCTGACGAATTCCTTAGAGTAATTAACCTTTAAATAAACATTAGCTGACACTAACACGTGACCGAAGGATGACTTGGGACTTACATGTCAAGATGAAAAGAAATATTCTCAACCGACGATTGGAAGTTATAGATTTATTTCAATGATCAATTAATCGCCAAACTTAAAATTAGACAGAAACTGAAAACATACCTATCCATAAGGACATACGTCTTACAGATTATAAGTTTAGCTAAAGGGGCTCGTATAAGAAAATTCCAATCATTTTAATTAACAATTTCAAGATTCATAACTACAGCTTATTCGTAAGTATAAAACAAGACCATAATTACTGTAACCGACACTCATGAACTCTCTAAAACTCACGGAAACGGCAATAGGATTATAAACGACAAGACAATAACTGTAATGCCTGTTAAAAGAAACCTGAAAAGAAGCTGGGTGAGAGACCTCCTTTGCTAGATTTAAGCCTAGGAAGGAATACTACTTTCCTTCCTTATGCTTATGATATCTGCTCCTTTTCTAAGTTTTGCGCATATTTTACCCGGCATTTCGTAATAAACGTTTTAAAAAGTAAAATGATCGTATGTAATGCTCTTAATAAGTAATAGCCATAAGTTTGTATTTAATATGGCTAATGATATAATACTTGATATGGCGCAACCCAGTGATTTGCATGTTGATGGTTTTTAGATATAATAGGTATTTCACTTCAGGCAAATATAGGCGTAGAAATAACTTGAGAGCTAGCGATAAAATTCCTAAATTCGATGGAACTTCCGAGAAAACGTCTTTTCTGCCTCTTTCTCTATTTCTGAATGAACAGGACCGAAAATTTTCGAAGAAACTTAATTTTGACATGTCATAATAAACTCTTCCAAGCCTCTTCATGTGAACGGGTCTTTCCTCTACATTCACGCCATTCTCTTTCATTCTGATCTTCTGCATCTGAAAGGATATTACGGACAAACTGTGATCAGGCGAGCTCTCATGTTCCATATACTCTAAGAAGCACATCAGAATATCGCCTTAGTGAACGTGATTTTACGTATATGAAAACAATAGCACCATGAGGTATATTTTTCAAATCTCAGTCTATTGATCTATCATTTTTCATTAAGCAAATGATTAAAGTTAGGGGTTACCGAAAAGAGAGGAGATAATAACCACTATCTCCTCTTTCTAGCTAGTCCGGTTTCCAAATATATTGATTTATACTATGAATATTAATGAAGATAATTTCCATATTTAGGTTACTGAATTTTTTTTTTTTTAATTGAAAATATTTTTAATCTTTAACTAAAATCGTCTGTATATAATAAACTTCATAATTGAAGTTGATACTAAACTTTAATAAGGAAACTGAAATATAAAAAAACAAAACAATTTTTTCTCCCAGAATCGGAATGATAGTAGGACCAAAGTAACTGAATTGGAAGAAAGTTATGCGGTATGGTATAACTCACGCGCCGACTTAAATCAAAACTTCCTTATAATTTCATACAACTGAAAATTTCACATAATATGCCCAATTTCATTTTATTTCAGTAGTGTTTAAAAGATCTCTCTTGACTTCTGCTTTTTTTAAATTGGTCTTTTGTGTTTTTCAATATAACCTTTAATTTTCACATAAATTCAATTTCTTTGTTTATAACTTATTTTAAAAGAAAATAACTTGTGATCTTAAGCCATTATTATTATTTTCCACATTGCGATTAATAACAAAAAGAAGTTACTCTATTTTTTAAAAGAAATAAATATAATTTCTGTTACAAACACTCAGGAGAATTGTGCGACAAAACATCAACTGCTAATAATAGGTATTTCTTTAAATTTTGAATTTAAATTAAGTCTTTTTCGTGCCTATTATTTTCTTCTTATTAATTCTTCTTTTCACGTCCGCTGTATGTTCAGACTTTGAGCATACAGCTCTACTACGTAATAATTATTCTAAATGTAAAGAATTTTTTAAGAATACTGTATCAGAGGGTCTCGATCTTCTTTTCAGTCACCAGAGATTAAGAGTGGGGATGTAGTTTGTCAGGAAGGTTACTTGGTTTGGGAAAAAACAGGAACCTAAGAAAAATTAATAAGGTAGATTTTGGGCTGAATAAATTCTTCCATAAAGACTCAAATTTTTTATTACATCAAGATGACGTTTCGGAATCTTCTCCAATCTTCAGAAGTCTTTACCTTCCATCATAAAATTTAGCAGTAATATATTAAGTTGTTCAATCAAATTTTTATTACACTGCTTCATATGGTAGCCGCCATTACCCATATATAAATTCATTATATCAATATATTAAAAAAAAACGGATGATCTCGTATAATGATGTAGGTAGATTTGGGGCTGAATAATTATTACCTTAATAATTATACGAGATCTTCCTTTTTTTAGAATATATTGATATAAAGAAAAATTAAGTTTATTGCGGATGAGTTTATTCGGGAGGAAGCAGGAGCGTTGAGAATTTTACGAACGGTTTTGGATTGTAAAGATTAGATACGGGAGGAATTTGATGATTTAGAAAAGTGCCCGATTCTCATTTTCGTAAGAAAAGATTGGTCTTATGACAACCATGCGTACTTTTGTTGTTGAGAGTAAGTTTTGACCGTTTGTCTTGTATGTGTTGAGGTAACCGTAAAAAACAAAAAAAAACAACATATTGTTTCGAATTTCGAAAAAAAATATACCTTGACCATGCCGGCCTGTTTAAAATTTAGGGGACCCTCAGCGGTAAGCAAGATAACCAAGCGTTGCTGGTTCTGGCTGGGTGTGCCATCTTCCTTTGCTCTTTGCTCTATCCTATCGTCTACAACCATGGAGTAGAAGAAATCCAGAAAGATTCCCTGACCAAAAGGGAGGAAGAAAAGAGAACAGGAGCATCATGGACACCTCAACTAGATACAGCAATATCATCTTTACCATCTCTGTTTCACTATTCATCCACTTGACTCAATGTGCCTTTACCTAAAGGTCAATAGTAAAATGAATTACTAACATAATAACCCAAGTATCAATACCTGGCCACCAAGTGTAAATATACAGTATTTTCTCTTAGTATAGCTTTGTTATCAACAGTAGTTACTTTTTCATTTCCAGCTTGGTTTAATTAGTTTTCTCAATTTCCATACAGTCTATTCTTTCAAAAGGCAGTTATCATCATTACGTTACGTTGGAGGTGATTATCCCAAACATATATTATAATATTATATTATATCATTAGTATAATATTCATTTATAATATCATGTGCATTCATTGAAACAAGGTTACACTAAATATTGAAAGTAGTATTAGATCAATATCAATTCAATAGACATTAGTTAACGGTTTTAGAACCCCTAATCAGTAGATGAAGCTGATGAGCGCACTATTAAGTATAGAGGGGAACAAATGAGAAAGAAAGACGACTTTCTATTCCAAGCTAAGGGAATGCTAAGGAGAGGACGAGATGAGACTTGTTGCTAGCCGCTACCTGCTTCACCGTCGTTTTACGCCCAATTAGCTCATGTCCTGCGGTTGAGCTTCATCAATTCTGTCACCGTTCTCTAAGGTTTACCTCAAGGACCCATGTTACAACCCTATCTTGTTATATAATCCGTGGAATCAGCTTAAAGTGATCATTAGGAATTGCGAGTGTAGAGTGGAAGCAAACTTTTTTTGTAAAACTTAATAGAAATATTGCATATACATGTGATATGAGAGAATTATTGAATTCAGATAGTTTAAAATTGTTTATCTATTTGACATGTCGGTGTAATTGTTAACTTAATAAAAAAAAATGAGATCAGCTGATGCGCTCGATGATAACAGTCATACGTTACTTCGTCTCTCAGATTTTTGCTTTTTTCAGTAGGAATTCGCTTGAGTTCAGTCTGGAAAACATCACTAGACCTCAGGAATACTACAGCAGTGAATATTGGAGAAATTTCGGTAAGCAAAGTTATAATTTACTTTGTACAATCACGAAAAAGTGAAAGGAGGGTCACTGATCAGCTGATTGCCGCTAGCTCGGCAAGCTCGGGCTTGCTTTTATTTTCCTTATCTTTCTTTTATTTATTTTTTTCCCTTCTTATTCTTATTCCATTATATATTTATTCCTATTTATTTTTTTTAATCAATGCGATATTTTCATCAAGTGATGTCCTCGAAAGTTACAAGTAAAAGATCTAGATCTGCAGGTTCAAACTCGTCTCCCACAAAACAGAGACCTCGCCGTGATAATAATAAAAAAATGATTCCACCAGCGACTGCTTCAGCTACCTCTTTAGGATCTGAACCACAGCCTAGCACATCATCACAAGGATTATCTGAAGAATCGCCGTTTTTTACACCGAACCCATTTCAGATCCTTCAAATTGAAAAAGAAACAATGGAATCTTCTCCTATACCAAAAGAACCATCACCTCCACCAATATTTGTTAAAAATATTAAAAACTTTCAACTACTGTGTGCGCATCTAAATAAATTAACGGATCCTAACAGTTATTATTGTATAAGTAGAACCAGTGATACTAAAATATCCCCGACTACCGCCGAAACCTACAGAAAAATAGTAAAATATCTGACGGAGACCAAAGCTGATTTTCATACATATCAGTTACGCCAGGAGAGAGCTTTAAGGGTTGTAATTAGAAACCTACACCCTTCGACACCAGCAGCAGCTATCCAAGAAGAACTGACGGAGATAGGCTATAAAGTGCGGCAAGTCACCAACGTCCTAAAAGATAAAATTCCACTGCCTCTATTCTTTGTGGACTTGGAACCATCAGCAGGAGTCGAAAAAATTTATGACCTCAATAGATTATACTATACTAGTGTAAGAGTTGAAAAACCTTACACTAAGAAAGAAATTGTGCAGTGCCACAATTGTCAGGCATATGGTCATACTAGAAGTTATTGTCACCACATACCACGCTGTGTGAAATGCGGTGAACAACATAAGTCAGAAGAATGTACAAGACCAAGATCAACACCCGCTGTTTGTGCTCTGTGCCTCAAGGACCACCCGGCTAGCTACAAGGGATGTCAAATCTACAAGAACCTCAAAAGCAGATACCAAAAACCTCAGAATCTGGATGAAACAGCTGAACCGATCAGAAGCAGAAGACAACCTTCAAAAACAATTGATTCCAATGTTACATTTGCCCATCTACTTGGAGGTGGGAACCAGAACAAAGAGGCCGAGGCCCTGCCGGAACAACGCACACTTCAAAATCCTCAAACCGTTCCACAACCAGCTATTCCTCAAAATTTACCCAACCCTCAAAAACCTCATCCGCATCAAATTTCTCATATTCCTCCTCCATCAAATGTCTCAGACCTTACAAGTTTGATGACATCCTTCATCACTGAAATCAAATCCCTCGTTATGCCGCTAATATCACTACTTACTGATCTTGTATCAAACTTAATCCCTTCCTTAAAAAATCCTTAAATGACTTCACCTAACTCCTTATCCATTCTCCTATGGAATGCGAATGGTGTTAGAAATCATACTGACGAACTTACAGCTTTATTGCAAGACAAAAACGTTGACGTAGCACTTATTACTGAAACTAGACTAACCACTAAACAGTTCTTCAAAATACCTCAATACGTAACATACCGTACGGACCACCCAGACGGCAAAGCCCATGCCGGTACTGCTGTCATTGTGCACCAGTCCCTCTCTCATCACATACTCCCACTTCCTACCTATGATTTCCTACAAACCACTGCCATAGTAATCAAAAGTTTTTCCTTTCCGGTAACCCTTACATCAGCATATTGCCCTCCCAAACACTCCATTTCCAACACCGAATTTGTATCCTTTCTAAATTCCTTAGGAAATCATTTCATTCTGGGTGCAGACTTAAATGCCAAGCATCAACAGTGGGGTTCGAGAACCACGAATTCTCGTGGGCGAAATTTGCTGTCTGCACTCAACTCCCGTCATTTCAATCTCCTACCTCCTGATTCCCCTACCTACTGGCCAACCGATCCCAACCGTAATCCTGACATCCTTGACTTCTTCATTCACAGCGGATTAGGCTCCCTCAACTTATCTGTAACTCGACTTGATGAACTATCCTCAGACCATAGTCCACTGATCCTAAAAGTATCTCTCACTCCAATTCCAAAACCTATCCCACCGTCATTTATCCGAGGCCCTGTCAACTGGAACCTATTTCGCCAAATCCTGACCGATAATATTAACCTCAGAGCGACCCTCAAAACCCCAGAAGACCTTGACGATTCCGTCTACTCCTTCACCACCGCCATTCAGCAAGCTGTCTGGACTGCCTCCTCTCCTAAGCACTCCAATATAACTCCTCACCAAAACCATTTGCCTCAACACCTTACAGACCTAATCCATGCAAAACGCCGTGCCAGATCATTATGGCAGCGCACCCGACACCCAACAGATCGCCGCTCCTATAACTTCTATTGTAGACAATTGAAGCAGGAGTTGGCGACCTTCCGTTCCCAGTCCTTTAATTCCTACCTCTCCTCTCTGTCAGCTAGTGACAATTCCCTGTGGAATGTCACGAAAAAGATTTTAAAATCCCATCAAGTTTCCCATCCTCTCCGGCGTGGTGATGACTCCTGGGCTGCGTCTGATGAAGACAAAGCCGAGGAATTCGCCACACACCTCTCCAAAGTATTCACTCCTCATCCGGAATCCCAAAGCAATCATACCGCAGCAGTACAAGACTTCCTTTTGTCACCAATACCTCTTTCCCTACCTCCTAAAGCTATTAATCCCTCTGAGGTTAAATATCTTCTCCAGAAACTGACCCTCCGTAAATCTCCTGGACATGATCTCCTTACCCCCCAGATCCTCCGTCAACTTCCGCAGAAAGCTATTATATTCCTAACCTATATCTACAACTGCATCCTACGCACCACCTATTTTCCTCTCTTGTGGAAACATTCCACAATCATTCTCTTCCTAAAACCAGGTAAACCTTCCAGCAACACTTCATCTTACAGACCTATTAGTCTACTCCCCATCCTCTCAAAAGTCTTTGAAAAACTCCTTCTAAAACGAATCCTGCCTATATTAGAATCACAAAATCTTCCTTCCCATCAGTTTGGTTTCCGTGCTCATCATTCCACTGTTCAACAAGGACTCCGAGTTGTAGACCATATTTCCTCAGCCCTTGAATGCAAAGAGTATTGTTCTGGTGCGTTTCTGGACATAGCGCAAGCTTTTGATCGGGTATGGCACACCGGATTATTCTTCAAGCTTAAAACGCATTTACCCCAGTCTCTATACCTCATTCTACGATCCTATCTCTCAAACCGCTCCTTCCGAGTTCGCTGTGGTGTAGAATTTTCTAACTTTTATCCCATTGAGGCCGGTGTTCCTCAAGGCAGCGTCTTGGGACCCGTCCTCTACATCCTTTACACTGCTGATATTCCTAATCATCCTGACACCTTTCTGGCAACATTTGCAGATGACACCGCCATCCTATCATCCGATTCCGATCCTGAAACAGCATCCTTAATCCTGCAAAGACACCTTTGTCTTATCGAGGACTGGTGTAATGCTTGGCGTATTAAGGTTAATGAAAGCAAATGCACCCACGTCACCTTCACCCTTCGACGCAAATCCTGTCCAATGGTTCATTTCAATTCCATACCGCTTCCTTCCTCAGACACAGTCCGGTATCTTGGCTTACTACTAGACAAAAGATTGACGTGGAACCCACATACAAGACTTAAACGAAAAGAACTCAACAGACGATTCGGACAGTTATACAGACTACTAAACAGAAAATCTAAGCTTACAGTTGACAACAAATTATTACTTTACAAGACAATACTGAAACCAATCTGGACCTACGGACTTGAACTGTGGGGGACAGCTAAACGTTCTAACATCAAACGCATTCAATCCTTTCAATCCAAAGTCCTGCGAATAATAGTAAATGCTCCTTATTATGTATCCAACTATACCTTGCACCACGACCTTAATGTTCCATTTATTTCAGACCTGATTCCATCTAAATTTTCCAAATTCCACCAGAACCTCATTCATCATCCTAATCCTCTAGCACAATCCCTATCCAGCTCCACTCATCCATACAACCCTCCTAGAAGGTTGAAACGGCAGTGGCCCCGAGACATATTGTAAACATCTATTCTGGAGTTCTGACACTGGTCAGATTCTCCTCTCATGTGCGGTGTGATTGTGGCTGTGGCGCCCTCACTTAGCTTCCGCTGGCTCTCACCAGTGATGCGGCTGAGAGGGAGGCGCTGGAATCCTTTGGGCTCTGCTTGTCCTTCCACAAGTGGGGGGACAAGCCCCGTCCGGGGTTTCCCGAGCTGATTGTAAATATTGTACATAGGTATGAATGAGACATGTTTTGTTTATTTATTTGTTAACTTCATTTATTTGTATTTATTTTGTCTATAAATTTTGTTATTGTATACGTTTATTTATTTTGATTTTATTTTATGTAATTTGACTTTCCTTTTGTTTATATTGTAAATATTGTATGAATGAGGTCCTGTAGCACTATTATTATTGTCTATTATGACAAATTGTAATATATACGAATAAAAAAAAAAAATAAAAAAAAAAAAAATAATTTAAATACATCGAAAGCTATGCCAAAAGAACGCTTTCTGATTTTTCAGAGTTTTTCTTCCCTATATTAAATAAGTTAAACATTGTTTTTGATCATTTAGAAAGGATTATCAACAATAAGAAAAAACATTAGACAAGACATAGTTTTAATGCTACAAACAAGAGTATCCAACAACTTTAGAAAATATGTCATTATTATTTTTTTTTAAATTTGCCTACTCAGATTGTTCAAGTCCAAGCTTTCGAGACCAAACTTTACAGAATCCTCACACCGAAGTTTCCGCGAACTCAGGAACTCCTAACAGATGGTTTCGTGCATACCAACATTTGAGTCACCGCGACGTTATCAACTCAATTTTACTGCTATGGTGCAAGCTCCGCAACTCCGCGCTGTGTATTCTGATTCCTCCAGTGGCCTCATCTCTCTTTGGACCAAATATTCTAATACACATAGGCAATACTCTTAAATTCTTCTTTCAGTGTATTATTGTTAAACAAGTATTGCTCCCATTTTCTTCACAGAAACCTCAGAGGGTCATTTGAGATCGTAGATGAAGCAAGGATTGACATTAGTTTGTAAGAAATGGAATAGAGTTTGACTCGGGTTAGATCAGTAAGATAAGGAACATTAAGGTCATTGTTGGAGGATAGAATATAGGGTAGCCGGTGGCTGAGTGGCTACCGCGCTAGTCTCCCACGCCAGAGTTGTGAGATCGAGTCCCAGTCCCAGCGGGACTTTTATAAGAATATAATTAAATGAGGACTCACTCACAGCCTCTCTCCCGGGTATTGAGTCTCGTCAGCCTACTGGAGGCAACTCTCAAAAATAGGCGTTAGGAGTGATGACCCAAACCTAAATATTTCATCGAAAAACGTGAGTATATTCCCCAGGAGTCTATATCACGCGTCCAAGAGCCTACACGGCCTGTTGTGCCAGAGAAAAAAAAGGTCATTGAGGCTTAGTTCAATAGTGAAAAAATAAGGGTTATTGAGGATGCTAAAGGTTTATTTCTAAGGAATTTCAGATTATAAGGATTAAATAAGAGAAGAGCTCGATATTCTAGAAGAGCCATTTTTTTCGTAAGTGCAGATTGACTTTATTTTAGTCATTTGTAGTAAAGTGAAATTTTTGTAGCTGTGTTTGAAGGTATAAATAATAATTATTTTTAAAATTGCATACGTATGTGCTATATTATTCATTACAGCGGTTCGAGGTTAGATTATAAAGGATATACGTCTTATTAGGAGAATTGTATGATAAAATCACATATATATTGAATTAATTGTCTCCTTGTCTTCATTCATTTATAATTCTATTTCTATTCAGTCATCCATTACTTTTTATTTGACTTGTAGAGAAGGCTTTTTATGTCAACGGTAATGGATTTTATCATAAAAGTTATTATTAGAATCCATTGTTTAGGAGAGCCCGTGGCTGAGTGGCTAGCGAGCTAGTCTCTCATGCTACAATTGTGAGTTCGAACCCCAGTCCCGGCGGGGCTTATATAAGGATGTAATTTAATGGGGATTCACTCACAGCCTCTCCCCGGATATGTGAGACCCATCTGCCAAATGGTGGCCACTCAAAATTAGGCGTAGGGAGTGATGACTCTACCCTAAAAATTGCATCGAGAAACGCGAGTGTACCTCCCAGGAGATTACACCGCGAGGCTCTGTGCCTGCACGGCCTGTCGCGCCACTGAAGAAAATCTAATTATTTCTAATAGGACTTATTCCCAGAATAAAGAATCAAAAACAAAAAAAAACTTTAAAATTTAATCCTAGCAGATTATGAACGCCTTTATATTACCTAACGAATCACTATAATGTAAACAACCAAAAAGAACCAATAGGTCTATTAAAAATCTTATAAAAGGGCACACTTGTAAAACTTTTACACAGAACGACATTTTTAATTAAGAAAATCCTACTGAATTTAACAAAGGTACGTTTTTTTTTTTCCTAGTTGCAAGATCCAATATCAGAGAACAATGGTTTCCAGGAGATTAGTAAGGGCATCAGGTTCTTGTAGTAGGAAGGCTTAGGCGTTGTCAGGAGCTGTCCGAGATTGGACCGGAATCCTCTTAACTCTGTGACAAAGGACAACAGGTATCTTCCTTCGGCAGCCTGGATCCTACATCCAACGCAGGACAATCTCACCAGAACCTTGTTTGGGATGAGTGTGTACAAGGGGAATGTTATGACTCGATCAAGTCTAGGCGGCTAATTAAGTCAGGACAAACAGGATAGCGTGGAAGCTGCAAAGGACTTAAACTGGATCAAGGTTTACTCACATTAAGTATACAAACGTGAGTGGGATTCCGGCATAAACTGAATGGCCTTGTTAGGCATAATGTCTCCAAACGAGATAACAGCAATATGTTGGGATCCTCGAGGTGCTCTCTGCATATTAATTCATCATACACGCTTACGACTCCGAGGTTTCACTGATCTTTCCATTTATTTCATATGTTAGGAGTAAATTTCATAGAATGTACGAAACTAATCAGTCCTATTAGCAACCAAAAAAAAAAAAAAAGTGTTCAAGATGAGGTACGTTATGAAAGCTATTTTTAATTTTTTTTTTTTTTTTACAAGGATGTGGACAAATTTTTTGTATTAATCCTAAACTAAATTCAGGATAAAATAAAGTAGTAGAAAATGTAACGAAACACCAAAAAAAATATGGATTTACCCCTGCGAAAAACATTGAACTAAAGATTATATGGTATGGATTTTTAAATTATGTTTATAATAATTAAGTGCTTTTCTCATCATAATTATACTTTTTTCTTTTGGTGTGATGATTTTAAGATATATTTTGGGCAAATCCCAAAAGAAAATAAATTTCTTTCAAAATTTACAACGTTCGGACTCTAGAGCTTAAAAGATAATAGAGCCATTTTTTTTTTAGTAGATGAAAAACAGAATTAAACTCTTAGCTTATCACTCTAGCTCTTCATAAAAAATAGTGTACTTTTGGCAATAGGAAGTGCGGTTTAAGATATGATTTATGAGCTTTCCCCTTAATCCTCAATAATTAAACAATTTAATACATAAATGCTTCACCTCTGATATCAAGCCAAGTAGTGGTAAGACACAATTCAGCTATTATCTCTTACGTTCAAAAACATCACAGAAGAGATAGTATTTATTATTTAATAACAGTAATATAATTATATTTTTAATTTATTATATACGTATTTTAATTACTCTAAATATATTATAACAGCACTTGTTTATTATAAGATATATTTTTGTCCTATTCCAAAAGAAAATAATTATTTTTTTTAAATTTACAACGTTTCGACCTCTACTTCATTTCCAAGTGCCTAGGAAAATATTTTGATGATATTAATATAGGAGTACATGTTTTATTTTTTTCTCAATTTTACGCATCTTGTTTGATTAAGAGTATTTTCTTTTCTTTTCTAAGAGGCTTACCTATCATGCATAAATATTCCAGGTAAAATGTTTCAACCGCTTTAGCAGTGTCGTCGGCTTACCCTCCCTATGTCAAAATAAAATTTAAAGCATTTTTCAAGAGTCATAGTTCCGGTTATCCATTAATTTTAATAGAAATTTAATAATTTTTTTAATAAAATTATTTTCTTTTGGAATCGGCCAAAAATATATCTTATAATAAATTAATGCTGTTATAATATATATTAAGAATAATTAAATACATAAAATAAATTAAAATTTACTTATATTACTAATATATTAACAATCAACACTGCCGCTTCTTCTATTTGCAATTAAAAGGAATGTGTTTGAACGTAGGAAACACTAGCTGAATTGTCCCTTCCAAATCTTGACTCGGTAGACACCTTGATGGAGTTAAAGTATCGATATATTGAGTTGTATTAATAATGCTCTTAGTATATCATCTAACTTTTAAAAGGATTTAGGAGAAGGCTTATAAACCATATCTTAAACCGTGTTCTCTATTGTTAAAAGTGCACTATTTTTTTTATCAACAACCAGATTAATAACTTATGATTTTAATTATATTATTTCTCTATTGAAAACCCGCATAAATATATGAGAAATCATGATTGAAATCGGTGAATGCGGGTCATTCTTTAGTAGCGAAACTGTTTAGATCTCAGTTTTTTTAAGATACATAAAGGTTAGAATTTTCTCGATTATATATTTATTTATACTATTATGCTCCAGACGGTTCTATGCAGGCTTACTTTGAAGACCGAACACCACCTCAAGGTTTTTAAGAATACGGCTCTACGTAAAATATTTTATCGAAAGAGAGGTGAGTCCGAAGAATATAGAATTTTACACAACGCAGAATTAAAGAGCTTGTATCCCTCCATTTGTTAGGCTTAGTGAATTCCTAAAAAGTTAATATACACTTAACTTATTGATTTAAGGGTTATTTAAAGTCTGATCTCAGGGATTCGGGTTTGGACCGTAATCATGGATTGAATTGTGAAGTAAAAGATTAATTGTAACGACATGGATACTTCGGCTTCCCTAAGTTTATTATTATTATCACAATCAATACATGCTACAAAAACTATTAAAAAAATATATACAAAACAAGAATGAGAATACTCAGGGCAGGAAACACTCACATACGAAAAATAGAAATATTTTAGGGAAAAAGTTGACTTGAATGTTGTTGATAGTTTTTATACCGGAGCGTGCGAAAAAACATCTGCTGTGTTGACTCGTGCTGTGGATAAACAGTCGAGGTTCAGACATAACACGTTTTTTATTACCTTACCAAGGACATCTCTGTTTCTTCGGTAATGAATATCCAATATTTATTTTTGATATTGATTAACTGCTACAAATATTCTTTTATTTTAGTTTTTGCATACATTTAAACATATCTGTTGTAATTGTTAGGATTATCAGCAATTGATCCATAAACATAACATTACAAGGATTTGCTTTTTCATTATCGATTGCCGTAGAAAATATCAAGTAAATACAACAGAAACCAACAATGTTAGTGCCATATATTGGGTTGATGCAAAATTAATGCAGGTTTTTAGTAGGTATTGTAAATACGCCATATCTTTACTTTAACCATATATATTTAATCAAAATAATTTCCATCTGAATCAATGCACTTTTGCCAACGTTCAACAAGCTTTCTTATTCCACAGAAAAAAAATCCGAATCCCTGGACTCAATGAAATCACGAAAAGAATTTTCAATGTCGTCCTGGTTTTGAAAATTTTTCTCCCTCAAAAAGTTGTCCAGATGCCTGAAAAAGTGGAAGTCTGTAGGAGAGAGGTCAGGTGAATAAGGCGGATGTTGGAGAACTTCGTAGCCCAACTCGTGCAGTCGTCGAAGCGTTGGTTGTGCAACGTGTGGTCTGGCGTTATCGTGGAGCAGGATCGGCCCCTTCCGATTCATCAATGCTGGGCAAAGACGTTGCAATTTTTGAGTTCCGAGTTCCGCCGCCATTTCTCGTGTGGTTTTGGTTGGGTCTTCTTCCACTTTTGACCTCAGCTGGTCGTTGTCCAGAGCAATATGACGGCCCCGACCTTCCTTGTCTTCGAGGTCGAAATCTCCTCTGCGAAACTTCTGGAACCAACGCTGCACCGTGCACTCATTAATAGCCCCTGACCCCACACTTCATTAATATTACGAGCCGTTTGCGCAGCGCTGCGCCCTAATTTAAATTCGTAAAAATAAATTTGACGAAAATCGCACTTTGACATTTTCGATTCAAGACCTTTGAACACACTGAACAAAACGATTTTACTAAACAAATTCATGGTGAAAGAGAGGGTATTAGATAAGGTTTGTTTTGGTATAATAATGATCAATGTTAGGATTAGCTTTGTTTACACAATTGGAATTAAGATATTGCAATAGAGGAAACCTGCATTAATTTTGCATCAACCCAATATTAAAAAGATAATACATGAAGTCGATTAGATACCTTAAAGTTTTGCAACTCTGGGTTCGAATCCCGGCTGTGGTAGAATCATTTATTCTTGTATTTCGACCGAGAAACAACCTTAGGGTATAGAGACCCACCTAGGGTCGACCCAGATTTAATAAAGTGGGTACCCGAATTATAGGGGAAGAAACTTGGCGATCCCGATCTAATCACCTCATTTCACGGCCGTTGACCTGGAAACAGTACAAATCTCTATGTACTAAGCCCTAGACTCTTCATGGGTTGTAGTGGTAAAGGTATATATATATATATATATATATATATATATATATATATATATATATATATATATAATATTATTGTATATGATTAAACTCTTTTCACGTTTGATCCTTTAACAAATTTTCATGAAAAAAAGATAATTGATTTTCATCTGAACGAGAGTATAAACCTACTATTTAATTTCTCTGTTGAAAAATGATACGTATCCTACTCTCATTAAAAAAGTTTTAGCAACATCATAAATCACATAACGAATTTTAAACTTTATTAGGAAACAAAATGGATATCAAATAATCCTTTTCCCTGCTTCTGCCTCAATTTCATCTAAGAAGTTGTTCATGCCATAATTATTTACACTTTGTTATTTTACATCCAGCATTTTCCTGGGATAGAGTTTGTATTTATGAATACTTCACCAGCAATACCGTGAGGACATTACCATTTCTATTTAAAATAAACATGTGAAAGTATAATGAGAGAAATGGGTGTTGTAATAAAAGTTTGATGAGAGGATGAAAGACGCTCGTTACTGGAAGAGAACTCAATCTGGCCCGAAGACATAGTAATGTGAGGTCCGTAGCACGGCTCCTTCTGATTTTCCCAGGGAAAATGTCATCGGAAAAGTCTCTTCGACCAAACAGATAACGAAGTTTCCTCCAGGGGCTGAAAGGCTGAAATTGAAAACAGCTTCCTGTGGCTGCGGGTGGTTTTTATTTTCGTTTTTTTCCCAACCGAGATATTACAAAGCAGCAACGGATTCACTCTTCTTTTTTTTTTATTCTAAAACTAAAATGGATTTTAAAAACATAACATTTAAGGTATTCATTTGACCTTAGTGGGGATATTATGTTATAAATCTTGTTAATGCTATTTAATAATTATACAGTTAAGAAATTACTACCTACCTTACCTTTGAAGGCTACACTGGGTTTCTCGAGCCAGGGGGAAGGCGGCGGATAAACGCTGAGATAAAAGCCCCTCCAGAGCCGAGACTCGAACTCGTAATTGTTTTTGTTTCAAATTTTGGTTCTTAGTGGTTGCTAAGCAACGCGCGCTAACTCTCTTTTTATTCTCACAATTACAACAGCTATTTTTATTTGAACATATGTTGTATTTAATATATATAACAGTTCCCTCTCCCCTCCCCCTCGTGAAAAAAAAGAAAAACAAAACAAAAATTAACACTTTTTTCCAATCATTGTTGCCCATAAGTATATTCTTTTTTAGGATGAGCTCCGTCGTTTTCGGATTATTTCATACCTAAATAACGGTAAAAAAAAAGATATTATCATGACGATCTAAACTCTATTATTATAAAAAAGAGACAACCGATATCATGAACACAAAACATAAACGTATTTGTATCGAGTGTATATTGTAAATGAATAAATATTATTTTTATACTTATATGGAGGTTGGATTTTTTTTTAAATTATATTTTTCCACTCAATCCTTAAAAATCCATCGAACTTGCAAAACACTGATTTATTCTCAACTTAATGAGTA
This sequence comes from Piezodorus guildinii, assembly GCA_023052935.1. Classification (NCBI taxonomy): domain Eukaryota; kingdom Metazoa; phylum Arthropoda; class Insecta; order Hemiptera; family Pentatomidae; genus Piezodorus; species Piezodorus guildinii. The sequence continues at coordinate 35,647,165 of CM041293.1, read as the reverse complement.
AATTACTTTTTAACAGCCGAATACTGGTATTTACTCGCAAAAAAGTAATTCAGTTCAGAAAAAAATTTTAAGGGGTTTATTTTTACATGATATGAATAAAAATAACATTGTTACACGAATCTGTTTATTTAAACTCATACTGTGTATAACGGTGCTGTGTGGCTACATGAAAAGTGTAAATGGAAAAGACATAAAAATCTTTGTATTTAAATCTATATTTAGTTTTTTCTAGGAAGTAGTGATGTCCATTATGTGATGCATTTATAAGTGAAGCACTGTTTCAAAGATCCTAAGCTAAATAGATGAATAATCTTTACGGTTGAAAATTCATAAGGCAGGCGTTATGTAGTTTTCCTGAAATGCATCTTTTTATAATGAATCGCTGTCAGTTTCTAGTTCCAGGATGTGACATGTTTTTGGAATGAAGGACGATGGGATTTCAAAGAATCTCTGCAGAAAAAACTGAACCAACCAGGCAGGCTATGACTTCGAAAAGCCTATGGATGATCAATTTATCTTAGGAGTAAGGATCTTGGAGAAAAAAAAAACAGATGTTTTTTTTTTTTTTTTTTTTTTTAACAAAACAGGAAAGCATCAAGATGACACGTTTGATGCTATAGAAGTCACTGACTCACCAATGGTCATAGTGATAGAAAGATGAAAAAAGTTAATTCACGGCTGGTACAAATATGCCATCGAAGGAAAAATCCAACCATTAATTATAATGGCATTGAATTAACGTTAGGTTTTCTTTTTGTTCCGTCTTATGGTGTTAATAGTGCTAAATTTGAGGTACAGAGAAAAACTATTTATTTTACAAACAGGGGTTTTAAAAACTAGACAAAAAAAAAAAATAATATGGAAATTGCTTAATACACACTTTTAAATAGAATTTAATCCCTTCACTATCACATATTATAATGAAATTCCATTATAATCTTTGACGTTCATAATAATAAAATAAAAAAAGAAAATGTACTAAAATAAATTATCTCTATTGATATAAATATGGAAGGTATTTAGTAAATAATATACTAGGCTTAGAGAACCCGAAGGTTCTTTGCCGATATCAGCAAACACTGCTTGCGCATACTCGTCCAATGATCACCGATCAAGCCCAAGTCCCCGAGATCAGGTTTAACACAATCCTCCCATCGACGCTTCGGTCTACCTTTCGGAGGCCTACCAGACGGTTCAGCGAATAACATTCTAGGAATCCGTTCCCCACTGAGCCAAACAGTAAATTTCAACAACAACAATTTTTATTCAGTAAAATTACAATCTGTCCCAATTTGGACATTAATAGTAGTGCTGAAAGATATCAAACATACTACATTCATACAATATTTACACGGAATAAAATTACAATAAAATATATACACAATAATGAATCAATACAATAGTCAAGAATTCACTTATACCTATATACACATACACACACTCATACGTACATCACATTGAGTGGAGAATCTAGCCAGTGCTAGAACTCCAATGTATTTACAACAGGTCGCGTGGCCACTGCCGTTTCAACCTTCTAGGTGGGTTGTATGGATGAGTGGAGCTGGATAGGGATTGAGCTAGAGGATTAGGATGATGAAATAGGTTCTGGTGGAATTTGGAAAATTTGGATGGAATTAGGTCTGAAATAAATGGAACATTAAGGTCGTGGTGCAAGGTATAGTTGGAGACATAATAAGGAGCATTTACTATTGTACGGAGGACTTTGGATTGAAAGGATTGAATGCGTTTGATGTTAGTACGTTTAGCTGTCCCCCACAGTTCAAGTCCGTAGGTCCAAATGGGCTTCAGTATTGTCTTGTAGATTAATAATTTGTTGTCAGCTGTAAGTTCAGATTTTCTGTTGAGTAGTCGGTATAACTGTCCGAATCGTCGGTTGAGTTCTTGTCTTTTAAGTCTTGTATGTGGGTTCCAAGTCAATCTTTTGTCTAATAGTAAGCCAAGATACCGGACTGTATCTGAAGGAGGAATTGGAATGGAATTGAAGTAAACTGGCGGACAGGAGTTTCGTCGAAGAGTGAAGGTTACGTGTTTGCATTTGGCTTCGTTCACCTTAATGCGCCAAGCATTACACCAGTCTTCGATAAGAGAAAGGTGTCTTTGCAGGTTTAAGGATGCTGTTTCAGGATTGGAACTGGATGATAGGATGGCGGTGTCGTCTGCAAAAGTTGCCAGAAAGGTATCAGGATGTGTAGGAATATCAGCAGTGTAAAGGATGTAGAGGACGGGTCCCAAGACGCTGCCTTGAGGAACACCGGCCTCAACGGGATAAAGGTTAGAAAATTCTACACCACAGCGAACGCGGAAGGAACGGTTTGAGAGATAGGATCGGAGAATGAGGTATAGAGACTGGGGTAAATGGGTTTTCAGCTTGAAGAGTAATCCAGTGTGCCATACCCCGGTCAAAAGCTTGCGCAATGGCCAGAAACGCACCAGAACAATACTCATTGCATTCAAGAGCTGAGGAAATATGGTCTACAACTCGGAGCCCCTGTTGAACTGTGGAATGCTGAGGACGGAATCCAAACTGATGGGAAGGAAGATTTTGAGATTCTAATATGGGTAGGATACGTTTAAGAAGAAGCCTTTCGAAGATTTTTGAGAGGATGGGGAGTAGACTGATAGGCCTGTAGGATGAAGTGTTGTTGGAAGGTTTGCCTGGTTTTAGAAAAAGAATGATAGTGGAATGTTTCCATAACAGAGGAAAATAGGTGGTGCGTAGGATGCAGTTGTAAATATAAGTAAGGAATATAACAGCTTTCTGCGGAAGTTGTCGGAGGATCTGGGGAGTAAGGAGATCGTGTCCAGGAGATTTACGGAGGGTCAGTTTTTGGAGAAGATATTTGACCTCAGAGGGATTAATAGCTTTAGGAGGTAGGGAAAGTGGAATTGGTGACATAAGAAAGTCTTGCACTGTTGCGGTGTGATTGGCGTGGGATTCCGGGTGAGGAGTGAAAACTTTGGAGAGGTGTGTGGCGAATTCCTCGGCTTTATCTTCATCAGACGCAGCCCAGGAGTCATCACAACGTCGGAGAGGATGGGAAACTTGATGGTATTTTAGGATCTTTTTCGTGATATTCCACAGGGAATTATCACGAGCTGATAGAGAGGAGAGGTAGGAATTAAAGGACTGGGAACGGAAGGTCGCCAACTCCCTCTTCAATTGTCTACAATAGAAGTTATAGGAGCGGCGATCAAACAGTAAATTTAGTAAAACTGAATTCAATTATATAAAGAAATATATGTAGTTACAAATACAGTGTTGTTTTTTTAAAGAATTTGTGTCTTATTTAAGTCTTTATTATTATTCTTAGATTTTTATTAACCTTGTGAAAATGCAAAAATAGCTTCGAAACTCCAAATAATAAATTAAAAATTATTAGTAATGTTATATTTCGAATAAATATTTTTGTTTAATAATAGAATGATTCTACGTTTATTTATAGTAATATATTATATTATTCATTATACTGATTTATTTTCACAAAAAGACCTTGAGGACCACGCGCATATCACAAGTCCAATGCTTTACGTTTCTGTTTTCTCTCCTCATACCACGCAGCCTTCACTCCCTTAAACGCCCCTCTGTGCTTATCTCTGTCCAAATAATCTCGGTATGTCAATCCCACTTGTTCCATATAATCTCTAATTTGCATGAAATGAAATTTTTATTGACTGTGGATTTGTTAAAAAATGGTTTAGTCTTTTAGGTTTCATCCTCATTATGTGTCCATAGAACCTCAGCCTTCCAACCTTAACGATAGTCCCTAGGTTTGTTGTTTCTATTTAGATCTATTGATTCGACTTAAGCCTGTATCCTTCAGGTATTTTCTTGCGTACTGATTTAAAAAGTAAAAAATATTTCTTTTATCGCATACAGCTTTTCGAACTTCGGGACCCCAACTTAGCAAAGTATTAGAGATTTATGCTCTAAATGTTGTTCAAGGCATTATCATTTGTACCAGAACAAGCGCCTCTACAAGTCTTTCGGTATAATACCACTTGTTATTTTAACACGGATAAGAATGTCGAGTGTAGAGGGTACACCCCACCTGAATCAGGGCGGTCCCCAGAGATACCTACCTACAAGAGAGAAATTCACCACAACCGCGAAGGGATATAGAGTCGTCCCCTATGTAGATGAGGGTGCGGTATTTATCCAGATCGTCGGGGTACAATATATCCTTCAGTGAGGTCTCTTCAATTTCTCCTCCACTCATATTTCTCTCCCGAATAATATTTCTTCCTTAACGTCCCAGCGCGGTATTCATATCCCACCGCTTCGCTATTGTTACCAAATTCCCCCTTTTACGGTATATTCCGTCTTTTTTTTTCTTTCCCTCGTCTTTGCCTAGTAGGGCCCCTCGAACACATTTATGGTATTTTCAATTGCTAACATCTGTCCCGATCTGCGCATCTGAAAACTATCTATTGTGCTGGTACCTCGTGTATCCCTCTCCTAGTTTTCAATTCAGTGATATTGTGAATCTTCAATACAAACAACTCCCATTATATCATAATGCCGTTATACCGACAGAGAATGAAATGAATTATTTCAGCTAATACTGTTACTACAACTGTTATAACCATAAGTTCACAACAAACTAAAAAAAAAAAAAATCTTGAGGTCACGTGTAGTATAGTGGTTCGAATGACAGCCTTACGAGTCCAAGATCGCGTATGCAAACCCAGCAGATAGCTCTGAGTAGAGGGAGTAAAAAATTATGACGAGATTTCAGGAACTCCTTAAAGATCCCTATCCTGATAAAACCTAGATAGGCGAAGTTTTGGACTCCCACTGTAGCATCGTCCGATTAGCCACAATTGTATAAAGTGACTGAAGTTAAATTAATAAACAAGCAAAAATCAATCGTCGGTAGTAGAGTTTCTTTGATATTCAAAATAAAATAACAAATAGTCCTAACTTGAATTACATTTCGCAATCTGTCAATCAACCTTTTTTGTTTTGTTTTTATATATCCTATAGAAACACCTGTGCTATTTTTCAACTTTATGACATATAGAAAAAATGATTAATATATTTGATTGTTTGTTTGTTTATTTATTTAACGTCACTTTATGCTGCTATGGCTAATCGGACGACGCTACAGTGGGAGTCCTAAATTTTGCCTATCCAGGTTTTATTAGGAAGGGATCTTTAACGAGTACCTGACATTGCACAGGCTCGGTACCACCTTTTAAAGTCCCTCCCCCCTCAAAGGACGACATAACTAAGGATTTTTTACTCCCATTAAAAAATCCTAGGAATACCTGCGGGTTTGGACCCGTGACCTTTGGCATAGAGGCTGTTATGCTAGCCACCCAGCTACAAGTAATCCCATTAATATATTTGAAAATAAATATTTAGACCATTATACAGTGGTTCATTAATTCCAAAATGCGTGGTCAAAGACGTTTAGTATTTTCAAGTTATTTTAAGCTAGTTCTATTGTTGTTGTCATTTTACTTTTATTTTATTTTTCGTGACTTAAGTCTCTCATTAGTACTACTTACAAACTTTATCAATTTATTTATTTATGACGCCTCTACCACTGAGGGTCATTTTCGTCTTTAGCATCTAAATAACACTCCTTTAACACCTTTAAAACGTGCTATTACGTTATAAATAAAATGAAAAAAAAAATGTTTTTTTGTGTCCCGAAAATTTCATAAATTTATATAACAGATAAGAGACTTTTGTAGACAATTATCTTTAAAATTAGAAGCTAGGATTTTTCAGAAGATCTACAGTTTTTGATATACCAAAGGTTTCTATATGTAAATTTTTTAATCATCTGTAATAAAAAATTTAATACTGCACATCTACAAAGTTTAATACAATACTGTTGTAATAACGAGTCCCATTAATATAAAACTTAAAATCATGAAAATCTTTTTATTCGTAGTTCAAAAAATATTATTTAAATTTTTTTTTATTAAAATAACAAACAATCCGTCGTAAACCTATGACATCCTGCCCTACAGTATCCTTTAATAACATTCCGCTCGTTCCAGTTGAACAGATCCGCTACCTAGGGCTTCTACTTGACAAACGTTTAACATGGAATCCGCACACTAGACTGAAACGACAAGAAACTGCTCGTCGCTTTCGATTACTTCAACACTTACTTGACAAACGCTCAAAACTTCCACTTAACTACAAAAGACTCCTCTACATGACTATCATTAGGCCTATATGGACTTACGGAGTTGAGCTTTGGGGCTCTACTAAACCTTCAAATTCTTCCCGGATCCAATCCTTACAATCCAAAATCCTTCGTAAAATCCTCAATGCTCCTTACTTTGTCACAAATAAGCTCATCCATAAAGACCTAAATATTCCATTTGTTGCTGATCTAGCCCGAACCAGATATCGCTCCTTCCATAACAAACTCTTCTCCCACTCTAACCCCCTAGTTTCAATCCTTGCTTCCTCTTCCATTCCTGACAATCCTCCGAGGCGTCTGAAAAGAAGATGGCCACGAGACCTTCTAGTTTAGAAAAGTTACAGGAGTGCTGCCATTGGGTAGTTCTTCCTCAAGTCTGTATCACGCTGTTTATCTTTTGTCATCTACACATTTACTTGTTGTATTTTAAAATACAGTTGTAAATTTCAATAAATGATGTTATAAAAAAAAAAAAATAACAAACCAAAATCATTAATGTAGATTTTTTTAAAGATAGCTTACGTTTGTAAAAATTTATATTTAGAGTTTTGAGGATCATAGGTTACAGAATGTGATTAATGAATAAAAAAAATCGAACAAATAGTTCTTTATAGTATTTAACATTTGTTGTTAATGAAATACATTGCAGTGCAACAATTGAATTTCATGAGGTGTTCTTTTTTTTTATATATTTTTCATTTCTCATTTTCTTCTTTTACCGTGGCATATCACAAGGAATGGACATCGAAAACAATTGACGAAAAATCTGTGATATCGAGAAAGTATGTGACCAAAATTTTTCTTTCTTTATGATCGATCAAATACTTCTATGGTGACAAAAAATATTTTATAAAATTTTAAAGAAATGAAAATACATAAATAAATACAATCTTACCGCTAATGAATTAAACAAAGTTTTCTATTAGAGAAAACAGCCTTAGATAATGTCTTTAACTTATCTACAAAGTATTTCACGGTCAGCTGGCAACTAAATACATAATACCTCTATAGTCAACTTCTGGAGCACTATTATACATTCAGCCGAGAGATATCAAAGGGAGTGTCCTCGGCGCAGATAAGCAACTTGAACAACTTATAACGTTTAACAGGAAAGTTTAGCCGCGGGGCTCAGTGCGAATAAAATTATTAAACCCTAGATTATCCTTGTTTTACACTTCCAGACAATAACCACACTACCTCACCTTGACGAAAGCAATAACCAAAGTTTGCTAAAGTAATACAGAACTTTACTGTTTTAACCAAATCAAAAACAGATTTAAAAAAAAAGAACAACAATAAAACCTTTAACGCCCCACCATAATACTGAGGCCTATCGGACAATGCTACAGTGGGAGTCCTAAATTTTGCTTATCCAGATATAATTAGGATAGGGATCTTTAACTAGTACCTAACATTGCACAGGCTTGAGACCACCATTTTAAGTCCCCTCCGAAAAATGGCATAACCAAGGATTTCGCACTCCCATTAAAAAATCCCAGGACCACCTACAGGTTTGAACCCTTGATCTTTGGCATAGGAGTCTGTTTTGCTAGCCACCCAGCTACAAGTGATCCCAATAATATATTTGAAAATTAACATTTAGACCATTATACAGTGGTTCATTAATTCCAAAATGCGTGCTTAAAGACATTTAGTATTTTCAAGTTAATTTAAGCTAGTTTCATTGTTATTATTTTACTTTTATTTTATTTTTCGTGACTTAAGTCTCTCATTACTACTACTTACTAACTAAGTATATTTATTCATTTATGTCGCCTCTACCCCTGTGGGTCATTTTCGTCTTTAGCATCTAAATAACACTCCCTTTAAAACGTGCTATTACGTTATAAATACAATGAAAAAAAAATGTATTTTGTGGCCCGAAAATTTCATATATTTTTGTAACAGATGAGAGATAAGAGACTTTTGTAGACCAATTATCTTTAAAATTAGTCCCCTCCGAAAAATGGCATAACCAAGGAATTTTTTACTCTCTTTAACAAGACTTGATTATGCAGGTGTTAGGAGGGAACATAAAATGGGAATACCGAGCATGTGGAAGGTACTAAAACTCAATTTCTCTTTGACTAGGAAAAGCAGCAGATTATAGATAGACATGTCCATGATCTAAATTTTTACAATGTCATGAAGAATTACTACATTTTTTATTGTGGAATGTCGTTTATTTTTTTTTTTTTTACTTTCGCTGAACTGTATATGAAATATAAGTATTGGGATCCCAGTTTACAACGGAAATACATGTTTTAGGGTGGAAATAACTAATGATCTGAGTGTGTGGTCTAGCACTAAAGAAATGAGTGGAAAGAAACTAAAATTTCATATTTAAGACGACTATACACCCGAGATGTTACACTATTTTTTTTTTACCTAAATCGGCTAAGGAGGAGAGCTACATCATGAATTTTGAGCCTTTTTACTGTTTTTTTTAACAGAATTTGGTCGTGCAAGGTATTTACTATAGTTATGTTTTATGTAAGTATGTTTTAATCTTTTTAAACAATTTACTATTTTTTCTACGGAATTTTCTTTTATTGATTCGAAAGATTTAATCAGAGCCTTGAAAAAATCTGAAAACATAAAGAACGGTTTTCCTGTATGCAGTATATTATTATAAGGCTAATTAATTCATCATAAGACATGACGCGAATAAGGAGGTAGATAAATAATTATTTTAAAAATATATATTGATTAATAAAATAATGGTAAAGATAAATACGATATATCATCTCTCTGTTCCTATGCGAAATAGTCTTGAAATCATTGAAAACATAAAAAAACACCGAGGCGTGGAAGATTTATAGAAGTTGAAATTGGAGCATTTCAGCAAACTCAAGTTATTTGTTCTAGTAACCCTCTAAGGATCTATTTCTCACTGTGAAGCTATTTATAAAACACTTCAACATTCCCTGAGCTATTGTTCAATAAGATAGAATGTTAAAAGTAAGTCTTCCAATTAATTTAATTGAATAAACGTGACGGAACAATATATTGTTAGTTTCTACTCTCATTATTAGGATAAATGTAGTTTACTTAATAATAGCTCATTTTTGTTGCGATTTCACATTAATTTTATATTTAATCAAGCTGGCTGGCATTTTCCCTTTTATTTATTACTTATCTGACTTTCTTTTCTGTAATCGTATTAATTTGATTGAATCAGTGACCATAATAAGGGAAGTCAAAATCTGTTTTTAAAAATGTTTGGTAATCGTTGCATTAGGCTACTTAAATGGAGGAATCAGCGATAAGTTTAGGGAACTAATTTAAAATATTCATTCAATTAGGTATTGCTGTTTTATGTTTAAGGACACAATGTGACTTTTTTACTTTTTACCAAATGTCTAATTTTTGGTAATGTTTTAATGGCTCGGAAGTATAATTGCCGAATAAATATGAAATTTCAGTTTCGTAAAATATTTCGTTTTTACATCAGACTTATTACCACTCAGGGAACAATAAAATGTGTATTTCCGTTGAAAACGGGAATTCGAAAATTTTCACGATTGCAATACTTTCTCTAACTATATATTTCATATATAGGTAAGTGAAAGTAATAAATAAAATAAATGATTACAGGAAAAAACATAACAAAGACAATGTAATTATTATTATATTGTAGGTATGTTTATTATTATAATTTTTTTAATCAATTATTGATAATAGGCAATGACCTCCGTCCAAGCCGAGTGCTCGAGATCCGACTTAACATAATCCTAGACCTTACCTACCTCTTGGACGCTTGCCATGCAGTTTACGATTTCATTTGTACCAGAGGGATACAAGATCCACCTTCTGAGTTTTCCAACGGCCTCATTTCTCTTAATACCAAATATTTTACGTCTTCTTCTTCCAGTGGCGCGACAGGCCGTGTAAGCCCTGGGATTCGTGGCTCGCGTTCCTTGATACAGTTTGTAGTATAGTCATCTCTCCCTACGCCTAATTTTGTGAGTGGCCATCATTTGGCTGACGGGTCTTGCATACCCGCGGAGAGGCTGTGAGTGAATCCCCATTTAATTACATCCTTATAAAAGCCCCGCCGGGACTGGGATTCAAATTCACAACCTATTGCATGAGAGGCTAGCCCTCTAGCCACTCAGGCAAGGGTCTCCCTAAAAATATTTTACGTAGCACCTTAATATTGTGAACTAAATATGTGAACCCAAGTCACATCCTCCAACAAGTCTGTAAGTTCGCTCTTATAGTTAGTCAGAGGGTCCATCGGACTTAGCCGAGAGGAACTTCCGAGGAAATCTCTCTACATTCATCCAGCACTAATGAAATCCGCGAGAGGACATAGTTATTTTACATATAACTGTTTAGCAATTATATCAATTGATAGAGTTTTGAAGGGATATCCATTTTCTTGCCTACGTAATGAAAATGCTCTATTTATTAATTTTTTTTTCTCTGAGGATGAGAGCGATGGCTAGCTACTAATCAGACTAGTTGACATTATGAATTATATAGAGGCACAAAGCTTCGCCTTGAAGGATGGGACTTAACTAGACTAGACTCCTAGGCTAGACAATTAGCGGATGAGGCTTTTGCTTTGCTTATTCTGCTTGAGCTTTAATGAGAAGTTTCATTGGCTTTGTTGCCCCTGCTTCGCCGCAATTACTCGCCAGCCCTCTCTATTACATTTCCTCACCGCCCTTGTTTTTATTGCCGAGCCGACTTAAGCATCTCCTTTATTTGATATGATATTGCTTTATCTCTCCCCACAAAGGGCCTTTTGTACCTGCTCCCTTTTCAAGCTCCTTCATTGATACAGGCCCTTTATCAAGGATTGGATTAATAGTTTAAGTGCACGGTTTCTTTCCTGCCTCTGAATTAAAGCATGTCTTAAATACCTGGATTATTGCCCTTTCTGGTTTATCACGTTAATTTTACAAAAGCTCTCGATTAGGCTGTGACACGAGATCAATGATATTGTTGAAGACAAAGCGGGTACCATATCGTTAAGTAATGTAATTATAAGACTAGACGAAGCAAGAGTCTCTATACCGATATAGCTTACTCTTTAATAAACTTTATTGGAGAGCTTTTTCACAAGTTTATGTCAAATAATTTTTTTATTCGGCTGCAATATATTCTTATTTATTGAATATTAAATGGTTGATTAAAAATAGAAAATAATTAAAAACTATTTATTATTCAACGTTTCGATCTATGATGCGGGTATTCATCAGGGCTAAAAAACAAGACAAAACGTTTTTATTTTAAAGAAATTTACAAGTGTATTATACAATAAAATACATACATCTAATAGGCTTGATACAGGCATGTGAAGAAACTACCCAGTGGTAGCACTTCAGTGTTTTTTAATGAAGTAGGTCGCGAGGACATTGTCTTTTCAGCCACCCCCGGGGATTATAAGGAACAGATGGTAATGAGAGTTTGCAGACGAGTGGGTTTGAGTGGACGGGTAATTTGGAATTAAAGGAGGTATATCTAGTTCGGGCTAGATCTGCGACTAATGGGATATTTAGGTCTTTATGAATTATTTTATTGGGGACAAAGTAAGGGGCATTTAGGATTTTTCGGAGGGATTTGGATTGCAAGGATTGTATGCGAGAAGAATTGTATGGTTTCGTGGATCCTTATAATTCAATCCTATCTGTCGAAATAGGCCTAATGATGGTTATATAAATTTATTTTTTGTTGTCTGTAGAAAATTTTGATCGTTTGTCAAGCAAGTGTTGTAGTAAACGGCATCTACGAGCTGTTTTTTTTTGTCGTTTCAGTCTAGTGTGAGGATTACATAAAGTGTAGGCGTTTGATAATAACAAAAAAGAACATAAAACATAAAAAAATAGTAAAATGGAAAACCCAAGAAAAGTAAATAAAAGTAATAAAACTTATAAAGAAATAATTAATATATAGACATAAGTAAATATTGAAATGAAAAATAATTTAAAAAGGATTAAAAGTATAATCAGGTAAAATCAAAACAGATGCCAAACAGAATAATAATATAGAAAAATGAAAAGTCATTATTAGTATAAAACTTTATAGTAAACCAAAAATAAATAAAAATAATATATACACATATATATACTATATATATATATATATATATATATATATATATATATATATATATATATTATATTATATATATATAAGTTTATACATATATATTTTTATTGTCTACTTTTCAGTTTTCAGTCCTAAAATACTTTTGTTAAATATATTAATTTTTTCACATCTCTATTTCCTAATCTGGATATATTAATTATTGCTCTATCAATTTTTATTACTTACATTTTTTTGTTATCAATTGGTATAATTTTTTATTTGATACTATCTGACACCAACACTGTATCCTGTAATACAGGCCTGATAAAAATCAGCAAAGAAGGTCGAAAAGATAGATTATAAATAGTTGTTTACTATTTTCTATTATTTTACGGCCGACATTCGACTCGTCTCATTCTTTCTATTTATTTCACGGCCAGGCATTTAATATTCAATAAATTTAAGTATATCAAGAACATTCTAGACGAATAAAGATGTATTTTATTTGACCTTAACTTGCATTTTATTTCAACAAAGTTTATTGAATAGTAGTTTAATGTTTTTGCCTTTTTATTTCATTATTTTTATTAATTAATTTGAAATTATTTATAACATTTAATGCAAATTCAGTTTTTATAGAATTATATTCTTTCATATATTATATAACATATTTATTCTTTAGTGAAGAAAAACATTACTTCATATATCTGTTAATAACCATCCATTTTGCACCTTGATAAGACTTTCTAAAAAACACATGTTTCTTTCGAAACTCAACGTAATTAATCTTTAATCTTTTTTCATCTCGGTATTTGAAAAATCTAAAATTTATTTTAATAACAGAGGTAAGTGAAAGCCGCACCAGATTTTTCTCAAGATATAAAGAAATTTCTTACAGAATTGAAAAGATCCTTACGTGAGTTGAATGGTTTCATCTTTGTTCATAGTGCAATTTCCAACTTCCGTCCTATTGTACTAAATTATTGTATTAAATAAAAATAAATGTGAGGGAATTCGAACTATGAACATTGGTCGGCTTATTATGACACGGAATGTTAGAAGAAAAGATCAAGTACAGCGTTGAAGCAAGGAGGCGATTGGAGAGATTGCCAAGACGGTCGGTTGGTATAAGGGTAGCAGTTTGTGTGAACGTGATCTCCTTACTGCGTAGTGTGCCACCGTCTTCAACCCTATTGATAACTGCTCTCAGTTAATATCAAGAATAATATTATTCTAACTGCATTAGTGTTCACCAATAAGTATAAGAATGATATTAAGAAGATATTACTACAGGTGAACTATTATCTAAAATAGAAAATTTCATCAATTATTTATTTATTATTTATTATTTATTTATATATATAGATAGATAGATAGACATTTCATTTTTGTGCTTGACTTACTACACACCAGCACACGTACAGACCTTTTCACGCTTATTTCCGTTGAAAACTGGAACTGGAAAATCTTGACGGTGATAATACTTTCCCTTACTACTTATTTCATTTATAGGTAAGTTAAAATAAAAATACCAATACCTTGGCATTACTCTTTATTACACAAGGATATTTTAATTAGAGTAAAAAATCCGTAGTTATGCCGTCCTTGGGGAGGTACATAAAATAGTGGTCCCGAGCCTGTTCTATAGCAGATATTCGTTAAAGATCTCGATCCTAGTTAAATCTGGATGGGAAAAATGTACGACTCCCACTGTATTATCATCCGACAGGCCAAAATATCGATATATGAAAATTAAAAAAAACAATCTAAACTAACAAAAAAAAATCTGATTTCGTAATGCTTTTTTCTAGGATTTTTACTATTTAATATCATAATTTAAGCCGTAAAAAACATTTTACGCTATTTTTAAAGAGGTGTGTAAATTTTCTGAAGCTAAGCTCGGACCAAGTAAGTCACTCGTCCAATAATTTTAAATCCTATTAAACCTGAGTTGAAACCAAACGAAATCCAATGCGGTGTCTAAAATTGTCTAGTACTAGTAGTCTAAGTGGTAAATAGTATGCCTCTTAGGACTAACCGCATGCTATTTTCTTTTTTATACTTCAGGATCTGAAGTATAACTACCACTATTATAAATTGAACCATCACTATTACTTTCTGTTTGTATTTATAAACTGAAGTTTTCATAGGCTCGTCTATGTTAATCAAAATATTTTTGGCACTTGATTTCTAGTAATAACGAATAAAAATAAGAAGCGTCCGCCGTACGCTGGCATTTTCCCGAAATTAATTTTTTGGAAATTAGCTACAAAAATACTATTCCATGCAACGATGATCCTGACATCTAGACGTTGATATCAGCTGGGTTTTTTTTTAAATGGTGGCCGATTAAACGTAATTTAATTCAATAACTCAGTTATTTTGAAGATAGAGCAAAAATTTATCTTTGTTTTCTAACCGAAAAATCGCGAATAATTATATACAAAATTGGAATTTTACACATAAATACGCACATAACTCAGTTATTTTCGACGATAGAGAAAAGTATGTATAGAGTTTTAGAATCAAGTAAAGCGCGATAAAAAAAATTGAAATCTTGCCTATATATGTATATATATATATATATATATATATATATATATATATATATATATATATTATATAATATATATATAAGCTTGTAACTACGTTATTTTCGAAGATAGAGAAAAAAAAAATCATTAGTGTTTTTTAACAAAAAAAATCCGTTTCCCTAAAAAGTAAATAAATAAATAGTGCTTCTTTTAGTGTAATTCGATAGAGAATTTAATTTTCAACAAAATGAAAAAATAATCATTGAAATTGTTTAATAGCTGAGATAAAACGTTTTGAATTTAGGATTAGTGATATGATATTATCCTTTGAATTATTAATTTTTATATTACTTAATTGCCTATCAACAGCTATATAAACAGTTATACCCTAATATTGTTATTTCGAAATAATAAATCATTGTGTAATCATTTGCAACGTTTTTTTTTTTTTTTTTTTTTATAGATTATTGACTACAGGTATCTTTTAGTTTGTTTTAGAATTTGTTAATTTCTTTTTTGTGCGTGCGTAATTAGTTAGCCTTTTTAGGAAAGTTAGGTTGACTTTAAGCTGACAATGAGAATATACTTGATATTTATATGTTTAAAGTCCGAACGGTAGACATACAAGTTCGGATAGCTAAGAAAAACGAAACGAATTCTAGATGTAGAAAATACTATTGCTAGGATCGTACGTACACGTGTGTTCCCAGTAACCCCTCCCTTCCCTCACACATACACGAGCAGTTAGCAGTAATAACTGACGACTTAATTACAGGCTACCGGATTGTCATCTCTTCATTAGTGCCAGTTTAGTCCTTATTGCCTCTCTTATTTATTCCTTACTATGATAAAGGGGCCGACAATCAAGGCTGGTCATAAATAAACTTAACTATGAAGGCTTTTAACATGTTCTCTGGCAGAAGACACGTACTACGTGTTTCTTGTTGCCATTCTTTTTCATCAGTAACAATCTACATAGAGCTATTTATTTAATTAAAAAAATAATAAAACTAAATTGTAGTAATTTTTGGTAATTAAAAAATATAACCTTTATTATTACAGCTTATAAAGCGTAAAGATCCTACCATTTCTATATCAACGGTTAATTAAGGCTGCTAACATACTCAATCGTTAGGATTTTCATCTAGTTGAGAAATCGGTAAACTACTCTGTAATGATTTATTGGTTTTATTTGTATTTAGTTTATATACATTCTTTTTAACTTATAATATATATAATACATAAAGGTAAACGTAGACAGAAGTTATGAGTTAAAATGTGCCAAAATAGAGCTATAAGTAGAACGGAAATATTGATAAACATAAAATTGTTCACATTGAAAGAATAAGCAGAAAAATGGGACCGAAGATATCTTTCCAAAAAGCAGAAATAATGACATATAGACACGAAACAGAAAATAAAGACAAAATATGGGACAATGAAAAAGGAAATACTCAGGCGGTCAAAAGTGGGGAAATAAATTAGAAATAAGAGCAAAAATGTATATCGTGAATAGCTAAAATCAGGTTCAATTAGGAGAAACGACTAAATATTTTTTTAGGAAGCACAAAGCTATTCAACTAGAAGTATCCACAGACCATGAAAATTATGAATATAAATGTAAGAACTCTGGCCAAATAAAATAGAGAACTGTTTGACGAAAAAAAAGGACTTGGAAACAGCTATGAGGAAAAGGAAACTGAAGTTTTTCCTGCAAATAAAAATAATAAATGAAAATACTGATATTTGACAAGAACGTGTGACTAAGAAACATCAAAGGATGACCCAGTAAGAAAGAGAAAATAACAAAATTTAGAAAATGCATTAGGGTCATTGTAGTGGAATAGAAAGGGGATAAAGAGAAAATATAAAGACAAACGAGCGAAGAAAAAAAAGAGATGTGTAAGAAAATTAAGTAAATAAGGACCAATAAGAAAAATAATATACGCTCGGTTTTTGATAGTTAGTTCTTTAGGAAAAATATACTAATAGTATACACTATTATTCAAAGTAAAGTAAAGTAAAGTACTATTATTCAAAGTATATTCTATAATACTATAAAATATACTATTATTCAAAATAACATTTATTCAAAATACGTATGAAATATTACAGACTGATATAATCCATACTACGATGCTAATTTTAACTTTGTCAATGGATAAACATGCTGCAGCAAACATCGGTAAGTTAACTACGCATTAACTACTGTATGGGGAAATCGTATCATGTAAATGTAGCACCAAGACAGGATCACGTTATAAATAAATAAAAGTATTGCTTTGGTGACTCAGGCCTCTCAACTTGCTTGTAGATATCAATGGAAACAATAAACGTAAATAATTAACTTTTTTTCTTTTTTTTTTTAATTCCAGAAGTATATGGGTTACAGAGCCAAAATAAAATACAAAACAAAACAAGAAAAATATAATACAATTAATGTAACTTTACAATAATTCAATGGATCTTCATTCTTACTTAAGTGCCATGAGAAAAGGAGAGATGTTAGAGAGAATTAAAATATGGACCAAGAAGTAACCTATTATAGATAGCAATTATCGCGAAAAGTTTTTTATTATTTCCAAATAATTATATATTACACTATAACCATTTATATAGTAGTGTAGGTAATTAACAAACGTATGTAATTAATTATTTAAAGAGCTATGAAAGACGAACCAGCAATACTGTCAATTTATATCCATTTTTTATTATTTCTTAAAATAATTAAAATTTGGTATTCATAAATTCGTACTGCGAGCAGATAATGCACTAATTCTAAAACTTAATAGTAATTTTTTTCTATCCTGAAAAATAAATGACATTATGGTAGTGTGTATTAATGATTTTTTTTTTGGTCGTCGCGTTGTCCTCATCTTAATTAAAATGTACATTTTTGCATATTCTTCTCTATCTTCAAAAATGAATGAGTTACGGGCAAATATACGAGTATAACTTCAATTTAAAAAAAAAAAAAAAATTAATCGTTGTGCATTGAATCAGAAACTCTATACACATTTTTCTCTTTCTTCAGAAATAACTGAGTTATTAAATCAAAACATTTTAATCGGCCGCTGAAACTATTTGGCTGATAACAACATCGAGGAGTTAGCATTGTCGTCGGATGCCTTGTTTTTTTTGCCAAATGTGGAAAAAAAAAATCGTTTCTACTTGTCTTGATTGTTATATTTTGTATATATTTGAATTTATTTATTTCCGATTTTATGTAATTTGACTTTATCATTATTTTCTATATATATTGTATGAATGTGTACTACATCACTATTACTACTGTTCATTATGTAACAAATTGTAATATTTCTCAATAAAAAAAAAAAAAAATAAAATAAAAAAAACTTGTCTTGAAATTTAAGACCTCTGATTTTGAGGTGAGGCGGGTAGGTAGAGAGGGGAGGAAAGTAATTTTTTTTTCTTGGTCGATCGCAAAGGTTCATTATTGAAAGTAATAAATCAAAATCATTCAAAACTACTTGTATTCATAAATAAGTACGAAAGATGGGAGAAGACTGGTTCAAGCCACACTTAACTATTCACTAAGCATTTGCTTGACATTCTGAAGCACACATCGGCCAGCTAAGCATCAACTTGACCCGACACTCGCTAACTCCTCCCAAGACTTGGTCCTGCGGTAGAGTTAGGTCCCTTCTCGTCTAACTTACCCCACTTACCCTACTAACCCCGCCCTACCAGCTAGGCGCCTTGTTCACGTCCTGTTTGTCACTCTTATTGGCTTAAGGGATATATTTAACGTGGCGTATGTTTTCCACAACCCACGCCTTTCTATTCCTGACTTGCTTTTCTAACCGAAATACCACCTCAAACGTATTGTTTTCCTTGTCAATCTTATATAAATAAATCCGAATTCTGAAATAAATTCGGAGCACTGAGTTCAAATCTATTCTTGGATAGGGCAATGCAATAGATTGTAGAGTAAATTCACCTTTGAGACCGGATGGCTATATTTAAAAAAATGAAATAAACACTAGAAAATAGCTTTGGTGACTCAGGCTGCTTAACTTGATAGTAATTGAACGACTAGAAATCTAAAATCAAAGAAAAAAGTCACTGTTAATTGAGATTTGCTGTTGATTCCCAGTTCTGGACCGGTCATAAACCCCCACCCAAAAAAAAAAAAAAATAAATAAATAAAAAAATACAACAATATGTGAAGAATATAACTAGAATAAATGAAAAATGTATTTAGAGACACATTAAATTTAAACGATAATAATAATTTAAAAAAAAAAAAAAATTATTTAACAGGCACAAATCCTTAAAACATAGAGACAAAATATTAAACCTACAAACTAAGAACGTGAGAAAACACACTCAAACCTCAAGAGAACAAAAATACCGAAATTTCACTACTTGTGTAGGATTTAAATTATATGAACTCAAAATACTTACGTGGCCGTAAAATAATTCTTGTGTGAAATTCTGTTTGATTGTAACTAGCTAATCAAATTCAAACAAATGAAAGTTAAAATATTAATTAATAAGCTTTCGAAATTCCTATGGACAATCCAATTATAAAGTTTAGCCCATTATTTCTGAAACATCTGCATATAAACATCATATAGCTTATGATTTTTATGATTACAATCATAATTGTACGATCCTAAGTAATAAATCATCAGATTAAATACATTTTTAAGCAATTCTTGAATTGATTTCAACAAAGGAGGTAAGTGAAAGTCGTGTGTTGCGCGCACCAGATTTTGTTTGCATTTCTTTTAATTTTGTACATTCTAAATGATTAACCACGTCATTATGTTTACTATTAATAAAAAACGGCTATATATACAAGTTGGACGAATTTGATGACCAAATAAAGGAGGAAAGAGCCTTGAATTATATAATAAACAGGTAGGTAACCAGAGAAGAGATTTTCTTCATCTAGACATAAAGGTAGGAAATGAAACAGAATTTTATGATTGGCACCGAATCTGATGTGATTTAACGAATTTGTATGCGGAGAATCCGAATTTTGGCTATTTTTAAGGCAGTTTATTTTTTTTAACATTAGTTATTCAGCCTGTAAGAGCGATATTATGTTCAGATTTATGTGGATTATCCATATTAATCCTTGTTTTTTAACAATAATTTAAAAATTTTAGCTTATCAGGTATATAAAATAAATTAGTTCATTCATTGCTTTATAATAGAGAAATATTAAAGAAAACCAAAATCTAACTGTAACAGTTTTCTTGTCAATAATCAATAATCAGTTAAGTGTCTACTTTAGGATAAAACTTTTATGATATCAAGATAGCTATGAAAATTTATATTAAAATTAACTTAAATTTATTTTAATAATAATAATTTTTAATATTACTTAATTGAATACCTGGTTTCAATTAAGTAATATTAAAAATTATTATTATTAAAATAAATTTAAGTTAATTTTAATATAAATTTTCATAGCTATCTTGATATCATAAAAGTTTTATCCTAAAGTAGACACTTAACTGATTATTGATTATTGACAAGAAAACTGTTACAGTTAGATTTTGGTTTTCTTTAATATTTCTCTATTATAAAGCAATGAATGAACTAATTTATTTTATATACCTGATAAGCTAAAATTTTTAAATTATTGTTAAAAAACAAGGATTAATATGGATAATCCACATAAATCTGAACATAATATCGCTCTTACAGGCTGAATAACTAATGTTAAAAAAAATAAACTGCCTTAAAAATAGCCAAAATTCGGATTCTCCGCATACAAATTCGTTAAATCACATCAGATTCGGTGCCAATCATAAAATTCTGTTTCATTTCCTACCTTTATGTCTAGATGAAGAAAATCTCTTCTCTGGTTACCTACCTGTTTATTATATAATTCAAGGCTCTTTCCTCCTTTATTTGGTCATCAAATTCGTCCAACTTGTATATATAGCCGTTTTTTATTAATAGTAAACATAATGACGTGGTTAATCATTTAGAATGTACAAAATTAAAAGAAATACAAACAAAATCTGGTGCGCGCAACACACGACTTTCACTTACCTCCTTTGTTGAAATCAATTCAAGAATTTTTAAATACCGTTAGAGATGAAATTAGTTTAAAGAATTAATTAAATTGATTTTAGATAGAAATATGTGTTTTATTAAATAATCTATTATATTATTATCTTAAACAATCAGTTAATTTTATCTGCTTTTCATCACTCTTCATTAAATTTTACAACTTTGTGCATAAAATAATATTTTTTTCTGAAATGTTTAGCTTTCCAACGGTATATTATACATATACTTATCTTTAAAAAAAACAAAAATTACATTAAAAAATACTTTTGCACTTTTCTCTTTTAGTTTATTATAGAATTCATCCAACTTACATATTTAGCGGTTTTTAATCAATGCTAACAACATGAAATGGTTAATTTTTTCAAATGTACAAAATTGAAGATACTTTAGAGGAAGAAAATTTAAAATTCGGCATTTAAGCCCTGTCAGACTATTTCAAACATAATAAAACTTACATCATCATAAAGCCTATCACATTTTACTTCGATATAGCGAGTTTAATCAAAATCGTTTCAGCCTTTTTCGAGAAAATCGTAAAAAGGTGCTAAACGCATAGTAGAAAGTGGCACTTCCGCTCAGCTGATTTTGATGAAACAAGTTTTGTTCTGGCATATAGTTGCATTAAATATGAAATTTCTGTTTCACAAGACTTTTCGTTTTTGCCCTGGAGTTACCACACACACAAACAGACCTTGGTTATTTAGACTCAGGGGACCCTAAAACGTGTATTTCCGTTGAAAACTGGAATTCGAAAATTTTCACGATCGCAATACTTTCTCTTACAACATATTTCATACATAGGTAAGTGAAAGTAAAAATCGCAATTTATGCACTATCAGACTATTACAATCAGAATGAAATTTCTATGATATGAAATCCCATTTAATTTTTCATGTATTCGCCGTATTCGGTGCTGATCATGAAATTCAGTTTCATCCCCTACCCTTAGTTTTTAGTAGATAAACTCTCTTTATTGGCCAACTACCTATTTATTGATTTATTTATTTTTTTAATTTAACGCCACTTTATGCTACTATAGCTAATCGGATGGTGCTACAGTGGGAGTCCTAATTTTTCCCTCTCCAGGTTTTATTAGGATAGGGATCTTTAACGAGTACCTGACATTGCACAAGCTCGGGACCACCTTTTAACGTTCAATCGAAAGAACGGCATTATTAAGACTTTTTTACTCCCATTAAAAAATCTTAGGACCACCTGAGGGTTTGAACCCGTGACCTTTGGCATAGGAGGCTGTTATGCTAGCCACCCAGCTACAATTGATTCTCCTATTTATTTAATCAATGAAATTTTATTTTGAAATATTTCCAGTTTTTTTTAACAGGAAAAACGATGTTAACGAAGCCTTTATAATTAAAAATTTTCACTTCTCCTTCTTGTTATAAATGAGGGAACATAGAAAACAATGGTGTCGACTCATTCCATTGAAAAACATAAACAAAGGACAATTTTAACTTTGAGAACGGTGGCGATAAAGCACATCACGTTCGGAAAAAAGGAAAAGCTCAAAAACTTGATCCGCGGCTGTCAGCGGGGGCCACAACACGCTCCGGCGTTATCAATCAAACCATCACAGCGCCCTGCTTTGTTTTATGTTTTATGTCGTCGTAGCAAAAATGATTGCACCCTCTTTCTCCATGATTGATGGATCTGTGCGCTGGTCCGAATAGCTTGTCACCCGTACCTTAAAATATTATCATGAATACATAAATTATGTAATACAATATTTTTTTTGTCTCCTTGTTCGTGCAAGGAAGGGTAGAAATCAGCCTCCAAATTAAAGCAGTTAAACATCAACCTAAACTCGTTAGAAATATACTTATTAAAAAATCCTACATATTTACAACACATTATTACATATTACATATAGCGGATGCTTCACGCGCTCGCTCACAGGTAACGCTAGCGGCACCTCCTTAAGTCACCAGCCAAATATAAGAAGATCCTATATTTAATAATCAGAAAAGACTTTTGAACACGTAAAGAAATTCAAGTATTTAGGTTCGTTGATAACAAGAAAAAATGAAATCCAGGAAGAAATAAAGTCCCGGTTAAAGGTGGGAAATGCATGTCATTATTCAGTTGCCAAGTTACTTAGCTCGCGGCTTCTATCTAAAAACTTAAAGGTTAGAATTTATAAAACTATTATTCTTCCGACGGTTCTTTACGGATGTGAAACGTGGCCGCTTACTTTGAAGGATGAACAACGGCTTAAGGTTTTCGAGAATAAGGTACTGCGTAAAATATTTGGTCCTAAGTGAGATGAGGCCACTGGGGAGTTTAGAAGGTTGCACAACGCGGAATTGCGGAACTTGTATCTTGTGAATATAATTGAGTTGATTGAATCGCGGAGACTCAAATGGGCGAGTAAGGTTGTTGGGCTCGATGAGGAGCGAATTCCGAGAAAGTTGGTATTCGCTGATCCGACTGGTAGGCGTCCGAAAGTTAGGCCGGAGCGTCGATGGGAGGATTGCGTTAAGGCTGATCTCGGGGGCTTGGGCTTGACGGTGAACATCGGACGAGTCTGTGTAGGCGGAATTTGGTGGTATTGGCATCGAACCTTCGGGTTCGCTAAGCCTATTAATACTATTACTATTCTGTCAGCACAATGGAGTTGATAACATTGGGATTGCTCAAATAATTGTAAAGTTTTTAAGCCAAATTATTAATACCATTGTAAATATCTTTGTTCATGGTACTATTTTATAATAATAAATAAACCTTACGAGGTATCTGGGGCAGACCTAGGCTCAATAGAGCGGGTACCCAAAAATAGGGAAAAAAACTGGTGCTGAGTGTGATCTTTGCCTAATCACCTTACCGCACGGCCTTTGGCTTAGAAATAGTACGAATCTCTACGAGTATATGTACTCAGCTCAAGACCCTTCATGGGTTGTAGACATGCAGGTTTTTTTTTTTCCCCAAGAACATGCATTCATACCTGCAGGTGACCTAAGGAGTAAAAAATCCAAAGTTAGGCCGTCCTTCGGAGGGACGTAAAATGGTGTTTCCGAGCCAGTGCGATGTCAGGTACTCGTTAAACATCTCTATTCTAATTAAACCTGAATAGGAAAAACTGAGGACTGAGGACCGCGGTAGCATCGTCCGATAAGCCATAGTAGGATAAAGTGACGCTAAACGAATAAACAAAGAAAATTAATAAAATTCAAAACCGCCTTAAGAGGATCATCGACGGATTGCCTAGCCTCAAATTAATTTTTACAGATGGTTCTTTATCGGATTGATCTATTGGTTTAGCTTTTTTCATACCAGATCACAGCTACGTATGAAAACTACATACACTCTATGATGTTGTTTAAGAGGAAAAAGAAAAAAAAACGAGAGGTTAATAACCAATTTTCACCAATTAGATGCTAAAAAAACGCTGGAAGAGGTATAAGGAACATTTGTCTTGAGTAAGGGACACACATTTCTGATATTAATTAACCTATAAACTTAAGACTAGTATAAAAATTTCGAACGTCACACTTCCTTCTATTTTTATTTTGTATCCTTAAATTCTATTTGTTATGGCAGATTCAGGAATACAGTGATAACAGTATTGCTGCCATTTATGAGTAGATATTGGAGTTCTGAACAATACCACTCGACGCAGTAAAAATTTACAAGTTCCAATATTGAGTGTGAGGTAAGTCATTTCTGATATCGCTGGCAATAACGGAAAGGTTGGGTTTGCAAACGCGCGGCAGTTTTCACGTACGAGCAGATACACAGTAATGTTCCCATTGACTCCTCGCCCACTTAACCATAATACTAGCATTCCTTTTAGCCATGGCTTTTTATAGCACATTTTTAAATAAAATATTTCCTAACACAGTAAAACTAAATAACACTTACTTATAAAGGACCAGACTTTGAATGGGGTGGCATTTATGTTTAAGAAATTTCTGTCTGACCGATTATTTTATTTTTTTTTTTTAGAAAAAAAAAACTTTATTTAGGGACAATGTCCCTTAAGAATAACAATTAGGAACTAAATAATAAATTATAACTGGCCAAAAACAATATATAAATACAATTAAATAACACATGAATGAAAAAAAATAAATAAAGGGTCATAGTGTCATCTCTATTGACAAATTCTAGAAATAAATAAATAAGAATAAACATAAAACGTAACTTTTACATCTCATTAAAGTAAAATTCACCTTACATAAGTTGGCATGATAAAAATTAGCTTACATCTAACTGAAGGGAAAGGAAGAATTGAAAGAGGAGGGATTTAAACGATGATAGGTTATGTAGGTAATGTTTAAACGATTATTTATAGATTATGTAAAGTTTATCGCTTTAGGAGTTTGTTGTAACGAAAAGTGCAATAAGCAAGAAAATACGTTTATTTTATAACTTAAATACTTAATATCCTTTATAATTTATAACTTAAATACTTACTCATCGGCAGAAAAAAGAAACATAAATCAAAATTGGTTCAGTTTATTTTTTTGTTATTTAAAAGTGACGCAGAGATAACAAAAATTTAATTTTCCATTTAAAAAAGGCTTGATGGCAATGTATGTTTTTAAAAAATACAGAAACAGAAGTTTTTTTGTTTTTTTTTAATGACTATGTTATATTTAAAATGAACTATTTAAATTGCATTTCAAAAGTTAAGTTTGCATATAAATTCCATTTAGTTTACAATGAAACATCCTTTTTCATGAAATCATATTAAATTTAACATAATTAATAAGAGTGTTATTTAGTTAAAATTCGGTACTTAATATTGTTTCTTAAATCTTGCTTAGTAAATTGAAGAATACAACTTGCACGATCCTGTACTACGGTAGCAATATCTAACTATTATAACCTCCCTCTTTTTCAATAACATATGGTCATAAGTTTATGGGCTTACAACAACTTTATATTAACTCGCACGGTTTCTTTCATTGCATATAAACTTTTCTAAAATATAGCGCTTTCCAACTGTATATTATACGTCTATATTACTTTTTATATTTCAGAAATAATATTTTGATGACTTGGTAACAAAACATTAAATTTTTGATTCGAAAGAAAAACTTAATTGCGATGTATTATACTTATAAACGTTCTGGAAATAATGCCATAAATTATAGTGAAAACCACATCAAAATCTTTTTTATGGTCCATAAGGAGATTACGAAAACCAAAATCGCGTTATCATTTTATATAGAGAAAAAAAGAGATGATTGAAATTCAATACTATGTTTAAAGTTTAAAATACTAAAGAAAAAGAAAACATCTGCGTGAAGGTACAAATAAAAATACGTAATTTCGGATAATTGCAAAAGCATCTCCTATGTTTAAATTTTGGAAAAGTCAACAACTTTTTAAAAGAGTAAATATTTAGTCTGCTTTCAGACAGGGACAAGGAAACACAGACTATTTACACACACACTAAAGACGTCTGAAATGTTCATAAGTGCTTTCGACTAATCAACTCTTTTTGTGGATATTATTAGCACTAAAATTCTATTTATAGGCGATTGCAGCAATTTTATACCAAGAAGATAGTACCATTAAAAACTCTAATTACCTTAAATAATAATTAGCATGCTAAAAAAATGTATTACATAGAACTAGAGTGCTTAAATAATACAGTCTGGGTATTTTACTAATTTTATTTACGTTTTGATTCTAAATTAAGTGCTATTATATTTCGTTCATTATGAATTGACAACACTTGGTAGTCTCGTTTTTCTATTAAATTAGTATCCATTACTTGTAATATATTAAGAAAATAATCATAATTTTTTTTTTTTTTTTAAGAAATTTTAATTGAAATTAATTATAGTTTAACAAAGATTATAAATGCTTTTCAATGATACGATGACCTAAATTATAATTGTAATAATTATTTTTTTCATTAATTTATTTTTTTTATTTTGGCAACAATTGATGTAGTTGAAAATGCATTGAATAGTGATATAAAATAGACAAAAAAAAAAAAAAAAAAAAACATTTTCCAGAATTAATATTTTTCCCAATAGGATCAATATAATATTTCAAGAATATTGATTTTGGAGCAATATAAAACTAATATTTTTATAAATTCTGTACCAATATTATATAATTATCCATCTAAAATAGTAACAATTATACAGAAAAAAAATAAATGAAAAAAATGCGAAAATACATGGTTTTTACAAAAATAAAATATTTTTTCGAATATTTTAATATATATATTTTTTTATATAAAGGAAAAGATGGCTTAGTTGATGGCCCAAAAATGATAATAAATTAGAGAAAAACTGTTTAATGTTGGATATTAAATAATATAAGACCACGATCAGGGCTTCAAATTATTATTTATTCAGGGCTCCTGAATAAATAATTTATGATCAGCAGCCCAATGAAGAGCTGCAGCATGGGACAAAACGTTGGATATTAAATAGTTTTCACTATTTCCATATATTTTTTTATCGCCACTCTAACATTTCTTCTTTCACATTCTTTTCACGGTCAACCACTGATTATTTAAGTTTTTTTTTTTTCTAATTTTTCATATTCAACTTTTTTATTTTAATTCTGAGATAAAAATGATCTCTTCAGTATTTCTGATTTTACCTAGTCTAGGGGTAGGCTGATTGATAAACAAGATTGGGCCGAAACGTGGGAAAAATTAAATAAATTATTAAGACTGACTCCTCAATATTCTTCATTGATTTCATCAACAGTAAACGATTTAACTCCACTATCGTTAGTTACAAGATGAACCAAACTTATAAAAATAAATTAGTACGATAGAGAATAAAGTTGGGAAATATTTTATTGAGATGGGAATTGTTTTTCTATCTCAACGGCAGAGGATATCTGATACTGAGAAATAATACATCCAAAAACCACTACTAATTATCTAGGCAAAACCACAACCACAATTCACAATCAGAAAAGCATCCAATCGAAGAGACCAAGTTAGATTGATACTGTCGGATACTCTAGCCATGTCTCTAGCATAATCTAAAGTTTCAGGATGTGTTGATTAGACTCAATTTGCTTGAGACAATAATATATGCATAGAAGAGGATGGATACAAAACAAACTAGGACGTGTAGTGTGAGAGCTTGCAGGAGTTTGTGATGGCTTGGCAGAAATAGGGCAAACATTACTCTCAGCAGCTCATTACAGTTAGTCCGTAGTTTAATCATTTTAACCTTCCTTACTATAATACCTAGCTTCTAATATACCTATGTTTAGTTTATTATATAATATAAATCACTGTTTAAGTTACTAAATGTGTTTTAATGCAGTTTTCCCGGCAATTTTTTTTTACTTTATATTTTTTTAGAAGGTCATCAGGGCTTAAAGATACAAAATAAATACAATTAAAATATCATTAAATACAATATTATATAAAATATTGAGCTAGAGAACGTCCGTATAGGCTATAGCCATATTATAATATAGGCATTGTAATTTAATTTATTGATTTCTTTACATATATATTTCTTCTTTTTTTTTATATATTAATACTGACGTTCTTTGCTCAATAGTTTATATAATATTGTATTTAATGTTATTGAAATTGTAATTTCCTTTGTATTTTTTTAGCTCTGATGATGACCCATAATAGGGTTCGAAATGTTGGAAAACAATAAGCAGTTGAAATTATTTAGTTGTTTGTTTCATCTCTACTGACTGCCACCGGACTAATTCCTTCCAGTAATTCTCAACGGTCAACTAATTATATCTACTATGATTTATATTTTTTATTCGTACCTGACAAAAGTTATCTAACAATAAACATATGTGCTAGAGAAACCGTGATCATTAGACACGATAGGCATGAGAAAGAAAAGTGCCCAGCAGAATTCCTTCCTAGGCTTTAATTCAGCAGAAGTGGTCTCTCATCCACCTTATTTTTAGTCTTCTTCTAACAGAGTTGAGCTGGTGTAATGTCGTTTATAAGTCTATTATCCTGTCGGTAAAATTTACAATGAAAACGTGAATGGAAAGTTCGTACGTGTTGGTCAAATGTTTGTGGCTGTAGTTACGAGTCTTAAATTTGTTTATTGAAATTATTGGAGTTTTTCTACGTGAGTTCTTTGATATAAAATCGCCAATATATAGTATTATTTTATTCACTTGACTACACATATTTCCTATTATTTTTCATCATTGAATACTATAAAAATTCTCAACTGATGCAAAATGCATTTGAGTATTAGGAAAGCATGGTATGCTAAAAATTATTAGTATATATGTGTAAAGTGAAATAAATAAAATATTGAAAATTTTGACGATTTTATATAAAATGAATTCTGAATTGATTTATTGATGAATATTAGGCAATCACTTGATGATATGATAGTATTATTACTGATAATAAAATACTTTTCAAATAAGAGAAGTTCCATTGGTTAAATATATACTAAATATTAAATTATATATTACAGCTATGAATAAATTAAAACTATACTATTGACTCTGTACCGTTGCGTATTAAATAATTAAAAAAACACAAACTAGTTAACTATTGGGGTTTTTCTATATTTCGTGAATTTACTCCTGTTTTAAAATCAGGCCGCCCAAAACAAAATACCTCCAATGTTTTCTTGTTTTTTGTTTTCAATCGTACTATAAGTGTACCTGAATACGAATGGGCACATAGTGAATTCCATTTGGGAACTCGGAGAATGCAACGAAAGGAAGTCGCTAAGTGTTTTGAAATTCAAGTAACACTCTGTTGAATTTCGTTAGGCCTGAGTAAGAGAATAATCGGCAAAACTTGGAGGGAACAATTTTTCTAATTATTTTTCCTTCTTTTCTAATTTTATTATTATTATTTTTTTTTTGACAAACGAATATAAATCATACATCTATGACATATTTTGTCCTTTTCAATAAAAAAATATCTAAAGTTTTCAAAATTGTATTTTGTATCAAGGTCTTCGAATAATAAAAAAATATAATTACAACTGATTAGAAGTATTTGACATTTTCATCAAATGAAATAATAATAAGCTCAATCTTTATTTTTCAATCAATCACTCACTTAACATCGAAATAAACCAAAAATGACTAACAAAATGTAAATACAGTTGAATAGTAATATATTAACAGTATTTATATTAATCCTTCAAAAGTTTTTCACATATCATAAAGTTTCCATATTTTAGGAAATCATTATTATAACATATACTTTTTTTTAAACAAAAATCAATAAATAATGCATACATATACATTAATTATAGTGTATTTTTTAAAAATATTTTATATGCTCAATGTAATGATCAAGTTGCAATAATCTCAGTAGTTAAAATAATTATTTTACATATTTTCATTATTTTTGAAAGAATTAGTTTCAACGATATAAAATAAATAAATCGTGACTTCAGTGACCGGTCTATAACTCAAGTCCGTTGTCCCGACCAAGTCGGAGAAATAAAAGCTAACGTACCATACATAGGTAAAAACTGATCTTATCTTATCTTCTCATCGACATCTCGGACAACTGCTGGTCGGCCTTGCATCTTAAACCCTTCAAGAGATACTAACATCGTCTGGCCTTTCAACTTCGCTCGGTAAAGCGATGTTTGGTGGTATAACCTAATAAAAGGAATTATAATTTTCAGAAACAAGAATATATTTTTTTTTACAAGTGAATTGACCTCAAAGGATCACGAAACAAATTTATTTAATTTTTTACTTTCACTTACTATATATAGTAAGGGGAAGTATTGCGATCGTGAAAATTTTCGAATTCCAGTTTTCAACGGAAATACACGTTTTAGGTCCCCTGAGTCCAAATAACCAAGTCCCGCAAAAAGGTCTGTGTGTGTGTGTGTGTGTGTGTGTCTGTGTGTGTGTGTGGTAACTCCCGGGCGGAAACGGTAATTCCTATGAAACTGAAATTTCATATTTAAGACAACTATACGCCCGAGACGTGACAAAACTTTTTTCATCAAAATGAGCCTACCAGAAGAGGCACTTTATATCATGCATTTTTCACCTTTTTTCGATTTTCTCAAAAACGGTTCCGACGATTTTGATTAAACTCGCTATATCGATGTAAAATTTAATGGGCTTTAATATCATGTAGGTTTTATTTAGATAAAAATGGTCTGACAGGGCTTAAATGCCGATATTTTCTTCCCCTAAAGTACCTTTAATTTTGTAGATTCAATAATAATTTCTAGATTATCTTGTTAACGCTGATGAAAAACAGGTAAATATATAAATTGAATAAATTCGATACCCAACTAAAGGAGAAAACTGAAAAAATATATTTTGTATGCAATTTTTTGTTTTTGAACATAAGAACAGTAATATACATGTATGATATACCGTTGGAAAGCTTGAGATTTTAGAAAAAATATTATCTCATACACAATCAATTGATACAAGTGATTATTTTAGATAATAAGGTAATCAATTTTTTAATAAAACTTTTGTTTTTATAGAAATTCCATTTAATTAATTGTTTAATGATTTCACTCATTTTTATATCTAACTGTATTTGAAAATTCTTTAATTTATTCTAAAAATGGAGGTAAGTGAAAGTCGTGTGTTGCTCGCACCAGATTTTTTATACTTATTATTATTATTAAAATAATCGTTATTAGCACTGTTTTATTTATACTTTATTGTAATCAGAAACCATTAAGAAATACACTGGAATTTGTATTGTTAACTTGTGACTAGTGTTAATCATATTATTTTTTTTTTAAAGAATAACACACAATGTATACTCAAAAACATCAATTTTATAATTCTGTATTCCTTCTGAAAGATATCGAATAAAAAATAGTTTGAGGCAAGAGTCAAACCCAGTGTTGGTTGTGTGGAATAGAATACCTTTCCTCGGGAAACAGTTCTTGTGTTCGTAGAGAAAAAAAACTTTAAACAATTTTGCACTTTTCTTCCTTAATTTGTTATCTAATTTGTTCAACTTGTATGCTTAGTCGTTTTTATCAATGCTAAAAAGATAATATATATTTTTTTTTCTCTTCTATAAAATTCAAGTAACTTTGGAGAAGGAAATTAAAATACCAACAAATAAGCCCAGTCAGACTATGAAATCTACATGATATTAAAGCCCAATAAATTTCCACGATCGCAATATTTCTCTTACTCTATACTTCATAAGGAAGCGGCGTGATCTAATCTCCGGGTCCCTGCATCGAACCACTGTAATTTCAGCATTTACATTTTACATCCACTCTGAGGTACGGAGACATTCCTGGAGCAAACACTGCCTCTATAAAGTGGGTACCCAAAATCTGGGAACAAACCTGGCTGCCGTTGCCCGTGAAACAGTATTAATTACTCTGAGTACTGAACCAAAGATTCTTCATGGGTTTTACAGGTATAGGTTTTTTTTTTTTTTTTTTTTTTGGTTTTTTAAATGTTACTTCATACGCAGGTAAGTTAAAGTCAGGAGTATAGATTTGGGTTAAATAAAGATCTAACTTTGATATTATTTATTTTCATAATCACTACTGCCTTCAACGTCTTAAAGCTTAACGCCAGGTTCAGATGTTCAGATGTTCAATCATCACGCGAGAGGATGACGTGCAACTTTCTTGTAAGCGTTGGAACAAGGTAATTAATTACATCCAAATCCTGACCCATTGTTCCAAAGAACTTTATTTCTTGCTGTAGCTCTCTCTGGATAGAACAAAAATCCGTTTTGTCTCGGACCAAATGAGGGAGGGCACAATGGGCAGTTTAAAAATAGCTCGGTAGTTAATTACTTTTTAATTTTGTCAGCTGAGAAGGGCCATTCCATTGTTCTTTGTTTCCCCTGATGCATAAAATCAATCCCAGCTGCTCTTCTTTGAAGGCTGATTAAGGCGGTTCTCTCTCTGTCCTTGTTCCTAGCCACAGCAACACGTGGCTCAGCACTGTGGTTTTTTATAGAGCTGCTCATGTTTAAAAAGATAATTTTTGAAAAAAATATATATTGGTCCTTGTATATAAAATATAATTAAATTTATGTCAAATATTATACTATACAACTAAATACAAGTGTGTTAATAAAATCCGGTAAATAAATAGGACTCGAAATAAACACCGATAAGACGAAATATATGATTAGTAGCAGAAACGGCGACGATATTGGTGATATTAATATATCAGGACATATGTTTGAACACGTAGAGAGATTCAAGTATTTAGGTTAAATAATAAATAACAAGATAGAATAAAATATAGAAGGAAAGAGAGTCCCAACTAAAGGTGGGAAATGCGTGTTGTGTTTCAGTTGCAAAATTACATAGCTCGCGGCTTCTGTCTAAAAACTTAACAACTAAAATTTATAAAACTATTATTCTTCCGACTGTTTTTATACGGATGTGAAACATTGTCGCTTACTTTGAAGGATGAACAACGGCTTAAGGTTTTCGAAAATAAGGTACTGCGTAAAATATTTGGTCCGAAGAGAGTTGAGGCCACTGGAGAGTTAAGAAGGTTGCTCAACGTGGAATTGCGGAGTTTGTACCCTGTGAATATAATTGAGTTGATAGCATCGCGAAGACTCAAATGGGCGCGTAAAGTTGTTAGGTTCGGTGGGAAACGGATTCCGAGAAAGTTGGTTTTCGCTGATCCGACTGGTAGACGTCCGAGGTAGGCCGAAGCGTCGATGGGAGGATTGCGTTAAGGCTGATCTCGGGTGGTTGGGCTTGAACGGTGAACATTGGACGAGTCTGTGTGGACAGAGTTTGGTGGTATCGGCACCGAACCTTCGAGTTCGGTAAGCCTATTAATACTATTACTATTATGTCAGCACAATGGAGTTGATAACATCGGGGTTGCTCAAATAATTGTAAAGTTTTTAAGCTCAGTGAAGAACGAATTCCGTAAATGTATGCGCTGAGCCGACTGGTAGGCATTGGACGGTGATCATTGGACGAAACTGTGTAACAGGCAGTATTTAGTATTATCGGTATTGAACTTTTGGTTTCGCTATGCTTATTATTATTATGGATAGCCATTTTGGTCATATCCCGATCATTGTGATACATGGAAAATCACTGTTAACAACATTATGATCCCAATCGATTTATACTGAGAGAAGGTTAAGGGGGCATCAGCAAAACTACTTCAAGTAATTTGATAATCTATAATTTTGAAATCTACAGGCATTTTTTAAAATCTAAAATTTCAAGAAATATTAAATAAAATAATTAATACAATTTTATTGAAATTAAGCAATTAGAATTTTATCTTAGGAACATTGCCTTATGATAATTACCTATTAACATTTAAAAAAACAGGAATATTAATGAGGATCCGAAATAACATTTAGAAAATTATTGTATTATCTAGGTTTTTTTTTTTTTTTTTTCTTGCGTCGCTGTCAATTCCATACTACAATATTATTTGATCACGAGTGGACAATACCCGTTACAAAGGGGAAAAGAAACATGTATTCTATATTGGCAACATAGTGAACCAGAATAACAAGGGTAGAAAAACAAAGAGGAGATGAGGTCCTGGAATCGGGAGGGTGTTTTGAAATAGTTAAGGGGGAATATTCTGTTTTCATACCGCTGCAGAATTTCAAACTTTTCATCTATCCAGACCCTACTTTTGTCCAACAGTCCAATGTAAATTCTGATAAAATGTAGAACAACACAGAATTACGATTAAGCTTTTTTTGTGTGTTTTTCATTTATTGAAGAAAAATACGTTCTGCCAAATTCAAAATTCATGAGATTTTAAGCAACAATTCTTTCTAAATGTACAAAAACAAATATATGGAATAATGAATAAAAAAAAATCCATCTATCCGCAGTTATTAACACATGGACGTTGATATAAGCCAATTAGTTTATTAAATGGCGGCCTAACGAACTTTTCAATACCAATTTTTTTTTTATTAAATAATCATTGAAATCGGGTAAAAATAGCAGAGATATAGGGTTTTGGAATCAGCAGTAGTGTTAGGACATTATCCTTTGATTAATTTGTCGCATTTCATATTAATTAATGGCCTGTAAACTGTGATATGTTATATCTAAGACAACTTTAAGCATGAGATGTTACAGTATTTTTTTAATCAAATTAGTAACCAAAAGAACCACTTTATACCATGTAGTTTGCATCTCTTTATGATTTTCTCAAAAATGGCTCTAACGATTTTGATTAAACTCGGTATATTGATGTAAAATTTGATAGGCTAAAATTTAATTTAGATAGTCTGTCAGGTCTTAAATGCCGATATTTCAAATTTTCCTCCTCTGAACTACTCTACTTATGTACGTTCCAAAAGAATAATCATATCATCTTAATGACATTGACGGCTAAATATACAACTTGGACGAATTTGATGACCAAATCTAGGATGAAAGATAAAAACAATTTCTGAATGCAATTTTGGGTTTTTTGATAATAGGAACAGTAATGTAGACGTATAATATATCGATGCAAAGAAGAGAAAGATTTTGCAAAACATATAAAAAAAAAAAAAAAAAAAAAAAAAAAGTGCCACTATAATCCATGAAAAGTCTTGGGCTCACTACATATAGAGATTTGTACTGTTTCTAGGCCAAAGCCGTGAGGTGATTTGGCCGAGATAACGCTCAGCCACCAGGTTTTTTTCCCAATATTATTGGGTACCCACTTTATAGAGACTGGGTCTTCCCCTGGAGGTCTTAGGAGATACATCTGATACACTGAGTTATAAAAAGTAATATAAAGGGAAAACTTATTACTGATTAGCAATTTAATGTAGTTATATTTTTTAATCTATTTTTAAATCATAAGTTTCCAACGGAAATGAATACACGTTTTATTAAAATGAAATTCAAATATTTTTCAAGTTGAAGTATATTTAATAGTTTTTTAATTGATTTTATCAGTTAAGGTAAGTGAAAGTCGTGTGTTGGCCGCACCAGATTTTTATAAATTTTTATAAATATTCAGGTTATTTTAGCTCAAAGTGAAAATCGTCATAAATTATTAATAGATCTTTTTATGAGAAAAAAAAAGATTTTTTCATATATTTATTGGAAAATGGTAATTATCAATACAATTAACCTCCTTTAAAATAATAACATACGTAAAATATTCTCAATGCAGTGATAGACTCGGAAATCTATTGATATAAAATACATTTAGGAAATCTAGATGTTTAAGAAAAAGGACGGGTGAGATATCAATCCCTACTGACAGGAAAAGCAAATTATTCACAAGTCACCACCTCGCTTCAGAAATTTCTTCCTCACAATTTCCCTAAATTACATGGCGTTTTTCCCCATTCCGCGTTTTGTTTATTTATTTAACGTCACTTTACGCTACTATGGCTAATCGGACGATGCTACAGTGGGATCCTAAATTTTGCCTATCCAGGTTTTATTAGGATAGTGATCTTTAACGAGTACCTGACATCGCACAGTCTCGGGACACCTTTTAACGTCCCCTCTGAAGGACGGCGTAACTAAGGATTTTTTACTCCCATTAAAAAATCCTAGGACCACCTGCGGATTTGAACCCGTTACCTTTTGCATGGGAGGCTGTTACGCTAGCCACCCAGCTTCAAGTGATTCCTCCCCATTCCGCGTATACAAGCACTTTGGATAATATATAAGTATTTAATAGATTCCTGACCATAAAAATGCTATTTTATTTCGTATTTTAAAACGTTCAGTTTATTTACTAGAAAATTCCGGTAGGTTTCTCCCTATTTAATTAAGTTTGAGGCCAAAGGCTACAACAGTTACAGCTATCACATGCAGTCGAACTAAGTAAGTTCGATTTAAAATACCTTAAAATGTACTGTTGAAATGTTCCTTTCCAAAAGATACCATCTCCACTTTTACATGAATTTTACAGGAAACGAAAAAAATCATTAACTTATTGATTGTGTGACCAATTCAATCGATTATTTATTATTAAAATATAATATTGATTTTTTACTATTTTTATAACTTATTTTTCCAAATCGTTGTACTTTCTCAATACATTTTTAACAACACAATATAAATACAGTACTTTCTTGGAAAGAAACGTGGATCCAATTCTTTCATACACTCTTTTAAAAAAAAAAAGTACTGGAAGGAATTAGTCCGGGTGGCAGTCCTTAAATGAAACAACTGAATAGTTTCAACTATTTTATTGTTTGCCAACGTTTTGACCCCTATTGTGGGTCATCATCAGGGCGTCTGGTAGGTGAGTGGAAACCAACACGAAACGCTGGCAAACAATAAAATAGTTGAAACTATTCAGTTGTGGGATCACTTGTAGCTGGGTGGCTAGCGTAACAGCCCCACATGCTAAAATTCACGGGTTCAAACCCGCAGGTGGTCCTAGGATTTTTTAATGGGAGTAAAAAATCCTTAGTTACGCCGTCCTTCGGAGGTGACGTTAAAAGGTGGTCCCGAGCCTGTGCGATGTCAGGTACTCGTTAAAAATCCCTATCCTAATAAAACCTGGATAGGCAAAATTTAGGACTCCCACTGTAGCATCGTCCGATTAGCCATAGTAGCATAAAGTGACGTTAAATAAATAAACAATAAACAAACTATTCAGTTGTTTTATTTAATGACCGCCACCCGGACTAATTCCTTCCAGTAATTCTCAACGGTCAACTTATTATATCCACAATGAAAAAAAAAAAAAAGTAGTAAACAAAATAAATAGTGCTATAAAATACTGCATGAAAAACGAAACGAGAAACGTGGGTATAGTACTCATTCGAAAGAATTAAAATGTCACTATTACCTTCCTCATTACATCATAACTGATAAATACCTTTTTTAATTGACTAGAGAATAACTTACTTTAATGGACGAGACTAAACCGAAGCGATTAACTTGATTAAAACAACTTAAAAACTAATTATAAGGTTAAAACATTGATCAAAATAATACTAATGGTTCCAGACTTCATTAATAAACCAATAAAAAGCCAAGAAATTGAGATAAAAAAAAATTGGTAACATATTACGGAAATTAGAAGCTTCTGTTGTATTTTAAGAAATATAGTACCCTTTGGAAGAATCCGGTTATCTTTGTACAAATAAATGATTTTAAAAACGATTTGAAATGAAGTATATTTTGGAAATATTTTCAATTTTTAAATACTTTTTAAAAATTTTGTGTGTTTTTTAAATAATATTGGATGACGGATTTTGATAAACTATAAATACTTTGATAACTATTAGAATACAAATATGTTGACATTAAAATTAAAAAATGTCCTTTATTACCATTTGGTAATCAACGTTTTAGTTGAGCATTTGATCTCCAAAAGGAACTAAAGGCATTTTTTACGAAATTGACATTTTAGTTTCATCAAAATTTTCGATTTTGTTTCATCTAATGAACACTCTAGCCCTTTTATTTATTTATTCGGATATATTTCAATCTGTCACTATGTACAATAATAATATTGCTATAAGATTACATTCATACAATATTTACAATATATACATACAAAAGGAAAGTCAAATTACATAAAATGAAACTAAAATAAATAAAGGTATATAATAACAAAATTTATAAATTAAATAAATCTAGCCCTTTTGTAACGCGAATTAGAAATGCTATTATTTTCTAAAGGTACTAATTACACATTTACTTTCGTTCTAAATCATACTAAAACATTCCATTCCATAAATTTAATGTGGTGTTATTAGCATAGTAAAAAAAAAAAAATTAGATGTTAATGCGAAAACAATCAAATACGTTTGTTTGATAATATAATAATGAGAGATTTTCGGGCTTCTTGTAAAAGTTCCTTGAATGGATATAGTACCTTTTAGAACCCAACGCCTGAATTATTGGTTCTGCTCTCTCCTGAATGCCTTGATATAATATATATATATATATATATATATATATATATATATATATATATATATATATATATATATATATATATATATATATATATATATATATATATATATATATATATATGGACCAATCCATTTGAAATCATCCAATTTTCATTAATTTTGCCGCTCAACATTTTTTATTTTAATGGTTTTTTTTTATTTATTTATTTTTATTAATGAATAAAAACCCTTGGATAAATTTATTTTCTGACAAATACTTTTACTGTTTTAACAGTTTTAGGTCTTCTTCGCGACTAAAAACGTGTGTTGAGAAAATCTCTCCAAATCTGGTAATTTTGCATATACCGATTCAAAACAAAAACTAACAATAATAACAAGATAATAATACAAGAAAGACAAATTAAGCGGGAGACTCCTTTCTAACCTCCCTTGTTATAGCCCACTATAACTTTCAGATTATTTAAATTTTAGTGAATTTCTTAAACAATTTTCTTGGCTACTTAGGTAATATGCTTCAAGGAACAAAACTGTATACAGTACTCACATCAACACTCTAGTTTATATTTCGTTCTGAAATATACAAAACTACATGAGTTAATATTTGTTTAAAGAAAACGTTATTTTAACAACGAAGAGAATTTTATAACTCGAGAACCAGCTCAGTCTCAGTCACCAAATTTATATCACTTAAAACCACCGTATAGATAGATTTGTGTCCTGTGTTAGTTTTATATTTTTTCACTTAGTCCCTTTTGAGATATTTTCTAAAAACGAGTTTTTGACATCTTTAAAAATTCATATAAAAAAAAAGAATATATTCTCAAGATCGAAAATTTTACAGTAAGTAGGACTGTGACTAAGCAATTTATGAGAAAGTAATCAAAGGTGAGTTTGTTGATTCACAAAAAGTCTCATTAATTATTAATTTTTGAGAATTTTTTAACTACTTTCTGCACTTTAAATGTAATAAGTAGTAATGACAAAATATATAAAGCATATCCTAATCTTACAGTTAGTTTTTGTTTTGACTCTATATCTGCGAAATTGCGAGAATTGGAGAGATTTTCCCAACTCATGTTTTTAGTCACGAAACTGTTACTATAAAATTGTTTTGCTAGAAAAACATTTGATACACGGTTTTTTGTTCATGAAAGGATACAGAATAACTGGTTAAAAAATCGATAAAATCGAAATATTGAGCGGCAAGGTCTGGACGGTTTCGAATGGATTGACATTTTTTATTAAGAAACAATTGTATAATATTTTTTTTTTCAAAGACGAACTAACATATTTATTGAAGTTGTCTTACTTAAAAGAATAACTAACAATTTGAGATAACAAAAACGTTAACGATCCCTGGTGGTAAACAGACAAACTACCAACGGAAGTAGAAGGAACACGGGAAGCTCCAAGTGGGAGAAAGTGTGAACTAATGGTTTCCGAATCCTACAGTTTACAAACTCCAGGAGTCTCCTACGACCAAGGAATAATTATAGTACTCGGAGGAAATGCAACAAAAAGAAGGAATTTGACCTCCTTGGCAAACCGATGTTTATTTTCTGGTTTAGTACCTCCGAAAATACAGCAGAGGCGAGCAGTTTTATTTCAACAGATAGAAAACAATATGTAGGTCAAATACGAGCATTCTTACAAATTTAATTTGTAAACTTTTATTGTATTACAAATAGTATACAACTTTGCGCCATTAATATAGAAAAGTATAGTGCTGATAGATCAAGCCAAATATTTACTAAACGGTTTACAATATTTTTTTTTTTTTTTTTAATGAAATCACAGAACATGCGTCTTCAAGTTTCAAAGGCATATGATAAAATAATCTGTATTTTAATAATTTATGTGAATTAGATATTTTTGGTTTATCAAGCTGAGAATAATAGTAAAACATTTTGAGTGCGTGGTTAGTCCAGCACGAAAATTAAATTCATACAAAACTAAAATTTTATATTTGAGGTGTCTTGAACTTATTTACAAATCGACTGACCGGAAGTGCTACTTTATATTATGCATTTTCTACCTTTTTGCTAATTAAACTGTCATATATCGATGTAAAATTCAACTGGCTTTAAAATCATTTAGGTCTCCTTACAATTGAACTAATCTGAAAGGCATTAATGCCGATATTTTAAATTATCTTCCATTGAAATACCTTTTATTTTGAAAATTTGAAAACATTAAATATATAATAGCGTTGAAAAAAAAACCCGGATAAACGTACAAGTTGAACACATTTAGTAACCAACTAAAGAAGAAAAGACTAGAAATATTTTTTTGTTTTTTAACATAAGAATAGTAATATAGATGTATAGTATACTGTCGGAAAGCTAAATATTTTAGAAGATGTTATCTTGTGTACGACTTTGTATAACGTAATGCAGAAAGACAAAAAGGGCTTTAAGATCAGGATTTAAGATTATTAATCTAAAACATCTGTTTCCAATAAAGTGAATGTAATTATTTAATCTTTTTTGAGCATTAACTTTATTTACCTCCAACATTCCTCATCATCCCGTCCTACCTTACTGATAGATCCTTCAAAATAAATTAAAATGGTTCATATTCATCTCTTTTTACTCGGTCCGCTGGTGTTCCTCAAGGCAGTATCTAAGATTCATTCTTTACAGCTCATATCCCAACCGATCCTAAAACTTTCCTTTCTACTTATGCTGATGACACTAGTTTTTTATCAGCCAATAACGATCCAACGGTTGCCTCTCAAACCCTTCAATCCCACATCAGAGACCGTTAGATATGGTGTCAGAATTGGTGAATGAAAATAAATTCCAACCAATCCCACCAATTAACGTTTACCCACAGTCGTAAGCCAATGACATGCTGTCCTACAGTATCCTTCTATAATACTACACTTGTCCCTGGTGAACAGATCCGCTTAGTAGTAGGAGTCCTAGTTACTTGACAAACGTCTCACTTGGAATCCGCAAACAAGACTGAAACGACAAGAAACTGCTCGCCGCTTTCTATAACTGACACGTACTAGGCAGACGCTCTAACCTTCCATTTAACTACAAAAGGCTCATCTACATGACCATCATAAGGCCTATATAGACTTACCGAGTTGATTTTTGGGGCTCTACTAAACCATCGAATTCTTCTCGTATCCTATCCTTACAATCCAAAATCCTCAACGCTCCTTATTTTGTCACAAATACAGTCATCCACAAAGACTTAAATATTTCATATGTTGCTGATTTGCCGTGAACCAACTATCAATCCTGATAATTCTCTGATGTATCTAAAAAGAAGATGGCCTCGAGACCTTCTAGTTTAAAATATTTACTGGAGTGCTACCGTTGGTTTGTTCCACTACATGTCTGTTTCATGTCATTTTTCGTTTACCATATTTACTTGCTGTATTATGAAATAAAGTTGTAAATTTCAATTAATACATTTAAAAAGATATATATTTAAAACTTATTTGATTAAAAATATATTAATTTGAGCAACACAAACATTATACATTTTTTTACCCGGTAAAAGTCGAATTCGAAAATTTTCGATATCGCAATGCTTCACCATACTACACATTTGGCATTTTAGTAAGAGAAAATAAAATCGGCCACTTAGGTTAAGTAGTTATGAGTATAAAGGGACTGATGAGTCATATAGTAGTTTATGTTACTAAAGAACAGATCAGTTACTAAGGGACAGGAAATAATTACTTAATTAGTTAGGAACCACGGCTCAGGGCGAATTAGCATTTTGATCACTCTAACTTCTGGTCACCGCTTCCTTTACAAATAGAGTTAACAGAGAACCTGATTAACATGAAGGTCACTCCCATATTATAGCGTTTTGTAATACAAACTTGTATGAGGAAATGTTGAATAAATTAAAGTAAATGAGATAGCTTAATAAAAGATATTCCAGTCCCACCAATATTAATTTACTTTTAATTAGTATGAAATAAATCATTATATTTTTCAGTGACTAACCACATACCATAAGAAGAATCATGGTATGGGTACATTGAGATAAAAAAAAATATGTGAATAAGTTCCCTAAGAATAGTATGTTTCTTAGCACATAAAATAATAAAGTTTAACGTCTTGAAACATTTTAAAATACGGGATAATTAAAGAAAATAAAACTAGAATAACAGTACTACCATAAAAAGTATTTGAAAGTAATTAATGAGAAATTTCAGTATAGTTGATGCCTCATTAGGAAGCTAAAAAAGTTAGAAAAGGTGGGATTTCAATAAAGGAGCATGGCGGATGTATCATCGATGGGAATTCCGGAAGAAAGTAAGACGGGTGATCAGAAAGCGGTTTATGGTTTATCGTGATTTGCGGATTGAGCCTCTCAATAGCCAAATATTCTGGATGTAAAAGGTGTGTTGGGAGAAGTTGGTTAGTGAAAGAAACGATGAGAAATTTATAACTTGTTTTAATATCTTCTTGGGTACGATGGAGTTAGCACCGTATACCAAATTAAACGAGAAAAATCGAGAATAAGTGGATCTTAGGGTTGAAGGATTGGATAAGATGGTGGACGGAAAGAACGCTGGGTGGGGTTTTTTTAGGACATGGTGCAACAATATATATTATTTATTGAAAATACTACTTAAAAGTATAACAAAAAAAAACCCTGTAATTCTACAATCATGAAGAGCTCGAACCAGGGACCTGGAGAACAGTATAATATAATAAGTAAATGTAAGGATATCAAATAATGGCCTGACAAAGATTTGTAAATAAATTTACAATTGGCAGAATTTCAATTTTGACTTTGTCCTGAAACCGTGATATTCAGTAACATATGAGGTTAACAGGGTTAGACATTGGGTTGAGAGTTTACGAACACATGGGTTTGTGTGAGCTTGTATGTGAAAATGGTTATATCTATTTCGGGCTAAG
Organism: Piezodorus guildinii; assembly: GCA_023052935.1. Lineage (NCBI taxonomy): Eukaryota > Metazoa > Arthropoda > Insecta > Hemiptera > Pentatomidae > Piezodorus > Piezodorus guildinii. The sequence goes on along the minus strand of CM041293.1, from coordinate 35,603,697 downwards.
TCGGTAATAAATGAAATATTAAGGCCTATGTGTATTAAGGAGTACTACAAGGCATTCAGATTGCAATGATTGGTATGCGGAGATAATTAGACGGATTAGTGTAGAACCAGCATGGTCAATATAAACTTTAAAATAATTTTCATCACGTATCTAGGGACACAGTCATCAAAATCATGGATCAAACATTTAGTGGACATGAGAGACATGAAATTATCTTCCATACAATACTTTTATCTCATAACAGGTCTTCTTCCTTTATCCGATATCGTTTAAAGCCTTCAACCTCATGGCACCTGAGAGGGAAATTTCTTTTCAAGCTTTTCCCTCTTACAAGTAAATTTTTAAAGATTAAGATTCAGCGAGGGATAAGAAAAAAGGGGTGAAGTAATTAATGAGCTATTGTTGAGGAGAGTTTAACAACCGCTCTTGCCTCTGTAATGACGGATATTTCAAAAGTTGCGGTGAGGGGAGCCCATGACAAAAGGACATTGTCCCAAAGGGGATATAGTGAAATCCCTTATCTAAACTGTAGGACAATAAGGGCTGGCTGGGGGTTAACTGTGCCTGTACTCTCCTGATAAGGACCTCTCTGGCTATAAGGCAATCCTCCCTCCGTCAGCCTCACTCTATCGATGTGTGTCATCTTCTTCATACATATCCATGTCTCCATCTCCCTCATATTTCAAGAAGCAACATTGACTTGGAAGAATCGAAATAAATATTTTTACAAAATATGAATACGAAGGTAGATATAATAGTTCAATAAAAAGGCTGCCTTACAAACTCTACCACTTATGATGCGCCATCTTCAGGTGTCAACAATGTTATTCATTTATCGTGTTTAGACTAATCAAATCAAGTAGATCTTTGGGGCTCTACTACTAATAATAATGGTCTTATCAACCTGAAGGATCTACCACCATATGCTGCCTACACAGACTCGTCAAATATCGATATCATCCTTAATACAATCCTCCCATCGACGCTTCGGACGCCTACAAGCCAGTTCAGCGAATAACAACTTTCTCCAAATCCGTTTCTCACTGAGCCCAAAAACGTTACACGTCCATTTCAGTCTCCCCGTTGCTATCAACTCAAATATATAACCGATACATAATTCCGCGTTTTGCAACCTTCTAAACTCCCCGGTGGATCATCTCTCTTGGACTAAATATTTTACACAGTACCTTATTTTCGAAAACCTAAGACGTTGTTCATTCTTTAAAGTAAGCGGCCACGTTTCACATCCGCTAAAGGACCGTCGGAAGAATAATAGTTTTATAAATTCTGACCTTTAAATTTTTAAGAGAGAACCGCGTGATAAGTAATTTCGCAACTGAATAAAAGCACGCATTTCCCGCCTTTAACGCTTTATTTCCTCCTGGATTTCATTTTTTATTGTTAGTGTTTGAGTTCTACTGAACTATCAAATTAGTTCCCGTCTCTAATCCTTACAATAAAATTTCTTCGAAAAATCCTTAATCCTCCTTATTTTGCCATGAATGAATGAATTCATCTATAAAGACCTTAATGTTCCCTAGTTTGCCGACTTAGCCCGAACCAGGTACCACTCTTAACGAACCACTTCATAACAAACTCCATTACCACTCTAACCACTTGTTTCACACATTGCTAAATTTAATGTATTTCAGTAAAGTAACAGGTATATTGATTGTTCGAAATTGTATTCATTGATTTAAATTTGAAATTCCCATGAATAATTTTCGATTTGTAAATGAAAGTCCAATGAGGGGGACGTAAGCGACATATGCCACTCAATAATATCGTTTATTTTGAAAAAAACAAAACGAAATATGGTTAATTCTTTGGATATTGTTCGTATAAAAATACTGAATTGCGAGGGTTAGAGGATGAAAATGTAGGGTTATAGGTTTTTTTTAACACCAAATAGAAAAATAAAATAATGTATTCGAAAAAAAAAAAAAAAACTTTTTTCTGGATAGTGACACCCGAATAACCTAGCGGTATGAAATATATTGGGTTGTGTCACATGAAATGTCCGTTTTCAAGGTAAAGGATTTTATTAAAATACGATATGAAAACAAGATAATTTTATTCGAAGTATTTACCTTATTTTTCTACACATTTTTCCCAACGTGACACCAACTTTTTTTATCCCCGAACTGAAAAACTCTGAGCTTTGAAGTAAAAAAAAAATCTGAAAACGCACTTTTCACTTATCATCATTTTCAAAAAGTTTTCCTTTGACGAGGTTGTCTAAATTCCGTGGAAGAACTTCGCAGCCCAGTTCTTTCAATTTCTGCACAGTATGTTTTGAAACATGCCGCTCAGTGAGATCATGATGTACCCATGTATCGAGATTTTTTACTTCCCAATACACTTTAAATGTCTGGAAACGGTAGATGAACATTGCATTTAGTTGTGCTGAGAGTCCTTTAACTGTTTGGTAGGGGTTTCCTTCTGTAGTATGTTTGAGGACATCGTTGTCTATTAAGGACGGAGGTCTTCCTCGGGGCAAGTTTTCCAAGTCGTATCCCCAGCTGAAAACTTAGCAATCCAACGGCGAATGGTCCGTTCATTAACATTCCCTTCCTCAAACGCCTTGCAAATATTTCTAGCGGCCTCAGCTGCTGAATGGCCAAGTTTAAACTCGTATAAAAATATTACTCGAAAATCGCGTGTTTTCATGTTCATATTTGGAATTTCAGAAACTAAAAAAACGGAAATTTCATTGAAACAACCCAATACTTTACGATCTATTATTATACCTACCAAATATTCAGAAAAATCGGTCGAGCCGTTTCGGAGGAGTGCGACCACAAACACAGTGACACGAAATTTTTATATATTAGGTATAGAACTCATTTTTTTTAGGCGCCATGAGAAATATTCAGTTTGAAAAGATTTATCACTGAACAGTACTACGTTACGGTAGAATGAAAAAAATAGGAGCGATATATATTATGTCTGTTGCGAAGCTTCAATGATTACCTCAAAAAGAAACAAAAAGAAAAATCCGTGATGGGAACAATAACTTATTCAGACTAAGCGACAGCGCACGCCGATATAATGGAATGGAAAAACAATTCTTCATTTGAGAAGCGAGACGAAGACAGGGGATCTGGAGGTAGAGGATCCAACTTAATAAAAACATGAGCCGAGATCGATAGGTTTTTAATTTCCTGCCTCTTGGCAAGTGTCGGTAGCACGGGGCTCGTGTAGTAGGGACTAACCCAATTTCTCCTAACGCGGGATTATATTATACAGTAAGCCTGCCATTCCAGAAACCTTATTTATTTCTTAATAAAACAGTTATAAAAAACTAAACGGGAAAACATTATTTTTAGAGCAAAATACCAAAGTAGCTTCAGTATTTCTTCCTGACTGGGAAGCACAATTGCTCACGGATATGTCGATATATAATGATTTTCCCAGGCAGGGAAAATTAAATGTGCACACTAACGTGTAGTTTAAATGTTAAAAATATAGAAATGTCATTTCATACCAAGTGATCAAGAAAAAAAAAATTATTTGTTCGACCAAATTAAAAAACTGATATACAGGGGTCCCTTACGTTCTGTAGGGTCAAAGGCCTTCTAGAAATGGTGGCCATCTTTGTTTCGGAAAGTAAGCATTTTTTCGCACCTGCAAGCATATGCAATTTTTTTTTATCATTTAATAAAGACTTGCCCTAGGCCTTTCAAATAAAAAATATTCAGTTAAGGACACTCTGCCTTACAAACTAATGTCAATATTGCCCATATGAAAGCATTTCTTCATCTATTTGTAATAGCTCAAAGTAATTGGTCTAATATTTAAAAGGCTCAACTTTTTAACGGCATTTTTTGAAGAAGGGATAACTTCTTAGGCTAAATATTTTTTGCTAGTATACTATACAGAATAATTACTCTTTATTATCAATGGTAAGATGATCACCTTAAAAAGAATATACAATTCACAAAAACCTACTTTTTAAATTTTTATGCTCTCTCTCTCTGAGGGAACCACATAGAAATATGAAAATTAAACACCTCACTATGTAATTAATTAATTATTAAACATTATCTTGACCTAAGGACTTGAACTGTAGGGACAGCTAAATGTTCTAACATCATACGCATTCAATATTTTCAATCCAAAGTCCTCCGAACAATAGTAAATTATGTCACCAACTATACCTTACATCAAAACCAAAATACTCCACTTATTTTAGATCTTATTCCATCAAAATTGAACAAATTCCATCAGAACCTTTTCCATCACCCCAATCCTCTAGCTCAATTCCTTTTCAGCTCCACACACCCTTATTACCCCCCTAGAAGGTTTAAACGGCAGTGGACCTCTTGTACATATGTATATATTGGAGTTCTATCACTGGCTAGATTTTTCACTCAATGTGATGTATGTATGATTGATTTCTTGACTTTTTATGTATTCTATTGATTAATTATAGTATATATATTTCATTATAATTTTATGGTTGTGTAAATATTGCATGAATGTTATCTTTCACAACTACTATTAATGTCTAACTTAGCACTGTAATATTACTCAATAAAAATTGATTTTATATCAAAAGATATTGTAAAAAATAAGGTTTTTGGACACTTAAAACTGTTGACAAAACTCAATTTTTTTCATTCAGACCAATATTCATTCATATTTCGTTTTCTTGCATATGAAGTGATAATGTAGGTGCTAGTGACAAATATTTTCTACTGAATTTCTCATATGGAAACTTTCGTCCAATTTTACATCCAAAAAACACCAAAAGCTAGTTTTGAGTATGAAAAAACTAGACTAACAAAAGTAGACTTTTGAGGATGAAAAAAACGTAACATAAAAATATTATAAACCTCTTGACCTGAAGACATATACATTTTTTTTTATATTTTATTGAAATTTACAACTGTATATTATAATACATTAAGTAAATATGCTGACAAAAGATATGTGCATGAAAAACGTGCAGAGGAACTGCCCATTGGCAGCACTCTAATACATATAGATTATAAAAAAAATAAAATAATACTTATACCATATTTTTTGTTATTCAATTCATCGAACGAATATTTTTTAAAATTCGAAAATTGAAAGTACAGAAAAAAAACAACCTTCTAATGTTGGTTACCATTAAAGTGAATGTGTATACCATTGTGCAACAAACAGTAAATAAGGCAATGTTATACCCATTATTAAAACCTATTTTTTTAAACCTATGTTAACAAATATTATTTATTTAAATTGAATTATCAAGAAACTAAGTGATTCAGAAGTTTATTAATTTAAATTTAACTCTTCGATAATATAAATGAACATAAAATATCTTTTAAACCGGAGCTACTTATATTTTAAACAATAGACACAGAATTGATCATAGAGCTCTGAGCCCGATCAAGCGGGGAAAATGTTGGAATTTTAAGTTAATAGTAGTATTTATGTTTACCCTGCCGAAACACGTCCAGGTTTATTAGTCACTGTTTTCATTTCGACCCACGCGTGGGTAGATAAAAAACATTACTAGTTCTCCTCTTCCTAGGAAACAAAACTTCGCATATGTTTTTATAACCCCACGCGTTGAATTGGAATGAAAACACTGACTTGAGTTCTCTTTGTCCTAGTTACAGTGTAGAAATGGGTTGTTGTACTATGTCTCAAAAACAGAATTATTAGCTCACTTCTTCCTTTGCGACTTTAGTTTTAATAGTTATTGTAATTTTAGTAATTGGGAAATCATTTAATTTTATGTTAAAAATTACATCTTTACTGTCGCCGTTAATTTCAAACTTGACTTGTTTCGTTTTAATACAAAATTATTTCATCTTAAAAGTTCAGAAAGTATTATGCCGCTGTTTTTTGATAAAGCAAAATATTTTCCACCTATAAAAATACTTACAAGTCCTATATCTATGGTACTTATAGTGTTAGCTCAAATTTCAAGTAGCCATACAGACTTTTTTAATTTCAAACGTGATATTTAAAATACGCGATTTTCGATCGATCTATTTATATGATTTTGATGTTAGTCATTTCGCTGATAAGACATTGAAGAAAATTGATCTAGCTTAAAGTAAAGTTCTAATAAATAAAATGAGCGTTGTCACTGCTCTTCGAAACAGTTAAGGGACATGTTAAGGGAGCTGTTAAAGGAAATCCTCGCATAACAGTCAAAGGTCTAGACAAAAGTCGAATGAACGTTTCCAGATTTTAAAAATTATTGAAAAGGCGAAAAAACAAAAGATTCCTTAATCTAAACAAGCTGAATAAATAGTTGATAAGTAAGTATTTAAAAAAAAAATACCAATATAATAATAAATTAAACCAACGGACTTGAAAAGTGGGGAGCAACTAAATTTTTCAGCTTCGAATGCATCCAACCCTTTAGCACAATTCCTATTCAGCTATATCTACCCCTACAACCCTACTCGAAGTTTGAAATGGCAGTAGACCCAAGACGATTTTTAAATATTTTTACAGACGTTCTTGAACTTTCCAGCTTCTTCTCTCATGTCATGTCTCGAACACACCTTCCTATAAGAGTACGAATCGATTGGTCCAGCTATAACTGTCGAGTCGTAGTAAAGCAAACCCGGAAGGTGGTCAAAGGAAGGCCAGATAAAGAAGAAAGATAACGAGGAAAGAGATAGGGCAAGAGAAGAGTGGCAAGGGAAGCCAATGTCAAACCCAGGAATCGACATCAATTAGGAAGGAATGCCTCGGCTCAAAGAGAGCCCTCTCAGATGGCAGATGTAATCTCTCGGCTCTCATCCATTTACTATATTAATGACATAGCTCTCTTTGATTCCTTCACGTCTCCCATGAAACCTCATGGTCAACAATACAGCAAAGGACCTTATTAGGTCTCTTGTCGTGGAAGATGTCCTACCCTTATCGTCGAGGAACCGAAATCACAACCAATATTTACTAGAGATTCATTTTACTTTCATTTACCCCTATATGGATTACTTAGTAAGGGAAAGTATTGCGATCGTCAACATTTTCTAATTCCAGTTTTCATAGAAATACACGTTTTGGAGTCACTTAAGTCCGAATGACCAAGTCCAGCAAAAAGGTCTGTGTGTCCGTCCGGCCGTGTGTGTGTGGTAAGTCTAAGACGGAAATAAAAAGTGTTACGATACTGAAATTGCATATTCAAGACTATATGCCCTAGGGCAACCGCAACTTTTTCATCTAAATCAACAAACCAGAGAAGATACTTTATACCATGCATTTTTCATCTGTTTACCATTTTCTCAAAAAAAGGCTCAAACGATTTTGATTAAACTACTCGCTACTTCGATCAAAATTAGAGAGGCTTTAATATCATGTAGGCTTCATTCTGATTAAAATGGTCTGACATGGCTTTAATACTTATATTTCAAATTTTCTTCCTTTAAAGTACCTTTAATTTTTTAGGTTTTATAAAATTGACCATATCATTGCTAAAAACAGGTAAAGATATATGTTAAACGAATTCGATATCAAACTGAAGGAGAAAACTGCCAAAATACTATTTGTATGCATTCTTTTGTTTTTGAGCTTATGAACAGTAATATACATGTATAATATACTGTTGGAATGCTAAAGATTTTAGAAAACATATTATCCTATACTATTACTATCGTAAAAGTTAACAGAGAGTAATGAAAAGCCGATAAAAAAACTGATTGTCGTAGATAATAATATAATAGATTATTTAACAAAACACATGATTCTAATAAAATCCAATGTAAATAATTCTATATCAATTATTTTCGTTTCTAAATTTGTTTAAAAATCCTTAAATTTATATTGATAACAGAGGTAAGTGAAGTTGTGTGTTGCGCGATCTAGATTTTTAAAATAATTTATTTACCTCACCCATTTCTTAATTTTCTCAGTGGCTATTTCCACTTTTTTTCATTATTCTCTTTCTTCATACAGCTCGATTCCTTCCAAGGTCGCTATTTTACTTATTCGCTAAGAAGACGGGTTTCTTTTAAAGTTTCTCATCTATTATTTGTCAGTCTACTTCCGCGAAAATGTTATCAAAATTTAAACTGAAAACTAAAGTGCAATTAATCATGCTGTTTATTATGGTTGCTTGATTTTTAGTTATTCAAAGGGAATGAATAACTAGTTTAATAACCAAGAGGAGTATCAAGGATTACCATTAAAGCATTTATACAACTATAAATAACTACAGGATCATACCTATTTATCAAATCTTTTTTCAGTTTTTTATTCAATAAAAGTACTATTATGCAATGTTTCAGATCCTTTTAGTTGAAATGATTAAAAACGTTTCGGAAATAGTATTAGCAAGAAGTAGAGTAATAATATGGATATTAATATGGATTTTAATAATACTTTTCGGTTCACTGCATACTAACCTTTTTAGTAATCGTTCTTCTCTGAGAGGAAAAACCTAAATTTAAGACGCAGCGATGCTACCAACTCATACTGATAGGTTCCAAGCGCGGTTTTTCTCATTTCTCATTTTGTAACATAAAGTCTCAATTGGTCTCATCCCTCTTTGGATGAAATATTTTACGTAGTACCTTATTCTCGAAAACCTTAGGATGTTAATCATTCTTTAAAGTGAGTGAATACGTTTTACATCCATACAGAACAACAATCATATCATAAATTCTAACCTTTAAGTTTATTGAAATAAACTGCGACAGCAATTTCGCAACAAAATTTCCCCATTTAACCCCAACTTTCTTTCATTATGGAAATATCTTGCTAATCTACGTGATTTTTCTCTTCGTCTAGCTAAATAGTTTATTTTTAATTTTTTTTTTACATAACTTTACATACATTTTCCGTAATGCCTGTTCCTGTGAATATCAAAACTCATTGCACAAATAATAATGTGAATTCAGTAATGAATATACGAAATATGAAAAAAACAATGTCATGTATTATTGAATTTTCATTAATTAAGATTTTTCATACTTAAAATATTACATTGTTATTTTCTCTTACTGATTTTCTCATGTGAAATAAAAAAGAGATTTTCTGCATTTTATGTCTATTAAGTTGCATTTTATAAATAATAATATGACTTCAGTCATAAAACATTAAAAAAAAAAAAAATGTTTTACCGATTTTCTCATGTGAAAGAAATAAAAACATTTTTTTTTTTTTTTTTTAATTGTTTTATTACTGAAGTCACATTATTATTTATAAAATGCAACTTAATAAACATAGGTCATAAATGAATGCAGAAAATGCATTCAAAATAAAAACATACAGTAAAACAAAATATATTATTTACTTAACTGGGAAACTATACTGTTTTTTTTTTTTATCTTACCTTAAAACTTAGGTATCAATAATGTAGCTCATATTTCTTACCTGTAAAAAAAAGTTACATTAATATGGTATTAAGAAGTTACCATGAATTCAATCATTAATTTTAGCAATAAAATGTTTTCTTTAAATAAAAATACATATTTTCTAAACATTTACTAAAATAATTGAGTCTTCGGTGCCGTTGAAGCTTGAATTTTTTTTTTTTTTTTAGAAACAATTCTTTATTGAACAATATTACAATCTGTCCAATTTAGGACATTTTTAATAGGGATAAAGTACAACATTCATACTGCATTCAAATGATATATACAAAACAATAAATTTATATAATAATAATACAATATAAATGAAGCTTGAATAAGGGTCTTATACAAATGCTTTAGACCGGAACATATTAATTTAATTGATGAAAAAAGTTCGAAAAAGTTTAATTCTGACTCTAATATCTCACAATCACGATTTAAATATTTTTAATAACAGATATGCTATCTTCAAGTAAAAGTAGTATTATATTATTAAATACATAAAAGATCAATGATTATTGTAGATAATAATTACTATTGTTAGATTATTTAAAGAGGGTTTACGTTTCAAGATGCGTAGGACCCGAATAATGAATAAACAAATCCGTTTCTCCAAAATAATAAACAAATAAATGCTTACAATTTTTGCTTCTAGTGCTATTTCATAATAACAATAATAGCAGGCATACAGAACCTGAAGGTTCGATGCCGATACCACCAAAATCCGCCTATATAGACTCATCTAATAGGGGAGCCCATGGCTGAGTGGCTAGTGCGCTAGTCTCTCATGATAAAGTTGTGAATTCGAATCCCAGTCCCAACGATGCTTTTATAAGAATGTAATTAAATGGGGATTCACTCACAGACTCATACCTTGTACACCTTATTACGTAATTCTCGCTTCTGTGTTTTTTTATTTCTATTATTTTACTTTTATGATACCCTTTTCTTATTTTTTACTACCCGAAAGTAAGCCACGTTATTATCGCTTGGATTATTTTAGGAATTTAGTTTAGCGGTTTTTATTTTTTCACACATATTTTGACAATCCTCGTCGAACCAGAGTTTGTTTTTTTATTTTCGATTTTCCCAAGATACAAATTATCGACCTCTTTAATATTATACCTCATCTCTTCCCATAATTTATTTATATCTTCGTGTTCTTCGCGTAGAGATTCCACGTTGAGTGCTATTTCATAGAGAATTAAATTTCCTACAAAATGAAAATAGAATCATTTAAATTGGTTAAGAACTAACAGAGATATAGCGTTTTGAAATTAGCAGTGGTGATATGCCATTTTCCTTTTAATTATTTATTGCTCTTCTAATTATTTAATTGCCTATCTACAGTTTTATAAACAGTTATACCGTAATATTGTTGTTTGGAAATAATAAACCATTGTGTAATAATTTGAAGCTTTTTTTTTCTATCAAAACTAATGGTAAATCTTTAACCTTTATTTGACTTTAACTTTACTTTAAACTCCCAACCCTCATAAATCCTCTTGTCCGCAACCTATAAACCTCACATATTCCTAATAACCTCCGAGGCGATTGGAAAGAAGATGGGCTCGAAATATACTTACTTACATAAACATCTAAGTTCTACCGCTGGGTAGTTTCTTCACAAGCCTTTATTATAATTCAACACTTTTACTTGTTGTATTTATATTATATACAGTTGTAAAATGCAATAAAATATAAGTTAAAAAAAAAATCATAACTTTAAAGTTATTAAAGTGGTAGTAACAAGGTAGGTAAGGTGTGTAGCGCGCACCAGATGTTTTGGGGCTAAAAATAACAACTATTGCCTTCTGCTCATTCATAATAATGCCCCATCTAGACGTATGAATGGTCAACCGTTAAACGACCCTTCCTCGAACTTCATTCAACAGAACCGTGACATTGGCCTAAAGTGGTTTTAGCTCGAAAAACCTACAAAACTGCTTCAATTACGAGGCACAAAAGACCGTCCCTAGAGATTTTTTAAAGCGACTAACTTCAAAGGATCCATGAAATGTGGCCAGTGTTGAAAGACTTCGGATTTGGGTCTTCTCTGAGGATGTAAAGGAACTGGAGGCAAGGAATGATAACGGTTACTAAAAGAAAGGAGTTTCATGGATAAGATGCTTTCAACATATACCAAAGAACGAAATCCAGGAAACGGTTTCGAAGAAAAAACAAACTTAGATTTTTCGATATGAAGTCTGAAATTCTTTGTTAAGTGTTCTTTTGATCTTAATCACATAGAAGCATTTCATTCGTAGCTAAAAATCGTAAAGCGATTGAGACGTTGATTTCCAAAAGGTACTAAAGGACATATTTTACGAAATTGATTTGTTTACATATTTGTATTTTCGTCATTTAGTTGTATTAAAATCTTTTGTTTGATTTTATTTAATGGACACTCAAGCCCTTTTAAAACACGATTTAGAAATAAAATTATTTCCTAAAGGCACTGAATTACACATTTTGGTCCGTTCAAAATCACACTAAAATATTATTTTCATAACTTTAATATGATGTTATTTATATATTAAAAAAACAATTCTGGATTTTAATGCGAATAGAATCAAATTAGCTAGTTTAATAATATAGTAATAAGTGTTTTTCGCGCCTCCTGTAAAATTGTATTAATAGAAATCGAGATTAATACCAACAATTCAATTCACTACAAATATATTTTTGTTATCTCAATATTTATTTTACCTCTGTAGAAAAAAAAAAAAAAAAAAAAATACGGCACATGGGCCGAAATCTAAGGGAAACAGCTTTGGTAGGTATGATGTAGACAGCAATCAGTGGTGCAGTCTCTTAACATATTTTCAATAACTTGATTAATATTTCCAGGTCAGAAAGTACCTCACCCAACTCCTTTTAAGCCTACGCTAAGTTAAGTAAGAGATAACGATGTAGCGATGTATTGAAAAAGTTTGTTAATGTGTCCATATAGTTTTTCTTTAAATCGTTTGTAAATCATTCGTAAAGGGTATCCTTTAAAACATATGATAGTGAGTTCGTTGGCAGTCTTGAAAATTTGCGATTGAAAGACTTGCATTCTTCATATGTATGTGTGCAGACTTCTATTTAGGAGGTCTATAAATTTGGTAAGCGTAAGTCTATATATGTTTTAATATACTCTAAATTTCTGTCTAATGAGCAATATAAATGAAATATCGAATAAAATAGTCTCAGTCACAAGTTTAATGTTTTACGTTTTGTCTTGACGTGTGCGCCTCATATCATACTTGTGTCAAAAATAAGTCCTAACTACGTTACAGCGTTTGATGGCGACATAGGATGATTGCCTATGTAAACTGAAGGGCATGTTCGGTATTCAAGAGCTAAAGCTAAATATACTTTCAATTCAGGAGTTGCTATAAAGTTGAAATTTATTGAATCTATTTTAAAAAAAGAGTATCCATTCAAACATTTTTTTTTTTTTTTTTACATGAAAGGTTTTATCAGAAACAACAAAGACATTACAAAATTTTGGGAGCGTATACAAACTTCTGTGACATCATTTACGATGTTGGTAGCGGTATGGCAGTAAATATGCCTCTATTTATCCATATCTTTAGCAGTCGAGAAATTCCTTGTCTATCTTATCAGGATCACCTTGTACACAAATGCTACTCAGGTATTCATGTAACCAGGTTATGTAGCACTCGACAATCAAGTGCATAACTAGATTCTCTCCTATCTAAAGGTCAGAATCGATTAAAATACAAGGAAAATGCACTTTTTTACACGAGTAAACACTCATGTTAAAATAGCATTATTGAAAAGGCTCGGTTGTATAATATTTTTTCTAGATATGAGGTAGATAAGGAACAATTAGTAATGCAGAAAATATTCTGTAAGTATTTAAGCAAGTTATTTATATTGAAAACGTGGTCCAATCATTCAACACACGCATTTTACTTATCCATCTTGTTAAAATATAAAAAAAAAAAAAATCATGGAATAATGAGGCATTTCAAGTTGTTGATTAGAATGAATATCTTTAAGCATCCCAGGCATATAATTGTCTAAATTATAATATTTCAGATAGATATTATTGCAACACGTTAAATTTATTTCATAAATAGGCAACTTGATAAGGATAAGTTGTATTTACAAAGCGTATATGCTTATGATGTTACAGCAACTTTTTTGACAATATCGGCAGATTGGAAGTGCAACATTATACTATGCATTTTGCTGATTTTTACGATTTTCTCGAAGACGGCTCTAAAGATTTTGATTAGACAAGCTATATCGTTGTGAAATTTAATAGGCTTTAATATCATTAGGTTATATTCTGATTAAAATACTAATTTGTACCATTAATAACCATTTCATCTTTTTAGCATTTATAAAAAACGAGTAAATATATATGTTCAACGAATTCGATTTCCAACTAAAGGAGAAAAGAGAAAAAATCTTTAAGTATGAATTGTTTTGTTTGTTTGGACATTATAGTAATATAATATAATAGACGTATAATAAACAGTTGGAAAGCTAAATATTTTAGAAAAATTTTTTTCTTATACAAAAAGTGGTAATAAGTAATAAAGAATGATATAATGGGAACAAAACTTCTGATTATTGTATTGGGTTGTGTCACATGAAATGTCAGTTTTCAAGGTAAAGGAGTTTTATTAAAAATACGATATGGAAACAAGATAATTTTATTCGAAGTATTTACCTTCTTTTTCTATACATTTTTCCCAACGCGACACCAACTTTTTTATCCCCGAACTGAAAAACTCTGAGATTTGAAGTAAAGAAAAATCTGAAAACGCACTTTTCACTAGATCATCATTTTCAAAAAGTTTTCCTTGACGAAGTTGTCTAAATTCCTGAACAGGTGGTAATCTGTTGGAGACAAATCGGGAGAATATGGTGAGTGCGGAAGAACTTCGTAGCCCAGTTCTTTCAATTTTTGCACCGTATGTTTTGAAACATGGGGTCTTGCTGCCGCTCAGTGAGATCATGAGGTACCCATGTATCAAACTTTTTTACTTTCCCAATACACTTTAAATGTCTGGAAACGGTAGATGCACTTGCATTTAGTTGTGCTGAGAGTCCTTCAACTGTTTGGTAGGGGTTTCCTTCTAGTGTATGTTTGAGGACATCGTTGTCTATTACGGAAGGAGGTCTTCCTCGGGGCAAGTTTTCCAAGTCGGTATTCCCAGCTGAAAAATTAGCAAACCAACGGCGAATGGTCCGTTCATTAACACTCCCTTCCCCAAACGCCTTGTATAAATATTTCTAGCGGCCTCAGCTGGTGAATGGCCAAGTTTAAACTCGTACAAAAACATTACTCGAAAATCGCGTGTTTCCATGTTCATATTTGAAGGTATATTAAAAAGTGGGTAATTGATTGTGAATTTAATGTTTATAATACAAAGGTAGAGGATTAGTAACTGTTTACTTTAAATATGTAAACATTCGGATGAAAACAACAGACACCTGCAAAATCCTTTATGTATTTCAGAAACTATAAAAACGGACATTTCATGTGAAACAACCCAATAGATAATAATATAATGAATTATTTAACAAAACTCATATTTCTATTCGAAACTTAATGTAATTAATGGTTTTATTTTTGTCATCTCTAAATTTATACAAAAATTCATAAATTGATTTTAATAACGAAAGTAAGTGAAAGTCGTGTGTTGCGCGCACCAGATGTTTTTTATAGTATTAAAAAACGAAACGACAATGGCAATTGTTGCATTAGGCTCAAACAATCAAAGGTTAAATAGGCAATAATACATACTTTATTAATGTAAATAATGCTAATAATTATAATGATTTACGAATTATCAAGAATCACAACCTTAATCCAAAGTTTAAGAAGTTTAAATTTTTACCATTTCAACCTTCCACAGTCAATACGTGTGACGTAGTGATCTACGTACGGTAGGTTGTGATATCGTTATGAGGGCAAACAGTGGAGGAGGCTTGATGTCGCAGTGTAAATGCAATATGTTTTGATTTGGCAGGGAGTTGGGTTTCAGTTTTCATTGTTTAGGCCAGTTTTGTATGTTGTTGAGGCTGTTACAATGCCGCTGAAGCCTGAATAGGCTTCGGGTTTCCCTCTATAAACGCACAGGCCATGTTATGGATAGCATGTTATTACCGATTGGAATATCGTTTCTGCTCAACAACAGAGCCTACGATAGGAATGAATCATAGACCAAGTGAATGACTAGAGCAGTGCGTCTTAATATTGTCAATGATTTTCATTTTTTTTCTTATTTATTGCGAAATTCCTTAATAATGTATGGGTCTCCAATCGTAATTCTGATCTGTATATAACGTCCCATCGAACCACTGCTTTCGATAGATCATTCTTAATCCGATCCGCATCCTTATGGAACTCCATTCCTTATGATATCCGGTACTCCTAAACTCTCTCAACATTTAAATCCCGTCTATTTAGCCATTTCCTATCAATACAATTCCAAACAATCCCAAGTAAATGCTAATTTCAGGGAAGAACAAGAGATAAAGCAGACCGATACATTTAATTATTATTCAATTTTCGTTTTCTCGTTTCCATTAATAGCAAATATTATTTAAAGTTTTTCTTTTAATCTTTTCAAAGACGTGAGATTAAATTATTTTACAAACACTCAAAAGAGTTGTAATTTCTTTTCTTTTTTTATTCAATTTAAAACTGTAAACATATTTTTTTTTGTTCTTATGTTTACATACATTGAATAATTGTCAATTTATTTTCTTCTTATATTTCATTTTAAAACTTATATATATATATTATATATATATATATATATATATATATATATATATATTTTTTTTTTTTTTTTGTTCTTTTTAAATCTTATTATATATTTTTTTATTTTAACATACATTGAAGAATTTTAATTTCTTTTCTTCGTATATTTTATTTTAAAATATAAAAAGAAATTAGTTTTTTTTTTATTGTTCTCATGTTAAAATATATTTATTTTTATTTTTTGTGCATTTTTATTAGAATTTATCTTTTATGTTATCTTCTTTGTTAAGGTTATTAGTTGAATTTTATTGTTTTCAATTATTGTATTGTACGATATTACTCTAATACTCTAAGATTATTGTCTTAAGTTCACTTTATGTTTCCTGCTGTATTATTCTAAAGGGACTTGTCCCAGAATAAATAAAGAATTATTATTAATCCCTTTTTTTTTTTTTTTTTTTTGAAGTTGGTTCAGGGTGCAGACAATATAACACACTATTAAGTATAACTTCATTTAATTTAATTTATAGTTATACTTAATCGTGTGTTAAATTTACTACATCCTGAACCAACTTCTCTCATATATACACACAGTTCTAACCATTGTCACATCATGGTAATTCATTATTATTAAAAATTTTTAAGGCGTGACCATTCGAAATTATTATTTTTGTGTGTAATTTACAAATTCGTTACTAAGAATTGATATAATAGTTCACAGTATGCAATTTTCGGAGAAGCGATATTTAATGTAGTTTTACTAATTTATCTCTTGCCTATATGTAGTTGTAAAAACCAAGAAAGAAAAATACGCATCTAATTATATTTATAGACAGTTAAGTCATTTGAAAAGCAATATAAATAAAAATGGCATAAAATTGACAATCACCACTGCTAATTTCAAAACAATCTCTGCTATTTCTAAACCGGTTTAAATGATTTTTTCGTTTTTTATATTTAATTATTCGGACAAAGGTTTTTTATTTTTTTTCTATTTTATTCGTTTTTCGTCTTATTGAAACGAAAGTCCACAAATTTTAAGAAAGGGTAATTTTTTTTTTACTCAAATAATTCAAATGAAATTTCCTGATTCCAGAACGCCTTACACTTCTTTCTACCATCTTGTTTGTTTTTTTTAAATTAAGATTTTTATTTTTCAATATTTCAAGTGGTCATGCCTCTAACTTTTTAAATGTCGTGGTAATTGTACCAATTACATGTTACTTTTACGTGATATTTTTACAGGGTTAATGTCTCTTCCTACCATTAAAGGTAACCGAGTTATCAGGGAATCACATCTCTTATAAGTTGTGGTTTGACCATTTAAGTTAAATTTTTTTTTATCTTTGTTCATCGTGGCTTCTCCATATCGAAAATATTTTTTAGAACAAAGGTTCATTATTAAAATAATAAACTAAAAAGGCAAAGAAAATCCTGTGAAATAACTTTGTCCTAGGTGACGGATCTATAAGTCAATTGTAAGTTTACGAATGTTAATATTTACAAATTTTAATAAGATGTGGTAAAGAACGTTTATTACACACTCGAAGTCTGAACGTTTGTATTACTGTATCTACGAGCTATTCCCTTATACAATTTAAATTTAAAAACGTTGTGAACGTGAGCTCAAAAAAGAATATTTGTGCAAGTGAAGTTATTCACCGTGAGGTGTAAGACGAGAGAGTCTTTAACAGCTGAAGGAATGCTTGGGTTATCTCAGCTGGAAATTGGTCGAGTCAGGACGGAGATAGTGTGGGAATGCAAACCTACAGGACCTAGCACATCCTCGCTGCAATGCTTCCGTCACTATTCGCATTATTTACATTTATATCTTACTAACGACTTGAAATAATACAAAATTGAATAAAAATACAAAAACTTAGAAACGGGAGAATAAATTTGTATTGTTCTAATCAGTTGTAATTAAATATTACTATCTAAAAACTTAATTTTTCATATGAATAATACGCACCAAAATGCACATTTAGGCCGGAGCATAGAAGCACAGAGCTGATGATAAAGATGCACCCGGAGATGCATAAGTAGAATTAATGATGTTGAATTTCTCACAGTTTCAGGGAGCGTGTGAATGGCCACTTTTGTTTTTCTTGTTGTCTACTCAAGTTGCATTCTCTATATTCATTTATATGGAATCTATATTTAAAACTTTAATTATTGCGAGTAATTTCTTTTTCTTTAATTTTTTTTTATATAGAACGTTGGGGAAAAAAGAAAGATTTATTCATAATATTATGTATTATTAAAAATTTAGAAACGTATATTTTTTCAAAGCTTTTAAAATTTTTAATATTTATTTAAATGAACTCCAAATATCACAGGAAGGGTAATTTTTCTACTACAATTTTGGCTTAAGGTACGTAATAGATCTTCACCGACGCGTTTTTTTAATTACTATTAATTTATTTTATTTTTTTGAATGACCTGAAACTATCAAAAGTAATGGTTTTCTCATTCATAAACATGTGATAGTTTCTGGTAGTCAAAACTGGTGTTGCAACTGAACTTTTATAGGGAAAAATTCAAGATTTGTTTTCGTGCACCAATGGAAACATCAATATTATATTGTTATGCAAAAAACGATATTTGATTGTGTAAATTGTAATCACTGAAATAGGGTGAATGTTAAAATTCAATTATTTCGATTTAAGCAATAGATGCTTCTAATAATAACAATAATGAATATATTAATTTTCTTTATATTTTGTACCCATCCTAGAAAATATGGGACAACTCAAAAATCACCCAAAAAGCATAAGGTAACGGAAAAAAATATATAAATAAAGTAAAATCATGTTATAAAATAATATATTTGATACTTTTACACATTATAAGTATATATATTTGAATAAAAGAGTTCAAAGATAATATATTTAAATAAAAAAATTTAATAAAAAAAAATGTTAGGCTGTTTCACCATTGTTGATTCTCTGTCCAGAACGTCTAATGTTAGCGTTAAGCTTATCACAAGTAACAATTATAGACAGAAAAGCGTAGGTTTTATTTCGGCAAAGAAGTGTAGCACGAACTCCATAACGCTTGTTTTTTTGTTTTTTTCTGTCGTTTGACGTGTGTAATTTTTTAATATTTGTTTTTACATTTCCAATCGTCTTGAGTTCTACACCGATGGTCGATCCACTAAGTTAAAGTTTCCCTCCATGTTCTCAAACAGTTTTTTTAGAGGTTTTTTTTCGACCTATATTTACTGAAATACATCAAGAGAGGACTTACTTTCAGGACCTTCTTTATCTTCATGAAGTCTCCTTCCCGAAATGTTTGAGTGCACTCATTAACGCTGCCCTAATCCCAGACTTGATTGATATTTTTGACCGTATTGAACCCGTTCCGGCCGAGTTCAAAGTCGCAAAAAAAAAATATACTAGTATAATGCGTTGACATCCAAGTAGATACTTCATTATTTCTAAGCGACAAACTGTTGCGGAGGTGAACAAACATTATTAAGTTTTCCTGCAAGTTCTTGAATAGTTGTTCTAGAGGTTTCTTTCACCAATAACAAGAACATTATCAATAAGAAAGGAAGTCCTTCTACGACCTTTTTTATCTTCAAGGCTGAAGTTTCTCTCCTACTTTTTTGTTTACTTTTGAACAGTGCAATCATTAATGTGACCCTAACCCCAGACTTGATTGATGTTTATAGCCGTCTTTATCCCGTTCCATCCGAGTTCAAATTTGCAAAACTAAATTATACGATTATAATGCGTTGAAATCTTAGTAGAGACTTAATTATTTCTTTGCAGCGAAATGCTGCAGAGGTAAACAATCATTATTATGTTTCCCTGCAAGTTCTCGAACAGTTGTTCTTTTACCAATAACCGCAGAACATCTGTCTTACCACGACCTTCTTTATCCTCAAAGCTGAAGTCTCCCTCCTGAAATTTCTATCCGTTAAATAGAGCAATCGTTGATGCGGTCTTCGCTCCAGAACTGACTGATGTTTCTGGCAGGCTTGACCCCGTTCCAGGCGAGTTCAAACTATCAAAACTAAATTATATGATTTTAATGCGTTGAAATCTTAGTGGAGATGAAATGATGCAGTTTTAAACAATATAATGGATTATTTTTAAACAATATTAATTTGGATGAAATGTCATAATGGACCTAAATTATTCAGAATGATCATAATATAGACAATAATCTATTTCTTAGACAACGTGGTGTTAATTAAATAACATTTACGTAGATAAGCACTTATATAGTATTAGAAATAAGGTTTGAGGTGCTGAGGAGTGATTAGATTGGGACCCTGGACAATGATGGAGACCCCAGATCCAGGCTAGGAGGACCACAACCACAAGAAGGGGTCCGAACCCTAAGCAGGTTAGCACCGCCACCTTTATTTCAATTGTTAACTGACCAACCGTTAGGAGCATTACCTTAATTACAATTTACAATAGGAGCTATCTAATCTACATAGCTAACTCTGCGGGGACCGGAAGGTCATCTTAACATGCAAACTTTCTCTTAGCTAATTATCTCAACGGATTTCGTTAAACGGATTAGTTGGGTGTTTTATTAATTACGACAGCATAATTTCAGTTAGTAATATATTATTTTTTAAATAATAAATTTCAGGTCTGAAACAAGACAACTACCTTTCACATGTTTCGTTAATTGTTTATGTTTTTTTAAATTGGTTTATTTCCAGATTTTTATAAAAACAGTCATTATAATTTCTAACAAGTGAAAATGTTGGGGTATGGTCTCATGAAAAGACACTGCTAACTGTTTTATGTTTATAATTATATTGAAGAGCTAAATAATAAAGATTAACAGAGAAGAAATTAGTTAAGGGTACAGTCAAATAAACACTGGAACTTAATTTAATAGTGTCTACGTTTCCGCCTAAATTTCAGTCCTTCTTCAGGGCTATAAAACAAAAATTAACAACCAGCAGTGGAAAACAATATATACAGATAATAAGTAAAACAAATTATAATCCTAATTATGACCATCCTTTGGAGCAAAAATGCATTATTTATACTTTTAGCATATAGAAATTTGTTTTATTTTCAGTTACCTATATAGTATATACTAGGGGAAAGTATTGCAATCATGATAATTTTCTAATTCCAGTTGTCACTGGAAATACACGTTTTTAGGTCTCCTGAGTCCAAATGACCATGTTCCGCAAAAAGGTCTGTGTGTGTGCCAGTGTCTGTGAGTTGTAAGTCTAGCACGAAAACGAATAATCGTACAATACTGAAATTTCATATTTTAGATAGCTGTTCGCCCAAGATGTTATGGTAACTTTTCCATCAAAATCAGCTAACCAAAAGAGTCACTTTATACAATACATTTAACACCATTTTACTATTTTTTAAAAAAACTGCTGTAACGATTTTGATTACATCCGCTATATCGATTTAAAATTAAATGAGTTTTAATGTGATACAGGTTTCATTATGATTAAAATCATATGATATGGCTTAAATGCTGATATTTTAAATTTTCTTCCACATAAGTACCTTTAATTTCGTTGGATCTATAAAAAAAACAAAAAACACTTTATCATCTATTTAGTATTAAAAAAAATCCAGATAAATATATAATTTGAACGAATACGAAATTCAACTAAAAGAGAAAAGACCAAAAATATTTTTAATGCAATTTTAGTGTTTTTTGAACATTATATATAGACGTATAGTATAGCGTTGGAAAGCTAAAGATTTAAAAAACAAAAATTATCTTATACACAAAACTGTAAAAGTGATGAAAAGCCGATAAACCTTACTGATTATTATAGATAATAGTATAAGAGATTAATTAATAAAAAAACATGATTCTATTGAAATTCAATGTAATTACTTCATTAACAATTTATTTTTATCTCTATGTGTATTTAAGAATTCTTTAAAAAAACTATTTAATTTGATTTTAACAACGACGGTAAGTTAAAGTCGTGTATTGCGCCGCCAGATTTATTTATTAATTGATTGACATTAAATTATTAAATTTTATAAAATAAATATATCTGACACAGATAATTAGGATGCTCCGTACCAAAGAAAAAAAAACTACACACAAGAGAGAACAAATTTAAACAGATAGAAGGGAATTAAAAAGTTAAAATTTGAATCTGTGCAGTTCATACTAAACATAGGCACGCTCATCTTTAATTCTTAGTCTATTTCGTTCAGTAAGTTTCTTTATGATAGGTTATGAGCTATTTCTGTACTATTTAAGCGTTATTTTAAGATCAATATGTGGAAATGATCGTGCGATTGCACAGCACTAGTAATTTGTGAACTGACCATTTTCAGCTCCTCTATAATTGTGACCCTAGTCACGATACTCCGGGGCAACGGAAAGCCGGGTATTGTTGTTGTTTGCCTTTGCTGTAATTTATTTAATTATTTAGTCGAGTAATTTAGTTCGTTATCTCGCTAGGGCGAGCAGCCCTTTGATGTTCTATCCGCCTGATTAAAGGCTTAAAAAACAAAAGGGCTCAACAATATTCCCTGGAATTACACCTTCCCTTCATAAATTTTAAGTTAAGATTACCTGTGCAATGACACCAATGGGAAGGGAAGTACTTTAGCCAACTCCTAAAGGTCGCTGTAACATTTAAGCTGTATTATCTTGTCGTATCTTACCTACCTCCAACTGCTTTATTTTCTCTCTTAGAATAAGTTCATTGAAAAGATTTGTCTATGAGTGCATGGAAAAAGCATAGTTAATTACAGTAGATTAAAATGTTGAATTAAATTACACAATTGAATAGAAGAAATGCAATGCTCACAAACGGTCAATATAGAAACTCACATATGTCCAAAACTAAAATCTGTATATATTTTAACGTACTTTTTTAAAAGAGTCAATACATACTCCGATTCACAAAAAAGCTTCGACGGATTGTAACAATATATGTTACATATATTTTCGACCAACCTTCACATTCACTTAAAAATTTCCAATCTACTTAACTAAAAAAATAAAAATAAAAATAGTAAAATAGTAACGTAAATAACATAAAAAGGTAATATAATGTCTATAATATTTATTCATTTATAAACCTCTTTACGACAATGTCCACTTTATATAGTATTTCAAATTAATCTAATACAAATAAGCATGTTTACGTGTATCCAGCAATATAGTACTTGAATTTCGAACTATTGAATCATTATTATTATAAATAACCATTAGATTGAAATTCAAGCTCAGCGGACTAAATATAACACTATCTTAATCCCTGATGATGGATTTGAAAACCATTTCCGCGTCTCAATAAAATGCCAAAATAAACGGAGAGTGATACGGTAAAAACAGATAACCGACATAAATTCTTTAATTTGTTGGTTACATTAACAGAGATGTATTCCACTTATGATTAAAATATACTTCAGGTATGAGAAGTAAAACTAATAATATTTTTTTATGTTTTATTTAAAGAAATTTACAACTGTATTGTATAATAAATACATTAACTACGTGTGATAATAGATCAAGTAGGCGTGATACAGGCATGTGAAGAAACTACCCAGTCGTAGCACTTCAAAGTTTATTCAGCTAAGTAGGTCTCGAGGCCATCGTCTTTTCAGCCGCCCAGGAAGGTCTTTATGAATTATTTTATTGGTAACAAAGTAAGGGGCGTTTAGGATCTTTCGGAGGATTTTGGATTGCAAGGATTGATTGCGGGAAGAATTGGATGGTTTGGTGGATCCCCTAACTCAATCCCATATGTCCAAATAGGCCTAATGATGGTAATATAAATTAATATTTTGTAGTATGTGGAAAGTTTTGATCGTTTGTCCAGTAAGTGTGTGTAGTAAGCGGTATCTACGAGCTGTTTCTTGTCATTTCAGTCTAGTGTGAGGATTCCAAGTATGACTTTGTCTTGATGGAGTCCTAGGTACCGGATCTGTTCAACTGAGGTGAGTGGAATATTGTTAAAGGAAATAGTGGGACAGGCGAACATGGGTTTTCGACGAAGGGAATAATAAAAATAAATTTCCTAAAACAAATTGTCACTCATCGTGATTATTCTGTCACGTGTTTACTGTTTTATTAATTGATGCATGTTGATTAGAAATCAATACAACTTCACACTACTTAATTTAACCATAATTAGTCAAGGATGAATATCATACTAGGTTCCAATTTTATCCGATGAAATCCTAACACCTGAAAAGCCATTTGCACAGTTCCATATTAATAAAGAAACATTTAAATGTGCTATGGAAACACTTTAAATTCAAGAGGGATCCTTAACCGCGGTTTAGAGATGCGATTACACAAGCAATAGCTATGTATATTAATGAAGTTCGTTGACCCTATCTGCATTCACTCTGTTTGTGACAACTTTCACCCGGCAATCTCGCGCCGAAACTGTTTAAAGTGGATATGATAATTCTAATAATAGGCTTTGGTTCGATACCCAAAGGTTCGATACCGACAAGCCAGCTAGCCTCCTCTTAGTGCCTTACCATTTTAAAAATAGTTATTCAATAAGCCTGACAATCTGACGTACCCATTGCATCCTTTATGATGTTAAAATCTCATTCACACAAGAGGGACAGAAGCTCCTTGATTATGCGCTTTATCGCGGATCCACAGTCCTCATCCCTTTTTGCACCAACAATTTTACTTAGAACCATGCTCTCGAAAACCCTGTGGCGTTGTTCATTCTTAGAAGTAAGTGATCGCCGTTGGAAGAATATCTTCTAACCTTTCAGCTTCTTAAAATAAGCCTTTAACTAAGTAGTTTTGCTGATAAATAATAACGCGTCTGTATTTTCTTTTGAATTTCGATTTTTCTAATTATCATAGACCTTAATACCTTTATTATCTGCATGCCTGGCCGCAAACGTTACAATTAGTAAATGATTGTAAATACCCTTGTAAACCTTGGTTTCTAACGTAAACCGAAGAATCTACATTTGCTGATAAAAAAAAAGTGGGAATCAAAGGGGAGATTGCACTGACAGAAATACCAACTTTTGATAAACAAAAGTTCGAATCTACCCCTGAATCCGAGTCTGTTACATTTGATGTTGAAACTGTCATTGTGTCTAATGTTATTTCGAGACTGTTCTGTTTCTAATCTCCAAATGTTTTACTGTTTTTATGTAGTACTACTTTCATTTTCCTTAAGCAGCAAGATACTAACATAGATATTTGACGTATTGAATTTAGGTTTGGGAATCCACTTAATATTTTAATTTTTCCCAACCCTAATCCTTGATCCAAAATATTTAAAAAAATCCCTAATAACACAAAACATAACCATAAAGACCTCTAAAATCTATGTCGTTGATTTGGTAGTAATTAATAAAATAATTACAATAAGCTAAGCGCACCCGAAGGTTCGAATTCGGCCTACCACCGCATAACCACGTTTTCGGAATCCGTTCTTTACTGAGCCCAACAACTTAACCCGATTTGAGTCGCCGCTATGCACTCGACTCCATTATTCTGACAGAATACAAACTCCGCAATTCCGCATTGTGTAACCTTCTGAATTCCCTAGTGGCTTCATATTTCTTTAGACCAAATATTTTACATAGAACCTTATTCTCGAAAACTTTAATCTGTTGTTCATCCTTCAAAGTAAGCGACTATGCTTCACATCCCCATAAAAGCGTCGGAAGAATAATACTTTTATAAATTCCTACCTTCAAGTTTCTTAATAGAAGCCCAGAGCTAAGTAATTGTATGAATAAGAAATAAGGATAAATAGCGAAAAAATAAATTGGTACAGTTTGATTAGATTTTCATAATTGTTTAATAAAACCAAGGCATCACAGGAAGGAGGAATTCCTTTAACATATAATTCTTAATAATAGGGAAAATGTTTCTATAAATGCAACAATTTTCATGATAGTTTCCTTTACTATATCGGTAAGTAAAAATCATTTATTTGGGACCCATGATCTTTTCTTATTAGATAATATACTCGTGCACTTTCCGTAAATGGAAAATAATAAAGCAGGTTTTTGATATGTATGAGATATTAAATGTCATGATATTAAAACTATAACCATTCATGAGAAATAATGTTTAATTTAATTTAAACAATTAATTCCCCATAAAATTCTATACATATATTGTATTAAAATAAATTTAATAATATTCATTGAGCAGTCATGGTATTTGAACCAGCTTTGTTATTCCAAATGTTGATTCAGTTTCTTTTCAAAACTGCTTGACTTATTTGTTTTGCAATGTTTTCATAAGCAAGCCCCGAATATAGAAATGCAAGCCAGCAAGTCTGTACTGCTGAAAATGTTGTTTTAGAAGTAGGTAGTAGTGTTATGGTTTCTCTAACAAAAACAAAGTTGTCTTCACGAAATAAATCTACGTAGCCATAGGTTTTTGAATAATGTATCAACCATTTAAACTATGGTTTTCATAACAACCCAGCGATATATGTACATATATAAACTAGCGTCGGAACTAGGATTTTTGCCAGAGGGAGAAAAACAAAGTTTTGTCGAACTATGTTTTCACCGTCCATTCTTCTTATGCATTACATAATAAGCAGTAAATAACACTAGATTTATCCATCAAATTCGGAAAAAGACAATCAAAAACAAAAATTTAAAGCACTTTTGTTAACATTGGGCAGTGAAATAAGTTCATAGGGTTTATCAATATTTTCATTAAATGCTCTCTGTTTTTTATTATAAAATCATGTCTACTTGGTCAATAATGTTCACATATTTTAAAGAATTTCGGTGTGAGCAACACAGGACTTTTACTTACCTCTGTTGTTAGAATCAATTTAAGAATTTTAAAAGAAATTTACATTTAGAGATGGAACTGATTTGCTAAATAATTAATTACATTGTGTTTTATCAAATAATCTACTGTATTATTATCTACGTCTATCAGTTAAGTATTATCGGATTCTGATCACTCTCCATTAACTTTTACAGTTATGTGTATGAAATAATATATTTTTTTCTTAAATCATTAAGCTTTCTAACGATATATTTTACATCTATATTAATCTTATTTAAAAAAAAAAAAAAATACATGGAAAAATATTTTGGCTCTTTTCTCCTTTCGTCGAATACCGAATTTGTTCACCGCAATATTATTCCGATTTTTATCAATTCTAACAAGATTTTATAGTTACTTTATTCAAATTTACAAAATGGAAAATATTTAAAATATCAGCATTTAAGCCCTGTCAGACAATATATTTATATCAAAACGAAAAATACATTGTATTAAAACTCATTAAATTGTACATAGAAACAGCTTGTTTATTCGTTAGAGCCATTTTTAAGAAAATTGTAAAAGATGCAAACTGCATGTATAAAGCAGCTCTTTCGGTTAGCCGATTTTAAATAAAAAATTGCTGTAACATCTCAGGCATATAGTTGTCTTATCTATGAAATTTTAGGGGGACCCTAAAACGTGTATTTCCGTTCGAAAATTTTCACGATCGCAATACTTTTCTTAACTATATATTTCATATACGTGTAAGTGAAAGTAAAAAAGAATAATTAACGTGCTTTAACGCATCGGTTTGAACCGAGATTTCTCACCATTAAGTGGTATTTTTCTTGCTGAAAATGGAAGAGAAAAAAAATAATTTTCATTATTTAATGATTTTTTATTAAATAAAACGAGTCAGACATTTAACAAAACTTGGAGTTTGTATGGCGAAGATGCTTTAAGAGATAGCATTATCTGTAAGGGGTTTGTTCGGTTTACAACCGGAAATTTTGACTTGAAAGACGCAAAGCGCTTGGATCTTCGTTCAATTGTTATGAGAGGATGGGTTAAAAAAAAAAAAAAAAACTATCTGAAATATTTAATGTTCAATAGATCAAAATGGGTCGTATACATATAATTGAATTCAAATATTTACATGGAACTGAAGTTTTTATTGAAATCACCAGTAGGCAAACTTATTTTACAACCCAATACATTGTTTGCTACTCTGTGTTACATTATTTGACCATTAATATATTGCAATGGTGACTGTTTCTAATAAAAAAAAAAAAATAATAAAAAAAAAAAAAAAGAAAGGAAATTTGAAAGTTTTACTATTGTCGTATATGTATAAATGGTTATAATATAATAGATCTAATTCTCATAAAGGGGGTCAGATTCCATTATTTTCTTAAATAAATAAAGTAATGTAATAACTTAAATAATCTGTCAGGCAGGCTAATATAATTCAATCAAAACTGACATAATGAGTTAATCAAGATTGTTTAACCCATTTCCAAAGCAAAAATTGTAAAAATATGTAAAATCAGTTATGTGAAATGGCACTTCCGGCAAGAGCACAGTATAAAAAAAAAAAGAAATGGCTTTTAGCTTTTGAGTTCGTCTCTACACATACGCACTCACCTCTACGCAGATAATTTAGGGAGGACCTGCTAATTTAAACTCAGCCAAGCTCGGAATGTGTATTTTATTTTCCAGTGTTATTGTATTGCATCTTAATGTTAATGAAATTATAAGTAACTATTGGGCTGTGTCACATGAAATGTCCGTTTTCAAGGTAAACGATTTTTATTAAAAATGCGATATAAAAACAATATAATTTTATTCGAAGTATTTACCTTTTTTTTTCTACGCATTTTTCCCAACGTGACACCAAATTTTTATCCCCGAAGTGAAAAACTCTGAGCTTTGAAGTGAAACAAAATCTGAAAACGCGCTTTTCACTTGATCATCATTTTCAAAATGTTTTCCTTTGACGAAGTTGTCTAAATTCCTGAACAGGAAGTAATCTGTTGGAGACAAATCGGGAGAATATGGTGGGTGCGGAAGAACTTCGTAGCCCAGTTCTTTCAATTTTTGCATGGTATGTTTTGAAACATGGGGTCTTCCTGCCGCTCAGTGAGATCATGAGGTACCCCTGTATCGAGCTTTTTTACTTTCCCAATACACTTTAAATGTCTGGAAACGGTAGATGCACTTGCATTTAGTTGTGCTGAGAGTCCTTCAACTGTTTGGTAGGGGTTTCATTCTAGTGTATGTTTGAGGACATCGTTGTCTATTACGGACGGAGGTCTTCCTCGGGGCAAGTTTTCCAAGTCGGTATTCCCAGCTGAAAAATTAGCAAACCAACGGCGAATGGTCCGTTCATTAACACTCCCTTCCCCAAACGCCTTGTATAAATATTTCTAGCGGCCTCAGCTGGTGAATGGCCAAGTTTAAACTCGTACAAAAACATTACTCGAAAATCCCGTGTTTTCATGTTCATATTTAGAGGTATACTAAAAAGTGGGTAATCGATTGGGAAGCTAATGTTTATAATATATAGGTAGAGGATTAGTAACTGTTTACTTTAAATAAGCAAACATTCGGAAGAAAACAACAGTGACCTGCAAAATCCTTTACGTATTTCAGAAACTATAAAAACGGACATTTCATGTGAAAAACCCAATATTATTGAACAGAAAGCATAATAAAAAATAAATATTGAGCGTCCTTTTTCTAGTTTTGAGACAAACAAAAAAATAAAGAGGTATTTTTTATGTATGCCGTCATTCGACCACGAGCATTTATACTGCAGAGTGCCTTGCGTTGAATAGAAAGGGAATGATGAAGATATACCATAGATTTAGGTTTCAGCATTGCTAATAACCTTAAAAATATAAACAATATCCTAATGACAGTACTTTTAATAAAGTTTCTTAAAAACTTTGCTTAATTTCAAGATTCCTTTTTAGGAGTGAGGAACACAGTTTTAAGAAAACTTATTAAAATACTGTTTTGACGAGATTATTTATATTTTTAGGGTTATTACCCAGCATAAAACTTTATTTTATTACGCTTTGAAAAGTTGTCATTTTGACAACAAAATTATTTTTCAACCTTTACATACTTTCAACAACCAGAGATATTAAAGAAAATGTGTATTTCGCGCCGAACTTTCTGATTTTTTTAAGCAACTCCTAGGGAGCGTTGGCTCCTAATATTTTGCAGATAATAATCGTTTAATATTTAGTCTAGCCTAGAAAAAAAATAAATAAAAAAAAGGTCATTCAAATCGGTGAGACACATTTGAGATCCACTCTTTGTTAATATATGTAGGTAATATATTAAATTTTGGTTTCCTCGTATAAGAATGTTCTATTCTAAGTTCATACATTTTATGCATTGAGGGCATTTCAGTATATCAGATTCCTGATTATTAATATAAAATACTTGTTTTGTTTTTTCATTTTTTGAATATTTCTCCGTTTCTAGTCTTAAGTTATAATTGGAGGTAATGGAGAAAAAACTGCTAATTAAAATTGATCGAAAGTTTGGGAAAATTTAAGGTGACTTGTAGAGCACTATAGGCAAAATAATACTTTGCTCTCGAATAACGTTCACTAAAACTGCCGGCGTGCCTGAGAAGTTAGGAAATATCCCAAGGAGAATAGGAGAGAAAATAAAAATGAAACATGAGAGGTGGTTTAATATTCGGTTAGACAGAGTTCCATTTACCTTATTGCAATAGCTTCACCGGAATTAACTGCTGCGAATAAATTTTCCCTAATTTTCTACTCTGGGAGTTTTATGGTATCCCAGAGGCAGAGCTTTGGCCCTCCGCTGGTCCAAATATAACCCCCTTTGATGAGGTAGAGGGTAGTGAGTCCAATTGGGACAAAACTGGTTTTCCCGATCGGGTTTTGGACAACCATATAAATTACTGTTGTTAATGGAATTGCTAAATTATTAACTGTCAGGGGATTGTTAAACCAGCTAGGATAGATAGTCGTGTCCGTTGCAGGCAGGCAATTCCGCCCTTCGGCGAAATATTACGGATCAAATTGTTTTGTTCAATTCCAATCTAAACTGCTAATACCAATATTTTTTCCTCATAGTTATTACTGACACGAGGAAGTGAATATACATATAATCCAAGAGCTCGGGCCGAAATATGCGTATTATAAGACGAAAATTTTCAATGTGATTTTCACATTTAAGCCAACTTGTACACAAACATTTTTTTTGTCTGCCATCTCAAAATGGTCGGAATCTAAAATGGCGGCCATCCAAACGGTCCAAATCCAAGAATTAACCTCATTTTAACATTATAAAGGTAAATATTACAGAAACCAAGCATTATACGAAAATACTCATCATTATATAAATTAATGGACATTGAATAAGCTTTAATTTCAGACCTGATAGACTTCTGTAGGTCTTATAGGTATCGAGACATCTTTGTCCATATAATACTTTACAGAGGAATTGATTGACTTTTAACAGTGTTCAGCCATATATAATAGAAACTGCCAATTTTATCAAACTAATCATAATAATAAAAATTAACAAGCCTCTAATAAGCTTTAATATGAGAGGTGGCAGGCGGCTGTAGGTCTTATAAGTACTGAGATATCTTTTTACATGTGAGAAAGTACTTGTACAATGTTACTAATTATTTTTGTTTCTTTTTTATTTGAATTATGTTATCAGCACATATATTTCTCATTTTTTCCCAACATAATTAGCTTCTAAAGATTTTTTTATTTTATTTATTTTGTGTTGTATACAAATTCATCAATTATTGTAAATAGTAGTTAATCATGTTCATCTTGTCTGTTGGCCAGACATATTATATATTTAAACTGTAAAAAACTGTTATTCTTAAGAGACCCAGTCCCAGAATAAAAATTATTTTCTATCTATCAAAATGTCTATCAGTAGAATCGAAGCTTAATTAATGTTCATTAATTTATTTTTTAATGATTATTTTCGTATAATGCTTAGTTTCTAAAATGTTCACCTTAAATGTGGCCAATTACTAGATTTGGACTGTTTTGGATGGCCGCCATTTTCGATTTCGACCAGTTCGAGGTGGCAGACAAAAAAAAAAAAAAAAAAAAAAAGTTGTGCAAGTTGGCTAAAATGTTAAAATCAAATTAAAAATTTACTTTTTATTTTACGCATTTTTCGGCAAAAGCTCTTAGAATATGCGTTCCTCGGCACTTTAATTTTTATCTCAACTATATTATCTGATTCACAACTTCCATCAAGAAAAGGTTCTAAATAATTCTAGGAACCCGCTACCGCTTCAGCCATCAAAACATGCTGTGCAGCATAAACGTGCCCTTAAGATTTTAAAGATAAGGTGCCATCCAAAAGATTTGGTCCATAAAGGGATAATGTCGCTGGAGAATTTACTTATATATACACTTATTATAGAGTGATTACACAATTAACGGATTCTTTTTATTCTCCGAGAAATGAGTTGCATTACCGTGACTCAAAAGAGCATATTATTAGAAATAAATACAATTTTATTTCTGCAAAGTGAAAACTGGTAGAAGTACAAGAGGCTGAAGGGAAGGTTAGGCGTGATCTCGCGGGTTTAGGTTGTTGTAGGGTAGTAGACATAGTATCCAATGGTGTAGGCTAACATAAGTGGTATCGCCATAGAACTTCCGGTTCAATAAGCCTATTATTATAACTAAAAATTACTTTAAGATTTTTTTTAACTTACATTATATCATATTAAATTCTTTTTATAAAATGATAACATGATTATTTTTCCGCGAACTCCTTTTAAACCACTAGACTGATTTCGATACGGTTTTTTTACTATCACTTAGGGTATTGTTTCCAAAAGATTTAAAAGTAAAATAAATTGCAATTTAGCTTTTCCTTAAAGGGGAAAAACTGTAACCAAGTCATCAAAAAATTATTCCTGAAATATAAGTAGTAATATTGACTTATATTATACCTTTGAAAAGGGCAAGGTTTTAGAAAAGTTAATCTGCAACTAAAGAAATCGTACAAGTTGATGTAAAGTTGTTGTAAGCTCATATACGTGTAAACATATGTTTTGGGGAAAGGGTAAGGTTGTTTATTTATTTAACGTCCCTTTACGCTGCTGTGGCTAATCGAACGATGTTTCCGTGGGAGTCCTAAATTTTGCCTATCCAGGTTTAATTAGGATAAGGAACTATAACGAGTACCTGACATCATACAGGCTCGGGACCACCTGTTAACGTCCCCTTTGAAAGACGGTATAACTACGGATTTTTTACTCCCATTAAAAAAATTCTAGAGCTACCTGCTGGTTAAACCCTGGACCTTTGGCATGAGGAGTCTGTTATACTACCCACCCAGCTACAAGTGATCCCTCATAGGATAGGAACTTTTGTTATTTATATAGTTTTTGAATATATAGATAGCAATCAAGTTTTCTTTTTATGGGAAACTTATATTTTCCGTTATCTGTGCTTCACTTTAAAATAAAAAATAAATAAACTTGACCATTTTTGATTTCTCTTTATCATTTCTGCCGCTGATTAAATATAACAATGTATAGGCTTTATAAAATGAAAATATTGTTTTGATAATTGCACTTTTCGTCCCGATAAAATAAAAGGAATAAACTTTAAATCGGCAAGACAGACATTTTGAAACATACTTGACACCTCATCCAAATTGCCCCGTACGAAGCAGGGACGTTTCCACTAGCATACAATATGAACAAGGTCATGTCTGTAGTTAGGGCAGTAAAATGTGGTAAAGTAAATGGTGCAAGACTTGAGGTTTGGGTTATAGGAACAAAGAGGAATTCTTTTTATGAAAAGTGATAATTACATAGAATGGGAGAGGATTTAGAAGAAGAGACCGGGATCCATAAACAAAGGGGTAATAAACTATTGCAATATTTAAATAGGGATAAGGGAGGAGGGGGGTACCCAGGGTAGTGTTTACATAATCCGTGAGGTCTCCTCAATATTTCATTAGGCTACAGCCAGCTTGAGCCTTTGTACACAATGACCAGCAATATAGGCAGTAATTTGCGGTTATAGGGCCAACCAATGAATAACTTATAGCCACTGTGTCGGCAAAGGCCTCTTTAGTCTATCCCCTTCACCCTTCATCAAAACTAGCCATTAATTATTAAAGTCCCTTCCGTAAGGGTATAGGATGGTGGGATCGAAGGCGGTGTCAATGTCAAGCTTGTAAAACTGGTAGAAAATGTTTACAACCAAGATATAGGGTAATGTTAATAATAATAATCTTTTATTATTTTTCCCATATCCTCCAACTTTGGCCACCACTTATCACTTAGTCTTTTATTCTCTTCTACGCTTCCTCCATCCTTTGCGGAGTGCTGGACCTTCTTCTCTTCTGAAAACTTCTTTCCTGCACACCTGCATGGACCCTCATTTGCAAACCCCGGTTGTTTTTTTCAGTTCCGGACAGCACTTTATATTATTGAGTCCTAGCACCTTTTCTAAGATTTTTTTATTCAATCTATTTCCACCAATCCTGACCGGATAGATCTCATTCTTCGGTTTTCAATAGATGTCTTGATTTCTCTATCTTCTTATACAATTCACGATTATTCTTTAATATGTACTGCCTATATACTTTTTAGGGTCATAAAAAAACCAAAAAAAAAAAAAACCTTTACCACTACAACCCATAACGGGTCTTGTGCTGAGTATATACAGAAATTCGTATCGTTTCCAGGCCAAACGTTGTGCAACGAGGTCATTAGGCGTTGATCACGCTTAGCTCCCAAGTTTTTTCCCCCCAATTTCGGATACCAACCTATAAAGGCTGGGTCTGCCCCAGAAGGTTCTCCACACCCTAGGGTCGCCCCCTCCTCTGACTGAATTAACAGAAAAAATAATATTCTGCCACAGCCGGGATATAAACCCAGGACCCGAACAGTCGACTAGTGCTCTATCCTCTAGAGTACACCGCTTCCTCTTAGGACCATATATATTGCGTGAAGTGATCTTTCTTTTTTTAACAACTCCTTTATGTTTGTGAACCTTATTGTTTCTGCACGGTGAAATATTATCCGAAATCAGAAAACATACTATAAAACCAATGCTTTAAAGTAGGGAAAAAAGTTACTAAGGTTTACAACCAAA
The DNA here is from genome assembly GCA_023052935.1 of Piezodorus guildinii. Taxonomy (NCBI): domain Eukaryota; kingdom Metazoa; phylum Arthropoda; class Insecta; order Hemiptera; family Pentatomidae; genus Piezodorus; species Piezodorus guildinii. The sequence continues at coordinate 35,568,814 of CM041293.1, read as the reverse complement.
ACATTTTTTAGTTACTAAATAATTAGGAATTTTAACAATATAACGTATAATAATAATTATTACACTCTGCTACTTTATCTCTAGCATCCGTCAACCAGTCCCTGGCCTTCCTCTCTGTCTTCTTCTTCCGAATAGTTTCACCTGCGTCAGTAGCCGTCTAGGTGTTTACTCTACTCCATTGGGCAACATGACAGATGCATGTAAGCTTAATAGGTGTATAGGAGTCTTAAGCGCAACGCTTTGAATTACTTATGGATTTATAAATTTTAAGTTTTATTTAACATAATCTTATATCTCGGCAAGTCCCTTCATATTTGCCTCTCCATTACATCCTCCTATGTTCCCTAATAGTGATACTCTTTATTATTTCGTTCTTTCCACCTGACAGTGATTTTATCCTTTCCTTCTTCTACTGCCCTTGCCTAATCAATTATCTTCACTGAAACTCTGTCATCATTATTCCTTCTCTAGTGAGCGTATGTCCTAAGACACTTCTCTTTAATGACCAATACAATATTCTTTCCTAGACTTATAATTAATAAAAAAGTGTTGCTGGTTAGTCTACCACGCCAAAGGTTAGAGTTCAGATTCCAGTCTCAGAAGGACCTTTTCAAGCATTATTACTAACTGGAGATTCCCTCACAACCTCTATCTGGGTACGTGAGACCCGTCCACTCTCAAAAATAGACGTAGAGAGTGATAAGCATACCTTTTAACACATCATCGCCTCCACGGTCTGTCGAGCCAACCTAACAAGAAGTTGTGAATACGAAAAAAAAAATGTACTTTTACTAAACCATTTTATCAATTTTTTCTAAGAAGTGATTTGGTTTAAATCATTTTATAATCGACAAACTGTGTAGCAGACACTCCAAAGGCTACCCACAGCTTATAAATAAATATAGCAAATACAAGAATAACATAAATAATTATTTTGTGGAATCATAAATTATCTACCATGACTCAAAACTTAACAATTTAAAATCATATTTTATGCTTCTTCTAGGCATGTAGTTGACCTTTACGGTTTTAGATTAAAGGGAAGCAACCTGTAGAGAGACGATAGAGGATTTATTAGCCGCTATCCAAGTCAATAAGACGAGGATAGAGGCGAGCACTTTGTCCTGGGTGGGCATTGTTGAGGTCCAATATCCTCCATCCTGTCTCCCTTTTTCTTCGATTCCTTGCGCCACAGGTATCAATGTTTACGAGGCATTCTCCTTAGTAAGAATAACACATGGCTTTTCATTAGTTCTTTTATCTAGGAGGTTTAAAATGGATTTGATGGTACAGGAAGAATGACTTGCTTTCCTAATGATTTCCACCTTTTTAAAATATTAATAATGGCAATGATCTAACGTTGAATTCTATTGCCTTGAAACAAATACCAAATATAGCGTCTCTTCACCCTATTTAACCTACCTATTCAAAAATTTGCTATAAAACTAGAGTGAGAAAAATACTACTAAGCTTCAAAGTTAAATAAATATAAATTAATTCAATATTCTTTCAAAATGGTAATTAAGAAAAAAGGGGACAGGGAAGCCCGTGGCTGTGTGGCTAGCACGCTAGTTAACCACGCCAAAGGTTGTGAGTATGAATCCCAGAGAAAATTTTTCAAGTAAATAATTAAATGGGGATCCAATCACAACCTCTCCCTTCAGCCCCGGGTATGTTGACGCTTCAGTCAACTTGTAGCAACTTACAAAATTAGACGATTGGAGGGATAACACTACTCTATAAAATATCAAGAGTCGCTGGTATATTCTCCTAGCAAAAAAATCAAATAATAAATAAACAATAGAAATTACAAATAATAATTATATAAATAAATTAAGAAGCAGTCTCAAATAATAAAATTGGCAATTTAAATAGACAATAAACAAAAAATATACTTTAATTTTAATAAAAACGAAATTTACAATGATTTTTTTTCTGTTGAAATAATATACTAATAATATAACATGTGCAAAATACAACATAACATAAGAAAAAAAAACCTGTACCACTACAACCCATGAAGTGTTTTGGGCTCAGTACATGTAGAGTTTCGTACTGTTTCTAGGCCGTTGGCACTGTGCAATGACGTGATTTGGCCAAGATCACGCTCAGCCTCCAGGTTTTTCCTCATTTTTGGGTACCCACTTTATATGCCCCAGGGGGGTCTCTATACCCCAGGATCGCGCCCCGGCTGAAATAACAGAATAAATAGTATTCCGCCTCAGCCGGGACTCGAACCCAGGACCCAGAAGAGCACAGTAAATTAGCGCTCTACCCACTAGACCACGCCGCGCCCTAACATAACAAAAAATATAATAAATAAATAAACTTTTCTGTTTTATTAGTAATTTTTATTGGAATTAGCAAACTAATTTTAATTTGAATATCGGAAGAGTTTTGGAGTCACGGATATAAAAAGGAATAGAGTTCTATAGGGATAAGGATTGAATTAGGAAAGATCTGTCGAAAGCTGTGGCTCTATCGGGTGTCATATACAAGTCTGAAGGCCGTGAGAGAGTGTTGTGGGGATGGACTAAGGATTTGAAAAGAAACATATCTGAAGGGTACGACGGACGGCGGAATTGGAGAATTTGGAAGAGGAAGGATGCCAGAAAGTACTAACAACGGTTGGAAGGGTAAAGTTACTTTAACTCTTCGTGGAATCGGGCGACAGAGGTGTCCCTGGATATACCAAATATGAAGCGGATAAAGCAGTTAATTAATCGTTTTAGTTTTGCTTCGAGATCCCCAGGGATATCCCCACACACCGTAAAACAGTAGTCAAAGTGGAGGAATATGAAGGAACTAACCAAAAACCTAATGTTACAAAAATACTTTATACCATGTTCTGAATATACCATTGTTCTCGATCTAATTCCATCTGAAATCTTTAACTTCCAGCACAGGCTTACTCACCTTCTTAATCTCTTACCTCAATCCCTATCTAGCTCCAGCCATCTCTATAACCTCCTCGTAGTTTGAAGTGGCAATGGCCTAGAGATCTCTCTTAGCTTCCATTGGCTTCTTAGACTGGTGTCGCGACTGACTGAGAGGCGCTGGGATCTCCTGGCCTCCAGACATCCACTAATGGGCGTTGGGGTTTGATTTGAAGTTCCCAGTGACAGTATGTAAATATTGTATAAATGTGGCCAAGATTACTATTATTATTTATTTATTTTTCTTTTCTTTTATTTCTTTACTTGGGTTTATTTATTCTTTTTGTAAATTTTTATTCTAATTTTATTTACTTTTCATATGGAATGAATGAGTTCTTTTATGACTAATACTCACTGCTCCAGATTGTGGCGGATTGTATTATTTATAAATAAAACAAAACAATTTTGGTAACTTCTTTGTACGTGGTTGGTGGACCCTCCAAAAGTATCACTATGCCAAGGTCATCGTATAATAAATAAATAAATATTCTGTCTTAGCCAGATCCAAACGCGGAATCCGGAGATCAGCAGTCAAGTGAAGCAATACCCATTGGCTAATCTTACCCTTCAATTAGGCTTAGTAAGTACATGGTTATGTGTTGTAAATTTATCAGCAACAGATATGGTATAAAGGTAATAAAGGCATAATTGTGACTCACGAAGCCACTATCGAACACTTAAGACGTATCTAACATCATTAGCACATTTTATATCTAAACAGCCATCTTCAACGTTATCTTCCTGCTTAAGGGATAGACTATGCGCATTAAAATTTATTAAGCACGTTGAACCAAATGGCCTATGACAGTAATTGGCAAGAAGTAGTCATAAAGATGGATGTTTCTCACAAGGCTACATTAACCTTTAACCGAAGATGGTTAGGACGAATGATAACCTTTGGTCTTGGATCTCATTTAATTATATACAACGGAGGTGCATGAGTTTGGCACCTCTTCTGCAACATCAGATAGCGGCTTGTGTCAGGGGTCAAAGAGATGGTGATTGGGCGAAGAATGAAGAAGACAGGATTGAGAAGGGTAACTGTTTTAAAACCAAAATATTTGAAGTGAGAATGGCTGCCTGTGTGTATATACAAGGGAGAAGTTAGTTCCGGGTGTAGTCAAATGAACACTCAATCAACTCAAGTGGAAACTTATTTTATTCGTGCCTAGGTTTTGGCCTCAATTTCAGGCCTCCTTCAGGGCTATAAAACAAAAGATAACAAACAATAGTATAATACAATAATAAAAGATGATAAGTAAAATAAATTATACTGATAATTAGAGACGAAATGAAACAGTAGTTATGCGATTGACAATAGACAAATATTATAATAATTATAAAAAAAGGGGAAAAGATTTTTTTTTTAAATTTAATATTAGGTGAATAATTTGATATAGTGTGAAAAATACTAAAGATAAGCAAAATAAATTAAAAAAAAATTGCGGTGTGAAAAAACAACAACATATAGTATGACATACAAAATATCAATAATCTCATAAAATGTGAAACATAAAATAAAAAATGTTTACGGTAAGAAAAGAGTTATATATCTATGATGTACAAAATGTCAATGATTTCATAAATGTGAAAAATTATATTATAAATATAATGAGTAAGTATGTATACATCAGTGAAAAAAAAAAAAAAAAAATGCGGAGAAAACAAAACACGTCGGAGAAGTTGTGATGTTAGGAGTGGATATGTAAAGATGCGAGAGACGTTTAAATCAGGTATATCTGTTTTCATTTTTATTTATTTTACACATTTTTTATTTAGTTTATGTATTTTTTGCCACACCATATCTAACTATCCACCTTATATTAAATTTAAAAAAAAATCTTTTGCCTTTTCGTTTCTAATTATTATTTGTCTATTGTCAATTGTCATAACTACTGTTTTATTTTGTTTCTAATTATCAGTATAATTTATTTTACTTAACATCGTTATATATTTTATTCTACTACTGGTTGTTATCTTTTTTTTTTTAACAGCCCTAAAAAAGGACTGTTTAGGCCGAAACGTAGGCACGAATAAATTAAGATTCCACTTAATTGAGTGTTCATTTGACTGCACTAGAACTGACTTCTCTCTTGCAAAATATTTCCTGTTTAATATTATTTAAAACATTGAATCGCACATAGGTTTATCTAAAAGAATATTAGCTACATTAAAAACATTTTATAGTATATTCAGAAAGTCTGATCTTCTATTAAGTTGATATAACCTATATGAGAATAGAGTTGCATAATTGATTTAGACTTGAAGGAATTCTTATGGATTTATAAAATAGATTTCCTAATAGGCTCCTAGCTAATAGGAATCTGACTAATAATGAATAATTAATGTGACAATCAATTTGAATAACTTAGGTAGTTTCTCTTTCTTCTCAAATGATTTTTCAATATCACGTTAATTTATATTTTATATATATTTTACTTTGAAATGTATTGTAATAGAATGTATTGCAATTGGGAAAAAAAATTAAACTCCAGTTTTTAACAGCAATGCCCGTTCTAGAGTCCCAAGACCCGCGAAATGGTATGTGTGTGTATTTAGTAAGTCTAGTTCGGAAAGGAAAAGTCATACGAAACTGAAATTTCATATTTAAGACAATAATACGCCCGAGATGTTACTACAACCCTTTCTTCAAATTCAACAAACCAGAAGATCCACTTTATACAATGCATTTTGTAGTTTTTTACGATTTAAAATTTAATGTGTTTTAATAGCATGTAAGGTATATTTTATTTATATAGTCTGACACGTTTTAATTGCCGATATTTTAAAATTTCTTCTTTTAAAGAACCTTAAATTCTGTAAAATAAAATAAGTTATGGAATGGTTAACTTATTTTATTCTACAGAATTTAAGGTACTTTAAAAGAATAAATTTTGCCAGACTATATCAATCAAAATAAACCTTACATGATATTAAAACCCATCAAATTTTAAATCGTAAAAAACTACAAAATACATTGTATAAAGTGGCTCTTCTGGTTTGTTGAATTTGAAGAAAAGGTTTTAGTAACATCGCGGGCGAATAATTTTAGCATTGATAAAAAAAAAAATAGGTAAATATACAAGATAAAATAAAAATCCTTAGTTACGCCGTCCTTCGGAGGGGACGTTAAAAGGTGGTCCCGAGCCTGTGCGATGTCAGGTACTCGTTAAAGATCCCTATCCTAATAAAACCTGGATAGGCAAAATTTAGGACTCCCACTGTAGCATCGTCCGATTAGCCATAGTTGCATAAAAGTGACGTTAAACAAATAAACAAACAAACAAACAAGATAAAATAATTTCATACTTACTTGAAAAATAAAAGTGCAAATATAATTTTGAATGTAATTTTTGAACATAAACATAGTAATATATTCGTAGAGCGTTGGGGAAAAAAAAAAATATTATCAAACAAAAATTTTAAAAGGTAATTAATGCAGAGTGATGAAATGTGGATAACCATATCTCAAAAAAAACAAAACAAAGAGAGAAACAGAAAAAAACTTTCTCATTGTTGCAGATAATAATATTATTATTTAATCAAACACGTGTTTCGATAGAAACTCTATATATTTTTTAAACCTCTTTTTCAGCTCCAACTTTATCTAAAATTTCTTATAATTTCATGTGCGCTCACCATTTTTTGAAATTTATAATGGATACTATGTTAAAAAAAATGTATTAATAGTAATAATGATCAAAACTTTTTCTACCTTGAAGAATTATGTAGGAGCTTTGATTACGAGGCGCGACATTCTCTAGCCGAGATGTGTCAAATTATTGACAAGTCACTTATTAACTTTCTCCATCCCTTACATAATTTCTTCGGTACTGTTCCTTTCTCTCTAGGAACTAAGACTTCCTTTATGATTTGAATTAGTCCCACTTCAATAATACCAGAATAGGTCTAATCAGTAAATTAAATAGTAGGATGATTTAGCCCTAAAAGCAATTTTCATGACTGAAAATTCATAATTTTTACAGAATTTAAAAAAACAACAACCAAAAATCTGACACCGAGATAAAGATCTTAAGGCAAATATTGCGTGTAAGTATTCAAAATAATTCATTTTAATTATTATTTTCTTAATTTTTCTTTATCTCGATTGCTTATTTATTTGGAAATTTCCTAAATGGTTAATTTAACAATAAATAATTATTTTATTTTATGTAGATATTATTCTTCTTTCTTATAATTACTTTCCTTTTATGATTATTTACTTCTACCTATATGTATGGTTAGGATATGTTCTTACATTTTTTATACTTATTGCATTTGAGTTGAATATTTATTTGAAATATTAACAACTAGATATTGACATAAATACATTTTCACCATATCTGACAGATAATTTCTTTCAAATTATGTTAGAAGGAAAAATAACTCTTCTTACTACATCTTTAATTTGAGAAATCTATCGGAATGATTAATCTTAAAATTTTTGTTGCGTAGTCGTTTTAAAATATTTAATCTATCATATTACTTTATCTTATTCTTGGCATTTTTATAGTAAGTTCAGACCAAAACACACCAACTTACTTTTCATTATTAGCCAAGAATACAAACGAATAGATAAACAACATTAAAAAAACATAAATAAAAAAAAATTATATTCTCTAATAATTTAATTTGATTTAAGTTAGGGAGGTATGTAAATGTAATAATAATAATAATAATAATAATAAATAATAATAGGCTTAGCGAACCCAAAGGTTCGATGCCGATATCACCAAATTCCGCCTACACAGACTCGTCCAATGTTCACCAATCAAGCCCAAGCTCCCGAGATCAGCCTTAACGCAATCCTCCCATCTACGCTTCGGCCTACCTTTCGGACGCCTACCAGTCGGATTAGCAAATACCAACTTTCTCGGAATCCGCTCGTCATCGACCCAACAACTTTACTCGCCCATTTGAGTCTCCGCGACGCAATCAGCTCAATTATATTCACAGGATACAAGTCCCGCAATTCCGCGTTGTGCAACCTTCTAAACTCCCCAGTGGTCTCATCTCTCTTCGGACCAAATATTTTACGCAATACCTTATTTTCGAAGACCTTAAGCCGTTGTTCATCCTTCAAAGTAAGCGGCCACGTTTCACATCCGTAAAGAACCGTTGGAAGAATAACAGTTTTATAAATTCTAATCTTTAAGTTTTTAGATAGAAGCCGCGAACTAAGTAACTTAGCAACTGAATAATAACACGTATTTCCCACCTTTAACCGGGACTTTATTTCTTCCTGGATTTCATTTTTTCTAGTTATAATTGAACCTAAATACTTGAATTTCTCTACGTGTTCAAAAGTATGCCCTGATACATCAATATCACCAAAATCGCCACCGTTTCTGCTACTAATAATATATTTCGTCTTATCGGTATTTAATTCGAGTCCTATTTCTTTACCGGTTTTTATTAACACAGTTGTTTTAATTTTCATCTTGCGCCATGATTCCCCTGAGGCAGTCCCCACCCGGAGACCCGAACGGGGGACTAGTTTACCTCCGGATAATGAGCGTTTTACCTCAGAGGAATCCATGACTTTTGGTGGTATTTTGTGAACTAAAATATGTGAGTAGGGCGTTCGAACCTACGTCACACCCTCCAGCAAGCCGCTCTCATTGTTGGTCAGCGAGTCCATCGGACTTAGCCGGGAGGAGCTTCCGAGGAAATTCCACAGACCATCCCCACATACGCCACCCGTGGGACGCTCCCTATACGCGGTATTGAGATCCGCGCGAGGCATGTAAATGTAACATTAAAAAAATAAATTATTGTTTTTTCAATACTTTTTAGTAAAATAAATTTATCACTCTACTTCTGCAATAGAGCTAATATTGTAGCAATCTCTATTGGGATTTTAATGATATTTTAGCATAAAATAATTATTATACTAGGCTTAACTAACTAAACCCGAAAGTTAGATATCGATAAAAAAAAAAAAAAAAAAAAAAAAGTAATAAACGTGCTTAAATACTTGCCTTTACTACATTTTTGGAATGCGTTCATTGTACCAGCCAAACTTATTCACATACCTATTCGAACCGTAATTTCCTTATACATTTGTCGGTGTCTCGATCAAATATTCAAAATAATTTGTTGAAAATTCTTCAGTATACTCCAGAAAGATATGCAACTCGGTTGTTTTCTTTTCTTCTGCGGTCACCATTTAGCAAAAACTGAATAATGTATAAAATAATTCCAAAAGTCTCTCATAAATATCAATTTCACGAAGGCAGTTGATAAGTTTGACTCACAGGTATTTGGAAGTATTTTTCAATAAAAATAAATAACTATTTTCAGTATTGTAAACGGTAGGCATTTATATTGCCGTGAATTTTCCGCTGTTTTGAATCAAGTAAGATAGGAGCAGACACTGAACTGAAGTGTCAAGCCAAAAGGTGAACGCCTCAGGTATAAACTAAGACGTAGATAGGAAGATAATTCAAATCTGATATCGATGAAATGGGGTGTGACGGAGTTAATTGGCGGTAGGAATGCAGGGATCGTTCGTTAGTGCTATTGGCACTCGGCCCTTCGCAGAGTGTAGCCGAATAATTATCTTATTTACTCCGAGTTGTATATTAAGAAATGCGAGGTTTTTAAAATGTTTAAACATCTGACAAATCATATCTTTCTCACTTCTTGATCGAAACAAATGATAGAGCAATAATTTTAAAATTGCATTTACCCACAATCACGAAAGATAATAGAATTTCAAAATTATTTTTTTATTAATTTAATGTCACATTGTGTTACTGTGAAGCGCTGAACGATGCTACTGAGAGTCATTAATTTAGCCAATCCAGTTTTAATTAGGATAGGAATCTTTAACCAATATCCGACTTCGCACAGGATTGGTACCATATGTTTTACGATCCCTCTTAGAGAAGGCGTAACCAAGGAATTTTTACTCTCTTTAAATAATTCTAGGGTCATCTGCCGGTTGTGAACCAGCTACCTTAGGCACAAACATTGTTTTGATAGCCACTACACCACAGGTGACCACCTATATTTTATTCAATGATATGCTTAATTATTAAATTTTATTAAAATTGAATAATTAAACCTAGTATCCAACTTTTCAAACCCATGCCTCATCATCAGGGTTGCATTAATATTTATGTGCGAAGTACTATTTTAAAAAAAATATTTATTATTATAAACATATGATAATTTTAAAACATAATTTCGTCAAATTATTATAATTTTTAGCTTTCTTTTAGGAAAAAAATCATCGTATTTTCTATCACAGGCTAAACTTTCATAATATAAGAAACAAGTTTTATAATTGTTTAAATTAAATAAACTTTTTATATTATATAAAAAACCTAAATCTCTATTCGACCGACTAATTTAAAGTTAATCGGTTTGAGAGTTTAAGATTATCGTTAGGAAAGATGCTATTAGCAAGAAAATGTATTTATTTTATAACCTTTTTTTATTATTATATTCAATTATCGGTAGAAATAAAAAAAAACATAAATCTAAATTGGTTTAGTTTATTTTAATGTTATTTTAAAGTGAAGCACTGCTAACGGAAAATTTAATTTTCCCATATAAAGAAAACTTTATTACTAAGTATCTATTCAAAACTATAATGATTAAATAATTTCCTAGCTTATAAGGTTTATAACTGTTTAATATTCAAATTAAATTTTTGAGGAATTGGTTAAAGAAATTTATTTTTCTCGTTTAAAGAAAATCTTGAGTGCAATGTATTTTACTTTCAAACCTTCAGAAAATAATGTCGTAAATTATGGTAAAAACCGTACCAAATTTTTTCCAGTGGTATAGAAGGAGTTCGCGGAAACCAATAAACTTGATATCATTGTATGTATATATATATATATTGTATTGAGGATGCTGAGGGTTCTAAATTTATTATTAAATAATTAATATATTAATAAAGTTAATATTAATAAGCCTTTGTCGGCAAAACATTAAAAGGCGTTTACCTCCATGTGGTCCCCCCAGCGATACCTCGGGAAACTTCCTAGACACTAGGACAAAGGACCCCCGGCTTGGGGCACTTCCCATATCAGCCACGCCCGAGGTGACGTCAAGTTCTATCCTCAAGTAGAGGTCAGTCATATTCCATCTTCAAGAAGATGTAAGTCGGGTTCCATCATGAAGAAGACCGTCTGGGTCAGATAGAGCGACTGGAGATCTAAGAGCCTAGAATGGGTGACTAAGACTGATTTTGCGTTCGCCAGCAGACTAAGTGTTTTGAAGGTCTTTTTTAATTGTAATATTGTATAGCAAGTTTAACTGCGATGTCCCTCAGTATTCTCAAGCATCTTATGTAAATATACTGTATATGTTTAAGTTAATATAAATAATAATGTCATTTATTGAAATCTGTCTAATTAAATATTAGCCTGCATGCCACCTACTGGGATTGGTAAACATGAAGCCTTTCGAAAGGAAATTCAATGGTTTCATTGAATATTAGTCTATACATACATTAAATATATCAAATAAGCTAGTTTTCGAAGCTCCCGCTGCCTCAGAAAAGCAGCCAGTCAAAAACATAGCAAGAGAGAGAGAGAGAAATATTATATAGAATTAATAATGCAAATAAACGAACTCATGTTATAATGATACATTAAAAATACAGTAGGAAAGTAAGCCTATTAAAAAAATGCATTTATAATTTTTTTTTTGTATATAAAAAAGCAGTATACAACTGCTTAAGATTTTAGTAAGTTGTGAGTCCCAACCAACTTCACCTTAAATATTTTTTTTTATTTTTAAACATCAAAAATGGATAAAGATCGTTAAACTTTCTTTTCGGTAGTAATGTTTATATTTAAAATCGCAAGATGTCCGCATTGCGATGTATATATACTCTTGCGATCCAGTTACTAAGATAGAACCGACTGAGGATGGAATCTGATATTGCTTTAGTAGCAGATAACATTACATTCGGATAGAGTTCAATATTGGAAGGTAAATCAAATCTAGTTTGGAACAGCAATTTAATTATTTTTGACAGCATTGAGAAGAATAAGATAGTACCGTTTACAGAATTGACCAATTCCCGTAAAAAGGCCTCTGTGTTTAGGTGTAATTCTAGCTCCAAAAAAGCTCAAATGATTTCGATTAAACTCCATATATAGAATTAAATTTAAATGTCTTTAATGTAGGTTTAATTCTGATTGGCATAGTCTGACAGGGACTAAATTTCGATATTTTTTCTTCCTATAACGTATCTACAATTTAATAGATTCCAAAAAAAAAAAAATAACCATAGCATCTTATTAACGTTCATAAAAACCGCTTAGATATTAGATAACCAACTAAAGAAGAAAAGAACAAACATAATTGTTTAGGTAATGTATATTTTCTTTTACTCAACAGAAGACTAGTTATATAAATGTATAATACACCGTAGGAAAGATAATTTATATCTTAAAAAAAAAAAAAAAAAAAAAATGTTTCCTTATATACAAAATTGTGGAAGGTAATTTTAAAGTGACGAAAAGGGCATAAAATTGAGTGATTGTTGTACCTAACAATCTTATACTATTTCATCAAAAATATGTTTCCAACTAAACTAAATATAATTGTTTAAACTTTTTCAACTCTAATTTTATACTAGTTCTGCGCATGCGCAAGAGTATAGCGGTCATCTTTCAAATCGGCTCTTGGATTTCTTGCTTTTTCAGTTGGATATCACTTCAGAAAAGTCTTGAAAACATCACCAGGCTTCAGGATAACAACAACAGTAAATATTGGAGCAAACAACGGTAAGTTGGGTTACAATTTACACTGTAAAGTGAATGCTGAGTCACCTCTTCATATCAGCTGATTGCCAATAGCTAGGCAAGGCTGGTCTTGCTTAACTTTTCTTAAGTTATTTTTTTTTTCCCCACATCTGGTTATTATTTAATTATTTTCCTTACATGAAATGCGATATTATCATCAAGTAATGTCCTCCAAAGCTTCAACTAAAAGATCTAGATCTAGTGGTTCAATCCCGTCCCCTACGAAACAAAGACCTCGCCGTGATACTAATAAAAGATTACAAGCAACCCCTTCAGGTACTAATTCAGAATCTGAACCACAACCTGGCACATCGTCACAAGGGATGACTGACGAATCGCCGTTTTTCACCCCAAATCCTTTTCAGATTTTGCATAATGAAAAAGAAAACATGGAATCTACTCCTATACCCAGTGAACCACGGCCTCCTCCCATATTTGTCAAAAATATCAGAAATTTCCAGTTGTTGTGTGCGCAATTGAACAAAATTACCGAATCTACCAGCTACTACTGTATGAGTAGAATCAATGATACCAAAATATCTCCTACTACTGCCGAGACATATAGAAAAATAGTGAAATATTTAACTGAAACCAAAGCAGATTTCCATACCTATCAGCTACGCCAAGAGAGAGCTTTAAGGGTAGTAATCAGAAACCTACACCCCTCGACACCAGTTGAAGCAATTAAAGAAGAACTAACGGAGATGGGCTATAAAGTGCGGCAAGTCACTAATGTCCTAAAGGATAAAATTCCTCTACCTCTCTTTTTTGTGGATTTGGAACCAGCAGAAGGAGTTGAAAAAATCTATGACCTCAATAGATTGTACTATACCAGCGTAAGAGTTGAAAAACCTTACATAAAGAAGGAGATAGTTCAGTGCCATAACTGTCAAGCATATGGACATACTAAAAGTTATTGCCATCACATACCTCGATGCGTGAAATGCGGTGAACAGCACAAGTCTGTGGAGTGTACAAAACCAAAATCAACACCAGCTGTATGTGCTCATTGCCTCAAGGACCACCCAGCCAACTATAAAGGATGCCAAATCTATAAGGAACTGAGGACCAGGTTTCAAAAACCTCAAGTACTGGATGAAACAGCAAGACAAGTAAGAAACAGAAGAGAACCCTCAAAACTTATTGATGCCAATGTATCATTTGCCCACCTACTTGGAGGTGGGAATCAAAGTACTGAAGCCGTGGCCCTGCCGGAACTACAGAATGTACCTCAATCCCTTCCACATATACCTCTTCCTCAAAATGTAACCAATCCTAAAAATCCTAATCAACCACAAATCTCTCATATCCCTCCTCCTTCAAATGCCACAGACCTTACCAGTTTGATGACATCCTTTATCTCCGAAATTAAATCCCTTGTTATGCCCCTAATATCACTCCTTACAAACCTTGTATCAAATCTCATTCCTGCCTTACAAAAACCATAAATGACCTCACCTAATTCCTTATCCATTCTCCTTTGGAATGCGAATGGTGTTAGAACTCACACTGACGAACTTACAGCCGTACTGCAAGACAAAAACATTGATGTTGCACTCATTACTGAAACTAGACTAACCACTAAACAGTACTTCAAAATACCAGAATACATAACATACCGGACAGACCATCCAGACGGCAAAGCCCATGCCGGTACTGCTGTCATTGTCCGCCGATCCGTCACCCATCACTTACACCCACTTCCCGCCCACGATTACCTACAAGCAACTTCCATTGTAATCAAAACCTTTTCCTTTCCGCTTATCATCGCATCAGCATACTGCCCTCCTAAACATCCTATTTCCTCTGCCCAATTTGGATCCTTCCTCAACTCCTTGGGAAATCACTTCATTTTGGGTGCCGACTTAAACGCTAAGAATCAACAGTGGGGTTCTAGAACCACCAATTCTCGTGGACGGACGTTGCAGTCTGCACTCAACTCCCGACGCTTTCATCTCCTACCTCCCGATTCTCCTACCTACTGGCCGACAGATCCTAACCGTAATCCTGACATCCTCGACTTCTTCATCCACTGCGGATTAGGCTCCCTGAACTATTCCGTAACTCGCCTTGATGAACTATCCTCTGATCATAGTCCATTAATCCTAAATGTATCCATAACTCCTATTCCGAAACCTTTCCCACCGTCATTCATTAGAGGCCCTGTCAACTGGAACCTCTTCCGCGAAATCCTTACCAATGATATTGACCTCAGAGTACCTCTCAAAACCCAAACTGACCTAGATGATGCCGTATTTTCCTTTACAACCACAATTCAACAAGCTGCCTGGACTGCCTCCTCTCCCAAACAATCCCAAAGAATTCCTAACAAAAGCCATTTACCACAACACCTGAAGGACCTCATCAACACCAAACGCCGAGCCAGATCATTATGGCAACGCACCCGCCACCCAGAAGATCGCCGCTCTTACAACTTTCTTTGTAGAAAATTAAAGCGGGAGTTGGCGATATTCCGTTCCCAATCCTACAATTCCTACCTCTCCTCTCTCTCGACTCGTGACAATTCCCTATGGAATGTCACGAAGAGAATTCTAAAATCCCACACCATTTCCCACCCTCTTCGGCGCTGTGATAGTTCCTGGGCTGCTTCCGACAAGGATAAAGCCGAGGAATTCGCGCAGCACCTTTCCAAAGTTTTCACTCCTCATCCTGAGCTCAATCCAACCCATACTGCAACAGTTGAAGAGTTCCTTATGTCACCAATACCACTATCCTTACCACCTAAAGCAGTTAATCCATCTGAGGTTAAATATCTTCTTAAAAAGCTTCCTCTCCGTAAATCCCCAGGATACGACCTCCTTACTCCTCAGATCTTAAGACAACTTCCTCCCAAAGCCATTACATTTCTTGCATATCTCTATAACTGTATCCTACGCACTACCTATTTCCCTCTCATATGGAAACATTCAACTATCATCCTTTTCCTAAAACCAGGCAAACCTTCCCACAACACTTCATCTTACAGACCAATTAGCCTGCTCCCGATCCTCTCCAAAATCTTCGAAAAACTCCTATTAAAACGAATCCTAGCCAAATTTCACAATTTTCCTTCACATCAGTTTGGATTTCGTCCTCAACATTCCACGGTTCACCAAGGACTCCGAGTTGTAGACCACATTTCCTCCGCCCTTGAGTGCAAGGAGTATTGTTCGGGTGCCTTTCTGGACATAGCTCAAGCTTTTGACCGGGTGTGGCACCCGGGACTGCTCTTTAAGCTCAAAACCCATTTACCTCAATCCTTATACCTAATCCTCCGATCCTATTTATCAAACCGCTCCTTCCGAGTTCGCAGTGGTTCCGAATTTTCCAAACATTATACTGTTGAGGCCGGTGTTCCTCAAGGCAGCGTCTTAGGACCCGTCCTCTACATCCTCTACACCGCCGATATTCCTACCGATCCCGATACCTTTCTGGCAACATTTGCTGATGATACCGCCATTTTGTCATCCAATTCCGATCCTGAAGTAGCATCGCTAAATCTCCAAAAGCATCTTTCCCTTGTCGAAGACTGGTGCAATGCTTGGCGCATTAAGGTGAACGAAAGCAAATGCACTCACGTCACATTCACCCTTCGACTCAAATCCTGTCCAACGGTTAATTTCAATTCCATACCGCTTCCTTCCTCAGACACAGTCCGGTATCTCGGCTTTTTACTAGACAAAAGACTGACGTGGAACCCACATACAAGACTCAAAAGAAAAGAACTCAACCGCAGATTCGGCCAGTTATACAGACTACTAAACAGAAAATCTCATCTTACTGTTGACAACAAATTACTAATATACAAGACAGTACTGAAACCTATATGGACCTACGGACTTGAACTGTGGGGGACAGCTAAACTTTCTAACATCAAACGCATCCAATCCTTCCAATCCAAAGTCCTCCGAACAATAGTTAATGCTCCTTATTACGTTACCAACTGTACCCTACACCATGACCTTAATATTCCGTTTGTTTTAGACCTGGTACCATCCAAATTTTCCAAATTTCATCAGAACCTTACTCATCATCCTAACCCTCTAGCGCAATCCCTATCCAGCACCACCCATCCCTACAATCCTCCCCGAAGATTGAAACGGCAGTGGCCACGAGACCTATTGTAAACATTTAAATTGGAGTTCTGACAATGGTCAGATCCTCCACTCATGTACGGTATGTTTGTGGCTACAGCGCCCTGACACAGCCTCCACTGGCTCAGACCAGTGATGCGGCTGAGATAGAGGCGCTGGGATCTCTTGGATTCCGCTTTTTCCTCCACAAGTGGAGGGAAAAGCGCTTGCTGGGGTCCCTTAGCAATTGTATATATTGTATATAGTTATGATTGTGGGTAAGATGTTTATTTATTTGCCAACTTTTTATTTATCTCAATAATAGGTTTTTGTTTCGATTTGTTTTGTTTTTTATTTATTATTATTAATTTATTGTATATATATGAATTTATTTATGTTATATTTTATGTAATTTGACCATTATTATTATTTTCTGTATATATAGTATGAATGTGGTCTCTTATCAATATTATTATTGTTCATTTTGTAACAAATTGTAATATATCTCAATAAAAAAAAAAAAAAAAAAAAAAAAAAAATTTTATACTATATTTATTAAATTGATTTTCACAACCGAGGTAAGTAAAGTTGTGTTGCACGCACACGATTTCTCGAAATAAATTCTATGACGAAATGCTTACAGGAATTTTAATACATATAGATGACAATGTTTTCTAATAATAAAAATTAATCGCCATCAAAATCTTGAATATGGGTTTTTATCAGTTTTATGTTTTTCGTTCGGAAATAAAACTGATATAAAAACTATTAAATTCAATTCATGATAATAAATTTTAAAATTAATATAAAAAACACTGGAACTATAAAGTTACACTTTTAACTATCTCAGGTATTTTTTTAAATTTTACATTTGGAGGTTACTACATACAATTTTAAACTGTTCATTAAATTAAGCTATGATCAAATAAATTAACAAATTTAAATCACTTTTTTAAGTAACAAATAATAACTAAATTTCAGGGAAATAATTTTAATATTTTTTCGTTTTAAAATAAATAATACAAAATATAATTATTGTTAAATATTTTTTAAACTGCTAATCGCTACAAGGATTAAACTTTTGATCTATACCATAAGCTTAATAAAAATAGGCCGTATTTCCTGTTGCCAGTGTCCCAATAAAGCAGGTTAAAAGCTTTATTGGGTAGATTTTTTCTCTAGCCAACCTTTAAAAAAAAAATAGGGCAGTATTGAAATTTTAATTTAAAAAAAAAAAATCAATAAGCCGCTCCCTGGTTTTAACATTAATGTGAAAAATATCTACGTATAAGAAATCCCAACGCAATTGTAGAGCACTTTCTAAATAATTGAATGATGTAATTATGACCCCCAATATAATTGGAATTTTATTGAATGTTCTTAATTTATATTAGAGAAATTTAAAAAAGTAATTGAGTTAAATATATCTTAATGTTTAATTGTATTCATTGTTTGAAAGAACTACAAGCATTCTTTATACACAGCTACATAATAGGAAAAACCGATTATACTGGAGAAAAAAAAATAATATGTGTGTGTGTGTGTGTGTACGTTTACTAAGCCTGAAAACTACACACATAAATAATAAAAATCTAAACTTTGATAGACCTTGAAGGGTCTTGGGTTCAGTACTTAAACAGAAGCGTCAGACAAAGAGGTCTGATAAATCACGATCGGTCACCAGGTTTTCACCCTAATCTTTTGGTACCCACTTTTTATAAGAGACTGGTTGTGCGTATATAAATAATATAATACAATTACAGTATATTTATAGCCCAAACACGAGATCAGAATTAACACAATCCTCCCATCGACGTTTTGACCAACCTTAGGACGCCTACCAGTCGGTTCAGCGAATATCAACCTTTTGGAATCCGTTCTTCACTAAGCCCAAGAACTACACGCCCATTTGAGTCTCCGGGATGTTATCACATCAATTATATTCCCAAGGTACAAGTTCAACAATCTCTTTCTCTCTCTTTGGACCAAATATATAAGTTATTTATTTGTTTAACGTCACTTTATGCTACTATGGCTTATCGGACTATGCTACAGTGGGAGTCTTAAATTTTGCCTATCCAGGCTTTATTAGGATATGGATCTATAACGACTACCTGACATCGCACAGGCTCGGAACCACCTTTTAACGTCCCCTCCGAAGGACGGCATAACTAAGGATTTTTCACTCCCATTAAGAAATCCTACGACCACTTGCGGATTTGAACCCGTGACCTTTAGCGTAGGAGGCTGTTATGCTAGCAACCCAGCTACAAGTGATCCCGACCAAATATTTTACTCAGACCCTTATTTTCGAAAACCTTGTTCATTCTTCAAAATAAGCGGTCACGTTTCACATCCGTAAAGGATTTTCGGAAGAATAATAGTTTTATAAATTCTAACTTTGTGTTTATGTGTTTAGACAGGAGCCACAAGCTAAGTAATTTAGCAACGTGCATTCCCCCCTTTAACCGAACTTAATTTTCATCTGGATTTTATTTTTTCTTATCATTGAACGTAAATACTTAAATTTCTCTACGTGTTCAAAAGTATGTCCTGATATATTAATATCACCAAAATCGTGACTGTTTCTACTACTAATCATATATTGGCTCGGCCTCCACTGGCATACACCAGTGAAGCGCTGAGTGGGAGGCGCTGGGATCTCTTGGATTCCGCTTCTCCCCCCACTTGTGGGAGGAACAGCCGAGTCTAGGGTTCCTTTGGCTGATTGTATATATTGTATATAGTTAGGTTTGCTTGTATGATTTTTATTTATTTCCCAGCTTGTATTTATCTCTACTACAGGTTGTTGTTTTGATTTGTTTCTTGTTTTTTTTTTTGTATATATTTGAATTTATTTATTTCCGATTTTATGTAATTTGGAC
This sequence comes from Piezodorus guildinii, assembly GCA_023052935.1. Lineage (NCBI taxonomy): Eukaryota > Metazoa > Arthropoda > Insecta > Hemiptera > Pentatomidae > Piezodorus > Piezodorus guildinii. The sequence continues at coordinate 35,549,150 of CM041293.1, read as the reverse complement.
TTTATCATTATTGGCTGTATATATTGTATGAATGTGTACTACATCTCTATTACTACTGTTCATTATGCAACAAATTGTAATATTTCTTAATAAAAAAAAAAAAAAAAAAAAAAAAAAAATCATATATTTTATTTTATCGGTATTTGTTCGAGCCTAATTTCTTTATCTGTTTTTATTAACGCACTTTTATTTAGTTTTACAGTTTCCGTGTCTTCGCCTAGTGCGTTATATGAAAGCAAATATTATCTATAATTATTTAGAAAAGGAAAAACCATTTCTCCCCTCACCTCCTTGTAGACAACTACCACTTATGATCGTATAATTTTGCACTTTCAAATGATTTTATTACAAACTGCTCAAAAATATTAATTCGAAATACAAGGGAGGATGAATTCAAAATATTGAAGTATTATAAATGAGTGATAAAAACTTGCGAATGTGTGTTTGTGTGTGTATGTATTGTTTGTAGGCCCAACTAAAAATGTTTACTAGAAATATGTTGAAAAAAAACAAAACATACAATCACTGCACATTTTTTCCCTATTTCTAGTGTTGTTGAAAAACATTAAAAAGACCTCGGAATCCGAAAATTTCTTGAAAAGTGCAACGTAAACGCAGCTGGAACTAGCTATAAAAATAATATAAAAAGTAAAGTGGGGCATTAAAAATTTGTGCTATAGAAAAGCGGGTCAAGTTTTTTTAGCCATAAAAAAAAAAATTGGAATCATTTACAAGAGTATACATCATACATAAAGCTTTTTAAACATAGTTCAGGTTATACTGAATAAAAAGTAAAATATTTCAAGTGCTAAAAGATCTAAAATAAACCAACTGCCGCCCACTCAATCTCTGGCATTTCTTAGATACAGAAATACCTCACAATGGGAACGCTATGTGGAAATAACGACGCACAAAAAAAAAAAAAGAAAAAAAAAGCTAATATAAATTGAATCACGTCAATGTCCCTCAGTTACGTTTCAAACCTCTGACAGGAATAGTCCCTTATACACTCATTAAATAATGTCACTACATCTCATTAGCTCTGCAATCAGCGGAATATCTGATTCAATTTCCAGTTTCTGTGTCGCTCAGTCATTACAGTTACAGCTTCAATTATTTCGCTGGCGCCTATATAACAGTTTCCATCCAACCTGGCCCGGACTTTCATTTTTCCCTTTATCAGCTTCGTTGGAAAAAGTCACATTATTCCGGATAATTGACAAGCCTGAATAAAATATATATCAAAATGATTCTCGAATCGTGATGAAAAAAGAATACAAATCAAAAAGTTTCAAAAAGAAAACAAATATATGTTCGCTTTCTAATCATAGTCTTGTAGGGTTAGGGTTAGGGTATTGGAGTAGGTGCTCAACCTCTTGTTATTAGCACCGAATAAATTTGTAGTAACAGATTTGTTTTACTCTTTTTTCTTCTTTTCATTTATTTTTTTCCTTCTATTTTTTTATTTATTTATTTTTTTATTGTTTATATATTTATTATTATTATTTTTTTTATTATTCTTTTGTTGAAACATTCTGAATTAGTGAATTTATTCCAATTTTTTCTTTATTTATTTATTATTTTTATAATTTTTTTTATTACTACTATTTTTTTTTCTTTCTTTTTTTTCTGATAGTTCCGGGAGCAGAGAACATTTTTTGACGAACCTAATCAGTGAACTAACTGTTTAACTAGAGTCCTTCAAGCTCTCACTCAACGATCTTCCTAGGTTAAGTATATCCATTTGTACATGGAATTTGGGGCAGTTCTCAATTATGTGTTTTATTGAGAGAGGCACTCTACACAAGTCACACATTGGTACGGGCTGCCTGAGGATGAGATGGAGATGTGTGAGTCTGCTATGTCCTATGCGAAGTCTCGCCAAAGCAGTTTCCTCTTCGCAATGATGTATTCCATGGATCAGACGATTGCTTGATATTTCTTAATTTATTGGTGTTGTCAAGTTCCGACCACATCTGTTTCCATGCCTGATATATTTTGACCTTAAGGTAATTTTTTACGTCTTCCTTGGTGTAAGTTGGGTGGATTTGGACGTTTGACAAGGCAGCTTCTTTCGCAGCCCGATCTGCTTCCTCATTACCATCAATGCCTACGTAGGATGGAATCCACAAGAACACAAGTTCTTTTTTCAGTATTTTTAAATCTCCCACATATTTTCTGATCTTATTAATTAGTGGGTTATCAATGCAAATATTATGAAGGCTCTTAAGGGCGGATAGGGAATCGGTACATATAACGAACTTTGACTCATCACGTGACCTAATGAATTCAAGTGCATTTAATATCGCTACAAGTTCCGCAGTATATACGCTACTTAGGCTAGGCAGTTTGAATTTAAGGATACTTACGGGTGTAACAATAGACAGCCCAACGTATAGCCCATAGTCTTGTAAGTAAGCATGATTTTGATTTTGAAAAAAACAACACAAATATTTAATACAAAACAAAAAACTAAACATAGAAAAAAAAATTAATCAAATTATATAACGAAAAATCTAAGAAATGCAGTAAATCTGCATAATAATAAAGCAGGGCGTTAAAGACCCCAGATGTTTTGTGCCCATAAATAAAATAACCTAACCTAATAATAAAGCGATATCTGATAACGCTTAGTCTCCCCATGTATGTGCCGGCCAGTCAGCGTGTTTTCATAAGTTTTTGAGCCTAATCAAACAACATTACTTTTTGAAATCGTTTAGTATACACACTTTTTTTTTTTTTAACTTTGTGATATTCTTTACTCATATTTCTCTATAATCCTATTAAATTAAAACCGTGTTCTAATCATTTTCAGGCTTATACATTTTATTTTATATAAAGTAAACATACCTCTGGATTAATCATAGGTACTGTCGGTTCTCTTACCTGCAAACAAAATAATAAAGTTAAAAATAATCATAAAATTATATATGTATATAGCGGAGAGGGTAATCCAATCTCCAGTTCATTGTACACTCCCAGGCATAAATGTGTGAGTCACTTGGTCGCATAATTTGTACATTTCATATTTATAGTAGTAAACATATTTGATATTTTCACTAAATTTATTTATATATAATTTATAAAATGTGTACCAGGTGGCTAACCGAAAGTAACCTTTTTGTGAAAAAACGGCTGTTAATTTTGTTGATAAAAAATGCGCTTTTTTGGTTAGAAAATTTTCTAGTACTGAAGAAGATTTGGTTTTAACGAAACTCTTTATATATATAATATATATATATATATTATATATATATATATATATATATATATATATATATATATATAAATATATATAGGTAGATTTTTATTCTGTATTCTAGTAATGGCCTAGTTGGGAGAAATCAAAATGAAGAAAAAAGAGTCAGGTTCTAGGGATTAACTTCCATTCGCGAAACATTGAATAACTAAAATTTAATGTTGAACCTGAAAAATAGCTCTATGGTTTTTTTAAAGGGAGTGAAAAAGCTCTGTTATTTCTCATCATTGTCGTAATTGTTCTTTTGTTTGAATATTTGTTCGATAAATATTAGGCCGTTTTACAAAAGAATTCTTGGATATATTTTTTTTAAAACAATTTATTTAATCCAGTCATCGCAACGTTTCAGCCTCTAGGGCCATTCTCAAGCTTCATGCATATCCATGTTAATTATCATTTCATTTCACCGCTTTTCAGCAGCGTCGTCATAATTGTTTAAAAATATAATTTAAAAAAAAAAAACTCAACAGTTTTCGGCCGTCTTATAGGTGTTCTCGTGCGCCCGTTCGTTATGCCGTCCTTCATAGGGAACATAAAATGGTGTCCCAGAAACTTAGCTACATCAGGTACTCCTTAAAGGTCCTCTTCTATAATGAAATGACCAATTTTAAGGTTGTGATAGTGGAGCAGTCACCTTTCAATGATTAATAGCAATTTTATCATTCAGAATCTTAAATTTGTCTGTGTAGAGCGTATGATTCTTATTAAAAGCCAAGGCTTCTCTAATATTTTACGTTAAGTTCATTTAAAATTATTTCTCAGAACATCGGACCACCAGTTGAGCGCCACTACCCTAATATATTTATTGGGAAATAATAAACCATGTGATAATTCGCAGCGGTTTTTTTAATTTTATTAATACCACTTTTTCATATATAAGACATCCGTGAGTAGCAACTACCCTATAAGATGAGCCGATCCGCAGAGGTTGCAGGATAGGGATTTCCAAAGACTTCATTTCCTGAGAAGCAGAGACTGCTCTAACGGTCTGCTATTGACGAAGGTTCACTTTCTGCTGCGTTGCATAACCCGAGGGGTCTTTGCACGGCGGACCAGTTCACCTAAGCCTTCACCCCTTTTATTCGCCTAGATTTAAATTTATTCAACTTATTCATAGCAGAATATTCATAGTTTGGTTTTCCTATTTATCTCGAATTTATGTTAAACCTAGTATCGACCTAACTTTGCACGAATCTAAAACTTTTGCTGTATCATGTCACTGATATTTGGGCAAAAATTCTTGGGTGTGAAGTTTACAGGTTTCGGAAAATCGTATTAAATCATGTATTTCTTTATTCATATTATACAATATATTATCTCATAATAGGTTATCCTTTATTCGTAAAAAGGTTCTAAATGCATGGTATCATGTGGCTCTTATGGCTAGTTTATTTTGATGAAAAAGTTACTAAAACATCTCGGGCGTATCGTAATCTTAAATATGAAAGAACCCTCACAGAAGACTGAAACGACAAGAAACTGCACGACGTTTTCGACTTCTTCAACACTTACTAGACAAACGTTCTATTCTTCTACTTAACTACAAAAGACTCATCTACCTGACTATCATAAGGCCGATATGGACTTACGGAGTGGAGCTTTGGGGCTCTACTAAACCATCGAATTCTTCCCGTATCCAATCCCTACAATCCAAAATCCTTCGTAAAATCCTCAATGCTCCTTATTTTGTCACGAACAAACTTATCCATAAAGACCTCAACGTACCGTATGTTGCTGATTTGCCCCGATCTAGATACCATTCCTTTCATGACAAACTCCATTCCCACCCTAATCCTCTTGTTTCAATACTTTCTTCCTCTTCAGTTCCTGACAATCCTCCGAGGCGTCTAAAAGAAGATGGCCACGAGACCTTCTAGTGTAGAAAAGTTACAGGAGTGCTGCCATTGAGTAGTTCTTCTTCAAGTTTGTTTCACGCCATTTAACTTTTGTCACATTTACTTGTTTTATCTTGAAGTACAGTTGTAAATTTCAATAAATGATGTTAAAAAAAAAAATAAATAAAAAAAAATATGAAAGACACTGAAGTATTTTCTTACTTATAATCTTACTTAATTAAAGATAATGAAACAATAAAAGAAGTGTTTATTTATTGGTTGTTTTCTGGATGTAATTTTAATATATAAAGGAATTAATTTTTTCTGTATTTTGTGTTTGTTGTTTTGTGGGTTAACATGCGCACGAAGACGTTTTTTTTCATCGTATTTAATTCAGAGTCTCCTCTGAATTTTTCTCACTTCAAAGATACATACAGTGTGTATATTAACTTTATAATTTGAAGGAAAAACATATTAAATCATTCAAAACCATAAATTATAAATCACGCGGAAAAGTTCAAAAAAAAAAAAAAATTAACATGAAGATTGAAAAAATATAAAAAGGTATTATAAAAATTAATTAATAACAATATTATTACTGTCAGTATTAATCAATAATTTCATTTATATAAACCGTTGTAGGTTTAGAATTTATTAATTAAAAAAAATTTCAATTATACACATAAATTTCTAAAATAAAAATCGAATAAAAAACTATTAAATTTAGTACCCTTGATTTTTGATTGTTTTTTGTATTAAGAAGTACATTTATATTTAACTTCACACAGCATTTTCCACATTTTATTCGTAAATCTGCGCTTCGTATTTTTAGAATTTCTTGAAAATATAATGAGAAAGAATTTCATTTGAGTTTCGGTGAGAAAAATTTGGCTTACTGTACTTGAAAATACATCTATAGAATAGAATAGAGATTTTATTTTGTCTTCGGGGCTTCCCCATACAAATAGAGCCTAGCTTGGCTATAAATTACAATATTATGGTTTTACAACTTTATATACATATCGATTAAAAATAAATAAAATAATAGGGAAAATTTACTAAAACAATTTGACTTTCAAAAATAAATTACAGATTAAAGAATAAACAGTTACTGGTGCTATAACAGAAACAATAAATAAGCAAAATATCACTTTGAAGATAAAATAAAAATAAACACTGAATAGAAAATGTTCTAGGATAAAGAATTGAGCAATTTTTGAACTCATATCATGTAATAGTACACTTTATGTAACTTATCTACACTATCGATACTCAGTATAGCATGGATACTTTGGATGTCGGAAGATTCTAAAATGAAGTTTTGAAGAAATTGCCGTCTATTTTCATTGTGTGTCGGGCAGTGAAGGAGAATGTGATGTAGACTGTTGTAGATAAATCGATTGCATAATATACAGCTTTCTTGTGACTTGAACAAAAAAGATGAGTTTTTTCCATAGATTCTAATATGTTCTGGATTTGCAACTCTTAATTGGCTGACACATCTGAGTTTCTTTATATGTACTTTAAATTATAGGTACATTTCAGGGTCGAGAGCATTGTAATTGCATAGTAATCTATATATAGGATAGTTAGTCGAATTTAGGGTCCTTTGTATGTCGGCTGAGAGATAATGGTTATGTGCTTTTTCCAGTATGTCGTCTTTGTATCGAAGAAGTCCGTTTGTATGGTGAACAGAAAGCTCTTCTGCAAAGGCATTTAGTTCGGCTATTGCTCTAAATTGGGACACCCAATTGAAGTTTATGTCGGGATTATCCTTGTCTAATAATGTCAGTCTATTGAAGCAAAGTTTTGGAAGTCGTTCTTCTGGCATGAACTCGAGCTTGGTCCATAGATTTGTCATCTTTTTTATCACCTTCATGGCTAATGGATCTCTTCCTGTTTCGAGACGGACTATATAATTTGGGATATTCCTAGGCCATCCAAATAAGTGCTTTAAAAATTTAAGTTGGACCGTTTCGATTGCCTCAAGATAATTGGGACTCCATACTTCAGAAGCATAAAGCAAAGTTGATGAGACCATTGAGTTAAATAAAGTTCTTTTTGTTTCCCAAGAGTCACTTTTCCCTTCTCGGCCTATTGGCTAAGATCAAAGTGAAAATACATCTATATACCTTTTAAAAAAGTTTCATGTTTAGACTTTCCATAATAGTCCGTTTGGAAGTGTATTACGAGGCGTGTCTGACCTTAATGTTATTTAATAAAATGTGTATACTGCTTTTGAGATTTTTTGAGGTATTTTTTTTAGAATAGAATAGAATAGAATTTATTTGTTTAAGATTTACATTCTTGTACAAAGCAATTCAAATTATAAATCTCTTCAATGGCCAAAATGAGTCTAGTTAATAATAAATGTTGTTAATAATAAATTGAGAAAAACTTGAAAAATAATAATTGTAAACTATTTAAATAATACATTTTATCATTTAATTTATACATAATAGAAAAACGACACTGAAATAAAACATAAAAAAAAAAAAAAAAAACTGAAAACATTCGCCGTACAAAGAAAAATGATAAACAGTTAACCTTAGATAACTAGACACTTAATTGGTGTGTGGCCCTTCACAGTTCAAGGTATCCAGGGTATTACATGCTGACTTAGTAAACCAGAAAATGTTCAGTTTTTCAATATTGTCTATTTTGAATTTTTTGGTCATCACTGGATAGTAATAAAACCTGGATATTTTCAGGTATTGTTACTATTAAAAAAATAAAGTAAATTAAACAACAGCATTTGAAGTGTGTTATCACAACAAGATTAGTTCAATAACGCAAATATTCATTCGAGGAATCTAATCTGTAGCATGTTAAATGTTATACAACAATTATAACAGTATGTGGAGAGCGGTTTCACAGACAGTACTCAAAGCTTGGTTTGTGTACACAATGAATCAATAGCAAGGACTGGCCAATGAATATTTACAATGTAACCCAATCAGGCTCATTATATTCCAGCACTCGATCATCAATTAAATCGTCCGTGGGCTGTGTTTGCACTTCGAAAAGGTAAAGCAAGGCTATTTATGTAGAAAATTATGTAATCGGCGCAGCCCCGCGAATTCATAAAACTTGTATTCAATTAAAGTTCCATCGACTTGTAAAATTTAAATACAAATGGTCCATAGAACGGCATTCCTCGACACCTACAGCCTATGTTTCTCAATCAGTTCCGTGTTTCAGAGAACAATAGCAAACGCCGAATCCAAATTGAAAGAAAATAATTTAATTATACCCTCAATTGTTTCAATGTCAAGAGATGAAAAATGATAATCGATAACGAATCTGAATAAAAAGGAAGAAATGTAATAGGCAATTGTGGCGGATATTGCAGACTCATATCGCAGCGTATCATCATATCTGTGCCTAGATGGCCAAATGGTATAACTGACTTTTTCTAGAAATGAAAGTCTTCACAATCTGGGCTGTTCATTTGTTTACGGTTAGAAGGTGGGTCGTTTATTTGTACAAGGTAGTTTTGTAACTCATAAACTTAAAGAGTAACACAATTTGACATTTTGCCATACTCCAAAAATAAACGAATGGACACTTCAGAATAAAAAATCTCTCATTTCTAGAAAAAGTGATTTACACCATTTTGCCATCCACTCGAGTCACTTGCGAACTACTTCTAAACCACGCGACTGATTTTGATATGATTTTTACTGTCATTTAAGGGATTATTTCCTGAATGTTTATAAGAAAACAATAATAATAAGCCGAAAAAGATGGAAACCATTACTATATCTGTAGTAGTCTCGCTGGTGTAGGAAGGCATAATTTTTGTTATATTATTTCACCCATTTGATTTTTACTTTCACTAACTATATATAGTAAGGGAAAGTATTGCGATCGTGAACATTTTCGAATTCCAGTTTTCAACGGAAATACATATTTTAGGGTCCCCTGAGTCCATATAACCAAGTCCCGCAAAAAGGTCTGTGTGTAGTAACTCCCAGGCGAAAACGATAAGTCCTATGAAACTGAAATTTCATAATTAAGACAAATATACGCCCGAGACGTTAGAAAATCTTTTTCATCAAAATCAGCTTACCAGAAGAGCCACTTTATACCACTTCTCGAAAACGGTTCCGACGATTTTTTTTAAACTCGCTATATCGATGTAAAATTTAATGGGCTTTAATATCATTTAGATTTCATTCGGATTAAAATGGTCTGACAGGGCTTAAATGCCGATATTTTAAATTTTCTTTCTCTATAGTACCTTTAATTTTGTTGATTCTATAAAAATAACTGTATTATCTTGTTACCACTGATAAAAAACAGGTAAATATATAAATTGAATGAATTCGATACCCAGCTAAAGGAGAAAACTGAAAAAATATATTTTTTATGCAATTTTTTTGTTTTTGAACATAAGAACAGTAATATGCATGTGTGATATACCGTTGGAAACCTTGAGATTTTAGAAAAAATATTATCTCATATACAAGCTTTTAAAAGTTAGTAGAGAGTGATGAAAAGCGGATAAAATTAACTGATTTTTTAAGATAATAAAATAATAGATTATTTAATAAAACACATGTTTCTATCGAAAATCAATTTAATTAATTTTTTAAACTAATTTCATCTCTAACGTTATTTAAAATTTTTAAATTGCTTTTAACAAGGGTGGTAAGTAAAAGAACCCACCAGATTTTTTTTTAAATGGAAGGTTATCCATGAAAGTTAGTATTGAATATTCCTATTCTTCTAGTATCTTTTTCTCTTCTCTAGCTATTAAATCATCCCATGATTATTGGTTCACATTCGAATTGCACCTGAGCGATGCAGGATCGGCTCACTGGTAAGTTATTAAAGAAAAAAATATCATCTGCAATGATTGAGATTGGTCGATGATTTGATTTATAACAGTTCAAATAATAAAAATCGTTTACAGTCCTAGACAGCGTAGTCATTGACATAATCGCATATTAGATGAAGTAATAGAAAAGATTACTTCAGTGGCGGAAGGATCTGGCGTCAGAAACATCGAGAAACGGCACGTTTCTTCGTCTACTTGCGTCATGGCCATTTACTTAAGTTAATATCGATAATTTATCTCAACATTCTTCTCCGATTAGATAATTACTCGGTTTATGTATTGGCTCTTTCAGAAGATTGCACAATGGGCAAATACGTCTATTTCAGCTGCGCCCTAAATTGACCAATCATGGGAACGGATTTAGTTCGCACCGTGCACCGCAGCTGGACCTCAGGGGCGCAATATTCAGTGGGGCGTATTGGCCGATGTTTACGGCCGCCACAGCTGTTCCCAGTCCTCCCTCTCATATTTGTGCAACTGATTTTGTTTATAAGGAAACGGTGCAATGCCGTGCACTTTGTACGTCACCCCAGGCTTTGGGTAAATGTTTACTTGCCTCATTCAGCCGAGTCCCCTAGAACACTATATGAGAGTGAAGTATAGCGTCAGTATTATTCTTCTGTTTTTTTCAATATACTCTATAGACGTATAAACACAGATTGGAGGAAAAAGTTTTTTTCCTTGCTAAAAAAGACAACTTTTTTTTCTACATCGGAAAAAAAGACAATAGCTGCCATCATTGAAAGGTCGAAGAACCGCATACATCAGCCCACGCAATCACTGACCTGGGGAGAAAGGTTTCGAATTACGACCTTCTGATGTTAGGTAAGAGACAAAAGGCACGTATCCCCCAAAACAAAAATATTCTCGTCTCAACGATTATGCCAAGTAATGTTCATGTATTTATTGTTTTTTAAAACCCTCTATGAACGACAATACCTTATTATTTCAGTTTTATAAAAATATTTATTTTAAATATCTTCTTTCATAATATTTCAGGATTTTTTTGTCTGATTTCATCTATTTGTTTTGTTGTTTTTACTCTATTTTCTACTTAAATGCCTTCTAATATTAAAGTAAGTTATTTTTTTCTGTGTTATTTCCGATCTTATACCTCTCACTTCTGGATTTTATAAAAATCAATTACTTATCAATAATAGTTTATTGACTTATAATAATAATAATAGGCTTACCGAACCCGAAGGTTCGATGCCGAAACCACCAAATTCGGCCTACACAGACTCGTCCAATGTTCACCGTTCAAGCCGAAGCCCCCGAGATCAGCCTTAACGCAATCCTCCCATCGACGTTTCGGCCTACTTTTCGGACGTCTAGCAGCCGGATCAGCGAATACAAACTTTTTCGGAATCCGCTCCTCACCGAGCCCAACAATTTTACTGCCCATTTAAGTCTCCGCGATGTTATCAACTGAATATATTCACAGGATACAACTTCCGCGATTCCGTGTTGTGCAACCTTCTAAACTCCTCTGTGCCCTCATCCCTTTGAACCAAATATTCTTAGTACCTTATTTTCGAAAACCTAAAGACGTTGTTCATCCTTCAAAGTAATTGACCACATTACACATCCGTAAAGAATCGTAGAGAAGCAAAATAGTTTTAAAAATTCTAACTATTAAATTTTTAGACAGAAGCCGCGAGCTAAGTAATTTCGCAACCGAATAATAACACGCATTTTTCGCCTTTCACCGGGACTTTATTTCCCCCTGGATTTCAATTTTCCTTGTTATCATTGAACTTAAATAATTAAATTTCTCTATTTGTTCAAAAGTATGTCCTGATAGAATATATCAATTTCACCAAGATCGTCATTGTTTCTGCTAATTAAAAAATATAAGATATAAATAATTATCATGTTTATAAATAAAATAGCTATTCTATTCTAATTAAGAAAAAATCACTTCAATAACTTTTTCTATTTACATTTTTTAATGGAAAGTTTATATTTTTAGTTAGGATTCTTTAGAAATTAAACAGACAGGAAGCAGCGAAATAGACAAGATTTGAAAGTCAGTCAGAAGTAAGTTGAGTTCCATATGAAAGAGAATCAGATAATAAAAGATCTTTCAAAAGCTACGGTTTTTTTTTTTTTTTTTTTTTTTTTTTTTTTTTTTTTTTTTTTTTTTTTTTTCTTACCCTCTGGTTTTATTTTCGAACAAAATACAAATACAAATATAATATGTATAGCTGTCAGATTTGTCCTTCTGTTACCCGGAGGTATTCTAAAGAGGATTGCTATATGCGCTGGATGCACTGGTAATCTTTCAAGGGCTTCTTCTAAGCCTTTATTTATCCATTGCAAAATGGGAGGGACCATTCTTCAGGGTTTTGGCAATAAATTGAGTTCAGACATAGTCCGAACTCCTTCCCTCGGCGACAACGTCAACGAGAGGTAGTGATCCTTGCCACCTCCCAGGCTTGGGTGGTGGGGTGATATCAGAAAATAATGGATTAGCACAGGCCTTCAGCCCATCAAAAAATTTAATGTGCCTCCGGCTGATATATTCAGGCACTGTTGGCAATACTAATTCCTGATGAAGGATATGGTTTCTGGCCCTCTGTAAGTTGGTACCTCTGACAATCCGCCGAAGGATGGAGTTCTGGAACGTCTGTAATTGTTTGAGAGTGGACTTAAACAGATGCCGCATCAAGGGCGCACCATAGAGCATAGTCGGACGTATTATAGCCTTGTAGATCTGTAGTTTCAGCCTCAGTGAGAGCTGAGGTGACGTGAGTAGATGATTAAGTCTATAGCTCTTTCTCCTGGCCAGTTAAAAGCTACGGTACGGGTTCAAAAGCTACGGTTCGATAGGGCGTAATATAAGAATCAGAATGCCGCATACAAGTGTTGCGAGAATGGATTGTGGATTTGAATAATAAGAGATCAGAGAAGTATAATGGCCTGCTGGATCGGATAACTTCTAAAGGAAGCAAGACAGGAAGTACTTGCGACGGTAGGAATCATAATGCCACCTCAACTCGACAGAATCGAGTGACAGAAGTGTCCATGGATTTCTCAAAGATGAATCAAATGAAGCAATTATACAACCAATTTAGTTTTTCTTCAAATCACCAGAGACACCACCAAACACCGTACAGCAAAAGTCAGAGTGGGGAAACATGAAGGAGGATGCCAGCGTGGCTAGCATAACAGCCTCCTGTGCCAAAGTTCACGGGTTCAAACCCGCAGGTACTCCTGAGATGTTTTAATGGGAGTGAAAAATCCTTAGTTATACCGTCCTTCGGAGGGAACGTTAAAAGGTGGACCCGAGCCTGTGCGAAGTCAGCTACTCGTTAAAGATCCCTATCCTAATAAAACCTGGATAGGCAAAATTTAAGACTCCCACTGTAGCATCGTCCGATTAGCCACAATAGCATAAAGTGGCGTTAAATAAACAAACAAATATATATATATATATATATATATATATATATATATAGAGAGAGAGAGAGAGAGAGAGAGAGAGAGAGAGAGAGAGAGAGAGAGAGAGAGAGAGAGAGAGAGAGAGAGTATAGTTTGTATAGTATTGTATAGAATAAACGCATTTAATGAATAATAAAAAAATAAACAATCTTTGGTTATACATTAGGCAATAACTTGAGTTTGCTAAGAAAAGAATCCTGGAATTACTTTCCGCTCCTTTATCGTTTTTTTAAGGAATTTATTGAGGTGGAAAAATTGAGTCAATATCTACTATCGCCGGGTATTCATTATGGCCCTCATTTCACACTCCGATAACAATTTCTCCTTTTAAGAATTACACAAACATTTATTCCTTCTATTAAAAACGTTTGATTGGTTCGGAAGAGGGGAAAGAAGAAAAGGAAATGGTTTTTATTAAAGTAGAAAGCTTCTCTCACGATCCCTTGCAAGTTGGAAAATTAACAATTTCTATTTATTTTTCGTTTTAGTGCTAATCAAAGTTCTAAAATAATTTTTTTTATTTTTTTATTCTTTCTTTCCATCTTTGAGGAGTGAAATCAAAGGGACAGCTGCTCTTCTAATTAATCTTCATAGCCAACAATCTTTCCCTAATTACTATATATCATTAAAAATGGATATATCTTTAATAAAATCATGTTGTTTCTGTTAACATAAATAAATAAAAAAAGTGTGCACAACACACGACTTTCACTTCCCTCGGTTGTTAACAAGATTAAAGAACAATTAAATGAAGTTGGAATTGAAATAACCTTACAGTTTTGTTTTTTTTTTTTTTTCTGGAAAGTTATGTTTTAGATTAAATATTATAACAAAATAATTTTTTTACACATAATAATCAATTAAGTTTCTTCCCAATTCCTCACAACTTAGTATGAGAGATAACATAACTTAATGTTATGAGATAACTTTGCTTTTCAAGGATTCATTATAAAATAGTTTACTCCTTTCTCCTTTGATTGGTGATCGAATCCGTTCGACTTTTATCATTTATCCCGTTAATCATCAATTCCAATTTAATGATGTTATTTTTTTAAACCTGAAATATATAATGATGGAGTTTTTTGTTGACTGTTGAGAAATTAGATGAGGAAGATGGTTGGGGTGCGGTCATAAAATAGAAACACATTTAAAACAAGTGCTATTTTATACGTTTCGGCCTACGTTGTGGGCCTTCTTCATTTCATTTGCTTACTCTCTCTTTATATATTCTTATTGCAATATTATCATCTTAATTCTGTTTACTTCCATACTGTACAACTATCATCTTATTAATTATTTTTATAACTGTCATCCATACTTTTTAACTGTCATCTTAATTTTGTTTATTTCAATACTTTATAACTGTCATCTTATTATCATTTTACATTTAATTTAATTTATGTTCCCATATTATATTACTGTCACCATATTATTATTCTATACCTAACGCATTATTAAGTCTATAATTACATTGGTTGTTATCTTGTTTCTTTTAGCTCTGATGAAGGCCCACATGTAAGTCGAAACGTCGGCACATAATTAAAAAATCACTTGTTTTAAATGTGTGTTTCTATTTTATGACCGCAGTCCAAACCATCTTCCTCATCTGAAAAATATAAGGTAATTTAAAAATTCTAATAAAAATTTTAGCTCTGTCTGGCAATTTCTATCAGAATGAAACCTACAAGATATTAAAGTCTAATATATTTTACATCATTATGAAGATTTTAACACGTTCACGCTACCGCGCACCACCGCAGTCAGACATCAAAATAATTGTATGTAGCAATTTTTTTCTGGTCTTTCCATTGAAAAAATCTCTATAAACAACTATGCGTTCAACTTTACCAAAATCGTATAAATCAATTTACGGTTTTGAAATTTTGCCCGTCAAAACTAGAAATTAAACTAAAATTTTGATAGCAATTCTAACTTCATTATGTTGCGTATATTATGAAAAACTTAAAATAATTTTAATTGTAAATTTACTGAGGAACAAAATGATGTTAAAATGGTTGATACATTTTGAATAGAACGATCAGTGCAGACTTTTGTCCCGAAAAAGAGTGTTTGGAACCACAGTGCACCGGTAGCTAGTACTACTGGTCTGTCTTATCGGGCTGCGCGTTCCGCCGGTATTTCCATATTCATGTTATCTATTATATATATAGGCAAAATAATAAAACATTTTAACCGCCTTTCGAATTATACTTACAGGCAGATATATGAGCTTAGGATGAAAATACCGTACGAATTGCACCAATTTCACTAAATAAGCACTAACTAGACTGTTAGCAATCGTACAACTCGTATACAGGTCTAAAAAGGCAATAATCGATGAAACGTGGCATGAATCGAGCCACGCTCCATAGAGCAGACATTGTAAATCGGCGCCGGCGTGAACGTGTCAATCAAAATCGAGCCGATGTCGATATTATAAGTAAGGCATGCTAATATTAAGCAGATTTACAGAAATCTAAATAATCAAAAATAAAAGAAAAACCTTTGATTTGTTTGGAAGGGCGCTGTACATACTCGTACTAATTGTAATGTGTATTGATACTTTAACAGCGTGTTGAAGTGGTTCCTACCTTCCATACGAGGACAATATTTTTTCGAATCATACCTTCACCAAATCGTCAACTCCCAACATCCTCGATACATCTATACTATCCTACTATTCAAATCCTCAGTCTAATATCTTGAAAATAGATCAAGTCATTCTGACCTTTACATTCATACCCATAGAACTTAATCTTTTGCCTATTCCTTTTATATCAGCTCTGCAGCTCCCTACCTACTCATATTCGCCATGCTTCTTCCCTTCCTTAATTTCAATTTCACATTTTCCGACATCTATTGGCTCAATAATTAGTTTACTTTCAATTTCCAGCTAAGTATCTTCTATGGGAATTTTTTTCTCTCTTCCTTTTTTATCTGTTTAAAACCAATATTATTAGTACATATAAATATTTCGGTTTTCTTTTTTATTTATGTATTTTTTCTGGCACACTGTAATTTTATTGGTTTCTCAGTAGGACATATATATTAATATGTACTGTACAATATTGCTATTCTTAAGGGCCTAATTCCCACAATAAAGTTGTTATCATTATTTTTTTCCCTCAGCTTACGCTGGCATTATCAGCTAGTCGGACTTAAGTTATTAGAAGGGTGTTATTATTATTTTTATTTTAAGTTTTTTTAGTTTAATATCTGCCTAAAAATAAAATAAAATATCATGAGCCGTTCTCTCATACTAGAGCATGATTAGATAAGGATTAGAAGAACAAAATGGTAACTTATACCACGATAAAAAAAGCAAAATAAAAAACTGGCAGAAAGTTTGAGAATAAAAAAAAAAAAATCAGTAGCAAGCTGGACAACGGCAAGGACCATTGCGTGTAAACCATTAGCAGAGGTTAGAGTTTACTCGACCGGTTATGGAAATATGGCGAGAGTCCTGCTTATTATGTTAATGCTACATCTACGGACTTCTTAAGCCGGAGTATTTTAGAAAGCTCGGAGGATATTACACATTCAAATCGCTCGGCGTTCCTCTTCTCGCCTTTCTGCGATTAGATGCACGGGAGAGAAATAGCGGAGAGGTCAGAGATAGCGTGGATGCAGAGACACTTCCAGATGCATGGATCAAATATTGCGTACTGATGCAACATTACTCGACGCTCAGTTTGACATGACTTGCTACAGGGATATTCGCGTCCATGACCGAAATAGTTGACAGGTGGGTGGGGACTTTGTCGCTGAGCTCATGTCCCGGGCATTGTCAACTCTTACTTCATTCAGCCATTGTGCTTTCTTGCCAACCTAGATTAATGATAATACAGCCACAATTGTGAAACTTCTCAAGTCAAAAGCTGGAGGAAAATAAAATCCAAAGATTTGTTAACCATCCATAATTCACATGTACTACGACGAAAGCTTATCAACCCCATTATACTGACAGGATTCGAGCTCCGAAATTCCAATAGTGTAACCCTCTGAATCCCCCAGTGGTTTTATCTCTCTTGGGACGAAATACTTAGTAGTACGTAGAACCTTATATTCGAAAACCTTAACGCGCTCTTCATCTTTCAAAGTAAATTATCAGGTTTCACATCCGCACAAGACCGTCGGCAGAGTAAAATTTTTATAAAATCTAACCTTCAATCTTTTTCATAGATGCTGCGAGATAAGTTCGAAGCTGAACTAATGGTGGTAACATAAGTATATTCCAAGTAGAATTTAAAAACTATCAATATGTATGTTTTAATGAGAGAATCTTAAATGAGAAATCTCGTGTAGGGAGAGACCTGAAGCAAACGCAGTTCATGAAACTGTTGTGAAGAAAAGCGTAATAAGTTGAGTCCGACTTCAGCCGACAGGTTTATTTTAAAAACCAGCCTTAAAGGATCGGGAGTTAGAGACTTGTATTCATGGCTCCCTGAGGTTCAGGTAAAATAACAGGATAAATATACTACTCAAAACATTGATCAGCATCCGATTAAGAAAAAGTAACCATTCTTCTATGCGAAAAATTCCTTAGTTGAAGTGCAGGCTAAACGATGATAGTTTCATTTCTAATAGTTTTCCAAGTATAGTCAGAGAATGTTATCCCACGATAACAAGAGTCCTATCATTATTTTTAATTATAAGGTGGAATAACACTTATGTTCTTAATCATAATGATTTATATTTTGGAACATTTTGTACCCAAGAATAATATAAACAATAGAAAGAATAAGTGCAATGTTATTATGTCATTATGAACAACTATTACCAAAGTACCGATTTCAAACAGGAGTAACCTGTAGTGTAATGGCTACCACATCTTTCTAAGACGAAGATCGCGAATTCAAACCCACAGGTGGTTCTAAGATTTTTTTATTTTAAATCTTTGGTTATGCTGTCATTCGGAGAACCTGTCTTAGGTGCTAGTTAAAAGAACACTAAGCTAATCAAATCCGGATAAAATCAGCATCCTCACTGTAGCATCGCCCGATGAGCCACGACGAAAAGCTTTGTTTATCTGAAAAGATATTGTATTGGAGCGCCTTTGGCATGGATGCAGAAACATTTTATTTACACATTTAAAAATATAGAAAACCAACTTGAAGAAATTCTATAGTAATTAAAAAAATAATATATTAAAAGTAAATGATAATGTTATATAAAAAAAAAGTTTGTAAATATAAATAGGTTGATAGTACAGTAGCATCACGATAGTATCTTATCACATCCAGATTTGACTTGCCTGCTACTCTCATGGTGTAGAATGTAATATTCTGAAAGAGCTTCCTCAGAGCAATAAGAATAATGAACCACAATCAAATAGTCCCTTCATCTAAAGATAGCCGCTACAGCGGGCTTCTATCCAAGGCTTGTTTACATCAATGAAAAATTGTTCTCGTGTATTAATGGGCCTTTGATATTGCGCGCCCATCTTTCGGAACTGGGCCTTGAATCGCTAATTGATTCTAGAATTTATGTTTAGAATAAATCAACTAATATCGTCCTGCTAAAAGGAATAGAATGGGAGAGCCAGCGCGCTAAATTTAAAAGTACAAAAAAAAAGAGGATGTTGAGAGTGCTTTGTAGAATTACGAATGTCATTCTCCAGGACCAAGAAATCTCTGAAATAGCTAGAAACATAAAATTGATCGGAGGGAAATTCGATGTTTAAATTACACTATCTTTTCGGAGTTTTGCTTGGGCACACCTTTACTAGTCTACTCAGTGTTTATTAACTTCTTAAGGATTTGTTAATCTAAAAAATCATAGCCATTTGCCTGGTACCTGTCTTCTTATCAATATTTCTAGTCTGCATTAGCTGTTATTTTTTCCCGATATTAGCCGATATTTTAATGTATTTGAATTGTATACTCACGATCATGCTATTTTTGTAGACAGTAAGAGATTCCACATACCTAAAAAAAAAAAAAAAATTAGATGATATAACATGAAATATAATGTTATTATTAACATTATTGTATACATAATCCTTTATGCATTACACGTTAAGAACTTGTTTTATTCTTTTGGGCACTACATTTCAATATTTCAAAGTATAAAACTTACAGGCACAATAATAAAAAATATGAAAGGTAATAAATAAAAAGTAACAGTTTTATTTTTTAAATTATTTTATTAGCAATGATACATTATTTTGATGATTTTTTTTTTTATTCATTGCGTGTGTGTATGTGTAAATTAACTAAAATTATCATATTTTCTACTTATTTTACAATTTATAAACTTACCTATTAGGTATTTTTAAGGGACATTAAACACGTTAGACCTAAACTACTCAACAGTTCCTAACTCCGAGGATGCGAGAAAGACGGAGTTTCGTCAACACTCAACTTATTTATAACTTCTCACAGGAATAAGGTCAAGATAGAACGAAACGATTTGTTCGGCCTGAAGACAGATTATTCAGAGTCAACACGAAAATTTTCATAATCAAACACCAAAGCCAAAAAACACATTTCGGATTCAGGTTTATCAAACCGGGTGAAAAATGTATGCCTGCAAGCTATTGACATTTGGCGGGCCATTGAGAGGCCTCCACAACCGGCTAATATCTTTTGTCTGGAGTGTTTGTCCAAAATCAACACGTCACCCATTTTCGAAAAGTGTTTACTATTCCTAGACAGATAACCTATTTTTTCCTGACAGCGTCGTGTTTGCTTGTAGAAGATATCCTAGCTCAAGACATCCTGTAAAAAATTCCTCTCTTGCACAATGCCCATAAACGTTGAGATAAAACAGTTGACACATCTTCAGGCTTCATATATCACAGATTACACTTGAGTATAAAAACAGGAAATTATTAAAAGGATATAAAAACGGGAAAAAGCGTTAACGGTAAATTTCTGCTTCCAGACAATTTAGAATGAAGAGTAACCGTTACTCAATGTAAATTTATACTTGCATAAAATTAAATGAAAGAGTTGTAAACCATTATTTACTTATTATTATTTTTTTTTATCAAACTAATGGTTTACAACGTAAGATTTATCTTATGGTCAATACCATATTTTTTCAATCATAGTAATTTATTGACATCACATTGTCAAAAATAATATTTAAGTGAAGTAAGAATGGTTGACTGTGAGTTGATTCCGAGTGCATTGAATAAACACTTAATTAACTAAAAAACGTAATTTATTTTTGCCAAGTTTCGGCCTAAATTACATGCCTTCTTAACAAAAGATAAGAACCAGTTGTAGAATACAACATTTATAGATGATAACAAAAATAAGTTATACAGATAATTATAAACAAAACAGAACAATTTTGTTTTGAAACAAATAAATTAATTTTTTTGATTCATTAAGTACTTATTTGACTGCATCCAGAATAAGCTTCTTTCCTAAATATTGTTTCAGATTATATGAAATAATAGACTGACTTTTAGAATAATAGGTATTCTTCTGAAACTTCATATATTTTTTTAAAAGTAAAAATGGTAACTGTATCTAATTTTTTTTTTTTTTTTTGGGAGAGTGGGAAAAAAATTATAACTTTGTATTGATACTCCTGACGAATCTCTTGCTCAGTTCTAAAATCCTAATAAAAAAAGGATACTACATAACATTTTAAAAAATACGTTTTTAAACATTTTTTCAAATCTTTATTATAAACATGAAAATATATGTTAACAAAATATTACTCTATTAAAAGCCAATAATACTGAAGTTAAGAATATTTTCAGAAAATATTCATCATATATAAAATGACATTGATATTTTATGAAATTTAATAACAATCAAACCCCTTCCCTCCCCCCCCCCCAAAAAAAAACAAAACATACTGTAGCATCGAAAAACAAAGCCTTTACATTAGTTATTAGAAGAAATAAAATAAATAAATAAAAAATTAACATTACTAATAACTATTGATTTTAAAAAGCATCCTTCAGCAATAAAATCATAGCTTATACTATTATTAAAATTTAATTGAATATTTTTTCATTTTTATTTATTTATTGAAATTTACTACTGTATAATGGGATACAACAAGCAAATTGGAATGAAATATAAGAAGGCATGAAACACATGTCGAAGCTTCCCAATGGTAGCACTCTAAAACTATTCTAAACTAGAAGGTCTCGGGGCCATCTCTTTTTCAGGCGCTTCGGAGGATTGTCAGGAATCGAAGAGGAAGAAAGGATTGAAACTAGAGGATTAGGGTGAGAATGGAGTTTGTCATGAAAGGAATTGTATCTAGATCGGGCCAAATCAGCAACATACGGAACATTAAGGTCTTCATGGATTAGTTTATTCGTGACAAAGTAAGGAGCATCAAGGATTTTACGAAGGATTTTGGATTGTAGGGATTGGATACGGGAAGAATTTGGTGGTTTAGTAAAGCCCCAAAGCTTTACTCCATAGGTCCACATCGGCTTTATGATACTCATGTAGAAACTTTATTTATTTACATAATATTTACAATGTACACTCAATACAAACATTTTTGGTTTCATGATTTCAGTGGACCTTTTTTCATGATAAGAGAGTTTCAATCATCCTTTGAATTTACTAATGATTATACAATATTTTGTTTAAGACAGTAGGAAAAGTAACACGAAAAAAAAAAACCCTGCACAATATAAATTACAATATTAATTTAAAAGTACATGCTTGGTTCTTTTGTGCGTGTAGCGCTTTAGTGACGTTTTGTTGTAATTACCAATTTCTAGTTTTAATGGGTTTTCAGAAGCTGTAATTTTATCAAAATAGTTTTTGGTTGCTGTGTAGATATACTGTTTTAATGTTGGAAGATTTAGTTCAAAGAGCATTTTTGAAATTTTATTATATCGTAGGTAGTTGTTGATGATTCGCATACATGTATTTTGTGTTGTTTCTATTTTTTTATAATTGGTATTGCAAGTCGAGCTCCAGACGGGTGATGCATAACAGATCTGGGCACGTATGACTGTTTTATATTGTAGTAGTCTGTTCTGAGTGCTTAAACTGGATTTTTTATTAAAATATGGGAACATTTTATATATACATTTTTTGTTTTTTCGTATTTTCTATTTATATTTTCGGTATAAGTTAACGATTTGTCTAATGTTATGCCTAAGTATTTAACTGATTTAGACCAGTTATAGTATGAATGTGGTCTCATATCAATATTATTATTGTTCATTTTGTAACAAATTGTAATATATCTCAATAAAAAAAAAAAAAGACCAGTTAATGTGGACTGAGTTTAATTAAAGGTGATGGTTTATGTTCGGTCTGCGCTTAGTAAAGATTATAGCTTCTGACTTGTTTGCATTTATTTTTAATTTCCACGTATTGCAATATTTATAGATTTTTTTTAAGTTTAGCTGTAACCTGTTAAGTATGGTATCGATGCGATATGATGATGTGAATAGGGCTGTATCATCAGCGTAAAGAATCTTATTACGTGCGGGTAGCTTGGAAAATCGTATATATATACATTAAATAAAGTTGGCGAAAGGCAGGATCCTTGAGGAAGGCCGGCCGTTACAGGGAGTATACTGGATGTCGAATTATTTACACGAACATAAAATCGTCTATTGTCGAGATATGAATGGATAATATGAATTAGGTAGGGAGGGAAGTTGTATTTAATTAATTTGTAAATAAGTCCTGTATGCCAAATCGTGTCATAGGCTACTTAGATGAGTCTTTTGTAGTGAAGTGGAAGATTAGAACGTTTGCCTAGTAAATGTTGAACTAGTCGAAAACGTCGTCCAGTTTCTTGTCGGTTTAGTCTTCTATGAAGGTTCCAAGTGAGACGTTTGTCAAGGTGTATAAATTATAATACATAAATTTATAATTTATGAATTGCTTTCTAAGATTTGTGTTCGGTACCTCGAGACGGTCGCACGTATCCCACCTCTACGACGAGTTAAAGTGGTTAACCCCAAACTTTCGAAGACAATATTTCCTTGGATCATTCCTTTATCAAATCATAAACTCCCACCATCCATTTTATGTCTACAGCCTTCTGTTATTTAAATCCTCAACCCATCACCAGGAAACAAGATCCCGTCTGTCCGACCTCCACACTCCTTTCCATAGAACCAAAAAATATGACTGCTCCTTTTTAGCCCGGTCCTCTTCCTTATGGAATACTCTCCCTTCAAACATCCGTCATGCTCCTTCCCTCTCATCGTTTAAATCCCTCCTCTTTTAATACTTACTTTCTCTTCAGTCAGATGTAAGCTAATTTTTATCATGCCAACTTATGTAAGGTGAATTTTACTTTAATGAGATGTAAAAGTTACATTTTATGTTTATTCTTATTTATTTATTTCTAGAATTTGTAAATAGAGATGACACTATGACCCTTTATTTATTTTTTTTAAATTATTATTATTATCATTATTTTTTCATACTTGTGTTATTTAATTGTATTTATATATTGTTTTTGGCCAGTTATAATTCATTATTTAGCTCATAATTGTTATTCTTAAAGGACATTGTCCCAGAATAAAGTTTTTTTTTTCTATTCTATTCTATAATGGAATATAAATAGATAAAGAATAAAGAAAGAAATTTAGTTAAATCTGGATTGTCTGATAATCCAAATAATCGGAAAATTATAAATATTATTTATAGGTGGGATATTATATCTAAATATCTTTCCAATATTTATTGTGAATGTATAATATAGGATACAGAACCGGTTAAGGTTGCATGAGACAGAATTCTGTGGACTGCGAAGTCACAGTAACTTAACATTTGCAATTATACCCGCATGAACACTAACAATCTCACGGTTATATTTAATAAGGTGTATAAATCTTTCGTGCAAAGTTATTATTTAGCTTGTATAGCCATATATAGCAATGAATCGCTTCTATCATGACTACCTGAGAAAGGGTGGGCATAGCTATCACCTGTAAATAAACAAAAAAAAGGGTTGTAGTAAAAAAAAAAAAAAAAAAGGTTATGTAATATGGGGACTACCCATGTTTTGAAAGCAACGTGCAAGATGTCTAAAAAAGGGTTTATGAAGATCTTTCACAGCACCTTATACCTTCTAGAATTTTCCAATCAACACTATAATCATAGCAACGATATGAACTAAATTATTTCAATTATATATATAAATGAAAAAAAAAAGATGAAAGGATCGGGACCCTATTCAAGTCCTAAAGTTAAAAACACCAATTTAAAAATAATTTTTGTGAACTTGAACACTGTTTATTATAATAGATTTTTAATTAATTTAAAGGAGCTTTTAGGTTGTTATGAATAGTGCAAAACAAATCATAAAAAAAGAAATGAAAAAACCAATATTAGACAATAAATGGTTTTGTATTTTCTAAACGAACAATATATTTTTATTACATTAATTATTTTTATTGTCTCCTTAAAAAACAAATTAATCTTTAAAATAAAAATTGGGGTGGGATTAGTAATATTTTTTTATTAAAAAAAAAAAAATCAAAAAGATACGTACTTTTAGATCAGTATCTATAAAAAAATTGGCCAGCTTATTCCTTTTTCAATCGAAAAACTTGTATTTTTTATTAATATATGTATATATATTATACCTCGCGCGGATCTCATTACCGCGTATGGGGAGCGTCCCACGGGTGGCGGATGTGGGGATGGTCGGTGGAATTTCCTCGGAAGCTCCTCCCGGCTAAGTCCGATGGACTCGCTGACCAACAATGAGAGCGGCCCTCCAGGCTTGCTGGAGGGTGTGACGTAGGTTCGAACGCCCTACTCACATATTTTAGTTCACAAAATACCACAAACAGTCATGGATTCCTCTGAGGTAAAACGCCCATTATCCGGAAGCAACCTAGTCCCCCGTTCGGGTCTCCGGGTGGGGACTGCTTCAGAGGAATCTAGGCGCAAGATGAAAAGTAGAGATCTAACAATAGGGACGTGGAACGTTAGAAGTTTAAATACGGCAGGTGGGTTAAAGTCGGTCGCGAATGAAGTTAAGGGGTACCATTTAGATATCGTTGCATTACAAGAGGTTCCCTGGCCAGGGGAGGGTTCGTTAACAGAAGGAAAGTACACTATTTGGTACGGGGGGAGCGTTAATTATTGTTTAGGTACCGGGTTTCTGATTAGGAATAGATTTCTTTCCGCATTACGGGATGTACAGTTCTTTAGTGAAAGAATATCGGTTGCTATATTTCAAGGGCGTTGGTATAAAATCGCGTATATAAACATTCATTCTCCCACCGAGGATAGTGATGATGAAGTAAAATGCGAATTTTATGATAAACTAGAGTCGGTTTACGATAATTTACCGCGAAATTACATTAAAATAATACTAGGTAACGCGAACGCAAAGGTTGGAAGGGAAGAAGTATATCGTCCTACAATCGGTAAAGAAAGTTTGCACAAATATAGTAATGATAATGGGACCCGACTAATAAACTTTGCCATTTCGAAAAACCTAATAATCAAAAGTACTACGTTTAAACATAAGGACATTCATAAGTATACGTGGACATCGCCGGATGGACAAACTCGGAATCAAATAGATCATATTTTAGTACAAAACAGATGGCAAAGTAGCATAATTAACGTGAGATCGTATCGTGGTGCAGAATGCGGATCTGATCATGAATTAGTAATCGCGAAACTTCGACAAAAACTAAATACAAAAAAGAGAACACCGAACTATATTCATCCCGAGAATTTTGATGTTGTTAAATTGAACAACCCCGAAATTAGAAAACAATTCGCGATAGAAGTAAAAAATAGGTTCGATGCTTTGGAATCTTCAGACGAGGAACACGAAGATGTAAACAAATTATGGGAAGGGATCAGGGATAATATTAAAGAGGTCGGTAACTTATGTCTTGGGAAAATCGAAAATAAAAAGAACAAACCTTGGTTCGACAGGGATTGTCAAAATATGTGTGAAAAAAGAAAAACCGCTAAACTGAATTCCTTAAATAATCCAAGCGATTATAATGTGGCTTACTTTCGATTAGTAAAAAACGAAACTTCAAAATTCTTAAAAAATAAGAAAAGAGAGTATCTTAAAGGCAAAATAATAGAAATAGAAAAACACAGAAGCGAAAATAACGTAAGAGAGATGTACAAAGGTATAAACAAATCGCGTAAAAGATTTAAACCTCTATTGATTGGGGTTAAAGATGCGAATAACAACATAATTGCGGATCCGACTGAGATATTAAATAAATTTAAACAACACTTTGACAGCATTCTAAATACGGAAAATAATAATCAATCTCCTCCCTCTGAATACCAGAGCGCTGAACCATGGGTAGACGCACCGAGTAAAGAGGAAGTTGAAATGGCTATAGGAAAATTAAAACGGTATAAAGCTGCAGGAAATGATAATATCACGAGTGAATTAATCAAAGCGTGTGGAGAAGCGGGCGTTTCCAAATTACATGTTTTAGTTAAAAAGATCTGGGAAAATGAAAAAATACCCGAAGAATGGAAAGAATCAATACTTATTCCGATTCACAAAAAAGGACCGAGGACGGATTGTAACAACTATCGTGGGATCTCTCTTCTCCCAGTATGCTATAAAATATTCTCGTCAATACTAACTAGCCGAATCACGGAATACGCTGAGGAAATTATCGGAGACTACCAATGTGGTTTTAGGCGGAATCGCTCGACTATTGATCAAATATTTTCCTTACGTCAAATATTAGAGAAGAAGCTGGAATACAACGGTGTAGTCCATCAACTTTATATAGATTTTAAAAAGGCTTATGATTCCATAGACCGTCAGAAGCTATATAACATCATGATTGAACAGGGGATACCTAAAAAGTTAGTAAACCTAGTAGAGATGTGTTTGTCGGAAACATTTCATAAAGTTAGAATCGGTCATAATTACTCCGAGAGATTTGAGGTGCGATCGGGTTTGAAACAGGGTGACTCCCTTTCACCTGTTTTGTTTAATATAGCCTTAGGGTATGTCATAGAAAAGGTGATGTGTACCGAGAAAGGCTTAAATATGGGTGACAAGATTCCGGTTTTGGGGTATGCCGATGATTTGGTACTACTAGGTGAAGACACGGAAACTATACAACTAAATACAAGTGTGTTAATAAAAGCCGGTAAACAAATAGGTCTCGAATTAAATACCGATAAGACGAAATATATGATTAGTTGCAGAAATGGTGGCGATCTTGATGATATTAATATTTCAGGTCATACTTTTGAACACGTAGAGAAATTCAAGTATTTAGGTTCAATGATAACAAGAAAAAATGAAATCCAAGAAGAAATAAAGTCCCGGTTAAAGGTGGGAAATGCGTGTTATTATTCGGTTGCTAAATTGCTTAGCTCGCGGCTTCTGTCTAAAAACTTAAAGGTTAGAATTTATAAAACTATTATTCTTCCAACGGTTCTTTACGGATGCGAAACATGGCCGCTTACTTTGAAGGATGAACAACGGCTTAAGGTTTTCGAGAATAAGGTACTGCGTAAAATATTTGGTCCGAAGAGAGATGAGGCCACTGGGGAGTTTAGAAGGTTGCACAACGCGGAATTGCGGAGTTTGTACTCTGTGAATATAATTGAGTTGATAGCATCGCGGAGACTCAAATGGGCGCGTAAAGTTGTTGGGCTTAGTGAGGAACGGATTCCGAGAAAGTTGGTATTCGCTGAACCGACTGGTAGGCGTCCGAAAGGTAGGCCGAAGCGTCGATGGGAGGATTGCATTAAGGCTGATCTCGGGGGCTTGGGCTTGACCGGTGAACATTGGACGAGTCTGTGCAGGCGAAGTTTGGTGGTATCGGCATCGAACCTTCGGTTTCGGTAAGCCTATTATTATTATTATTATTATATATATTATAAGTGATATTTGTCGTTTCTAAATTTTTTTTTTTTTTTTTTTTTTTTTTTTATTGAGAAATATTACAATTTGTTTCTATATGAACATTAGTAATAGTGATATATGAACCCATTCACACAATATATACAATGATAAAGTCAAATAAATAAAATATAATATATATACAAAATAAGAAAACAAACAACAACCTATAACTGAGGTAAATACAAATAAATGATATATATAGAATTAAATAATAATAAATATAAAAACAAAACAAAGCAAAACATTAACCTATAATTGAGATAAATAAAAGTTGCAAATAAACAAACATCATTCAAACAAACATAACTATATACAAAATATACAAGTGCTATAGAGGGACCCCAGACTGGGCTTTTCCCCCCACTTGTGGAGGAAAAAGCGGAATCCAAAAGATCCTAGACCCTCGCCCTCAGCCGCGTCACTGGTGTGAATCAGTGGAGGCCGAACTAGGGCGCAATAGCCACAAACATACATTACATGAGTGGAGGATCTGACCAGTGTCAGAACTCCAATTTAAACGTTTACAATACGTCTCGCGGCCACTGCCGTTTCAATCTTCGAGGAGGATTGTAGGGATGGGTGGTACTGGATAGGGATTGTGCTAGAGGGTTAGGATGATGACTAAGGTTCTGATGAAATTTGGAAAATTTGGATGGTACCAGGTCTAAAATAAACGGAATTTTAAGGTCGTGGTGTAGGGTAGAGTTGGTAACGTAATGCGCATGCGCATGTGTATAGCGGTCATCTTTCAAGTCGGCTCTTGGATTTCTTGCTTTTTCAGTTGGATATCACTTCAGAACAGTCTTGAAAACATCACCAGGCTTCAGGATAACAACAACAGTAAATATTGGAGCAAACAACGGTAAGTTGGGCTACAATTTACACTGTAAAGTGAATGCTGAGTCACCTCTTCATATCAGCTGATTGCCAATAGCTAGGCAAGGCTGGTCTTGCTTAACTTTTCTTAAGTTATTTTTTCCCCCCCACATCTGGTTATTATTTAATTATTTTCCTTACATGATATGCGATATTATCATCAAGTAATGTCCTCCAAAGCTTCAACTAAAAGATCTAGATCTAGTGGTTCAATCCCGTCTCCTACAAAACAAAGACCTCGCCGTGATACTAATAAAAGATTAAATCTACAAGCAACCCCTTCGGGTACTAATTCAGAATCTGAACCACAACCTGGCACATCGTCACAAGGGATGACTGACGAATCGCCGTTTTTCACCCCAAATCCTTTTCAGATTTTGCATAATGAAAAAGAAAACATGGAATCTACTCCTATACCCAGTGAACCACGGCCTCCTCCCATATTTGTCAAAAATATTAGAAATTTCCAGTTGTTGTGTGCGCAATTGAACAAAATTACCGAATCTACCAGCTACTACTGTATGAGTAGAATCAATGATACCAAAATATCTCCTACTACTGCCGAGACATATAGAAAAATAGTGAAATATTTAACTGAAACCAAAGCAGATTTCCATACCTATCAGCTACGCCAAGAGAGAGCTTTAAGGGTTGTAATCAGAAACTTACACCCCTCGACACCAGTTGAAGCAATTAAAGAAGAACTAACGGAGATGGGCTATAAAGTGCGGCAAGTCACTAATGTCCTAAAGGATAAAATTCCTCTACCTCTCTTTTTTGTGGATTTGGAACCAGCAGAAGGAGTTGAAAAAATCTATGACCTCAATAGATTGTACTATACCAGCGTAATAGTTGAAAAACCTTACATAAAGAAGGAGATAGTTCAGTGCCATAACTGTCAAGCATATGGTCATACTAAAAGTTATTGTCATCACATACCTCGATGCGTGAAATGCGGTGAACAGCACAAGTCTGTGGAGTGTACAAAACCAAAATCAACACCAGCTGTATGTGCTCATTGCCTCAAGGACCACCCAGCCAACTATAAAGGATGCCAAATCTATAAGGAACTGAGGACCAGGTTTCAAAAACCTCAAGTACTGGATGAAACAGCAAGACAAATAAGAAACAGAAGAGAACCCTCAAAACTTATTGATGCCAATGTATCATTTGCCCACCTACTTGGAGGTGGGAATCAAAGTACTGAAGCCGTGGCCCTGCCGGAACTACAGAATGTACCTCAATCCATTCCACATATACCTCTTCCTCAAAATATAACCAATCCTAAAAATCCTAATCAACCACAAATCTCTCATATCCCTCCTCCTTCAAATGCCACAGACCTTACCAGTTTGATGACATCCTTTATCTCCGAAATTAAATCCCTTGTTATGCCCCTAATATCACTCCTTACGAATCTCGTATCAAATCTCATTCCTGCCTTAAAAAAACCATAAATGACTACACCTAATTCCTTATCCATTCTCCTTTGGAATGCGAATGGTGTTAGAACTCACACTGACGAACTTACAGCCGTACTGCAAGACAAAAACATTGATGTTGCACTCATTACTGAAACTAGACTAACCACTAAACAGTACTTTAAAATACCAGGATACACGACATACCGGACAGACCATCCCGACGGCAAAGCCCATGCCGGTACTGCTGTCATAGTCATAGATCCCTCTCCCATCACTTACACCCACTTCCCGCCCACGATTATCTACAAGCAACTTCCATTGTTATCAAAACATTTTCCTTTCCGCTTATCATCGCATCAGCATACTGCCCTCCTAAACATCCCATTTCCTCTGCCCAATTTGAATCCTTTCTCAACTACTTGGGTAATCACTTCATTTTGGGTGCAGACTTAAACGCCAAGAACCAACAGTGGGGTTCTAGAACCACCAATTCTCGTGGACGGACATTGCAGTCTGCACTCAACTCCCGACGCTTTCATCTCCTACCTCCCGATTCTCCTACCTACTGGCTAACAGATCCTAACCGTAATCCTGACATCCTCGACTTCTTCATCCACAGCGGATTAGGCTCTCTTAATTTTTCCATAGCTCGCCTTGATGAACTATCCTCTGATCATAGTCCATTGATTCTAAATGTATCCATAACACCTATTCCTAAACCTATCCCACCGTCATTCATTAGAGGCCCTGTCAACTGGAACCTCTTCCGCGAAATCCTCACTAATAAAATTGACCTCAGAGTGATTCTCAAAACCCCAAATGACCTTGACGACGCCGTATATTCCTTTACAACCGCTATTCAACAAGCTGCCTGGACTGCCTCCTCTCCCAAGTACTCCCTAATAATTCCTTATAAAAGCCATTTACCACAACACCTGACAGACCTCATCAACAGCAAACGCCGAGCCAGAACATTATGGCAATGCACCCGCCACCCAGAGGATCGCCGCTCCTATAACTTTTTTTGTAGAAAATTAAAGCGGGAGTTGGCGATCTTCCGTTCCCAATCCTACAATACCTACCTTTCCTCTCTCTCGACTCGTGACAATTCCCTGTGGAATGTCACGATGAGAATCCTAAAATCCCACACCATTTCCCATCCTCTCCGGCGCTGTGATAGTTCCTGGGCTGCTTCTGACAAGGATAAGGCCGAGGAATTCGCACAGCACCTTTCCAAAGTTTTTACTCCTCATCCAGAGCTTAACCCTACCCATACGGCAGCAGTTGAAGAGTTCCTTATATCACCAATACCGCTTTCCTTACCACCTAAAGCAGTTAATCCCTCTGAGGTCAGATATCTCCTTAAAAAGCTTCCTCTCCGTAAATCCCCTGGATACGATCTCCTTACTCCTCAAATCTTAAGACAACTTCCACCAAAAGCCATTACATTCCTTACATATCTCTATAACTGTATCCTACGCACTACCTATTTTCCTCTCTTATGGAAACATTCAACTATCATCCTTTTCCTAAAACCAGGAAAACCTTCTAACAACACGTCATCTTACAGACCTATCAGCATACTTCCGATCCTCTCAAAAATTTTCGAAAAGCTCCTACTAAAACGAATCCTATCCAAATTTCAAAATTTTCCTTCACATCAGTTCGGATTTCGTCCTCAACATTCCACGGTTCAGCAAGGACTCCGAGTTGTGGACCACATTTCCTCTGCCCTTGAGTGCAAGGAGTATTGTTCGGGTGCCTTTCTGGACATATCTCAAGCTTTCGACCGGGTGTGGCACCCGGGATTGCTCTTTAAGCTCAAAACCCATTTACCCCAATCCTTATACCTAGTCCTCCGATCCTATCTATCTAACCGCTCCTTCCGAGTTCGCTGTGGCTCAGAATTTTCCAAACATTATATTGTTGAGGCTGGTGTTCCTCAAGGCAGCGTCTTGGGACCCGTCCTCTACATCCTCTACACCGCCGATATCCCTACCGATCCCGATACCTTTCTGGCAACATTTGCTGATGATACCGCCATTTTGTCATCCAATTCCGATCCTGAAGCAGCATCGCTTAATTTACAAAAACACCTTTCCTTGTCGAAGACTGGTGTAACGCTTGGCGTATTAAGGTGAACGAAAACAAGTGCTCACACGTCACATTCACTCTTCGACGCAAATCTTGTCCAACGGTTTATTTCAATTCCCTACCGCTTCCTTCCTCTGACACAGTCCGGTATCTTGGCTTTTTACTAGACAAAAGACTGACGTGGAACCCACACACAAGACTTAAAAGAAAAGAACTTAACCGCAGATTCGGCCAGTTATACAGACTACTAAACAGAAAATCTCATCTTACAGTTGACAACAAATTACTAATATACAAGACAGTACTGAAACCAATATGGACCTACGGACTTGAACTGTGGGGAGTAGCTAAATATTCTAACATCAAACGCATCCAATCCTTCCAATCCAAAGTTCTCCGAACAATAGTTTCTAAATTAAAATAATTTTCTATATTAAAAATATAATTATATATATATATATATATATATATATATATAATATTACACTTTTATGTATTTTATATATATATATATATATATATAATATATATATATATATATATATATAAAAGTGTATAATATATATATATAATATATATATATATATATATATAATATTATATATACACAAAATACATAAAATTATATATAATATATATATAATATATATATATAATATATAAAAGTTATTATAGATATATATATATATTATATCTATATATTTATAATACATAAAAGTGTAATATATATATATATATATATATATATATATATATTATATATATAATATATATATATATATATATTATTTTTAATATAGAAAATTATTTTAATTTAGAAACGACAAATATCACTTTTATATTAGTTATTTTAAATTTTTTTATACTATTGTACATAGATGTTACATATTTTAACATGTTCGTTTTTTTTTTTTGTTTGTTTTTTTTCGATATCATGTATTTGTGTTTTGTTCTGTAGAGCGAGGTTTAATTTTTATTATATGTGCAATTGTTTTCTGGAATCACACTGCTCTATTACCAATGTCCGCTCTGAGACAGGATGCAATATTACTGAATTAATTTATATCATTATATAAATTTTGAAGGTTGATCAATGCCTCAAGATTTTCCAGAATAAGGTTCTATGTATTCTCACACAAGACTGGGAGAAGAAGTAGCTCGTAGATACAGACTACTACAACACTTACTTGATAAACTATCGAAACTTCCAGTCTATTTAAATAACCTCATTTACGTCTCTATTATTAGACCTATTTGGAGATATGGAATTGAGCTTTGAAGCTCTACTAAACCATAAAATTATTCTTCTGTGTTTAATTCTTACGATCTGAAATCCTTGGTGCCCCTTATTTCGTCACAAATCAAATCATCCCTAATGAACTTAACATCTCGTTTGTGCTAACCTAACCCGAAATTTATTTATATCTTTGCATTCCAAACCCACAAGTCCATAACCTATCTTTCCTCAAAAGTTAATACGTGCTAAACGGGGAGGGGGAGGGAGGAAGGCTTCCAAAAAGTAGGACGAGGCGTAGGTGGGAGGATTTTGTTAAGTCAGATCTCACGAATTTGGCCTTGGACGGTAGTCGTCGGACTGAATTGTGTATTGAAAGATTGGTAGTATCGACATCAAATTGCTGGGTTCGCTAAACATATTATTATTAATAAATAATTATACACGAGTTTTCTTATAAAAACCATTGATTAATAATTATTGCCCTCGAGCTTGTATTTATTTCTTTTAATCCACTGAAAACTTGGCTAATGTCAGCCATTGCTCAAACTCGGATCTAACAAGGCTTTTCCAGGTAAGAGAGTACACAGACGTGTTAGGATTAGCTGTCGTGTACACGAGACCGCCAAGTGTTCCTTCCCTTGCATGGAGTCAACACGCCAACCTGCCGTTTCACAACTCAACCACACTCCATTTACATGACTAAAGCTCGGAAAGCTCCATGTGCATACACATTCTTGTTGTTTTTATTTTATAAACATTATTTAAAAAATACCAGAAGTTCTTCAGAGTAATGCAATTGTTATTCACTCGGAACGGGTAATGAAAATTTTAAATATCACAAGCGTTGAATCATTTAATACTACTTGAATTAATTACAACCAATTATTAATGAATTTTATTGACAACCTACTTTCTAAAATTTTAAAAACATTTAATTCTTAATTAAATTTTAAAATATATTTTGATAATAAAATAGTAGATAGATATTACAATCTATATTTATATATCTATATTATATATTAAATTAAAAAAAAAAAAATATATATATATATATATATATATATATATTAGGAGTGGGCATAATCGAATGACGATTATCGGATCATTCGATTAATTCAATCATTCGAATTAATCGGTAATCAGATTAATCGGTTTATAGAAACGAATGATCATTTAAACCGAATTGTTTAACGATAATCGAGGGATTATAAGGAGCGCGGATAACCGAACATTTTTTTTTCTGCTCATCACATAAATTATATGTATATGTCCATCAAGGCTCAGCCAGCTCAGTCATCATAGAGACGAGAATTGTGGCATATGGTCTCTCAGAATCCATATTAATCGTTCGGTCATTCGATTATTAAATCATTCGATGATGCCCACCACTTATATATATATATATATATATATATATATATATATATATATATATATATATATATATATATATATATATATATATGTATATTTTTTTTTTTTTTTTTTTTTTTTAAATAATAAATTAGAACCCATAATAAAACCCAGGATGAGGTTAGAGTCAAGCTTTTCAAACTAAAGGTTGACTGTATAAAATAAAATAATTACCTGATATTCCTCACTAAGTAAATAAGTAAGAAGCTGCTTATTTTTCTCGTAATACATACCACATAGATTACTTATTTAAATTAATTAAACCAATAAATAAAACCATTATAAATAAAAATGATACCAAAATGACTAATGGAATTATAATTATATTCATATAAAAAGAATAATTTAATTATAAATTAGGCTATATTGAGGCTTAGAAAAACATATTAGGTCATTCAAAGTTTGCACAATCATTAACCTTTCACTAGAAATTCAGAAGTTGTGAACACGACGTCCTTGTCGATGGGTCTTATAAAATACCTTGTATTAAGTGACAGGGGTGTCGACAATAATTCCTACAAGAGACAGCCAGCCTATGTGGGACGTCGCAGATAATTATTAGAATGAAGTAATTGGAATGGACAGGCACCTCTGGGCAGTAAACCGGTACGCTCTGCCTTTTTTTTATGCCATCCTAAAACCGAGGGAAAAAAAAAAAAAAAAAAAAAAAAAAAAAACATGTCAAATTTATATTCATGTAGACTAACCACTACTTTAATGGTGGTCAAATTCTTCAACCCTCGATTGTTCGGTGCAAATTTTATTATTTACTTCTAAACATCTAATCAAATTTACATTTGATTAAAAAAGTTTGTGCGCGCATTACACATTTTATTTAATATCTCTGGTTACAGTAAACGCGAGGACGGATTAAATATTCTCGACAATACTAACTACCAATGTGGTTTTAGGCTGAATTGCTCGACTATTGATCAAATATTTTCCTTACGTCAAATATTAGAGAAAAAGGCTTATGATTCCATAGACCGTCGGAAGCTATATAACATCATGATTGAACAGGGGATACCTAGAAAGTTAGTAAACTTAGTAGAGATGTGTTTGTCGGAAACATTCCATAAAGTTATAATCCGTCATATTACTCCTAGAGATTTGAAGTGCGATCGGGTACGAAACAGGCTAAATCCCTTTCCCCTGTTTGATTTAATATAGCACTAGAATATATCATAGAAAAAGTGACGTGTGCCGAGAAAGGTTTAAATCTTGGTGATAAAATTTCGGTTCTGAGATACGTCGATGATTTGGTACTGCTAGGCGGAGACACGGAAACTATACAACTGAATAAAAGTGCGTTAATAAAAACCGGTAAAAAAAAAAAAAAAAAAAAAAAAAAAAGACTCGAAATAAATACCGATAAGACGAATTAGCAGAAACGGTGACGATCTTGGTGATATTGGTATATATCAGGACATACTTTTAAACACGTACAAAAATGTAAGTATTTAGGTTCAATGATAACAAGAAAAAATAAAATCCAGGAAGAAATAAATTCTCGGTTAAAGGCGGGAAATGCGTGTTATGATTCAGTTGCGAAATTAATTAGCTCGCGGATTCTGACTAAAAACTTAAAGGTTTGAATTTATAAAACTATTAATCTTCCGATGGTTGTTTTGGGATGTTAAACGTGGCCGCTTACTTTAAGGGAAGGACAATCCAAGAGGATGTCATATTAAATTTGCACGTGGTAGGCCATTTTATGCATAATGTTGGCATACTATTTATCGTCCAAGATAATCCAGAAACATAATTATAGTTTTAACAGAGACCTATGGAAACATCACTGAATCTTCGAGTTCACAAGGCCTTATTATTATGACATGTATTTCACCCAGAGCTCTTTGATTAATATCAAAGAAACAACAGCCCTTAGAAAAGGTAAATCTGTCCTGAGAGATTAGGGGTTATATAGAAGGATAGATTAGAAGTGATAAAGGAGGATAGATTAGAGGTGATAAAGAAGTAGAGGAGAGGTATAGGTTAGGAAGAGAGGGAGGATATAGGAGCGGAAGGACGAGGTATGGCGAAAGGAGGGAGGCGCCAGATAGGCGAGGAGGAGGTGAAAGCGAACAAGTTCCGCTTGAGCTTGACCCCCTGAGGCCGACCCTGACCTCCTCACTCCCGCCCAATCCTTCTATCTGTCACACTTGCTCTTTCTCTCTTTTATTGTACTCCTCGTCTCTTCATGCTTCGTCCGCCCATCACTGGAGACCTGGACTAATCCTTCTTAACTACATTATCTCCGTTTCGAAACGACCAATGTCAGCGGTAGTAATAGCACGTGACATCATAACCTATTATGAGTGCTTTTTAATAATTCATAAGGATGACATGGTACCCACGCTTCACAATCTAATGTCAAATAGTAAATATTATATTAAGACTGTTCCGCCCATACCTAAATGAAACTCATTTTTAAAAATAAAAACTCAATTCCTTTTACCGAGCCTAAATAAAATTTTCATCGAAATAAACATACGGACATTTTGACTGACAGAGGTTAAACAATTTTAATGCTTTAAGTCAAGTGTGACTCATGTGTGAAGATGAAAAGAAACACCCTCAACCAGCGGATTTTCTAATTCTACCCAAATCATCAAACTAAAAATTAAGCTAAAATGAATTCAACCCTACTTAAACGCAAATAGACTTACGCCTAAAAGATTTATGGTTCACTAAAAAACAGACTCTGGGACCGGCGCGCCGTTGTGTGGGCCAGTGGATAGAACGCTAGTCTACTGTTTTCCGAGTAATAGGTTCGAATCCTGGCTATTATAGAATATTATTTATTCTGTTAATTTATCCAGGGAACGACCCTAGGGTATGCAGGCCATCCTAGGGTAAACCATTATTTTTTTCATATTAAGATTTTTATTTTTTATGAATTTACAAGTGGCCTCAAGCCTCAGATCTTATACATGTTGTGGTACTGCACCAATTACATGTTACTTTAGTATTATGTACAAGCGGGGTTAGTGGTACTTATAGCCTAATTTATTATTAACAGTAGGAAAAATCTGAAAACAAAACTCTACATAATAAAAACAATTAAAGTAAAAACAAAAACAAAATGACAATCTTTTGGTTATTTGCGAATATCTTAAACTAATAATTATATATTAAACTTATAAATTTTTTAAAAATTACTTTTCAAAATTAATTCAGTAATACGTGTTTAGTACGTTTATGTGTGTATCGTTTTAGAGTGTTCTTCTCGTAATCGCCTATAAGGTAACAATTAATATGTTGATTTTATAAGGGTTAATTAGTAAAGAGTTAATAAGTACCTAAGCCTCTTTAAAGTGGGTAACCAAAAAGGGGTAAAACCTGGTGACTGAGCGTGATCGGGGCCTAATCCCCTCATCGCACGGCCGTTGGCCTAGAATCAGTACAAATTTCCGTATATACTGAGCCTAAGACCCTTTATGGGTTGTAGAGGTGCAGGCTAAAAAGAGACTCATATTAAAAAACTGCAATATTTAAAATAAAAAAAGTTAAGACCCATAACGACAGCTCGTTGGTACATAAACAACAAAACCCTACATATAGGTACATAATTAACAATCTGTTGACCAATTGACTAGTTGACTGCGAAACGGTCGCGGATGGCCTCACCGGTTGGCAGAACCTGCCCTTTGTAACCCAGAGAGAGAGAGTTTATCTTCTCTTGTTACCTCTTACCTGACCGATCTTTCCTTATTTTTCCTTAATGTTATATATCCATTTTTTTTTTTTTTTTTTTTAAAGTTATATTTCTTTAAAAGTTTAAATATGGGTGATGAAATTCCGGTTCTAGGGTACGCCCATGATTTGGTACTGCTATGTGAAGACGCGGAAACGATACAACTAAATACTAGTGCGTTAATAAAAACCGGTAAAGAAACAAGGCTTGGAATATGTACCGATAAGACGAAATATATGATTAGTAGTAGTAACGGTGACGATCTTGGTCATATTGATATATTAGGATATACTTTTGAACACGTAGAGAAATTTAAGTATTTATTTTGGTTAAAAGATAAAAAGAAAAAATGAAATTCAGGAGGAAATAAAGTTCCGGTTAAAGGCGGAAAATGCGTGTTATTATTCAGTTGCGACATTACATAGCTCGCGACTTCTGACTAAAAACTTAAACGTTAGGATTTATAAAACTATTATTCTTCTGACGGTTCATTACGGATGTAAAACGTGGCCGCTTACTTTTAGGGACGAACAAAGTCTTAAGGTTTTTTAAACTAAGTTACAGCGTAAAATATTAGGTTCGAAGAAAGATGAGGCCACTAGAGAGTTTAGAAGGTTGCAAAACGCGGAATTGCGGAGCTTGTCCCCATTGAATATAATTGAGTTGATAGGGCTCAGTAAGGAATGGATTCCGAGAAAAGTTAATATTCGCTGAACCGACCAGTAAGCGTCCGAAAGGTAGGCCGAAGCGTCGATGGGAGGATTATGTTAAGGCTGATCTCGGGGGCTTGGGCTTGAAAGGTTATCATTGGACGTGCCTGTGTAGGTACTCCGTGGTATTAGCATCAAAACTTGTGGTTCGGCAGTACTATTATTATTATCCTCTTACTCTCAGATATCTGGATATTAATATTATTATTATTGTTATATCTCTTTACCTATTATTTATTTAATGTTGTTTATATATTGTAAATATTTAAAATTTGTGCATAATGCCTCATGTGAATTTTCGTGATGCGGGCTAACCTTGAGAACTTTTCTTATTTTTATTTTATTTCTTTTTTTGTAAAAAAATTAGATGCAATTATAGAATCACCATACACGAGGAAGATCACCTCATCCATATCCCAGACGAACCATTTTATCGTACACGACAATCGAGAAACATAATTAGAGCGGTCAATAACATGAGCGGTATCAGAGCGACGCCGAGTCCCCGATCCAAACTATCTTTAGATAACCTGTTCCAGGAATCAATAGCCGCTTGGCTGCCCACATCTAGGCTAAACAATGCGCTGATTAAGGCAGCTGTTTACGTTTGCGATCCCCGTACAATCTTAGATTTCTAATGACTCATTTAAAAGGTTTCTCGGAAGTACATAGGCTTAGAGGCTACGTGGCTCGATGCCTCAGCTTCCTAGAGGCACTCCATCACAAAGCGAAATAAACCACTCAGAGGTACGGTACTGCTTGGTCGTGCGCCAAATCTGGCTGGAAGGTCATCACGTACGAGCGCGGATCAAATCAGCGCCGGCGGCTTCTTTTGTATGTGCATATCTGCAAGGATGGTCGCTTCTCAGCTTGATCAATAATAGATAGCTCAGGAGCCAGGTGCATGGTTGACTACCCCATCCATCATACATCCAGAAATATTAAAAAAAATAGTTTTAAACCATACTTATTACTTAAATGCATTCCTTGTGGTCCTAAAACTCTTACCAACCAATTAATTGGATGCTGTAATTAATTATATCTGATTTACTTGCCCATCGAACAGACGATTAGTTTTTGTTCTCACTACTCTTATACGTCTCAAAGCTGAAGAAAGTACATTTTCTGGCTGATTAGTAACACTAACTAGTGACTGCCAGAAGGCTAACGTTCAGCGTTACCACGTGAAGGCTGTGGAAATAGCTCTTAGTGTTAAGATTTCAATTTTATAAGATTTTTTTTAAATAACTTTTATTTTTTAATTTAAAGAAAATATGGTTAACTATAATCATATTTTGAAATTTAATGGTAACATTATATAAATTTGTTAATCTAAGTCATTTTTTTTTTTCAATGCTAGGGTATTTTTTTTTTTTTTAGTACTAGATAGTCGCGGCTGAGCGTAATCTCGGCCGAATCACCTCATTGCACGGCCGTTGGCCTAGAAACGGTACGAATCTCTATATTTTTTGAACCCAAGACCCTTCATGGGTTGTAGTGGCACATGATTTTTTTTCTTTTAAGGTGGTACTAGATAAGAAATCTATGGATGGTCAATATGAAAGCATTTGGAGACATAATCAAAGATTTTAGTAAACAAAATAAAAAACCTAACGTTGGTTAACCATAATTATGTTATGCCATT
The DNA here is from genome assembly GCA_023052935.1 of Piezodorus guildinii. Lineage (NCBI taxonomy): Eukaryota > Metazoa > Arthropoda > Insecta > Hemiptera > Pentatomidae > Piezodorus > Piezodorus guildinii. The sequence continues at coordinate 35,507,853 of CM041293.1, read as the reverse complement.
TAATAGTGAGATTATAAGAATTCGTTAATTTTTTTTAATGCAATATCTAAGGTATTGTTTTTATTCTGGTACTAGTTAAGGAATCTATGGGTGGTCAATATGAAAACATTTGGGAAGATAATCAGAGATTTTTATATAAAAAAATGATGTAGTAAAGAAACATTTTTGGAGTTAAAAGCCTAAAAGAAAATGTCAAAATCTTAATATATATTTCAGTTTTAATTTTCATAATAAAAGAAAAAAAATGCTAGTTAAAAAAAAAACACAAAAAAACTTCATCATTCAAACGATAGGAATAATAAAGGTTCCACTAATGTATGACTAAAGAATTTTTATTTTACAACAGATATCAGTAAGTAAAAATCCTGCTTTTCAGTGATTTGTTTAATAGATATGACTCGTATTTCATTTTTTATTAATTTTGGGTCTTCTTTCATTCATAAAAGACAAATAACAACTGAGGAAATTTTTTTTACAATAAATGTTTGTAAAAACTAAATTCATTTAACCTTTAAAAAATTATAATGCAATATATTTTCCAGATTTAAGTTTTCTAGAACCGAGATTGTTCGTAATCTACACTGTTTAAACTTAACAATGTTTCTTTCGTACCAAAATTACATCTGAAAAAAAAAATTTAATTAAGATGAAACAGAAAGATAAAGGAGTCATCGACTGAATAAAAATATTTCAGCGGTTTTAAGTTGGTTTAATGAAATAAGAACTAGAATTAAACTTTAGGCTCCTGAACTAAGAGGTCAGGAATCACGAAATACAGCTTCTTCAACAAAGCAGGAATAATTTATCTTCAATTAAGCATTTTCTTATGTTCAATAAACATCTGAAAATTCTTTATTACCTTTAAAGATGATGTACGTGATGCAGACAAAGGCACTGCTTCCTTTGCTGAAAGAATAATGCATAAGCTCTTTTCTTCGGATGAGCTCAAAGGGAATTCTAAGACAGGCTGGGGCCAACAAATCACGGAAATACAAGGTTAAATCCCCTAATTAAGGAATATAAGAACCAGCAAAGCCACTGTTTTTTATTTTATTTTTATTATTCTTATATTTGGATACTATACTTATAGTACTTATACTATACTTATATTACTTGAATACTATACTTGAATTTTGAATTTCGCGGAACTTGTATCCTGTGAATATAATTGAGTTGATAGCATTGTGGAGAGTCAAATGGGCGAGTAAAGTTGTTGGGCTTGGTGAGGAACGGATTCCAAGAAAGTTGGTATTCGTTGATCCGAGTGGTAGGCGTCCGAAAGGTAGGCCGAAGCTTCGATGGGAGGATTGCGTTAAGGCTGGTGAACATTGGACGAGTCTGTGTAGGCGGAATTTGGTGGTATCGGCATCGAACCTTCGGGTTCGGTAAGCCTATTATTATTATTTTTATATTTAAATTTCGTACTTACTCAGCCAGAAAAATGATAAAACTCATCCAGATAATACCTCTTTATAATAACTATCTTAGAATAAAATTTAGTGGCTGAGACCCAGATTTTTTTTGAAATATCATACACCAAATATTACTTGTTTTGCCAGAGTGGCCTTCATCTCATCAACCGACTATAAGACAAACCAAATTAATAACAATAGAACCAGTAAAGTCTCAGCCACTAAATTGTATTCTGTCTTACTTATTATAAGGATGTATTATCTGTATTAGTTTTATTTTATCATTTTTAACTTAGTCCTTTTTGAGATGTTTCACTATCAATATTACTAAGCTGGGAAATGATTTTGTGCTTGTCAAATCCAAGATCACCTTCCTGTTATATTTCCTTCAACAGTAAAACAACATTGATTCATCACTGCAATCACCATCGGTAATCACCTGTGATGGAGCCGTACTTCCTTTCAGTAGAGTTAGCAGGCAAACTATTGATTTAAATCATTTGAATGGAGTAGGCCTGTGTGCGGAACGGCATTACTAACGAGTTAGAAACCTGTGTGTAATTTCAATCGCTACCCAGTTCAGTTTCCTTTGAATAGCTCCGTACGCAGAGGGCCTTAGAAAGTTCGATAGACCAAGAGTCGCTAACACTATGCCACGTATTTCAAGCTCCCTGTTTAAAATAATTTGTTTTTTATGTATGATTATTTTATTTTTCTCTTGTGCAAATGGCCGTGTGGTGTAATCTCCTTGGAGGATATACTCACCACGTTTATCGATGAAATTTTCTAGGGTAGCGTCCTCGCTCCCAACGCCTATTTTTGTAAGTGGCCACCAGTAGACTGACGGGTCTCACATACCCGGGGGAGAGGCTATGAGTGAATTCCCATTTAATTATATCCCCATAAAAGTCCCGCCGAGACTGAGATTCGAACTCACAACCTAGAGCGTGCGAGACAAGAGTACTAGCCACTCTGACTCGGGTCCCCTTATGTATGATTATGAAGCACAATTTTTTTTTTTACATTTTAATGACTTTATCACCTTAAGGAGTTGAACTGACATCACCTATTGAGTCAAGATAATAAAAACATATCGGTCATAATCGAAATCGAAACAAGAAGACTCGCATCCGCTAGACAAAGAACATGAAACTAGATAATTGAATACAAATACGTTAATGAAAGTCGTTAATGAGATAGGGCTTGAAATAAATACGAATAAAACGCAATAAATAATTACTGGAAGAAACGGTGACGTTGATTTATCTTGATATTGATAAATCAGAATACATGTTTGAACACGTACAGAAGTTTAAGCACTTAGATTATTTTATAAATAAGAAAAATGATATTTAGGAGAAAATAAAACTCATGATGATCGGAGGAAATGCCTGTTATTAATCCACTGGTAAAATATATAACCCACGGCTTCTCTAAACAATATTGTCATTCCGAAGATTTTATACGGATGTAAAACTTGGTCGATAAGTTGAAAGGATTTACAACACCTTAAAGTATTCGAGGGGAGCCGGTGGCTGAAAGGCTGGCGCACTAGTCACCCACGCCAGAGTTGTGAATTCGAACCCCAATCCCAGCGGGACTTTTCATAAGAATATAATTAAATGGGGATTCACTCACAGCCTCTCCCCGGTTATGTGAGACTTGTCAGCCTACTGGTGGCAACTCGCAAAAATAGGCGTAAGTAGTGATGACCCTACCCTAAACATTTCATCGAGAAACGTGAGCATATTCTACCAGGAATCTATACAACGCGGCCAAGTGATTACACGGCCTGTGGCGCCAGAGAGAAAAAAAAAGGTATTCGAGAATAAGGTAATAGGTAAAATATTAGGTAGACACTGTCAACTTAATAACCATCTCCACAATATGGGTTTGGTGGCCTCACCAACTTGCAGATTCTGCAAGAAGGATGATGAAACTGCATTTCATGTGATATGCAGTTGTCCAGAGATTGCCAGGATACGGTTTTACCACTTTGGTGTCGACCGTATCCCTGATCCCAAGTTGCGTGAACTGATAAACCCCTACAGGTAAGTCAGGTTCACCAAGGCGCTAGCCCTTTATTAACAGTAGATTGGACGGCGCACAATAAGCCTAATATTGGCTGCAGTGCATTGGATTAGCCGGCAAAAAAAAAAAAAATAAATAAAATATTTGGTATAAAGAGAGATTGTCTGTAATTAAGTTGATGTCATCGTGGAGACTCAAATGGGTATTTAAAATTGCTAGACCCTGTGAAGAACAAATTCTGAAAAGGTTAGTATACACTAAACCGACTGGTACATTTGAATTCACTAATTACATCATTATAGTAATTGTCTTTTTAATTTTAATTATTGTGAAGTTGGTTTTGGAACATGTCAATTGCAATGAGTTATCAATTTTTCAAAGTCTACCTTCATTGGAATGCAGACTCCTGAACATTATAAACTCCTGAAACATTATAATTCAGCTATTGAGAGAGAAATATACTCTACATCTTTCGGTTGAATCTTGTAGGCGTAAATCACAGGTTGCCGGACCGAACCCAAATCTGGTTAGCTCAGGGGGGAGGGGAAGGGGAGATTACGAGATGAAGCAATATCCGGACAATCTGCTTGATAGCAATCCGTTCGGGCAGTAACTCAGCTCATCAGGGGCATTTTCGGTGCAGAATAGATTCTCTTCGGTCTACTCGTTAATGCATCTCTAGTAGATTCGCGTTTATATTCAGGGAAATCATACCTATAATGGTCACTTTGATTAGCGATTACTTACCTGAACTGTGTTAGAAGTCATCCGATCGAGAAATCGCGTATGCCGCTCAATAAATATGGATGAAAAAATTATGATAAAATATGCATTCAAGCGAGAGTGTCTGATAAACACTAAAATGGTGTGTTACCATAAGTAAGAAAGGTTCCAGATAATGATGGACAATCATCTCGGAAGATACAATGAAGAGCATAACCGAACGTCCTGTAACACTGTAAATGGGTCTACTATGAGGAAATACTTAACATTTAGTGGTGGAGTGAGCTCTCTTACAATTCTTCAGGAGGTATAAGGGTCTTTCGATCATCGCTTCTTGTAAATAAGAAGCGTCGGAAATAATGAGCCATGGACTGCACAATAGAGACAAACTTCTGAGGAAAACTTTCCCTTTAAACCGCACTGCGACTGGATTCCTCAATTTTTCAAAGAAATAAACTATACGTACAACAAAGTAGCCTAGCTTACTCTAGCCTTGTAATATAAAGATGGCCCCAGAACAATGGTGGCATATAAGAAGCCGCTGGACAAGAAGTTTAAAAAAGCTGTATATTTTTATAATAAAAAAAATGAAAGTATTGCGCAAAGATAAGTTAAATCGATTTATGGAGCTAAACCGTAATATTACTGAGGCTAATTAGAGGATGCTACAGTAGGAGTCCTGAATTTTGCCTGTTCAGGTTTAATTAAAATAAAGATATTTAGCGCGTAACGTACATCGCTCAAGGTCGGATCCAAGAGCCATATGCTGAGTATGTAGCCAAGAAGTTGGGCATAGCAAGGTGTCGCGCGAGTCAAAACACCACCTATGACCTTGATAAACTTCATTGCCTTAAATTTACCAAATAGTGAATATAAGAACTACACGCCTCCTCTTTGAACCAAATAATATGAATGTTTCTTTTTAGCCCGGTTTACTGTTTTTCCGTCATACTGTCTTATCAAACGTCTGTCATGCTCCTTCCTAATCTTCATTCCGATCTCTCCTTCTTCAAAACCTTCTTACTTCAAAAACAGATGTTAACTAATTTGACTATACCGATTAAAGTAAGGCGAAAAATGACTACACTTCTTAAAACTAATGGTAGTAACGTTAATTTTTTATTCTTATTCTATTCATTCCATTGCTTTTTTTCGTTTTTATAATTTTCATATTACCTTAAGATATTATTTTTTATCTTTTAATCATTTAAGGATAATTGTATATATTGATTGTAATTGTAAAGTTTTTTTTTTTTTTTTTTTTTTTTTTTTTTTTTTTTTTTTTTTTTTTTTTTTTTTTTTTTTTTTTTAGGTACTTTTCACATATTTTTTTTTTGTTATTCATGAATACCTGACCACTATCTGTTTTTTTTTTTTGTTTTTTTTATACTTGTAATGTTACTTAAGGTTTACGATCAAGACAGTTTTAATTCTTAGTTGTTTCTGATACTCGGGAGCGACGTGGTCAAGTGGATAGAGCAATAGCGTACTGTTCTCCGGGTTCTGGGTTTGAATCCCGTCTGTGGCAGAATATTATTTATTCTGTTAATGTTAATTCAGTCGAGGGGAGGTAGTGAGGGGTCACCCTATGGTATGAAGACCATCCTGGATCAGACCCATACTCGATATAGTGAGTACCCAAAAATTAGGGGAAAAACCTGAAGGCTGAGCACAAATCCTAATCACCTTATTACATGACCGTTGGTCTAGAAACAATACGAATCTCTATATGTACTGAGACCAATTGAATTTGATACTCAATCGAACCTTGAAGCAACATAAAGTGTTGTTTGACCTCTAATGTATGTTTGTTTGTTTATTTATTTAACGCCTCTCTATGCTGATGTGGCTAATCAGACGAAGCTTCAGTGGGAGTCCTAAATTTTGCCTATCCAGATTTAATGAGGATTAGAATCTTTATCAAGTACCTGACATCGAACAGGCTCGGGACTACATTTTAACGTCTCCTCCGAACTAAGGATTTTTTACACCCAATACAAAATCCTAGGGCCACCTATGCGTTTCAACCCGGGACCTTGGGCATAGGAGGCTGTTATGCTAACCACCATGCTGCAGCTAACGCCCCGCTCCGCCCCTGAGGTATGTAGATATAAAAATAATATTCCGTACACCATAACATGAAATTAGTAGTTATCACTGAGGCCAGAAAGAGTATTTATTCTTTAGGTTACGAAACTTTTTCAGGCAATGTGAAAACACTTAAATAGATTTTTTTCACCTCTTTTTATTTTTATTTTTTAATTAAAAGTAAAACGACTTGCATTAAGAATAGAATCGCTAGACAAAGTGCCACTGTCTAAAAAAAAAACACCCTTATTATACGGTAATTTTTGCATTTGTTTGAGGTAAATTACCATAATTAGCTTGAGAAAAACAGGGGAATTGCATAACAAAGGACCGTGATCTCAGATGAGGGGAATGCAGAATGATCCTTGAAGCGGACTAAAAATGAATGGAACAAAATAGAGGTGACCAGGGCCGGCGTCATTGATAGATATAGTCTACTCTATTAGACCAGCTGTTCACTGTCGGCAGCACCTAGCCATGACACGTCCCGGCTTAAAAAGAAACAACACACCGATCCTGCCAAATTCGTTCTATATCGACACCCTTTTCTACCAGCTCTAAAAATAAATCGAATCCCTCCCATTTCGCCAATATCGATGGTGTTTGAAATATCTGCCACGTTTGAACCTGAAATAACAGGGTTAGGGATCAACAATCACTTTAACGATAACAAATCCTAAGGCTTTATTTGTTTCATCAGTATCTGAATGGAACCTGTTAGATATAGAGGTCAATTTGAGCGAATTTTAAAATTTAAATCAATGAAAAATTTTAAATGGAAGTTATAACCTCTACTTAACGTTATATTTATCATTAGCAGAAATTAGAAACCATACTGGATATAATTAGTTGACCGTTGAGAATTACTAGAAGGATTAGTCCGGGTTGAAACAATTAAGTAGTTTCAACCATTTGATTTCAGCTAACGTTTTCATTCGTTGACATAGGTTTCCATTCGCATACAATACGCTCTGATGATGACCCATAGTGGGGTTCGAAACGTTAGTAGAAAATAAATGGTTAAAAGTACTTAATTGTTTCATCCACAGACCGTCACCCGGATTGATTCCTTCTAGAAATTAGAAACATAAATTGGTAACTGGATCAAAATTGGTTTCGTTTATCAGTTTGTTATGTCAAACGGCTTATTATTATTTTATATTTTAAATAAAATATTTAAATTCCATTTTAAAAATATAATTTAGTTACAATGGCAGTCCAATTTAGTTTACAGAGGAACATATGTTTTCATGAAATTACCTAAAATTAGAAACAATAACAATATTAGTTTATGGATTTATGACAACTTTCCAGTTGAGCATGTTTCGATGGCTAGGCGGAAACAGATATAAGTCTTTCAAACCTACTAGCTAATCTATATTGACTTACTTCTCGAATTTAAGCTTTCAATTTTTTAAAATTTTATTTGGACAGACACTGGTCATAACAAACCTACTCGACAAATATACTGTTTTAGTTCCACATAAGATCGCATCTTCTGGAGATAAGAAAAAAATGCACGAAACTCTTGACACAACAAACAATGCAAAGGTGCGTAAAAATTATGCGAATCAATGTTAAGCATTCTTTCCCCATAAATAAATACTAATTTTGCGTTAAACTGTCATCGCTTTAACTTATTGAATAAATAATATTAAACCAGCTAACACTTTCATAATTACATGTTGTTTTATTTATTTATTCAGATATACTACAATTTGTCTCAAATGGAAAATAATAATAATGTTATAAGATCACCTACATATGAAATTAAACATTATTTTACTCACTTATACGATCAAGGAAGGGAGTAAAAAAACGCACTTCCAATTTAAAATTTAAATTGGGCTGAACCAAATCATTAATTACCATCCGCATCCAATCCAAAATCCTCTCAAAGATCCTAAATGCTCCTTATTTTGTCACCAATAAAACTATCCATAATTACCTAGATATTCCATTAGTTGCAGACTTTGCCAGAACTATATATACCTCCTTAAATTCCAAAATACCAGACCACTTAAACCCGCATCTATTCCCAAAATCCTCTAAGGCGCCTGAAAATACTATTGCTTCTATACCTGCAAATGAAATAAATATTGAAATGCTACCGATGGGTGGCACCTTTACAAGAGTTTATCATGCAAATTACTATATTTTTTACAGTTACTAGTTTTATTTATTTATTTATTTTTTCAAACAATTGTCAATATACTCATAAATTAAAAACTGGCTTGACAAGAAAATAATACTTTTTTTTCTGACTATCATTGGATTTAAATTATGTCTTCGATAATTTAAGAAATTCGAAACAGCAAATTTCAGGGGGTTAAAGAAAAAGTATAACAAAAATAAACAAAAGAACATAAACTTTCTTAAAGTATGTTTTAATGAGTTAATGGAGTACTGTCATACGGTATTTATAAGCAGTAAAATATATTACGATTTGCGATAAACAGGTTTCTCGAAAGTTATGTTTGTGCTGTTTATTACTTCATAAATACTTTCCAAGGGGACAACGGCATTTGAATGAATAATCTTAATATCATAAATAGCGATAATGGTGAATAAGGTGGGGTGGAGTCCCTCCATAACATATCATCCATATCATTAAACTGCACCGGCTCATGTTCATAAATATGTATTCAAGCAATATTTATGTATGTATTCCTTCCACTAACAGCTCGTCGGGTACTTATACACTAAGGATCGCTGATCCTAGGCTTCGCAGCGGGAAGAACAAACGAAGGTTCGGTTTTAGTAAAGTACCGTACACCTTTGATGGTTAGGTAGGTATCTCTGCTCGTTCCTCTGAACTGCAGAGGATCGCAAGTTTTGTAAAAGTTTTAAAGAAAAACTCGAGAATTCATTGTCAGAGATAAGCCCTGTCACTGGTATTATATCATTTTATTAGTAATTTTTAAAAACTCGAAGTAACTAAACAAAATGAGTAATGAGTAAGTTTTCAACTTCAGAAAGAGAGGTAAGAGAGAGAGGAGTGTATCTCTCAACCTATCAAATTTTGGTGGAACAAATAAAAAATATAAGTTAAAAAACTATAATAAGCTATGAGAATAGAAGGTTTTAAAAATGTTTATATAATTTATTATTTATTTGTTTTTAGGAAAGAAACCTTTACGAATAGAGTCTATCAGTAATAAATGTATGCATAGCCCTTCTTAAAAATCTATAAAATACAATCGTGCAAGACCACCTTCAGAATGAAGAGAAGAAGACGAAGCTAGAGTGGAGGAGGCTGAGGTGAGATGAAAACTAATTAAAGATTGCTATAAATACATATTCAATGGGGAGTTTAGATGGTTGCACAACGCGGAATTGCGGACCTTGTACCCAGTAAATATGATTGAGTTGATAGCATCGCGGAGACTCAAATGGGCGCGCAAAGTTGTTGGACTCGGTGGGGAACCGGTTCCAAAAAAGTTGGTATTCGCTGAACCGACTGGTAGGCGTCCTAAAGGTAGGCCGAAGCGTCGATGGGAGGATTGCGTTAAGGCTGATATCAGGGGCTTGGGCTTGACCCGCGAAGATTGGACTAGTCTGTGCAGGCGAAGTTTGGTTGGATCGGCATCGAACCTTCGGGTTCGCTAAGCCTATTATTATTATAGGTCCATATGCATTTCTAGATAACTATGGTGGCGATCTTGATGATATTAATATATCAGGGCATACTTTTGAACACGTAGAGAAATTCAAGTATTTAGGTTCAATGATAACAAGAAAAAATGAAATCCAGGAAGAAATAAAGTTCCGGTTAAAGGTAGGAAAAGCGTGTTATTATTCAGTTGCTAAATTACTTAACTCGCATCTTCTGTCTAAAAAGTTAAAGGTTAGAATTTTGAAACTATTATTCTTCCGACGGTTCTTTACGGATGTGAAACGTGGACGCTTACTTTGAAGAATGAACAAAGGCTTAAGGTTTTCGAAAATAAGACACTGCGTAAAATATTTGGTCCGAAGAGAGATGAGGCCACTGGGGAGTTTGGAAGGTTGCACAACGTGGAATTGCGGAGTTTGTAGCCTTTGATTATAATTGAGGTGACAGGATCGCGGAGACCCAAATAGGCGTGTAAAGTTGTTGGGCTCCCTAAGGAACGGATTTCGAGAAACTTAGTATTTGCTGAACCGACTGGTAGGCGTCCATAATGTAGGCCGAAGCGTCGATAGGAGAATTTTGTTATCTGATCTCGGCTGATCTCGGGGATTTGGGCTTGAACGGTAATCATTAGACGAGTCTGTCGTTCCGGTTCTTCCGGAAAAACTTCCGGGTTCGATAGGCCTATTATTATTATTATTAATATTTTCGATGCCTCTATAAATATAAAAACGTGAATTCGAGCACATAAGACATTTAAACTTAATATTGCAGAGTGTTTCTTTCTTTCTTGTATTACATATTTTACATCCTTTTTTTTTGGAATAATTATTAGTATCATTTTATTCACAGATATCATTATTTTCACGTTTTATTAATATTGTAATTTGAATCACCATTCGGCTTTTTTTTCCCCGGAAAATGCTGTCTTCGCTCATGATTTATGGGAAAAATAATTAGTCCTGAAGCAATGATCCTTTTTTTTTTCTTTTTTTTGTATGAAACTGTATAAGAATTAAACTTAAATTTTATATAAATCTCAGATAATAACTTTCCCAAATTTTTTGGTCTAAATATCAGCTCATATAAAAAGAAAAAAAATCTATAATCTTCGAATAACACTACTACTTCCTATTGAAATAAAATACATATTATGAAAATCACAACAAGATCCTGTACAGGAGTTTATGAGGCATTCTTCCAAGAAAAATATTCCTACTTTTTCTGATGACATAACATGCTCTGTAATTGAGAACTGACGAAAATGGATATCTCTTATTCAGGTAATTTCCGTTTGACTTAATCCTTATCTTCATGTTTTTCTCTTCTTAATCGGTTCCGATGAGTGAATTGAGCCGACTGAACATCCTCCGGACCATATGTGACAGATGAGATCTAACTTTGATACAATCATTGGATAGGACCCGGAACAGAGATAGATGCGTGTGTGTGTGTGTGCGTGAGAGAGAAAGAGAGAGAGATGAAGAGAAGAGCCGAACACAAAGGAGCGTCCTCATTGAAGAAGCTCCTTATCTCGCTGACTATACACACATCTCTCAGATGTCAGCAGCCGACCTCCTTCTGTATCAGATCCAGTTCGGGACCATATCCCAACATCACACCATCATCCTTCACCAAATAAAAATCTTCCTAGTCATTCCCTTCAGGTGTTTCTTAAACGTAGGTCTCGATGGAAACTGATAACTTAAATATTACCAAGATGACAACTTAAATCCTATCAACAGGTCAGAGTGGCAGATATTACGCAGAACTATGCTGTAAACATCTATGATATACGTCATAATCGGTAACAAAAAAAAAGACAATAACAAGATGAGAGTTTTGCTTAAACGCATTTTTTACGACCTTGCTAATTTATTTACTTTATTACTCTACATTCTCTTACCACAACACGTGTTCTACAAACGTAGCATCAAAGATCTGCCATCCAAAATATCAATGTCTTCTTCCTCAGCATTGACACCTGTGATCATTGATAAATACTTCGTCAGTGGACTTCTTCTTCTTAAGAGTCTGAATGGACTTCGATCTCACTTCAATATTCAACAAACTGGTATATTCTCTCTGGAAAAAGAGGAAGTCACACACAGTGAGGAAGTAAGATCCCTTCTTCCTTTGAAGCGTGTTATTCAGTCTCACAAACGTTGGTTAATACGTGCTTGGCAGTTTCCGGAACCCAACACTTGGAAATAGACGTCCTTCCGTGGAGTGCAGTTTGGCCCAAAGCATTCGTGTCATTTACATCCGAGGTTCAATCATATAAAAAATTTTTGTAAAAAGTTATTACATAATTTAACACACTGAATAACTTGTGATACTGAGTTTGCTATACAAACTTACATGAAAAGGTACTGTTATTAATCTTCAATGGTTTTCATTACCATGATTAAGAAGAAGCTATGATCTATACAAAGACATTCTTTTAGGACTTCAGGCGGAGTATAATTATCATAAAACAAGAATTGATGTGATTTAATTTTTTTGTTTTCTACGTCTATACCTCAACAAATTAAAAACTCTTCATAATTATTACACATTGCTTTCTTTTTCCCGAATAATTTTATTATGTTTTCACAATTAATATAAACAATCTACAAATATTTGTTTGCTTATTTATTTAACGTCACTTTATGCTACTATGGCTAATCGGGCGATGCTACAGTGGGAATCCTAAATTTTGCCTGTCCAGGTTTTATTAGAATAGGGATCTTTAACGAGTACCTGACATCGCACAGGATAGGGACCATCTTTTAACGTCCCCTCCGAAGGACGGCGTAACTAAGGATTTTTTACTCCCATTAAAAAATCCTAGGATCACCTGCGGGTTTGAACCCGTGACCTTTAGCATGGGAGGCCGTTACGCTAGCCACCCAGCTACAAGTGATCCCAGCAAATATTTAATCAACATTAATGTAAAGTAATAAATTATTCAATGGTTTTATGAAAGTCACCTGAACCAGCAACAATGTCAATTTATATTCAATGAAAATAGCCAACAAACACTGCTAACTTAAAAAATAACTGAGTTATGAACCTATGATTTATTTGTATTTTTTTTTTTTTTGGGTCGACCTTGATCATAAAAATTCTTTTATACTATCTTAAACGATTTTTAATTAGCTGATATTTTGAAACTAATAGGATAATATTTATGCCGAAGGGTTAGGATCATCGCTGGATGTCCTGTTATGTTTGTGCCTTATTTAAAAAAAACTGTCTTTAGTAATTTCCAGGAGAAAGGCCGCGGACAGCGTAAAGGGACAGACTTTTTTTTTAATCCGTTATTTGTGTTCTATGTATTTTGAAATATAAGGTCTCAAATTTTAAAGGCGAGAGTGAGTTTCTCGTTAAAAAATATTTATAAAATTAGATACATTGAAACTTTTCATTTTAATTTTTCTAATTACGTATGGTTCTTATTGCAAAAACTATTAACAGATACAAAAAAAAAAGTTTTAGCAAATTGTAGCTAATATTCGATAAAACATACCTACACGAGTTCAAATTATCTTGGATATCAATAACTGCTGTGACAAGATGATCAACCTGCTTTAAACATCAGGTCAAATACCGACCGTTGATATAGAGGTTAAAGCTGATGATGAACGAGTCTACGAATGAGCGATCCACAACTCAGCTAAAGTGGATTTGACTGTTGTAAATGACGATATAATGCTAATGTCTTCTTCACCTGTTTAGGTTAACATTCGATTATATAATTTAATGAGCTATGCAAATAGTTCTTGTAATAGGTCTCTAAATTAAAATTTAGCATTTTTCACAACGTTTTTAAAGAATAAATCGATTATTTGAGTATGAGTACTATAATACTCTTGAAAGACAGACTTTGATATTCATTGGGGCATCATGTTTTCATATCCCATACTGAAATGGACATTGTATAAACGTTGTAACCATCAAGAGCTTTACGACTAGGTTGTGACACCTGAGGTCCTTCTTTAGTGGCGCGTGTACAAGGGACGGGGTATCCAACCACCAATTAGTAAGGAAGGGCAATATATCCTGCAAGAATAAGCTAAAATAGTAAACCTTTATTTTTAGCCCAGACATATGATTGTTCTAAATATTTTTTTGAGAAGCTAATTACGAAATTTAAACTTGGTAACCACTGATTTATTTGGTAATAAAAAAAACAAAAAACAGGTTAAATGCAAAGTGGCTCTTCTGATTAGCTGATTTTGGTAAGAAAAGTTGCTGTAACATCTCGGCCGTATAGTTGTCTTAAATATGAAATTTCATTTTCGTAAACCTTTGAGTTTCGTGCTGGACTGACCACAAACCCACCCACACACACACACGCACAGACCTTTTTGCGGGACTTGTTCATGTGGACTCAGAGGACCCTAAAACGTATTTCCGTTGAAAAACTGGAATTCGAAAATTTTCACGATCGCAATATTTTCCCTTACTATATATTTCAAATATAGGTAAGTGAAAGTAAAAAGGAACTTTTTTAAAACCATCTAATCAGACCCATTTATGGTGTGAAGTAGATTGAACTATAATACCTTGAAGAATGAGTTATCTTGCCCCTCATGTTATATTACACCGAACAAGGCAGCGTGGATATAATGGTCTCTACTAATTGAATTTAGATGAGGTGAATATAAATAGGTTATTGGTGGAGGGTATAATAAGATATTTTTATATACGACATTTTTAACACATTACTTCCCCCTCCCTTCACACTATTAGCTTTATGGCTCTTTTAGATCTTTTGCCGCCTCGAACAGCCTCTTCCATTTCGGGTCATGGTTTTCAATTTTAAGTTATAGTTATCCTTGTTTATCGCCATCCGTCTGGGTTTAGGTCTCTTCCATTTCCACCGGTCGGCGACTTTACGTACCGTCCGTCTCAATCTTCTGTTCCTGAGGTATAAAAGAGTGGCGGACCCAGTATGGGGGAGATGGCATGTTTTTATTTTGTAGGGAAGACCTTTTTTTCAGGTGGAGAAGGAACGTACTTGACCAAATTTAATTAAATAGACTTATTTTAATCCATTGCCGCATGTAACTGAAAATAATAGGTATTTAATAAATATTTGAATACTTTAAATAAAATATTGTTACCGTTAAACAGGAAAAGCTAAAATTAATAATTAAAAAAAAGTTTTATATAAATCATTTGGTTCTATTTATTATAACTAGAAAAAAAGAAATAGAGGAGAGTTAATCTTACCGTTTTAGTCGGCAATAGTTTCTCGAAATCGGTGCGCTTAACTTGTGGGGTACCGCAAGGTGCAGTTCTTTCACCCACCTTATTCAATATCTACACCACGGAAATAATTGGCAGGAACTATAGAAATTCATCTGTCCTAACATATGCCGATGATGTGGCGATGTATAGTTTCAAGCAAGTAGAGAAAACTTGTGAGATTATAAAGAACCAACTGAATACCTTAAACATCCAAATAAACAGATCTAAAACTGACTGCATCACATTTTCTTTCCAAAAAAATAAGAAAAATTGCCAACTAAATTTTAAATAGAAAATTCACACTCCAAGATATCCAGAAACATCGTATACTTGGGTATGAAACTTGATAGACATTTAAAATTTAACAACCATAACATTTCGAAATTATCAAAAATTAGACAAAAAACCTATAAATTTAACCATCTTTTAAAAACTCCTAATTTAAGTTTTAGACTGAAACTACTAATTTACAAAAGTGTGATCAGACCTTCACTATGATACGGAGCACCATTACTAATCCATTCTTCAGATAACTCAAAAAAAAAAAAAAACTACAGCAATTCCAAAATGGCGTTTTAAAGAAGATTGCAAGAAGAGGAGAAAATAGATTCGTGGCTAAAGGCAGGAAGTGCGAATTATTATCCAGTTAAGAGATTACATGACAAATTTATAAACTATTACCATCCCGATAGTTCTATACGGATGTGTGATGAGGTAGCTTACTTTGAAGGATGAATAACACCATGACGTTTTCGAGAATAAGACACTACGTAAAATATTTGGTTTAGAGAGAGATCAGATCAATGGAAAATTTAGAACTTTACAAATGCGGATTCTGGAAGCTTGTACCCTGTCAGTATAATTGAGTTGATAGATTCGCAGCGACACGAATTGGCGTTTAAGCTGCTAGCCTAAGTGAAGAACGGATTCCGATAACAAATATTATGTGGTAAACGTACTGATAGGCGTCCAAGAGGTAGATGGGAGGATTGGGTCAGGTCTGATATCGGGGGCTTGGATGTGATTATTGGACAAATCAGTGTAAACAAAATTTGATGTTATCGTCATCGTACCATCGGGTTGTGAAAGCCTAATATTATCATTTATTATACGTGAGCTCATTATTATGAAAGTATAGGCTAAAATATATCGGAAGATATATTCAGCGTAAAATCTTGAGTGAACAGCGGCTTATAGGGAGTTTTCTTAGTGAATATTATTATACGGAATCATGAATATGAAACAGAAAACTGGACTAAGAACATAAGCGGCCTACATTTCCATCGATACAGCGGCGGCCGTATCATAGGATTTGACCCCGTGAGCTGTGATGTGGTGAAACGGTTTGGAAGATGTTATGCAACGCCTACGGGATCCTCAATCAATTAGCCTTATCGGCTCCTTTAATGTTCCCACAGAGAGGTCTTAAATCCATTAACACTGACAACACAAACAGCTGATAGCCGCGCGGTATTCCTTTCGTCAGCTTTTCGGAGCTTCCTCTCCAGCTCCCGTCATCAGGTGAAATCCACCGATAACATCTCAGTTTTATGCCCTGAGATTGTGTCGATTTATGCAGAACTCTGTACCTTACAGTTTTTATCTGATTCCGTATAGATTAGCTCCTAAAATACACGACTTTTAAAGTAATATCTTATGACTTTTTCATCTTCATCCGTTAGAGGCATTTTAAAGGAAGATGATCAGAATGACAAAAAGATTAACTTTAATCTTTGTAGTTTAGGTTATATATTTTATCTACGCTCAACAGCCAAGGTCATAAGTGTCCTGTTTTAAAATTGTATTGAATTGTATAAATAAAAAGTTCAGGTATTAGGTATTATCGTAAAACAATGCGGGAATTTCAAACATTTTATTTTCGCATTATATTTTGTAATTTTATGTATACAAATATGGTGCGAGCAACACACGACTTTCACTTACCTCCGTTTTTAAAATCGATTAAAGAATTTTTAAATGAAGTAAGAGATAAAAATGAGTAAAAACATTAAAGAATAAAATAAATTAAATTTCTATAGAAACATTTGTTTTATTCAAAAATCTATTATATTTTTATTTAAATTAATCAGTTAGTTTTATCGGCTTTTCATCACGCTTTATTAAATTTTACCAGCTCTTGTGTATTAGATAATATTTTTTTTTTCTAAAATCGTTAGCTTTCTAATGGTATATCATATATGAATGTTACTGCTCTTATGTTCAAAAACAAAAAATTGCATTACATTTTTTTTTTCAGTCTTCGCAACAGTTACATTTTTAGCTGTTATTTATCAATAATAACAAGATAATGTGGTTATTTTTATAGAATCTACAAAATTAAAGGTACTTTAGGGGAAGAAAATTTAAAATATCGGCATTTAAGCCTTGAGACCATTTTAATCAGAATGAAACCTACATGACGTTTAAGCCTAATACATTTTACATCGATGTAGCGAGTTTAATCAAAATCGTCGGAACCGTTTTTGAGAAAATCGATAAAAAGGTGCAAAATGCACATATAAAGTGGCTCTTCTGATTAGTTCATTTTAATGAAAAAGGTTTTGTAACGTCTCAGGCGTATATTTGTCTTAAATATGAAATTTCAGTTTCATAGGACTTATTGTTTCCGCCCGGGAGTTACCACACACACACAGATCTTTTTGCGGGACTTGGTTATTTGGACTCAGATGATCCTAAAACGTGTATTTCTGTTAAAGACTGGAATTCGAAAATGTTCACGATCGCAATACTTCCCCTTACTATATATAGTAAGTGAAAGTAAAAACTCCTGCCCTACAGTGTCCTTTAATAATATTCCACATTTCTCGGCTAAACAGATCCGCTATGTAGGGCTCCTGCTTTACAAACGTCTTACATGGAATCCCCGTACAAGACCGAAAAGACAAGAAACTATTGGCCGATTTCGGTTACAACAACATTTACTAGAGAGACGCTCTAACTTTTCACTTATTTACAAAATACTCATTTACATGACAATCATAAGGCCTTTCTAGATCAACTGAGTTGTCAGGTACCTGTGAGATGTCAGGTACGCGTGAAAAAGGTCTATCCTAATCTGCCAGTAGCAAAAAGTGACATTGAATAAATGAACAAATATTGTATGGATTAAAAATAAATTATTCTGATAATGTAAAGTTTTATTAAATTTAGTTTTATTGCGGAGTTCGATGGAATTTCAAGAAATAATAAACTTCATTTAAATTTTGATTGTAAACTTTTTTCCCTAGTTTAATTTGTAAGAAAAATGAGGTTGTTCCAACAGGTCTCAGGAGTTGGAATCAGAGAACATGAAAATTGTTCGATAATGAATGATTTGACCTTTAAAAATTTTAAATATTTTACCGCAGAAAAATTATCAGACAATTTAGAGACATTGAAAGAAAAAATAAGAGCATAAATTTTAATAAAAGTCTAAACATGATGCAGAATAGATATCACTCATCTGATAGAGCTTTGTTCCTTATTAAAAATTAAATTATATAAATAATTTTCAAATTTTAATTTTACTCAGAATTTTTTTCATATAATCAGATATTTTAAAAAGCTTCTGTAATCTGTTTGCATACATTAGATGATTTTGGACGATTGCAAGACTTTGGAAGGTGGTCAATGAATTGTGTAGGAATAGTGGAATCGCTATCTGATCTTCGGATGCAATAAGCCTAATATTATTTCTACATATTAATATTTTTTTATCCTTTCTCCAGCTTATAGATACTAATCTAAATACATATTTCGATATAAACCTGCCTCTGCAGATTTCCTTGGCCTAAAAAGCTCCATTAGAAAGATGAACAGGAAACGATAAGATAGACGGGTTTGACAGGGCTGAATTCACAACCAAATATGGATGGTATATAATCAGTTGTGAAACGGTGTTAAAATTTTAATCAGGGCGATATGTTTTTTTTTTTAATCAAGCTGTTCAAATATTCCTGCGATATAGTATTAAATCAAGGCGTGCTATATGATTAAAAAATTATCTTGACTACCAGTTTTAAACCTGCATCGTTTAATAACCTTTAAATGATTGATTTTGTATCTCAGATGTATAGAGAGGGCACCATGTCCTATTAAATCGATTTTCCTTTTATTATACACATCAGTATTAAACTTTTTTAGATTTGAGATAAAAACACACATGTGGAATAAGCCAAGTACTAATAATTTGTATAAGATTTATTTGCTTCTCAAAGAATTCTATCCTATGGGAAAGTATGGCCATCGTAAAAAGTTTCGAATTTCAGTTTTAAACGGATATACAATTTTAAAAAAAATATTAAAATACAATTTTAAGGTCCTAAGAGTGCAAATAACCTAGTCGCGCGGAAGGTCAGCGTGTGTTTGGTAAGTCTAGCCTGAAAACAATAAAATGTATAAAACTGAAAATTTATATTTCAAGAGCTTATGTGCCTGTGATGTTACATAAACTTTTTCATGAAAATATAACAAATAAAAGAGTGACGTTATATTGTGTTGTTTCACATGAAATGTCCGTTTTTATAGTTTCTGAAATACATAAAGGATTTTCCAGGTCTCTATTGCTTTCTTCCAAATGTTTAAATATTTAAAGTAAACAGTTACTAATCCTCTACCTTTGTGTTATAAACGTTATCTGCCCAATCAATTACCCAATTTTTAGTATACCTCCAAATATGAACATGGAAACACGCGATTTTCGAGTAATATTTTTGTATGAGTTTAAACTCGGCCATTCAGCAGCTGAGGCCGCTAGAAATATTTGCAAGGCGTTTGGGAAAGGGAATGATAATGAACGGACCATACGCCGTTGGTTTGCTTTTTAAGTTTTCAGCTGGAAGACCTCCGTCCGTAATAGACAACGATGTCCTCAAACATAGAGTAGAAGGAAACCCCTACCAAACAGTTAAAGGACTCTCAGTACAACTAAATACAAGTGCATCTACCGTTTTCAGACATTTAAAGTGTATTGGAAAAGTAAAAAAGTTCGATACATGGGTACCTCATGATCTCACTGAGCGGCAGCAAGACCCCATGTTTCAAAACATACCGTGCAAAAATTGAAAGAACTGGGCCACGAAGTTCTTCCGCACCCACCATATTCTTCCGACTTGTCTCCAACAGATTACCACCTGTTCAGGAATTTAGACAACTTCGTCAAAGGAAACCTTTTTGAAAATGATGATCAAGCGAAAAGTGCGTTTTCAGATTTTGTTTCACTTCAAGGCCCAGAGTTTTTCAGTTCGGGGATAAAAAAGTTAGTGTCACTTTGGGAACAATGTGTAGAAAAAGAAGGTAAATACTTCGAACAAAATTATCTTGTTTTCATATCGTATTTTTAATAAAAATCCTTTACCTTGAAAACGGACATTTCATGTGACACAACCCATAAATTTGGCACCTTTTTAAAATTTTCTCAAAAAAAGCTTTAACGGTTTTAATTAAACTTGCTTTACTGATGTAAAATTAAATGGGCTTTAATACCATCTAGGTTTCATTCTGATTGAAATAGCCTGACAGAACTTTAATGCCGATTTTTTAAACATTTTCTTCCTCTTAAATATCTTTGATTTTGTAGATTTAAAAAAAAAAAAAAAAAATATTATCTTACTAGCATTGATATTAAACGGCTAAATACACAAGTTGAACGAATTTAATAACCAAATGAAGGAGAAAAAAAGCAAAAATATTTTTTTGATTTTTTTTTCCCGAACATTAGAAGAGTAATATAGACGTATAGTAAACCGTTGGAAAGCTTTTAGGCAAAATGTCATCTTAAATTAAAAAAATGTGGAGAGTGATGTAAAATAATGAATATGGCATTAATTAAGTGATTATTGTTAGTAATGATTTGTATTGTTATATTATTAATCTAAACATATGTCGACTACGAAACTGGATATGATTCTTGAAACTTTTTTACCTCAAGAATTTGTTTAATATTTGCGAAATTAATTTTAACACCAAAGTAAGTAAAAGTTCTGTGTTTGCCGCACAAGAATTTTTAAACTTAAGCCAAAAAATAAGTATTGCCATCCAGCTGAGCAGTATATCTTTCAAAGCCTGACTCTTAAATGTTTGAAACTTTTCCCGAATTTATGCAAAATAATTCAGTTAAGTTTAAGCAGTCTACAAAACAAAACTGATCTTAAGGTACACAAACTAAGTTAACGTACAAGCTCAAACATTTAAATCCATTACAAAACAAGAGGGGGCCAGTTGAGCAACCTGATTTAACAACTTATGCACAACATTAATACCAAGTTTTCTTTTAGTCGGCGGTTTAAGAAACACAGTTTATTTTATTTTCTAAGGCAAGCATTTAGCAAGTCAGAGTAAGCAAGGGATTAAAAGGGAGATAAGGTGGCTTAGAGGCAAAGTCATTCTATTCCTTTTTTGTTCAAATGACATCCTTGTTTAAACCTCAGGCAGGCGACAGAAAAAAGGAAAAAAAAAACACATAATCTAAATACGAGTTTAAGTTTGATGGAAAAATGGATATCACTCATCTGAAAGTGCATTATTCCTGTAAAATTATAAACGATGTATAAATATGAATGGATAAAAGTTAAATAAATACATAACAATTTCATATTGTTACATTATCAAATTTAGAACATATATTTCCAACGAAACTGGAAATAAGTTTTAACTGTTTTACTTTCCATTCCATTCCATTCCATTCCATTTTCTGGCGCGACAGGGCGTGTAGGCCCTTGGCCTCGTGGTGAAATCTCTTGGAAGAATACACTCACGAAAGTTTACAGGGTAGATCATCACTCCTTACGCCTATTTTTGTGAGTGGCCACCATTTGGCTTACGGGTCTCACATACCCGGGGGAGAGGCTGTGAGGGAATCTCCATTTAATCGTATCCTTATAAAAGCCCCGCCGGGACTGGCATTCGAACTCAGAACCTCTCGCATGAGAGACTACCACGCTAGCCACTCAGCCAGGGGCTCCCCGTTTTACTTTCACTTACCTGTATTAACACTTACTTTATTTATTATTACTTTATATTTTTATTGTATATGCTGGAAATTTTTTCTTTTTTTTCGAAAATAAGGTACTGCCTAAAATATTTGGTCCGAAAAGAGAGATGAGGGCACTGGAAAGTTTATAAGGTTGCACAACGCGGAATTGCGGAGTTTGTACCCTGTGAGTATAATTGAGTTGATAGCATCGCGGAGACTTTAATGGGCGAGTAAAGTACCGACTGGTAAGCGTCCGAAAGGTAGGCCGAAGCGTCGATGGGAGGATTGCATTAAGGCTAATTCCGGGGGCTTGGACTTGACCGGCGAACATTGGACGAGTCTGTGCAGGCGAAGTTTGGTGCTATCGGCATCGAACCTTCGGGTTCGGTAAGCCTATTATGATTCTAGAGATTTAATATTGAAGCGGAGTTTCGTATGGTTGCCATATATATATACATTTGATAAAAGAAAAAAAAAATTAAAATAAAGATAAATGTTAAAAGAGAGAGAAAAAAATATTAATCTATTTTTAAATGTATAGCATGTTAAGATTTTTAAGATGTTAATATGTTTATGTCATATTATCAAGAAAAAAACAAAGTAAGCTGTGAAATTATCATCCCAATTAAGTTGGGCAGCACCACTTGTTCAATAAATTGTATCTCTCTTCTTCTTGTTCTATTTAGTGTCGCCTGCAACAGATTTTTACTACAATTTCTTTTAAAGTAAATCCTAGTGGGTACTTTTAGATATCTTCCAAAGACATAAACAATTTAAACAAGGCTAAGGCTAATTCGACAAACAAATTATGAAAAATGACATTGTATTCAAACTGGTTTGGTAATGCTTGTCATCGCTATGCCATTGGCTTGAATAATGACGGCAATTACATATTTTAACGCCGTTACATAATTGTTTGTTTGTAGTGTCATTATCATAAATGCCACTAGAGGCGGGTGAATAATAGCCCCGAGCTGTCAAAAACAGCCCGAGAAGACTTTGGAATAGATCCAGTCTGCGTTTCAAGATGAAGGAATGTTTTTGAAGTGTGACGGTTTTGATAGCTTGCTTCTGGCCGGTCTGTGGTTAGCCCAGCACGGGGCGTCGTTACAGAAGAAATATCTCGAGTTTTTAAGTTATTTATTGATAATAAAAAAGAGTACGGATGAATTATTATTTGAGGTAGTTCTTCTTATTTTTTTTTTGTATAACATTTGTGTTTAAGGAATTAAAGCAGCTGTAAAAATAGATGTAACCGTAATAACAAAATAAAAGATGAACAAAAAAAAATCTGGTGCGGGAAACACACGACTTTCACTTACCTCGATTTTTAAAATCAATGAAAGAATTTTCAAATACAGTTAGAGATAAAAATACGTAAAACTATTAAGGAATTAATCAAATTGAATTTATATAGAAACATGTGTTTTATTAAAAAATCTATTATATTATTATCTAAAATAATCAGTTAGTTTTATCTTCTTCTCATCACTCTCTATTAACTTCTAAAAGCTTGTGTATGAGATGATATTTTTTCTAAATCTTTAGCTTTCCAACGGTATATCATACATGTATATTACTGTTCTTATTTAAGCCCTGTCAGACCATTTTTATCCAAATAAAACCTACATGATATTAAAGCCCATTAAATTTTACATCGATATAGCGATTAATCAAAATCGTCGGAACCGTTTTCGAGAAAATCGAAAAAAGGTGCAAAATGCATTGTATAAAGTGCCTCTTCTGGTAAGCTCATTTTGATGAAAAAAGTTTTGTCACGTCTCAGGCGTATAGTTGTCTTAAATATGAAATTTCAGTTTCATAGGACTTACCGTTTCCGCCCGGGAGTTATCACACACACAGACCGGGACTTGGTTATTTGGACTCAGGGGACCCTAAAACGTGTATTTCCGTTGAAAACTGGAATTCGAAAATTTTCACGATCGCAATACTTCCCCTTACTATATATAGTAAGTGAAAGTAAAAGAACTGTAACTTTCCCCTCCATGAAGGTATGGTAAGATAAAAAAATTATAAATCAAACTTATATCTTCAACAGAAAATGTTAGTCACATGACTGCTAACTGCATTAAAACCTAAAACTTTTTCTTTCTCATATTTTTCCTCATTGATTGAAAAATAATACAAGCTAATATCAGACTAGAAGAAACCAGTTAATACATCTATATAAATTGAATAGATATAAAATATATAAATAAGATTAAAGAACATTTTAAAATAATTAGTAAGCATGGCCACATTATATACAATATGTTTTTGTTATTATCTTGACTCAACTTTGGTTATCATTAATTTGTATTACTATTTATATATTATTATAATAATAGGCTTAGCGAACTCGAAGGTTCGATGCCGATACCACCAAATTCCGCCTACACAGACTCGTCCAATGTTCACCATTCAAGCCCAAGCTCCCGAGATCAGCCTTAACGCAATCCTCCAATCTACGCTTCGGCCTACCTTTCGGACGCCTACCAGTCGGGTCAGCAAATACCAACTTTCTCGGAATCCGCTCGTCATTGAGCCTAACAACTTTACTCGCCCATTCGAGTCTCAGCGATGCAATCAGCTCAATTATATTCACAGGATACAAGTACCGCAATTCCACGTTGTGCAACCTTCTAAACTTCCCAGTGGTCTCATCTCTCTTCGGACCAAATATTTTACGCAATACCTTATTTTAGAAAACCTTAAGCCGTTGTTCATCCTTCAAAGTAAGCGGCCACGTTTCACATCCGTAAAGAACCGTTGGAAGAATAATAGTTTTATAAATTCTAACAAGTTTTTAGATAAGTTATAGAATGAGACTTAACTTATAAATAATATACAGTAATTATTAATAACTTCCTTTTCTATACCTGAGGGTGTCACCCATAAACCTAGAAAGGACAGACCAAGTACCGACAAAGAACACATACCTGTACTTAGGACACAGAACCCAACATCTGGAAGTACTTCCTTTGTTGTTGCCGCTTCCTGCCTCTTCCTCATCCCCTCTACCTTGCTATATATACCTTTTGATCCTCAAAACTCATCACTCTAGTTGTAACATTTACTTGTGTCACACTCATAGAAGGAGACCTCGGAATGTACACTTGTAGTCACCCTAACTCCTCAGCACAGTTTATTGTATTCTGAATATATATTTTGTTCTGATAATAAAAGCAGTATTTTAATATCTTCACTGTGTGTGATTCATTAACTGGCGCCCGAGACAGGCACTGCAAGCATCAAATTAGATTTTGAATGCCTTCGCAGTTTCCGAGAGGACGAAGATACTTCTGAAGAAGGATCTACAAGAAGATAGACACCAAGTAAGAAGATCATCTCGCACCCTCCTTCAGTCAAGACAATACTCACCCGAGATGTCCTGCTGAACCTCACTGGACTTCACTGCTCAACAGGTATCCAGGAGGAATGTTAAGAACTAACGCAGTAAGATTTTAAAATTATTTATTTTATATGTTTGTTTATGTGCTGTTTAATTGTGATAACATTTAAAATGTATGACATTTTATTAATACTAATATAAGCTGTATAAAAATCACATCAAATTTTTTTATAATCAGATAATGATTGTTACTGAGCACAATTTAAGTAAAATTTAAATTATAGTAGACATAAGTAAGATTTTAATATCTAAAAAAAATAAAAAATATGGAATCGTTACTTTTTCGAAACTCAGACTTTGAGCATATACCTATGCCGTACTTTGATGGTAAACCGCATACTTTGTTTAATTTCATAAATAACGTAAAAGAAATTAAAGACACTTTTTGTGCAGAAAATAATCCATTTAGAATCGTTAATGAATTCAGGATATGTAAGATGGCCAAATGTCACCTTCCTAAAACAGTCGCGCATGAAATTAAGTTTTATGATTTAAACAATATTGACGATCTGTTAAATATTCTAATACGTAAATTTAAAGATCATAACCCAACCGAGACAAATTTTAATAAACCTTTTCCTCCAGAACATTTGTTGTCCAATGACGCTGACGAACAGCCAAAGGTAAAATCCGGAATTCCAAATAATAAATTTGAACAATTACCTAAAATTAATATTCAAGAAAAGAAAATAGCCTTTGAAACATTACCGCTAAAACCAGATTTAAACTTATTAAAACCGGCTGATGTAAATAAAAAATTATTTGTGGTCGAATCCAGTAGTTTAAAACAGTTTATAATGAAAAATACGGAGTCCATGAAATCTTATCAAGAAAATAGTTCAATAACCACAATTGAAACTCATTTAGTTCCAAATACAGACTTAATAAATATTTCCCAATCTGAAGATAAACTTAATTATAAAGCAGAATCTATTTTAAATGATAAATCACTTGAAAGCCCGAATTTCAAACAAAATTCATCTAATGTTAGTAAACTTCAAACACAAAAACTAAAAATAAAGAAATTTACAAAACCTGAGGAACCCGGGAGTATTAGTGAGATTAATGTTAGAGAAATTAGGCCATTAAATAATAATAAAATAAAAGATGTATCATTTATTATAGTAAATCAAAAAAAGAACTATTTTAAAGTTAATCCGGAGCAGTTGTTAAAATATTCTTTGTTTAGGGAAAAAACTAAACTAACAGAAAAGAAAGTTACCTTTGGTGATATTGACAAAATTTTAAAAAGTAGAGTAAAAGATGAAATTCAAAATATTTCTAAATGGCCCAAGGGCAAGGATGAAATTTGCCTCTGGATGCTTAAACCTGATGAAAATTCTACTACCTATCTGGCGGGTCGAGGTGTGAAAAAAAAAAAAAATAATAATAAAGTAAAATAAATAAAATAAAAAAAAAAAAAAAAGAAAAAAAAAAGGAGATAAATAATAGTAACAATAATCAGGTACTGTTAATAAATTAAATAAAAATATTCATAATAGTGTATTGTTTATTATATTGATGGTTGCACTTAATGTTAATATTCATTGTCAATTTTTTACACTAATTTGAAATGTTATTTTTAGAACTATATATATGTAATAATAACTTTATAAGATAAAAAAAAAAAAAAAAAAAAAAAAAAAAATGTTTATATAAAAATGTTTATAGAAAACGTTTTATAGATTGTAATAAAAAACAACATAGTTCATGCTTTTGTTTAATTTAGTGTTATGGTTATGTTTTTAATTATTTATAGATAATAATGAGAAATTTTAGTTTTATATAATTGTACTTATAAGTTTCAAGACTATTAACAATGTATAAATTTTTATAGGAATAATGTAATGACGATTGGTAAAACTAATTAATTATTGTATGTAACATCAATTATTGTAATTAAGTTTTTTTTTAAAAGTTTTTATTGTATACATTTATATTCTTAAGAATTATTGTAAACTTTGGAAAAATGTCACTGTTCCCATTCCTGTAGAATCCTTTCCTACAATACACTTTCCTATCCAGAACAAATAGGACAAACTCCATCTACTATATTATAACAATATTAACTGACAAACTTAAACATTGCACTCAAGGGGCTTCGTGCTTAAGGGGGAGAGTAGTTATAGAATGAGACTTAACTTATAAATAATATACAGTAATTATTAATAACTTCCTTTTCTATACCTGAGGGTGTCACCCATAAACCTAGAAAGGACAGACCAAGTACCGACAAAGAACACATACCTGTACTTAGGACACAGAACCCAACATCTGGAAGTACTTCCTTTGTTGTTGCCGCTTCCTGCCTCTTCCTCATCCCCTCTACCTTGCTATATATACCTTTTGATCCTCAAAACTCATCACTCTAGTTGTAACATTTACTTGTGTCACACTCATAGAAGGAGACCTCGGAATGTACACTTGTAGTCACCCTAACTCCTCAGCACAGTTTATTGTATTCTGAATATATATTTTGTTCTGATAATAAAAGCAGTATTTTAATATCTTCACTGTGTGTGATTCATTAACTGATAGAAGTCGCGAACTAAGTAATTGAGCAACTGAATAATAACACGCATTTCCCACCTTTAACCGGGACTTTATTTCTTCCTGGATTTCATTTTTTCTAGTTATAATTGAACCTAAATACTTGAATTTCTCTACGTGCTCAAAAGTATGTCCTGATACATCTATATCACCAAGATCGACTTCCGTTTCTGCTACTAATCATATATTTCGTCGTTTCGGTATTTAATTCGAGTCCTATTTCTTTACCGCTTTTTACTATTTTTCTTTACTATTTATAAATTATAATGTATATATATATATATATATATATATATATATATATATATATATATATATTTCTTTATATATATGTAAAGTTTGCTGCCTACCCTGTAGCAACCTTTCTTACTCAGTGATAAGGATCAGCTGTTTCAATAAACATTTTTTTATATAAATTATAGGAGGTTACAATTGGTTATACTTATATTTAAATGTGTTAGTTCGTTCAGTTATATTGTTTGTTCTTTTACTATTTATTAAACAAAGTTTAATTAGTTCCTTTACAGGTAATAGTTTTATTCTTTTGTCTGTTTGTATATTTAGTTATGTTTGCATTTTATTTAAATGAATGTACATTGTAATCCTTTACTGAGAATAAAACCTTACATATATAATAAAGGCAACACAGTT
This sequence comes from Piezodorus guildinii, assembly GCA_023052935.1. Taxonomy (NCBI): domain Eukaryota; kingdom Metazoa; phylum Arthropoda; class Insecta; order Hemiptera; family Pentatomidae; genus Piezodorus; species Piezodorus guildinii. Next base: position 35,479,162 of record CM041293.1, on the reverse strand, counting down.
TAGTAGGAAGTTACTGTGTAATTTCATTTCTAATTGAAATCCCAGATTTTTTAGATAATTTTTTTTTATATCAGCTGTGGATTGAACTTGAATTGAGAGATACTTCTGGGGCTCATCCAGTCTCTCTGGAGTGGTTATCCTTTAAAAAAGAAAAACCTAGCGTTTGACCGTGATCTCATAGAAATCTCAGTTATGAAGAAGAAACCACTGAATTCCAAATATTCTCGGACCGGCTTGGCAAATATTTGTCCCTTCGACATATTTAAACTGAGATAACATGAAACAGCGGGCCCAACAACATTTTTCCTCTGAGATATGAGAGACCGTTTTAGCAAATTTTCTTTTTCAAACGCATATCTTGAGGGCAATATAACCAGCTGACTGTAAGAGAGAGAACCGCTACATAAATATAGATTCATTATCTAAACAACGGGAAATTTCGAGATAAAAAGGATCTAGCAACATTCCTTACATTCCTCATTACCTGGCATATAAACATTCTCTAAAGGTTCTTTATTTTAAAATTTTATGAGAAAAAAAATGACTACTATAATCGTCGGATACGCATAAAATAATCATGTATATGGAAGTTTAATGGCGAGTAAAAACAATAATTTTCATTGTTTATTATATTTATTTATTCATAGAAGTTTTTTTGGCATTAAAATTGTATTTGCTAATCTGTTTTTTATGCAATAAGCAAATTTGATAACAAAATATGTAACAAACTACATGAGATAGATAAAAAAACAACTAATAACTTTCAATATTTCAGGTCTCTTGGCCAGCGCCTCGATAGTCTTCTGGGCGATTATATGGGTTTGTGGCAATTGATAGGTTTTGTGTCAGCGGGTTTGAATTTAGGGTCAGTCTGTCATGAAATTTATTGTAGCGATCAGTGGCAGATGCAATGACGAATGGAATGTCTAGGTCAGTATGTAGTGTCCTCGTTAGATACGTAAAAAGGGCATTTATAATTTTCCTAAGTAATTTTGATTGAAATGATTGAATAATTTTGATGTTTGACTTTTTTGCTGTTCCCCATAACTCAATGCCATAAGTCAAATGGGTTTTATTAGTACTTTATAAATAGTTAATTTGTTCGTCAATGATGATTTTGAACGTTTGTCAAGTAACCTTGAAAGAAGTTCATATCGTTGATTTAGTTCTTTTCTTTTACGTTTGAGGTGGTATGCCCATGTATTATATAAAACCGGAAAAAATGTAAGCATTCTACCAGTACTAGTAAAGTTACTAAGCTAACTAAAAAATGTGTTAAAATATTTGAAAGTCTTCAAAAATTCATAATATGTACTAAAAAACTATTTTTGCAATTATCCGGAAATTATTTATTACATACGAAATGAAACGGATTCTACTATAAAAAATAACGCAGTAGTATGATAAATATGTAATTATTTTATAAATTAAAATTAAGAAGTCCACAAATCATGTTATTGCCAAGAAATTAAAGATGAAATCTCAAACTATTATTCTACCGATGGCTTTATGCGGGTATGAAACGAGTTTACTTCAGAGGATATACATCTTGAGGTTTTCTTGAATAAGGGTCTACGTATTGAATACAGGAAAATGTGACAGGAACTTTGTAGAGACATAAAATAAAATTTTAAGTAGGATAGTTAAGGATAGTTTTTCAGAAATAAGTAAGTTAAAAAAAAGGCTGCGTATAGCATATGTACTGAAATATATAAGGCTGTGCATGCACATATAAGACTGCATATGCACACAAACGTTTATTGTATTAGGATTGAAAATTACAATAGCTGTTTACAAGTAATTAACTCATACGAAAAACGGTATATTAATCAATGGAAAATGGCCTATCGCCATTGCTAATTTCGAAATGAAAAGAAAATCTCTGATATTTCTTAACCGATTTCAATTATTTGTTTTTTATTTTGTGAGGAATTAACAATTGAACTTGTAAAATACAATCTTAAATCATTCGTACGGTAGAATGACGATTTTGGAGGTATCACAAACCTGAGGAGGTTGCTGTTTTTTGTTAATTATGATTATGCTCTATTAAGAAGTATAGTAATATAACAATTTTTTTATTACTAAATTATACACTTAGTTGCCTCCCCTTTGTTTTACTAAAACGAGTTGTAGGACTATGATTGTATAAATACAACTCCAGTTATTGCGGGTACTAAATAATATTATATTCAGTAGCAGACATTAATAATAAAAGAATATATAAAATCTTTTAAAGAACATTAATTTAAAAAAATTATATATTTGTATACAAACAATAAAATTAAATTTATAAATTATACTAACAATAATTTTAACATAGTATGCCAGCAATGTATGATGGCTCTCAAAAATTCATCAAAATAGACATTATTCTAATAGTAAATTAATAACCCTTAGCTTACCAACCCGAAGGTTTAATGCCGAAACCACCAATACTGCCTACACAGACTCGTCTAATGATCACCGTTCAAGCGCAAGTCCTGAGATCAGCCTTAACACAATCCTCCTAATTGACGTTTCGGCCTACCTTTCGGACGCCTACTAGTCGGTTCAGCGAATACCAAATTTTCCGGAATCCGTTCCTCCCTGATCCCACCATCTTCACACGGCCATTTGAATCTCCGCGATGCTATCACTTCAATTATATTCACAGGGTACAAGCTCCGCAAATTCCGCGCAGTGCAACCTTCCAAATTCCCATCCCTTTAGACCAAATATTTTACGCAGTGCCTTGTTTTCGAAAACCTTAAGACATGTTCATCCCTCAAAAGTAAACGGCAATGTTTCACATCCATAAAGAACCGTCGGAATAATAATAGTATTATAAATTCTAACCCTCAAGTTTTTTATACAGAAGCCGCGTCTAAGAAAGTAATTTCGAAACTGAATAATAACACCCATTTCCCGCCTTTAACCGGGACTTTATTTCCTTTCATTTCATTTTTTCTTGTCACCATCTAAATACTTACTTACCCTACGTGTTAAAAAGTATGTCCTGATAATTCAATACCACAAAAATCGTCACTATTTCTGCTACTAGCCATATATTTAGCGGTTTTTATTAACGCATTGTGTTTTGTTGTTTAGTTTACGTGTCTTCACCTAGCAGTAAGTACAGTACGTATCGGCGTATCCCGAAAGTGGTATTTAATCACTAATATTTAAACCTTTCTCGGTACACGTCACTTTTTCTATGAAATATTCTAATGCTACATAAAAATAAAAATAGGCAAAATTGACATTATTCTTACATTAGGGAAATTTAACATAGGTTAACATACTTTTCTGTATAGCTGCAGATTTATGTAGTTGTACAGACAGTGTACAGGGAGAATGTAGTTCGAGGATGAAAAATCTGTATATGTGATTTGATGGAAGCTACGCTGTAGTAGTTGTTTTTTTAAGAGTACGAGTATCATTGCTATTCACTACTGTTTCAAAAACAAATTAACGACACAATGAGAACATCAATAATGTCGGAATCCCTAACGATCGCCATTAGCTCATTGATTGTGATGCACATACCGGCATTATAATTTCAAATGGAAAGACAGTGGCTCGTCCAATCAGTGTATGGCTTCTAAATGCCTGCCTTGGTGATTAGTATTCTTGTCCCACCCTTTGCAGCGTCCTGATTTGGCGATCTGCATAATAGCGAGGAGCCGTGAGACATTGGGAGAAACCGCGGGAGGTGGACGGCGAAGCTAGTTGTGAATGGGAGCATGGTCGCTGTCGCCTTCAATGGACCTAGTTTTACTAGAGGTCATTAAAATTCATGAAATAAAACTAGACGTAGCGTAGGCTTGGAAGTGGCCATGACGTAGGCAATACGGAAACCGGCCAGGTGGCGTAGGCTGCTTTGATAGATACATATATTCCCTTTTAATTATTTCCGGTATAGCTCAACACTTCAACATTTCCTCCCTTGCCCACACCTGCGATAAAATAATGTTATGAACTGATTAACATCGCTATCTACCACCTGATTAAACGCTTGGCAGATTATAAAACCGAGTGGGCGAGGGTACAACCCAAATATTTAACAAGAAAAGTCGACCCATGGAGAATAATGCAAGCTTCGGCAGGAAATAGTCCAAGGAAATGTTCATTAAGTTGCCTTTTCTTCTCTTCAAAAGCAAACAATTTTACCTCACGCTCTTATCTAGCCACGTGATGACTTCAGAGATACGACAAAAAAAACAAACAAAGAAAAATGTCATATTACCTAAGTTTTTTTAAACACTGTTAGCTTACTCAAATAGGGACAAACTTAAATCAGCCATTTCATTTAACCTAGAACTTTTTCCAAAAGTTCTAGGGGCCCTAACTCCTTAATTATAAAAGCTGACAACTTATATAATTAACGATTGCCTTTGAATGAAGTTCCCCATCGCCTGATTAAAGGTATCGTAGGCTTTATTCTGGTCTAACATTAAGCAATTTGGAAGGTTTAAACTTAAGAGATAAGAGCTTATCGGACGATTATGTTAATAGCAACTAGGTAAGTTTGGAATTTCAACGATAAGTTATTAATTTACAAGCTAAATCCGAAACCTAAAAGGTTCTACGAGAATCAACTGTTGAAACATATTCAATCGTGTTTATGCAAAATCCGTTTTAATCTCCAAATCGGATAATGGATACAATGGGAATATTAACTTTTGCCTATCCAGGTTTAATTAATCTAGCTGAATAGAGTTTAACTAGTAATTGACATCGCAGAGGACCAGAACCACCATCTTACGTTCCCTTCAAAGGACGGTATAATCAAGGGTATTTCAATTCCTTTAAATAATCCTAAGGCTGTCAGCCGCGTTCGACTATCTGGCCTCCAGAAAGCTTAGAGATTATAATCTCCTAACCCTATATGACAGAACCGCTGTGATCTCTTGGGAGAAATACTGAGACACATTAACCACCAATCAGTACGCGCTAATATTAAAAATAAAACATTCTTCATATCACAATTTTTTTATTTTAAACATATTTATTGATATTTACAACTGTATACAAAATACATCAAGTAAATGTGATGGACATATGGTAAATTGACATGAAATACATGTAGAGACACCACCCATTGGCGGCACTCTAAATATATCCTAAACTAGAAGGTCTCGGAGCCATCTTCTTTTCAGACGCCTCGGAGGGTTATCAGGAATTGAGGAGGAAGATAGAATGGAAACCAGTGGATTGGAGTGGGAATGGAGTTTTTCATGGAATGAATGATACCTGGTTCGGGCTAAATCAGTAACATATGGATCATTAAAGTCTTTATGGATAAGTTTATTCTTGACAAAATATGGAGCATTGAGGATTTTACGAAGGATTTTGGATTGTAAGGATTTGATACGAAAGGAATTCGATGTTTTAGTAGACCCATGGGGGTCCAGATAGGTCTTATGATGGTAATGTAGATGAGTCTTTTGTAGTTAAGTGGAAGGTTAGAGCGCCTTTCTAGTAAGTGTTGAAGTAACCGAAAGCGGCGAGCAGTATCTTGTCCTTTCAGTCTAGTGGGGATTTCCATGTTAGGCGTTTGTCAAGTAGAAGTCCTAGGTATCGGATCTGTTCAACTGGAACAAGCGGTATATTATTAAAGGATAGTCATAGATTTACGACGAAGGGTAAAGGTTATTTGGTGGGATTCGTGGGAATTTATTTTAATTCGCCAATTCTGACACCATATCTCAAGGTCTCTGATGTGGGATTGGAGAGGTTGAGAAGCAGCAGTTGGATCGTTCAACAAAATTTAAAAATTGATATACATTTTCCTTAAGATATTCAAGTACTTAATTCTATATTGAGGAGAAGTAAAGTTAAAATTGATTGAAAACTTGGTAATGAAAAACAGCTGCAAATTTTCACGAGTTTTGCATCCCTCATTGTAGCTAAGGAAGAACAACCCAACAAGAGTCTCAAAATGTTCCAAATATTCGGTGATATATTGGATCATTTGAAAGCACCAACGCCAAGGCATATCTCACAACCCAATTCTTCACTGAAACAAAATGGCGACAGCTGGAAAAACTTTTCCAGGAAAATAGGAAAAGAACTTCCATTGCAAGAAAATTTCACAAGACGTAGAAGTTGTTTAACACCTTCCTTTTATTCCGACAAACCATCCATCACCAGCTGAGTACTAAGTTGAACACTAGCGTCACCCCGAGAATGGTGTTAACATTGTTGGATATTCTCAGCGATGGGGCCATTGAATTTCCCCTTTCATAAAGATTATATTAAGATATTTAAAAAAGATATTTTAGATTAATATAATATTATTTGAATAAATTATAATTTTTATTTCTGTTTTATACTGTTACAGAATTAGAAATTACGAAAATGTGCACGATTCAGAGTTACTATTACGTCAGTTACATCTTTAAAAACAAGAAATATATTAATTTTTTTAAAATATTTCTATTTTCAGCTGTTGGTCAGTCAAACCTGCATGATGAGAAACTGGTTTAACACAATTATTTATATTGCTTAGCTATCTAAAGAAACAATATATAAAGAACACATTGAATGTGTTAAAGTCATAATGTATCCTAGGTAAAAAAATAACATAATAAAAATAAATAATTTGTAGAAAAAAAATTATGATTTCGTCGGATTCTAGAGTTCATTGCGTAAATATAGATACTGACGTAAAAACGGCGTTTGAGCACAGAATTTGTCGCCGCACAGTGCAAAATATGACCGATATAGGTGGACCAAATTCAGAAACTTGTCTACATTTAACCTTGGCGTCCCAGATTACGGAAAAAAATTATAAGAACATTTTTTAAAACTAATTAATTTTTGACACGATTGGAGAGCGCACAGTGGTCAAACACCAAATTTATTAGCTAAAATCTAATTATGGCTCGGAATTGCTAAAACCTAATAATAAATGTATTCTATATCATTTAGGAAACTCTTCAAATTAAAGATTGTAAAAATTTTGATTTGGAGTCTTGTGTCTGAAAAAATTATGTATCACCCAAAACGCAAAAATTCTTTGTAATATTTAAGACTAGAAGGATTGGTGAAACAAATCCTTGGGTAAGTTGGGGGTTATGTAGTTTTTCGTTATTGAATAGGGGCATACAATTACAAATTGCTAAATTAACTCTACAGGTGAGATTGCAATGTATATTTAATAACAAGTTTGGAAATATAGTGTCTTACCTGTCTCAGGAATGTCCATTGTCAAATATAAACAAAAATACTTTGCTCTAAATACACCTCGAACACAATAAATGACCATCGAATAAAGATAATCCCACTGCCGGTTATTAGCACTAGCGTGAACAGGAATGATTCACTCATTTACTATTTATTTGTAAACACGGCATGGCGGGAAATATTTGTATTAAGGGTCTTGTCAACTAATAATAAAAAGGTGAAACGTTGGAAAATTCCAATGACTTGACATTTGTCCACCTAAATTGGTGATTTTGTCCACTGTGCAGTCTATAAACAAGACTGAAGTTTTCCGTTAATAAACCACTATACTCGTAAAAGCTATAGCTATTAATACTAAGTGTTATGCGATCAATTTTAGGATTATACCTTTTATTTCAGCCATGAAGTATGCACGAATCCTTACCTGAAAAAGAGAAGATAGCTATTAGTAAATACTAAAAGACATATTGTTAAAACTTTTTTTTTAACAATATTCAAATTAATAGCAGTGGTAAAACTATTTTAACTCTCAACTGCCTGTATATCAAATATATAGTAAGTGAAAGTATTGAGACCGTTGAAATTTTGGAATTTCAAGAAAAATACATTATTTAGTCCATATAACCAAGTCGTGCGAAAAGGTTTGTACTACACACAAGCGTGAGCACGCAGTGTGTGTTTGGAAAGCCTGGCCCGAAAAAAAGGAAGTTGGCTAGAAACTGAATGTGAGTGATAACAGCTTATACCTTTCCTGACTTTTCCTCGAAGTACCCGTCATTTCTTAGTGCCTTCGCTTAAACTCTTCCGCTTTGACTTTGGAAGGCTAGTATATAGAGGACTCAGAGGCGAAAACGATATGAAACTAAAAAGAATGATGGATAGTTTCGTGATATTTATGTCACGTCTCTCACTAGTATTTTGGTCGAAGGTGGCTCTATCCCGAAGAAAATACCTACTTGTTATCTTCTTATTCCAATCCATGCAAGCCAGAAAACCTTCCAGTATCTTTAACCTTCTTACTCCGCACCTATACGTATCCTCTCGTAGAACAACATCCTTTGAAAATTCCTATATAATCGGTACTATCATACTTTGGAACTCTTTACGTGAGTAAAAGGTGGCATCCTTAACCACTGTCAAACACCGATTATTTATTCATCTCCCGAAAAACCAATATTCTTAAACATATGTGATAAATCTAGACTTCGATAATATATAACTAAACTCATTTGATGCTATTCGTATATTTTATTTATATCAACTTTTTATAATTACTTAACTAAATAATTTTGTATGAAATGAAGCCAAACAAATTGTACTTCCCCTGTTCACGGTAAATTATTCTCAAAGGACGAAATGTTCCGGAATAAAAATTCATTCATTCAAGAGCAAGTTTCAGGGAATGTATGTATACCTTATAGAGATGGGATAGAAGCAAATTAATTTAATCAGTAGTAAACCAGTTTAGAACATTGGAATTAGACATCTCAAGCGAAGTTATATAAACGTTCGAAAACAGTGGTTTTCTATTTAATTAATTTCTTCTGGGAATGGCAGTTGTACAATGAGGTGAAAAGGTCTTGATCACACTCAGCCGCCAGGTTTTTCCCCAATATGGGTGCCCACTTTAAAGGGCTGGGGATGCCCCAGGAGGGTTTCAATACCCCAGGGTCGTCCCCCGGCTGAATTAACCGAGTAAATAATATTCTGTTATAGCCGTGATTCGAAACCAGGACTCAAAGAACAGTAGACCAGTGCTCTATCCACTAGACCACGTCGCTACCAAATATTATACATATGAAAGGAAATTGGATTTCAATAAGAAATACACAAGTAAATATTTAATTTAAGAACAAACCCTACGAAATACAGTTCCACTTCTCGTTTAATTTTTCAATTGTACTGTGTTTCGGACGCAATGAGGCGTTCCTAATTCAATTCCTTAAGAGAGAACTGATTAAAACGTGCCTGAGAGAGGGGAAAAAGTTCTCCCCTCGAACCGCCCTAGTTCCAGCCCAGTCTTGAGAACTACAGGACCCTCCCATCCCCTCCTCTTCCAAAATAACCCAGTCAAATTTAAAAGATGCGGTTTTTAATCTGCGGATCTCGTTTCCCCTAATTTAATTCAAACACGACCGGATAAATTATGGCTTCTGAGGCAAGGCAAGCGCAAAACTCTCAGATATTCCGGATTGGGGTCAAGCGAGATTCGCTCAGGCTCCAAGTCTCCTGAAGAAACTAATGGAAATGAATCTGGAAATGAGAAATAAATCTGTGAAGATCAACTTAGCGAATATATCTTAGAGAGATAATTAAGACATAAACTATGTAAAATTAAAATACATTAGGCTTTTCACTCTATATAACCAAAATACAACTTCAACAGCTTTTTATCCAAGTCTGAAATGTTAGGATTAGCTAAGAATTCTAATTAAAAAAAGTATTACTGTATTTTTTCAGCACTTTCAGTGTCCCTGGAATCTGATGTATATTTTATTTGAGGAAAGCACATTTTTTAACATCTATTAGGCTACTATTCTCTGGGTCTCATTTTTTAATTTTGGCTAAGGTAGAATTGTTTATTCTGTTTATTTCAGCTGTGGAGTGCGCTGGGGTATGGAAGACCTCCTGAGGACCACCCAACCTCTATAAAGTGGGTAGCTCTACAGAAAAAACCTGGAGGCCGAGCGTGAATCATGCCTAATCACTTATTTGCACGGTCATTGGCCGTGAAACAATACAAATATCTAAAAGTACTGACTCCGAGACTCTTCATTGGTTGTAGAGGTACAGTTTTTTTATATTGTCTAACAAAAGAAAATATTTTCGGCGCTTGCATACCATCAATATAAGTAAAACTGGGCAGTCAAACTATAGGGATTGCCTGACACAATCTTTGCATTGTAAGAAAAAAATAAGGTCGGTTAGGACCCCAGTCTTATTGACTAAACCAACTGCTAACGTCACTTAACTTGTGACTCTGCCTCACATTGTTGATATACAAAACTTTTATCAGGCTGCCCCTCCCCTACATATAGCGCCCATGCTATCCAATACATTACCTAATGCACAATGCAATGAAGCTCTAACTGTTTCAGAATCGAGTGCTGAGACATATTAGACATAGTGACAGACTTTATCTTGGGAAGACATATAGTATATTTTGATATCCTTCAAATCTGTCCAAACCCATATATTCACATACTAACTCCCGCAGGACGACAAAAACGCTAGGAGCCATTGGTACAAATCCTCGGTTCCCTCTATCAAACTCAAAAACTCGACTGAGTAAAACTGACTTACTGGTCAGACACCAACAACTAGTGAGCCTCATCGCAGGAGACTGAAAACCTACTTGACGAATATTTCCTTCCAATCCCGTCTGACAGAAGCCTCCCAAATTAAATTAAGCATGCAGCAGAAGATTAATCAGAACATCAATTCCGACCATAACATTGTATCTTCTGGGGATAAAGAAAAAAAAATAATACGTAAAAATAATAAATAATAATAAGATAAATAAAGGTTTTATTGACCTATTATCGAACTCAATTCTACAAGCTAATATCTCTAATATCGCAAAACTGACCCCCAAGATGCTAACCGAGGCATAGTGAAAAATGTTTTAAATAAATTCATCACAGTGGTGTAAATAAGAATTCATGCACTAGCATTTCTCTTTTGCATATCCTTCTCCACCGTTCTTCAATGTTAAGGACAAAGTTTATGTTAAAATAACATGCTAACCACAGCCTAATATACTGATTTTATCATTTATCAATAAATCATTATTCAAACATATAGTAGGCATTTTAATTTTTTTTTGTTTCTTTTGACACCTGTCGACTTGATGGACAATCAGTAAAAGCGTTGGGGATAGGTTTTGATCGTGAGTCGTGGTAAGCTTGATGAATAGAGTAATACCCAGATGTATCTCTTCCTGGCTTGATTTCTGTTTTCTGTTTATGACAGGAGGTCCCTCATCCAGCTCCTTTTCAGCCTTCGACAGATGTTGTGGGCATTTCAGTAGTGGCTATGTCCTTTATTAATGTGTTAGTATGTCTGTGTAAGTTGTCGTGAAAACGTTTGTAGATGGTCCCAATCTGTTCTTGACTGTAAGGATGTGGAGATGTGTATGTAGTGCAATGTTGCTAACGTATCATGGTGAATTTGTAATAGTTCTAAAAGTTTTGAAGTTTACGTATGTCTTTTAGTGTCTTTTTTGTTGTCATGTATATCTGTGACGGTTTAAAAATGTGTTCTTTATCTGCATCTCCTACAGATTCAGCGCCCCGCTGCGTCGAATTACTTCCGTAGGCATTAATGTACTCCCTACATAAGACGAGCAGCTCTGTCATAGCTCATTTATACATTGTTAGATCTGTATGAAATCGATAAGACGTCCACTACGCTTCTAATCGATATGTTTAGATGAGGAGCATAAATCGAAATTAACCATTGTAATCTTCCTAAACTACTTTGGAAGACAAGTGGACCCATGTTATTGACAAAGCTCTCAAGCGACGATACTTATAAAGACACAAGCGACGAGACAGACTAAGTAAGGCGACGCTATTGATAGTGTTGAAGAGATAGGGCGGGGACGAGTGTAGCCGTCCCGTGGAACGACATCAATCAGGGACGGCGGCTTCCGACAGCTCCATCACCAAGTTATAGCTCACCTTTGTCCCATGGGACCCGCTCCACGCCCGCTTATGTAATAAATTGCAGTCTCCACATTCGATTCTAATTTCAATAGTTCATTGTCTTATGATTAATGATGTCCAATTACAGATGGCTGGCTGTGTCCTCTGATATGTTCAAAACGTTATTTTAACACATCCACATGGGCGTAAGCAGAGAGAAACCAGGGTCCCCCTTCTAAACATTGTCGAGAAAAAATATGAAAAACAAAAGATAATATTTTTTAATTTTATTATTACTAATTAAGTTGGGAAGTAAGATTAGAAGTTTTTTTTACTTCTCCTACTTATATATGAAATATATAGTAAGGGAAAGTATTGCGACCATGGAAATTTTCGAATTCATGTTTTCAACGAAAATATTCATTTTAGGGGACCCTGAGTCCAAATGATTAAGTCCCGCAAAAAGGTCTCTGTGTGTGTCTGTGGTAAGTCTAGCGCAAAAATGAAAAGTCCTATAAAACTGAAACTACATATTTAAAATGAATATACGTCCGAGATGTTACAGCAACATTTTCATGAAAATCAGCTAACTAGAAGAACTACTTTATACCACGCATTTTTCACCCTTTTACGATTTTCTCGAAAACGGCAATAACGATTTTGTTTTAATTTTAAATGAGCTTTAATATTATGTAGGTTTCTTTCTGATTGAAATAGTCTGACATGGCTTAAATGCCGATATTTTAAATTTTCTTCCACTAAAGTATCTTTAATTTTGTAGATTAAAAAAAAAAAAAAATCAGGCACATCATCTTATTGATAAACAACGGCTAAATATGCAATTTGAGCAAATTTGATGAAGAACTAAAGAAGAAAAATGCAAAAATATTTTTGTATGTGATTTTTTTTTTTTTTGACCATTAAAACAGAAATATAGATGTATAATACACCGTTGGAAAGCTAAAGATGTAAAAAAAAATACTATAATATACACGAAATCATAAAATTAACGGAGGATGATAAAAGCCGATAAAACAAACTGAAAAATAATATAATTGATTATTTAATAAAACACGTGTTTCTATTCAAACTTAACTTAATTATTTGTTTAACAATTTATTTTAATGCCTAAATGTATTTAAAACTTCTAAAATTGATTTCATAACGGAGGTAAGTGAAAGTTGTGTGCTGCGCGCACCAGATTTTGTTACGTCATTTTACAAATTTATATGCCCAGAGTGATAAAAATTTTTTTTGGGATATCCAATCAAGGCTTTATAGTGATGTAAAAAAAAAAAAAAAAAAAAAAAAAAAAAAAAAAAAAAAAAAAAAAAAAGGTGAAAATTAAAAATACATGAAAATACAAATAAGTTATAACTTGTACGGTTATCTAATTTATAAAAATTGAACTGAATAAACATAATAAATATCAATACAATAACACTACCCACATGAACAACATACATGAACTCTAAACCCGCAAAACAGATCTGCTGTGTCGGTCAAAACTTCGGACGTTAACTCGTTGGTTCATTATTGATTACCTTTTTCATGAACAGTTTCCTTGCTAAGATCTTTACCACCCCATAACAATCAGCTGATGCGTTCGCATTATAACAATTGGCTGATGCGTTATCAGTAAATACAAGTGATCACTTTATATTTACTGATAAAAGTCGTAAATTATCCATTCATCTCCAGATTAAGACAAATTAAATACAATTTTTTATTGAGGCCGTATTAAAGAGAAAACCCTAATGATTAAAGTTTTCATATTTTAAAAAAAATATTTATTATTATTTACGATTAAATATAAATAAACTCGACTGAATAAATAAATAGAATGTTGATGTACAAAAGAAAATCCTACGTCGTGTTCCTCTATGACCTCTATTCAGTGTTATCATTCCAGTGACTAGGAAGGGTTGATTAGTAATTAAACATTAAATAAACTGTTTGCTTCCAACAAATGATTAACAAGGTGAATAGGGCAACTGCTTCTGTTGAAACAGTAACACTCAAGTAAACAGGAAAGCGATCTATTGATAAACTTAAAGTGCAACATTCCAGAGAAAATTGCGTCATTATCTCAACAACAATTTCACAATAAGTCATAAGTTATTATTATTGTAATTTGTATAGGGAATAATCTTTTCATGGAAAATATAATTCTTGAGCGTATTTTTTTAGCTAGTTTGAAAACTTACTGATTAAATTTAGTATACGGTTTATTTGAGAAATTACGGAATATTTTAGGTGTGCGTTCTTTCGAGAGGTTGAAAACTGCTAAAAATTACATACATAGTATATCCTTTACTTTAGATATATTCATAAAATAAGTATCGGAAAATATTAAAATTGCTATTGGAAGTGTACTGTCTGGTTACACAATCATCAAATAAATTATTAATATAAGACTCAGTATGTTATAAAATATTACAAGGCTAATTGACTGCAATGATGCTACTAAGTATTATTATATTTTTTGTGTTAGTTTAGATATATAAAATCTGTAAGTAATAGATTAAACAGTCTAAATTCAACATCTAATTTTAGCAGAGTGCATTTGGGCCATTTACGCTTAGGAATAATTCACGCCAAAAGGGTTAAAATTTAACTTTAATGGCAGTTAAAGATTTAAAACTAACTACACCGACAATATTGTGCAATCTAAAACTTACAAAATGTTTCGACATTTTGCATCTGGCGTTCAGATATGTTACATACAATTTATATTTTGTGTTGTATACATTAATATGTGTATGTATGTATGTCTTTGTATAATAATTTATACAAAGACAAGTTTCAAAAGAAAATAAATATTTTTATAAAAATGTAAAGTGATTTTAACTAAAGACTAATATCTAATGATCTTTATTTATGATTAATGTTGAATTACTATTATCAATCAGATGAGATCTATTTTTTTTTCATGACGTCAAATCAATTTTATGGATTTAAGATTTGGTCGAAATGGTAAAGAATTCAAACTGATTATTTTTAAAGAGTGAATCAGAAATAAATTTTTAATAGCTTCCTAAAACAGATCGCCTAGCCACGATATCTCCGAATCAGATAGAGATTATGAATGGATCTCTTGGGATTAGGAGAGCTTAAATGGTCAAGTGGTGTTGCATGAATCAGAGATATCGAAGAGTCAACAACGTACTGTCGAAATCCAACTTCTTTACATCTTTGAGTGGGGCCTTATCAATGAATGAATTCTATGGAACATTTTTTGTGATCATATAATATTCGGATACAAATTTCTTAGATTTCGTGACTCTATCCCACCTAAAACCCATATGCTACTCGTCTCTTCGCTCATTTCCCGCAGTTTGACTACGGTTGCCTCGTATATGGCGGGATGTCTGAAAAATTCGATATGAGACTCAAAAGACTTATGAATTGTTTCATTGGATTCACATGTGGAATCCCCAGGCGCTCCATGTTTCAAGAAGGTATACCGAGTTAAATTGGCTTCATCTCTCTTCCGTCGGCAGTACCTCCTAGGTGTCAGTCTCTTCCAATTTTTCAACACAAAAAAATCTCCTTATAATCTTAATATGCTTACCACTTGTTCCTCTGTCCATTCAGCAAACACTATATCCCAAACCATAAACTTGTATATACCTTCTCACAGATCTATCTCCAACAAAAAATCCTTTGTTATTCGTGCTACCCTATTTTGGAATTCCTGGCCTGTATCCATTCGTAAATCCTTATCATTATCCACTTTCAAACAACAAATATTTCTCCATCTCTTAAAGTATAAATCTTCCCAACATATGTTATATTTAAAATCTATAGATGATAACTATTCATCGTCACAAAATCTGTCTTTTATTGTTAAACTGAAGTCTTAAACGACCAGACGATTTTCATCTATATTGTACTTTTCTTGTTATTCTTATGGGACTACTCGTCCCAGAATAAAATTACTTTTCATTTCATTTAAAAAAATATATTCGTACATGGTCGATTTGATGAGAAAAGAATCTAAAATACTTTTTTAGTTCAGTTTTTTTTATTATTGTCATCAAGCAAGACTATTATGGTTATTAAAGATTATATAGTAATATTTCATGAAACGATTATCTTTCATACGTCTGGAATTAGATTAACAGAGGAATGACCCTTGATTGGGAGAGATGTGAATGAATCCAAGTTCAAGTTCAACCTAAAAGAGGGTGATCCGATTTGGGATTAAACTTCATAGTTGAGCGCTATCCCTTCTAAATCACCTACATGCACAACCGTTGGTCAAGAAATAGAACGGTCCCTTTATGAGTTTAATTGGTGGTTCTTTTTTAAATAAAAGAGGCTGGTTGTTGCCATATGTTGTCTCCTGACACCAAGGTCGATTCACGGTTATTAATACAGAGTAAATATTTATTTTCTACAACACGAATTGAACTCCGGATGGTAGGTTCAAGGCTTTGCCCGCTGTTCTACCCAACTTGATTTATGTGATAAATAAAAAACGGCCTAAAAACCTAAAACAGGCATAAATTAAACAAGCAATTGGCCCATTGGAGCAATAAGAGAAAATAAATGAAAAATGGATACCGCTCCCCCGGGAGTTAACTAAATTGTGGGAATGAGATGGGGAAATCCGGTGAACTAGAATGCGTTCTTCTCTCTCATTTCTGATTTACAGTTACCATTAATCAAACCTTTATCAGCCCGATTAATGTTCAGCGCAATGTAAATAGTTTTTTTTATCAGGATCCGTTTATCAAATAACTTATCCGATTTTTGGTTAATATCTCCACAGGGAGAAATAGATTTTAACTACGCTATTTTATCATCGGCCTATTAGTCAATCGGAAGTAGCTGATAAAATATTTTAAAGAAAAAAATATGTATGATTCATAGTTTGCAAATAATCAATAATTCATAAGTATATTAATCTTATATTTTCAATTAAAAGATAATAAAGAGCGTAATGATGATTTTTAATCATTAATTATTAGAATTGTTTAGGAAATGGTATTATCCAGTTTACTACTAATAATGATTCGAATTTGGTCGTATCAGGATATCAATTTATTCCTTCAATAGGGAGCATAATACCAGAGGTCCCAAAAAAATTTAAAACACTAGAAGAACTTATCAAACAATTTAACGGTAAATATTTTCGTCAATTAATAGAGTTTTCCTTCAGGAGGACAAGTGAGTTTTAAGAGTAGGGCGCAAGAAATCTTGAAAAATATGAAAAAAAAAATATTTCAGCCATGGGAGCTCTTTCCAGGAAGAATAGGCTCACCTATCTCTTAAAAATGGGTATCCGAAAATTGGAAAAAACCTGGCAGCTTCTTCTCGAACTAAACCTGGCATCAATCATACCGCTGGACCTTAGAAAACCCCTGTATAGCTTAAGAAAAACAAATATACAGTAACAATCGAATCTTTTGTTATCTTGAACTTTCATAGAATATTTTTTAGCCTTTACCAACAATTACTATTACTAATGCATAAAAATGTTTAATTACAGTCCTAACGTCTCTAAAAGTGTAATTGTCTTCTTTTTTTTTTATAAGCATGCCGAAAAAAAAAAATGATATAAAGCATAAACTTCAACGAAATCATAATAATTATTATTGAAATATCAGGACATAAAGATGTTTATATGAATGATGTTTACAGATATAATTAAAGAAACAACACTGTCTAGATTTCAGGACGTAATATTTTAAAAGCTGCGATGAAAGTTATATATCATAATTGGGTATTCTCTGTTTCTACAACTTGTTTTTGTTGTCCAGGCTACTTTATTGCAATATGCAATTTTGCAATTTGTCCCAATTGGGACAGTAATTATATTGCTACACTATAACCTTCATACAATATATTCAGAATAATAATTTTTTATATGTGTACAATAATATATATATTCTAAGTTATATAAGTTATAAAAAAAAAATAAATAAAAAATAAATAAATAAAAAAAACCTTTATCACTATAACCCATGAAGGGTCTTTGGATAGACTCGGTACATAAAGAGATTCGTACTGTTTCTTGGCCAATGTTCGAGCAGTGAGGTTATAAGCTGAGGTCACACTCATGAGCCAAGTTTTTCCTCCATTAATACCAAGGAAAAACTCTCTAGAGACTGGTTCTCGACAACCCAGGCCCTCTCTCCAGAAGAAACAACAGTATAAATAATATTCTGCCACAGCCGGAATTAGAACCCAGCAACCGGAGAGCAGTAGACCACTCCGTTCAGTACTAAGCTTATTAACAAATACAATATTTACAACCCGTGGGAACCCCGTATCAGGTGTTCTCCCCATATCTGAAAGAAAACCCAGCGCCTCACTCACTCACTGGATTAAGAGCTACAATTAAAACGAACAAAATTAAAATAATTTGATGTCCAGTTGATAAGGAATTTGAAGCATTAATACATTGTTGACAAACAAATCGAAACAAACAAGAGGTAAATATAAACATTGAAAATGAAAATAAGCACTTCCGAGAACTCTAGATTAGTTTAGATGAAACCACTTGGCGACCGGGATGAAAGTTTTAATTAAAACAGAAATGGTATTACCTTCAAAAGTGGTCTAACACTGTATGCGTCCCTCTCTCAAAGACGTGTTAAATAAGTTATTTTAATAAATCAACAACAGCTACTAAATAAATATCATTTAAGCATAACCAAGGATTTTTTTATCACCTTTAAACTTTATGCTATTATAGCTAACCAGAAGATGGTACGGTGGGATTCCTAAATTTCGCCTATACTGATTTAATTAGAATAGGAATCTTTAATAATTACTTAACATCCCACAGACTCGGAGTCACTTTTTTACGTTTAATCTGAAATACGGCTCAACCTTTTACTCCCTTTAAAACATCCCAGGGCTATCTGCTAATTTCAAACTAACAATCTGAGGCATATAAATCTGATATGCTAGCCGCTACACCACAGGTGACCCAATCCTTTAATCGTACTAAATATTCTTTCATTGAAGAATCAACATTTTTTTTTTTTTTAATTTTAAAGTATGCACACTAAACTGAATCGGAGAAGGATGATTAGTTCGAATTATGTTGTAGACATATCCTCTGTCAGTAGACATTAGTAGGACATCTCAGTATTGAATAAACCAATTGACAAATGACAGCTTGAACCAATTAAAACCATTCTGACCTTAATGAGAATTCCATTTTGTTAACAGTCCAACTTAACCACTGACCGGGCTATACAAACAAGTTTTTAGTTCACCATCAGTTAAAAAAAAAAAAATTATTGCCAGTTGTTAGATAAGGTAATTCACAACCTTAACACCTCGAGCAGGTAGAAGCTAATAAGCCGAGGGGGAGATATACACAATGGATTTTGCAATACCCAATCCTGAGGTGACATTTCCTCAATTATCTCCCTTCTTGTCTTCCTGGTGCTGGTCGTCTACTTCATAGCGCTATTTTTTATCTCCAACAGTCATGAAGGATTATATCTCCAGTCTTCATCACAATTCTCCATAAAATAAGCTTTATATTTGTCTCGCCTAGTCATCTCGAGGAAGTTGTTCGATAATCTTGCCGGAATAAGTCTAACCTGGAACTAGCCAGGATGAGACCTTTGCCTTTCTCCAGCGCCAATATCAGACGGGACCCAAATTAATATAATTTCGTGGCATTATTGTTAAGGTCCATTAATTAAATAGTGAAAAAATGACAAAAATGTAAAGCTCAGAACATACTTTTGAACACATAGACAATAACAAGTATTTAGGTTTAATGATAACTAGAAAAAATGAAATCCATGAGGCAATAAAGTCCCGGTTAAAGATGGGAAATGCGTGTTATTATTCAGTTGCGAAATTATTTAGCTCGAGACTTCCATCTAAAAACATAAAGGTTAGAATTTATAAAACTATTATTCATCCGACGGTTCTTTACGGATGTGAAATGTGGCCGCTTACTTTGAAGAATGAAAAACGTCTTGAGGTTCTCTAAAATAAGGCAATGAGTAAAATATTTGGTCCAAAGAGAGATGAGACCACTAGGGAGTTTATAAGGTTGCACAACGTGGGATTGCGAATCTTGTACCTTGTGAATATAACTAAGTTGATAGCATCGTAGAGACTCAAATGGAGGTGTAAAGTTGTTGGCTCAGTGAGGGACGGAATACGAGTCAGATCTCGGGGACTTGGGATTGAACGGTAATCATTGGACGAGTATTTGCTGGTTTCGGCATCAAACCTTTGGGTTCGGTAGGTCTGTTTTATATTTTATATTAGCAATATTGTAAGCTATTTTTTTTATTCTCTCCTATAGACCATTGAAATCCACTAAACCAAACCTTGTTTAATAAAGTTAATAGTAAAAGTAATCATACGAGAGGCGTAGTCTAATGGATAGGGCACAAGACCAAGTACACCGAATCCGAGTTCAAACCTTGGTTATGGCAAAATAAATATTTCGTTTTAT
The DNA here is from genome assembly GCA_023052935.1 of Piezodorus guildinii. Taxonomy (NCBI): domain Eukaryota; kingdom Metazoa; phylum Arthropoda; class Insecta; order Hemiptera; family Pentatomidae; genus Piezodorus; species Piezodorus guildinii. The sequence continues at coordinate 35,458,903 of CM041293.1, read as the reverse complement.
ATGATCCTTGAGACTGCCCTGGGATAGGGATGCCATCCTGAGGCACTCTCAGACTTAGATAAAGTCGGTAATCAAATCATTGGAGAAAAAACTTAGAGGCAGTGCAAGATCCTTACCTAATGACACCCTTCTTGGTCTTGGAATAGTACGAATCTCTATACGTACTGAACGCAAGACCTCCAAGGATTGTATAGGTAACGGTAGTTTTTTAAATTAATTAATACTTTGTATGTAATTTGAAGATTCCAAGGAACTAACAAACCAAAATAAGTGGCAGATAAACAGGAACTATAAAGGACGTAACATCTTAACGTCTCCTCAGTCTGATATTGTCATCGCTACTCCTTAAGGTAATTATAATGATAACGTGATTAGGCTAAGGATACAGCGAACCCGTAACGTGTAATCGAGTTGTAAGCTGTCAATCAAGTAATGTAATCACCATTCCAACACACATCACTCGTCCAACATTTAATTGTAACTGGACACTGGGGCAATCCGGGCAATGATAACACGAATAACATTAAATTCGGTTTGTTAAACTCCACACATTACCATAGGATATAAGCATTTTGAGAGCGAGTTGAAACATACATAATAATAAAATAATAATATTACAGACTTATAAGCCTGTGCTTATTGATCGGCTTAAATCTATCATATATTGATAATTAGTAGCATCTTACAATAAAAGAAATCAATGAGATAATTACTAGTATAAATTTATTATAGTATTTTTTTTTTACTTAAAAAGGTAATGGTAGTATTAATGTAATGGTACATTAATGTTTACACCCATACAGCGAGTTTAATCAAAATCGTTAGAGCCGTTTTTTTGAGAAAATCGTAAAATGGTGCGAAATTCTTGGTATAACGTCTTTTTTAGTTATCTGATATTAATGAAAAAGTTGCTGTAACATTTCGGGCGTATAGTTGTCTTAAATATGAAATTTCAGTTTCGTACGACTTTAAGTTTTTTCTCTAGACTTACCACATACGGACACACTTTTGTCCTTGAACGTAATATCTGTCTGATTGGGACAAGATCAGGTTATAGATATTCATATCAATTTATATATTGTTTGAGCCAATCAGGGAGAAATTCATATTTATTTAGTTTAATTTCCTGGACAGAAATTCTAAACTATCCATAGAAAACAAACTGCTAATATACAAGGCAGTACTGAAACCTATCTGGACCTTTCGGACTTGAACTGTGGGGGGCCGCCAAATTTTTTAACATCAAACGCATTCAATCCTTCCAATCCAAAGTCCTCAGAACCATAGTCAGTGCTCCTTATTATGTCACCAACCTTACCTTACACCGCGACCTAAATATACCATTTATTTTAGACCTTATACGATCAAAATTCTCTAAATTCCATCAGAACCTTATCCATCACCCTAATCCCCTCTCCCAATCCTTATCCAGCTCCACACATCCTTACCATCCCCCTTGAAGGTTGAAACGGCAGTGGCCTCGAGATCTCTTGTAACATGTATATTGGAGTTCTAGCATTGGCTAGATTCTCCGCTCACGTGCTGTATGCTTGAGGATCGTATAAAGGTATGATTAAATTTTGAATACATTTTTATTGATTTTGTTTTGTATAATATTTTAATTGATTTTGTTTTGTATAATATTTTTATTTATATTTGTTTGTACAATATTTTTATTGATTTTGTTTTGTATTATTTTATTAATTTGTTTGTATATTGTATTGTATTATTATTATATAAATTTATTGATTTGTATATATCGTGTGAATGTAGTATGAATGTTGTACTTTATCACTATTACAAATGTCCTAAATTGGACTGATTGTAATAATTACTTAATAAGAACTGTTTTCTCTCTCTCAATTTCCTTAGTTGACGGGATGTAGAAACTATACACTACCGAGTTGTTTATCATCTTAAGCTAATACCGTCAAGGTTTAGCAAAAAAAATTCTATATTTTCTATAATTATATATTCCGTATCGTACATCAGCTGCATAATGGGTAAAGGAAAAACGAAATTCCGAGAGAAATGAATACAAATAAAATCATTATTCATATTTATTTGACACAAGTGTCCATGACGTTGGAGAGTAATGAGAATCATAAATATGCAGATATGCACTGAATCGACAATCGAAATGGTTAACCTTGGAAGCAGATATTATTGACAAATTGGAATGAACAAAAAGACTAATTAAGGAGAGAATATAGATGGCACCTGGGTACAGAGGCAGTCCACCGACCCTACTATTTATAGTGGCCTCTCTGACTCACAAGTTCCTGGTCAAGGTCACACTCCTCGTCTTTGCACCGCCGCACTCGCTCTACAAAGCAAGCCAAATTTCATTAAACCTCAGGAAATGAGTGTTCGATATAGATAGATGAGGACGTGTACTTCCTTTAATCTCAAAATAAAAAACTCTAAAGCTTTGTTTAACAGTGAGAAAAAATAGCAGGTGTTCTTATTCCCGTAGATAGTACAGAACGTAAGAAAGGATGCCAGATAGGATATAAATCATGTCAAAGGTATTAAAAAAGTAATTTTACTTTTTCATGACTCATAGAAGCTTAGTAAGCTGTTTGAGCTGACACATACTAAAATTTACGGCTGAAATTGAAAGGTTTTTTTTTTTATTTTTAATGATTCTCTTATTATTCTTTCAAGTATGAAAGTAGTAACTGATATGCTTTTCTAACGCAGGGATAGTTTAAAAAAATGCATATTTATACAGTTCTTACACATGTTATTTATTCCTATCGTATCCTGAAGAGAACCTAAAAGATCTTTACCATCATGGCTAAAAAATTATTATTTATTTAATATTTACTTTTTACTTTCACTTACTATACACAGTAAAGTTTACAATAGAAAGTATTGCGATCGCGAAAATTTTCGAATTCCAGTTTTCAACGGAATTAGACATTTTAGGTTCCCCTGCGTCCAAATAATCAAGTCCCGCAAAAAGGTCTTTGTGTGTGTGTCCGTGTGTGGTAACTCCCGGGCGGAAACGGTAAGTCCTATGAAAATGAAATTTCATAATTAAGACAAATATACGCATAAGACCTTCTTCATCAAAATGAGCTTACCAGAAGAGCCACTTTATACTATGCAATTTGCACCTTTTTTCGATTTTCTCAGAAACGGTTCCGACGATTTTGATTAAACTCGCTATATCGATGTAAAATTTAATGGTCTTTAATATCATTTAGGTTTCATTGGGATAAAAATGGTTTGACAGGGATTAAATGCCGATTTTTTAAATTTTCTTCCTCTAAAGTACCTTTAATTTTGTTGATTCTATAAAAATAACTATATTATATTATTACCCCTTATGAAAAACAGGTAAATATATAAATTAAATGAATTCGATACCCAACTAAAGGAAAAAATATATTTTTAATGATTTTTTTTGTTTTTGAACATAAGAGCAGTAATATACGTGTATGATATACCGTTGGAAAGCTAAAGATTTTAGAAAAAAAATGCTCAAGCTTTTAAAAGTTAATAGAGAGTGATGAAAAGAAGATAAAACTAACTGATTATTTTAGATAACAATATAATAGATTTTTTATAAAACACATGTTCCTATATAAATTCAATTTAATTAATTCTTTACTAGTTTCACGTATTTTTACCTCTAACTGTATTTATATAAGTCATATATCATATAAGTCCTATGAAACTGAAATTTCATATTTAAGTCAAATATACGCCCGAGGCGTAAAATAACCTTTTTAATCAAAATGAGCTTACCAGAAGAGAAACTTTATACTATGCATTTTGCACATTTTTTCGATTTTCTCGAAAACGGTCCCCACGATTTTGATTAAACTCGCTATATAGATGTAAAATTTAATAGGCTTAAACGTCATGTACGTTTCATTCTGATCAAAATGGTCTGACACTCGGCTTAAATACCGATATTTTAAATTTTCTTCCTTTATATTATCTTCTTCCCGTTATTCTATAAAAATAACTATATTATCTTGTAACCATTGATTATTAACAGCTAAATATGTATAGAGCGAATTTTATAAACAACTAAAGGAGAAAACTGAAAAAATATTTTTTTAATGCAATTTTTTGTTTTCGAACATAAAAACCGTAATATATATATCGTTGGAAAGAGGAAGATTTTAAAAAACATATTATTTTATACACAAGCTTGTAAAAGTTAATAAAGATTGATAAAAAGTCGATACAACTAAGTGATTATTTTATATAACAATATAATAGAGTTTTTAATAAAACACATGTTTCTATATTAATTCAATTTAATTATTTCTTTAATGGTATCACTCATTTTTATTTCTAACTGTATTTGAAAATTCTTTAATCAATTATTAAAACGGAGGTAAGTGAAAGTCGTGTGTTGCCATCACCAGATTTTTATTCTAATTCTAAGGTATCATATTTACAATATCGTACCAGGTCGCATGCAAGTAGTGTTATTGAAATAAGCAAGAGATTTGGGATTAATTAATTATACCGCTTGCGTTTTGGCCGGCTGAAGCGGTAAGCGGGTTCCTGCCAGAGACGTAATCCTAAGAAGCTCGCTTACCGCTTCAAACGCCAAAAAACGTGCAGTATAAACGCGCCCTTAGAGTCAGGAGTAGCATGGTCTAGTGGATAGAGAATTAGGCTACTGTTCTCTAGGACCCTGGTTCGAATCCCTACTGTAGCAGGATATTATTTATTCTGTATTCTCAGCCGTGGGGCGACCCACCTGGGGCATACCAGCCTCAGTAATATGGGTATCCAAAATTGCGGAAAAAGATTGAGCGTGATTTAGGACTAATCACCTACCTGCACGGATGCTGGATGCGAAAAAATACAAATATCTGTAAGAAGACCCTTTATAGATCGTTGAGTTAATTTTTTTTTTCTTTCTCAGAGTCGGTTTTCAATGAGATGGATAAAACAGAGTCGTAGAGGAGTAGTAATTGTGATGATACATTTTCATCTATTTAAATAGATCTTATAAGGGCGTGAAGTAAGGACGTGAATGTTGAGGCGTTCTGGCAGTAACGATTTCGATTACAGAGACGTTCGAACCAGTCGAAAAATAGTTGGAATATATTTGCTGGAAGTTCTAAGGAATGAATCTCGATTTTTCCACTCTGGTTAGAACACGATGATATATTTTAGGATAATCCGCTCGGATTGCTTTAAATAGAGTACGAAATAATGTTATTCACAAACAAAAAAAAAGATTTTTAATATAGATTTTAAAAATAAAACGATAACCGAAGTAAATAATTATGATATAAATGAAAGATTTAAAAATAAATGATATAGTCTATATTATAACATACCCTTAAACAAGTTGATCAGTCTATATAGACGTCATCTATTCTAGCGAGCTCACAACAGACAAATATGTGAGGGCTTTTTATTGTCACTATCCTTTCAGAATGGTTCGTTGCTCAAGAAAAACAAATTCATGAAGCAGAACTTCTATGAGGAAGGTTTGAAAGTAGAAACAGACATGGCATTATTATCATTATATATATTATATATAATATAATATATAATATATATATATATATATATATTATATTTTTTTTTTTTTTTTGGTTAGTTGGCACTTAGTCTGTTTAGAGAACCTACTCACTTTGCCGTAAGATCCTTGCCGTGTAGTTCGGTCCATTTCCACTTTAAATTCTTTCATGGACGCAGGTGTTCAAGAATATTTTTGTTCGTTTTTTTTAAGTAACTGACCCCTCGAAGATATTGTTTATATGCGTTATAAAATTTTTATTTTTATATTATTTTGGTGGTTAATCAATTAATGATATTGGATCTTTTCATGAAAACCAGCCTCTTTTTATTTTTTTTTATCAATAAAGTATTCGTGCGAAAGTTATATTTGTCTTATTTTGTATTCAGAGAGTAACTTTAATGTTGTTTTTTTCCTCTACCTGTTAATTTCTAGTTGTTTTTTTTTTTAAATTATATATATATATATATATATTTTTTTTTTTTTTTTTAAATATACCGTCTATTACAATTTTTGGTATATTTTTTTCAATATTTCTTATACGAAAATTTTTCTTAATTATACATTTTAAAAGAATTGCTTACTTATCTTGGTAATACATTCTCTAAGAGGTTTTTCCGAATTCAAAATGCATGGTTTTAATTTTTAGATTGCATTTATGATTTACACTGTAAAATATGATATGAAAAATACAGCTATTTAAAAAACATTTTTTGACAATACAATAGTGCTATCATTGGGTAGTTCTTCTACAAGTCTTTTTCATGTCATTTTTCTTATATCATATTTACTTGGTTTTTTTTTGGTTTTTTTAGTACGAGTTGTGAATTTCAATAAATTATGTTTAAAAAAAAAATTGACAAAAATACAGTACCTTCGAAAAAACTAAGCCCGATAATCCCGTACTATATTTAGATAACCGTATAACGTGGAACATAGAACATTCATACGACGTAAAAGCGACAAGAACTGTCAAGATGCAAAAAAAAAAAAAAAAAAAAAAAAATTAACATTTCCTGACCCCTAGATTTTTTTTTTAGTTTTTACTTATTGAGATATATTACAATTTGTTTCAATATAAACATTAATAATAGTGATATGAGATCACATTCACACAGTATACAATGATATCGTCAAATTACATAAAATATAATATATATACAAAAGAAAGAACAACAACACGAATATGAGATAAATACAAATAAATGAAAAAAAGGAATAATAAATACATTAACATCAAACACACAATCATAATTTTATACAATAAATTTATGATACTTTATTAACAAGCTTAATCTACATACTGCACTACTCAGATCTATCTGAACATACGAAGTAGAATTTTGCCGATCAAGCCAAACACGTACATACACACAAAACACAAACTAGTTAACAGAAAAATGTTCGGAAAAATGTTAATGTGCCATAATATGTTTCGAATTAACTAGTATCTTCATCCCTGTTACTATACTTAGCCTGAAGAAGACTAAAAAGAAAATGGCCAAGAGTTCTTTTTAATTAATTCATGATACACGGAATTCAGTGACCAGGTCAGAAATAACAAGGCAACTATAATAAATATCTCATTTTCCAGGTAAGCTTAAACTCAGTTGCAAATATGAAGAATGATGTAAATAATCTTTGAAATTATACCGATTCCGTCTCAAACTTAATAAAAGTAAAAAACTCTGATAATTCTTGAAAATTATATAGCCACGCCCAAGCAAAATTTCTTATTTATTGAAATCAATACTTACAACACACCAGAGCCAAATTTTAACGAAATGTAATATTGAAAGATTTAAAGTATTTTAATTATGTATAAAATGATCCTATACTGAGAATATTTAAATCTGATTTGAATTGTTTCTTGATATCTTCAATCGCATTTCAGAGAATACATTATTCGTTTTAGGAATCTTTCATTTATATCTGTTACGTATATTTTTAATATTGTTTAATTGATTAATATTTATCATTACTAAATTACAGGAGAATCGAGTCAAAAATGGAGGTTCTCTTCCATTTTTTTTTTTTTTTTTTTTTTTTTTTTTTTTTCTTATCCTCCAACTTTATTTACTAAATAAATACACAACAAACATTTCATGTATATACGGCAACAATGGTATATACAGTCCACGGCTCAGGCCTCGTACTGCCCGTTGGCATTCTAAGGTTCCTTTCGCACTAGGCGCGGTATGCGCTTGAGGAGTGGGGTGGCTTTGTGCCTTTGTTGAAGTAAAATGGGGAGGAACCATTTTGCTGGTGGTTAAATGTATGCGGGTCAGACTGCAGAGTCCAGACCCCTTCCCAGGGCGATCACGTCGACCAGGGGGAGAGAGCCTTGCCACCTTCCAGGCGCAGGTGGTGGAACTACGTCCCTGAAGAGAGGGTTCGCACAAGCCTTTAACCCGTCAAAGAACTTGACGTGCCTCCTGCTGATGAACTCTGGCACCGAGGGAAGATGGAGTTCCTCGTGGATGGTGGCATTTCTCGCCCGCTGGAGTGTGGTTCCTCTGGCTATCCTCCTTAGGACGGAGTTCTGATAACCCTGCAGCCTTTTGATCGTGGACTGGTAGAGGGGAGCAGGGGCGCACCATGGAGTAGAGTCGGTCTGATAACGGCCTTGTAGATTTGCAACTTGAGTCGCAGTGAGAGCTGCGGCGAGATGAGTAGGTGGTAGAGTCTATGGGACTTCCTGCGGGCCAGCTTGATTCTTTCCCGTACATGGCTGGAGAATGTCAGGTGTCGGTCCAAGGTCACACCTAGGTAAAGAATTGAGTTGGAGAGAGGAAGTTTTACGCTGTCTATCTCAAACTCTATTAAAAACTGTCTATCTCCATTTTGAACCGTATCCTGGTTACAATAAATGCCAATTGTTACAAATCCTTTCAACGAGAATGGCGACTTTAATCATTTATCACCATTAGGATATTCTTTGATAGAAATGACTTAGACATCAGCGGGCTCCTATTATGAGTAAATTATTAAAATTGGAATAAAACGAGTCAGAATTTTCATAAAAACGTGAATGAGTTTCTCAATGGGGTAATGAAAAAGAAGTATAATTTAATAAAAGATAATTTGAGCGGATACTTTTGGTAATTACCGAAGGAGGCTAGAAGCTACCGTAATGGCCGAACCTAGGATCAGGCCGAGGGTCCCGTATAATTAGTAACTACTAAAATTCATAAGTCATTTGTTTTGCCCCTAATAAATTTTTGTCTGCTCAATCATAAATAATGACTAATTGTTTAATCAGGATATCACCATATTACGGCCGCCAGCTATCGTAGAACGCTAATTTCCGGTGGAATGAATCTATTTGAATAATCAGCCCCTTATACCGATTGGGGTATTCAATCGAAATATAGTCAGGAAGTGGGGGGTGGGAAAATACCTCTCTTTACTCACTGAATAAAAAATAAGTAGTGGGAAAAAAATTGATTAGAGTAGAAAAAAAATCTTTATTTCAGTACAAGGTGCTCTAAGCACATATGAACACAAAAAAATTATAACAGGCAAAACAAATTATGAGTTATTATAAATGTAAACACTTTACTACATTAAATTATACCTACATATTTATATATGCATTTTATATACATATTAATTATATCATTATAATTAGTATTAGTAGTAGAAATTTAAGTATTTATTCTTTTCTTTTTATAATTTTGTCTGGAAGGTTTTCTTAATATTAACACTTAAATGAGCACATCTTAACTTCCCTTTGTGTTCATCTATTTTATTTCACTACCATTCACATCTATCAACGTTTCGGGGTTGTTTCCCCATTCTCAAGACTTATTTTATTTAAAAACATTTTCTCACATATAACCCACTAATTCACTTCATAGCTCACTGCTATTCGTTTACATGTTCTTTGGCTTATTGTTTTTTGTTTTTTTTGTTTTTTTTTTCTTGCGCTTTTTATTTATTTTTATTTCTATTAATTATATGTCCTAATTATGGTTCTTGGGCTCTTGTTATATTTATTTTAAAATTTTACCTTATTTATGATGTCTGTGTAATGTGTTCCTAGGTTTTTTGTATCTGTTTTAAAATATATTGTCCTGCTATTATTTTTGGTAATATGGATCGATTCTAGTAATTTTTTATTTCTATTATTTTGAGATGTGTCTAAAATGACTGTGTTTTCAAAGTTAAATTTATGTTGTTTTGCTATACTATGTGATGATAATATTGTTGTTTTTGTGTTTATTATATTTTTACAATTGGATATATGTTGGGATATTCTTGTTTTTAATTTTTTAGATGTTTCTCCTATATATATGCCTTCACAATTTTTACAGTCTATTTTGTATGTTGCATTTTGTATATCCATTTTTTCTATTTTATCTTTCATTTTACTTAAATATTTTTCTTATTTGTTACTATTAGATCTATGATAGATTAGAAAAAAAAAGCGAAACCTAGAAGGGGACAAATTTGCTGTTAAAGGCATGAAATTACTCTTTATTCGATTGCGAAATTATTTAGCTCTCAGCTTCTGAAAAAAAATTGAAGGTTAGAATTTAGTAAACTAATATTAATCCGACTGTTTGTTAATCTGACGGATTTGAAACGAGGTCGCTTATTACGGAAAATGAACAAAGCTTGAAGGTTTTCGACGTTTTTAGGTACGTAAAATATTTTATCAAAAGAAATATTTTAATCCCCTGAGGAATTTTGAAGGTTACACAACTCGGAATTACGGAGCTTGTATCCTGTCAGTGTAATTAAGTTGATACAGTTTCTGCTATTCAAATGTGAAATGAAATGAAAATTAAGTCCCTTAAGAATAAAATAAAAACAGAGATTTGATGATCGGAACAATGTGGTCACAGCTTTAAATAACAAATAGCTAAACAAAAATAATTAATTGACTTTTAAAATATGTAAATATTTTAAAATTAGACTCTTAGAATGAAATAAATTAACAAAAAATGGCTACATAATTAGTGATAATTGAAATAATATAAAAACGACAAAGATGGTATTTTCTAGAATCTGCAGTTTGAGGTTATAGTCTTTTTGACTGGGTAAGGAGAAAGTGATTAAAAAGGAGGAAGCAGTTCTTACATGAAGGATCTCAGGAGGGATAGAATTCCAAAGGGAGGTTTTTTTGGCAAGAAAGATCTTGTAAAGGCAGCAGCACGGCGAGGAGGAAGGTACATATCAGGAAGACGGGAAACAGTAGAACGCGACTGAATTGATGATTTTAATTAAAGGATTTGGAAGATATACTGGGACTCTGAGTTCTGATAACCTGGTAGATGAAGGAAGCTAGGAATTACTGGTTTCTGTAACGAGGATAAAGCCACCTCAACTCGGCGTAATACTGGGTTATATGCGTGTCTTTAGTGATCGTATTGCACAGTTCATAATACGCTTAAGTTTTTCTGCGAGCTAACCTGAAGGTCCGCTGTTAGGATTGGTGAAGGAAGGATTCTGAAAAAGTTGGTATTTGCTGAACCGACTCTTAGCCTAGGGAGACGTAGTTGGGAGGATTGTTTCAAGGCTGATCTCGGGAGCTTGGACTTGAATCGTTGAAAGTGTGAAGGCAACATTTGGTGGTGTCGGCATCGAACTTTTGGGTTCGCTAAGCCTATTATCGTTATTTGTTGCATTAAAAAAATGACACCATTACTAACTACTTGATTTTAAAATAAAAACTACATATAATAAATACTGCTATTACTTTTATAAAACGATAAATTAAGGGATGTTGAGAAATGAAAAAGAAACGAAAAAACAATACTTGTACTGATAAAATACCTATTTTGCTCCTAAATAAAAACTAACTATTTTATAACTATAGATATAGTTATAGTAGAAACACAAATAGAAATACGTCTCAATAAAATACTCGGAATTTTATTAAAATGTGTTAGCCGATAAGGAACTAATAAAAACAGATTGACAAGCCATTAAGATAACTTGTGACACTAGAACTTTCTGGGTTATCTTGAAATAGAAAAAAACTTGCTAAAACTAACCTACATAGCAAGCTTATCCACATTCCAAGTGGGTTTTTTTCTTGAATTCCTGAACGATTTCCGTTAATAAACCACTATACTCGTAAAAACTATACCTATAAATACTTAAGTATTGTGGAATCAATTTCAGAATTATACCTTTTATTTCAGCTATGAAGTATGCACGAATTCTTACCTGAAAACAGAAGATATATATTAGTAAATACTATTAAACACTAAAAATATAGAGTTAAACAAAAGATTTAAACAATAATCAAATTTGATAACAATAATTAAAACGATTTTAACTTTCACCTGCCTAGTTTATAACGCGACAAGGTCTGTGTGTGTGGGTCCATGTATGTGCGGTAAGTTTAACACTAAAAAGAAATTTTACATTTAGGTCAAATATACACCCGAGATGTTACATTAATTTTATTTTCAAAACTGGCTGGCTTTTTTTTCGGTTTTGTATGTAGGTTTTTACTTTCACTTACTATATATAGTAAGGGAAAGTATTACGGTCGTGAACATTTTCGAATTTCAGTTTTTAACGGAAATACACTTCTTAGGGTCACCTTAATCCAAATAACTCCCGCAAAAAGGTGTGTGTCTATGGTAACTCAGGGGCGGAAACGTTAAGTCCTATGAAACTGAAATTTCATTTTTAAGAGAAATATCCGCCCAAGACGTTACAAAACCTTTTTCATCAAAATGAGCTTACCAGAAGACCCACCTTATTCGATTATCTCAAAACGGTTCCGACGATTTTGATTAAACTCGCTATATCGATGAAAATCTCATGAGCTTTAATATCATGTAGGTTTTATTATGATTAAAATGGTCTGACAGGGCTTAAATGCCGATATTTTAAATTTTCTTCCTCTAAAGTACCTTTAATTTTGTTGATTCTATAAAAATAACTATATTATCTTGTTACCTCTGATAACAAAAAGGTAAATATATAAATTGAATGAATTCGATACCCAACTAAAGGAGAAAACAGAAAAAAAATTTTTTTTAATTTAATTTTTCGTTCTTGAACATAAGAACAGTATTTACATAATATAGACGTATTTATATCTCTAACTGTATTTGAAAATTCTTTCATTGATTTAAAAAATGGAGGAGTGTGAAAGTAGTGTGTTGCCCGCACCAGATTTTTTTATAATTCTTCGTACAACTGTACATAATTTAAGTTACGATTTATTACTTATATAATTACCAAAAACGAAAATTCATATTGTTGATCTGAAATCATTTGTAAATATGTTGTCATTTTATAAATATGTAAATAAAATTTATTTTCTTCTTCTTCTTAGGTAATTGCAGTACGTTTACGCAACAATTTTATGCAGTTATATTATTTACTTTAGAACATATGTTTCCAACGAAAGTCAATTAACATCTTTCAGCTTTTTTGAACTCTAACTTTATTTTAAATTTCTTTGATCGATTTTAACAACCAAGGTGAGAAAATGAAAAACATGTGTTTTTTATACACTTGTCCATCAAAATAAATATTTCGAAAAAACTGAAACAATTTCATTACTAATCCTTGTTGGCAGTAAATAATTGAAAAAGCATAATTTACGGTTAATAAAAACCTAAGTACACCAGACTATTAACAACATTCGGAAGATTGATTCCCTCAATATTACCAAAGACAAGCAACTCTACCGCAAATAGACATCCTATCTATCAAGACTAGGAATTCCTAGGTCCTGGCACAGTGAAGCGGGCTGAATGAGTTTCTACACCTGACTGAAGTCTCTTTTTATCGATTTATTTTCAGAAAGGAAATTGAATCCGGGGGAAACATAAGAAGAATTTAAATGGGTACGCTATAAATGAAAAGTTGATCCCAGAAACACCACATATGGTTTTTTAATTTTTACTTTCACTTACTATATATAGTTAGGGAAAGTATTGCGATCGTGAAAATTTTCTAATTCCAGTTTTCAACGGAAATTCACGTTTTAGGTCCCCTGAGTCAAAATAACTAAGTCCCGCAAAAAAGTCTGTTTGTGTGGTAACTCTAGGGCGGAAACGATAAATCCTATGATACTGAAATTTCATATTTAAGACCAATATACGCCCCAGACGTTACAAAACCTTTTTCATCAAAATCAGCATAATAGAAGAGCCACTTTATACCTTTATATTTTGCATCTTTTTTCGATTTTCTCAAAAACAGTTCCGACAATTTTGATTAAACTATTTACTATATCGATGTAAAATGTAATGTGCTTTAATATCATGTAGTTTTCATTCTGATTAAAATGGTCCGACAGGGCTTAAATGCCGATATTTTAAAGTTTCTTCCTCTAAAGTACCTTTAATTTTGTATATTCTATAAAAATAACCATATAATATTGCTAGCATTGATAGATAACAGCTAAATATGTAAGTTGTGTGAATTAGAATAACAAATAAAGGAGAAAACTGAAAAATTATTTTTTTATGCAATTTTTTGTTTTTGAACATAAGAACAGTAATATACATGTATGATATACCGTTTGAAAGCTAAAGATTTTAGGAAAAATATTTTCTTATACACAAGCTTTAAAAAGTAATTAGAAAGTGATGAAATGCCGATAAAACTAACTGATTATTTTAGATAATAATATAATAGATTTTTTAATAAAACACATGTTTCTATAGAAATTACATTTAATTATTCTTTAAGGATTTCAATCATTTTTATCTCTACTGTACTTGAAAATTCTTTAATCGATTTTAAAAACGAGGTTAAGTGAAAGTCGTGTGTTGTCCGCAACAGATTTATTTATTATAATATTTTTGACTCAGATATTTAGTTGATAATAAAAGAATATATATCCCATCTATTACAAACGGAATAGTTAAGTTTGTAACAGATGAAACTATGTAAAAACGAATTTCAACAATCACAGATGTCATGGACTTGAAATGAGTAATTTATGAATTTCCTTGTTGTCTATAAGGCTAAAAAAACAGAAAATTTTATTGCAACACTTATATCGAAACAGTTTTAGGATAGGTGCCAGAGTATATAAATATTTATAAAAGAAAGTCAGTGTTCACTAACATTTATAGTCACTGCAATATCTCAAAAATGAATGCTGGCAAATTGTTATAGAGGCTTCTCTTTACAATATTATATTAAATTGACTTGAATTTCATGTAGTTTTTACTCTAATGTGAAAGCTCTTAGATGCCAATTTCCTTAATTTATTATTCTGAAGTATCTTTTAATATTTCGAATTTAAAAATAAAACATCTTTGGGACCAATTTTCGGTAGGGCTGCATAACAGCCATCTACGCTCAAGTAATAATAATTAAATATGTTATAAAATAAATATTTCCTTCGAAATTCAAAATAATTTTTTTACTTTATCCAATTTTTAACTTTATTTACAAGTTCTTAAATTGATTTCACCAAAGAGAGATGAGGCCGATGAAGAACTCAAAAGGTTACACAACGCGGAATTCCGGAGCTTATACCAACAATATAATTGAATGATAGCAGGCCACTAAAGAGGACGAGTTGTTGAGCTCAATGAAAAACGAATTCCGAAAAAGTTGTTATGCGCTTGGTAGCCTTGATGGCGTAGGTCTCGAGAGGTAGGCCGAAGCGTCAATGGAAGGATTGTGCTATGTCTGATCTAGTATGCAACATTTGGTGGTATCGGTATCGAACTTTTGTTGAAACTTCTCCTCTCCCTTCCACTGACATTTTTCGCCCTCCAAAGCACTAACGTGGTTCTATTCATTTAAATTTGAATATCACGGATGTAAAATTCTATAATAATAATAATAATGGGCTTAGCGAACCCGAAGGTTCGATGCCCCATACCACCAAATTCCGCCTACACAGACCCGTCCAATGTTCACCATTCAAGCCCAAGCTCCCGAGATCAGCCTTAACGCAATCCTCCCATCACGCTTCGGCCTACCTTTCGGACGCTACCAGTCGGATCAGCAAATACAAACTTTCTCGGAATCCGCTCTCACGAGCCAAACAACTTCAGTCGCCCATTTGAGTCTCCGCGATGCATCAGCTCCAATTATATTTCACAGGATGCAAGTCCGCATCACGCGTTGTGCAACCTTCTGAACTCCCAGTGGCTTCATCTCTCTTAGGACCAAATATTTTACGCAATACCTTATTTTCGAAAACCTTAGCCGTTGTTCATCCTTCAAAGTAAGCTGCCACGTTTCAGATCCGTAAAGAACCGTTGGAAGAATAATAGTTTTATAAATTCTAATCCTTAAGTTTTTAGATAGAAGCCGCGAACTAAGTAACTTAGCAACTGAATAATAACACGCCTTTCCCACCTTTAACCGGGAATTTATTTCTTCATGGATTTCATTTTTTCTAGTTACAATTGAACCTAAATACTTGAATTTCTCTACGTGTTCAAAAGTATGACCTGATACATCAATATCACCAAGATCGACACCGTTTCGGCTACTAATCATATACTTCGTCTTATCGGTATTTAATTCGAATCCTATTTCTTTACCGGTTTTTATTAAAACACTTGTATTTAGTTGTATGGTTTACCGTGTCCCTTTACCTAGCAGTACCAGATCATCGGCATACCCCAAAACCGGAATCTTGTCACCCATATTTAAGCCTTTCTCGGTACACATCACCTTTTCTATGACATATTCTAAAGCTATATTAAATAACACAGGTGAAAGGGAGTCACCCTGTTTCAAACCCGATCGCACCTCAAATCTCTCGGAGTAATTATGACCGATCCTAACTTTATGGAATGTTTCCAACAAACACATCTCTACTAGGTTTACTAACTTTCTACGTATTCCCTGTTCAATCATGATGTTATATAGCTTCCGACGGTCTATTGAATCATAAGCCTTTTAAAATCGATATAAAGTTGATGTACTAAACCGTTGTATTCCAATTTTTTCTCTAATATTTGACGTAAGGAAAATATTTGGTCAATAGTCGAGCGATTCCGCCTAAAACCACATTGGTAATCTCCGATAATTTCCTCAGCCTATTCCGTGATTCATGTAAAATTCTATATTTACGAAAAATTATTTGATTATTTTTAGAGAGTTATTATTACTGAATACTACCTATTTTTAAAATAGACATGATAGGTGAAGGAAACACTGATGAAGGACATAAGGTAACTGGGTGAGCGAGGGCCAAACCGATGTTTGCTTTGGATCCGTTCCCACAACTCCACCCCGCCTCTTCCAAAAAGGAATTATCCAATTACTGTTTGTTTTCACGATCCAAGGGCATTTCGCAAACTCCGAGTCACAACTAATTATTTTTAATTTAGTGAGGAATGTTGGAAAAGCCTTGGTGTCCGGGCATTCCACACTCGGAAATAGATGTAGGAGAGTAGAACATGAGTATTTATAAAGGTCATTAAAACGAGCTGTCGGAAAAATTACGACGTCTTCTATCTAGGAAACATCCAGATGATGTAAGCGCCATTAGTTTTTTTTTATTTTTGTTTCACTCTTCAGTCTTTTTACGTTGCTTATATGAAATTACTGTACAAGAAACGTCTGTATCAAGAAACTAGATGAAATTAAAGATTGCCTAAGTATTTCTTAATTTGGCAAACAAATCTCCCAAAAAAAGGTGACTGATTAAAGGATAAATATATTCGATTTGTCCTTCCATAAAAATAAAAAAATCTCAAATGGGATCATCTGTGCTGTAGTAGTTAGCATAATAACCTTCTATACCAAAGGTCGCGGGATCAAACTCGGCCTTAGGAGTTTTTAAAGGGTGTAAAATATCCATGGTTATGCCGATCTTTAGAGAGGAAGGAAAATGGAGGTCCCGAGCCTGTGCGATGTTAGTAATTCGTTAAAGATTTCCATCCTAATAAGTTATAGATAGATAAAATTAAAGACTTCAGTGGTATTATGGTCCGATTAGCTATTGCAGCATGAAGTGCGGTTAAATGTAAAATATAATAATAACAGGCTTACCGAACCCGAAGGTTCGATGCCGATACCACCAAAGTCTGCCTGCACAGACTCGTCCAGTATTCGCCGTTCAAGCCCAAGCACCCGAGATCAGCTTTAACGCAATCCTCTCATCGACGCTTCGGCCTGCCTTTCGGACGCCTGCCAGTCGGTTCAGCGAGTACCAACTTTCTTGGAATCCGTTCCTCACCGATCCCAACCACTTTACGCGCCCATTTGAGTCTCCGCGATGCCATCAACTTAATTATATTCACAGAATACAAGTACCACAATTCCGCAAACCATCTAAACTCCCCAGTGGCCTCATCTCTTTAAAATATAATAATAATAGTAGGCCTACGGAACCCGAAGGCTCAATGCCGAAACCACAAAACACTGCCTTCATAGACTCGTCCAATGATCACCGTTCAAGCCTATGCCCCGCGATCAGACTTAACGCAATCCTCCCATCGACGCCTCGGCCTACCAGTCGGTTCGGCGAATACCAACTTTATCGGAACTGTATATTCACAGGGTACAAACTCCGCAATTCCGCGTTGTGAAACCTTCTAAACTCCCCAGTGGCCTCATCTCTCTTCGGACCAAATATTTTACGCAGTACCTTATTTTCGAAAACCTTAAGCCGTTTTTCATCCTTCAAAGTAAGCGGGCACGTTTTACATCTGTAAAGAACCGTCGGAAGAATAATAGTTTTATAAATTCTAAGCTTTAAGTTTTTATAGAGAAGCCGCGAGCTAAGTAACTTAGCAACTGAATAATAACACGCATTTCCCACCTTTAACCGGAACTTTATTTCTTCCTGGATTTCATTTTTTCTTGTTATCATTGAACCTAAGTACTTGAATTTCTGTACGTGTTCAAAAGTATGCCCTGGTGTATCAATAGGTTAAATGTATAAATAAAAATATTTAAAAAATGAATTTTAAATTCAAAATTGCTCTACCTGTATTAATATTTTTATGAAAAGTAGAAAGTCCAGACCTACTCAATCATTAGGAATAACACTACCCTCCAAGAAATAAAATAACTACACTAATTCAAAATATAATGATGCGAGAAGAAAAATATAGTTATAATAGGCAAATACAAGTAAAAGGCTAATTGAACCCAAAGGCTCGAAGCCGATCCCATCAATGCGATGCCGACGCACTTCCTGAACTCAAATCCTAAAAATCTTTATAAATTTTTACCAAAGCCTCGGCCAACATTAATAAAAGTCGTATCAGTTTTTCTGAGTTCGTTAATAAAACTCACACCTCAAAAAGCTCCACTCCTTAATATGTCGATTTAAATCGATGTTATGATATCACTTTTTATACTGACAGGTAACAGGCTCCACAATGCTGTATTGGGTAGCCAAAGCGCTCTAGTGATCAAATTTTTTATGTATCTTATTCTCGGAGACACTAAAGCGTTGTTCTTTCTTTACTAAAAACCAATATTTTGAAAATGATTAAGTTCATGTGAGCTCTTATGTGTGTAAAATGATTATTCCCATTGTTGATACGTTTATGTTATAATTTCTGAAAAAGTAGAATAGATTAGAATAGAAAATAATTTTTATGTATGCCCCTTAAGAACAACAGATATTTACAATTAAGATATACTGTGTGTCTGGCCAAAATACCAATGGATCATAAAAAATTATTTTTCAAAATGATATTAGAAGAAGAAAAAAAAAATTACAATAAGACATGAGAGTTATATAAATAAATAACTTCGGATAGATAAATGTGTTAAAAAAAACTAAAACTAAAATTTAATTTATTAACTAAGTTAAATATGAACATTAAATAAAAAAAAAATTAATTCATAGTCTGATTTTCAATGTCTGAATTTTCGACACCTCTTCGGTATATTTCTTGCAGTGGCCCTTGGCCTCGGGTGAAATCTGCTAGGAGAGTACACTCGCGTTTCTGGAATTTTATATGGCAGAGTCATCACTCACAAAGCTTATTTTTGTGAGTGGCCACCAGTTGGCTTACGGGTCTCACGTACCTGGGAGAGGCTGTGACTGTACCCCCATTTAATTAAATGCTAGAAAAAGACCCATCGGGAATGGGATTTCAACTCTCCGGTATACCAAGGGCAAATCTTTAATACATGTTCATGATTAGCTTAATCCTGTCTTCAAGTACAGTCGAGAGGCCTCCAGCAATAGCGGAAGGGGAAAATAAGTGAGGATACAAGCAGCTTACTGATGGATAGTGGAAGAGGATGACGGGAGCGAAGGAAAATGTGAGGGTACTTATTATTATTCAGGAGATTTGGGCAATATGGGGTTTCTAGGAAAGGGTCAATGGAATACCTAGATTTTTTACAGAAGAACTGAACGAGATTAGGTGATCATTTGGGTTTAGACTCGGAAAAGTAACAAAACATTTTGGAAAACACAGAATGTATTTTTACAAGCATGAATAGAAATATATCTCAGATTTTTCAGAAAAGTTTTCCTTAGAGCTACTAATAGATTTAGAAAAACAAACTTCAGATAAATAATATTTAAGGTTTATATACAGTTGTTGACCAACAAACGGCAGGAAATCATTAGATAAAAAGGAAACAGTAAACAATACAATGGTGCCCTGGCGGGTTTAGTTTTCACGGCTACTGTTTCGAAGCAATTATCGGCCGATTATTTGTAATGTTTCCGGTGCCCTTGCTCTTCCTCCTGCAAATTATCAGATCCAGCGATCATTCCTGGCGCCACAGTATGAACAATACCCTTATAATTATAGTGCCGGGTAATTTCTAAGGCAATATATAAAAATGTAAACATACAAGTCCTGTTACGCAACAGCATGAAATTGGTTATCAGAATATAAAATTTTCGAGAGTTATCAATGAAGCTTTGAGTAGAGAAAAGAAGGGCGCGTAGTAGAGAATAATTTTGTCAAACCTTGCGCCTCGCTTAATCTTAAGACGGGACGTTGATTTCATAAAACGTACTAAGGGACATTTATTACAAATTGATTTTTTTAAATTGTTATCGTCTAGTTTTATCTGAATCTTCATTTGTTTTATGAACACTCACCTTTAACAGCGCGATTTAAAAATGCTGTTATGCTTTAAAGGTACTAAATGACATAGTTTCGTTCCAAATCATACGAAAAGATGTCATTGCATAACTTTAGTATGATATTCGTTTGTTTGTTTATTTTTTGTTGCATATCGAGGTTTACGAAGAAAAGGGATCTTCAACGAGTACATGACATTGCACATGATTGGGACCACCTTTTTACGTCCCCTCCGAAGGAAGTCATAACAAAGGAAATTTTACTCCCAATAAAAAATCTTAGGACCTGAGGGATTGAACCCGTGACCTTTGGCATAGAAGGCTGTTATGCTAGCCACTCTGATACAGGTGATCCCTAATATGATGTTATTAATACAGTAAAAAAAAAACTAGATTTTATTGCGAAAAAAATCAAATTAACTAGTTTAATAATACAGTAATGAGAAACTTTCGCGCTTTCTGTAAAATTCCCTAGGAGGGATATAATACCTTTTGGAAATCAATGTCTGAATTGAATTATATTATTCGATCCTCAAGGCAGTATTATAACCCATTCTTTACACGGTCTATACAGCTGATATCCCAACCCATCCTAACACCTTTCTTTCTACCAATGCTGATGACACTTGTGTGTTATCAATCAATAATGATCCTACTATTGCCTCGCAAACTCTTCAATCCCACATCTTAGACCTTGAAGTATGGTGTCAGAATTGAAAAATCAAAATCAATTTCAACAAATCCCACTAAATTATCTTTACCTTTCGTCGTAAACCTAAGACATCCTGTCCTGGAGTGTCCTTTAATAATATTCCGCTAGTCCCGCTTTAACCTTCCACTTAACTACAAAAGGCTCATCTATATCACCATCATAAGACCTATCTGGATGTACGGAGTTGAGCTTTGGGGCTCTACTAAACCATCAAATTCTTCCCGTATTCAATCCTTAGAATCCAAAATCCTTCGAAAAATCCTTTATGCTCCTTACCTTGTCACCAACAAACTCTTCCATAGAGATTGTACTATTATACTTATAGTCCCATATGTTGCTGAGGTATCATTCCTTCCATGACAAACTCCACTTCCACATTAACCAGCTAGTTTCAATCCTTGCTTCCTCTTCCATTCCTGACAATCCTCCGAGACGTCTGAAAAGAAGATAGCCTCGAGACCTTCTAGTGTAGATTACCTAGTGGAGTGTTGTCAATGGCATATTATCTGCGTGTCTTTTCATGTATATAATCTATATTTTAGCCAATTTTTTATTTATTTATTTACTAATAAAGTTGTAAATTTCAATAAATTAATATTTTAAAATAAAAAAAAAATATATTATTCTTCCGTAAGAACATTTTTTTTGTTTTTTTAACGAAATAATTTCACCTGGAGATATCATACAATAAGCAAATGTGTTCTTCATTCTTAAGCATAGCATGGAGGCATGAGAGAGACAGCACCCAATGGTGCATCCTCCTGACATTCAAAAATAAACTATTTTTTCAGGCTAGGAGGTTCCTTATCCAACCCTTTTCAGCCTACACCGAGTTAAGTTCGGTATGTCAGTTGTAGCCATGTTTTGAATAAATTTGTTAATGTGTCCACGTAGTTAATCAAGGAATCATTTGTAAGTCATTCGAATGTGGTTTGTCGTAGTCGAATGCGTAGTCGGTATGAAGGATATCGTTTGAATTATACGGTGGTGAGTTCGTTAAAAGTCTCTAAAATTGTTATCGAAAGGTTTGTTTTTTATCGTATGTATGTCTTTTTACTAGGTCCTTATATTTGGCAAGCATGAATTTGTAAAATAAAAATGGTTCACCTTGATCTAGCGTACTATTGTAATAGAATGTATTAGCAATAAAGATAAACTTTATATGACTTTCTGTTTAAGTTTTTATTTCTTCGTCATTCGTGTTCGACATATCTTAAATCTTTATTTTGAGTAAGATAATTTTTTAATATCTTTTTGTTTGATTACAATGGTTCATTATTAAAAAACAATAAACTTAAAAGAGCTTGCATTATTAAAATATATAAACCACGCTGCACACGCCTAAACAGACCTTATTCATCTTTGCCGGATAAAAACAAAAATATAGAAAAAATTCTGCGTAGTCACGAGAAGTAAACACCGCGTTGAAAAATGTGCGGAGATCTTAAGAAGGAAACAATAATTACAGAAGTATGTAGGAGTTGAATTTGGAGGGAGATAAATATCTATGGCCATCTTGTATCAACAATGACATTCATCTGAGTCACCAGAAACGAATATCAACAATCAACAACATTCGCCGAATTTAGGTATAAGGAAAGCTGTTGTGTGTGACAGACCGTTGTTATCAATATTATAACAGGCGTGACAAAAAGGAAGCAAAAAGATAACTTTTAATATCGAGTGCTATGGTCCTTTAAAATGTCACACATTTGTCATCTAAAACGCCTCGAGAAAGAACGAATATATATTACAATGGTTCAAGACGACATATAAAAATAGAAAATTGATGTAGTTATTTACATGCACGAAGTGAAAGGTAGGCTAAGGCACCGCAATGCAGAAGGCAAACCAGAAAACTGCCGGTGAAATATGAGCAAAAGACTAAGTCTATTAATTATAGCAACTATAATAGCTTGCCGACATGAGCATTGAGGTATTTTTTTATAATATATATGCATGTAATCTCGTTTAAATACAGATTTACATGTATATAAAAAAAAAAAAAACTATAAGAAATAATTAAAACTAATTGCATGAATATATTACAAAATAATTTATAAACTCATAAATTAAATTTTTCGTTTGTTCCGTGTATTCAATATGAAGGCCGATATAGTTCGGGAGGTGTTCAGGATCATCTAATTATTAAAATATTAGAAAATAACAGACAACTTTTTGTTTAAATTGTCTAAATAGTTTTCAATATTTTGTAATACTTTTTTACCTTCACCTAAACCATCGCATTCATCTTATTTTATTTTTTTTCAAAACAAACATGATGCAGAAGTTATTATTTATGTAATAACCAAAACTGGCCCTTACCTTATAAACTTTATAACTCGGATATAAATTAAACAAAAACCTTCAGCATCCGAACGTTGATTGTACAATTATAATACTAATATATACTTATAATTATATTATTATTAATTTATTAATGTTCATAATATAACAATAATATGATAGTTATGGTATTCGTCATAGAATCACAACATTATAATATGATAATATATACTATATAATATATATATATTATATTCCACGTTTTGCTAATTACTTATCACTAGATAAACTGATAAATTATACTTTTTTTTATGTTATTTTCTTAGAAAACACCAACATTTTTTATATTTAGTCACACGATTATTTAAAACCATTAACTATATCATTATAATTTGATATAATTGGTGTATTTTGGTAAAACTTTATTACTTAAAATATAAATGTAGCAATGTATATTATATACATGACATGATTAATATTATGAAATATTTGGACGCAAAAGGAAATCAAGATATAAAACACTTTTAAATCCAATTTTGCCATAACTTGCTCCTAGACAAACCCAATTAAATAGTTTTTCTATATAATATAACTATTTCTGACTTCAAACCCCAATCATATTTATTTTAAATTTAGAAACGTTTCCAAGGATTTCATTAAACTTAATATTTTACAAATATGTAAGTGAAAGTAAAATAATAATAATGATATATTCAACAAAAAACAATAAGGTTCTTGCTAATATATTAAACTAGACTTTAGAAAACAAACATAAACACGATATAACAATACAGCCAAGATAGAAAATAAATGGATAGAACCCTGATTGAATCGAAGAACGTTTAGTTTGAACAATTTTATTTGTTTTCTCGATTTCTCCTTTAAGAGGATTCTTCTCCTTACAATATTTATTTTATCCTACAGTTTATGAGTACTGAGCCCTATAAAATCTAATTCTTTTATATCTTCAATCAACATTTTTCATTGATAGCCTCAATATTCACCTAATTTAATTTTATTGTAAAACAGACTCAATAAGTTCTTTGTATTGCAGTTTTAATGTTTTTTATTGCTTTCACTCACCTATATATGAAATATAATCCAGAAGAGCCACTTTATACTATGCATCGTGGATCTTTTTACGGTTTTCTCGAAAACGGCTCTTACGATTTTGATTAAACTCGCTGTATGGATGTAAAATTTAATGGGCTTTACTATGATGTATGTTTCATTCTAATTGCAATTGTCTGACAGGGCTTAAATTCCGATATTTTAAATTTTCTTCCTCTGA
Organism: Piezodorus guildinii; assembly: GCA_023052935.1. Classification (NCBI taxonomy): domain Eukaryota; kingdom Metazoa; phylum Arthropoda; class Insecta; order Hemiptera; family Pentatomidae; genus Piezodorus; species Piezodorus guildinii. The sequence continues at coordinate 35,434,149 of CM041293.1, read as the reverse complement.
ACTACCTTTAATTTTGAATATTCCAAAAGATTATTCATATAATCTTAATGTCATTAATAAAGGACGGCTAAATGTACAAGTTAGATGAATTCGATGACCAACTAAAGGATAAAAAAGCAAAACTATTTTTTAACGTAATATTTGGTTTACTGATAATAAGAACAGTAATATAGACGTATAATATTCCGTTGAAAGAGAAAGATTTTAGAAATAATATCATCTGATTCACAAAGTTGTAATAATATAAAGTGAGGAATGGGGAATAAGCTTATTACTGATCAAGAGTTTAATACAGTTATATTATTTAATCTATATCATATGTTTCCAATGCAAATGAATATACACGTTTAATTAAAATCAACGTAAAATATTTTTCAAATTGAAGTATATTTAATAGTTTTTAAATTTATTTTAACAGTCGAGGTAAGTGAAAGTCGTGTGTTGTCCGCACCAGATTTTTTCACTTTTTTGGTCGCAGCGTGATGTTATATACCCTAAAGCTTTTTTGAACACAAACATTTTTCTATTCGAACAAGTAATTTTTGAGATTAGCGCGTTCAAACAAACTCTTCAGCTTTATGATATTAGTATAGATTTTTTTTTATATATGATTTTTTTTATTATAGTGCCCTTGGGTGAGGTAGCTTGCATAATTTTTCAGTAAAAATATTGAAACAACGCTAAGGGAAAAATGTTCCTTAGCTGAAAAAAATATAGTAAATCTATAATTTACCGGTTTTGTCAGGCATGAATAAATTAAGTTTGTGGGAGGACCAACGGATTGATTATTTATTTAACATAACAAATTTACAGAAAATAAGGGTTTTCTAAAAAATGTTTTTATTCATTCAATCCAATATAGTAAAAAAAAAAAAAAAAAATATATATATATATATATATATATATATATATATATATATATATATATAAGTTAAGATGGGAATAGTGTTAATATTAACTTTAATCACCTTTGATGTAAATGTAAACAACACCTGAATTTATGAAACCTTTTTAATGTAAAAGTGATAATAAATCATATGTTATCAAGCAAGCGTGGGTTTTATTTCGCCTCTCTGTTTCCCTTTTTATTATATTTTTCTCGGTAGAAATAAGTGGTGCCGAAACCCGGGAACGTTATTTTGATCGTTTTCGAGTGGGAAGAAACTGTTTTATCGTCTGTTTTACTCTACGTAAGTTTTTTTTTCTTTTTCTTCTAATTATAACCTCTCTCTTTGTTTTTTTCATTTCTCGCTTTAAAAATGACAGAAAACATTTCGATACCACCAGTCCTTACGGAAGATAGAACATTACCTCGGTCTTCAGCTCAAGAGATACCACCACTACCGGCTCAGTCGCTAGCGGGAGCACAAGTTCCCATCGGGAACCACACAACCACTCTAGAGTGGGTCAAGGTTTGGACGGCGACAGCTCAAGATGTCAGAAAAGCCATTTCCGAGCTGGAACGCTTTGACGGAGAAGTCGGCGACCTCAATCATTTCTTGAAGGGAGGCGACAGGATTATGGCAACTATTGAGGCGAAATTATCTGAGAGTTTGATGAATTCTCAAGACGCTGTATCACTTAAAGCGGCATTAGTATGCCGGGTCCGTAGACAGATCTTAAACTTGATACAGGCCGATGAGGACACGGCATGGGGCATCATCAAAGATAGGCTTAAGAAAGCATTCGGAGGAGGCCGATGGGCCCCGGAAGAAGACATCTTCCAGATGTTTCGGGAAACGAAACGTCCATACCAGTCAAGTGGACAGTTAGCCGGATTACTATTAGCCCGTTACAACCGCATCACAGAGAAATTGCGGGAAACACTTTCTGCGGAGGTAGTAGAAGACAAAATGGCTTTCCTATCTACGATCCTGAGAGTGCAACTAGCGAGGGAAACGGGAAAGAAAGAGGGTCTTCCCAGAGACAAGACGTTCGTCGAATGCGCTCAAGAGATGGTGGATGCGAGCGCCAGAGACGAGGAGTCCAGGAACGGGGAAGCGGCTATAGAATGGACGAGAGTGCCTTACAGGAGGACAGAGACCGGCAGGTACCGAAATAGACCGGAAACGTGGAAGAAAAAGGCACCTGAGCCAGATGGCCGAGAAAAATTTGTTGCTAGAGAGAGGAGGCAAGAGACAGAGAAAAGGATTTTTCGGAAGGAGGACAGAAAGTGTCACGGGTGCGGGAAAGTGGGTCATTTGGTTGCACGATGCCCTCGCACGCGATGCTTTGAGTGCGGGACTGAAGGGCACATTGCTCGGCAGTGTCCTTATATGAGTAGGAGCAGGAACATGGGCAGAGGAGAGCCTATGGAGGTGAACGCGCAAAGGGTGTGGAGAAGGGACAGATCCACATCTGAGTCAGGGCGTTCGTCGGAGTCATCAGAGACGGAGGAGGATAGGAGCGAACCAGGAGGCAGCAGAGAAGAAGAAGCAAAGAGCACGAGGAGGAGCGAAGGGCGACGAGGAGCGGCTGGGAGCAGAAGACATTATGAATGAGGTGAGTGCCGGCAGGGAGGCAACCGCGCAGTAGTGAATAACATCAGGGGGATGTGCGGTAGGTTGCCTATAATAAGGGTTGCGAGAGGATTATGGTGTCTAGTGGACACGGGTAGTTCTAACACGATAATGTCACATAAAATGATAGAGTTTTTATTCAAAGAAAAGAGGATTCCGAAGGTGTGTCAATGTATGTTAATTACTCTAGGCGGGCCGTGTAGAGTGGAAGGGGAAGTTGAGATCGAATTAAGTCGATGGGGAATAGAGGGAGGAAAATTGGTGGTTCACGTGGTAGATAATATGCCGCGAGAATATGAAGGGATAATCGGGTGTGATCTATTGGAGAAATTAGGAACCAAAATAAGAAACAAGGCCGGACAGTGGGCTATAAGGATAGGGAAAAAGTCCTATAGGGGAAGAACGGCTCAGAGGGATGGACTAGTTCAAATAGGCGCGATAAACCAGGCGGAAGACTGGAGAAAAATCCTTTACCGTCAATATTACGATATTTTTTATCAGGAAGGGGGTCTATTGGGCGTTACGGGGAAAACGGCTCATGAAATCCCTTTAAAACAAGAGCGAGTGACGTACGTTAAAGAACGGCGGTACCCGCAAGCGTTACGTCGTCACATTCGGGAAGAGCTGGATGACCTTAAGCGACAAGGCATAATAGTAGATAGCACGTCCCCTTATAATAGTCCCCTTTGGGCGGTAAAGAAAAAGAGCACGGGAGACGGAAAGCCGGAAAAATACAGGGTTGTAGTAGATTTCAGGAAGTTAAACGAGAATACGGTGGACGAGAAATACCCCATACCTCGTTTCGAAGACATTCTGGACCGCCTCAACGGGGCCACGGTATTCAGTACACTGGATCTAAAGGCAGGCTATCACCAAATTAAAATGCATCCGAGGGACCAGCACAAGACAGCATTTTCATTTGAGCGAGGCCACTACGAATTTACGCGGATGCCTTTCGGACTGAAAAACGCCCCTATTACGTTCCAGCGCTTGATGGACGAATTTTTGAGGGGGATTGACGAGGCGGTATGTCAAGTTTATATGGACGACCTTTTGATTTTTAGTAAATCCGAGGAAGATCATATAACCCACCTGCGCAGTGTTTTTAATCGGATCCGTCAGTTCGGGCTCAAGCTCTCAGGGTAGAAATCGTCGTTGGGGCAAACCGAAATTAATTTTTTAGGCCACACAATATCCAAAGATGGCGTGAAACCCGACGTGCAGAAGGTAGCAGCTATACGGAACATGGCTATTCCGAGGGATATTAAAGGGATTAGGCGGTTACTGGGAACGCTAAACTATTATAGGCGGTTCGTGCCGGACATGGCAAAATATCTCGTGCCCCTTAATAATCTGCTAAAGAAGGGTCGAGCGGTTGTGGTAACGCCCGTTATGGAGGAGAATATCCGATGGTGTATGGCGCGTTTACAGGAAGATCCTATCTTGGCGTTTCCGGACTTTGCGCGACCGTTTTCAGTCACCACGGACGCGAGTGAGTACGCGCTGGGAGCTGTTCTGTCACAGAAAGGACCAGAAGGAGAACACCCCGTGGCATAGGCAAGCAGGCGCCTCACGGACGCGGAGTCTAGATACAGTGCGTTGGAGCGGGAGTTGTTGGGGATCGTTTGGGCGGTGGAACACTTTCGACCGTATTTGTTCGGGAGGAGATTCAAGGTGCATACTGATCATCGGCCACTGCAATGGGTAGGTACCCTCAAGGAATCGTCAGCACGAGTTACCCGGTGGAAGGAGTTCCTCAGTCAGTACAATATCGACGTAGTGTACAAACCGGGTCGGGACAATGTTGTGGCTGACTGGCTATCACGGGCGCTGGTAGTTAACGCCATAGAGGAGGATGGAGAACCGTCGAGCGGTGTGCGGCAGTTCTTGCGTGAGTGGACGCCGGAGAGTGAAGGGGGACGCGGGTCCTCAGAGTCTGAGAGGGACGATCAGTCAGTAGAAGAAGGTAGCCCGTCCGACGGGCGCGCGTCAGACATGGAGGAGAGGGAGGAGATTATCAATGACAAATTTAGGCAAATCGTGTGGAAGACCAGAACCTCGGGTCCGCTAAAGTTGGAGCAGACGCGGTACGGCAAGTCGCGCATTACCACCGTATGGTCGCAACCGGGTGTTAGGGATGATCAGATTTGCAGGACGCTTCAGGATGCGTCCGAGCCGGGGAAGACCCATTATCTATACGTGGGAAACGCGACGATATGGGAGAAGATTAAGCGGCTCTGGAAACGTGAACTTATTGGAATCGATAGGATATTTGTGCGGTGCACTCTGTCGGTCGAGACGATATCGGATGAGGAACGACAGCGGGAAGTTACGCTAGCGTACCACCAAGGGAAAACGAACCACCGCGGGGAACCGGAAACGCTACAGGCTTTGAAGCGACGTTATTTTTGGTGGGGTATGAGGCGGACTATCACGGAGGTTGTGGGTGCGTGCGAGGTTTGTCGGGCTACCAAGTATGATCGCCACCCACCTCGGGGAGTGCAGGAGATGACGCCGACTTCTGATGCGCCGCTTTGTGACCTACAGGTTGATACCTTTACGTGGCGGGGGTATAAGTGGGTCACCATGATGGACCTCTTTAGTAAAGTAGCCATGGCCTATCTCGTTTCGGACCGGTCATCGGAATCGATTTTAGCTGGCCTCCGTACCTGGTTTCAGTTCTATGGCGTGCCCGAGCGGATCTCTTCAGACGGGGGTCGGGAGTTTGACAATAGTACTGTTCGTGCGGCAATGAAGGCGCTCGATATCGATTGGCATCTCAATACGCCGGGACACCCCAAGAGTCGAGGGGGCATCGAGAGGCTGCATAGTACGCTAGGGGATCACTTGCGGGTGTATCAGGTGGATCAGGGACTAGAACCGGACGTGGCTATGCCGCGTGCGGTGGCTGCGTATAACCACTCAATTCATGCGGCGACGGGATTCTCGCCGTTTGAAATTCTCTTTGGCCTGCGGGATCGGCGCAGGGATTACAGGGGCACAGCGGCGGCTGGGAACTTATTCGACGTGCTGGTCAGTAACCGGGCGGCCCTTGTCAAATTATGGGGTAAGGTGCGCGGGAGGCTGGTCGCGGAGAAGAGTCGGCGCGTTGCTAAAGAAAATCTTCGTGTTCGTGATCGGATGGAGGACATTCGCATTGGTACGATAGTGTATCGGCGGATCAGTTCGAACAGAGGTAAGGAAGTTGTTCGGTATGAGGGTCCGTTTAGGGTGGTTGTGATTCGGGAACACAACGTGGTGACGGTGCAGAGTTTGGCGGATCCCCGTAAACGGCGGACAGTTCATATTGAACAATTGAGAATTCCTCAATCGTAGTTATCCTCTGCTTCAGACCTGGGGTCTAGTGGGGACTTGGCTTTTTGTTTTCTGTGGTAGTATCGTTTTTGTAATACTTTGTATTTGTTTTAACTTACTGCAACTTAACTTACTGTATTTGTTGTAACTTTAACAAGTTACTGTTTTTTTTTATGCTTTCTTTCTTCCCCAAGTTTAGGGAGGTTCAATTTTTGTTCTATCTTGTGTTTAGTTAGTAAGTTACAATTATGTCCGCTTTTATGTCGGTTATTTCTTGTTTAGTTAGTTTAGTTTATTTGTCTAGTTATGTAATTTATTTTGTATCCATTTAGGTAGTTTACAAACAGTGTTCGTAAACTGGCAGGGGGAGTTAAGATGGGAATAGTGTTAATATTAACTTTAATCACCTTTGATGTAAATGTAAACAACACCTGAATTTATGAAACCTTTTTAATGTAAAAGTGATAATAAATCATATGTTATCAAGCAAGCGTGGGTTTTATTTCGCCTCTCTGTTTCCCTTTTTATTATATTTTTCTCGGTAGAAATAAGTTATATATATATATATAAAATATAACAAATATCAAAAAAATAGACACATCACCTTGTTATCATTGATAAATAATGAAAGTCGTGAGTAGCGCGCACCAGATTTTTTTTTTCATTTTTGTTTTTCTCTCATTCACATATGCCTATTTTATACCATTTATTTTTAACTTTTTTTATATGTATTCAATTTACTCTAGGACTCTAAAGCTCATTTTCTAAATTCTGTTAATGTTATTCCAAAGGGACATGTCCCAGAATAATAAAGAATTATTATTATGTTTTTAAATGCCTCTATAGTTTTCCAATATTTTTAATATTGACGTTATCCCTTATTGTGAATAATTTAGGTTTAACTATCAATAAAATATGACATTATTACTACATTATAGAAAAGAGAAATAAGTAAAAGTTTTGATATAATACCTCAAAGAACGAAAGCATTAGGGCTTCACAAGGAGAGAGACATATATATTTGGAAAATGATAAGGCAAGAGCTCATATTTCCACTATAGGTTGGTTATTAGGAAGTTATCTTGGAAGTCGGCCGGGCGGTCGTTGCAAGTTTCTGTTTCGGGAACCTTGGATTATTTCCGACCTCCCTTTAATCTGCATACATTAGCCGGCTATCGGGACGCTGGTGGCCCCTTATCTCCAAAGCATCCTCTAGTTCGGCTCAGGTCTTTGAGCCCTCTCACTGGGGGAACGGCATAGCGGCATCCTACGACCTAATTCAGTTCCCCGGGTATCAGCATATTGGCAACTCCTTATCGCTGCCAATACTCGCTTCTATGTCTGGGTATAAAGCTGATTATCGGCTCGCCTCATCCTTACTAACTCTTCTTGTTAATGATCCATCAGGAAATTTAAATACTTCGTAATCAAGTAAATTTGATGTGGGTGATAAAAAGAGAAATCTTTCAGTCTTTCATTATATAAGGATAATTCTCAGCAAAACGTACAATCGGGTGCGTCTTTCTTGAACATTTTAAAAATAGAGTTTTTGGTCGATGCTTTTTTTTTTTTTTTGTCCCTATATATGAAATCTGAACAGATGTAGCACTCAGCAGAGCTTGATTAGGTGTAATTATAAAAATAATAAATTAGATTATATGGAATTAATTAATTAGATTGTATTTAATTAATTGTGTTATTTTTAATTAATTAAAATAATTAGTTATTCCAGAAATCAGAAAGTGAGCTAATGACGATCTAGTGGTGAGCCAATGATGAAATTGGGAATTCGTTTATAGCTTGGCCTTACAACTTCATAAATATTTACAAGCATTATAACTGTAATTTGAAAAAAAAAAATCAAAAGAAATAACGTTGTTATTGAGAAAACGTTAATAATATTTTCTCATCATTGTCGTAATTGTTCTTTTGGTTGAATATTTGTTCTATAAATATTAGGCCGTTTTACAAAAGAAATTTTGGATATATTTTTTTAAACAATTTATTTAATTTCCAGTCATTGCAACGTTTCAGCCTCTAGGGCCATTCTCAAGCTTCTGTAATCAATTAAAGTTTTATTGCATTTATACATTTTCCACATCTAATATCAACACATAATAAATTATTTTTAATAATAATGTCACCTACCATGCATATCTATGTTTCATATCATTTCACCGCTTATCAGCAGCGTCTTCATAGTTTTTAAAAATATAATTTTTCAAAAAAATGAAAAAAAATCTTTTTTTTTAATTGATGATGAAATATAATATGATATTTTTGGGTACAGGTTTTTTTGCAAAATGATATTTTTCAAAAATATGACGACGCTGCTGATAAGCGGTGAAATGAATTGATATGTAACATAGATATGCATGGTAGGTGACATTATTATTAAAATTAATTTATTATGTGTTGATATTAGATGTTGAAAATGAAAATTTTGTAGAACGGCTTAATATTAATAGAACAAGTTAATAATATTCAGTAGCGAAACTTAGCTATCAACTTCTGTAGATAAACATAATGGTTAGAATTTAAAAAAAATTATTTCTCCGGCGGTTCTATATTTAGGTATGTGATGCGTGGTCGCATACTTTGAAGGTTAAACTAAGCCTCAATATTTTCGAAATTAAAATACTAGCTAGAATCTTTAGTCCGAAGTAGAATAAGGTTAATTAAAAAAGCTACATATCGCGGAACTACAGAAGTACGACTTTATCAATAAATTGAGTTGATAGTATTATGGAGTATTATATGGACGTGTAAATTTGTTGGTTTCTGTATGATTTCGGGCAAAGAATGAATTAAGAAAAAGCTGGAATGCGCTAAGCCGACTGGTAGGTGTCTGAGAGTTAGGCCGAGGCGTCGGTGGGAGGATTGTGTTAAATCAGGAATTAGGGGTTGGAGGCTAGGTCATTGGGTTATATCGAGTTGGCAAAGATTGGAGGTATTGGCATTGAACCTTTGGGCTAGCAAATCCTATTATTATTATTGAAGGGGGACCAGCAAGGTAGGGTGCTGCATGTGATAACATCAGCGTGTAAGTTATAAGGTGAACTTACACACCATCAAACCCTGGTATCAAGTTTAACTTTTTAATGCGAGGGAAAGCTGATTTAGCAACCATAGCAGAATTGTTATTCTTGCTCTAATCCTTGGGCTAGCTCCCTGCATGCAAAATAGTTGGGCTCAAATTTACCTCTTCTTCTTAGAATTTATTGCTCGCTCTTCTTTACATGCTGAGGTCGTATAGCTCGGTAGCATTTGCTCATTCAGTTTATCTACCAGGATATATTAATAATTCAATCCGGTTTTGCCATAAATTTCTCTTTTTGTAGTTTATCTTAGGCATAACTCCAAGAGGACAGTAAAACCGGGTTATTTGATAGTAATAGAGGGCAAGGGCAAGTTAGTTCACATCATACCTCCTAAATGAAAAATAATTTCAAATATTTTTATTTATATTTATATCTTTTCACTGATAGAAAAATAGTTTACCATTAATAGAATATTATGAGAAGTTGGTTTGGCGTCATTTAAACACGATAATTCAGTAACTTTTATTTATTGTGCTAACATTTAATTTAATTTAATATTAAATTGATGAAGTTCTATATATAATACGATAATGAATATTTATACGTTGAAAGTATGTGAGAATGTATGATAATTTACTGCCTACCTATTCTCTCGCAATGTTGTGTATAGTCTTAAAAAGAAGGCATGCTGGGTACACCTAGTCACCAAAAAAGCTAGATTCCGCGATAATTTTTCACTGGCTTTAGACGTTAGTTTGGTCTGCATTGAACATTCGGATTCGATAAGCAGGTTGAAACTGAAACTATAGTGCCGTTTTAAGAAAAATTATACAAAAAACCTGTATATAAAAAAGTATAAAATTACCAAAAATATATAAATTAAAACAAACTATCTTAATTTAACAACACATGTTTTGTTCTTTTATGAGTGTAGCGTTTCAAAGAAGATTTATTATAATCATCTATTTATTTTATTAATGGGTTTTTGGTGGCTATAGATATACTGAATTAAGAATAAGTTTGAGAATGAACAAATTGTTTTACAATAGGAAGCTGCAAGTCTTGTAGCATAGAGGATATTTTTTTGATTCTTTTGAGTTTTTGGTAGTTAGTTAAGCAGGTTGAGCTCCAGACTGGTGAGACGTATGTAATCAGCGGGCGGATAACTGCTTTATATACGAGTATTATTAATTTGTTATGAGGGCAATTAGAGTTAAAAGAACCGTCGGAACACGAATTCAAAAAGTCTTTATAATTAGTTTGATTGTCTTCTGACCCGAGGGAGCGGCGTGGTCTAGTCGGTAGATCGCTAGTCTACTATGCTCCAGGTCCTGGGTTCGAATCTCGGCTGTGGCGGAATATTGTTTATTCTATTATTTCAGCCGGGGGGCGATCCTGGAGTATGGAGACCCTCCTGGGGCACACCCAGCCCCTATAAAGTGGGTACCCAAAAATAGGGAACAAACCTGACGGTTGAACGTGATCTTGGCCTAATCACCTCATTTCTCATTCACAACCGTTGGCCTAGAATCAGTACGAATCTCTACATGCACTGAACCCAAAACTCTTCATGGGTTGTAGTGGTACAGGTTTTTTTTTTTTTCCTTCTGACCCAAGAAACTTCTCCATAATAAATATTACACAATAAAAATTAATAATAAAAAAAAAAAAAACTACAAACCATGAAGGGTCTTACTTAAATAAGGGTTGGATAACAATATGGAGAGAATGGTTTTAACAAGTACTGCTCTCTGCTTATCTCATGAGATTTAATCGATATCAGTATTAATTAAAATTAAGGCTTTTGACTGAGGAGAACTAAGAGAAGAAAAGCCGCTACCTTGCAGCAGAAAATTCGGGGAATATCAATCTCAGTTGCACAAACAGCAAACATCGATCCCTCCAAAGCGAGCCTGCTAAATCCTCCAATTACTGGAAAGCAATTCTCCGCAACGATTACAGGTTAATTACAAAATTAATAAGGGTACACAAAGCTTTGAAATATAGCGGTGGTTAGGAACTGGCTCTACCTCGATTCTCTTTAATAATAACTAAAAACATTTGAAGCCATGGATATATTCAGTTCGAGCAAATCAAGATAACTTGTCATAGTTTTGCATGGCTGAAAGTAAAATACCAATAGAAAATAAAGGTTTATTCATCAAATATTGAAAAACAAAAATACAGTTTGCCAATCAAGACCTCATTTTCAAAAACAATTTTCACAACTTACAAGGAGAGGATCCCAAATGTGTTCAATCGATTTTGATGAAATTCTCTTCGGTGAAACTAAAAATTAAACCATTTGCAACCGTGAAATATTAGGCACTAACGCGATCGTTCTCTGTATGTAGTACTGCCAGACCAGCACCCATCCTTAACCTTCCTCCTTTCCTGTAGTATTCCTCAGAGGTCGTTTTTATCCTCCATTCTATTCTCCATCTACATTGATAACTTATCTCTCCTTATCCATCACTCTAAATACCATCTTTATGCTGACAATGTCCAAATATACCATTCTTTCCCACTTTCCGACCTATTACCAGCTTCAAAAAATCTACAAGGGGACTTTATTCGAATAATTCACTGGGCTGTTGTCGATAAGTTAAAACTGAATGCTGGTAAAACAAAATCAATAGTAATAGGATCCCATCACCTCCTAAAAACTGTGCCACATATTCCGACCCTTTTCCTTAATAGTAATCCTATCAAGTTCTACCCGACCGTCAGGAATCTATGAGTATCATTTCATCAAACGCTATCACTAAAAAATCATATTTCCAAAATCTCTGGTTGTACCTTTTCGACCTTTAAGCGACTGAATTCCCTTCATCACCTACTCCCCTATGAAACCCGAAAACTCCTCGTCACCTACCACATATTTTCACACTTCGACTACTGCTATACGGTATATGGTGGTGTACCGGGGATCTCAAGGCAAAAATTAACGCTTACTTAACTACACTGATTCATCATCGGGGTCTCTAGATACACCTCCGTATCCCAATTTGGTGCCGAGTTGAAGTTCCTTTTCCCTTCCAATCTTAGCATTAATCCTTTACTAAGTTATTCAATCCCGCCGTCTATTATCCATTTTTGACCTTTTACAATTTAAATCATCTGTTCATCCCCGTCTCATACGCTTCAGGCCTTCAGATTTATACATAGGCCCACCGAACTGCACATTTCGACAGATCTTTTCTCATTTGATGAGCATCGATTGATTGAGGAATCGTATTTAATTCTATTCCTTTTTCCTTCTGGCACTTTAACTCTCATGCTAGCTTTAAATTCCGGATATTTAATAATTTAATGATTATCCAGTCAAAATAGAATCGTAGATAAGCTTTATTTTTATTTATTTATATTTTGTCTCATTTGCATCTGTATATTTTATATAAGTAATTATTAACTTGTTTATTTGTATTTGATTTGCGCTGACTGCAAAGCACTTTTTCTACATTCTGTATAAGTTATTCCAAAGGGACATTTTCCAGAAAAATAAATAAATAATTTATTTATTTATTTACAACCAGTAAATACGGTAATAGGCAAAAATCAATTGCAAAAATTTTATAAAGCTTTTTATCTATGAATGTAATGTTTTTCAAGAAGCAATAATGATAACGTAATCCTTCGAGGAAGTGTTTAGTATCTACATTTTATTTCTTATTTTTGTCAACAATAAGATAATAAAATATTATGATAAAATATTATGATAATAAAATATTATATTATGATCTGAAATCTTTGGCGATGTATTTAACATGTCCACTGCTACGGTAAGTTTCCGTGTTCTAGCTATGTTTTGAAGATAGAAGGTTAGGTGGGTTATTGTAGGAAAATTTGAAGACTGGACTACATAAAGGAGTATATTCTACGTCTAAAGTAAGAAACCTTCTTTCACGTCTGACTAAAAAGAAAGAAAAGAGTAGAGAAAGAAAAATTCATCTTCTTAAGTTTTGGTATACCGAATAACAAGGAGAGCTCTCGGGAACACTCAGCGAAAGTGGGACTAATGTTACGGGAGTCGGCTCCAGGCAATATTACTTCATCGGAGCTCCTTCCCCAGCTTTTTCGGTCTACCTCGGGATATGAAAGTCAGAGTCTCGCTTTTACAAACAAAAAAAAAAAAAAAAAGAAAAAAGGTTGCAGTAGTTTTTATTTGTTTTATATTCCTCTGACAATATATCGTTATCAAAACTATATTTATACAGGGTGTTTCAATGTTAAGTGGTTAGACTTTAGGATGGAATTAAGAACCTCAAAATAAGAAAAAAAAAATGGAGATGTATCCATAAATGCCTAGTTAAGGAGCTAGTATCGATTATACAAAACATTTTTAAGTATTATCAAATTATAAATTATCAGGAATCGATTGATAGGTTAAATCTTTTAAATAAAAGTTGTTAGTTTAGGTCCAGAGATAACTTCGTTCAAAAAATACGTATTTTTTTTTCTTTTAAGAAAAGGTCTTTAGCCGCAACTACGGGGTACCTGAATGCTTTGGATGATTTCAATGCAACAGAAAAGCTAGTTCTCTCGTTTGCCACCAGTCATATCATTTTCACATTATCACGTAATAATGGTTTCCTCACAAAAATGTTGTGTGGTCTCCTAGGTGTTAATATACATGTGTCTGTATTTATACACTTTGCTCTTTACTAAAAAGAAATATTAAAAACAGAAGGAAATATACAATAAAATCATTATTAATGATGACATAGGAATGTCATATGAACTTTTAAAAAAAATTGTTAATTAGCTTTAAAAAAACATTAAAACTGTTCAGATAATACAAAGAGTGTTATAAATTTTGAAAAAGGAGTAATTTAGTGTAGATTACCCATTCTTTTCGTATAAACCAATAGTACTATTTAAAAGTAATCGTAATAATGGATTTATGAGAGTTAAGGGTGTTAAGAAACACAAATATTCGGTGGGGAATTGTTAGTAAATAAGGATGTGAATAGGATTTAAATGTTTATTAGGGATCTCAAACTATATAAAAAATATCCGGGGATTAGTGTAGTGTGTTATCAGAAAATTCTCATAAAAGATCATTAATCCATAAACAGAGAGAAGAAAAGAGAAAAATGCTTTATTAAATAAACATGGTGTTGCCCAAATACCGTTAATTGTACACACCATACTTATCCATCTACATCAGACAGCTGTTAAAAACATATATATATATATATATATATATATATATATACACATATATATATGTGTGTGTTTATTCCTTACATTATAAATTTATCCACAATTATTATTTGTATTATAACCTATCATTTCAAACATTAATCCAACTTATCTATTTATTCATAATCCCTCTCTAGAAAAAAAAAAATATATACAAATGTATGGCTAATCATAAATGTGGACTCCCGGAGAGTCCAGACATCCCTATTGCTTACACCTAAATCCTCCTAGTTGCCTTTGAGATCATTCCACGAGACCCAAACCATAAACCTTTTACGGGGAACTCTCTCTCACTAGAGGTCTCGCGGAACTTTTCTGTTAAGAAAGGGATGCATTTTTCATACATTTCTTTTTTTTTTTTTGCTTTCCAAAATGTTAGTATTTTTTCAAACTTATTAATTAATTAATCATAACTTAAATTAGACACTTGAATGAAAATCGTATTCTGAGGAATGCGTTAGTATTCACTCCGTCGTAGGATTCTGTTCCTTGCTTCAAGATGTTAACATAACATTCTCAGGAGACTTGACTAAGGTGTGAGATCACGAACCATGATAGGGCCTCTTTACGTCCTAACATTCTAGTGACACTCATCAAATTATTCCCTATGATTCCCTTTAAATTGCACTGTCTGATCATAGAAACTGATATTGAGGACCTCAACTTATTCAACTTAAAAATCGACCCTTAGGAGCTTAAAACTGATAATGCCTGAAAGTAATTTATTTTCGACACTACCTCCTTAGCTAAGCATTCCCAGATACATCGCCATCGGACATTTTGTTCTTGTTTCCATTCAGAAGTCCAGCCACTTAACCCTAAAGCAGCCTGTAAAAGCTCTCCTAATGTTCCGTGGAGTATTCAGAGACATCCATCTGATAGGAGTGCTCCTGGTCCATGGAACCAGGGCTCATCTCGTTGGATCGAAGTCAGAGATAAGGCGTTCACCTCACTACACCCACGGCCGCCTACTGACTACCATTCTTTCTTCGCGACACGACAGACCCTCTGAAGTATCTTATCGGAATGCACAAATGTTTAGGCTTGGGATTGAAATAATGTTTTAAGCAAACCATATATTTCAAGCGAAGACAAACGCTCTTTACACTTGCTATGTTTGATATATCCTGATTTTCCCATTGATTAATTTCGATGTTAGTCAAGTAAAAATAAAATTTCCCTCGAGTAACATCATTTTTTTCGTCTCAAATATTGCTCAGTTCGTCTCAATATTTAAATAATATTGTATTAACGATTTAATAATTTATTAATTAATATTGAACATAATGATAATTATTTACAATTTTTTTCTCCAAATTGCTATTTGCCATCAGAAAAAAAAAAAAAAAAAAAATTGCAATAAGCAACTATGTACCCTTCGGAAAAGCAAGGTAATTCCAGGCATCTATAGGTAACCGGCTCAAATTTCGTCGGAATGGGTGGTTCAGATTGGCCGATGTGTTCATGTTGTAAGTCAGTCTGTCGTAAATTTTTTTATAATATTCTGTGGCTGTGTCTGAAACTGTGAGAATGCCCAATTCTTTGCACGATTTTTCGTAATATTTTTGATAGGAAAGACTGAATTATTTGGATGCTAGAGGTTTTAGCAGATCCCCATAGCTCTATCCCGTATGTCCATAAGGGCTTTATTAGTACTTTATATATTGTAATCTTGGTGTTCAATGATAAATTTGATCGTTAGTCAAGTAGCCGGATAATAGTCCAAATCGTTCAGCTGTTTTCTCCTAAGTGTAGTATGGGTCCTCCATGTTTGTCTTTTGTCCAAATATCTGTGTTTCTTTTGAAGTTGAAATACTCTAATGAGAATGTTTTCTTTTATATATATATATATATATATATATATATATATATATATATATATATATATATTGATATTTACAACTGTATAATAAAATACATTTAGTAAATGTGATACAAGACACCATTTTTTGAGCGTGAAAACGATAAATAAACTCTTAGATTGATTCATTTTTACTCCCTACTTTTAAGCCCAATTGGATAAATTCTCATGGTGGTTTCGCAACATTAACACGGTTTGTTAAAATAAAATTTGCCAGAACTGGGTTTTGATGGTATATAAAAAGAGCTGAGTCGTCTGCAAATGGGGCTAGTAAGATTTAATCATTCTCTAAATAAATAATAATAAAAATAATTAATTTATTAATGTTTTTTTAATATATAGATTGGATGTAATGTACTTTTTTTTAAATCATTCTTAGTGTTGATTTACATTAAAATTGTTTAAAAACGTCAAACATCAAAAGTAAAATTCTCCTAAGAAGCTCACAAGAGTTACTCAAGATAAAGTGAATTTCTAACGTGATCACTGAATATGTAAATTCCATCAAATGTATATTTTTATTACTGAGGAATTAATATTGTCTATATATATTTACATAATTTATATAAATCTGTAACTTATATGTAGAAATGACGGTTTAGTATATATCTTTGCTGATTCAATGTTTTTGAACTCTTCCTAATCTATTAATCTATAACAATTATTTGGATATTGTCAGATTAAACGCTCAAGGCGTGTTATGTCAAAGACATACGGAACAAACTGATATGATTGTTTATGTTTTATCAGAAGCTTGACTGTTTTCAATTACCAGCATTTTTCTTTCAACCTATCTTGTCAAACATAGCGTCATTTTTATTAATAGAATAGGAAAGTTTTTATAGGAATAGCTAATAAATTTATGGAAAAGTGAAGACTTGGATTAAAACCTTCTTTTACTTTTCACCGTATTCTCACAATTATTTCGATCATGAATCTGAAATTCTTTAGCATTTGTTTCTAATTACGTTGTAATCCTCAAGGTTACAGAAAATAAAACCCTCCAAAAAGACAATTTACCATCAAATTAATAAATGGTTCTAAATTTAAGCCATTATTTATTTTCATTTAACCAACGATAATATTTTCATTATATATCGAAATTCCTATAAATTGTGAAATTACATGGCTATCATCAAAGATTTAAACATCTTTTTACCTTTTGTCTTTTATTTTAATTTTTGTAACGTAATGGCTGCAGATTTACTTCATATTTTGTCATAATCAATTCAGCTTACTCATACACAAAATTTTCATAATTTCTGGCCCTACTTTCCTTTCAGAAATTTTTCATATTTATATAAGAAGTTTTATTGTGATGAATGAAAACAAACTCTAGGAGTAATAGTCGGTTAAGAATAACAAAGAAATGTTACACTACTAATTATACAAATATTAATTATGCAATACTACAACATACTAATAATTCTATCTCTATTCGGAGCCGTACTTCAATATGGATCATCAAAAAGAAAAATTAAGTTAGACACAAAATTATTTTATTTGTCAATTTTTTTCTGGTCTTACTATTGAAGAAATCTCTGTAGCCAACTATACTTTACCAAAAGTGTAGAAATACATTTACGGTTTAGAAATTTTGTCAGTAAAAAGTAAAAACAAAACAAATCTAGATAAAGCAATTTGCTGTTTATTATGATGTGCATATTTTTGACATTTTTGAGAATTCTTAAAAACCACCAAGTCGTTATATGAAACACAATTTTTTCGTAAACTTATCTACTAACGGTTCTAAACAATGTTAAATGAAGAAAATATAGATATATTTATATAAGACTAATATATAATATTTTTATGACATAATATATATATATATATATATATATATATATATAAGTTACGTAAATTGACTTAAATAAAGTATAAAGAGTAAATAATAAAAGTAAAAGGACGCACAAACAATACGCACAATAACTTGAACAACACTGCCTTTATTTCCTTGTTTAGCCTTAGATATATACAATAGAATGTTTACAAGGAACAGGCGGGATTAAGCCCGATACCGGCTGGCCGTGGTCTCTAACTCCCCCCCGCCAGTTTACGAACATTTTCCGTAAACTACACTGAGCGGGTTAGGCGCAACATTAACCTTCATAATGGAGAGAAAGAACCAAAGCGATCGGTCATCGGGCTCTAATATGAACCAAACAACGAAACGTTAAACAATTCACACATTGCAAAAATTAACAGAGAAATGTGGAGATAAAATAAACAAACAAGTAAATACGAAATTCAATAAATACAAAAAAAACAAAACTACAACACTAAGCAGACAAAAAACAACATCAACAATAGAATAAAATGTAATCAACTATAATAACTAGCAGCATGACGGGGCACTCCAGCTCACTGGGATAGTGTTAACTTGGTCAATGGGAGCCTTAATTGTTCGATATGGACCGTCCTTCGCTTTTTAGGATCTTTGACGCTCTGGATAGTGACCACGTTATGTTCCCGGATAGTGATCACCCGGAAGGGCCCCTCGTACCGCTCCAGCTCCTTTCCCCTGTTCGATACTTTCCTCCTGTATACGATCAGTCCTATTTTAATATCGCCGCTAATATCCCTTACTCCCAGATTATGCTTCGCAACCCTGCGACTTTTCTCCGACTCGATCCTCCGCCTGACTTTGTCCCACCGTTTCACCAGTGATATGCGGTTGGCTACCGCTCGATCCAAATGTTCTCTGTTCGCCACAGTCCCCGACCAATCCCTAGGGCGGTCCCGAAGACCGAAGAGGATTTCGAATGGCGCGAATCCCGTGACAGAGTGGATGGAATGATTATACGCCGCGACCGCCTTTTTCATTGCCAAGTCCGGCTCTAGGCCCTTTTCCATTTGATAAACACGCAAATGGTCGCTCAACGTACTATGGAGCCGTTCAATACCTCCTCTGCTCTTTGCGTGCCCCGGAGTATTGAGGTGCCAAGCTATTTCAAGGGTCTTAGTTTCCGCGTGTATGAGGGCATTGTCGAATTCTTTACCTCCATCGGATGCTATTCGTTGTGGGATCCCATAAAATTGGAACCACGTCCGTATGGCCTCTAAAACCGCTTCCGATGACCGCTGTTCGACAAGATACGCCATGGCGACCTTACTAAACGTATCAAGTATCGTCACCCATTTGTAACTCCTCCAGGTGAAAGTATCGACCTGCAAATCTGTCAGAGGTTCCTCCGAGGTAGGTGTCTCTTCTTGTACCGCTTGAGGAGGGTTCCGATCATACTTCGTGGTGAGGCAGATATCACAGTTACCAATGACTTCTTGAATGGTTTTCCTCATACCCCACCAGAAATATCTCCGCTTGAGTGCCTGGAAGGTTTCATTGATTCCTCGATGGTTGGTTTTGCCCTGATGATACGCCAGTGTCACTTCGCGCTGGCGCTCAACATCCTTCAATACTTCGACCATCAGGGTACAGCGGACGAACGATCTGTCCACTCCTATTTTTTCTTCTCGCCATAGTCTTTTAATTTTCTCCCATACTGTCTCATTGCCGACATACAGGTGATGAATTTTCCCTGGCTTGGAAACTTCTCTAAGTGTGCGGCAAATCAAATCCTCCCCGATCCCCGGTTGCGACCAGAGCGTGGTGATGTTACTTTTTCCAAACACGTTGTTTTCGAACTTAATCGGTCCCGCCATTCGGGTCTTCCAGATGATCTGCCGGCGTTTATCATTAATTATTTCCTCTAGCTCCTCCATATGGGTCGCCCTTTCGTCCGCTGAGCTGTCCTCTTCCGTGGCTTCTTCCTCTAGCACCACTTGATCGCCTTCTCCCTGTGGCGTCCAATCTCTGATAAATTGTGAGGGGTCCCTAGATGGCTCTCCGGTTTCTTCCTCCAATGCGTTGATGATGAGAGCACGGGACAGCCAGTCCGCAACCACATTTTCTTTCCCCGGCTTGTACGCTATGTCAAAGTTATATTGGCTGAGGAACTCTTTCCACCTAGTAACTCTTGCTGAAGACTCCTTTAGGGTGCCCACCCACTGTAAGGGTCTATGGTCTGTGTGGACTGTAAATTTTCTGCCAAACACGTACGGCCTAAAGTGGTCGATGGCCCACACTATCCCTAACAATTCCCGTTCCAAAGCACTATAGCGAGTTTCGGTATTTGTGAGGCGTCTGCTAGCATAAGCGATCGGGCGTTCTCCATCGGCTTGATCTTGTGACAACACTGCCCCCAACGCGTACTCGCTTGCATCAGTCGTGATAGTGAATCCCTTGGAAAAATCCGGGAACGCCAGCACTGGCTCTTCTTGCAAACTTCTCATGCAGCGCTCAATATTGAACTCTATTTCTGGCGTTACCACCACCTTCTTCCCTTTTTTGAGTAAGTCGTTAAGGGGTACAAGACACTCGGCCATTTCTGGGACAAATCTCCTATAATAATTTAGGGTACCGAGCAATCGCCGGATTCCCTTCACGTCGCGCGGGACCGCCATCCGCTGTATTGCCTCTACCTTGGACTTATCGGGCCGCACCCCTTCCCTGGAAATCGTGTGCCCTAGAAAATTTATCCGCTCCTGACCTAACAGAGACTTGTCGCTGGACAATTTTATACCGAACTCCCTCACTCTATCAAAAACTTTCCTTAGGTGCGCTACATGCTGCTCCTCGGTTTTGCTGAACACCAGCAGATCGTCCATATAAATTTGGCAGACTGACTCATCAATTCCTCTCAAGAACTCGTCCATGAGCCTTTGGAACGTAATTGGCGCGTTTTTTAAGCCAAAGGGCATCCTTCTAAATTCGTAATGCCCCCTTTCAAATGAAAAGGCTGTCTTATGGCTATCTTTAGGGTGCATTCTGATTTGGTGGTAACCCGCTTTTAAATCGAGTGTGCTGAATATGGTTGCACCGCTTAGTCGGTCTAAGATATCTTCAAATCTGGGTATAGGGTACTTCTCATCTATCGTGTTTTCGTTCAGTTTCCTGAAATCGATCACTAGCCTATATTTTTTCCTGACTTTCTCCCGGCACGCTTTTCTTCTTTACTATCCAAAGGGGACTATTATATGGCGACGTACTGTCCACGATAATACCCTGATTTTTCAGGTTCTGTATTTCATCCCTGATGTGTTGTTTTAATGCTTGAGGGTATCGCCTTTCCTTAACGTACGTGACCCTTTCTTTTTTTTCTTTTTTTTATAAATTAAAACTTTTTTTTTTTTCAAATAAATAAATAATTGAGAGAGCGAAAGATACGGGAAAAAAGAAATAAATAATAATAATAGTTCCAGGCTCTCAACAAATTACTCCCGGGTTTCGGCACCAGTTACGTAAATTGACTTAAATAAAGTATAAAGAGTAAATAATAAAAGTAAAAGGACGCACAAACAATACGCACAATAACTTGAACAACACTGCCTTTATTTCCTTGTTTAGCCTTAGATATATACAATAGAATGTTTACAAGGAACAGGCGGGATTAAGCCCGATACCGGCTGGCCGTGGTCTCTAACTTATATATATATATATATATATATGTGTGTGTGTGTGTGTGTGTGTGTGTGTGTCAAAATTTTATTTCGAGCCTACATGACGAGATTTTCCTCACCTTTAGGACTTTCTTATAAAACTTATAACAATTGGAAAATACGTTCGAATGATAACAGGTATATATAAGAATAAATCGTAGTAAGTTTACTTCAGTCGATAAAATACCTCAGTTTCTATAAATAAGGTAAGACGCATTGTTCAGAAGAAGAAAAAATCGATACAACGGTATTAAAATGACAATCGTAAGCCAACGTAGGATATGAATTTAATGTTTCTGAAAGCTGCAAGGTGTTCTTATCACCTCAAGGTTCATCATAAAAAAACAGATGGGACACGAAACGCTTCAACAAAGCCACTTATTCTGCCTCAACTGCACTCTTCACGGACAGTAAAGTCAGTTTTCATTTCCGTCATTTAAAAAAAAATGATGACAAGAAAAATACAAACAAAGGTCCAAAATAAAAATAGATATGCATAAAAAGATTTCAAGATACTAGTAAAAGCGACGTCTGCCAAATCCACGTCGTCACAACTCGCCAACTGCAGTAGATTGATAAGAAAAAAACTTATTGATAAGCACGGGTTCCCTTAATCTGAATGGGAATATTAAAGAGATAATTTGAGATAAAAATGAAGGTTAATTTGTTTTGTTTACACGCATTAATGTTTATGTTTATTTTTCATGCAATCGACAGAGCCATCAATAATTTATTGGATTAAATAAAAGATAAAAAAAAAATTATGTGCATTTCAAGGATGTACAAATACTTTTTTTGCAGAATCAAGGAGAATGATTAATTCTTTTAAGGCTAAAAAAAAGGAAACATAAATCGTAGTTAACATGAATTAACTTTGAAAATGTCGCCATCAGATGAATAGATATAATTGAATCTATGAATGACTAGAGACGTTGACTTCTGAAAAGTAATAAAGATCAATTTTTTTCACAAATTAATTTTTCCATATTTTAAAATATATATATATATATATATATATATATATATATATATATATATTTATTGATAATTACAAATGTATTAAGGAATACATCTAGTGAATATGAGACATTATTTAACTAACTTAAGATAAACATGTATGGAAAGTACGAATTGGATCCAATTCAAAAAATATTTCCCGTGGCCACATTCTTTTTAGACCCCTCGCCGATGTATCAGGAATGGTAGAGGGAGCAAGGATTGAAAAAAGTGGGATTGAGTGGGGATGGAGTTTGTAATGAAAGGAATGGTACATGGTTTGGACCAAATCAGCAAGATATGGAACATTACGGTGCATCCATAAGGTATTAATAATTTTATGGATGTGATTTTTCATGACAACGTAAGGTGTATGGAGGATTTTAAGAAAGGATTATGAATGGTAAGGGTTGGATACGAGATGAATGAAATGGTTTAGTTATGTCCTGAAACTCTACTTCGTAAGTCTATATCGGCCTTAAAATAGTAATTTAGATATGTTTTTAATGGTTAAGTTTCGACATATTTGTGTTCTTTTATAAAATCTGCCATAAAACATAAAATTCAATTATTTTTATGAGGTACTAATTGCATATAAAATTTCATTCCAATCAAACTCAAAATGGCTAATGATAACTTAAAAATTAAATCAGATTTCAATGCGAAGATAATCAAATAAATCGATTTAATAATAAACTGATAAGCGATTTTTGCGCAAATCATACAATTTTCTAGAATTAATGTTAAGTAACTTTTGGAAATAAAATTCCGAATTATACAATTATAGTATTGTTGTAACTAGCAAACTAACTAAGTTAAAACTAGCATATAAAATTTGGTTGGTTAGTAACAAAAAAATCATTATAAATCTGGAGCCAAATGGTAGAAATTTCGGTGTAGACCTATGTCGTAGGTGGGAGGATTGTGTTGAAAGTGTTTCTAAGGATATGGATGTTGACAATGGTAGACAGCGATTGGTCGTTATTGGTATTAATACTTTGGGTGTTTATAAGATATTATTAGGGAGCGGCTTTGTCTAGTATAAAGCACTAGTCTACTGTTCTCTGGGTCCTGGGTTTGAATCCCGGGTATGACAGAATATTATTTATTTAGATGAAGGGAGAGAGGTAGGCGACCCAAGGGTATGGAGACCACTCTGGTGCAATCCCAGCCTCTTTACAGTGGATGTCTAAATTGGGGAAAAAACTTGGCGGTTGTGCGTGATCATCACCTCATTGCACGGCCGTTGGCCTAGAAAAAGGACGAATCTCTATATATACTGAGCCCATGACCCTTCATGGGTTGTAGAGACACATTTTTTTTTTTTTTTATTTATTTATTTATTTTTTTTTTTTATTATTTTTTTTTTTTATAGGTTTTCATAGTATAATGATTATCGGTAAAGTAACATATTTTTAGAATTAAGGTAGGATTTATCGTACGAGCAACGGTAATATGGTACTATGGAATACATTTTTTGTGGTTGCGGTCACTCAAAAACCAAACTTTAAATAAGTAACGTTATTTTATTAAATTCCGACGTTTCAGGCACGCTGATTGTTGCAGATTTGCCCTCTCAATCATACTAAATATGTCTTAATATTTCACCATTTTTAAAATAAGATGGTTATTTAAATTTTGATTGCTTGAGTGGTTGTGTGAGAGACCGCACCCCAACAAACTTCTACTATAATTCATTCCACGGTGAACCGTCCTTCCAAATAAATACCTTTGTTTCTTCCGACATTTGTCAAGTTTTTTATTTCTTTCGTAATGCTATTCCCGCTGTTCACCAAGTTGAGTATTCAACATTGATTATGTCAGCAGCATCACTGACACATGAATCACAACTTCAGAGTGTGCCATAACGATCAGAAGTAGACGCCTGTTATATTTATGCTCATACATAAACTTCAACCTTGAGGTATACATTCTAAGCTGTTTTACGCCTTCATTTCACAGGTAGGTTGCACCGAGAGATTTACAGTACGATGTTCCCTACACACATTGCCATGCCATTTCAATACGGTCGTGAACGAGAAATCGTGACTTCTCACAATGGCTGTAATGCACTCCGGCTGTCAGTCCATCAGTTCCGAATGCATTATTCGGAAGATGCACCGTTGTATCGCGCTAGGCTATTATATTGAAAGTAATCAAAACTTGCAAACGTTCTACTTTAAAGAGACACTACCCTCCTAAAAAAGTGCATAATTCTAATCACTTATTTTGAAATAGAAAATTGAAGATAATATAACATTTTCAAATTTTAGTGCTTAAAACTAATATTTTATAACTTAATAGCTATTAATCAATACAACAGCATTGTTTAAGTCCTAAATTTCAGACTGAAACTTATTACATAATAAAATTAGTTTCCTTATTGATGATTCTTCTTCTATCATATCATCCCTACCATTTCCAACTATCGAATATGATAAATCACGTTTTTCAGAGTCGATGCTTTGCTCTTGCAATGCTGACGATACGGCTTGTGGCATATTGTCGGAACTCTACCCCATTTAGATTTCCCAGAAATGCCTCGATGAAAGTATCGAATATGACCAAAATTTAAATATATTACTTATCACATATTATTTTACTTGCTTTATCTTGCTCTTTTGATAAGTACCAATTTTCATATTCGATACGTGAAAATAAACTTACCGAACCCGAAGGTTCGATGCCGAAAGCACAGACTCGTCCAATGATCACCGTTCAAGCCCCCGGGATCAGCCTTAACACAATCCTCCCATCGACGCTTCAGCCTACCTTTCGGACGCCTACGGTTCGGCGAACTCCGAAATTCCGAGATGTGCAAACTTCTAAACTCCCCAGTGGCTTCATCTATTTTGGACAACATATTTTACGCAATAGCTGAATTTCGAAAATCTTAAGACGTTGTTCATCCTTCGAAGTAAGCGGCCCCGTTTCACACCCATACAGAATAATAGTTTGATAAATTCTAACCTTTCACTTTTTAGACACAAGCCGCTAGCTAAGTGATTTCGCAACTGAGTTACAACACGCATTTAACCGGAACTTTATTTCCTCCTGGATTTCATTTTTTCTTGTTATCATTGAACCTAAATACTTAATTTTCTTTACGTATTCAAAAGTATGTCCTGATATATCAATATCACTAAGATCGTCACATTTTCTGCTACTAATCATATATTTTGTCTTGTCGGTATTTATTTCTATCTCTATTTCTTTACCGGTTTTATTAACACACTTGTATTTAGTTGTATAGTTTCCGTGTCTTCACCTAGCAGTAACAAATCATTGGCATATTCCAGAACCGGAATTTTACCACCTAGTGTTGAAGTAACCGACCAAAATTTATGCACACATTTGAAGATACTTTTCATATCAGTTCAATTCTTACCGCATTACCAATTGTTTCTTCTACTACCAAATTAAGTCTGTGGTGCTTGCCAAGTTCAGTTTGGAAACTGGGACTTAGTCAATATAAAGTAATAAAATATTCAAAATCTGCGTAGTAATGAACCGAGAACAGGTACATCGGTGAGGTCAGCCATGCGTACTTGAACCCGTGTACCCGAAGTGGAGGCACGGACCCTCATGCACTATTCAAGAGAACCACCCACGCTGAGGGACCTAGAATCGATTCTCGCGACCGTTATCTCCGACCGCTAATCACTATTTAAAACGGCTCCGAGCTCAGCCGGAGCAGGCCAATTTCATCAACTTCTACTCTCAATGAGAGGGCCATCTATCTCCCATCTCTCTTTACAATCGTGTAATTGAAATAGGGATCAGTGCTAGGAGGTGACTTGCAGGATCGATGTTCCGATTTTATCGAATGTGGATCGATTCATTGGTATTGCCTTAATATTGATACACATCAGGTCACTACTATCCGAATTGCAATTAATAGAAAAAGCTCAGCTAATATAGCATCTGAAAAATTGAACGCGAGTAAATGAGTAAACCTTAAAAAAATAATTAAAATACATATTAAAAAGTTTAATATAAAAATTTGACCCAGCGACCTGTAAAATCTATCTAAAAGATCTTGTTGGCCGGTGTTCAGATTATCGTATTTTGGTCAGACGTTTGACTCTCAACATTGGTTGGCACAAACCATCACCCGAATCATTCTTTATTACAGTAACATACAGAAACAAATATACTATGGTTTACCTTTTTCAATTTAGGAAACATTGTGATAACCTAATACCTAATATAATATATATAAATGTAATAATATAATACCTTTCAAAATCTGAGGTTTCACGTTTTCAACATATGCTAAATCCAAAAACCGAATAAAATCTGTATGTCCGCCAAATAAAGGAATTTTCCTTTTATTTTATTTGTTGTAAATAACACTTCCTTCGGGAAAAAAATATCTGATTCCAATTTGATTGAGCTAATTGCAAATATAATAATAATAATAGGCTTAACGAACCCGAAGGTTCGATGCCGATACCACCCAATTCCGCCTACACAGACTCGTCCAATGTTCACTGTTCAAGGCCAAGCCCCCAAGATCAGCCTTAACGCAATCCTCCCATCGACGCTTCGGCCTACCTTTCGGACGCCTACCAGTCGGATCAACGAATACCAACTTTCTCGGAATCCGTACCTCACCGAGCCCAACAACTTTACCCGCCCATTTGAGTCTCCGCGATGCTATCAACTCAATTATATTCAGAGGATACAAGTTCCGCAATTCCGCGTTGTACAACCTTCTAAACTCCCCAGTGGCCTCATCTCTCTTCGGACCAAATATTTTACGCAATACCTTATTTTCGAAAACCATAAGCTGTTGCCCATCCTTCAAAGCGGCCACGTTTCACATTCGTAAAGAACCGTCGGAAGATTGCAAAATTGCCAACATAGCTACATTATATCATAATAAATAAGAGATATTTTTTGTTCAAAGCAACAATTATTGGTTGATTATATGATTTCACAAAAATTAATGAGTTATGTGTATAAAATATACTTATTTTTCAAAAATCAATGAGCATCTTAAGACCATCTAATCTAGCTTAGAAAAATTAGGTAAAGTTTTTTTTTTTAAACCCATATTGATTGGTATATGTTATATTTTTTTCTTGGCTAATTTTACCGATATATTATTGTTATTAATGAACAAGAAATTCATAAGTTAGATCCAGTCTAATTATCCAGATTAAAGATCATTTTTTACCAATAATTTTCATTAAAAACAAAACAATTAATGACAACTTGCTCGTTAGAAATATTCATTCCAAGGAGATTCGACTGGAATCAATTACGTCGGTTCGTTAGGTCAGTTTAATGACACGCATTTTGCTCTTGTTTTCCCTAACGGCCTACTTGAATTGGTTTTAACTAAGTAAGAGTTTTCCTTGAGCTAAGAATTATGCAAATGGATTTCAGGTGTTCCTTAACGGTTATTCTCGATGGTTAGGAAAAATCTGGTGCGCACGACCCAAGACTTTTACTTACCTCGGTTGATAAACTCAATTTTAAAGCTCTAAAATGAAGTTGGAGTTGAAAAAGTTTAGAGATGCATATTCAGTTTCGTTAGAAATACATGTTTTAGATCAAACAATCCACCAAACCATCAAATTCCTCCCGCATCTAATGCTTGCAATTCAAAATCCTCCGAAAGATCCTAAATGCTCCTTATTCTGTCACTAATAAAACTATCCAGAAAGACCTTAATATTTCGTTAGTTGGAGACTTAGCCAGAACTAGAAATACCTCATTTCATTCCAAACTACCGGCCCACTTAAACCCGCTAGTCCGTATCCTCTCATCTCCATATATTCCTGATTATCCTCGGAGGCCTCTGAAAATACAGTGGCCTCGAGACCTGCTAATGACATAACCATTAAAGTGCTACCGCTGGGTAGCTTCTTCACAAGAGTTTATCAAGCCAATTGTTACTTATTTTTTTCACATTTACTTGTATTTTTTTCCCTATATAACATCAATTAATAAATACAAAAAAAAATTAAATAACATAAATTTAGTTATTTGCAATAATCACTTAAGTTTATGCCTTATTTGTCACTTAATTACACTCCACAACTTTATAAGTTAACATTTTTTCTCAAATGTTTAGGTTTACAACGGAATTATTGTAATTTATTCGAATATACTGTTTGGATTACACGATGTTCTTATTTGTCCCTCTACTTTCCCAAGAAGCCTTCATCTGCACAGAAAACCGCTGTTTTTGTTCTTCCGTCCACTTGGTTCCCGGTACAATGGTATATTATACATTTATATTACTATTATAATGTTCGGAAATAAAAATGTAGGTAAAAGCAATATGATTGCTCTTTTCTCTTTTGATTGGTTATTAAATTTTTTCAACAACAAATCTACTTATTCATACTTCAGTAGACCGTAGGTACTTCAGAGAACGCAGGCATTTATGCCCTGTCAGACTTTTTCGATCAGAATAAAACTACTTTTTATTAAAACCCATTCAATTTTACATTAATATGCCGAGTTAAATCGAAATTGTTTTGAGCTATTTTTGAGAAAACCGAAAACATTGCAAAATACATGGTATAAAGTTGCTGCAACATCTCAGGTATGTGATAAAATATAGTATTTCAGTTTTGTATGACTTTTCGTTTCCGTGCTAGACTTACCAAACACACGGACACAAACAGAAACCTTTGCGAGACTAGGTCATTTGGACTCAGCATACCCTAATACATCCATTTCCGGAGAAAACTCGAATTCGAAAATTTTAACGATTTCGAAACATTTCCTCACTTGATCTATTTCATATACAGGTAAATGAATGTAACATTAATTTAGCAAAAAGGCTATTTAAACATTTCAATTTAAAATAAATTTTCAAAAGAAAAGCTAATAACTCTAATACCCAAAATAATCTGTTACAGCCTTATATTGAACCGGATTTCTATTGGAATTAATATTTAAGTCTGTAATTGGCAATGTGTCGGGTTATCATTTTTTGAGAGGACTAGAAAGATCATTTAAAATGTGACTTTATGTTTTTCAAATCTGGGATTTGTATAATGATTGTAAATATTTTTAATAAAAAAATGTGATAGGTTTGATCTTTTTTTTTAAGTTTTATTCCTGATTCGAACAACGGTCATTTCATGTGTTACAACCCCAACTAGAGTTTATCTTCTAGTAGAAAAATTACTTTTTTTTCAACATAAAAACTACTGTTTCTAAATTTAGTTGAAACGTAAATAGAAATAGGTCTAAATGAAATACTCAGAATTTTATTAAAATGTGTTAGCCGATAAGGAACCAATAAAAACAGATTGACAAGTCATTCAGATAACTTTTTGTGACACTAGAATCATTTCTGGGTTATCTTGAAATAGGAAAAAAAACCTTGCTAAAACTAACCTACATTCCTAGTGTTTTTCCTTCTCAAATCTCAAAAGGGTTTATAAGCCACTAAACTAATAAAAAATAAATAAATACTAATGTATCGTGGAATCCATTTCAATATAATACCTTATTTCAGAGAAGCAACCAAGAAGTATGTACAGATCCTTACCTGAAAAAATAAGAAATTATTAGCAATTAAAATAATGACAAATTGAAATATAGTACATTTTTTATGAATGAATATTGTAAAATAATAAACTTAGTAAATCATAAGATTCCATGTTGATACCAAAACTCTCCGAGATCAGACCTAACTCAACCTTAACTAAGTCCACAATTGTACATGCCTATTTCAGCTGCTGCAATTTTATATAGTTTATACTTCAGCGCCAGGAGCTCCCTGATTTCGCTTTGTGTAATCTCCTTAATTTTGCAGTTGCCTCATCCAAAATGTTACGTAGAGCCTTATTCTCGAAAATCACAAGTCGTTGTTCATACTTCATAGTTTGCAACCATATGCCATACTTGGAAAAATATTATTCTAAATAAATAAAATTCTAAAACAATTGTTCATGCACCATGGTATGTTTCGAATCACACGATCCACAATGACACAAACATTCCAATAGTAAATTCTTACATTCACGACAACTATAACACGTTTCCTACTTCGACACATCACCACCCAAATCAACTTGTTTCTTCCCTTTCTTCCTCCCTGTTACCAGGGCAGACCCAAAGAAGACTCAAAATACGATGACCGAGAGATCTTTTAAACTGAAAATTCAGGACGCTTATCAAGGGGAAAATAACATCTTACATTCGCTGGATGCGCAGAAACGCGTTTACCAATAAAAACAATAAATACATTTTGCAAACAATTTAAATAAAACATGCATAAGTATGACTTTCACGAATTCCCAACTTAAAACACCTCAATAACGTTCTGAGAAGCTCTAATTTCTCTGAATAAAATCTATACCCCTCCCGGTCATCGCGTTTCATAAAAGGTTGACCGTAATAGACTTCCGATTCTATGGTAATTTTCTTCCTGGGAAACGAAACGATTCCAAGAAACACCAAAGTTCAGATGATTTGACCTCATGGGATCTCCTGGAAACGTCAGAATGTAGCGAGAAATATGTATATTATTGATATGACAGTAACTCCAAAACCGTGTAAATGTCATAAATGGTTCTCCCGTCTAAACTGTGATGTCCTTCAATACATCCCATGAGCCTACTATTTTTGAAGAAGAATCGATATGATGTTTATAAATACATTGAAATATATTACATACACACATAAAAATCTTATCAGCAACCTTAAAATCCTTATTAATACGCACTTTGCACCTTAGAAATGAGTCACTAAATTCAACTTTGAATCATAGCTGACTCACACCATGCTCACTTCAACTTCACATGCGGATAAAGCGACGCCTGTGTCATAGCTAACTGCCTACCGGCATTGAAAATTGTTTAGATATAAATTTAACACATAATACACATTTGTAAAATCAACAGTTATAGTTTAAAAAAATGTTTGAAACATTTATTTTCTATAGAAATAATTTTAAGAAGTCAGGCAGTAGGAATACGATTAGCAAACGAAAATTTGATAGGCTTAAACACGTGGATAAAGGTAGATATTGAGATTATATGATGATAATAAAAAAAACAAAATTAACGCGTTGTGAAAACTTCTGGATTCCCCAGTACAACTTTACACTCACAAAGTCAACAATAATACATGTAGTACTCCTAAAGATTAGTCACCTCTGATGGGAGTTTATCGAATAGAATATTCCATTCGTATATAAACTTTTATTTTATTATTATTTTTTTTTGTACATTAGACTTTGTATTTAATCTATAAGGTTTTATTACACAAATAACAATAGTAACCAACAGTAACTATTCACTACTTCCGGTTTTTTCTTTTTTCGAAGTCTTGGCATTTTATAACAAAGACTCCCTCCCCAGTGAACTTTTACTAATTACGTCGTAAAAGGAAACTTTTCACTTAGGGTAAGGCGAGAGATTGGAGAGAAAATACGGGGAAAAAAAAACGGTAGTGGGAAAGAAAAAACCAGGAGATTACATCAGGCTCTTGAATAGAAGGTTGGCACTAGAGGCTCCGATAAAGCCGTTGTTGCACTTGGCAACTAGTTTCTTCGCTATCTTTAAAGCCATCGCTAATTTGTACCGAATTTGAGGCCAAGAAAATACCAACATTTTAGAGGAAAATAAACGAAAGAGGTATTTGGGAGTCATTCTCTGAACTACAAACTCATGTTTCCTGAGGTAGGTGGCTCTGCATAATCCCATCATAAACAATTATCCATAATTGTGATGATACGAAAATAAATAATTTGAAAAACATAAATAAAAAAAATTCCGACTTAATTTTGGATAGTCTCAGCAGAGAAGTGATTCCCACAACCAGGAGGGAGAGCAAATATGATAGCATTAACATAATATGATAATCATACATAAAAATTCTTAAAGTTCATCGAGATAAGTTTTTTTCTTTTTTCAAATCCTCCATTTATTTGCCTAACAAATCATACAGTACATAAAGAAATATATCTTATATACAGAGTACAAATAGTCTATACTAATGCTTGTGATAATAGTCCATCGAAATAGTGAAAGGAGAAATTCAAGAAATATTTAGCATTACATGTTATTAAATTGTGATTGGGAAAAACCTCAAAGCGATACAGTAAAAAAAAAAAAAAATACTCAAGAAAGTTTTAGCATTAAATGATATAATTGAGGTTAAGAGAAAAAAGAATACATAAAATATATTGAATTATTTACAAACTATATTAGCTAAATAGATACGGGAGAAATATAAAGAATAAAACGTATAATAAAAATATTATTTTATATTAAATAATATTTGGCTTAAATTCGTACTCTTTGTGCCACTCTTCATTAGCTTCTTATCTTTGATTTTTTCTAAAATCTTTAGCTTTTAGATTTCTATGTTACTATTCTCATTACTAGAAGAAAAAAAAAATAACTTAAATAAAATATTTTACCTTCTATCTTCATTAATTTATTATCAACTTTTCTCCTATTTCACAAGGACCAATATTTATCATACTAAAAAAAAACATTAGGTGCTAAAAATTGAATATAAATATAAGCAAAGGTACATTAGACACGAAAAAAATATAAAAAAAGTTAGGGGTGGATGTCCTGTTAGATCATTACCTTTAGAATAAAATTTTCGTGCCTTTAAATCCCGTTTAAATCAAAGTACGATGAATTGAGAGAGGTAACAACTCAAAAACTAGAATTAGAAAAATTTTCCAACTGTAAAATACTGAATTTTTCATGCATGTGAAAATTAAAGTAAAAATGAAATACATTAGGAAAAAAAATGCGCTATAAATCTGCTTTATAAATGTTTATATGAGGTCAAATTTAAGGAGAACAGTTATTTTTAGCCTCCCGATTCAAGTCAGCAACTTAAAGCCTTTGGCTCATTTCACTTTGGTTTATGGCCCCGAGGGCTAATATTTTACCTTTAGTATTTGCATAGAGGAATATATCCAGCTCGTATATTCACTGAGGAAAACCTCCGTCTCACAATAGAGATAGTGAGATTTTAAAGCGCTCTCCCTTTAAAATTTAAATAGTATGATATTTTAATTAATTTATACAGTTTTGCTAATTTATTATAAGCAGTGAATCTATTAATTAATTAATATTTCTCCCGATGCCTACGTACTTTCAAAAGTGCCTTTTAAATGCGCTGAATAATATTTAAGCTCCGGATTCAGAGGATTCGTTGATATCGGATATTCATTGTAATATTTTATTCGTCACTTCAAAATTGTGAATAGTTATAAGATGTTTGTTTTATATTTTTCCCTAACTTTTTTTCTCCCATATCTAATGTCTTAAGTCCAATTATGGTTAGCAATGGAATCTTGCTGTATAATTATTTTATTATTTTTTAGAGAATCAATATTAAACAAATATATACGGTTCTTTTATTTTACTTCGAAATATTATTGAAGATCCAATTTATTCGTTTTATTAGTTTCTGCAAAATAAACACAAAAGAAAAAAAAAATCAGTTATATTTATAATGTTGCAACAAAAAAGGATTCATATTGGTAAATTGATTAATTATTACCATTGATTCGCTTAAAATTGCTTTTAATATATCAATCAAACTGGAGTGCTGCCAATGGGTAGTTTCTCTCCATGTCTTTTTCATATATTTTATCTCAGAGCTCACTTACACGATGTATTTATGAACCAATACAGTTGGAAATAATATTAAAAAAATATCTTGATCCAAAATATGTTTTTTCCTCTAATATTATGTCATGTTAATCACCCTGATGTAATTTAAGCAATAATATTTGAAAAAAAAATCACTTCACATTGTTTATTCTTTATTTTATTTGGTTCAGGAAAAGAGTATAAAATCAGGTGCACGCAACACACGACAAGGAAGAAATATGAAACTAATACGGATGATTATATATTTATTTGATGAGTGCTAATGACATAGATTTAGTCACTGAGACTCAAATGGTTCTAGAGTTATAAAACGCTCTTTTCAACCATTTGAAAACAAGTTTTTCGTAAAAATTTATTAAATCTGGAATTTTCCTAATTTCAGGAAAAATAACAAAGAAAAAAAAACTAGAATGATTATAAAGTATATTTTGGTCTTAGTTGTAAGAGGGAGTATCTTACAATTTTGGTCCTTTCGATATATTAACTAAGTACGCAGGAATATTGTAAAAAATAATTCCCAAAAATTCTTTAAATTTTTATTGCTCGAATTGCCTTATTTTGTGCTGCTTGCTGTGGAAATTTCTGTCTTAGACATCTTTCATTGTATAATAATAAAATTTAAAAAATGTGTATTTGTGCACTGCAGGTAAACATTTTTGGACCAAATATGGTTCACATCAATTAATCTGTTTGATTTTTTTTTTGTTTATGCAGCACGTTGGCGCACTT
Source organism: Piezodorus guildinii (assembly GCA_023052935.1). NCBI lineage: Eukaryota > Metazoa > Arthropoda > Insecta > Hemiptera > Pentatomidae > Piezodorus > Piezodorus guildinii. The sequence continues at coordinate 35,399,366 of CM041293.1, read as the reverse complement.
ATTTTTTTCTTTTCATGTGTTATGAAGTTTGAACAATGAAATTTAACAGAATTTTTTTTTTATTATCATTCTTAAATAAAAAAACGAAAATTACATGCGCAGTGAACTTCTTAGAACTTTGGCATTCGAGAAATCAATAAATCAAACTAAGAATAATATTTATCTTCTCATTTCCCCTTAGGGGATTACTATACTTTAAATAAAACTCAAGAAACAAAAATCACATTATATTTAAGTCTTAGTAATATTTATATTTCATAAAAATATTTCTTGTTATTTACGATAGTAACAAACCTTTCATACACTTAATTAGCAAATTTGTTTATAAATACAAATCATAATAAGATACATTTATTTTATTTAGGTATTCATTGAGGTTATTCATGATTTATTAATGTGAACCTGAAAATATGTGGTATCAAACGTTTGACCTGCAGTGTATATTTATATCACTAGTGCTCTTTATATTTTTAAGCGAACGCAATATTTCTCTGGAGGACCCAATAATATTTGAGTAATTTACAAAGTTTTTGCATTAAAAAAGGTTAATAAATATAAATTTAATTAGTATTGGTATAATTACAAGTAATATTTTAAATCGCAGTAGCAAATGAGACAGTGGAAATATTGTTTGTTCGAAGAAGAAACTTCAATCCGAAACAATATGCTTCCTCATCAGTCAGCGGAATCGAGATCGCCTCAGCAGAAAAAAACACCAGCAGGGACTCAGAGCTGTTGAACAATAGCAGGAATTATATCATTTTAATCTGAAGGGAAGGGACGTTTTAAAAAAGAGTCAGTTATTAACAATCAAATTAAATGTCTTTAATAAACTTTAGTTTATAATAATTGATTAAAAATCAAAGGTACTTAGGAAGAAAAAATAAATTAAATATCGGAATTCACGCCCTGTAAAACTATTCATTCGGAATGAAATCTACATGATACTAAATCTTACTGAATTTCATATCGATGTTATGAGTTTGTTAGAGCTGATTTTGTGAAAATCGTCACAAAGTTTCATAGGTTGTATAAAGTTGCTTTTCTGTTCCGTCGATTTTATTGAAAAATTTGCTGTAACGCTTAAAAATTATGAAATTTCAACTTCAAAAAAGTTATCACTTTAGAAATACTTTAAAAAATCTATACAAGTAGACAAATTCAGTAGCTTTCATTAAGTTTTACGATTGCTTACCTATATATAAAAAATATATGTAGTAATGTAAAGTTTTTCGATAGTAAAAATATTAGAATTCGATTTTTCACTGGTTTTACACGTTTTAGAATTCCAAAACCCAAATGACTAAGTGCTGCAAAAAGAACTGCCCATGTATATGATAAGCCTAACTCAAAAACAATAACTTGAACAAAACTGAAATTTCATATTTTAGAACCGTGTATGCCTGAGATACTGCAACAACATTCTCAACCAAATTCAATGGTCACTTATAAATACAAATAAAAAAATAAAAAAAGCACAACATTTAAAAAAGAGTAGAAAATAATAGAATTTTTTTTCTTCATCAATCAACGTTTAAAATAAATAATATTGTTGCTTACACTTACCGATGTATGAAAAGAAAAATACCTAAGTAATGTAAGAATTGAATTCGAGTTTTCAATTGGTTTCCTGAGCCAAGACCAAGTAGTGCAAAAAAGCTTGTGTGTTTTTAAAATGTTCGTCTCGAAAACTATAAGTTGTATTAAGCTGAAATTTCATATTTGAGACAACTATACGTTCGACATGTTACAGCATTTTTTTTTTTCCAAATCGATTTTCTGAAACATTGACTTTATGCTGTGCATTTTGCACCTTTTTACCATTTTCTTGAAAACGGTAATAACGATATTAATTAAAATCAGTATATCGAAGTAAAATTTAATGACTTTAATCCGATGTAGGTTTCATTCTGGTTAAAATAGTTTGACAGGGTTTAAATGATGATATTTTAAATTTTCTTCCCCTAACTTTAATTTTATTGATTGGAACAAATACTTAAATTATCTAGTTAGCATTGATAAGAAACGGAAAAATATACAAGGTGAATGAATCTTATAACAGGCTAAAAAAGGAAAGGGCAAAATATTTTGTTTGGTAATTTTTGTTTTTTACTTTCACTTACTTGAAGTATTGTGATCGTGAAAACTTTCGAATTCCAGTTTTCAACGGAAATACACGTTTTAGGGTCCCCTGAGTCCAAATAACCAAGTCCCGCAAAAAGGTCTGTGTGTGTGTGTGTGTGTGTGTCTGTGTGTGTGTGTGTGTGTGTGTGTGTGTGTGTGTGTGGTAGCTCCCGGGCGGAAAATACCGATATTATAAATTTTCTTACCGTAAAGTACCTTTAATTTTGTAGCATTTGTAAAAATAAATATATCATCTTGTTACCTCCGATGAAAAACACATAAATATATATGTTGAACGAATTCAATATCTAACTAAAGAAGAAAACTGAAAAATATTTGTTTAATGCAAATTTACTTTCACTTATAAATAGTAAGGGAAAGTATTGCGATCGTGAAAATTTTCGAATTCCAGTTTTCAACAGAAATACACATTTTAGGGTCCCCTGAGTGCAAATAACCAAGTCCCGCAAAAAGGTCTGTGTGTGTGTGTGTGTGTGTGTTAACCCCCGGGCGGAAACGGTAAGTCCTATGAAACTGAAATTTCATATTTAAGACAACTATACGCGTGAGACGTGACAAAACTTTTTTCATCAAAACGAGCTTCCCAGAAGAGGCACTTTATACCATGCATTTTGCACCTTTTTTCGATTTTCTCGAAAACGGTTCCGACGATTTTGAATAAACTCGCTATATCGATGTTAAATTTAATGGGCTTTAATATAATTTAGGTTTCATTTGGATAAAAATGGTCTGACAGGGCTTAAATGCGAATATTTTAAATTTTCTTACCCTAAAGTACCTTTAATTTTGTTGATTCTTTAAAAACAACTATATTATCCTGTTACCACTGATGAAAAACAGGTAAATATATAAATTGAATGAATTCGATACCCAACTAAAGGAGAAAACAGAAAAATTATTTTTGTAATGCATTTTTTTGTTTTTGAAGATAAGAGCAGTAACATACGTGTATGATATGCCGTTGAAAAGCTAAAGATTTAAAACAAAATATATTATCTTATATTAAAGCTTTTAAAATTTAATAGAGAGTGATAAAAAGAAGATAAAACTAACTGATTATTTTAGATAATAATATAATAGATTTTTTAATAAAACACATGTTTCTATATAAATTCAATTCAATTAATTCTTTAATAGTTTCACGTATTTTTTTTTATCTCTAACTGTATTTGAAAATTCTTTTATTGATTTTAAAAATGGAGGTAAGTTAAAGTCGTGTGTTGCCCGTACCAGATTTTTCACGAACAAAACAACAGTAAAATCGATATATAATATACCGTTAAAAAGCTTAAGATTTAAGAGAAAAGTTGCTTTGCAAACTTAGTAGTATAATGTAATTGAGAGTAATGAAAATCTGATAAAACTAAGTAATTATTCTATACAATAATTTCTATTTTTAGATATATTTTATCTAAAATAAATGTTCCCAACGAAGTTTTTTTCAACTCTAACTTTATTTAAAAGTTCTCAATTCATTTTAACATCTCGTTAAGTAAAAACCGTGCCTTGTGCGCACCTGATTTTTTTTATATAATATTTTTTCCTTAAGTTTCATGTAAACTTCGTTCCTGAGTACTCCCTCTAGTATATCGTGAACAGTTATTCGCATGCTCAGGTTGTTCTTAATGTTTAATAATAGGCTCATATATTGAATATACGATTACCCGTCCACAAGTGTACTACATCTAGAACAAGGGGATTCTAAGCCTCATATCAGGTAACTAAGGGAAATTCCACAAGGTTCAATTCTGCGAAGGGCCTAAAATTCCCATTTCCCTACTAGATATTCTGATACTGGTCATCGGTTAGCAATATTTTAGTTTACATCGAACATTTTATAAGGAGTTGGTTATTCAAACATTATTTTAATGCGTCGGAAATTAATATTGGTACTGCCTTTTTTTTTTCTTTCTTTCTTTTTAAGGGAAACTGTTGTCCGTGGCTCCCTCTATATCAACACGTTCACGCCGGGGTGACTCACCGGTGGGTCACACTTCTCTGATCCGTGGGACGACGTGCATAACGGGTGAATCACTTGTTTTTAGAAATTAAATTTATTTATTTTTTTTTTCAACATTATATGTTGTTGAAATTAACCTTGGAATACATGCAACACGGGTTATGGCGACATTAACTTGCCGATTAGGCCAGCAAGTTACTGTTTCCAATTAGCTTCGTTTAATTAGATCTTTCTTTACTAAGTTCATCCAATGCCTGCAATCCTCCTGGTTGGTCTCCTTGTTATGTTGAAATGAGCTGGGCCCACAGCCGATTTCCACCCCTATACAAATTCTTTGAAGTACTGGTAGTTGTCTTCGTCATCAGCTGAGGAAAATCTTCCTCTGAGAGGACATCCGGGGAGTCCGGTTTCCGTCAGCAGTTTGGACTGTTCAGCATCGAAGGCGGTGCACGTTAATAAAATATGTTCAGCCGACTCCGAGACATTTCAGCTAGGACATAAGGGACTGCAAAGAAGAAAGGTTAGAATCCGCAAAACTATTATTGTTCCAACGATTTTATACATATGTAAAATGAGTATTTTGAGGAATGAGTGACGCCGTAGGAGTTTTTAGAATATGATGTAAGATATTTGGTACCAAGAGAGATAAGCGGAATCACAGAGCTTGTTTAGTATAAATGAATTGATATAATCGAGGCGACTTAAATGGGCGTGCAAAGTTGTCAGGTTCAGGGAACAGTGAATTCTTAAAATGTTAGTATGGGCTGAACCACCTTTTATTCGTATCTAGCCTCTTTTTTGGTAAGTCGTGCGATATCATTAAATATTATATTTTAAAGAGGATAAAAAAAAAAAACATCATGATAATGTTATAACAAAAAAACAATCAGCAGGACTGAAGGATTCAGACTGTCAGGATAGAGAAACCTATAGGTCACTGAACGCCCAAAACGGGGTTATGCGTGGCAGGAGGAAAGGAAGCGCAGACAAACAGAGCTCACGAGGGAAGTATGGGAACGAAGAAAGTTGAGGAAGAAAACCTGAATATGATATTTTCGTAGTCTTTAAGGCCTTTTCGCTCTAAAAAAACAACAAACAATTGTAACATACACATCATGAAAACATGTTTTTTAATGCAGAAACTCCATTTTAAGAAATTAAAAAATATTTATATAAGAAGATTTATAAGAAAATCTGGTGCTCACAACACACGAATTTCACTTACCTCCGTTGTTCAAATCAATTTAAGAATTTTTAAATACATTTAAAGATACAAATAAATTATTTAAGAATTAATTATTTTGAATTTCAATTTAAACACGTGTTTTATTAAATCAACTATTATATTTTTACCTATAACTATGAGTTAGTTTTATCAGATCTTCATTAACTTTTAAAATTCCGTGTATTAGATAGTATTTCTTCTGAAATTTTCAGCTATCCAACGTTTTATTATAATTCTATATTACTATTCTTGTGTTAAAAAACACAAAACATGCATGAAAAAATATGTTTGCACTTTTCTTCTTTAGTTGTTTATCAAATTCGCTCAACTTGCATATTTACCAATTATTTATTAATGCTAATAAGATGGTGTTCCAATTATTTTGGAATCTACAAAATTAAAGGTACTTTAGAATAAGAAAATTTAAAATATCGGCATTTAAGTCCTATTAGACTATTTTAATCAGAATGAAACCTACATTATATTAAAGCCCATCAAATTTTATATTGATGTATAGAGTTTTATCAAAATCGTTGGAGTCGTTTTGGAGAAAATCATAAAAAGGTCCAAAATGCATGGTATAAAGTAGATCTTTAGGTCAGCTGAATTTGATAAAAAACGTTCTGTAACGTCTCCGGCGTACAGTTGTCTTAAATATGAAATTTCAGTTTTATAGGACTTTTCGTTTCTGCCCGGGAGTTACCATACACACACATTTTTGTGGGACTTGGTTATTTGTACTGAGGGGACCCTAAAACGTGTATTTCCGTTGAAAACTGGAATTCGAAAATTTTCACGATCGCAATACTTTCCCTTACTATATATTCCATATATTAGTATGTACTATGTAATACAGAAATTAAATATTTATACGTTGAAAGAATGAGAGAGTGAATGATAATTCACTATCACTAAATCACACGAATTTTCACCTTCCTGTTCACATACAGTACAGCGCAGCCTTAAACATAGGAAAAGCTTGGATCTCCTAGTGACCAAAGAAGGTGCTAGACACCCCTTATCACAGCGACATTTTTTTACATGTTTTAGACACAAGTCTGGTAGGCGTCCAAGAGGTAGGCTTGGGCTTGAACGGTTATCATTGGATGAATTCTGTCCAATATTTAATGGTATCGTCTTCGAATGTTTGGCTTAGCTAAATCTATTATTATTGTTATAATAACAATGTTGATAATAACAATGTTGATAATAACATTTTGGACCAACAGTGTTGAAAAGAGGGAAAATGTGTTAAAGAATATTTTTATTGAGCATAATGGCTCATATAAATCATCAAATAAAAATAGCTGAAATGAAATATTAAAAATGTTTTTTAGATTGTTCTAAAGAGAATAGGAACGTTGAAAATCTAAACAGCTGAATAGCGAATCTAATAGGGACAAATCAGGACAAACACTCTTAGATTAATTGGAATCTATCAACACTTGCTTAATATTGTTGGCCTTTTCTATATTCATCTAATCTATCAGTTCAAACAACTAGAGATATATCTCATCGACTGAACTAGAAAGGAATAATTTAACAATATTAATATATTAAAATGGTGTTTTTACGTTCGATTTCATACAGATCCATGAAAATTAACTGGCATATTAGCATGCCCTCTGGGACCTGGTAATTACAGCATTATGAATGCATTAGCCATTTCAATGTAAAAAGAATTAATTAAAAACCAGCAACAGCAAGGACGGTGCCAGTAAACTAATTTGCATATTTAAAAGAAAAAAAGAAGTATTCACAGAAAAAGTAATAAACGCCCAGAAACTATTCCTTAAGTATAACTTAATGCTATATAATATTCATTAATGGAGGTGTCACCTGTAGGGGAATAGCTAGTATGACTGATTTCTACGACCAAGGTAGCGGGTTCAAAGCCAAAAGATGGCCCACGATTTTTTTTTAATAAGAGTAGAAAAACCTTGCCGATCTCTTCCTTTTAAGGAGATGTAAAATGGTGGTCCCAAGCCTGTGCGATGTCAGCTACTCGTTAAAGATCCCTACCATAATTAAGGCTGGATAGACATTATTTAATACTCCCACTGTAGCATATTCTGCTTATTATTAGCTATCGTAGCATAAATTGCCAATAAACGAAAAAAAACATATTGGAAAATGTGCATTAGCAATTAAGAGAGAAAAAGGTCAGTAACTTCATTTATTGTCTTATATTTGACTTGAAGAGGTTAACGTCCTTAAATATCTTATTTTGATAATTTAAATTATTTGTTATGCAAATAAACGAAATTATTGCGTGATAAATATATGTTATGCTTTGCATATTTTAGAGTTTTAAAACAATCCTTTAACCGGAAGCATCAATTTTGTAAGAAAAATAAAAAATAATTAAACATGATAATAATCCGATCCTATACGTTCCTTCTGTAAACATAGATATGTATTTATCAAATAAAGTTAGTTGGACAATCATGTGATAAATCTTTTTTATTATCAATTGGGTCATCTGCGGTGTAGTGGCTACCATAAAAGCCTTCTTTTCCTAAGGTCGCGGATTCACATTCAACAGGTGTGACTAAGACTTTTCAAAGAGAGTAAAAAAAATTTTGGCTATCCCGTCCTTCGAAAAAGATGTAATATGGTGTTCCCTCGCTTGGCTACTCCTTAAAGATCCCTGTCCTAATTTAACATGGATGGTCTAAAGGGTATAGCCGGGTTAGCATGGTAAATCTGTCTCCGATGCTTTTTCGAAACAAAGTTGGGGGATCAATTTGGTGTCGGATAAAAATAATTCCCCAAAATTTTTAGCTTTTTAATTCAAACGGTTTTCGAGATTTTTATAATAATTTTTACCACGGCACCAAATTGATCCCCCAAGTTTGAGTCAAAAAATCCTCAGGGGCAGATTTACCATCCTAACCCGGCTGGCTATACCCTTCAGGACTCCCACTGTAGCATATTCCGAATAGCCACCGTAGCATAATGCGGTTTTTAAAGAATAAACAAATATTGAAAAACGTACAATGGCAATTAATAATGTTCATAGGATGAAATGAGTATGCATTTTATGGTTTCACTGCGTTGAAAAGTATTTTAGCACAGCCGTATAAACTGTTCTCTTGTTAAGTAATTTTTATATATAAATATAAATTTATATTTCCAAAAGATCGATCAGCACACTAAAACTATTTCAGCGGTCCCGTCACCTTCTCCCACAATCCTCCCGGAAGCTCCTTGTATCCTCTCTTATTTTCTCCCATTTTGACTATAGTTGTGCGGTATATGGTGGGCTCTCGAGGTTGCTTGAGGGCAGATTGAAACGAGTTATGAACTGTTTCTTAAGATTTGTCTTCGGTACCTCTAGACGGTCACATGTGTCCCACCTCTATGATGAGTCAAATTGGCTATTTCCCTCGATTCGAAGGCAATATTTCCTTGGTTCCTTTCTCTATCAAGTCATCCGCTCCCACCGCCCCTCTTACATCTATAGCCTCCTGCAATTAAAATCCACAATCCATACTCAGGAAACCAGATCCCGTCTATAGAACCAAAAAATATAGAATTTTCCTTCATAGCCCGGTCCACTTTCTTATGGAATACCATCCCATCACACATCCGTCATGCTCCTTCCCAATCTTCTTTCAAATCTCTCCTTTTTAAACACCTTCTTGCTTCCCAATCAGATGCCAACTAATTTCAGTACAACGATTAATATGATGTGAGAAATGTCTACACTTCATACCATAAATGATAGTAAAATTTATTTTCATTTCTATTGTCAATTATTCTGATGTTTTTTTTTGTTTTGTTTTTTTGGTTTGTTAGTTTTATATTACATTTAGATATTATTATATATTTTTTTTAATTTATATTTTTCATTTCACTCTCTTTTCATCAATTAAAATAATTGTAAATAATTTTTGCAATCATTAATATTATTAGTTCTTTATGTGTTTTTTAGGCCAGTTGTAATGATTATTTTTTTTTACATGTGTATTATTCTCAAGGGACTTAGTCCCAGAATAAAGTTCTTTTTCCATTCATTCATTCAAATATCTAAAGTACATGATACAATGAACAGATAACATTCTAATTCATTAATATATTTGGAAATTGTATTATAATTTTATTACTTTCCTTATAACGAAGATCAAACATGGATTTTTTTTTTTTCTGGAAGAGGAAGACAATTTTAAATTTGTTGCTCTTCATTTCCTCCCAACCTTTCCTCCACCATTGTGAGAATTTCAAGTAAAAGAGTCTTGCGGAGAAACATTTTTTTGAAATAAATATCATCTTTATCATTCCCTCTGTAGACTGAATTGAGATTTCTAATTATTATTTTGAAAAAAAGAGGAAAACATATTTCTTACTGGAATAAAATAAGTTTAACGGATGACGCCCACTAAATCGGTCGATACAAATTAATATTGATTTTTTTAAACCTGTTACTCTAGAAGCGAAGTTGCTTTAAGGGTTTTGGACTCGGTACGATAGATTATTACTGTCTCTAGACCAGCGGCCAGACTATGAGGTGATTAGGCTGGGGTCAAATTCAGCCGACAGTTTTTTACGTCTTTTTCGGTACCTGGGTTTATCACAGAAGATATTCCATAAGCCCGTGTCGCTCCACGGTTGAATTAACAGAATAAATACTATTCTGTCACAGCCGGGTTTCGAATCTGGGACTTAAAGAGTAGTAGACATGAGCTCTATCAACACGATCTAGATTTTTCATATCTGTCCTAAACCAATCCATTTTTTATAACTGAAACATTTAGCAAGGTGACAAGAAAATATCTTTTTCTTCGAATTTTTACATTAGATGTAATGGAAAACTGTTTTGAACGGGAAAAAAAAACAATATTCAATAAAAATGAATAATGAAGCATTCTGTTATTGAAAAAATTAAAAGCAATAACTTTTATTTATTTTGAAAATGTTAAGGGAATCTTTAATTTCTTTATTTGCATTTTAAGAAATTGGAATAACAAGGAACTCCTTACTTTTATTTTATTGTTTTGCATTAATATATGTAAATTTGTTCACAGTAACATTTTTAATTTTATGGAAATACTTTTCTCTTACAGGCGTAGGCGTATCCAAACACTCCACATAATTGTTTATAATGCAATACTGCAAGGTAAGCACATTAATTAGAGGAAGGGAACAGACGTGCTTGATATTGTTCAAATGATTTATTTAATATTAATAAAGTAAAATATTGTTTAATTTTAACCTACCAGCAGGTTCACAAAGCCCAACAACTTTACACGTCCAATTTAAATATTTTACGCATTACCTAATTTTCGAAAACCTTACGACGTTGTTCATCCTCCAAAGTAAGCGTCCACGTTTCACATCCGTAAAGAACCATCGAAAGAATAATAGTTTTATAAATTCTAACCTTGAAGTTTCTCTATTGAATAAGAGAACTATATAGTTTCGCGACTGAATAGTAACACGCACTGCGCATTTTTTAACGTAACTTCATTTCCTTCAGAATTTAGTTCTTTCAAGATATAAAACATCCTAAATACCAAAATGTATCCACATGTTTGAACTTATATCCTGATATATCAATATCACCGAGACTATCGCTGTTTCTAATACTAATTTATATTTCATTTTAATCAAGGTACTTGTCATTACCTCTATAGTTTCCACTTCTTAACCCCAACAGTGCCTAATCGTCGGTGTATCCTTTTTGTTTTTTTTATTAAACATATGTATTGATATTTACAACTTTATCAAGAAATACATTAAGTAAATATAATTGAAATTAGTAAGCTAGCATTAAATACATATAAAGACACTACCCATTGGCAGCACTAAAAAAAATCTACAAGGTCTCAAGACCATCTTCATTTAGACGCCTCGGAGGATTATCGGGAAACGAAGAGAAGACAAGGATTGAAACTAGTGGGAATGCAGTTCTGGCCAAATCAGCAACATATGGAACGTTAAGGGCCTTATGGATGAGTTAATTCATAACATAGTAAGGAGATTTTGGATTGTAAGGATTTATGGGATACAAGAAGAATTTGATGATTTAGTAGAGCCCCATAGCTCTACTCTGTAAGTCCATATCAGCCTTATGATGGTCATATAAATGAGCCTTTAGTACCTAAGTAGAAGGGTGAATTTTCGTCTAATAAGTGTTGAAGTAGTCGAAAACGTCGGTAAGTATCTTGTCGTTTTATTCTTGTATGAGGATTTCAACTATGACGTTTGTCGAGATGGGGTCCTTGGTATCGGATCTGTTCAAAATGGACTAGCAAAGTGTCATCAAAGGATACGGAAGGAAGTCATAGGTTTACTACGAAGGGTAATGATTATTTGGCGGGATTAGTTGGAATAAAGCGGGATACCCTAAAACAGGAAATTTGCTACCTATATAAAAAAAAAAATAAATAAAAAAAAAAAAATTAATCTAGTTAATATGTGCAAACTCATATTAATAAGGATAACGACTAAAGAAATTACTAAATAAATTCAATATCAGGAGCATTTTTTTTTAAATTTTTTTTGTTGAGAAATGAGAATAAAGTAATCTGACATACTAAGTCATGGAACTGTTGAAATTCTTCTGGAACGGATTGAACAGAAAGTTTTTCAACTTAATCGGGAGGAGGGGTTTAAGTCTGCCTTAAACCACTGCCTTGAGAAAATATCCTCAGAGGGGAGCGAAGTTTTCCGAATAACGAAAAGCTTTACTTGAAAATTTTCGGCGGCCACACATTGGGCCAGAATAATTATTTCTCTCAAACCCTGAGAGAAAGATGGAAAGAGAAAAAAAATATGTCCGTCAAACCAACTTCTTTTCTCTAAACTTCTGAAACTAAGTTCCAAACATGATTTTCGGTTCGTTTATCAATAAACTTTCAGATTTTAGTATCAAAGCTATAGTAGAGGTTAGAAAAAACTTATTTATTCAAAAAAAAAAAAAATCTGCTTCCGAACATACGCAGTTGTCTTTACAACTCCTAAGAGAAAGTTCATTAAGCAAAGTTAATTACTTAAACACGGTAACGTTTATTAATTTTTTTTTCTTATTTTGAAGAGGGGAAGGAAAAAAGTTGAGTAACTTCATTTATTGACTTTTAATGGACTTCAAGAGGTTAATAACCTAATTTATTATTTTACAAAACTGAATCATTTTGTAATATATATATATATATATATATAAAAAATACTTTGAATATTCCTGAGTTATTAACACCATCCTTTGTTGAGTTCCTCATTTGTTTCAGAAAAGGATAAATACATATTTAAATATAATAATAGTCCAATCTTATAATATCTCCTATGAACTATTATATATTTACTATTGAAAATTAGTTAAACAATCTATATATTTAAATCTAATGTTTTTATACATCTATCTAATTTTAGTTGATGAAAAAAATGTAAATCCCTTCTTAACAATAGGGCCATCTGTGGTGTACTCGCTAGTGTAACAAACAGCCTTCTATGCCCATGGTCCTGAATTCGAACCCAGTAGATGGCCCGAGGATTTTTTTTAATGAATGAAAAAAATCTTTGACTACAGTTCATCTGATAATAATAATAATAATAACATTTAACATACAATTCATCTGAGGAAACGTAAAATGGTGGTACTAAGCCAGAGTGATGACAGGTACTCCTTAAAGATCCTTATTAAATCTGGGTAGGCCATTGTAGCATAGAAGAAATAGTTATAATAGTAATAGCTGTAACGAGCCCAAAGGTACGACGCCGATACCACTAAATGTTGGCTACATAGATTTATTCAATGACCACCGTTCAAGACCAAGGTCCCGAGATCAGACTTGACACATTGCACCCATCGACTTTTTGGCCTACATATCGGGCGCCTACCAAGTTTTCAGAATCTGTTCTTTACTAAGCCCCAAAACGTTACACGTCCATTTGAGCAACCTTTATGCTATCAACTCAATTATACTGAAAGGATACAAGCTCCGAAATTCCGAGTTGTGTAACATTCCGAATTTCGCGGTGGCTTCATCTCCCTTATTCTCGAAAACCTTAAGGCGTTGTTCATTCATCCTTCAAAATAAATGACAATGTTTCATTTTCGTCTAGTACCGGCGGAAGAATAATAGTTTTATTAATTCTCACCTTCAAGTTTCTAGATAGATGCCGGGAGCTAAGGAATTTTGCAACTGAATAATACTACGCATTTCTTGTCTTTAACCAAGACTGAATAGGAAATAAAAATCTAAAAAAAAATTTTTATTTTATTTGGTATGCAGATTTATGTGATGTTAAATAAAAGGGATAAATTAAATTATCCCTAATAAAGATATCGAATAGCTTTTTCTGAAGTTGTAGTCATCAAACCAAGATATAATAAGCCATATATATGTAGGAATGAAGACGTTTATTGGCAGAGTTAATACAGCAGTAGCTTAGGCGTTTTGGGTGGCAGAATGCGTCAAACCATGAATATAAACCAGAAAGGTAAAATCCAATAAAACTCTATACAGCTTATCTCTACGGGTTTCGAAAGATCAGTCAGCCGGTGATACCCCGGGAATATAATAAAGGATTCTCATGGTTTTAGACACGATTATAAGTTTTATGGTCATCTCAACAGCTCCAAACATTGGGCAAGATACAATACCGAGTTTTCCAATGGACGCATGACTATAATAAGGCCAATCTGAACTTCTTATATCAAAACCATACAATCTAAAATCGTTAATGATTAACACTTTCATAGCAATGAACTCATCTATTAAGATCATAATATTCCATATTTTACAGATTTAGCCCTAACCAGATAACATCCATGACGAACTCGATCCCTGATCTAAACCACTAGTTTCTCCCTCTTCGATTTCTGATAATCCACTGATGCGTCTAAAAAGAAGATGGTCGCGAGACGAGAGGTTCAAAATATTTACTAGAGTGCACACAATGGGTATTTTTCTTTAAGCCTGCTTCATGTATCTTGTATGAGCATGTTTACTATTTATATTCTGTAATGCAATTGCAAATATCATTAAATACAAAGTAAAAAAATTAAAAACATTGTAGTTTGGGGGTCAGCCATAGCATAAAGCCTAGTCGCTGGTTCAATCCTGCAGATGGCACTAGGATTTTTTAGTGGCAGTAAAAATCCTTAGCTATGCTGTCCTTCGGAGAGAACGTAAAAAGGTGGTGTCAGGTACTCGTTAAAGATCCATATACTTATTAAAACTGATTAGACAAAATTTAGGACTCCCGCTGTAGCATCATCCGATTAGGCATAGTAGCATACAGTGACGTCAAATGAACAAAAACAAACATTATAGTTTCATCCTAACTGATGATTTGAGTAATATTAAATGTCTGTAATACTATATTCAAATGATCTTATGAGATTAAAAAATAAAAACTTAGGATCAGGACGGACCTCAATCTTTTTTTTTAGGTGGTGATCATAAAGGTTTTATCCTCCTCATCACAGACTTTGGCCCATAATGTGGCTGTACAAAACATATCTTGCCTAACTACTTAATCAGTCTACAGGATTTAAACTAAGCTCTAGTATACACAAAAACCACACTTAAGACCCTTAGGATAGTAATAAGCTTCTAGGAAACATTACAGTAGTAACTTACACTCCACTCCTCAGCTGCTTGATAAATCTTACTCTCTAATGTTGCCATCTAAAGTTTCGAAGTGCGAGACAATGGGTTTCATTACCTCATGTATAAATAAATGAAACAAATACGTTTCCAGCCAAAATATTACCAGTCCTAGTACTAAGTAAATAAGCATTGCCTGAAACTCAACTCCCTATTGGCATCTCCTCATCTGTTAAGTTGAGATCCCACAGGCCATTGTTAAAGCTATCCTTTGGTCTACCAGAGTCCAATGGTTATTGTGACAAAGCACCAAGTTCCATGTATTCCCAAAGTTCAAGTCGGTTCGTTAAATCTAAGCTTACTGTTTCTCTGAAAACTAAGCGAAAACTGAAAGAAACAGATTTTCTTCGCGAAAAAATTGGTTGGCTTCCTGAACTCGAGTAAATCATCTCATTAATTAAACCTAGTTTTAACGAAAATTTAAGATTTTTCATTTTCATGATGTGGTATACTGTAATGGAATTCGACTTAAAACGATTTTATTTTATTTTTTAAATCTATATCTGTATTTACATTTATACATCCAGTAAATGCGAGTAGAGTATAAAAAAAAGGCATGATACACGTGTGGGGATATTTCTTATTGGTTGTATTGCAAGGTAAGGAGAAATTTAATAGATTTGCTATTGCTAGAATAGCTATTTGATAGAAAAAAGAAGATTTTTCATATGATTTTATAGAAAATGATTAAATATAACAGAAACTGATACACTCCATTAGCTATAAGGTGATTTAATAAATAAGTATAAAAAAAATATTTAAAAAGAAAAACACAGTGTTAAATAAAATTAATGATAAAATCTAAAAATATTATAAATGCATAATTTAACCAGAGCGATGCAAGCAAGCAGACGAGATGCAAAAAAAGTTTAGAAAATAAAATAAGAATGTATAAAAATAATTATAACAATAACAGATTTTTAAGTAAACAAATAATCTTTTAGTTTTATGCGCTGTTTATAATCAAAATTATTAATAAAAAATATAATACCCGAAAGATCTGAAAATAATACTCTCCCCCCTCCTCCTCTCATACGTTTAAAAGTTCAAAAGAAGTATCAAACGAAATTATATTTTCGTAACCTTGATATATATTATCAGTCAAGTACCTTACGATGGTCTATAATTATGTTATATTGAAAATATAGATAGAAATACTTTAAATGTCAATCATTTAATTGTATGTTTTTTATTTATAAAGAAAGGCACAAGACAAATGATTTTCCGTATTCAGATAAAATCTAAATTGGTCTTCCGAACAAATATTAGCTCTTCCGTAAGAAGACACGATTGTTGATCGTCCCTTGAACCGTTGAAGATTTCGTTTTATCAAATATTTAATCGGATGAATGTTAAAACACCGCTGGCGCCGGCTGGTATCAGTCTACTCAAGGGTTTCTGTCCTCGCCTAAGATTAACAGATTCCACCAAGTCCTGGCGACGGGTCTTATCGGGATAATGTCTCTATAAAGGCTGCATTCTAACATAGAAAGTCATGAGACGGTCCTCAAGAACAATACTTATACAACGAAAGCTGCTTAAAAAAAATTACTCAACTATAATTTTTTAAAACTTGTTTATTCAGAAATAATACAATATGCCACCTTCAGAGGCAATAAGTATTACAGCTAGAAAAAATCAGTCACTCTGTATATACATCATAAACAAAAATAAAATAAATCATTACCAGAAGAATTAAATAAAGACTAAATAAATAAGAAAAAAAAATTAAAATGAAAACAATAATAATTACCGCACACGAAGGTCCGATGCCGATACCACTAAATACTACACAGACTATCACAATGATCACCGTTCAAGCCTCAGCCTCCGAGGTCAGCTTTAACATGGTGTTCATCACCCTTCCATCGACGCTTCGGCCTATCTTTGGACGCCTACCTGTCGGTTCAGTGAATACCAACTTTCTAGGAATCCGTTCCTCACAGAGCCCAATAACTATACACGCCAATTTAAGTCTCCGCGATGCTAATAACTCAAGCAAATTCACAGAGCACAAGCTCCACAATTCCGATTTGTGCAACCTTGTAAACTCTCCAGTCGCCTCATCTCTCATTGGACAAAATATTTTAAGGAGTACCTTATTTTCGAAAACCCTGGACGTTGTTCATCGTTCAGGGTAGGCGGCCACGTTTCACATCTGTAAAGAACTGTCGGAAGAATATTAGTTTTATAAATTCAAACCTTTATGTTTTTAGACCGAAGCCGCGAGCTAAGTAGTTTCGCAACTGAATAATAACACGTATTTCCTGCCTTTAGCTGGGACTTTATTCCCTCCTGTATTTCATTTTTTCTTGTTATCATTGAACCTTAATACTTAAATTTCTTTACATGTTCAAACCTATGTCCCAATCAATATCACCAAGGTCAGCACTGTTTCGGCATCTAATCATGTATTTCGTCTTACCTGTATTTATTTCGAGATCCAGTGGAGGCAGAGTAAAGGCGCTAGAGCCACATGGGCTCAGAGCATAAGTGGAGAAGCTGGCCATTGCATAGTTGCAAGAGATCTCTGGACCAATGCCGCTTCAACCTACGAGGAGGGTTATAGGGATGATTGGAACTAGATACGGATTGTGCCTAGGGATTAGGAAGGTGAATAAGCTTCTGATCGAGAAGGAAATTCCAATTTGGATCTGCTGCTCAACTTCGCTGAGTTGCTACAGTACACAGCATACCGCATCAATCCCGAAGACAATCTTAAAGAAGAAAAAAGATAGAGAGAGATTCCGCCAAATAGGAAATACATATATTTTACTAATTTTGAAATCGGTCATGGACATCTGAAAATCCCGACCAGCCTCAATATATATGGTGATGCAGGATTCCCAGTGAGTCCAAGATTATGGTCTACGCCATGTTTTGCATATCATTTTTTCCGAGTAAGAATTTGGATGGTATTAGATCTAAGACAAATTGGATATTTAGGTCATGGTGTAAGGTTCTGTTAGTGACATGATATGGGGTATCGACTATTGTTCTAAGGGCTTTAGACTGAAAGGATTGGATACGTTACATATTCGAAATATTTGATGTTTCCCACAGTTCAAGTCGGAGGTCTTAATTGGTTTAAGAATAGTCTTATAAATTAATATTTTGTTGTCCGTTGAGAAACGAGATTTCTTATTTAGTAGTCTAAATCGTCGATTAAGCTCTTGTCGTTTGAATTTATTGTAATTATTTGGAGATAGGGTCTATAACAGAAAGAGAAAATGGCCGTTAATAAATATAAAAAAATAAACAATTATTCCTTTTCTCAACTGAATGTATCTTATTAAAGTGACGTTCTCATACACTGTTTGATCTCTTAGAAGTATAGATTTTTAACTTTATTTGATTTAATATTTTTAATTGTATCGGTTCTAAATTGAATAGGTTTCAATATGGGTACGTGACGATGAGCAAACCGTTAAATAGATCTGGTGTTGTCTCAATTTCTGGTAGTTCCACATTTCCTGATTCGAATGAATGCTTTGAGTATTTGTCAATGAAAGTTTAATGAGGCGTACGTATCATGATCTGTCATTCAAAAATATAAATAATGCCTGATTGACAAATGCAAGTTTGAGAGAAGGTGGGTAAACATTTGGGTTTATGGTTTGTTTTTTAAAATGCCAATTAAAATTTAAAAAATCTGGATTGGGATACCAAATATTGAAATATACATTTAAATTTTTCTCATGCCTACCAAATATACTTCTATAATAAACTTGCAAATCGGTGTGGCCACACAATGATTAAAACGCACTTTTCCAGGACGAAATTTTGCACTGGTCGTTCTATTTAAGATATATCAGCCATTCTAACTTTTTTTTTCCTTAGTTAATTCACTTTTAAAGGTATGATAGCCATACCTTCAACTCATTTTAATGAATGAATTAATGAATTTCATTAATTATTTTTCAATGTGAACAGCGATCACCGCCTTTTTATTTTGTTTTTATAATGTTTTTTTTTTGTTAGGGGCATAGAAAATATTGTGCTGCTTCTCATTTGACGAGAAGTCCACAACGTCTACTGTAAACGTAGAATATCGACATTTTATTACAAAAACAATTCTGGACAAAAAAAGGTCGTTTTCGTTTAGGCAAAGAATTGTATCACAACCTTCAGAACTGTCGTTTAATGTGTATGGGATGTCTTGGAATTCTCTGCTGGAATAGGCAAAATACAGATATTTCAATTATCTTTGGTTAAACACTTTTTAAAAGCTAGGTGAGCCCAACAATAACAGAATAATTAATTATACTGCCACAGCTGGATTCGAATCCGCAACAAGACGATTAGTATTCCTCTGCCTTATCAACTAGAGCACTCCGTTCCCTTATTATACAAATGATATATTATATTGTGTATAATACGCGTATCATACCATACCATCTGCCAGATATAGGGTGCATACAATGCCAAGGGTAATACTAACATCTCATTGTTCGTGCCTAAGCACGTATAGTATCACGAATCTCCAATAATATTGCGATTTAATGGTACACATCTACCACAATGTAACCAAACAATAAACCAATCCTTTACTGTTATTTTTTAAAAATTAATTATCAATTGATTTATTTTTTAATTATTATTGATTTATTTTTTAATTGATCAACTATTTTTTTTTAAACATATTTATTGATATTTACAACTGTATTATTATATACAACAAGTAAATGTGATGGACATAGTAAACTGACATGAGATACATGTAGAGACGCTACCCATTGGCAGCACTCTAAAAGTATTTTAAACTAGAAGGTCTCGAGGCCATCTTCTTTTCAGACGCCTCGGGGGATTGTCAGGAATGGAAGAGGATGACAGAATAGAAACTAGTGGATTAGAGTGGAAATGGAGTTTTTCATGGAATGATTGATACTTGGTTCGTGCTAATTCAGAAACATATGGGACATTAAGGTCTTTATGGATGAGCTTATTCGTGACAAAGTAAGGAGCGTTAAGGATTTTACGAAGGATTTTGGATTGTAAGGATTGGATACGGGAAGAATTCGATGGTTTAGTAGAGCCCCATAGCTCTATTCCGTAAGTCCATATCGGTCTTATGATGGTCATACAAATAAGTCTTTTGTAATTAAGTGGTAGGTTGGAACGTTTGTCCAGTAAGTGTTGAAGTAGTCGAAAACGTCGGGCAGTTTCTTGTCGTTTCAGTCATGTATGGGGATTCCAAGTTAGACGTTTGTCAAGGTGGAGTCCTAGATATCGAATCTGTTCAACAGGGGCTAGTGGAGTGTCATTAAAGGATACTGTAGGGCAGGAAGTCATGGGTTTACGACGAAGGGTAAATGTTATCTGGTGGGATTTGTTAGAATTAATTTTAATCCTCCAATTCTGGCACCATACTTCAAGGTCTCGGATGTGGGATTGAAGAGTGTGTATCAACTATTAAATTTCGTTTTTTCCTTTTTGAATCCCTTTTAAAAAATACGAAAAATATTAGACTAAAAATTCAGTACGTTTTATTGAATTATTGCCCCGATGAAAACTATAAAAAATAAAAATTTCACGTCATCCCTTTTTTACTTTTGTTGAACCTGGCAATAACCGTTCTTTGAAAAATTATATTTAATAAGGGAAAATTCTTACAGGATCCAAATTTCGGCAAAAATGATAAGGCTATAAAAGAGAACAAAATTAAGAGTTTCAGTTGATAAATTTTCGTGATTATTTTTTTTTTAATCTATTTTCTTGGCTAATCATTTAAAATGTGACAAGAGCCAAAATTGAATAAATTACTCAAATAATTATTATAGATTTTTTTTCGTTTTGGAAAACGCAAAATTACAGAAAGTAATAATTAAAAAAAAAAAACTTTAGCGAATATAATTTTATAACTCCGAAACTAGCTTGGTCCCAGTAACCAAATTCACATCTATTATACTTTTCGTATAGACGTGTAATTTGTATTAGTTTCATAATTTTCCGCCCTGTCCTTTTAAGATAGTTTTGTGTTAACATCGCCAAAAAAGGAATTTGGCCATTTTAAAAATTCTTATACGACAAAGGACTATGTTCTCAGGATAGAAATTTTTATATCTAGTAAAACTATGACTAAGCCATATAAGAAAAAATAATTAAAGGTGAGTCTCTTTTCTTTATATATTTTTTCTCGAAAAAATCCTTTTTTTTTATATCAATTTCCGAGAATTTGTAAACCACTTTCTTCACTATTTAGGTGATGAGTTGTGAGGATAAAAAAAAATAAAGGATATCCTTACCTTATTGTTAGTTTTGGTTTTGATTTGATACATACAAAGTTACATGAATTAGAAAGATTTTCCTTACACATGTTTTCATCCATGAAGCTGAATTGGAACGGCTACTACACTAAAAGTATTAGCCAGAAAAATATTTCATCTAAGGTTGTACATTCAGGAAAATAATGAGAATAACTGGTAAAAAATCATGAAAATCAAAAATGTTGAGCGGCAAGGTCTGGACGTTTTTGAATAGATTGACCCATATGTATATAATTAAATAAAAACGTGAGCAACTTAGTAGTTTTCAGTTATAATCTTGATGAAATAATTATAAACATTGAGGCAAACAGGTCATGGTAAAACATCACATGGACTGAGATTTATTCAGTTTCTGCCACGACAGGACGCCAGACAACATGAGAAGAATCGCCTTGTCAACTCCCCTCAGAGAGAGACATATCACGACAACTCTAAATCTATGACCGAGATGTCTCGAGTACACCAGCTTCGGATCCCGGAGACATACGTACGAAAGTTATTCCTGGCCTAGGTTTACCTTTATCTATGTTTATATGAAGAGTATACAATTTTAGAATATCTATGGGATCGATAAAACACGTATATGTTCACTTGAAAGCTAAAAAAGAATTGCTTGGTCATTGGGAAAGCTCAGATAAGAATGGTAAACAAACTCCTTAAAACATTTTCAAAACGACACTGAAATACTCACGTGTTTAAAATCTTTTCGATGTTCATTTAATGGAAACCCTGAAACGTGTCGCTCACCTGACAACGAGTACCTACAAAAAGCTTATTAATACATAAAAATCAAAACAAAACTATTAGACTATAAATGGATATTTTTTTTTAGCAGTATTATAAAATAAAAGCTTTACGGCTCTAATATAATAATTAAATTAAATAAATATCATAAGTAATAAATAATAACATGTATTTATTCAGTATGTTTGTTTGTTTATTTTTTAAATGTTTCTCCATGCTGCTGTGGCTAATCGGACGATGCTAGAGTGGGAGTCCTAAATTTTGCCTATCCAGGATTAATTAGGATAGGGATCTTTAACGAGCATCTGACACCGCAAAGGTTCGGTACGACCATTTTTGGTCCACTCCGAAGGACGTCTTAACTAAGGTTTTTTACTCCAATTAAGAAAAATCCTAGGACCACTTGCGGGTTTGAACCAGTGACATGTGGCATAGAAGGCTGTTATGCTAGCTATCCTGCTACAGGTGATCCCATTTTTTCAGTAATATAACATCTTGTCTAAGAAGGCATTCATAATAGACCTCTAACATTTCTTCATAGAATATTTACAGAAAATAAATTAAAATTAAGTCTAGAAAAACATAACAGATGATAAACATATAAGAGAAACAAATATATATAAACAGCTAATATATTTTTTTTTCTCGCTTGGCGTAAGTTATTATAATGCCACTTTTTATTTTTGTTAATTTCCCCTATAAAATTTAATAAATCAACTTAAATGTGTAATTTGATATTAGAACCGTTAAATAATTATTAAATGGTTAAACACCTTATAGGAAACAAAATATATTTCCTTTATATTATTGTTTTCTCTTTAAGGAATTTCATTTAGTAATAGAAACAGTGATATTGATATATAAGGATAAACATGAGTTAAATCGCATCACGAGGATTTGAGGCGTGGAAGGTGGTCATTAGGTAAATTTGTGCAGCCAAAGATAGGTGGTATTGCTAAACCTATTATTATTATTTTAATATTACACGATCTAGTGTAATTTAAGTATATTAAAGAATTAATATATTACTATGTAAGAGAAATAAAACATTATTTACACTATAAATAAATCTATGCTATAATCTAGTACTGCAAATATACAATTCTAAAAAACAAAACAAAAAAAACAGTTTAAAATGCCTATTTTAAACTAAAACTCGGTCTTAAAAGAATTAAATTGTTTTTTTTTTCAAATAGTGTAATTATAAAACTTTGAAATATTAATATTATATTGAGTTATAAAAATCCTAATTATTTTTAGTACAGTGCCATCAAACAAATCAATACAACACAGATATACACACGTTTTAATAGTATTTAAGTGTGAGTTTTATGGAATTCCCAGAAAAGTGTCATTCACCTGAGCGTCTTAATGAAGATTACAAGGTGAACAAAAAAACAAGAGAAAAACAAACAAATTTATATAATCAAATAAACCATAAACTAGTTTACGTATAGTTCAGTTCGGTTCAAGTTAAAATTCCTAAAATAGTAAACTGATATGAAAATTTTAAAAAATAAAATAAATATTAATAAAATAATAAAAACTTATGTAGTAGATTACTATTTAGTTTGAATTTCAATTATTATTATTATTTTAATTAATATAGTGTAATGGGATTTCTTTGTATAATTTACCGACTGTAATAGGGCTTTGGTCTGTTGGTGAATGATGTAAAATAAAACAAAACTTGTGTCCAAATTATATCTAGCTATAATAATAATTGACTTAACGAACCCGAAGGCTCGATGCCGGTACCACCAAATCCCGCCTACACAGACTCGTCCAATGTTAACCGTTCAAGCCCAAGCCCTTGAGATCAGCCTTAACGCTATCCTCCCATCGACGCTTCGGCCTACCTTTCTGACGCCTACCAGTCGGATCAGCGAATACCAACTTTCTCGGAATCCGTTCCTTACCGAGAACAACAACTTTACGCGCCCATTTAAATCTCCAGGATGCTATCAACTCAATTATATTCACAGGATACAAGTTCCGCAATTCCGCATTGTGCAACCTTCTAAACTACCCAGTGGCCTCATCACTCCTCGGACCAAATATCCTACGCAGTACCTTATTTTCGGAAACTTTAAGCCGTTGTTCATCCTTCAAAGTAAGCGGCCACGTTTGACATCGGTAAAGAACCGTCGGAAGAATAATAGTTTTATAAATTCTAACCTTTACGTTTTTAGATAGAAGCCGTGAGCTAAGTAATTTAGCAACTGAATAATAACACGCATTTCCCACCTTTAACCGGGACTTTATTTCTTCCTGGATTTCATTTTATATTGTTATCATTGAGCATAAATACTTGAATTTCTCTACGTGTTTAACAGTATGCCCTCATATATCAATATCACCAAGATCGCCACCGTTTCTGCTACTAATCATATATTTCGTCTTATCGGTATTTAATTCGAGTCCTATTTCCTTACAGGTTTTTATTAACACACTTGTATTTAGTTGTATGGTTTCATTATCTTCACCTAGTAGTACCAAATCATCGGCATACCCCAAAACCGGAATCTTGACACCCATATTTAAACCTTTCTCGGTACACGTCACCTTTTCTATGACATATTCTAAAGCTAAATTAAAAATAAGAGGTGAAAGGGAGTCACCCTGTTTCAAACCCGATTGCACCTCAAATCTCTCGAAGTAATTATGACCGATTCTAACATTATGTTATTTCTAGCTATTAAAGAACATAATACAAACTGAGACAATATTAGTTTAAGATAACCTTGGATATTAATAGTGTCTAAACATGGACATTGACCGTTCAAATTTAACTAAAATTAAAAAAAAAAATCATACAAAATAATAAATAAAATATATAAGCATCGCTAGAGGATTCACTACAAGATACATCAGAATTATTACAAGTTTTAAAAGACTATAATACGAACTAAGGCAATGTTAGTTGAAGATAACCTTGGAAAACGATATCAGTTACAAGAAGCTTACGAGTCAACTAACTGAAATCCGTGAGAAGGGAATATTTTTTATATCATTTTTTTTTTCCCATAGAATTCAGCACAAATTAGAAATGCAAATCGTCTATTGAGACATATTCTATTTTCTGACAGCTTGGATTACCAGCGAGGTCAAGATACGGTCTCTGAGTGATTAACGTCAAGACGTATCCCTAATGGCTTGCAGTCTTTTCTCAATCGCATTATTAATTATTGGATAGGTTCGTCACCATATAATCATCGTGTCAATCATCTGAACCGTATGGAGGGGAAAGTTCAATGATCCATATTGCACAATTTTCTCAAGAACGGTTTTTTCCTAATTTTTACAGATACAAAAAAAAAAAAAAAAAAAAAAAAAGTATAAATTCAATATATTATTTTCACTTTCATTTACCTTTACATTAATTATACAGTAAGGGGAAGTATTGTGATCTTGAAAATTTTTAATTTCTAGTTTTCAATATACTGAATCCGCAACTAAGTCCCTTTTATATTTTTATACATATTTTAGAACCGTCTTTGTCAAATATTTCACAGCATAATTTTCACTAAAATCGACGAACGAGAAGACCCATCTTAATTCACTTTTAAAGGAATGATTGCCATTTTAATGAATGAATTAATGAATTTCATTAATTATTTTTCAATGTGAACAGCGATCATCGCCTTTTTATTTATTTTTTTTTTGTTAGTGGCATCGAAAATACTGTGCTGCTTCTCATTTGACGAGAAGTCCACAACGTCTACTTTCAACGTAGATTATCGATTTTTCATTACAAAAAACAATTCTGGACAAAAAAAAATGTCGTTTTCGTTTAGGCAAAGAATTGTAGCACAACCTTCATAACGGTCGTTTAATGTGTATGGGGTGTCTTTGAATTCTCAGCTGGAATAGGAAAAATACAGATATTTCAATAATCTTTGGTTAAACACTTTTTAAAAACTTGGTGAGCCCAACAATAACAAAAGAATTAATTATACTGCCACAGCTGGATTCGAATCCGCTACCAGACGGTTAGTTTCTACTTTTCAAAATACTGAATCCGCAACTAAGTCCCTTTTCATATTTTAGAACCGTCTTTGTCAAATATTTTACAGCATAATTTTCACTAAAATCGACCAACGAGAAGATCCACCTTATACCATGCGTTTTGGACCTTTTTACGAATTTCTCGAAAAGGCTATAAAAATTTCTATTAAACTCACTACATTGATGTGAAATTTAATGAGTTTTAATATCATGCAAGTTTCATTCTGATTGAAATAGTCTTACCGGACTTAAAAGCCGGTATTCTAAATTTTATCGCATTAAAGTGTATATTTGTAGCACAATTTGGTAACCTACTATAGGAGAAATAAAATATTGTTTAGGATTTTTTTTTCCAGAACATAAGAATAGCACTATAGATAAGTGATATATCGTAGGAAAGCTAACGATTTCAGACAAAATTGTCGTATTTATAAAGTTATGTAAGGTAATAGAAAATGAAAAAAAAAAAAAAAAAAAAAAAAAAAAAGGAAAGAAGATAAAGCTAATATATCAATAAGTAAATCTTAATATATATATAAAATACAACAGTTTTTTTTTGCTGGTAATAATTGCTATTGTATGATTATTAAATCTAAAATAAATGTTTTTTATCAAAACTTTATGTAATTTTTTCAACTCCTTTTAACTCTGACTTTATGTAAAAATTTTTAAATTGGTTTTATCCAAGAAAGTAAGTAAAAGTAATGTGCTGCCCGCACTAGATTTTATAACAATAATAATGATAAGAGTAACAGGTTATTTGAAGATAAATTTTTACAGTGACAACCCAGTAACCGTTTCACCTTGACAGTTCACGCATCGCCTATTTCTAATCGTTGATACAACCTGAAGTGTTTCATTTTATCTTTGCCACTTCCTACTAACTGAGAAATATATTTGACAAAATATTGTATCGCACATGAAATTATATTCAAATTTAATAATAGATACCGACATAATTTGTTTTTTGATTTTTTTAATTTCAAGGAAAATCTGTGTACAACACGAATTATATATAAAGCAGATTGAAATAACCTATAGGTTCACCTTAAAATGTCTTCGGGCAAAATATTTATCATTGTTTTATGTATGACATATATTATTTTGTGTATCTTTTAAAATAAAGTAAATAAAAAAATAAATGGAGGATGAGAAAAGAAAAGAAAACCAATAGGTTCAAATGGCAGGTCAGTGTTGTTTTCGCATCATTTATTTCAAATAAGAAAAAAAAACACTTTAAAACTGAAGTTGAAATATCAGAGTGTATTAGTAAAAAAAAAAATAAAACGATATTAGCTTAAGGAGATCCTTAAAGAATAACAAATTTCAAAATAGATAAGATATATCTTCATTATACTTTTAAAAAATATATAGAATAAAAGATATTTGAAAAAGCAATTTAAACTTAAAAAAATAAATTACATATTACATCACAGTTTCAATGACTTGATTTTGTAATAATAAATAAATTAAATCAACAAAAAAGATCTGAAATAAAATATTTTTAAAAATAAGAAAAGAATATTTCAAAATGAAATCGATTCATGAAAGGAATAAGCGTACATATTATATAAGTTTTAAGGAGGTTCTTTGTTATAAGTAATATATATATATATATATATATATATATATATATATATATATATATATATATATATATATATGAAATTAATAAAAAAACTCTTACAATTAAAAGCAAAATAATATAGGAATAAGATTGATTCCAGTTTTAGAATGGAATATTAGGTGTTTTAATTTTTTAAAAGAAAAATAGTAAGTTTCTTATGTAGGAACGTATTAAGAAAATCGAATGCTTGCAATAAATTAAATAAATACATAAAAGTCGCAAAATATGAGTATAGAAAGGGACCATATATGCTGCTGATATACTTAACACAATAATAATACCATTGATTTATTCTTGCTTGTTTGATATTTTTATCTTAATCAATTCAATTCGAACACCCTAAATGTACGAAATAAATTAACAAATACGTAAGTTTTGTGGTATTTTAATCGCAACGTGTATCAAATTAGGCAACGTATGACGAAACGAGTCATTAGAACTACTTCTGAGAAATTTCTTCAGTTCAAGTTCGAAAGGATTCAGAAATAGCAGCATAATCACCTCAGCGCTATTTATAAAGTCTTTGATTTTTTTTTTGTATTCGTTGCCAATGGATTCAACCAACAAACAGCAAAAGAGGAGTTACGCCATGTTTACAATGTTTTTCCAAATTTCATAGTTTAAAGTGACGTTAAATAAATAAACAACAATATAAATAAGGTAATTTAATTAAAAAATCCATTTAATCACTAATTTTAAAAATTTGATCCAGGAGCATTTATTTTAATGAATCATATAACATTTAATTACCATTGACATGGATTACCTAGGACCACCTGCGGGTTCGAACACGTGACCTTTGGCATATGCGGCTGTTATGCTAACCACCCAGCTACAAGTGATCCCTATTCACCACTAAATGTTTGACTTGGAAACAAAATTTTGATTCGAACACCAACATAGATAGAGCGTGTCAAAAAGCTCTAACACTAAATGTAAAACATGTCTTAGCGACAAACGTTATATAAGGAAATAACATAAAATTTTCAATGCGAGCAGCAACAACAAAACCTTTTTTTGACATATATCATGTCAAAAAAGTCCCAAGACTTAATAGATTTAGCAAAACGTTAATTCTTTCATTCGACAAAAGAAATAACCATGTAAAAAATAATAATAATAATAAAAATATAAAATAAAAAAGGCCCTTACATATTAAATGACACTTAAATTATGTTGAAAATTAAAAAAAATATTTAATAACCTAGGGAGTAAAAATTTACTGAAATATATTATATAATGCAATGTAGTTAAACCTTACATAGAATTTTCTTATTATCTCAATTAAATAATTATTCACTGATAAACGCGTCGGGATTCAAATACATGGTAGAATTATTTTATTTAATTAGCCTAATTGAGACGGTAAAAAGAAAAATGATTTACCCCCAAAATATATTAGATAGAACTAGTAACGAGGAAATTATGAAAAAACAAGGATATAAAACTAAGTACTAAATGACCTGAAATATACAA
Organism: Piezodorus guildinii; assembly: GCA_023052935.1. NCBI lineage: Eukaryota > Metazoa > Arthropoda > Insecta > Hemiptera > Pentatomidae > Piezodorus > Piezodorus guildinii. The sequence continues at coordinate 35,370,301 of CM041293.1, read as the reverse complement.
TTTTTTTAAAGCTCTTAATTTAAATATTTTTACAATCGTTTCGCGCTCCAAACAAACTGCATAAGAAATAATTGCTAAGCGTCTAACGGCACAGAACGGTTAGCGATAGATATTACAGGAAAGTGAGTCCCGCTCACAAGTTAGCGGTTTCGAAGTTCCTGTAGGCTTCGCCCTCAAGGTGAACATGGGCCAGGAATTACATTTTACCAGTAACAACAGCAATTGCTTTTTCTCGCCTCGAAAAGGTCTTGGGTTGGGTTCAGAAACGAAGTTATTATTGGCTAGCTAAGTCATAAATTGCAATCTTAGAGCACTGATTTAAATACAGGTTAGAGTAAGCTCTCAGGTATATTTTAATATATGAGGAATAATTTTTAAGATGAAAACTCCAAATGTAACCTACGGCTATGCTGGCATATATTTCACAGTAACTATGTTATATTATTATAGACTAACAATTGGGTTGTCTAGAAAATAATTTAGGATAACGATTATATATATATATATATATATATATTATTATATTATTTTATATTATTTTGTATAAAGTGGCCTGGATGTCTAAAATACTGGTTATCAGTTGGTGAGAAGTCTAGAGAGTAGGGCGGTTGTGGCATAAATGGATTGTTGCTCTTTCAGCAAAGAAGTGAGACCCAAATCAATCCATCGTTTTATCACCTTTCCAACTTCTATAGGTGGTCTCGACGATCGATTTGCCAATATTATGGAATTTCCTTCAACCAAAGCTCGCAAGACACCATCATAAAAAGAAGAAAGTCCTTATACGACTTTCTTTTTCTTTTAAGCTGAAGTTTTTGAACCATTTTCGAACAGTGTAGTCACTAATACCAACCTCGACGTGGAAGGGAGGACAAACACCGAAAAAACTAAACCTTATCAATCGTAGCATTGCGAATAACTGGGAAATATTAACTATTTTCATAAACACACCAAACAATTTTCTTACAGGATTATATTATTTTCTGATTAATTTTAATATTTCAAGAAACAATGTTAAGAATTTTTTTTTTTTTTTTTTTTTTTTTTTTGGTTGGAACGAACAACAAACAGAAATTGTTATTGCTTTGAAATAATCATAGGTTTTCTTCTAACCATAATCTCTAAAATCGCAATTACATGCGAAGTTTTTAATTATTAAGTCATATTCTATGCTAAAAGAGAAGAGCGAGATTGTATAAATGAATACTATACTTATGTTATGTGTCGATGCTGCATGCCAGTGGAATAGTAACATAAATACAAAAAAAAATAGTAATTGTACATAATAGTATATTGTAGCATTCAGTTTAATACAACAGAGTGTCAGATTTAAACTAGAAAATAAAATTCCAGATATTACCAGAGTCTTTACAGGGACTGAATTTAAGAAGGATAGAAGAGATTAAAAGCAAATTATCTTCAGTTTAGAAACCCATTCATAAGGAAAAGCCATTATAAGTTGCCGGAAGAGCGAAGAGGGATAGAGACATGTAAAATAGATTAGCGGAAGCTACAAGTTAATCTAACTTTCTCGAGGTAGCTATTGAAAGACAGATTAAGAGAACTCAAACGGGCAGCAGTCCCACTTGTAATTAAAACTGCAAGGCAATGCAACCTGCCGAACCGCACCATCATCATACCATTGTTCCGTCCAATGCCTACCTTATACAGGCCGTCTTCAAGCTAATGCAAGCAGTCCGGTATCAGAGCAACCAAACGAAACATCTCCATCATGGCTAGTTATAGGGTCCGATCGGAGCCTGCCTTCAAATGGAAGTCTTCGGTTCGCGATGCTTCAAATATGGGTGTGTAAATTGAGTGTTGACTCATGATAAGGTCCGCTGACGTAAATGGTAATTTCATGCACTGACTAGTAGACATCGTAGCAGTTCTGTTTTCGAATAATTTATATATTTCTAAAGCAGTGTAAACTGTTAAATTATGAAAAACAGAGAGAACAAATAAAATTCTTAGTACTTCTAGAGAAGGCTGACCAGAAAAAAAAAAAAAAAAAAAAAAAAACCGAAGTCGGACAAAAGTATACAGAAAAAAATAAACAACAAACATGGGATCTAAGGCTTTGACATTGATTATTAGCGAACAATTTACTGACATAATCCGACGTTCACCTTCAGCACGGCCCAGAAGTCATCTGATCTTTAAAACGGCAAAAAGTTCAATAAACATTCCGAACAAGGAACACGACAACCTTGTAGCATGCCTCATCAGGAATTCAGGAATGCACAAATATTATGATCCCTGTGACGGAAGTTGAACCTAGGCGGTGCGGACACACTCAGGCCCGCCGTTTACACACCTGCGCGGGAGCAATCGGATTAACATTCTTCAGAGTCGTTTAAATCCCACACGCACAAGTTAATAAAGAACGTGAATACGACGTGTTAAAGAAGTCTTATGAATTACAAGGATTTATCGTGACAATCTCAATTAGTGAAGATGCATTAGGCCGGTCTGCAAATACCTGCAGATTTTCCTAGAAATATTAATAACATTCGTAGGTGCAATGCCGCCTTGGCTAACTGCCACTGAGTTTCATTTCGCAAGTACACAAACTGGTCTGATTTGCCTCGGTTCGTTCTATTTGCATGCAAAATATGAAGCAAAAGTATACGCGTAAACCATTTAGAGAAGTTAAACAAAACATCGAGTGATATCCGAATAAAAATTGTGGTCATTGACTGATATTTAATATCCGAGTGTCAAGTCTGATTACAAGATTAATGATTAACTAGATTATTTTGTCAAATGATAATAAATGATGTCTGATTACGAAATTTTTTTTAGTAGCAATTGACGTGGTATTTTAAAATTAGATAAAGATAAATCAAATGAAATACCTGTCAAATAAACAGCGAAGGCGAAAAAATAGATTACTCGCAGATGGCTGTACATTTTTTTTTCGTGAAAAGTTCACAACATAACGATCAACAACGGAACAGAAAGCACTGGGCACGTCACCGGTATGTTGGGAAGGCACAGGAGATTCACAAAAAAATCGAACTAGAACACGCGGAACTGTTGAAAGGATGGATCGCGATCTCTACGTAAGATAGAGGACGAAGCACTATAGAAGAGGACAGCAGCTGGGCACTGACTGAGCGAGGTGCCGGAGCGGGAATATATAGCCGCGGGGTAGGCAGGCCCGCAATGCACTCCCACCACTCGCAGCTCCTCCAGTTCGCGTCTTCCTTCAGTCAGCTTGTCCTGCGATAATCACAACATAATCGATTTCTTATAGAAAAGTACAAAAACAAAACAAGGCTCAAAAATTTGTCGATTCGAAAGTTATCTTACTTTCATCTTAAAGAAAATGGAACTGCATGCTGAATTCATCTTCTAGGCAAAGATGTAGAATGTATTCGATAGTAAATAATTAATTTCGTAATGGCGTAACTTCAATAGGTACTCTGTGGATGAATGCAACATGAGGTTGTTGTTTTTTAAGACGTTCACGTCGGGGTTGGGTGCCCCACCGGTGGGTCACGTTTAGCAATCCCGTGGGGCGACGTGCATCACAGGTGAGTCACTTATTTTTATAAAATGAGTTTATTTTATTTATTCTCAATATTATATGTTGTAGGAATTAACAAGCATAAGAGTTTATTTATTAAATATTTTATAACTTTCAACATCCCCCCTCAAAGGACTCTTATCGGTTAATTTCACTTGATTACTCTTCTCTAAGAATTTTATTTAGCTGTTGCGTGATTTCTTTTCATATTTTTATTCCCATAATATGATGTAAGAATATAATCATATAATAATATAAGAATCATTTTTAATAATGAATAATAATATAATTTAAGTATTTCCATAATTACTCTTTTAATTCATATGTGTACGTCAAAACTGTTCCAATCTTGCATAAATCGCGTTGGAAGCTTGTAACTGTTGTGATCTCGCATTAAACACGTTGGAACTTGCAACCGTACAGCACCGCCCCACGAAGCGTAAGCATCTAACACAGTCCCGTCCCACGGGGAAAAACGTAGATATTCACCCCGGCGTGAACGTGTTTAAAATCCTCTCCGAAAGTATTCATTAACAATATTCCTAGGACCCCATCTTGACATGCAACCATACTTGGAACACCTATACGAGAAATGCCTGGTATGTACCGATTACGGTAACATTCACTCAACAAACGATTAAGACTCTCTCTTTACCACAAAAAACAACAACATTTATTAGACCAATATTAGAGCTATTTGGACATAGGGCATTGAGCTAGGGGTTTCACTAAACAATCAAATTTCTCTTGTATCCAATTCTTGCCATTAGAAATCATACGAAAAATCCTCGATGCTCCTTACTTTGTTACTAAAGGCGGCCTGAATATCCCATTAGTTTCAGCCCGAAAAAGATACACAGGGGTTCCTCAAGGTAGTATCCTAGGAACAATTCTTTACACAGTCTATACAGCTGATATCCCAACCCATCCTAACACATTCCTTTCTACCTATGGCGATGACACTTGCGTGTTATCGGTTAATAACGATCCTGAAATTGCCTCTCAAACTCTCTAATCCCACATCAGAGACCTTGAGGTATGGTGTCGAAATTGGAGGATTAAAATAAATTCCAATAAATCCCAACAAATTACTTTTACCCTTCGTCGAAAAACTATGACATCCTGTCCTGCAATGTCTATTTATGATATTCCGCTTGTCCCCGTTGAACAGATCCGCTATTTAGGACTCCTGCTTGACAAACGACTTACATGGAATCCGCATACAAGACTGTAAAGACAAGAAACTGCACGACGATTTCGGCTACTCCATCACTTACTAGACAGACGCTCTAACGTTTCACTTAACAATAAAAGACTCATTTAAAGACTCATCATAAGGCCTATTTGGACCTACGGAGTTGAGCTTTGGTGCTCTACTAAACCATCAAACTCTTCCCGTATCCAATCCAAAAAACTTTCGCAAAATCCTTAACGCTCCTTACTTTGTCACGAATAAAATTATCCACAATGACCTTAATATTCCATATGTTGCTGATTTGGCCCGTACCAGGTGTCACACCTTCCATGAAAAACTCCACTCCCACTCTAATCCATTAGTTTCAATCCTTGTTTCCTCTTCAATTCCTGATTATCCTCCGAGGCGTCTGAAAAGAAGATGGCCTCGAGACCTTGTTGCTTAGATTCGCTACTAAAGAGTGCTGACAAAGGGCAGTTTCAATTCATGTTTATTTTATGCGTTATGTCATTTAAGAATATTTACTTGTTGTATCTTTTTACAGTTGTAAATTTGAATAAAAATATATTTAAAAAAAATATATATATCTCATTTCATCTCTATCTCTATTTAAATATTCTTACATTTATTTTAACAACTGAGGGAAGTTGAAGGCGTGTGTTGCGCGCACCAGATTTTTCTGTTCTTTTTTTTTTATTATCGACGAGCTATATCTGTAGTAACCGGATGGGCCTATAGATGAGAGGATAACAAACAAAGACATGTGGATTGTTTACAATGGCGAATTGAAAACAGAGGTTGTTAACGATGGGGCGTAGAGGCTGCTCGCCCAAGGCTAAACAGAAGTGCAGAGCTAAGCACAATCGCACTCCAGCTCAGGGACCTTGAAGCCTCGCTGGAGATATGAGTGCGTACTGTCTGCCAGCGTCAATCCGTCCTCTCACGGCCCTATCATGTATCTCCTACTTCCTTTAGCTGAGGCTTGGTGCTATAACAATTGATCAGTATACATTCCTGTTAAAATCTTTCAATAAATTCACATAAAATAAAATAACAAATAAATCTGGTGCGGGCAACATACGACTTTTATTACTTACCTAGGATGTTGAAGTCAATTTAAGAAGTTTAATGTAAAGTTAAGTTCAAAAACTCTGGTACACATCACGGACGAATTTCCCTTACCTCCGTTGTTAAAATCAATTTAGGAATTTTAAAATACAGTTCAAGATGAAAATGAATTTAAAAAAAAATTGGTTACATTGAGTTCTAATAGAAACATGTGTTTTAATTAATAACATCTGTGGCGGTCGTGAAAAATTGGATAACTCGAATTATATCAAAAATGAGCTTTTAATCACTCTCCATTAACTTCCAAAAATTTTAATATAAGATAATATTTTTTCTAAATCCTTAGTTTTCCAACGGTATATTATACATCTATATTACTCTATTTATGTTCAAAAACTCAAATGTTGCATAAAAAAATATATATTTACCTCTTTTCTCCTTTATTTGCATATCGATATAATTTATTTTGTACATTTATTTGTTTGTTATCAATGCTAACAAAATGACATGGTTATTTTCTTAAAATATACAAAATTAAAGGAACGTTTGAGGAAGAAAATGAAAAGAAAAACTCGGGCGTATATTGTCTTAAATATAAAATTTCAGTTTCGTTAAATTTTTAAAAACACAAGACCTCTTTCTGGAACTTGGTTATCTGGACTCAGAGGTCAATAAAACGTGTACTACCGTTGAAAACTGGAATGAGAAAATTTTCAATACTTTCCCTTACGATATATTTCATATATAGTAAGTGAACAAATAAAAGCTTAAAGATTTACATATGGTTATGCTTGAAACATATGTTTTACATTAAGTACTATAACATTATAATTGTTATGTACAACTAACACCTACGTTTATGCCCTATTGGTCACTATACATTACCTGCCCCAACTGTGTGTATGAGATAAAGATTTTCTAAAATCTTAATTTTTCAATAGTATATTTTACATCTATTACGTACTTATGCATGATAATATTCTTATGTTAAAAAAAAAAAAAAAAAATTAAAATATCTATAAAGCTATTTTTCTTTTTTCTCCTTTAGTTGTTATCAAATTCATTTAACTTGTATTATTAGTCGTTTTTATCAACGCTAAAAAGGTAGTAGTTTTAATTTTTTGGAATCTACAAATTTTTTTTTTTTTTTATTCGTATATATTACAATTTGTCATAATAGACAATAATAATAGTGCTACAGGATCTCATTCATACAATATTTACAACAAAAGGAAAGTCAAATTACATAAAATAAAATCAAAATAAATAAACGTATACAATAACAAAATTTATAGACAAAATAAATACAAATTAATGAAGTTAACAAATAAATAAACAAAACATGTCACATTCATACCTATGTACAATATTTACAATCAGCTCGGGAATCCCAGACGGGGCTTGTCCCCCCACTTGTGGAAGGACAAGCAGAGTAAATCTACAAAATAAAAGAAGAAAATCAAAAATATCGTAGATAAAGCCTTGTCAAACTATTTTAATCAGAATGAAACCTATATGATACTAAAAACAATTAAATTTTACTTCGATTCAGCGAATTTGATCATAACTGTTACATCCGTAAAATCGTAAAAATGCGCAAAATGCTTTGTATAAAGTGGCTCTTCTGCTTCGCCAATTTTAATAAACATTGTGCTGTAATATTTCAAGCATATACTTTTCTAAAATATGAAATTTAAATTTTTAAAACATGTTTTTTTGCTAGACTTACTCACGCAACTTGGTTATTTGGAATCAAAGTGAAACATCCATGGTGTTAAGTGGCTGTTCATGTTCACCGTTTCTGATAGAAAGATTGCTGTAATATAACAGGCATATACGCTCCTACAATATGAAATTTTAGTTGTATAAAGCTTATCGTTTTCGATTTACACATACCACACACAGATCGTTTTGCGGATCATTTGGACAAAAGAGTCCCTAAACAAACGTTCGTTTCCGTTAAAAACTGATATTTGAGAATTCCACGATCGCAATAATTTCCTTCCTGCATATTTCATGCATTGTTGCTCTCAAAACGCAAATTACACATTACCTTCATTGAAATTAAGCTTAAGCTGACCATATCCAAATACCACAGATAAACACAATAAGATGCATCGGCTTGACATTCGTCCGCAATCTTACTCTACATACTGACCTTCACATGCCAACAGTCGACGAACAGATTCGGACCCTCTACAAACGTTTTCACGACAACTTAAGCGGACATACCAACACATTAATACAAAACAAAGCTACTGCCAATATGCCGCGAAACACTTAAAAAAGAATCTGCTAGTCTTCCTCTCTCCATCAAGAGATACGTGTATATCACGCCACAATATCAAAACCTTACATTCGTTAATGTCATCAACCGCGTGGTAAGTAAATAAATATTTAAGATTAAAACCAATTTAAAATAAATTGTTTAAATGAAAACCTTCATTTTACATTAGTTTACATAAATCGATAATAGTCTACAACGGTCACTTGACTTGATACACTGCCTGCCACAAAGCTACAAGATATAAAATATGAAGTATTAGAAGGTAATATTTCTTTATATTTCATATACCATTTTTTTTTCTTGTTTCAAGTTGCTTTTTATTCTTTTGCTATTTTATTAAAATGGAAAAAAAAGAGAAGAAAACATTTATTTAACATATTTACAATGTCATATTTTATAAATGCGGCTCCGGAGATTGCTGTTTTATGAATATTATTTTAAACATTATTTTTTAAATCAAACTATGGGATCACTTGTAGCTAGGTGGTAAGCATAACAGCCTCATATGCCAAAGGCCACGGGTTCAAACCCGCAGGTGGTCCTAGGATTTTTTAATGGGAGTAAAAAATCCTTAGTTATGGATTCCTATCCTTCGGAGGGGACGTTAAAAGGTGGCCCTGAGCCTGTGCGATGTCAGGTACTCGTTAAAGATCCCTATCCTAATAAAACCTAGATAGGCAAAATTTAAGACTCCCACCGTTGCATCGTCCGATTAGCCATAGTAACATAAAGTGACGTTAAATAAAAACAAACTAAAACAAACAAATCAAACTATATTTGTATTAGTAACATTTTGATGGAATGATTTAATGAATATATTGTTTTGGGTTATTAGTTTAGTCATTACACTTTTTATTGTTTACGATGTATGTCAATCATGATTCAGGAGTACTCCGTACCTCCACTATATATGTTTTGTATAAGTAGGTTTTTTTTTATTATTCTCTTTAATTTTCGATGATTCATCAAATAGGGCTGTTTCCTTCTACTTACTATGTATTTCATTTATAGGTAAGTTATATTGAAACTTCAAATCTTGACTATGTTTCAAGGTATCGAAACAAGAACTATCAGTGTCTATCAAACCACATATAAACGCTAGATATCGATTCAAGCATGTCAAGACTTTAACATCCAGTTATATTACTAAAATACAGGCCCCCACGAGGTAATATAGTTGCTTTATTCTGGGTATCAGATAATATCCAATATTGTCTAAAACAAAGGTGAGATTGAATAGCATTCTCAGTAATGCCATGAAATGAGATATCCCCCAACCTCAAGTGAACTTGACAGCAATGGTTATTTATATTACCTCTTACACGTGCCAGGTCAAAAAAGGAATTTACTTTAACACGATGATGCCTATGTTTTCATGCTGAACAGTCAGTCATGATTAGTAAAAGAAATTGTTTTTTGTCTGAATTCATATTGATATATCAGAATATATGAACATTTGAACATATGGATAAATCTAGATATTTATGATTTTTGATAAGTAGGAAATATGAGATTGAGGAGTTGATAAAATCGCGATTAAATGCGGAAAATGCTTATTATCATTTAGTTGCGAAATTACTTAGTATAATGATAATAACAGGCTTACCGAACCCGAAGATTCGATGCCGATACCACCAAACTGCGCCTGCACAGACCCGTCCAGTGTTCACCGTTCAAGCCCAAGCCCCTGAGATCAGCCTTAACGCAATTCTCCAATCGACGTTTCGGCCTACCTTTTGGACGCCTACCAGTCGGATCAGCGAATACCAACTTTCTCGGAATCCAATCTTTACCGAGACAAACAACCTTACTCGCCCATTTGAGTCTCCGCGATGCTATCTACTCCATTATATTTATAGGGTACAAGCTCCGCGATTCCGCGTTGTGCAACCTTCTAAAGTTTCCAGTGGTCTCATCTCTCTTCGGACCAAATATATTACGCAGTACCTTGTTTTCGAAAACCTTAAGCCGTTGTTCATCCTTAAAAGATAATTCATCTACTGACTCTTGGACATCAAATGATTGGTTGTTGTGTGGCCAGCCGTCTTGTTTCGTGTATGCTTATCAAATAAAAAAAAAAATAAAATAAAAAATCAGAACACAATAAAAATCCCATTTTTTTTGGGATTTTTTAACTTTTTCGCGGACGGAAAACTATTGTATATTAAATCTGTTGTGGTCGTGAAAAAACTATATAACTCGAGTTAGATAAAAAATGATTTAACTTCACGTATCGCTCCCTCAGACCTTCTCCTACGTCGTGTTAAATTGGCTAAAGACATTTCAGGTGGAAAGAAAGATGTATGTTAATATCTCTATTTTGGTATTACGTAAAACTTTAAGTCGCTTACCTGTAAAATGAATGATTTTGATTCAACCACTTATTCACGATCGCCACAGAAATAATAAAACAGATTTTGGAATAGTGAGAATAATGTAATTATTCCCAAAGAGTGCATATATATATCTGTTATGTTTAATAGCGAATAGAAAATATAATACTTAGTTCGCGGCTTTTATCATGAAGCTTATAGGTTAGAATCTACAAAATTATTATTCTCCTAGTTTGTTACATACGGGTGTGAAACATGGTCGCTTGAATGAAAAATGAACAGTGACTCAAGGTTTCTAGGATTAAGATTATACAAAACAAATTATAGTCCGAAAAGAGAAAAGACAGCGGGAGAACTAGTCCAGTAGAGAAGGCAATTTGGCTTGAAAAATGTGGGGTAAATATGATTTTTATATATGTTTATATATATATTGATTCCCTCGGAACCAAAGTTTTTACACTCGATCATGTGCGTATTTCTGCGTCTTGAAAAAAAAAAATACTGATAAAAAAGCAGTTTAAGATCATTAAATTCACCGCTGATTCTATGTTTTACATATTGAAACAGCTTTTGAGGTGCAAAGCGGTCAAAATGTCAAAAAAAAGTCTGTTAAGCCAACGATTTAGCGCAAGTAACTTTCATTTGGTGCAGTTTAAAGCGAAATGCATTGTTACCAACCATGTATAAGATTAAACTTGTATACGATTTAGATTGCTATCTCTACTGGGCTAATTAGATAGCAGAAACATCGAAAACATTTTTGGAAAGTTCGAGAGAAAATTAGAAAAAAAAAAGTTTAAAGGAGAAAACTAATAACACTCATTTTTGTTTAAATTAGTTTCTTTAAATAAAATGTTATCTATAATTAATTATGTATGGAATATACAAGGGTAGTTGATAAGAGTTTCGTGAATTTTCGGGAAAAAATTCAAATAAGATCCGAATAGAATTAAAATATAACAGGAAAACTTTTTTAAGGCATTTTTTGAAGGAGGTGAAAAACGCATAAGAGTGTAAAAATTTGGGTTTTTAAAGAGGGAATCTGTTCATGATATTTAGAAATCAAATTTATCCCATTTTTTTTTTGGTTTATTCAGAAGACTGCACGACGCGGAATCACAGATCTTGTACCCCTCTAGTATAAATGACGTTGTAGTAGAGCGGCCGTTCACACTGACATGGAAAGTTGTTAGGCATTGTGAAGAGCATAATAATAATAATAATAATAATAATAGGCTTAGCGAACCCGAAGGTTCGATGCCAATACCACCAAATTCCGCTTACACAGACTCGTCCAATGTTCACCATTCAAGCCCAAGCTCCCGAGATCAGCCTTAACGCAATCCTCCCACCTCCGCTTCGGCCGCCTACCTTTCGGACGCCTACCAGTCGGATCAGCAAATACCAACTTTCTCGGAATCCGCTCGTCATCGTGCCCAACAACTTTACTCGCCCATTTGAGTCTCCGCGATGCAATCAGCTCAATTGTATTCTAAACTCCCCAGTGGCCTCATCTCTCTTCGGACCAAATATTTTACGCAATACCTTATTTTCGAAAACTTTAAGCCGTTGTTCACCCTTCAAAGTAAGCGGCCATGTTTCACATCCGTAAAGAACCGTTGGAAGAATAATAATTTTATAAATTCTAATCTTTAAGTTTTTAGATAGAAGCCGCGAACTAAGTAACTTAGCAACTGAATAATAACACGCATTTTCCACCTTTAACCGGGACCTTATTTCTTCCTGGATTTCATTTTTTCTAGTTATAATTGAACCTAAATAATTGAATTTCTCTACGTGTTCAAAAGTATGACCTGATACATCAATATCACCATGATCGACACCGTTTCTGCTACTAATCATATACTTCGTCTTATCGGTATTTAATTCGAGTCCTATTTCTTTACCGGTTTTTATTAACACACTTGTATTTAGTTGTATGGTTTTTCATCTTGCGCCATGATTCCCCTGAAGCAGTCCCCACCCGGAGACTCGAACGGGGGACTAGTTTACATCCGGATAATGAGCGTTTTACCTCAGAGGAATCCATGACTTTTGGTGATATTTTGTGAACTAAAATATGTGAGTAGGGCGTTCGAACCTTCGTCACACCCTCCAGCAAGCCTTGGGGGCCGCTCTCATTGTTGGTCAGCGAGTCCATCGGACTTAGCCGGGAGGAGCTTCCGAGGAAATTCCACCGACCATCCCCACATCCGCCACCCGTGGGACGCTCCCCATACGCGGAAATGAGATCCGCGCGAGGATTGTGAAGAACAAATTCCTTAAATGTTTCACAAGAATTGATAGGTGATCGTTCAAGAGATAGGCCTAGGCGTATGTGGGAGGATTGTGTCAAGTCGGATTTCGAGGGTTTTGGCTTGGAAGGTAGTCATTTGATTCAAGTGTATAGATAAAAATGGTGGTTTCGCCATTGAACTTTCGGGTTCGCTATCTATATTCTTATGCCTATTAGTCTGAATAATGTTTTATTTTGATAATTAGAGTATGCGAATGATGTAAAACAACCGGTATGTCATGAAAACATGTACATCAAGGCTAGGCATTGTTGGCGAACTAAGCACGCCACTCTCATCATTATCTCATTCGCGTTATAAAACAAATTACCATCTTTCTTTCAGATTATTACTAAGGTATGAACGGAATGAAAATAGCTTTTTTTTACCTCAGCAATTACGCTGCTGAATATCACAGGGTAATGGAACTCTTCCACTGGCTCAAACTGTGAAGCGGATGAATGAGAGGCGTTGGGATCTTCTGTGATTCTGCCTTGTTACCCACAAGTGGATACCAAGGCGTGACCAACAGATTCTAAGGACAGAATGTGAATTGTGCTTATAGGTACAAAAGTATTGAAGGTTTAAATCTTTTGCATCATATTTATCTTTCTTATTTACATATTTTATACCTAATTATCACTTACTTTTCAAGAACTTATATCATTTTTCCATTCTCTATATTAATTGCAAATAAAGAGTTTTATTTGAGCCCTAATACTCAATGTCATTGCTTAGCAAATTGTATTATTCGTAAATAAAAATAAACATAAAACAATCCATTAAACTTGGATATCGGGCTCCATTTCTGGAATACTTTTAAATCGACTGGACATTCTGAAAAGTATACAGAATGACTCACAATCATTCTCAATAACAAACACGAGCATAAAAAAGGAATAAAGCAATGGATTAATGAATCTGGTATCTTAAAAATCTGGTATGCGCCACCAACATTTATAATTCAACTCCGTTAATAAAGTAAATAAAGAACATTAAAAAAAAATATATACCTGTAAAAAGTTTAAAGAATTAAATAAGGTATCGATGAAAAGATGTATTTAAAATTAATTAATCTTACAATAGATGTTGTTATCGACAACAAATATATAAATTTATGCCATTTTCGTTACTACGCATTTCCTTCAACTTCATATTTTGGGTCACCTGGAGTGTAGTCATATAAAAGCCTTCTGGGCCCAATATCGCTGGTTGAAACCTAGCAGTTATCCTTATATTTTTAAAGAAAGTAAAATATCCTTGGTTATGCCATCCTTCGGAGGGGACATAAAAAGGTGATCTCGAGCCTGTACGTTGTCATGTACTTGTTAAAGATACGTATTCTGTTTAAACCTGGTTAGAAAATAATTATCTTTCCCACTATGGCATTGTTCGATTAGTTACGGTTGACTATGTAGTATGTATAGTCATGATGATACACGAATAGAGAATATTTAGATTTTTTTTTTCTACAAAGTTTTTAACAGTATACATACACAACTATTTTACGTCTTTTCAGTACAGAAAAAAAATTAGTCTAAAAAAATATTTCTCCTCTTGTCTACTGCTGTTGGTTATCAATTCCATTCATATTGGATATTAACTCATTTTTAAAATACCATGATAAATAGTTACTTGTTTTGAACCAACAAACTAATTGGTATTTTATAGAATGAAAATTTAAAATTCGGCATTCAAGCTCTGACAGACTACTTAAATAATAAAAAAAAAAATCTAATGATATTAAAATCAATTGAATTTCACGACGATATAGCGAGTTTAATCTACCTGTATTTCTATTGAACTCCCGTATTCAATATCGTAATACTTCTGACTTTGCATTTCGTATATAGGTAACTAAAATGAATATAATATTGTAAAGAACAGGCTGATCAACGACTCGCATGACTCCGACTGATTTTCAAGAAATTGTTTTTCATCAAGAGACCTCAATGAGATGATGTTTCTTCTTTATTCTAATAATAACGCTGCAACTCGTTGGTAAGCACCTTCGGATATGAAGGCGAGCAGGTCGAGTTGGGTGGGGCATGCGCCTAAATCAATCACAGCTGCATGACCAAGGATGCAACACAAGTTGCCTATTACGAGGTAATTGCTAATCAATGTAGTCATAAAAATAATAACATTTTATCAAAGGTTCACTTTTACAAATCAAGCTATGGATGAAAACATTTTGAAGTAATTTTTTTTCATTTAACATTCAATAGAATATATGTACTGAAAGGTGATGTATGAAGCTAATTTGATGCTAGATTTTAGTTGTTTTTTTTTTTTTATTGATTCAACGTAACTTTTAGTGGGATTACTAAATTTTGCATTGATGAAAAATGAAATAGCATACAATTATTTTTAATAATGAAGGTTTGTAACTGACCAAAAAACAAATAAATTTTTTTTAGCCACCTTAAAATTTAAAGACTTGCGTATCAAAATATACAGAACTCGAATAACGAATACAAATCCGTTTGACCGCCGTTTGCGGCATTTCTACGCAACTTCTATATATATATATATATATATATATAGAGAGAGAGAGAGAGAGATTTTTTAACCATAAAACCGTGAATAATTATAAAAAAAAGAGAAAAAAAAATTACCCATAAACACGCCCATAACTAGTTATTTTTTAGGATAGAGAAATATAAATGCTGTTTTGTAATCAGTAAATCGTGATAAAAAAAATAAACAAAAAAATTAAAATCTTGCCAAGTATACGCTTGTAACTCTCTTATTTTCGAAGATAGAGAAAAAATGTACTAGTGTTTTGTTAAACAAAAAGTGACTGGATAGATGTCTAGGTGTTAGGATCAGCATTGGACGCACTAGTATTTTTGTCCCGAATTTTGAAAAAAAATCGATCCAGTAGTCTGGCAAAAAAGCCGCGTACGGCGGACAGAAGACAAACGGATTTTGTTTTATTCTTTATTAGGATTCTAGGTATCTTGAAACGTAAGCAAGCTCTCTTATTTTGAGGGTGGTAGTTTTTTTTTGGGTTGTTTACAAAGGTTTATTATTGAAAGTAATAAACCAAAATACTATCAAACTCTTTTTGTTTTCTTTTTTTTAAATTTAGCGATATTTTGACTAGAAATCTCTGTTTGGGTATTTGACCTAAGGAAGACATAAGGAATAAATTAAGAACTTCACCAAAAGAAGAAAAGATTTTTAGACATGTGTGCGAAAATACTCAGTTAACGAAAATTCAATGTTAGAGCTCAAAATATTTTTTCCAGCATTATCAGAAAATCAGGAAGTTACCCAGGAATTGATTTTCTAGAAAAATGATTTAGCATGACAACAGTACTGAAATACACAAAAATGCTGCATTGAAACCGTATTACTACTTTTTTGTAACTCTTCTGTACAAAATAACCGAGAAGGGACAAACCTACATCAAGAACACTTTCTGAAGACCCCTCCTGTGTACGCATCAGTAGGCAGGAGATGCAGGAGTGGGAACATCGGCCCGGACTTTGGCTGGGGACCATTACCGGCCAAAGAGGGCCGTACGTTACGTCGCCCCCTTCATTCCCCCCATGAGGCCGAGAAAGGCCGCGTTGGAACATCTTCCGGCCACCGCCCCATCCTACCAAATCCGGCTTTTCGTTTCCCCAAAACCCACCCTCTCCTCTTACTGCCGCCTCATGTTCCAATAATAAGCTTCTTAGTTCCGTAAAGATGTTATTTACTTATCTGAGAACCTGAGAAGACTTCATTCAGTATTTTTGGAGTGATGAAAGGATTAAATAATAAATATCAGTGTCACCCTTAAAAGCACCCGGTTATATGGTCTTTCTCGTTCCTATTTAAAATTATTTTAAACCTGAACTACAACTGCCTTGACATTTAATGACCGTTTATCATAGATCTTAATGAGAACATTTATGTTTTGTACTCTATTACTTAAAAACCTTGTCAACTACGCATATATAATTTTATGGTTTTGAAAACCTTTACGGTCACTATTACTTTACCTTCTCTGTTTGATGTCTTATTATTACAATCAATATGTAATTTTTACCAGTTTTTTTTTAAGTTTAAAATTAAAATTAACCATTATATTAAGAGACAATTATATTGTTATGAAGATAAATTATTAATTAGCTTTGCCTTATATTGTACCTTGAAAGAAGGGCAGCACGAATTCCAGTTATCACTGATAATACACGTTTTAGGGTTATCTGAGTCCAAATGACCAAGTCCCCTCTGTGTGTGTCCGTGTGTGGTAAGTCTAGCACGAAAACTAATGGTCGTACAATACTAAAATTTCAGCTTAAAGACAACTATACGCCCGGGATGTTACAGCAACTTCCTCAAAATCAGTTAACCAGAAGAACAACTTTATACCGTGCATCTGGCACCTTTTTACAATTTTCTTAAAAACGTCTATAACGATTTTAATTAAACTCGCTATATCGATTTTAATATTTAAGTACTTTAATATCGTTAGGTTTGTTTCTGATTAAGATAGTCTGACAGAGCTTTAATACAGTTGTTTTAAATTTTCTTCCACTAAAGTACCCATAATTTTCTATTCTCTACAAATATAACTATATCATATATCCGGTCTATATAATATATAATATACCGTGGAAAAGCTAAAGATTTTAAAAAATTGTTTACCGTGAACACAAAATTATAAAAGTTAATAGAGAGTGATGAAAAACCGCGAAAACTAACTAATGGTCATATAAAATCATATAATAGATTATTTAATAAAACACATGTTTCTATTGAAAATCAATGTAATTAATACTTTAACAAATAATTTTTATCTTTAAGTGTAATTAAAAAATTCTTAACAACTATTTGCATTGCTTTAACAACGATGGTAAGTGTGTTGCGTGCACCAGATTTTTTACTACTATTTTAATTTGTTAACACTGGAAAGCACTTAACATCAAAGCAGTAAAAGAATAACCTTTTACGTGTTTTATGTCCAACATGGCGATTTATTAATTGAAAAAAGAACGCCAGCACAGAATGTCCAGATTTAGTGCAAAAGTCACAAGGTAGCCATAGTGTAATTGTTTGTTTATTTATTTAACGTCACTTTATGCAACTGTGGCTAGTAGGACGAGGCTACATTTTGAGTCCTAATTCTTTCTATCTAGATTTACTTAAAATAGGGATCTTCAACGAATACTTGACATTGTAGAGGTTTGAGACAACCTTTTTACGTCGCTTCCGAAGGGCAGCTTAACTATGGATTCTTCCGGGCCACCTGCAGGGTTGAACCGGTGATCTTGGACTAAAATGGGTGTTATGTGGCGCAGCTAGAGCTCGCTAGTGTAATTTAAGTGTTTTTGACAACAAATAATTTTAGTGCTTGTATTCTTCGTTAAACACCGATTAAAAGGCAAATGTTCTGCAGGAAAAAAAGCATATACAATGTCTGAATTTTTTTTCAACAAATGATAAAATACAGTAGTGGTCCATTAGATAAAACTTATATTCATGTAATGTCTTCTTTCCATCGAAAAACAAATAAAAACGTCTGATCAACCAAAAGGTTTTTACGTCAAACCCTGCACTTTTCTTGTATAGTGAGTAGCACATTTCTAGCCACACCCTATACTCTTATCTGAATACTATATTATTTAAACATTTTTAATTAAAAATAAATATTTCCTGAAAATGACAGTCAAGGAAAATTCGAAAAAAACAAAACAATGCATGGATGACGACAAAGCAAATAGCAAGCAAGTTGATTGATAGGATGTCAATGCCATGTTTCCAATTCAATTATTCATGGAAGAACTGATTGCTTATTAACCTTTCTCTTACTAATTGTTCAACGGAATTTCAGAATTACTTGATAAAAATAGAAAATTAATCAGTACATTTTATTTTATTTGGTTTTTATGAAATTGATAGTTGGTTCTTTCAGATATGATATGACATTTATGCTGAAAAATGAATTTTGAGAATATAAAATTTGAATTACGTTCATAGAAATAATTTTACTTAGTTACCTGTATTTTTTTATTTTATTTTATTTTTTTTTTAAGAATATAAAGAAGCATACCTAAATAATCGGTTATTATATTGCTAGATTTTATATTGATGGCGAACAAATATTGGACATATAAAGCGATATAAAGAGTTATGGGAATTAATTTTAGTTCAATTTTGCGGTATAAATAAAGTTATATATATATATATATATATATATATATATATATATAACTAAATACAAGTGTGTTAATAAAAACCGGTAAAGAAATAGGACTCGAATTAAATACCGATAAGACGAAGTATATGATTAGTAGCAGAAACGGTGTCGATCTTGGTGATATATCAGGTCATACTTTTGAACACGTAGAGAAATTCAAGTATTTAGGTTCAATTATAACAAGAAAAAATGAAATCCAGGAAGAAATAAAGTCCCGGTTAAAGGTGGGAAATGCGTGTTATTATTCAGTTGCTAAGTTACTTAGTTCGCGGCTTCTATCTAAAAACTTAAAGATTAGAATTTATAAAACTATTATTCTTCTAACGGTTCTTTACGGATGTGAAACGTGGCCGCTTACTTTGAAGAATGAAAAACGGCTTAAGGTTTTCGAAAATAAGGTATTGCGTAAAATATTTGGTCTGAAGAGAGATGAGGCCACTGGGGAGTTTAGAAGGTTGCACAACGCGGAATTGCGGAACTTGCATCCTGCGAATATAATTGAGCTGATTGCATCGCGGAGACTCAAATGGGCGAGTAAAGTTGTTGGGCTCGATGACGAACGGATTCCGAGAAAGTTAGTATTTGCTGATCCGACTGGTAGGCGTCCGAAAGGTAGGCCGAAGCGGAGATTTTGGGCTTGAATGGTGAACATTGGACGAGTCTGTGTAGGCGGAATTTGGTGGTATCGGCATCGAACCTTCGGGTTCCCTAAGCCTATTATTATTATTATTATTATTATATATATATATTGATATATTGGAACAGTAAACAATTCTGAAACGATTAAGAGGATTTTCCGAGAGTGTAAAATAAAATGGAATATTAATATTGTCATGTATGATATTGTTAGTTACACACTATTTCTAAATATTTTTCAAAATTTAATAGGATAATAAAAACATTTTATTATAATTGAATGATTTCAAGGAGAAATAATATTTTTAAAGGTATTATTAGTAACTAAAATAATTTTTAAAAAAATGTTTAATTGGGGTAAAAAAACGTCAACTTTTTCAAATTATTTCATTATTTGTTGATATATTATCCATTATTTAATATAATGTTGTAGCAATTTCATCTTTAATAAAACATGTTCTTACCTAATACTTACGGTTATCACCATTTCCCTTTTACAAATTCATCATACTATTTTAAAACGGAAGAATTACATTAACTACTCAAATTCATTCAAAATTTTAATATCTGTAATTTTCTTATCTTTTTATGTAGCTTTATATACGTTTGTATTATATTATATGGTAATTTCTTACATAAGTTGTTTATTAGAATATCTAAAAATATATTCGAATACATTTGGAATAGAATAGTTTTGTTTATCATCATGTTCATAACATTGTAATGTAAATACAATACTATGTCTGTAATATGACCACCTGCCATTGGTCAACTCGCCTATTGGTGGACTATCTTTAATAATAAATATTGATTGGAATACGTGTTTTAACGATACATGATATTAAAGCACGTAAATTTTACCTATTTAAGAATTTAATCAAAATCGTTGGAGCCTTTTTTGAGAAAAAAAAAAAGAAAAAAAAAGGCAAAATACATGGTATAAAATATTACTTTCATTTTAGGGTCACCTAATTTTTGTTAAATTCTCCTAAATATGAAATTTCAGTTTTATAGAACTTATCAATTTTGAGCTAGATTTAACACAGGCACACACACACGCCCTTTTGCAGGACTTGGTTATTTAGAGTAAGGAGAACTTAAGACGTTTATTTCCTTTAAAACTCGAATTCAAAAATTTTCACGAACACAATACTTTCTCTTACTACATATTCGATACATAGGTAAGTTGAAGTATAAATTGCAAGTTTATTGGAAACGTGAAACCAAATTATGAACGAGGTCAATACTAAAATTTAAAATAAAAAAAAAAAAAAAAAAAAAAAAAAAAAAAAAAAAAGTTACATTTAAGATACTGAAAAATAAACTTATTGAACATATTATTAATCGCAGAAATAGTAAAAAAAATAAACACCACGGCATTGATACAGTATAGCAGTATAGTGTACAATTTATTCACCTATTTGATTTTAAAAATACAACAATTTTAGAAATATAAAAAAAATAATTTTAACAGAAAAATAATAGAATATATATATATATATATATATATATATATATATATATATATATATATAATAAATTATATATAATAAAATGTAAATGATGCTAAAATTTTAACACAGATTCAAATTTACCCTCAGTTGTCATTATGCAAATGCAATAAAAATATTATAGTTATAAACCGTGTTTTATTGACCTAGATTTAATAATATATCACTATGTACATTTCTACAGTAAATATGACAGCCTTATCCATTAGGGGCCATACAATATGTTAAGATGGGTGGTTCCTTACTGTTTAATTTTTTATACTATTTAAAAAATGAAAATTAAAATAAAATAAAATAATAATAATAGGCTTTCCGAACCTAGAAGGTTCGATGCGGATACCACCAAATTCCGTCTACACAGACTCGTCTAATATTGAGGCCCATGACTCCGAGATCAGCCTTAACGCAATCCTCCCGTCGACGCTTCGGTCTATCTTTCGGACGTATACCAGTCTTTCTATGATTTCGCTCCTCACCGTGCCGATCAACTTTACACGCCCGTTTGAGTCTCCGCGATGCTATCAGCTCAATTATATTCACAGGATACAAGTTCCGAAATTCCGCGTTGTGCAACCTTCTAAACTCCCCAGTGGCCTCATCTCTCTTCGGGCCAAATATTTCACGCAGTACCTTATTTTCGAAAATCTTAAGCCTTTGTTCATCCTTCAAAGTAAGCGGCCACGTAAAGACCCGTCAGAAGAATAACTTAGCAACTGAATAATAACACGCATTTCCCACCTTTAACCGGGACTTTATTTCTGAAATAAAATCAAAATTATTATATAATATGTTTTAATGATTTGCATAATTTACTATGGACTATATTATAATTAAAATTGATACATTTTTAACTTATACATGACTGTCAAGTAAATAGACTTTTATGTAACATTGTTATATTTTTTATATTGATTTTTCATTATCATTATATTACAAAATTTAATTTTATGAAATATAAACAAATAATAATTTGTTATTGTATTGCAGTGAGCTCTGAAGATATGAAAGGCCCCCGAAACGTTGACAATTGATTGTTGTTTACGTAATAATAAACTTATAAGGAAGATAAAGGAACTATATATTTATTATCAATGTATGTTTCTTTTGATTAATTAATTTTATAATGAAAAGAAAAATACATTTGAGGTATTAAAAAATTGAACCTTCTTCAAATCATATACTTTTAGTGTGTAAAAAAAAAAAAAATGTACACGAGTATATATATTTACTGAAATGTGTGAATCGCTGACGATAGTAAAACAAATTTAAACCGTGAGAGATGAAGAGGATATCAATTAAAAGGGAAACCACAATAATTTGTTTGTATGAGAGATTGGGGTGGAAGTTATCCCCTCCCAACTCCAATAATTTTGCCATGTTAGTTGACCGCCAATGTTTGCCGTCATGGTCAGTTTTCTCTCTACGGGTTTCAGTTTACACTTTTAATTATTCACTGATTTGATATCATTTTTAGCGGCTTAATTGTTTTGAAACTCGGTTATATAAAGGGATTGAATTGACTTTAAGGGGATAACATTTAATAATTTTTCAAAATATTACACATTGTATTGTATTACATTTTGATTCGTTTATGCGTTTAATATTTATGATATTCATAACACAGACAGGATAAAAAATCTGGTGTGGCCAACACACGACTTTCACTTACCTCCATTTTAAAGATCAAAGAAAAAATTTTCAAATACAGTTAGAGATAAAAATACGTGAAACTATTGAAGAATTAATTAAATTGAATTTATATAGAAACATGTGTTTTATTAAAAAATCTATTATATTATTATCTAAAATAATCAGTTAGTTTTATCTTCTTTTTATCACTCTTTATTAACATTTAAAAGCTTGAGTATAAGATAATATTTTTTCTAAAATCTTTAGCTTTCCAACGGTATATCATAAATGTATATTACTGTTCTTATGTTCAAAAAGAAAAAAATACATTAATTTTTTTTTTCTGTTTTCTCCTTTAGTTGGCTATCAAATTCATTCAATTTATATATTTTCCTGTTTTTCATCAGTGGTAACAAGATAATATAGTTATTTTTATAGAATCAACAAAATTAAAGCCCTGTCAGACCATTTAAATCCAAACGAAATCTAAATGATATTAAAGCCTATTACATTTTAAATGAATGTAGTGAGTTTAATCAAAATCGTCGGAACCGTTTTCGAGAAAATCGAAGAAATGTGCAAAATGCATGATATAAAGTGGCTCTTCTGGTAAGCTCATTTTGATGAAATAGGTCTTGTAACGTTTCGGGCGTATATTTGTCTTAAATATGAAATTTCAGTTTCATAGCATTTACCGTTTCCGCTCGGGAGTAACCACGCAAACTCGTGGGTTCAAACCTGCGGGTGGCCCTAGGATTTTTTAATGGGAGTAAAAAATCCTTAGTTATGCCGTCCTTCGGAGGGGACGTTAAAAGGTAGTCCCGAGCCTGTGCAATGTCAGGTACTCGTTAAAGATCCCTATCCTAATAAAACCTGGATAGGCAAAATTTAAGACACCCACTGTAGCATCGTCCGATTAGCCATAGTAGCATAAAGTGACGTTAAACGAATAAACAAACAAACACTGACAATCACAAACAGACCTTTTTGCGGGACTTCGTTATATGGACTCAGGGGACCCTAAAATGTGTATTTCCGTTGAAAACTGGAATTCGAAAATTTTTATGATCGCAATACTTCCCCTTACTATATATAATAAGTGAAAGTAAAAATAGTTGGTACTAATCTCTGGAAATGTTTCTCATTTTACCTGCTTAGATTAATTATCATGGTTCATATTTCCCCACCATTAATTTTAATTCAAATATATATATATATATTATATATATATATATATATATATATATATATATATATATATATATATTTTATATAGATTTTGTATTAAAAAAAATGGTTAAAATCAATTTAACTTTAAACTGGTGAGATGGGGTCTACAGGACCCCAGGACCTCTTAAAGCTTTGTAAATCCCATTGTCCCGATCCGCTGGGCCTGTGAAAACCGGACATTTCCTGTCTCTACATGATTTTAGTATAGCATCCTTTTTTAGTCAGTTTTTATCCGGTATTTTTTCAGGACAGTGATATTGGGGGCATATAGAAACCACCTCACCATTACTATTCGGATTAATTGAAAGTGTATTTTTCAATTTGTTGAATGAATGACTCGTGATCGTGTTATTTTACGCTTTTTAAAATTTTATTAAGAAGCTGAGATCATCTTTGTTAAAGGATCACATGGCAAGACGGCCAGAAAATCCAAGACTTCCCCGGGAGCATCAGTTAACGCTCAATCATTATTAGGGAAAAAAACCCGAAGAATCTAACACATATAATCAGGAGATCCCTTCGAAGAAAAGGAGATGTTATTTTTGTCCAAGAAACAAGGATAGGAAGTCATCTATAGTTCGTATGAAATGTGAACAAAATGTTTGTGGACAATGTTCGGTTTCCTGTTGCAAAAACTGTGACTAAGTTTAGCTGTGCATACTTCCTTTACAATATAAAAGTTTCATTTTTTAATCATTTTCCGTTTTTTAAATATAAAAAACTTTATATATAATTTTACAAACGTTTTCATTGCTTAGAATATAACATTAAAATTAAAAAAAATGAAATGTATTTAATAATATCAGGCATTTATTCAATTTTATAAGCATCCTTTCGCATGGTACCGTTGAAAATAGGTTGAATTAACGTATTTTACTAGAACAAACAATTCTAGATGTTTCAGTTCTCACGAGTTGAAGGTTAAGGACCTTAAAAAAAAGCAATAGTTCGAAAACTTATAAAGAATTACGTTCAGTTTTGATGGAAATGTATGTTTCAGATTAAATAATATAACATTATAAACTTTTTATGTACAAAATTTACCTAAACTTAGGCTTATATGTCAATTTGCATTACCTTCCACAACTTGGTATATATGACGACATTTTTCCTAAAACCCTTTAGCTTTTTAACGGTATATGATGCGTCTATTGTATACTACTGTTCTCGTAAAAAATAAAATAAAAATATGTTTATTCTATTAAATCGGCTTTAGGATCGGGTGAACATTGTGGTGCTCAACTATCCTCAATAAAGTGGGTACCAAAATATACTTTTAAAAGAAAAATTGCATTTATATTTTTGTAAAAAGAAATAATGCTAAACATTTATACTTGGTACTGAATTTCATATGTTGTTTCATTTATAACCCGAATTTATGATATTACTAAAGAAGATAACTCATTTGTTAAAATATTTAAGTCAAGAAACCTTACATACATCATCAAATAAACATTTAAAATGAACATATTAAAATAGATATATATCGGCTCAAAGATGCTAGTCAAAAAAGGTTATTATCCAACTATGGCTTTGACGGATTCTTAATTTTACTTTTATTGAAATATTTAAAATTATACAGTACAGAATTTTAAATGTTTCTTTACACAATTTTAATATTCTTAATGAAAGACACATCTAGATAGAACAATTTAATTGATAAAATACGGAAAAAAACTATTTAAAATATTTATATTTAAAGAAATATAATAAGGTTTGAGATGAAAGGCAATAACTTCACTGCTTTGGCTTTGGTGTCTTTAAATTTCGCTGTTAGCGATGTTGCCAGATCTACCACTTTTATTAACACTATAAGTTTAACTCAGTTTTGAATCAATATAAAGAAATCGTTATATTTTTTTGTAAATAAATACCTATTTAAAGTAAAATATATAATTTTTATATTTAAAAACTTATGTAAGTATGTTTTAATATATAGTTTTAGGTATAACATATAGTTACAATAGTATATGAAATAAAAATGAATTTGTACAGTGCTCAGCTTAGGGATTTTTTTTTCTTTTAATTTCCTATAATCATAAATATACTCACTCATACTTGGAGCCAAATATTTCTAAAACCAAATTTTAGAATAAGATATAAAAAGAAATTGAAATATATAAGCCATCAAAAATTTAATTATAAATTAATGCTAGAATTATTAACTGATGAGATTCCAATGGAGATATATATATATATATATATATATATATATATATATATATATATATATATATATATATAAATATAGTAAGTCAAATAAATATATCCGATAAAGTTTTGAAGCTGATTTTAGATTTTTATTAAAAAGATCTGATGAATCGAAACAAAATATTTTTTTCAAAATTTTCTAATTATATCAGACCACCACCCGAATCATTTCATCTTTTATTTATATATATCATTCGGTCATTTTTTTAATATACAATAAATCTAATAAATATATTTATTGATATGATAAAAGAAAAATAAAGTAAAAAAAAAATACAATTACAATTTTATATTCTCCATTTTATATTACCATACATTATTTATGTTTTAAATTGGATTCTTCCCTGTTTAGTTGTATAACTAAAAGGTAATTATTAATGCAGATTAAATTAGACACAGAAGTACATTGGTAAAAGAAGCCACTATTAAATTATCCATATTGTAAATAAATTGATTATATTTCGAATAATAGTTATTAATATTTTTATTAGTCATTTAGAGAATAAGATAATATAAATTATGTATAAGTACATCCAAAAAATATATATATTGTCATACATGAATATAAATTCTTACCTTTATGTCGAAAGATTCAATATGGCCACCTTTCATTAAGTCCACAACTACCAGCTTTATTCTTTAATCGAGGCATATTTCAAAACGATAATAATTAATAATATGACAGAGCTATTAAGAAGCTTAAATAAATCATCTTTCTCACATTTATAACACATTATGCACACATTAAAAATAAATTTAAACACTTGACACGGACCCGAACTGAAGTGTAGAATCTAACTGAAGAGACAGTTTTGTCAGGGAAGCTATTTTGACTTTGAGAACGACCTCTGATTGGCTGAGCTACCACCAAGCTCAAAACATTAATTGAAATAATGTTTAGTCTTGTTTATATAAATTACAGTTACATCTAGTCTCGTTCTACAGGTATTTATTAAACATATTACATACTGCGATTGGTGTATATACGGTTGAAAGATTATTTTTGATTTATTTTTAAGGAAAAATGTATATTCATATCTATACTAATGGATTAAAATTTATAATAATTTACGCTTATTTATTTTGATTTAATATTATTAATGTTTTGATACATAATTATATAAATATATATACATACATATATATATATATATATATATATATATATATATATATATATATATATATATATATATATATACGTAAAAGATGATATATAAATATATAAGTTGATTTAAATAAATATATAATTCAAATACCTTAATGTGTAGAAACAGAAATATAAACTAAGAACTGTAAGATATCGTTTTTTATTTATCCAGATTCTAAAATAAAAGTAAACTGATTGCAACTAAAATTAATAAAGAATAATTAACACTGTAACAAGTTATTTATATATTAACGGACAGAGAGTAGACCTAACCGCACAGCCACCGGTTCACAACTAAATGATGTTAAGGCAGAAAGAAGGGAGACAGACATATTGCAAAATGTAAACATTCTATAATTTAATTAGGAAGTTGTTTGCTACGAGGATATTAAGTGAGCAGCTATGGAAACATCCTAATTAAATCTAACTCCATTTTTAATATTTCCGTTTTAACGAATTGAATTCTTAATATTAAATATGTTACATTATTATAAATAATACTTTTTTCTATGGACCTGATAAGTTTACACCAATTTTCATTATTATTAAATTATAGTTTATCAAGTTTTAGTTTTAGTATTGAGCGTTTGGATGTTTTAGGAGTAAAGTTGTCTCTTTCTATAAATGTATGTTAATAATTTGTCTTTGATGATAATACTAAAATTAATAATTATTATTGTTAGTAGTATATAAGTTTAGCGAACCGGAAGGTTCGATGCTGGTACCACTAAATGATGCCTATACTAATTCGTCTAATGATCACCGTCCAAGCCCAAGCCTCCGAGATCACACTTAACCCTATCTTCCCATTGATGCCTTGGCTTACATCTCGGACGGTTCAAGGTATACTAACTTTTTCGCAATTTGTTTCTGTTGGTGCCCAACAACTTTACGCTTCCATTGATGCTATGAACTCAATTATAGCCTTCGTAATCCCGTGCTGTGTTCCGAATTCCCCAGTTACCTCATTTCTCTTTGGACTAAATATGTTACCTAGTACCTTATTCTCCAAAACCTAAAGGCGCTGGTCATATTTCAAGGTAAAATATATGGTAAGGCTAATTAATAACAAGTATAATTTATCTTTATGCTATAAAAAGATCATTACGTTTTCATACTTGTATCAAATAATGGTAAATACAATGAATACCGATAAGACGAAATATATATTAGTAGCAGACGATCTTGGTGATATTGATATATCAAGACATATTTTGAACACGTAGAGGAATATCCAGGCGGAAATAAAGCCTCAGTTAAAGTTTGAAAATGCGTGTTACTATTTAATTGTTAAATTACTCAGTTCGCGGCTTCTGTCTTAAAACTTAAAAGTTAGAATTTATAAAACTATTATTTTTCCGACGGTTCTTTACGGATGTGAAACGTGGCCGCTTACTTTAAAGTACATATGAAGCTTAAGCTTTTCGAAAATAAGTTACTGAGTAAAATATTTGTTCCAAGGAGAGATAAGACCACTGGGGAGTTCATACAGCGTGGAATTACGAAGCTTGCGTGAATATAATTGAGGTTATAGCATCGCGGGTACTGATATGAGCGTGTAAAGTTGTTGGGCTCAGTGAGAAACGGATCCCAAAAAAACTTTGTATTCTCTGATCCGATTGGTACGCGTCCGAAATGTAGGCCGAAGCGTCGATGGGAGGATCTCGGGGACTTGGGCTTGAGTAGTGATCATTGGAATTCCGGAGACGCTTTTGTGCCATACCTAGACTGCAGCATGTTCGCAATAAAACTATTAGGCGGAATGTCCAACAAGAAAACAGTATTATCAACGAAATATAAATTGCAACCTTTTGGAATTATTTACACATTTTCAAAATGACAGATGAATGATGAAGAGGAGCGATGGCCAAAAATGACCTTTCTTCTTCGATCTATAGAAAGGAAATAAGGAGGAAGATACAGAAAGAGATGGTTGCAGGATGTGGAGGAAGGCATGGCTACCAGGAGACTGGCCCGATCGAAAGAATTGACAAAGAAATTTAGGAATTTGAAACAACTTAGTTAAAAAAAACAAACTTGTTATTAAAAAAAATAATGGGGTGATAATGACAACAAAAAATAGTTAAAAATCACTTATTGATTGTAATAATAAGGCATCATATAATAATATCCGTAATGGTTTACAGAAACCATAAAATTATATACGCGTATTTGACATGGTATTTTAAGTAATGGAGTACAAGACATAAATGTTATCATTATGAGCTACGACAAACGGTCATTAAATGTCAAGGCAGTAGTATTTCAGGTTTAAAAGAATTTTGAATACGAACGAGAAAGTCCATATAACCGCGTGTCGAACCAAGCGCCCACGCCGGCCCTCCGTTGAGTAGAATTTATGGGATCCCCCACGAAATTTATATCGGGATTTTCTTTAAATATGGCCTGGACAAAGGAAAAATCTGGAAATGAAACCCATAGCCAGGGCGTTAGCACAGTTCCAAACCTACGTATTATATTTTGAATTTTGAATTCAGTTTCATGAACAAATTACAAGAACATAACATTTTTATACATTTAAAAGACTATCGTATTTTATTTTGAGATTCAGAAAAAGCATAAGTGAGAAATATTCCTTAGAAACATCATATTCAATAAGAAGTTCATTGTTGTTAACTCATGTTTAACATTAAATTATTAATGTTAATCATAATAACATTTTTACATAAATCCCATCACATAACCTTTCTTTTTCCCAATGGCATAATTGCACCGTAAAATGTATACCTTGTAAATCTATGGCTACCTGTCCTAGTGTATCTTGTAACAACTAAAAATCACACTTACTCAAACTGAACAGATCCGGTACCTAGGACTCCATCTTGACCAGCGTCTAACTTGTAATTCCCACACCATATAATTACAACTAAAAACTCATTCTAAAACCTATGAAAAATTGTCGCTCTTTAGCGCTATCTAGCCTATCTCTTTTTAAATTTAATTGTGTGCTACTCAGTGAGAGAGGAGATAGGTGAAAATTCATGAAAGCAAGGTATTGTGAGAGTTCACGAAAGTAGCGGGAATGGTAGAAGGTATATTTAAAAAAAAAATCAACAATAAACAAGAACAAATATTACTTTTGATAAAATTCTATGATATCATTCAATAATATTTTTTTAAATATTAAAAAGAAACTAAAGGATAATATATCAATATCAATACAAACAAGTGTAACATACACATCATGAAAACATGATTTTTTTAATCTAGAAACTTCATTTTAAGAAATTAAATATTATTTATAATTAATTTATTTAAATGAATAAATAATAGAGTTGTATAGAAAATATGATAATGGAATATTGTGTTAAAAGCATGTGAGAGTGTATGATTATTCACTATTACCAAATCTCACGAATCTTCACATATCTATTCTCTCGTTGTTTTGCGCAGCCTTAAAGTGTTTCAGACGCTAGTCAAAAAACACCTAGATACTGATTATTAAAACACTTACTCAACAAACGATCAAAAATATCTGTTAAAATAAAAAAATAAAAATAATATAAATGGTTTGATAGCTAATAATGGTATTTGACCTTTTAGGGACAATGGCATTAAGCTATGGTTTGCAATCTTAAATCCTACAAAAAATCCTCAATGTTGCTTACTTTGTTACTGATAAAA
Source organism: Piezodorus guildinii (assembly GCA_023052935.1). Classification (NCBI taxonomy): domain Eukaryota; kingdom Metazoa; phylum Arthropoda; class Insecta; order Hemiptera; family Pentatomidae; genus Piezodorus; species Piezodorus guildinii. The sequence goes on along the minus strand of CM041293.1, from coordinate 35,339,384 downwards.
TTATCCATGGAGACCTCAATATTCCACTATCAGCAGACGGCCCGAAATAGACATACCTCCTTTAATTCCAAACTACCATCCAACACAAGCTCTTTTGTCCGTAAACTCTCATCTGCATCTCTTCTCGATAATCCTCCGAGTCGCCTAAAAAGCAGGTGACCTTAAAACCGTCTGATAAAATAAACATTTAAGTGGATAGCTTCTTCATAAACCTATTTCCCGGCCATAATTGTAAATTAGCAATTTTAGAAGTTGTATTTATTGTACACACAGTTGTAAAAATCAATAAAACATATCTTTTTTAAATATTACTTTGAAAACGTCCAAAATTATTAACCATTAAAAGGGTAGTCAATTAATTTTTAGTCGATATAATATGCTTCATGTATCCATTATTTACTAAAATAAAAAGTATTAAATTAGTATTTTATCACAATTATTTTTTTAACTTGTATTTTTATTTATTTATTTTTATTATTTTATGCATTTATTTATTATTAGTTTCTTTTTTTGCATTTTCTTCTGCTATCTTCATTTTTTAAAATCGTTTTCTGTTGTTTTTTTTTAAGATGTGAGGGCGATAATAACTATAAGCAGTATTTTGCTCTTAATATTAAAACAACAACGAAAAAAATATCCGTTTATGCGACGTACGCTATCCTCTTACGGATTTTATTTGAAACTACTGGACTAATCTTTAGGAATTTGTGTGATTTAATTCAATAACTCAGTTATTTTTAAGTTAGAGAAAAAACGTATTAAAGTTTTTTAACCAAAAAACCGCGAACAATTGTAATAAAAAAAAAATTGAAATTTTACTTATGAATACACCCTTTACTCAGTTGTTTTTAAAGGTAGAGAAAAAAAATATAGAGAGAGAGAGTGTTAGAAAGGCTGATATAAAAAAACAAAAAAAAGAAATAATGAAAAAAAAAAAAAAATGATATCTTAGCTTTATATATGCTTGTAACTCCGTAATTTTCGACGATCAAGAAATAATTCTATAACGTTTTAAAATCACTACTCCGGTGTTATCTATAATTTTTTTTTTTTTTTTTTTTAAACAATTCTTTATTGAGCAATATTACAATCTGTCCAATTTAGGACATTTTTAATAGGGATAAAGTACAACATTCATACTGCATTCACACGATATATACAAAACAATAAATTTATATAATAATAATACAATATAAATATATACAAAACAAAATCAATAAAAATATATACAAAAGTCACTCATACCTATATACAATTCACAAGCATACAGCACGTGAGTGGAGAATCTAGCCAATGCTAGAACTCCAATATACATTTTACAAGAGGTCTCGAGGCCACTGCCGTTTTAACCTTCTAGGAGGATGATAAGGATGTGTGGAGCTGAATAAGGATTGAGCTAGGGGATTAGGGTGATGGATAAGGTTCTGGTGGAATTTAGAGAATTTTAATGGTATAAGGTCTAAAATAAATGGAATATTTAGGTCGCGGTGTAAGGTATGGTTGGATACATAATAAGGAGCATTAACTATTGTTCGGAGGACTTTTGATTGGAAGGATTGAGTGCGTTTGATGTTAGAAAATTTGGCTGTCCCCACAGTTCAAGTCCGTAGGTCCAGATAGGTTTCAGTACTGTCTTGTATATTAGCAGTTTGTTCTCGATAGATAATTTAGAATTTCTGTTCAGTAGTCTGTATAATTGTCCAAATCGTCGATTAAGTTCTTGTCGTTTAAGTCTAGAATGCGGGTTCCAAGTTAGTCTTTTGTCCAGAAGGAATCCAAGATACCGGACTGTGTCGGAGAAAGGAAGCGGAACGGAGTTAAAGAGAACTGGAGGGCAGGATTGTCTTCGAAGGGTAAAGGTGACATGTTTGCATTTGGATTGATTGACTTTGATTCTCCAGTTGTTGCACCAGTCTTCAATTTGAGAAAGGTGATTTTGGAGGCCTATAGATGCAATTTCGGGATCTAAGTGAGAGGATAGGATAGCTGTGTCATCAGCGTACGTTGCTAGGAAGGTATTAGGGCAAACAGGAATATCAGACGTGTATATATTGTAGAGGATAGGACCAAGGACACTGCCCTGAGGAACACCGGATTCGACTAGATAACAATTGGAATATTCTGCACCACAACGAACTCGGAAGGAGCGGTTTGATAGATAGGATCGGAGGACTAGGTATAAGGATTGGGGTAAATTGTTTTTGAGCTTAAAGAGTAATCCCGGGTGCCACACCCGGTCAAATGCTTGCGTTATGTCCAGAAATGCACCCTAGCAGTACTCCTTGTTCTCAAGGGCAGAGGAAATATGGTCAACGACTCGGAGCCCTTGCTGAACGGTTGAATGTTGGGAACGGAATCCAAACTGATGGGAAGGAATAGTGTGGGATTCTAATGAAGGTAATATTCGTTTGAGGAGGATTTTTTCAAAGATTTTTGAAAGGATTGTGAGTAGGCTGATAGGTCTATATGACGTCGTAGTGTTAGGAGGTCTACCTGGTTTTAGGAAGAGAATTATTGTGGAATGTTTCCATAAGAGAGGAAAATGAGTAGTGCGTAGAATGGAGTTGTAAATATATGTAAGAAATATAACGGCTTTAGATGGAAGCTGTCTGAGAATCTGAGGAGTGAGGAGATCGTATCCAGGAGATTTACGGAGTGCAAGTTTTCGGAGAAGATATTTGACCTCAGAGGGATTAACTGCTTTAGGAGGTAATGAAAGCGGGATTGGAGACTGAAGGAACTCTTCCACTACTGCAGTGTGGTTTGGATGGGATTCTGGATGAGGCGTGAAGACTTCGGAAACGTATTTGGCAAGTTCCTCGGCTTTGTCTTCATCAGACGCAGCCCAGGAACCATCACTACGACGGAGGGGATGGGAAATATGGTGGGATTTTAGAATTTTCTTGGTGACATTCCACAGGGAATTGTCACAAGCCAAAAGAGAAGTAAGGAAGGAACTAAAGGATTGGGAACGGAAGATCACCAGCTCCCTCTTTAATTGTCTATAATAAAAGCAATAGGAGCGGCGATCTGTGGGGTGACGGGTGCGTTGCCATAAGGATCTGGATCGGCGTTTGGTGCGGATGAGGTCTATGAGGTGTTGTGGTAATTGATTTTGGTTATGACTTATCTGGGAGTGCTTGGGAGAGGAGGCAGTCCAAACAGCTTGTTGAATAGCGATGGTGAAGGAGTCTACGGCATCGTCAAGGTCATCTGGAGGTTTGAGTTTCACTCTGAGGTCAATATCACTGGTCAGGATTTGGCGAAAAAGGTCCCAGTTTACTGGTCCTCTGATAAATGACGGTGGGTTGGGTTTGGGAATTGGAATTAGGGATACTTTAAGGAGCAATGAACTATGGTCAGAGGACATTTCATCAAGGCGAGTCACCGACATGTTTAGGGAGCCTAATCCGCTGTGGATGAAGAAGTCAAGGATGTCAGGATTACGGTTAGGATCAGTTGGCCAGTAGGTAGGGGAGTCAGGAGGCAGGAGGTTGAAACGTCTAGAGCAGAATCTATAAAATAAAAAATAAATAAAAAATAGAGAAAAAACTTAAATTTTACCTATATGCAATTTCTCTAAATATGTTTAGCTAAAAGACTGACTCCTGATTATTTCACCTAGAATAGTTTCTACAGTCGGCTATACATCCTCAAGATAATTCACACTAAGTTATTTTTTAAGATTGAAGAAATATAAATATAAATATACATGGTGAGTTAAATTTCCTACAAAACGAAAAAAGAACGATTGAAATCAGTTGGGAAATATCAGAGATATAGCGTTTTGAAATTAGCAGTTATTTATTAAGAGACTATTTTAGGCAATTTTTCTTCGAATCATTCATTGCTTTTCATATTAGTTAACTTTATATAAATAGCCTTATACACAGCTATACCATAATTTAGTTATTTGGAAATAATAAACCATTGTGTAATAATATGCAGTGTTTTTTTCTTTTGACCCCTTATCAAACAAGGTATCCAATTTCTGTCAAATCATACATACCTAAAATTACCTTGGATATATACCTTAAAGATAGTTCATTGGCAAGAGAAATAATGGCCGTTGAATGTGAAAACGAAAATGAAGTACAGATTAATTAATAAAATGGGCAAAAAAATCAGGATAATTAATTATAGATGGGTCGCTAGAGAGAGGATTGGATGGAGCAGGAGATAATGGATTTCTAAGTCTACTCCTCGTTTCTTCGCCTATCTCAACCCTTTTCTTTTTCAGAATCCTCGTTGAAATATTTAATTTGAATCAGCTATGTACAAGCGATTGTAAATGTTTAATATTTAAAAAAAAATATATTTAGTTGGCATATTTAATTTGTTAAATATTCGTAAACCTAGCTTGTCGACAAGAAAATACCAATGAAGGACAAAATAATATTTCACAGCTACATAATCCAAACATTTTTATTAATATAAAAACGCACTATAAAACCTATATGCCGATAAGAAAATATAATATTCAATAAAAAAAATTATGTAGAATATAAATGGTACACCCATACACATAGTTCAGAAAAAAATGTATACGGTTAGAGTTATGCATAAAAGAAATTTCTTATCTGATTATAGATAAGATCACAGATGTATATGTGTATATATATATATATATATATATATATATATATATATATATATATATATATATATAATTATTTTTCATCTGCCATTTGATGTAAGATCAGTTAGTAACTATGTCTCAACGAATTTCGAAACAATAAAAGAGTATTTGTACTGTTTTTCAACTATAACTTATTTATTCATTTTTTACCTCTTCTAAAAAACTATAACCAACCTTACTATAACACATCTCGTATAAATATAATTTCTTCTATTGTCAGTTTCTCATTAAGCAACCTGATACCCTTCTGGTTAATTGCTTGCAGTATAAGTTAAAGTTTAAAGATCTGTAGGGATCATCCGTAACTTAATGGCTAGCATAACAGCCTTCTATGCTAAACCTGTTTAGGTTTAAATCCGCAAGTGATCCTACGATTTTTTAATGGGAGTAAAAAAATAATTATGCTGTTTTTCGAAGAGGGCGTAAAAAGGTGGTCCCGAGCCAGTGCGATGTCAGTTACTCCTTAAAGATCCCTATCCTAATAAAACCTGGTTCTGCGCATGCGCATGAGTATAGCGGTCATCTTTCAAGTCGGCTCTTGGATTTCTTGCTTTTTCAGTTGGATATCACTTCGGAACAGTCTTGAAAACATCACCAGGCTTCAGGATAACAACAACAGTAAATATTGGAGCAAACAACGGTAAGTTGGGCTACAATTTGCACCGTAAAGTGAATGCTGAGTCACCTCTTCATATCAGCTGATTGCCAATAGCTAGGCAAGGCTGGTCTTGCTTAACTTTTCTTAAGTTATTATTTTTTCCCCCAACATCTGGTTATTATTTAATTATTTTCCTTACATGAAATGCGATATTATCATCAAGTAATGTCCTCCAAAGCTTCAACTAAAAGATCTAGATCTAGTGGTTCAATCCCGTCTCCTACGAAACAAAGACCTCGCCGTGATACTAATAAAAGATTACAAGCAACCCCTTCGGGTACTAATTCAGAATCTGAACCACAACCTGGCACATCGTCACAAGGGATGACTGATGAATCACCGTTTTTCACCCCAAATCCTTTTCAGATTTTACATAACGAAAAAGAAAACATGGAATCTGCTCCTATACCTAGTGAACCACGACCCCCTCCAATATTTGTCAAAAATATTAAAAATTTCCAGTTGTTGTGTACACAATTGAACAAAATTACCGATTCTACCAGCTACTACTGTATGAGTAGAATTAATGACACCAAAATATCTCCTACTACTGCCGAGACATATAGAAAAATAGTGAAATATCTAACTGATACCAAAGCGGATTTCCATACCTACCAGCTACGCCAAGAGAGAGCTTTAAGGGTTGTAATCAGAAACTTACACCCCTCGACACCAGTTGAAGCTATTAAAGAAGAATTAACGGAGATGGGCTATAAGGTGCGGCAAGTCACTAATGTCCTAAAGGACAAAATTCCACTACCTCTCTTTTTCGTGGACTTGGAGCCATCGGAAGGAGTTGAACAAATCTATGACCTCAATAGATTGTACTATACCAGCGTAAGAGTTGAAAAACCTTACATAAAGAAGGAGATAGTTCAGTGCCATAACTGTCAAGCATATGGTCATACTAAAAGTTATTGTCATCACATACCTCGATGCGTGAAATGCGGTGAACAGCACAAGTCTGTGGAGTGTACAAAACCAAAATCAACACCAGCTGTATGTGCTCATTGCCTCAAGGACCACCCAGCCAACTACAAAGGATGCCAAATTTATAAGGAACTGAGGACCAGGTTTCAAAAACCTCAAGTACTGGATGAAACAGCAAGACAAGTAAGAAACAGAAGAGAACCCTCAAAACTTATTGATGCCAATGTATCATTTGCCCACCTACTTGGAGGTGGGAATCAAAGTACTGAAGCCGTGGCCCTGCCGGAACTACAGAATGTACCTCAATCCATTCCACACATACCTCTTCCTCAAAATGTAACCAATCCTAAAAATCCTAATCAACCACAAATCTCTCATATCCCTCCTCCTTCAAATGCCACAGACCTTAACAGTTTGATGACATCCTTTATCTCCGAAATTAAATCCCTTGTTATGCCCCTAATATCACTCCTAACGAATCTCGTATCAAATCTCATTCCTGCCTTAAAAAAACCATAAATGACTACACCTAATTCCTTATCCATTCTCCTTTGGAATGCGAATGGTGTTAGAACTCACACTGACGAACTTACAGCCGTACTGCAAGACAAAAACATTGATGTTGCACTCATTACTGAAACTAGACTAACCACTAAACAGTACTTTAAAATACCAGGATACACGACATACCGGACAGACCATCCAGACGGCAAAGCCCATGCCGGTACTGCTGTCATAGTCCGCCGATCCCTCACCCATCACTTACACCCAATTTCCGCCCACGATTACCTACAAGCAACTTCCATTGTTATCAAAACCTTTTCCTTTCCGCTTATCATCGCATCAGCATACTGCCCTCCTAAACATCCAATTTCCTCTGCCCAATTTGGATCCTTCCTCAACTCCTTGGGTAATCACTTCATTTTGGGTGCAGACTTAAACGCTAAGAACCAACAGTGGGGTTCTAGAACCACCAATTCTCGTGGACGGACATTGCAGTCTGCACTCAACTCCCGACGCTTTCATCTCCTACCTCCCGATTCTCCTACCTACTGGCCAACAGATCCTAACCGTAATCCTGACATCCTCGACTTCTTCATCCACAGCGGATTAGGCTCTCTTAATTTTTCCATAGCTCGCCTTGATGAACTATCCTCTGATCATAGTCCATTGATTCTAAATGTATCCATAACACCTATTCCTAAACCTATCCCACCGTCATTCATTAGAGGCCCTGTCAACTGGAACCTCTTCCGCGAAATCCTCACTAATGATATTGACCTCAGAGTGATTCTCAAAACCCCAAATGACCTTGACGACGCCGTATATTCCTTTACAACCGCTATTCAACAAGCCGCCTGGACTGCCTCCTCTCCCAAACAATCCCAAATAATTCCTTATAAAAGCCATTTACCACAGCACCTGACAGACCTCATCAACAGCAAACGCCGAGCCAGAACATTATGGCAACGCACCCGCCACCCAGAGGATCGCCGCTCCTATAACTTTTTTTGTAGAAAATTAAAGCGGGAGTTGACGATCTTCCGATCCCAATCCTACAATACCTACCTCTCCTCTCTCTCGACTCGTGACAATTCCCTGTGGAATGTCACGAAGAGAATCCTAAAATCCCCCCTGATATCCCATCCTCTCCGGCGTAGTGATAATTCCTGGGCTGCTTCTGACAAAGATAGGGCCCAGGAATTTGCACTACACCTTTCCAAGGTATTCACTCCTCATTCTGATCTCAATCCAACCCATACCGCAATAGTTGAAGAGTTCCTTACGTCACCGATACCAATTTCCTTACCACCTAAAGCAATCAATCCCTCTGAGGTCAAATATCTGCTTCAAAAGCTTCCTCTCCGTAAATCCCCTGGATACGATCTCCTTACTCCTCAAATCCTAAGACAACTTCCACCTAAAGCCATTACATTCCTTACATATCTCTATAACTGCATCCTACGCACTACCTATTTCCCTCTGTTGTGGAAACACTCGACTATCATCCTTTTCCTAAAACCAGGCAAACCATCCAACTGTACGTCATCCTACAGACCTATTAGCCTTCTTCCGATCCTCTCCAAAATCTTCGAAAAACTTCTATTAAAACGAATCCTAGCCAAATTTCACAATTTTCCTTCACACCAGTTTGGATTCCGTCCTCAACATTCCACGGTTCAGCAAGGACTCCGAGTTGTAGACCACATTTCCTCCGCCCTTGAGTGCAAGGAGTATTGTTCGGGTGCCTTTCTGGACATAGCTCAAGCTTTTGACCGGGTGTGGCACCCGGGACTGCTCTTTAAGCTCAAAACCCATTTACCTCAATCCTTATACCTAATCCTCCGATCCTATTTATCCAACCGCTCCTTCCGAGTTCGCTGTGGTTCCGAATTTTCCGAACAATATACTGTTGAGGCCGGTGTTCCTCAAGGCAGCGTCTTAGGACCCGTCCTCTACATCCTCTTCACCGCCGATATCCCTACCGATCCCAATACCTTTCTGGCAACATTTGCTGATGACACAGCCATTTTATCATCCAATTCCGATCCTGAAGCAGCATCGCTAAATCTCCAAAAGCACCTTTCCCTTGTCGAAGACTGGTGTAAGGCTTGGCGCATTAAGGTGAACGAAAGCAAATGCACTCACGTCACATTCACCCTTCGACGAAAATCCTGTCCAACGGTTAATTTCAATTCCATACCGCTTCCTTCCTCTGACACAGTCCGGTATCTCGGCTTTTTACTAGACAAAAGACTGACGTGGAACCCACATACAAGACTAAAAAGAACAGAACTCAACCGCAGATTCGGCCAGTTATACAGACTACTAAACAGAAAATCTCATCTTACAGTTGACAACAAATTACTAATATACAAGACAGTACTGAAACCTATATGGACCTACGGACTTGAACTGTGGGGAACAGCTAAACATTCTAACATCAAACGCATCCAATCCTTCCAATCCAAAGTCCTCCGAACAATAGTAAATGCTCCTTATTACGTTACCAACTGTACCCTACACCATGACCTTAATATTCCGTTTGTTTTAGACCTGGTACCATCCAAATTTTCCAAATTTCATCAGAACCTTAGTCATCATCCTAACCCTCTAGCGCAATCCCTATCCAGCACCACCCATCCCTACAATCCTCCTCGAAGATTGAAACGGCGGTGGCCACGAGACCTATTGTAAACATTTAAACTGGAGTTCTGACAATGGTCAGATCCTCCACTCATGTACGGTATGTTTGTGGCTACAGCGCCCTAACTCAGCCTCCACTGGCTCAGACCAGTGATGCGGCTGAGATAGAGGCGCTGGGATCTCTTGGATTCCGCTTTTTCCTCCACAAGTGGAGGAAAAAGCGCTTGCTGTGGTCCCTTTAGCAATTGTATACATTGTATATAGTTATGATTGTGTGTAAGATGTTTATTTATTTGCCAACTTTTTATTTATCTCAATAATAGGTTTTTGTTTCGATTTGTTTTGTTTTTTATTTATTATTATTATTTTATTGTATATATATATGAATTTATTTATGTTCTATTTTATGTAATTTGACCATTATTATTATTTTCTGTATATATAGTATGAATGTGGTCTCTTATCAATATTATTATTGTTCATTTTGTAACAAATTGTAATATATCTCAATAAAAATAATAAAATAAAAAAAAAAAAAAAAAAAATAAAATAAAACCTGGATTGGCAAAATTTAGGACTCCCACTGTAGCATCTTCCGAGTAGCCACAGTAGCATAAAGTGACGTTTAATAAACAAACAAACAAGTCTACATTTTAGGTTTTTTTTTTTCATATTTACTATTCATGGAATTTGGATTTCAAATTCCCCACTAAGGGATATTCAAAGAACATGATGCTCTCCAAAACGGAATGCAAATGGCCTGCCAAACTCCTCTTCAATTTTTTTTTTAATTCTTGATAACATAACTATAAATAGGGTTCTCTAGAGGAATGGAATTTCAGGAATGTGACATCTATATCTATTTGAAGGCAACTGAAAATAAGAAAGAGCTGAGGAATCATTCCAAGGCTCACCAGAATAGACCTAATTAGTGAAGGCATCAAAGCATGAAAATTAAAATAATTTTAGTTACAAATAAAATAATGCCTTATGTCCCAACTTAAAGTCTACTCTGTCAAAGATCCTTCCTTAACCACATATAAGATCATATTGCTCGATAATGTAAAATCAACCTTCCTATTAACATATTATTTCACGTATTTTTTTAAAATCACATAGAATGTCAGCACTATATTTAAAATGTATAAAGCTGTGTCGTCAGTTAGGGATCACTTGTAGGTGGGTGGTTAGCATAACAGGCTCCTATGCCAAAGGTCACGGGTTCAAACCCGCAGGTGGTTCTAGGATTTTTTAATGGGAGTAAAAAATCCTTAGTAATGCCGTCCTTCGGAGGGGACGTTAAAAGGTGGTCCCGAGCTTGTGGGATGTCAGGTACTCGTTAAAGACCCCTATTCTAATAAAACCTGGATACGCAAAATTTAGAACTCCCACTGTAGCATCGTCCGATTAGCCATAGTAGCATAAAGTGACGTTAAATAAATTAAAAAAAAAAAGTTGTGTCGTTGTTTTCCTTTTTGTCTTAAAGAATTCCTAGACCGCTTAATCGTTACCGATAAAGAGTTTAGTGGTTGCTTTAGTTATTGAAAAATTTAAAAGTAAAATTGTTAACTCAAAGTCTCTTTTAAAGTGATAACTTATAGTATGATGATTGACAGTACTCTATTAAGTTATTAACGAATAGAAAACTAATAAGCCTCTTTTGATACGGATAATGAGTGGTTAGTTTTAATTTGGATGCAATTTTATAGAATAAAGTCGTTAAATAAAAAAAAAAAAAAATCAGCTAATAAAATAAATAAATCCAGAGAAACTATGGGCGTATTTTTTTACTCCATCTGCATGTGACATCATGTATTTGTAAGGATATACTGTGGTGATAAATAAAAAAAAAATCAAAAGTTACAGAATTATGGCCTCTAGTACGCTCCTGGAGTACTAATTCTAAAACTCTTTAGAATTTTTCATTACTTTCGAAAATAACTGAATTATATGCGTATATATTGCTAAATTTCATTTGTTTTTTCCTTTCATTTATCATTTATCATTTCTTGATTCGAAACCACTACAAATATATATCTCTACTTTCAGAAATAACTGAGTTATTGAATTAAACCACTAGAAAAACTAATTTTATGTAATTTGACTATTATTATTATTTTCTGTATATATTGTATGAATGTGGACTCATATCACTATTACTATTGTTCATTTTGTAACAATTTGTAATATATCCCAATAAATAAAAAACATTACTTACGAAAATAATGCCATGATATGAGCGTACTAGTGTTAAAAATAATCGTCCGATGCCCATGTATTAAAAAAAAAAAAAAAAAATCAATATATCAACCAATAGTTTCGGACTATTGTTATTATTGAAGATAATAAACAAAAAAATTTAATTTTTTTATTCAGTATATATAATATGGGAAGGAGTAGAGGAAACCACCCCTTCCAATATATAACAATGAGTGAAGGCCATGCCTCCGAAGAGCTCGAGAATGTTTAATACCTTTCAAGGCATTCGTTTCTAGTATTTAATTCACGTCGAAAATCCACTGTGTTCTCTGAAAACTGGAGTGGAAAATCGCCTAACTATGCAACGAATTTATCCTGGAGAACAGCTTCCAAAGAAGAACTATTATAGTGGAGTACATGATTTAGCAGGGATGGAATTCTCCTATTTACATAATTTTCTTTTAATTTAAAAATCTGATGCGCTCAACACACGACTTTCAGCTACCTCTATTGTTGAAACCAGTTTAATAACTTTAAGATAAAGTAAGAGTTGAAAAAAGGTTAACATATGTTTCATGTTAAATAAGCCAACAACATTTGTTGTCTATAACTTTATTATTTGGTTTTATGCATTTTTTTTTCTCTTTTTCTTTTTCTCCATTATCTTATACTATTATAAATTATAAGTTTGTACTTAAGATAACATTTTTTTTTTAAATCTTCACCTTTCCTGCGGTATTATAAATAAGTATATTATCATAAACATAAATTACTTATGCTCAAAAATAATATAAACAATATTTTGCTCTTCTCCTTTAGATAGTTGTACAATGCTTTTATCTTCTATAATTACCCGTTTTTTATCAATGCTAATATAATTAAATAGGAAATATCTTATAATCTGAAAAATTAAAAAAAAAAAAAAGTTAGAAAAAGAAAATTTAAAATAGCGACATTCTAGCCCTTTTCATATATCTTAATCAGAATAAATCTTACAAAACATGTGCAATCAGTGTTTAGAACAAAAATCCTAAATATGTAATTTTAAGGGATCACCAAATCCATTTAAAAATACAATTAGAAATTTATTGTATGTGTAAATATCTAAATAAAATGTTTCTATAAAGAAAAAAAAATATTTTCTAGCAATAGTATTTCATGTCATATGTACTGTTACATATCAGCATTATTAAAAACTATTTGAAATTATTTAATTTTTTTTTGGAAGATTTACTAGGCTTTGTTTAAAAAAAAAAATCAATCACTGTTATTATTTTGTGATAATGGCGTTTTTAATGATGTTTACTTTCACTTACTTATATATGAAATATATAATAATATAAGGGAAAGTATTGTGATCGTAAAAATTTTCGAATTTCAGTTATTTCGAAATCCAGGAAACACATGTTTTAGGGTCCCCCTAGTCTATATATCCAAGTCTTGCAAAAGGGTGTGTGTGTATTTAGTCTAGCTCACAATAGCTAAAATGTGCAAAAAACGCTCAAAAGTGCTATAAAACTAAAAGTCCATATTTGAGAGAACTATCCGCGCGAGATGTTACAGCAATTTTTTCTTTAAAATCAGCCAACCAGAAGAGCCGCTTTATACCACGCATTTTGCAACTTTTTACGGCTAAAGCAATTTTTATCGGATTCGATATATTGATAAAAATTTAAGGAGCATTAATTATATCATGCATATTAATAGAAAATGAAATTGTCTGACAAGGCTTAAATGCCGATAGGTTAAATTTTCTTCCTGTTAACTACCTTTAATTTTGTAAATGTGAATAAATTAACCAAATCATCGTTAGCTAATCATTATTGCTAGCATTGATAATAAACAGGAAAATATATAAAGCGAACGAATTCGATATACAACGAAAGGATAAAAAATCAAACATATTTTTTCTTTCAATTATTGTGTTTTTGAACATGAAAGCAGTAATATAGATAAATAATATACCGTCGGAAAGCTAAAGATTTAAGGAAAAATATTATACATAATATTACAAAAGTATTTAGAGTGATGAAAAGTCGATAAAACTTACTGATTGCCGTAGATAGTAATATAATAGATTATTTAATAAAACAAATGTTTCTATTGAAACTTAATGTTATTTTTTTTATTTATTTATTTTTTGAGGCGTTCACCGCCCGGGTCATAATTAATTCTTTAACAATTCATTTTCATCTCCAAATGTATTTAAAAATTCTTAAATTGATAATAACACCGGAGGTAAGTGAAAGTCGTGTGTTGCGCCCACCGGATGTTTACAATTGAAATAGAGAAACCTGGAATTGGTACATACATTTTTTGCTTTCTTTTTTTATAGCTTGGCGTCCTTAAGCTTCCTTCTCTATATCTCAAAAAAACTAATAAATAGCTTCATCGTTATAAGTTAATAATTATTAATTATTCTAAACAACAAATTGGCTTAAATCTATGGCTTATAGTAATTATGTTATTGTCTGTTGTATGCCATGATACAGATGTTACCCCACTACTCAGATATGCAACAGATGACTGAGCTAATTCATTAGTCTCGTATCACAGTTTGATCATATCTAATTAGGAGAAATTCGAGGATGCATTAATAAATAAAATATTTATATTTAATTTTTTTAAACCGGAATATTAAAAAATAATAATTTGGTGAGCGAAGCCCGCACAACTACCCCTTTTCAAGTAAATACAATATTTAAAAAAAAATGTATAGTTTTTTGAACTGGTAGGAACTTATGTTTTTTCAAATCAGCGAAAATCTGTACCAACCCCATATTCAGTCGTCATTATTCTTGGAATACCCCAGCGATGGCAAAACCTATTCAATAAATAGAAGAGTTTTAGTATATGAAGTATGTTTGAGCTTTAGTTGTAAGGCCAATACAAACTAGAATGTAAGCTCCACCCCCTGATTTGCTAATCAAAAATTCCTTTTATTTTTCTTTCTGCGGCGCGACAGGGCGTGTAGGCTCTTGGCCGCGCGGTGTAATTTGCTGGGAGAACACACTCGCCTTTCCCGATATTTTATAGGGTCCTAGTTTTGTGAGTGGTTACCTATTGGCTGACGGGTCTCACGTATGCAGCGGGAGGCTGTGAGTGAATCCCCATTTAATTAAATGCTTGAAAAAGTCCCTATGTGACTCGGTTTCAAGCTCACAACCTTTGACGTGGAAGACTATCGCGCTAAAAACTCAGCCACAGGCTCCCCTAAAAAATTGTTTTACTATTGAATTTGAAGAGATGCAATTCCTTAAAATTGAAATTTGCGGAAATAGGAGACTTTCAGCATTGTAGCTATCAGAAGACTAAATATGGGGATAAGAAAAAGATAAATTAATAAAAAATCACTACGCAATGATTCAAAATTACAAACAATTGCTTTATTTTCAATATGATGATTACTCTAAAATCGTGAGCTTTGCAATGCTATACACTGCATCTATATAAGTACTCTTATTTCTGGTAAATTGTGCATAGTTTTGTTTTTCTTCTTTCATTTAGTTAGTTATCCATATTATTCCGTATTCATATAGGTTGTATTTAAACAATTTTATTACTATTGACGAGGGAAGGCAGTTAATTATTTGTATGATGAAAATTTAGTAAGTGTAATTTAAGGACAATGAAACATGGTTAGAATTTAAATTATTTCTATCGTTAGTTCTAATTTTTGTAGTATACCAATTTAAAAAAAAAAAAATCCTTAGCATATACTTATCTTAAATTTGTTCTCGCTCAGGTCATTTTGTCTCAGGGGAACTTGAAACCGGTAAGTCCGTCTATTTGCTGTTGCCGTCCGTTTGCTATTTGGACGATAGCAAACTTTTTCTTTACTTATTATTTATTATTGCTTCATTTTTAAGGTATTTATTTAAATGATCCTTATTATGTCTCCAACTATACCTTGCACGACCTTAACGTTCAAATTTATTTCAGACCTAATTCCATCCAAAGTTTCCAAATTCCACCAGAACCTCATTCACCATCCTCAATTCATAATCCTCTAGCTCAGTCCCTATCTAGCTCCACTCATCCATACAACCCCCCTAGAAGGTTGAAACGGCAGTGGACCCGCGACCTCTTGTACATATGTATATATTGGAGTTCTAGCACTGGCTAGATTCTCCACTCAATGTGATGTATGTATGACGTGTATATAGGTATGAGTGGTTTTCTAGACTTTATTTTATTGATTCATTATTGTATATATATATATATATATATATATATATATATATATATATATATATATATATATATATATATATATTATTGTAATTTTATACTGTGTAAATATTTTATGAATGTAGTATGTATGTTATCTTTCACCACTACTATTAATGTCCAAATTGGGACAGATTGTAATTTTACTCAATAAAAATTGTAGTTAAATAAAAAAAAAAGATATTTACTGAGATAAATTACAATTTGGTTCAAAATGAACAGTAGTTAATTTGTAGTTAATGTTAATTGTAGTTAAATAAAAAAAAAAGATATTTACTGAGATAAATTACAATTTGGTTCAAAATGAACAGTAGTAATAGTGTTATGAGACCACAAATTAATATTTAATCTGAAGTAATTGAAAATAATAAGTCAATAAATTTTATAGGCTTCCTTCATAAACTAAAGTTAACAATATATATATATATATATATATATATATATATATATATATATATATATATATATATATATATATATAACAATCCATTGAGCACAGTCACTTTGTCTCACTAGTAATAAAAATGTAACCGGCATATAGAAGTAGTGATGATGGGAAAAAATAATAGTAATATTACATCCGTATCCACATATGTGATGATTAAGTAAATCTTAAATATTGAAAAAAAAAAAAAAAAAAAGAAAGAAATGTTAACACGTAATACCTCGAATAGTAGCTTTATTATTTCTATAGGATTGTTCTGATTATGGGCAGACGTTTAAATACATATTTGCATACAATGTTGTCAATGATACCGTTTTTAACACATACAATGCATTCATGTGCATACAATGCTAAGGTCGCTGTAGATGTTATCAGAATGAGCTATATATAAAAACACCTAGGCATGATGTTAATCATGCATAGGGTCATTGCAATGTCAAATCAATCAATGTTCTGGAATGCATATCTCAAAAATCAATGATTTATTTTGTTTTTACTGAACTATATGTTATGTTCGATGTGTGGGAAAAACATCGTGATTTCTAAATACAATTTTTCAGGTCTCTAAAGTAAAAATTAGCATGTATCGCTAGATGTTCTTAAATTTAAAAGTATAACTTAAAAACTAACGGTCGTGCCAAGCAGAAACGCCGCGAATAAGTTTATAAAAGAGAAAAAAATTGAAATTTTACACATAAATATGCTCGTACTAGTTAGTTATGTTTGACGACAGAGAAAAGTATGTACAGAGTTTTTGAATCAGCAATGCGAGATAAACAAATACAAAAAAAAATCCGTTCCTCCTAATTATTAAATAAATAATACTTTTGCTTTTAGAGCCATTCAAGGGAATGAAATTTTCTACAAAAGGAAAATAGAATCATTGAAATTGGTCAAGATGTTGCAGAGATACATCGTATTGAAATCACCAGTAGTGATATGATATCTGTGGCGGTCGTGAAAACTAAATAAGTCAAGTTATATAAAAAATGAGTTAACTTCACGAATCGTTCCCTCGGACCTTCTTCTACGTCATGTTTAATTGGTTAAATAAATCTCTTGGTGGAAGAAATTTCAACTGGAAAGAAAGTTGTAATTATTAGCTCTATTTTGGTATTACGTAAAACTTTAAATCGCTCACCTCTAAAATGAAAGATTTTGACTAAACCACTTATTTACGACCGCCACTGATATTATCCTTTGAATTATTGCTTTTCATATTACTTAAATGCCTGTCAACATCTATATAAACAGTTATACCCTAATATTATTATTTAGAAATAATAAACGGATGTTTAATAATTTGCAGCGTTTTAAATATTACTTCGATTTACCTATATACGGAATATATAGTAAGGGAAAGTATAGCGATCGTGAAAATTTTCGAATACAAGTTTTCACCGTGTGCGCGTTTTATTTGTAAATTAATAAAGGAGTGATTAAAACGTATTTCCGAGATTAAAAATAAAAACAAAACGCCTAATCACTTATCTTCAGTGTTTCAAATTATAATTTCGCTGTATGAAGACGAAAAAAAAAAAGTTAAGTATGTGAGACGTTTAAGACATGTTGAATGTTTATTTAAAGTGCATTTAAGAGTTATTCCACACTTCTTACGTTTCCTTGTTAGATCCAGATTTAAAAAGCGTTACTAACAAAGTTTGCTCTGAGGAACGAGTGTATTATTAGCCGTTGAGATGTGCGGGGGAGATGGTGGGGGGTGGGGAGGAGAAAAAGTGCCCTGGACCGCAACTCATCTCCAAAGTAATAAAAGCTCTAGGAGTTAATTTGCGACCTAACCTTGAAGAGTGCGCTTTGATACCTCCTTTCAAGGACCTCCTATTTAACTTTTAACTCCTCGCTTCGCGGTACCGCTGTTTAAGAGAAAGGGAAAAGAATTCTCTGCAGTCCTAGGAAAGGGAACACTTTCTTCAAATCTGTATAAAATTAGTTTTACCCTGCTAATGGAATTAATAAAGCCCCTTCCCGAATATAGTCGTTCGCTATGTGAATAAAATTCTGGTGAGAGCAACACATGATTTTCACTTATCATCACAGAAAAAAATCAATTTAACAATCAAACTCCTTAGAATAATTCTCGATAAATCTCTTTTTTGGATAAACCATGTTTCTGAAATTTCTCTGCGCACCTAACCCACCTTAACCTTTACGTATAAACCTGTATCTTTACAACCCATGTGTCTTGGGATCAGTACATGTAGAGATTCTCTATCTACCGTTTTTAGGGTAACGGCCGTACAATGATGTACATAGGCAGAGGTCAAGTTTTTCTCCGATTTAGGGTACCCGCTTTTAATGAAGGTGAGTCTACTGCAGAAGGATCTCCAAACTCTATGGTTGCCCTCGGCTGAAATAAATAATATTCTGCCACAGCCGGGATTCGAACCTAGGACCCGGATAACAGTAGAGTATACGTTTATCTATCATTCTTCCGGAGACACGTGGTGCACCTGGAGGTTTTTTTGTTTTTTTATATCAAAATTTTGTGGCTATGGCGCCCTCACTTAGATTCCGCTGGCTCTCACCAGTGATGCGGCTGAGAGGGAGGCGCTGGGATCCTTTGGACTCTACTTGTCCTTCCACAAGTGGGGGACAAGCCCCGTCCGGGGTTCCCGAGCTGATTGTAAATATTGTACATAGGTATGAATGTGACATGTTTTGTTTATTTATTGTTAACTTCATTTATTTGTATTTATTTTGTATACTTAATTTTGTTATTGTATACGTTTATTTATTTTGATTTTATTTTATGTAATTTGACTTTCCTTTTGTTTATATTGTAAATATTGTATGAATGAGATCCTGTAGCACTATTATTATTGTCTATTATGACAAATTGTAATATATACGAATAATAAAAAAAAAAAAATA
The DNA here is from genome assembly GCA_023052935.1 of Piezodorus guildinii. NCBI lineage: Eukaryota > Metazoa > Arthropoda > Insecta > Hemiptera > Pentatomidae > Piezodorus > Piezodorus guildinii. The sequence goes on along the minus strand of CM041293.1, from coordinate 35,320,244 downwards.
TATCAAAATTTGTTTTTAGAAGATGTAGAACTTCTTGGTGTTTCGGGGCTATGTTATCCATTATTTTCTTCCATCGTCACATTCTTCCATTTTGAAACCCTGTATGCAGTATGGTATATAAGGGTGTCTCTGCGGGTCTTCAAGCAAAACTAAACGATTGTTTAAGAGATTACGTTACATCTCTACGATATCCAGGGACACCTCTGTAACCCGAAAATTTAAAGTGGTTTTATCCTTCCTACCGAACCACGAAGTACTTCTTGGCACCTTTCCTTTACTAAGTCATCCGATTCTGGCAGGTTTCGACAGATGTTTCATATTCCGATCTTCTTCCATATGGAGCTCTATTCCTTCTCAAATCTGTAATTCTATTATCCTTCCGACCCTCAAATCTCGTCTATTTAATTGATCCCTGTACATTCAGTTCCCATAGACTTCTGACTGACCCAGTTTCTATGAAAAAAAAAAAAAAAAAAAAAAAAAAAAAAAAAAAAAAAAAAAAAAAAAAAAAAAAAAAAAAACCTGTACCACTACAACCCATGAAGGGTCTTGGGCTCAGTACATATAGAGAATCGTACTGTTTCTAGGCCAACGGCAGTGCAATGAGGTGATTAGGCCTTAATCACGCTCAGCCGCCAGGTTTTTCCCCAATTAATTTGGGTACCCACTTTATAGAGGCTGGGTCTGCCCCAGGAGGGTCTCCATACCCTAGGGTCGCCCCCCGACTGAATTAACAGAATAAATAATATTTCTGCCACAGCCGGGATTCGAACCCAGGACCCGGAGCACAGCAGACTAGTGCTCTATCCACTAGACCACGCCGCTCCCCTATGAAAATAAGTAAATAGAAAAAAAAAAAAAAAAAACGACAAACAAATAAAAATGTTATAGAAGTGCTTCGCAATGTTTTATTCTTTAGTTTTAATTCAATAAGAATCGTATTTTTATTTATTTGTTTTTTTAATCGAGAGTATATATATACACATGATGATTATCATTTTTTTTTTAATTATCATTTATATATATTTTTTCATAGATATGTTTGCAATAATTATTTTTTGAAGATGTAGCTGATTTTGATTATATTCTCTATTTATTTTATTTTTTTTTTTATATACTAATTATTATTCACTGATTTTTTCATTTTTATTTTAATGATCATAAGCAATAAATCCCACATTCTTTGTGTTTTGCATCATTCGAAAGAGTGACAGAATAAAAAAAATATAATAATTAAAAAAAATAAAGATCTTTCCACTTACATCATTCTTTTTGGACATTTCAGAGACATTGTGCTCACTTTTTCAGCATTCAAATTACATCAAGGCCTATTTTCTGGTCCAATTCATAAGCTGCTGTTGAGGGCTCATTCATAAAAGTGAATAATTGAACAACTTTAACCAATAGTTAGTGGTGAACAGGCTTCTGCTTATTAGAGGTTAAGTTTTTTTAAGAAAAAGTACTCATAAAAAACTTTACAACATTAATTAAGTTAAACAGGCTTATTATGATAACTGAAGAGTGTTAATTACTATATACTTAGAATATGTTGTAAAAATTAAATTGAAATAATTAATATGCATATAAATGTTGAATTAAGGAATCATTTATTTAAAAGTGGGTACCCAAAAATGGGGGAAAAACCTGGCCGAATGGATCTCGGCCGAATCACCTCATTGCCGGCCGTTGGCCTAGAAACAGTACGAATCTCTACATGCATAAAGTATGGTTTTGACCTACCTCCGTTTCGAGTAAATTAAAATTTTGTTTAATACCTACCTCAATAAAGTAAAATAAAAATAATATGTTTATGATCTGTTTTTAATTTTACCATTTTATTAACTGACAAACAATCGAAAAATCTTATCAGATTCCTCGAATCACAAGGAAATATTTCTCAAGTGGTAATCAATGTCAAGTATACATCCCAATTCGGATGAAGGTATTTATTGATTGCGATTGTTCAAGATCAAACTAATCGAGGCAATTACGGGAATAGAGATAACATTAGTTTAATTTGACAGTGTATAAGTACACGATTTAATATCGTGTCATACTTCATGCAGGTATATTCTCCAATGGGATATCTTATATATTCAATAAAGGATTTTTCACATGGACTACGTATTAGTGAAAAATACAAAATCACAGGTTTAAACCTGGTAGGTGGTCTTTGGATTTTTTAATAGGAGTTAAAAATTCTTAGTAATGCCGTTCTTTGGAATATAAGTAAAAGTCTGAGCGATGTCAGATACTCGTTTAAGATCCCTATCCTAATTAAACCCAGATAGATAAAATCCAGGACACCTACTAAAACATCGCTCGATTAGCTACAGCAGCATAAAGTGACGTAAAATGAATAAATTAACTGCAACATACAGATGCACTTTGAATCTCACTCTTAAAAAAAAATATTTCCAAAAATACTTCAAAATGTTCCGATTATTACCAAGAAAATTAACCTGGAACATAAATCTAAACTAATATTATAATGCTAAAGAGTTGGTTTGTTTGAACGCGCGAGTCTCAGAAACTACTGGTTCGAATAGAAAAACTCTTTTTGTGTTGAATTTCATTTACCGATGAAGGCTATAGGTTATATAACATCACGCTGCGACCAATAGAGGTAAAAAATAGTGGACAATCTTGAAAAAAACGGAGGAAATTAACCTCGCATCCCAATGATTTCAAATGATTTACCTTTTAATATTAAAATAATTCAATTTTTCGTCAAGTCTCAGAAAGACTGGTGAGCCCCATCACTAGACGTGACTCCCATTCGCTCCCGTATACCGACAATTTTTGTATCCTCTCTCCCCTCTTATAATCATGTAATGCAGAAAAGAGATCCCATATTCCTTCCTCTATTTCCGATTTCCAACCCCAACCCCAAATGGGGCTTAGAAAAAAAAAAATAAATAAATAAAAAAATTTCGTCAAGTTATGTTTTGCTGTAACCATTAATAAATCACAGGGACAAACATATAACACGTAGGAATCGATTTACGTCAATAACGCTTTTCACACGGCCAACTCGAACTATAACATCCAAATTAACTATATGTCGCATTGTCAAGATCTATTGCGGAGAAAATTAGTGTGTTATTCTGCCTCTAAAAAATAAAACTAAAAATATCATTAAGGCAGAAGTACTTTAAAATGCATTCTTTCAAAAGTTTCTTGATAGCGATCATAATAACAGAAATTGACGCAGACGAAGTCGCGGGCAACAGCTAGTATTTGATAAAATAACTAATGTTATACAATTATCAAATATTTGTCTTAATCAAATGATGACCTGCAGAAAAAGATAATTAAATATACGCATCGTTTGTTTTTATTATAGACACATGTTTTATGTTGATTCGAATATATAATTTAAGATGGCATATCAAAGCCGAACAATGGTACATAATTCATAATGAACATGTGCATTTCTGCTTGCACAGTTTGTTTATTGCAAACTATAGGACTGACGTCGACTTTGACCTTCGAATGTTTCTCATAAAAAAGTATATACATATATATCAATAATAAAATTATTAGTATTTTTCCTCTATAATACACATTATTTTATATAAGTACAGTCCTTTAAACAATGAATGAATGAAGTAGTTAAAAATTGCGAAGTCAAAAGTCAAAACTCGTCAACTTTCTACAATTATTTGTGCTCAGCATTGATAATTGTAGTGCATAATTATTTGCAATACTTTTTATCTTTCACTTTTTTTTTAATGCATAACTAATCCATAAATATTAGGTTGTTATTATTTTTATTTAAGGCAGTGTCGTGGTCTAGAGGGGAAATCACTGGTCTACTGATCTCTGTGTCCTGGGTTCGAATCCTTGATGTGACAGGATATTATTTATTCTTACTTATAGCTTATTTTTAAACTATTTGTGATCCAAATTTTCACTCAACATTTATTCTGTTATTTCGGCCGTGAGGTGATCCTAGGCTATGGAGACTCTTTCGGAGCACGCTCAGCTTCTATAAAGAGTGTATGCGAAAATGGAGACAAATATGGTTGAGCGAAATCTTGGCTGATTTTATATGTACTGAGCCCAAGACACTTTATGGGTTGTAGAGGAACAGGTTTTTTTTTTTTTTTTTTTTTTACATTATTATTATTTATTTATTTATTCTTCTTTGTAATTTTTTTTTTTTTTACTGTTTATATATGGGATAAATGATTTCTTATAGCTGTAATACTCATTGCCCCAGAGTTTAGCATATTGTATTACTTCTCAATAAATCAATAAAATAAATTTGTATTTAAAAAAAAAAAGCTGCAAATTATTACAAAATGGTTTATCATTTTCAAATAACAATATTAGGGTATAACTGTTAATATAGGCATTGAATAAGTAATATGAAAAGCAATAATTCAAAGGATAATATCATATCACTACCGCTGATGGAAGTTGCATTGACCCGACAGCGGATAGGACACACCCGACTGAGGCATTCCTACCTTTTTGCTCGTGAGCCTGCACCCCTGTGCCAACATTGCAATGGAACCCTCTCGATTAATCACATCATTCAAGAATGCCTGTATTATACGTCACAGCCTCACAAAATGGAACTCCTTCCGGATGTGTCAAAGATTCTGGGAGATATTGAGGATTTTATTAAATTAATCTTTGCATTTCTTCGGAAAAACTCCTTACTACCCAAATTATGAACTTTACTGCGTTTATCATTCAAGCTTTATTCTAATAAAAAAATAAAAATTGTTACATCTTTATTTAATTATTATTACGTAGTTTGTCGCAACCTTAAACCTTTTTTTAAAATTAATTTTGTTTATAATGAAGTAACAATGGTTGACTGTGTGTATAAATGAGATAAGTTGGTTGAGGTTCAATTTAACACACAATTAAGCGTAAACTTAATTTATTGGCCCCAACGTTTCGGCCTAAATTAAGTTTACACTTAATTGTGTGTTAAATTGACTGCACCCTCAACCAACTTCTCTCATAATTTTGTTTATAATTACTCTTATTTATTTATTTTTCTAGAAGTTTAACAATTATGTTAGCATTCTTATAGGCGTTGATGAACTTTGATGTTTTACGCCTTAAAGTCCCAACTAATAAATAAACTACCGCTGATTTCAAAACGCAATATCTCAGCTAGTTGTTAACCAATATAATGATTATTTTTTCATTTTGTCGAAAATTTAATTCTCTATCTAATGGCTTTAAAAGCAAAACAAAATTTGGGAATTTATGTATTAATTAGGAGAAACGGATTTTTTTTAAAATTTGTTATTTGTATTCTACGCATATATACACATAAGCACTCAAAATTTGAAAGGGGGATTTTTTTTTTTTTTTTTTTTTTGGTTGATTACAAAGTTCGATAATTGAAAATAATAAACAAAAAAAATGAGAGAAATATTAAGATGACGAAATATATGAATAAGATCTACTACGCTTTTGTTTCCGTTTCCTTTATTTTAGTTTTATTATCCTGATATTCGGCGATGGACCCATTCATCTTTACACTTCTGAATGACTGCAACTCGAAACCCACTTCTTCTTTTTTTCAAATTTGTATAGAAACTGGAAACACCATTAAAGGGGAGAGGCTTCGCTCCCCCCAGCCTCTGAAAGGTGACTGAAAATAAACACGGGCGTGTATTCATAGGAGCCCCTAATCCGACTCGAGTTAAGTAGCAAGGCATTAGGCTCGACAAAAGACCAACTTTTACAAAGCATACGCGGTGTAAAAGGAATGCAACAATAGCATTATTAAATTCAATGTTTCCCTTCCGCCAGAGAAGACAAATCCTCGACATGAGCCCCAGCTTACTAAGCAGTCCCTCAGGAACAACACCGGAATACCTGAGTGCGATATGGACTAGTCCTGTACCGTGTGTATACCTCACGGCGAATTATGAAAGCGTAAACAAGTTATTTCTACGAAGCGTGGGCATGCGTTTTCTTCTGGTTGGCAGAATCAGTTATTTCTTAACTGAGAGTTGAGTTGATTGAGATATTAAATATTATAAATGAACGAATGTTTATTTTTCTTCTTTCAATAGTCATTTCTTTATTCGTACATGGTTTTTTTTGTTTGTTTTTTTATATCCAAGTGACCGTCAAGACTTGACACCATATCCTATATGGTCAATACGTGTTTGCCACAGTTAAATAAAAACTTAGGTTACAGAGCCAAAAACAATAAAAAAAAGTATCAATAAATTAAGCAGATAGAGAATAATATAAAAGAATGTAAATGAGAGAGGAAGGTAACTCAAAAGAGATAGAAAAAATAAAATAATAACACTATTAACATTAAAATAAATTCTGTGAAGTGAATTTTTTTTCTATATTTTGCACTGAGCGTTAATAAAGAACTGCTTGATCATCAAACATTTTTTTTTTATCTAACTGTCTTAAAAACATGGCATCTGTTTCTAGGGGAACCATCGCTTCTCTTTGCTTCCTGTATTTCCTGCATCGGAATAGAATGTGAGGCAGGTCTTCAGGGACTTTGCATGTTACTCAATCGCCATCACTTTCTATTTTCATTAAATTTAGATTTTTTTTTTGTGCAGCCATGGTTAGTCCGTAGTCTTACAAGTTGGGCAATTTCTTTTCTATCGAGTTGTTGGATCTTTGAGAACCATGGTATCAGGCTGACGGTCGGCTGGGTTTGATAATAGTCCTTACCTTTAAATTGTGACTCCTAGTCATATTTATCCTGCCATTCATGGACTGTTTCTTTCAGCATACATTTTAAAAGGTCTTGGAGAGGTACTTTCGCATTTTCTTTTGTAATTTGTTTTTTCCCGGCAGCTCTATCTGCCGCTTCATTTCCTGACATTCGTACATGAATTCTTACATTCGTACATGTTACAAAGAACAAATGAGTTAATGTAATGTTCTATGCTAGCCAGTTGAAGGATGTACACGGCATCACCTATTCCCGGACCAATAAGTATAATAAATACAAACAAATATTATTATTTTATTTTCTTCCTTTAAGATAATTAGAGGTGAATCCAACTTCCGCTAAACAGTCAAGGTAAAGTATGTGTTTTTACTTATTTAAAATGTTCCTGACTATTTCGCAACTGCTTTGTTTACTAATTTTAAAATATTTTTTAGTCCAAGCACTTCCGCGCTCTTTTTTGTGCTTTTTAGAATTAGTTCATTCGAAGAGAGAACTATCGGAGTCATTATTAAAGCGATTTTAGCTCTAGAGAAAGTTTCTGGTATTTTCTGATTTTTTTTGGCTCTAGTGCTTAACAGGTTGGAGTCACTTGGGACAGCTACATCAATAATTCTAGAAATTTTGTTGGTTTTATGTAACACCAAAATATCCAGCATATTATGCAGCACTCTGTAATTTGTGATAATTTATTCATTCCAGTAAATTTGACATCTTCATTTTCTATAGGTTTCCGGAATATAGCGATAATAGGGTATATCTTCATCCACTACAATCCTAAAGCACAACCCAAACGTTGGTAGTATATTTTTCCAATATTATCATGTCTTATCAAATAGTCTCTCCCAGTTTAAGTTTCACAACCATTTTGTTTTTCTGTTGTTTTTTTTGTTGGTAGGATATAGGACTTAAAATAAACACGGATAAGAAGATATATATGGTTAGTAGCAGAAAAGATTCATCAGGCCATACATTGGAACACGTAGAGAAATGAAGTATTTAGGTCCAATCATAACAAGAAAAAATCAAACCCAGGAGAAAATAAAGTAGCAGTGAAAGGTTCGATCTATATAAAAACGTAAAGGTTAGAATTTATAAAACTATTATTCACCAGACGGATGTGAAACTGATGAGAGTTTGGGTCACTGAGGAATTTAGAAGGTTGCACAAGGTGGAATTGCGGAGCTTGGCGATCATAATTGAGTTTATAGTATCGCAAAGACTCAAACGGGCGAGTAAAGTTGTTGGGTTCAGTTAAGAACTAATGAGGAAAATGTTGATACGCACAGAGTAAACTGGTAGCTGTCTGAGTGGTAGCTAAAAGCGTCGATGGGAGGATTGTGTTTTGTTAGATCCCTATTATAATGATAATAGGATTCCAATGGGAAGAATTAGTATAGGCAGCATATAGCACTAATGTGAGAAACCTTCTGGTCAGGTAAGCCTATTATAATTATTATTATGAACAAATGTGTTAGTAGAATTAGGTAATCATGGAATGATAGATTTATAGAATGATGTACAAAGCAACATACCTCACTGATGAGAATAATAAATACAAAATTATTTTTAATAATGATCGTCAGCTAAATGATTTTTATAGGAGTAATTATTTTTTTTTTAGAGCCATTAGGATTCTAAACACTGTGCTTTGCTACTTGACGCACTTGTAACTACATAATAAAAATGTAGATGTTTTTGTACATAACATAGTCTGAAAAACGAAGCATATATGTTCAGATAACAAACTATCGCATATAATGATATAATTTAATGAATATATTTGGTGCTAACCACATCCTTAAGAGGCTGCGCTTAAAAAAACTCGGAACTTGAAACTTTGAAACGTAAAATTTCAAATATTGCGCAACCAAAACGTTAATGAATCTTTATAAAAGCAGATTTTTCCCATCATATGAGAGATATTTTTTTCATACCGATTTATAGATACGATCATGGATTATATACCTTCCATATAAATCAAGAGAAATGTCATCTATGAAAAATCGAAACATAAGAGAAAACTCGAGTGGGGCGATAGTTGAAGCTTCAATGGAGGTTTTGTGAAGGTATGACAAATGAACACTGAGCTGGGAGGAAGTGATTTTTCAATTCGCGCAATGGTGCTTTTCCTCAGCCATTGAGCTCTCTGAATGGGGCGGCGCTGGGATCTATTGTTCGCGACCAATGATCTGTTTACCATCAACAACTTTCTTCTGTTTCAATCTCCGAGCTCCCAGCAACGTTCTGTCAATTGTTTTCACGATTCGATGATACTAATTAAAGGGTGATAAAAATATGATGTGCGCCACACTTCACACTCCATTCAGTTGACTCCCTCTTATCAAATCAATTTTAAAAAGTAGAATAACTGGGAATTATTTCGGCTTTTCTACGGTACATTATACATCTATATTATTCCTTATACGTGAAAACAAATATTAATATGGACACTGTTTCATATGTTTTGTTCTGCAGTCGGTTGTTTTGTTTGTTTATTTATCTAACGCAACTTTATGATACCGTGGCCTAACAGATGGTACATTTGTGTCCTAAATTTTGCTTAATCGTGTTAAATCAGGATAGGGATCTTATGGGTACCATTTTACGTCTTCTTCTCTTCCCAAGACGGTATAACCAAGGAATTTTTACTCCCTTTCAAAAATGCTGGGACCATCTTCCTGGTTTGAATCACCAACCTTGAGCATAGCTGTTCAGCTATCTACTGCACCACAGGCGACCCCTCCTTCAGTTCGTCATTAAACTCTTTCATATTATATAGCTAACCATTTCTTAGCAATGCCAATAAAGAGAAATAGTTATTTATTTCGAGTATTCTCCTCTCTCTTTGAACCAAATATTTTACGTACCACCTCATACTCGAAAGCCCTAAACGCTGATCATCCTTCGAAGTAATTTTCCATATCTGTATGTCTTGTTAATGAAACGTACTTTGAAAGTAAACATTAAAAAAAATTAACACTTAAATCCAGTCAGACTTAAGAATACATACAACCCACACGGTAAAAATGCCACATTTAATATTCCAACAATGCAGCGAGTTTAAGAAAAATCTCAATGTCTGTTTTGAGAAAATTGTTGGAAGGTGTAAAATATTATTGGAATTTATTTTATTGAAAATATTGCTGTAACAGATGTAATATTACTAGACTGACCTTATACACTCAGATCTATGATCGAGTTGTTGTAAAATAGTGTTCGAAGTGGTCTACGATTACAACACTTTATCTTAAAATAAAGTATTTTGCAATGTTCTGACTTATCATAAGTATGGAACCGCTTAAAAACTCAAAACGTATATATGCTACTAAAACATATTATTATAGTCTCAGCGAACTCGATGGTTCGATGACAACACCACTAAAAGTTGTCTATATAAGTCCAAGCACCAAGATCAAACTTAACAAAATCTTCATACTGACGCCTCGGCTAACCGCATACTAACATTTTCGTTCTTCACCGAGCTTAACAATACATGCTCACCTGAGTCGCTGCAATGCAATAATCCCAATTATACTGACAGGATACAAGCTCCATGATTCCGAGTGGTTTCACCTTCTAAATTCCTGACCTCATCTCTATTTAGGACCAAATATTTTACTTAGTGCCTTATCCTAGAAGACTTATAGGCGTTGTTCATCCTTTGGAGTAAGCGATCACAGAGTAAGTTTCACAGACGTATAGAACCGTTGGGATATTAATAGTTCTTTATAAATTCTTATTGGATTGTGTCACATGAAATGTCCGCTTTCAATGTAAAGGATTTATATTAAAAATACGATATGAAAAAAAGATAATTTTATTCGAAGTATTTACCGTCTTTTTCTACACATTTTTCCCAACTTGAGACCAACTTTTTTATCCCCGAACTGAAAAACTCTGAGCTTTGAAGTGAAACAAAATCTGAAAACGCATTTTTCACTTGATCATCATTTTCAAAAAAATTTTCCTTTGACGAAGTTGTCTAAATTTCTGAACAGGTGGTAATCAGTTGGAAACAAGTCGGGAGAATATGGTGGGTGTTTGTTCGTTCGATTTTTGCACGGTATGTTTTGAAACATGGGGTCTTGCTGCCGCTCAGTGAGATCATGAGGTACCCATGTATCGAGCTTTTATCGTTTACGTTCATCGTTGTCTATTACGGACGGAGGCCTTCCTCGGGGCAAGTTTTCCAGTTGTATCACCAGCTGAAAACTTAGCAAACCAACAGCGAATGGTCCGTTCATTAACACTCGCTTCCCCAAACGCCTTGCAAATATTTCTAGCGGCCTCAGCTGCTGAATGGCCGAGTTTTAACTCGTACAAAAATATTACTCGAAAATCGCGTGTTTCCATGTTCATATTTGGAGGTATACTAAAAAGTGGGTAATTGATTGGGAAGCTAATGTTTATAATACAAATGTAGAGAATTAGTAACTGTTTACTTTAAATATGTAAACATTCGGAAGAAAACAACAGAGACCTGCAAAATCCTTTATGTATTTCAGAAACTATAAAAACGGACATTTCATGTGAAACAACCCAATACTTTCGCGTTTTTTGACAGAAGTAATTTCGCTACTTAACTATAACAACCACTCCGCTTTAACCGCGACTTTATTATCCTCTAGATTTTGTTTTTTCTAGTTATCTATAGACTGTAATGACATACAGTTCTCAACTTTTTCGAACGTATTTCCTGATATATCAATATTATTAACTTATTTGTTAATTGTATATCTACCAGATATCAGAAATTTCCACTAATATTTGTTTTACGTTTATTATTTATTAACTTATTATTTCGTAAGATTAGTAATGAAGATTTACAGTGCATTTGTGCACAAAACTGCTTGCTGTATCATTGCCAAAGGGGAAGTGATTGCACAATAACGAGACGTTAAAACACGTCTGTACAAGATTGATGTTACATTTCTGAGCGCTTATTCAACTGTCTGTTATGAGGAATATTTATCCTTTGAGTCACAGACAGTTTATCTCTTTTTAAAAATAACATAGCACCTGCTGATTAAATTTTAGTATTCACACTTGAGGTTTCTTACAATTGAAATTTACAGCTGCATTAGGCGAAAATGACATAAATACACAGGAAGAACTAAAGTAATATAGAACGACAGACGTTAAAAATCTACCCACTGGAAAATGCCGATAACTATTTTCATAGTTATCTATAGTAATTATTGTATTGTACTAAATGTTCGTAGCGTTTTATACTGGTAATTAAAAAAAAAGGTAAGGAGCGGATTCCGAGAAAGTTGGTATTCGCTGAACCGACTGTTAGGCGTCCGAAAGGTAGGCCGAAGCGTCGATGGGAGGATTGCATTAAGGCTGATCTCGGGGCTTGGGCTTGACATTGGACGAGTCTGTGCAGGCGAAGTTTGGTGGTATCGGCATCGAACCTTCGGGTTCGGTAAGCCTATTATTATTATTATTAAGTGACATTAATGATGTTTCATTTTTAGAAATGGTTAAGTAGAGCACCAAAGGCCAATTTTAATAATTGAGCAAAACTATGCATTATATATTAATTGAAAAGTTGTAGTTTTTTCAGGTACTTAGATGTTGTGAATGTAAAAATCTTAAACAGTTACTTGGTGTTCCAGTCTAGTCTGAGGATTTCGAGTTAAACATAAATCAAGAAGGAATAGAAGCCAGCAGAAAAGTAGAACATTATTAGTCAAGTAAATCATAGGGCAAAAGGAAAAAAAAATGTATATGAGATTAGTATTAAACTAAACATCTTGAAGAGCATAATGTATATCAATATAAATAAATGTTAGAAATATCACATTTCTAACAATATTAAAAATTTGTTTTTTTAACTTTTCGAAGTTTTTATTTACTTTCAAATGTTGCTTAACTAAAAATTAGATATTTCTTAAAAATATTAAAATCTGATCATTATAATTTACAAATTCTTAATAATATTTCACTTTTACTATCCATGTACGAGTCTGATATTTAGCTTACACACGGAGGATGAAAGTATAATAATAAATAAAAAACCACACTTTCCCTCAATTTATATTTATATTTATATATTTCATGTATAGGTAAGTGAAATTAAAAATGAGATATATATATATAACTTCTCTTTATTCATTTTAATTTATTTATAATTTCTGCATGGTTAATGTTATCTTTTATAATTTGTGCGTCTTTGAAATGAAAATTATGATCGGATGTTGCATGTTAATTATTGTTTAGATGAGTTTTTTTTTAAACTTTATTCTAATTCTTTGGATTCGACTCCATCATTCATGATCTGTAATAAAGCCCTTTTTAAAAATTTAAAATCTAAATCAAAGAGGATCATAAGAAGAAAAAAAATTAACATCTAAAATATGATAATGTTTTTGAATCAAATTTATTTTATCATTTATGCTTAGACTTGTGATAATTTTATTTTAATTATTATTTTGAATAATTATTAAAACCATTATAAAAGTTCCACTATTAAATCAGACGTAAAGTAGGTAAACTAAAATAAATTTATTATAGAGAACATACAACATACCCATACATATATGTCTTCCAAGCATGAATAATGGAATTTAATATAAAGCCAGTTTGTAAACAGTGTCTCCATACGTACATTTGCTTATAAATGAAAGGGAACAGCTTATGCCAGAAAAAAAAAAAATGGCGTTTGAAGAAAATGTAAAAACCTTGATAAATATGTATATACATTCTAGTCAAGCATATAAAACAGTATTATACAAACATAACACAACATATTTCTACATTTTATAATATACTGAGAACATTTTAAACTTTATGATAAGAATAAATTGTGCTGATGAATTTTAAAGTTTACTATGTATATTTTAGGCAATTTCACCGGAAATGCAAAAAACTATCATACATTTTTATTTATGGTGTTATATGGTATATGGTGTCAGAATTGGAGACTTAAAATCAATTCCAACAAATTACCTTTACCCTTCGTCGAAAACCAATGACAATCCGCCCTGCAGTGTCCTTTAATGATATTCCGCTTGTCCCGGTTGAGCAAATCCGCAGTTTAGGACTTCTGCTTGACAAAAGACTTACATGGAAATGATTTCGGCTACTCCAACACCTACTAGACAGACGCTTTAACCTTTCACTTAACTACAAAAGACTTATTTACATGACCATCATAAGGCCTATCAGGACCTACGGAGTTGAGCTTTGGGGCTCTACTAAAACATCAAACTCTTCCCGTATCCAATCCCTACAATCCAAAATCCTTAACGCTCCTTACTTTGTCACGAATAAAATCATCCACAGTGACCTTAATGTTCCATATGTTCCATATTTTATCCTACCAGGTATCACACCTTCCATGAAAAACTTCACTTCCACTCTAATCATTAGTTTCAAGCCTTGTTTCCTTTTCAATTCCTGATAATCCTCTGAGGCGTCTGAAAAGAAGATTGCTTCGAGAACTTCTTGTTTAGACGCACTACCAAAGAGTGCTGCCAATGGGCAGTTTCTCTTCATGTGTTATAACATTTCAGCATATTTACTTGATGCATTTTTTTTTACAGTTGTAAATTTCAATAAAAAAAACAAAAGGGATCAATTTCATATTAAAATAATTAAAATATTATTTTTACGTTATGGAATGGAATGCTCTAGTATGATTGAAAATGTATTTTATATTAAATCATCATGTTATACAGCTTTTGACGGCCAATGGAATCATAAGCCTTTTTAAAAACGTGATGAAGTTGACTACACCGTTGCATTCCAGCTTTTGTTCTAATATTTACCGTAAGAAAATATTTGATCAATAGTCGAGTGATTCCGCTTAAAACCACATTGGTAGTCACCTATAATTTTCGATAAGTGGTTGCAATCCCTATTTGGTCCTTTTTTGTGAATCGGAATAAGTATTGATTCTTGCCATTTTTCGGGAATCCTTTCATTTTCCAAGATCTCTTTAACTAAAACATGTATTTTGGAAACGCCCTGTTTTCTACACGCCTTGATTACTTCACTCGTGATATTATCATTTCCTGCAGCTTTATAACGTTTTAATTTTTCTATCGAGATTTCGAGTTCCTCCTTACGATGTGCGTCTGTAAACCGGTGTTTTTCACACATTTTTGACAATCCCCATCGAACCAGGATTTGCTCTTTTTATTTTCGATTCTCCAAAGACACAAATTACTGATCTCTTTAATATTATCCCTTCTTAATATCATTGATGAAGTTTGATATTAGACCCAGTTAATATTATTAAAGAAGTTTTACTTTAAAAAGTTTTTTTATGAATAATAAATTCGTTCTCTCGATCATCAATTACTTTTCCTCCTACTATAACTTGTTCACATTCCTTATTAATAGTTCTATTATTATCATTTTGAAGTTGAACCTAAAGTTGTTTGAATGGATGGATAATATCGTTCCAAGGAAGGAAATTCGTCACCCACTCTGAGTTTGAGCGTTGTACTAAAAGAGGAATGTTGCTGTGAAACTTGCAACAGTTTATAAGATGCGGAGGCGTATATGGCTCTGCTCTGATGGGCTATAAGTTTAAACGCTTTGACCCCGATACATGGCATCAAAAACAATAGCTTTTAGGCTTCCCAGAGGAGGTAACTAACGTTTTACTTAACCGTCACACCGATTTAAGCCGAGAACGTTCTAAAGTAATATGATTTACAACATGCAGAAACTTCAAGAATAATCTGATTTGCTTAATCATATGTATCTTGGTTTAAGGAAGTTAAATATATGAATCAGCTAGAAATACGAAAATTTACATAATAATTGCAGAACGAAAAACATAAAAATGTGATTTATTTTTCAAACAGTGCTGACTCATAACTCACCATCCTACGTATCTAACGGAACTCAGCAAACAGGACACCTTATTCCGACTAATATAAATTACTTAAGAAACAAATTCAATTACAAATGAGTTCAAAGAGCCTTTATGAGAATTAATGATAATATAGATATTTTTATTTTAAGTATGTTTGTATATTTTGTCCTTGTTCTAGATTAAAATTATGTTACAGTACTTTACTGCATTATTCATCCTTCTTTATCAATTTGCTTATCCTAATAAAAACGCTGCAAATTATCACATAATGGTTTACTATTTCCAAAAAAACATATAAGGATATAACTGCTGCTTACAAGCCACTAATCATTTATCACCACTGCTAATTTCAAAACGCTATTTGTCTGCTATTTCAGAGCCTATTTCAGTAATTCTTTATTTATTTTGCTCTAACGAAAATCATTTAGTTATTTATTTATTTATTTATTTATACAGAGCATCTACCCATTAAGGGTCATTAGCTATATACATAATTGTTTTTTTTTCTTAAAATAATTTCATTTACAAGACAATAATGGTGAATGTTTGGTAGAAGAACATTATATCTTAAATCACATTGAAGACTTTTACATTTTTTTTAAAACTTAAATACTTTTTGAACACACACTTCACTGTTTCCCAGTCGGCTCTTTTGAATGACCATCTCGGAGTTTTGTCAGTCTTGAAGTCAGTATTAGTATCAAACTTTATAGTGATTGGGAAGTGATCGCTTCCGTACAACATGTCCTTTACTTCCCAATGCACTTTGTTGAGCAGTCTGACATCTATTAATGATAAATCGATGGCAGAAAGAGAGCCATCACCACAGAAATGAGTTGGAGAACCGTCGTTAATTAGAGTCAAAAAATCATTAGAGTCAATTTCACTTCCTCTATTTCTATAGTCAAATAATGAGGAGCCCCATAATTTGTTGTGTCCATTTAGATCTCCAACAAGGATGGCAGGTCTTGGGAGTTGATCTACTATTTCTTGAAGATCATTTGCAGTGAAATCTTGATTTGGTGGGATATATATATATTGCAAACTGTGAGCGGTTCAGGTTTAAACATTTTTGCGGCTACAACTTCTAGACTGGAATGAATTTTAACTGGTTCTGAATGCACGTCTTTATTAACTAATATAGCTACACCCCCCCCCCCCCAAGCGGATTTACAATCTGTTCTGTCTTTCCGGTAAATTTCGTGATTTTTTAAATTTACTACCTGAGATTGTGAAAAATGAGTTTCTTGTAAACACCAGCAATACGGTTTCTCTTCATTTAACAGTAGTTTAAAGTATTCAAAGTGTTTGTAAAACCCATTACAGTTCCACTGTATAATAAAAGAATTGGAATTGTTAACCATAATGTAAAATTTTATAAAAATGTTTCCAAGAGATCAGCTGCGTTGTTACCAATTAATTATCCGTACTATCGTCTGTGTTACTTATAAAATCTGTTGCTTCACACTGTTTTTTAAGAAGTTTTGTGATTTTAAGTTTTGTTCTCCGATCAGTTATTAATGCTTTAGTATCTTTTAGCATGCCCCTAAGACCCTCCGTATCAGTAGTAAATTCCTGGACAAATTCACTGATGTTTTTAGTATTGGGGTATATGTCGATTAACTTGATCATGTCTTTAAATGATATAGGGTACTTTTCTTTATTTCCTTCAATTGTCTGTCGAGCACTTTCAAAGTTAACCGAAGAATTAATTTTTTCAGCTTTTTTTAGTTTCTTCAATTTTTTACCTACGGGTTGAACTGGGGTCATCAATGGGTAGTCTTCAAAATTGATAATATTTTCAGGGTCTTCCTGGGAATCTATGGTGAGGTTCAATTCGGTTGTTGATACAGTAGAAGGGGTAGAGCTAGAATGGCATCGTTTGACCCCGGATACCACGGTAGGTAGTAATATTAAATTATTGGGATTATTGAGAGCAGTCGATTGAGTAGGGTTATCTAAGGCGCCACCGCTAGTGAGCTGGTTGTCATGACTACCAGACAACAGCTCCACTGGACCGCCTCTGGCAGCCTTAGGCACTGGTGAAGTGCTAGCGTTGCCATGGCTACTGGCTAGCGTGGCCTCTACTATGTTAACAGTGCTGGGTAAAACATGATTAGGCGTATCGAAGTAGCGAGCGATCGGTGTTTGTTTCTTCACTGACGCTACTAATTATTTCTGGATTGAAATTAATTAATGTAGCCTCGTTTTCTTTGTTTTGGGGCTCAGATATATCTATATCATTCTCACACTCTGGGCAATCGGTAGAGATATGCCCTGGCTGTTTGCAAATAAAACAGGTGACAATGTCTTCGCCTAAAAAATTCGGTAAGCTACATTATCGTGTTTAATTAACAATGAAGATGGGAGTTTGGTTAGGTCCTCAGGTGGGATGTAGACTTGTCTTCGAAAACTTAAAACATGGGCCAACCGTGGGTCTTGGTACCCGGCCCTGAGAAAGTGCATTGGTGAAACTAACCTCAACCCTAGTTTTTTTCAGTTCATTTTCTATAGTATCATGAGGTATGGAAGGGCAAGCATTAGAAATAATAATTCGTTTTGCTGGATTGATTAACCTTTTTATGTGAATTTCTTTGTCGTTAATGACTATTGATTTATGATTCCTAATGATATTATCTACTGCGTCTTTGTTACTGAAGTGAATGCAAAACCGGAATTGGAAATTCTTGACGTGTATCGGATGAATTTTGGGTCGATTAGGGCTGCGATTTTGATTACGTACTCTTTCTGTTTAATACCCGGAACAGTGTGTAATATTATAGCGTTTTCTCGCTTTGAAACTTTTCTGATGCGGTGGCTTTGGCATAGCTAATTTCAGTAGGTTTGAGGTTAGGTGTTACTTTATTGGTTGTTTGTCGGTTTTCCTATTTTTGACTATTACTGTTTATTTTCATGACATTAGAGTTAACTGAGGATTTAATGGGGGTAGCTGACATCGCTACAGAGCCAAAAGCTCTGAGCACCTATAATAGGCGTATAATAATAATAATAATAATAACAGGCTTAGCGAACCCGAAGGTTCGATGCCGATACCACCAAATTCCGCCTACACAGACTCGTCCAATGCTCACCATTCAAGCCCAAGCTCCCGAGATCAGCCTTAACGCAATCCTCCCATCGACGCCTCGGCCTGCCTTTCGGACGCCTACCAGCCGGATCAGCAAATACCAACTTTCTCGGAATCCGCTCGTCATCGAGCCCAACAACATTACTCGCCCATTTGAGTCTCCGCGATGCAATCAACTCAATTATATTAACAGGATGCAAGTTCCGCAATTCCGCGTTATGTAACCTTCTAAACTCTCCAGTGGCCCCATCTCTCTTTGGACCAAATATTTTACGCAATACCTTATTTTCGAAAACCTTAAGCCGTTGTTCATCCTTTAAAGTAAGCGGCCACGTTTCACATCCGTAAAGAACCGTTGGAAGAATGATAGTTTTATAAATTCTAATCTTTAAGTTTTTAGATAGAAGCCGCGAACTAAGTAACTTAGCAACTGAATAATAACACGCATTTCCCACCTTTAACCGGGACTTTATTTCTTCCTGGATTTCATTTTTTCTAGTTATAATTGAACCTAAATACTTGAATTTCTCTACGTGTTCAAAAGTATGACCTGATACATCAATATCACCAAGATCGACACCGTTTCTGCTACTAATCATATACTTCGTTTTATCGGTATTTAATTCGAGTCCTATTTCTTTACCGTTTTTATTAACACACTTGTATTTAGTTGTATGGTTTCCGTGTCTTCACCTAGCAGTACCAGATCATCGGCATACCCTAAAACCGGAATCTTGTCACCCATATTTAAGCCCTTCTCGGTACACATCACCTTTTCTATGACATATTCTAAAGCTATATTAAATAACACAGGTGATAGGGAGTTACCCTGTTTCAAACCCGATCGCACCTCAAATCTCTCGGAGTAATTATGACCGATTCTAACTTTATGGAATGTTTCTGACAAACACATCTCTACTAGGTTTACTAACTTTCTAGGTATTCCCTGTTCAATCATGATGTTATATAGCTTCTGACGATCTATTGAATCATAAGCCTTTTTAAAATCGATATAAAGTTGATGGACTACACCGTTGTATTCCAATTTTTTCTCTAATATTTGACGTAAGGAAAATATTTGGTCAATAGTCGAGCGATTCCGCCTAAAACCACATTGGTAATCTCCGATAATTTCCTCAGCGTATTCCGTGATTCGACTAGTTAGAATTGACGAGAATATTTTATAGCATACTGGAAGAAGAGAGATCCCCCGATAGTTGTTACAATCCGACCTCTGTCCTTTTTTGTGAATCGGAATAAGTATTGATTCTTTCCATTCTTCGGGCATTTTTTCAGTTTCCCAGATCTTTTTACTAAAAAATGTATTTTGGAAACGCCCGCTTCTCCACACGCCTTGATTAATTCACTCGTGATATTATCATTTCCTGCGGCCTTATAACGTTTTAAATTTCCTATCGCCATTTCGACTTCCTCTTTTCTCGGTGCGTCTATCCATGGTTCAGCGCTCTGATATTCAGAGAGAGGAGATTGATTATTATTTTCCGTATTTAAGATGCCGTCAAAGTGTTGTTTAAATTTATTTAATATCTCAGAAGGATCCGCAATTATATTGTTATTTGCATCTTTAACCGCATTCAATAGAGGTTCAAATCTTTTACGCGATTTGTTTATACCTTTGTACATCTCTCTTACGTTATTTTCGTTTCTGTGTTTTTCTATTTCTATTATTTTGCCTTTAAGATACTCTCTTTTCTTATTTTTTAAGAGTTTTGAAGTTTCATTCTTTACTAACCGAAAATAAGCCACATTATTATCGCTTGGATTATTTAAGAAATTCAGTTTAGCGGTTTTTCTTTTTTCGCACATATTTTGACAATCCCTGTCGAACCAAGGTTTGTTCTTTTTATTTTCGATTTTTCCAAGACATAAATTACCGACCTCTTTAATATTATCCCTGATCCCTTCCCATAGTTTGTTTACATCTTTGTGTTCCTCGTCTGAAGATTCCAAAGCTTCGAACCGATTTTTTACTTCTATCGCGAATTGTTTTCTAAATCAAAATTCTCGGGACGAATATAGTTCGGTGTTCCCTTTTTTGTATTTAGTTTTTGTCGAAGTTTCGCGATTACTAATTCATGATCAGAACCGCATTCTGCACCCCGATACGATCTCACGTTAATTATGCTACTTTGCCATCTGTTCTGTATTAAAACATGATCGATTTGATTCCGTGTTTGTCCATCCGGCGATGTCCACGTATACTTATGAATATCCTTATGTTTAAATGTAGTACTTTTGATTACTAGGTTTTTCGAAATGGCAAAGTTTATTAGTCGGGTCCCATTATCATTACTATATTCGTGCAAACTTTCTTTACCGATTGTAGGACGATATACTTCTTCCCTTCCAACCTTTGCGATCGCGTCGCCTAGTATTATTTTAATGTAATTTCGCGGTAACTTATCGTAAACCGACTCTAGTTTATCATAAAATTCGCATTTTACTTCATCATCACTGTCTTCGGTGGGAGAATGAATGTTTATAAACGCGATTTTAAACCAACGCCCTTGAAATATAGCAACCGATATTCTTTCACTAAAGAACTGTACGTCCCGTAATGCGGAAAGAAATCTATTCCTAATCAGAAACCCGGTACCTAGACAATAATTAACGCTCCCTCCGTACCAAATAGTATACTTTCCTTCTGTTAACGAACCCTCCCCTGGCCAGCGAACCTCTTGTAATGCAACGATATCTAAATGGTACCCCTTAACTTCATTCGCGACCGACTTTAACCCACCTGCCGTATTTAAACTTCTAACGTTCCACGTCCCTATTGTTAGATCTCTAATTTTCATCTTGCGCCATGATTCCCCTGAAGCAGTCCCCACCCGGAGACCCGAACGGGGGACTAGTTTACCTCCGGATAATGAGCGTTTTACCTCAGAGAAATCCATGACTTTTGGTGATATTTTGTGAACTAAAATATGTGAGTAGGGCGTTCGAACCTACGTCACACCCTCCAGCAAGCCTGGGGGGCCGCTCTCATTGTTGGTCAGCGAGTCCATCGGACTTAGCTGGGAGGAGCTTCCGAGGAAATTCCACCGACCATCCCCACATCCGCCACCCGTGGGACGCTCCCCATACGCGGTAATGAGATCCGCGCGAGGATAATAGGCGTATATTCGCCCAATTTCTTATTGAAATACCAATTCTCACTTTCGTGATGGAACACGCACCCTTAAATTGTCTAAACTGCACAAAATAATGTCTATTTTTTCAAGAAAACCACTTATAAATTAATGAAACTGTAAGACTGACCTGAAGTGCGTCTGCTTCGCATGGGTCCCAAACAGCTGATCCCTTAGTTATTTATTAATTTGTCCTGCGGATAGACGGATTTTTCATGCGTTATCATGAAACGTTAGCCCACATATTTTTTTAGGGGTCTATTACGAAGGTTAATCATTTGAAAAATAAACCACAAGCATTTATACCAGACTTCTTTTATATTTACTTTTTAATTTCCTTAAAATTAAGGTTTTCGAAAATAAGGTACTGCGTAAAATATTTGGTCTGAAGAGAGATGAGGCCACTGGGGAGTTTAGAAGGTTGCACAACGCGGAATTGCGGAGTTTGTACCCTGTGAATATAATTGAGTTGATAGCATCGCGGAGACTCAAATGGGCGCGTAAAGTTGTTGGGCTCGGTGAGGAACGGATTCCAAGAAAGTTGGTATTCGCTGAACTGACTGGTAGGCGTCCGAAAGGTAGACCGAAGCGTCGATAGGAGGATTGCATTAAGGCTGATCTCGGGGGCTTGGGCTTGACCGGTGAACATTGGACGAGTCTGTGTGTAACCTTCGGGTTCGGTAAGCCTATTATTATTATTTTTATTATTATCAATAATAACTGTCTTATCGGAGATCATTTAAGATTATTTTTTCTTTGTATATCGCAGTGTTTTGATCTCCAAGATCTTTTCTATTTTTCTCTGTCTTCTATAGTATATTATTTTTGAGGGAATTGTGTCTATTATAATTTATGACATGAATAAACAGATAAATTTCAATTAAAAGCTGTATTTGTATCTCCATATTCAACATTCCTTAGGACATGGCGTGATTATTACAATGTGCAAGTTAAGCTTGAAAACTACAAACAAACAAAGAGATACTCCCAATATTTAAACAAAATCAACGCAAGCAAACAGACCGAAGCAAAAGGAAAAAGGAGGATTTAATCGTAAAATATGAAACATTGCGGTTTGGACTGCCTGAGGCAGCCACATTAGAAGCGGGCTCAATGCTGCCTACACAATTTATTCAATTTCACGACCCAGATCCATCAGCTTTGAGGTGGTTAATGATTAGGGTTTTGTCCTATTTATGAGGGATAGGGCCGGCCTTCGGTACGGACCATTTCTGATATTGCCTTGTTATTGTATATTGTATTGTAGATCCCGATTTGATACCCTTCTTCCCACTCCAAATCCCTAGCGTCTCTAATCCCTTCAGAGCTCATCTGCCCTCTGTGTCTGCCCTGTATTATTTTATGGAGCAATATTCCCCGTTGTTGGTAGAATTAATGTTATGGTAATGATGACAAAGTTAAAGAAACTGACTGAATTCGATTCGTATTATTCCTCCACAACTATTCCATACAATAGAAAACTGCACCATATGCAATAAGAAAGAAGCTGACAATATTCACCATTTCTTCACATCATGCCCAGCCTACTCCTCCTACCGCTCAACCATCATAGCCATAGCCCAGTTAACACCTTCAAACCCTAGACTATATCTCAAAAATATAACCTCTGAAAATACTAAAAAACTGCACTTTTACACCAGATCACGTCTAAATTTAAGAGGTTTTGTGATAGATCACTGAATTAAAAAATGTATCTTAATTTATTTCCTCGCGCGGATCTCATTACCGCGTATGGGGAGCGTCCCACGGGTGGCGGATGTGGGGATGGTCGGTGGAATTTCTTCGGAAGCTCCTCCCGGCTAAGTCCGATGGACTCGCTGACCAACAATGAGAGCGGCCCCCCAGGCTTGCTGGAGGGTGTGACGTAGGTTCGAACGCCCTACTCACATATTTTAGTTCACAAAATATCACCAAAAGTCATGGATTCCTCTGAGGTAAAACGCTCATTATCCGGAGGTAAACTAGTCCCCCGTTCGGGTCTCCGGGTGGGGACTGCTTCAGGGGAATCATGGCGCAAGATGAAAATTAGAGATCTAACAATAGGGACGTGGAACGTTAGAAGTTTAAATACGGCAGGTGGGTTAAAGTCGGTCGCGAATGAAGTTAAGGGGTACCATTTAGATATCGTTGCATTACAAGAGGTTCGCTGGCCAGGGGAGGGTTCGTTAACAGAAGGAAAGTATACTATTTGGTACGGGGGGAGCGTTAATTATTGTCTAGGTACCGGGTTTCTGATTAGGAATAGATTTCTTTCCGCATTACGGGACGTACAGTTCTTTAGTGAAAGAATATCGGTTGCTATATTTCAAGGGCGTTGGTTTAAAATCGCGTTTATAAACATTCATTCTCCCACCGAAGACAGTGATGATGAAGTAAAATGCGAATTTTATGACAAACTAGAGTCGGTTTACGATAAGTTACCGCGAAATTACATTAAGATAATACTAGGCGACGCGAACGCAAAGGTTGGAAGGGAAGAAGTATATCGTCCTACAATCGGTAAAGAAAGTTTGCACGAATATAGTAATGATAATGGGACCCGACTAATAAACTTTGCCATTTCGAAAAACCTAGTAATCAAAAGTACTACATTTAAACATAAGGATATTCATAAGTATACGTGGACATCGCCGGATGGACAAACACGGAATCAAATCGATCATGTTTTAATACAAAACAGATGGCAAAGTAGCATAATTAACGTGAGATCGTATCGGGGTGCAGAATGCGGTTCTGATCATGAATTAGTAATCGCGAAACTTCGACAAAAACTAAATACAAAAAAGAGAACACCGAACTATATTCGTCCCGAGAATTTTGATTTAGTTAAATTGAACAACCTCGAAATTAGAAAACAATTCGCGATAGAAGTAAAAAATCGGTTAGAAGCTTTGGAATCTTCAGACGAGGAACACGAAGATGTAAACAAATTATGGGAAGGAATCAGGGATAATATTAAAGAGGTCGGTAATTTATGTCTTGGAAAAATCGAAAATAAAAAGAACAAACCTTGGTTCGACAGGGATTGTCAAAATATGTGCGAAAAAAGAAAAACCGCTAAACTGAATTCCTTAAATAATCCAAGCGATAATAATGTGGCTTATTTTCGGTTAGTAAAGAATGAAACTTCAAAACTATTAAAAAATAAGAAAAGAGAGTATCTTAAAGACAAAATAATAGAAATAGAAAAACACAGAAACGAAAATAACGTAAGAGAGATGTACAAAGGTATAAACAAATCGCGTAAAAGATTTGAACCTCTATTGAATGCGGTTAAAGATGCAAATAACAATATAATTGCGGATCCTTCTGAGATATTAAATAAATTTAAACAACACTTTGACGGCATCTTAAATACGGAAAATAATAATCAATCTCCTCTCTCTGAATATCAGAGCGCTGAACCATGGATAGACGCTCCGAGTAAAGAGGAAGTCGAAATGGCGATAGGAAAATTAAAACGTTATAAGGCCGCAGGAAATGATAATATCACGAGTGAATTAATCAAGGCGTGTGGAGAAGCGGGCGTTTCCAAAATACATTTTTTAGTTAAAAAGATCTGGGAAACTGAAAAAATGCCAGAAGAATGGAAAGAATCAATACTTATTCCGATTCACAAAAAAGGACCGAGGTCGGATTGTAACAACTATCGTGGGATCTCTCTTCTCCCAGTATGCTATAAAATATTCTCGTCAATTCTAACTAGTCGAATCACGGAATACGCTGAGGAAATTATCGGAGATTACCAATGTGGTTTTAGGCGGAATCGCTCGACTATAGACCAAATATTTTCCTTACGTCAAATATTAGAGAAAAAATTGGAATACAACGGTGTAGTCCATCAACTTTATATCGATTTTAAAAAGGCTTATGATTCAATAGACCGTCAGAAGCTATATAACATCATGATTGAACAGGGTATACCTAGAAAGTTAGTAAACCTAGTAGAGATGTGTTTGTCGGAAACATTCCCTAAAGTTAGAATCGGTCATAATTACTCCGAGAGATTTGAGGTGCGATCGGGTTTGAAACAGGGTGACTCCCTTTCACCTGTGTTATTTAATATAGCTTTAGAATATGTCATAGAAAAGGTGATGTGTACCGAGAAAGGCTTAAATATGGGTGACAAGATTCCGGTTTTGGGGTATGCCGATGATCTGGTACTGCTAGGTGAAGACACGGAAACCATACAACTAAATACAAGTGTGTTAATAAAAACCGGTAAAGAAATAGGACTCGAATTAAATACCGATAAAACGAAGTATATGATTAGTAGCAGAAACGGTGTCGATCTTGGTGATATTGATGTATCAGGTCATACTTTTGAACACGTAGAGAAATTCAAGTATTTAGGTTCAATTATAACTAGAAAAAATGAAATCCAGGAAGAAATAAAGTCCCGGTTAAAGGTGGGAAATGCGTGTTATTATTCAGTTGCTAAGTTACTTAGATCGCGGCTTCTATCTAAAAACTTAAAGATTAGAATTTATAAAACTATTATTCTTCCAACGGTTCTTTACGGATGTGAAACGTGGCCGCTTACTTTAAAGGATGAACAACGGCTTAAGGTTTTCGAGAATAAGGTACTGCGTAAAATATTTGGTCCGAAGAGAGATGAGGCCACTGGGGAGTTTAGAAGGTTGCACAACGCGGAATTGCGGAGTTTGTACCCTGTGAATATAATTGAGTTTATAGCATCGCGGAGACTCAAATGGGCGCGTAAAGTTGTTGGGCTTAGTGAGGAACGGATTCCGAGAAAGTTGGTATTCGCTGAACCGACTGGTAGGCGTCCGAAAGGTAGGCCGAAGCGGAGATGGGAGGATTGCGTTAAGGCTGATCTCGGGAGCTTGGGCTTGAATGGTGAGCATTGGACGATTCTGTGTAGGCGGAATTTGGTGGTATCGGCATCGAACCTTCGGGTTCGCTAAGCCTATTATTATTATTATTATTATCTTAATTTATTTATTATGATTTTGTTTTGTTTTTGAAGTCATAAGAAATGGATATAATTTTTTCGCTAATCATTATTGTTTATTTTATTTTTTTTAATGTGGTAAAATTTATTTTTTATTGTACTCATATACATGTACATATATTTATTATATATATATATATATATATATATATATATATATATATATATATATATATTATATAATATTATATATATATATATATATATATATATATATATATATATATTTTTTTTTTTTTCTTTTGTTTGTCACACCAAAAAGTAGAAAATTGTTTATAAAAATATGATTTATGTACACACTCCTATTGTATGGGGACATCCCCGATTCCAATAAAAGTATATTCTATTCTATTCCTCCACAACTCAAATATATTCGGTATTTTGGAAACTCTGGAATAATCAATCGTGTTCTGGATGTTCGAAACGAAAAATGCACTTCGCTACCTACTTGTTTATCTACGTTGTAGTACAGTTTTTCGTAATGCGCAGTTTTTGTGAAATAACCTTTCTTTATTTTTTCATAACACTTTATTGATATTTACAACAGTAGTTATAATAAATACAAGTAAATTGGCTAATTTAGACTTATAGACGTGATAATGTCTTGTGAAGAAACTACCCAGTGGTTGCACTTCAATGTCAGTTTAATTAAGTAGGTCTTGGGACACCGTCTTTTCAATCGCCTCGAAGGGTTGTCAGGAACAGATGGGACTGATAAGTTGCGTACAAGAGGATTCATGTGGATTGGGAGTTTGGAATTAAAAGAGGCATATATGTTTCGGGATAGTTCTGCGACAAATGGGAAATTTAGGACATCATGGATAATTTTATTCGTAACGAAATAAGGAGCATTTAGGATTTTGTATTATAAGGATTGAATGCGAGAGAAATTAGATGGTTTAATAATGCCCCCAGATTTCGCATGTCCAGATGGGTTTCATGATAGTAACATAAGTGAGCTTTTTGTAGTAAATTAGAAGTTTTGAACGTTTGTCTAGTAAGTTCTGTAGTCATCTGTATATACGGTCGTTTAAGTCTCGTATGAGAATTCCATGTAAGACGTTTGTCAAGATGGAGTTCTAGGTATCGGATTTATTCAACAGGTATGCGTGGGGTATTATTAAAAGATACAGTGGGGCAGGAAGTCATCTGTTTGCGACGAAGTGTAAGGGTAATTTGGTGGGATTTGTTTTAATCCTCCAGTTCTGACACCATTCCTCAATAGCTGTGAGAAATAATCCTAAACACTAAAACCATTGAATACTCAAGATTTTACTTTTTTGGGGAATTTAATTTTCTCCTATCCAAATCACCTCACACATTTTGAAAGGAACACGCGAAGAGAATAAGAACGTGGACCCCCAGTATATGTAATTTCAAAACACGAAATTAATTTACATAACAATTTGGCGAACTATTGCTCAGTTGGAAGGAGCAAAACCCTAAAACCGAACGTACTGGAATCGTTTCTGAAAGTGATCATTTTTATAGCACTTTCTATCTTAGTAAAAGCAATAAATAACTTCAGACCTTTTATCCAATGGTGCATGCTTGCAAGATTAAATGAAAAGGATCTTTTTCAAAATAAAATAATTGGAAAGTAATATCTTATAATCATATACTAATTGGAATAATATATTTTAATGACGTTAATATCATATCCTTCGATTTTAGCTGACTGTTCATATTTGATATAGACATTCTATTCTGCCTTTGTCGCATCCTTGTTTCTATGAAGTTTACAATTTACAAAACTCTCATTACAAAGGTTCTATGGAGTTGTATATTGTCGATATCTAAGAAGGACAAACACCGGATTGAGGTTGTTGAGATCCTTTGTAAAATTTATGGCCTGAAGAGGGAGAAATTTATAATTTTACACAACACAGAAGTTCGAAGCATGCATCATAAGTAAAATTATAGTAGCATCAATCGCAGCGGTTCAAATGGGCGAGTTAAGTTTTAAACATTTGTGAATGATCCCCAAAACGTGTATATGCCGTGAGCTGAACGAGTGGTATGCGTCCAAGTGGTAGGCCGAGGCGTAAGTGGGAGATTGTGTTAACGCTAATCTTGAGCACTTGTACTTGGACAGTGGTCCTTCGATGGATTGATCTGGGCTAACATTGATTGTATTGGCATGGAATCCACGGAAACACTAATTTTTTATAAAAATTATTTCTTGGAGGTATTCTCTTCTGAAGAAATTGTTTGTTTGAACGCGCTGATCTCAAGAACTACTGGTTCGAATTGAAAAAATAATTTTGTGTTGGATAGTCCATTTATCGAGAAAGGCTTTAGGTTATATAGAAAACCAATAGGAGCGAATTATTAGTTGAAAATGTCGAAAAAAACGGAGGAAATTGTCCTCGTATCCCAATGATTCCAAATGATTTACCTTTTAATTTTAAAATAATTCAGTTTCCCGTTAAGTTATATTTTGCCATAACAATTAATAAATCACAGGGGCAAACATTTAAACACGTAGGAATTGATTTACGTCAAGACTGCTTTTCATACGACCAACTATAGGTCGCGTTGTCAAGATCGGGTTGCGGAGAAAATCAGTATGTTCTCTAGCCACTAGAAACTAAAACTAAAAATATCATTTACGCTGAGGCACTTTAAAATATATTTCTATTTAATATTAAAAACTTCTAAATCCCAATCATAATAACAGAAATCGACGCGGACGAAGTCGGGGGGAACAGCTAGTTTATAATGTAAGTAATATCAATCATTTATCAATGACTATTTTCGATGAGAGGTGATGCAACATTTAATTTTCACTTGAGCAATAGGCAACCATTTTCGATAAAAACACTTTTTCACACGGGATACACGGGATTTCAAATTCACAATTTATTTATTTTTATTTTTTTTTTATTGAGATATATTACAATTTGTTACAAAATGAACAATAATAATATTGATAAGAGACCACATTCATACTATATATACAGAAAATAATAATAATGGTCAAATTTTATAAAATATAGCATAAATTCAAATATATACAATAAAATAATAATAATAAATACAAAACAAAACAAATCGAAACAAACCTATTATTGAGATAAATAAAAAGTTGGCAAATAAATAAACATCTTACACACAATCATAACTATATACAATATATACAATTGCTAAAGGGACCCCAGCAAGCGCTTTTTCCTCCACTTGTGGAGGAAAAAGCGGAATCCAAGAGATCCCAGCACCTCTATCTCAGCCGCATCACTGGTCTGAGCCAGTGAGGCTGAGTTAGGCGCTGTAGCCACAAACATACCGTACATGAGGAGGATCTGACCATTGTCAGAACTCCAGTTTAAATGTTTACAATAGGTCTCGTGGCCACTGCCGTTTCAATCTTCGAGGAGGATTGTAGGGATGGGTGGTGCTGGATAGGGATTGTGCTAGAGGGTTAGGATGATGACTAAGGTTCTGATGAAATTTGGAAAATTTGGATGGTACCAGGTCTAAAACAAACGGAATATTAAGGTCATGGTGTAGGGTACAGTTGGTAACGTAATAAGGAGCATTAACTATTGTTCGGAGGACTTTGGATTGGAAGGATTGGATGCGTTTGATGTTAGAATGTTTAGCTGTTCCCCACAGTTCAAGTCCGTAGGTCCATATAGGTTTCAGTACTGTCTTGTATATTAGTAATTTGTTGTCAACTGTAAGATGAGATTTTCTGTTTAGTAGTCTGTATAACTAACTGGCCGAATCTGCGGTTGAGTTCTTTTCTTTTTAGTCTTGTATGTGGGTTCCACGTCAGTCTTTTGTCTAGTAAAAAGCCGAGATACCGGACTGTGTCTGAGGAAGGAAGCGGTATGGAATTGAAATTAACCGTTGGACAGGATTTGCGTCGAAGGGTGAATGTGACGTGAGTGCATTTGCTTTCGTTCACCTTAATGCGCCAAGCATTGCACCAGTCTTCGACAAGGTGCTTTTGGAGACTTAGCGATGCTGCTTCAGGATCGGAATTGGATGACAAAATGGCGGTATCATCAGCAAATGTTGCCAGAAAGGTATCGGGATCGGCAGGGATATCGGCGGTGTAGAGGATGTAGAGGACGGGTCCTAAGACGCTGCCTTGAGGAACACCGGTCTCAACAGTATAATGTTTGGAAAATTCGGAACCACTGCGAACTCGGAAGGAGCGGTTTGATAAATAGGATCGGAGGATTAGGTATAAGGATTGAGGTAAATGGGTTTTGAGCTTAAAGAGCAGTCCCGAGTGCCACACCCGGTCAAAAGCTTGAGCTATGTCCAGAAAGGCACCCGAACAAAACTCCTTGCACTCAAGGGCGGAGGAAATGTGGTCTACAACTCGGAGGCCTTGGTGAACCGTGGAATGTTGAGGACGAAATCCAAACTGATGTGAAGGAAAATTGTGAAATTTGGCTAGGATTCGTTTTAATAGGAGTTTTTCGAAGATTTTGGAGAGGATCGGGAGCAGGCTAATAGGTCTGTAAAATGAAGTGCTGTGGGAAGGTTTGCCTGGTTTTAGGAAGAGGATGATAGTTGAATGTTTCCATATGAGAGGGAAATAGGTAGTGCGTAGGATACAGTTATAGAGATATGCAAGAAATGTAATGGCTTTGGGAGGAAGTTGTCTTAAGATCTGAGGAGTAAGGAGGTCGTTTCCTGGGGATTTACGGAGAGGAAGCTTTTTAAGAAGATATTTAACCTCAGATGGATTAACTGCTTTAGGTGGTAAGGATAGTGGTATTGGTGACATAAGGAACTCTTCAACTGTTGCAGTATGGGTTGGATTGAGCTCAGGATGAGGAGTGAAAACTTTGGAAAGGTCCTGTGCGAATTCCTCGGCTTTACCTTTGTCGGAAGCAGCCCAGGAACTATCACAGCGCCGGAGAGGGTGGGAAATAGTGTGGGATTTTAGAATTCTCTTCGTGACATTCCATAGGGAATTGTCACGAGTCGAGAGAGAGGAGAGGTAGGAATTGTAGGATTGGGAACGGAATATCGCCAACTCCCGCTTTAATTTTCTACAAAGAAAGTTGTAAGAGCGGCGATCTTCTGGGTGGCGGGTGCGTTGCCATAATGATCTGGCTCGGCGTTTGGTGTTGATGAGGTCCTTCAGGTGTTGTGGTAAATGGCTTTTGTTAGGAATTCTTTGGGATTGTTTGGGAGAGGAGGCAGTCCAGGCAGCTTGTTGAATCGTGGTTGTAAAGGAATATACGGCATCATCAAGGTCAGTTTGGGTTTTGAGAGGTACTCTGAGGTCAATACCATTGGTGAGGATTTCGCGGAAGAGGTTCCAGTTGACAAGGGCCTCTAATGAATGACGGTGGGAAAGGTTTCGGAATAGGAGTTATGGATACATTTAGGATTAATGGACTATGATCAGAGGATAGTTCATCAAGGCGAGTTACGGAATTGTTCAGGGAGCCTAATCCGCTGTGGATGAAGAAGTCGAGGATGTCAGGATTACGGTTAGGATCTGTCGGCCAGTAGGTAGGAGAATCGGGAGGTAGGAGATGAAAGCGTCGGGTGTTGAGTGCAGACTGCAACGTCCGTCCACGAGAATTGGTGGTTCTAGAACCCCACTGTTGATTCTTTGCATTTAAGTCGGCACCCAAAATGAAGTGATTTCCCAAGAGGAGGAAGGATCCGAATTGGGCAGAGGAAATGGGATGCTTAGGAGTGCAGTATGCTGATGCGATGATAAGCGGAAAGGAAAAGGTTTTGATTACAATGGAAGTTGCTTGTAGGTAATCGTGGGCGGGAAGTGGGTGTAAGTGATGGGAGAGGGATCGGCGGACAATGACAGCAGTACCGGCATGGGCTTTGCCGTCTGGATGGTCTGTCCGGTATGTTATGTATTCTGGTATTTTGAAGTACTGTTTAGTGGTTAGTCTAGTTTCAGTAATGAGTGCAACATCAACGTTTTTGTCTTGCAGTACGGCTGTTAGTTCGTCAGTGTGAGTTCTAACATTTGCGTTCCAAAGGAGAATGGATAAGGAATTAGGTGAGGTCATTTATGGTTTTTGTAAGGCAGGAATGAGATTTGATACAAGGTTCGTAAGGAGTGATATTAGAGGCATAACAAGGGATTTCATTTCGGAGATAAAGGATGTCATCAAACTGGTAAGGTCTGTGGCGTTTGAAGGAGGAGGAATATGAGAGATTTGTGGTGGATTAGGATTCTTAGGATTGGTTACATTTTGAGAAAGAGGTATATGTGGAATGGATTGAGGTATATTTATTAGTTCCGGCAGGGCCACGGCTTCGGTACTTTGATTCCCACCTCCAAGTAGGTGGGCAAATGATACATTGGCATCAATAAGTTTTGAGGGTTCTCTTCTGGTGCTTGCATGTCTTGTTGTTTCATCCAGTACTTGAGGTTTTTGAAACCTGGTCCTGAGTTCCTTATAGATTTGGCATCCTTTATAGTTGGCCGGGTGGTCCTTGAGGCAGTGAGCACATACAGCTGGTGTTGATTTTGGTTTTGTACACTCCACAGACTTGTGTTGTTCACCGCATTTCACGCATCGAGGTATGTGATGACAATAACTTTTAGTATGACCATATGCTTGACAATTATGGCACTGAATTATCTCTCTCTTTGTGTAAGGTTTTTCAACTCTTACACTGGAATAGTACAATCTATTGAGGTCATAGATTTTTTCAACTCCTTCTGCTGGTTCCATATCCACAAAAAAGAGAGGTAGAGAAATTTTATCCTTTAGGACGTTAGTGACTTGCCGCACTTTATAGCCCATCTCCGTTAGTTCTTCTTTAATAGCTTCAACTGGTGTCGAGGGGTGTAAGTTTCTGATTACAACCCTTAAAGCTCTCTCTTGGCGCAGCTGATAGGTATGGAAATCTGCTTTGGTTTCAGTTAGGTATTTCACTATTTTTCTATATGTCTCGGCAGTAGTAGGAGATATTTTGGTATCATTGATTCTACTCATACAGTAGTAGCTGGTAGATTCGGTAATTTTGTTCAATTGCGCACACAACAACTGGAAATTTCTAATATTTTTGACAAATATTGGAGGAGGCCGTGGTTCACTAGGTATAGGAGTAGATTCCATGTTTTCTTTTTCATTATGTAAAATCTGAAAAGGATTTGGGGTGAAAAACGGCGATTCGTCAGTCATCCCTTGTGACGATGTGCCAGGTTGTGGTTCAGATTCTGAATTAGTACCGGAAAGGGTAGCTTGTAGATTTAATCTTTTATTAGTATCACGGCGGGGTCTTTGTTTTGTAGGTGACGGGATTGAACCACTAGATCTAGATCTTTTAGTTGAAGCTTTGGAGGACATTACTTGATGATAATATCGCATTTCATGTATAGAAAGTAATTAAATAATAACAAGATGTGGGAAAAAAACAATAACTTAAAAAAAGTTAAGCAAGACCAGCCTTGCCGGGCTATTGGCAATCAGCTGATATGAAGAGGTGACTCAGCATTCACTTTACACTGTAAATTATATCACAACTTACCGCTGTTTGCTCCAATAATAACTGTTGTTGTTATCCTGAAGTCTGATGATGTTTTCAAGACTGTGCTGAAGTGAAATCCAACTGTAAAAGCAAGAAATCTAAGAGCCGACTTGAAATATGACTGCTATACTCACGCGCATGCCCAATTTATTAAAGATAAACACCGTCATATTTAGGGTTTAGTTCCAAGTAGTCGGACTTGAATTTTAGATGGATCACTCATGCACGAAGTCAATTAATTTAAAGTTTGTCAAGTAAAAGTTTTGTGCAGTGGCCGTTTACAAGTTGCTGTAACTATAAATACACTTAGCTAGGTATTAGTCACTGCCGGTTGTAAAATTATTAATACGACAAGTAAACATAAAAAGTGTTTTAAATATAAAAATGTGCTCTTTATATATCATTTCTGATAACTAAACCAACTTCCTGCACTCAAAGATCGAAATTACTTTTTCACTTGAAAACGTAGTTAGAGAAATATATATTTCTGAATTTATCGGTAGAATTATTGTAGTAGTAAAACTCTACGAGACCAGGAGTGAACCGATTAAAAGGTCTGCTATAAAAATGGCATCTTAAAGGATAAATACCACTTTTAACATACTTCAGAATTTTCGATTTGGTAATTTTAAAATAATATGCCCTTGCTTAATTACTTTTATTAATCAATTCCATTAATAAAGAGCAGAACCGTTAGTTATCTTTAGCATGTTTTTTTTTTTTTTTTTTTTTGAGATTTACAACTGTATCAAGGAACATAGCTGGTGAATGTGAAACAATAAAAAAAAAGTTATGATACACATATAGGAAAACTAAACATGGTCAGCTCTCCAAAAATAATTCTAAACGTAATCCAAAGTAAAGAGCATTGAGGATTTTACGAAGGATTTTTGATTGTAAGGATTGGATACGAAAACAATTTGATGGTTTGGTGGAGCCCCAAACCTCAACCCCGTTAGTCTATATCGGTCTTATGATAGTTATGTCAATGAATCTTTTTAGTTGATTGGAAAGTTAGTGCGTTTGTCCTGTGAGCGTAGAAGTCAAAAACGTCAGTTTCTAGTTTCAGTCTTGTATGATTCCAAGTGAGACGATTGTCAAGGTTGAGTCCAAGATATCGGACATGGTACACGTACAAGCGGAGTGTTGTTGGTGGAAGTCTGTAGGGCAGGATGTCATAGGTTTAAGACAAAGGGTAAAGGTTTTTGGTGGGATTTATTGAAATTTGCATATTTAATTAAAATCATTATTGTTATTCCAATGAAGTCCGACAGTATGCACATTTCTTGCTGAAAGAAGCATTTGGGATTTTAATCACTAATGAAACATTGAATACTTTAACTATGGTTTTTTTCGTTTGAGAATTTGTATTTTTAAATAAGCACTGTCATTAGAGTAATCCATATTATAGTTGAATGAGTTAGAATCTGAAAACGATTATTTAAAGAAATAACTAAAAATTTTTATAGTGTGATATAGAAATAAAAATTTTAAGTACAATAAATGACTATTTTTTTTTTTTATGGTAGAATCATTTTTAAAAACTTAATACTCGGAAATAAAAAAGAGGCACAATTCTTCCAGTTAATTGATTCAAAACGAATTAACTTCTACAAAGAAATAAAAATTACTCTGTTGGGCTTCGGTAAAAATTTAGTGAAGCCAAGGGAAGTTTTTTTGTTTATAAATAACTTTTATTTTTGTTTCACTTGTCCCAAAACCTTGTAATTGACATTTTAAATGTTCGAACCCGTTTTATATATTAATGAATTTTTTTATTTAACTCTTTCATTCAAAGAAAATATTAATTTGCTTAAAAAAAAGACATGTTTATCTTTTTAATGACAATAAATGTATACATATATAAACGAAGTTCAGACTTTCCAATGCAAAAGTTTAAAGCTTGTCAGTAGTTCACCGTTGTATGTCACATTAGTCATAAAATATACACCCGGTACAGAATAAGCTTTGGATTAAATATATAAAATTTTATGAAAAATATAATATCAAACAAGAAAGTGTTCCATAGAAACCAGAAGCTGAAAATGAGCTGGCTAAAGGATCTCTTAGAGTATTTCCTAAAGTTTAATTAAGGACTAGATATCATAAGGTACTTACCTTTCTGCGCGAGAAAATTTAATAATTTTAGTTGATCATCATGGGTGACATGTGTGGCTTTGAAAAACAATATAGAAAACGAATTTGCCTATTCTTATAAAAGTTTAGTATTGAGGAAAAATATATTGAATGAAATAAAACAAAAAAAAAAAAAAATATATATATATATTAATTGATATTTTTCGGCCACATTTTAGTTTATCATCTGGGATCCTTAAGAAAAGGGAACTGATCGACTAGGAATAGACTAATATTAGCGACCATATAAAAATATCTGGTGGTATACCCGAACTCAAGAAAAAAACTATAGTGCAGGCAACACAACTCTCCTCGGTTGTTAATTTAAGAGCTATAAAAAAACGTTAAAGTTGAAAAACGTTTAAAGAAAATAGAAGTTCAGTTTGGTTAGAAACATATGATTTAGATTAAACATTATAAAAATGTAAAATTGTTATTTAAAATAATCACTTATGTTTATGTCCTATCCTTCAAATGTCTTCCACATTTTTTATATATGATAATATATGTTCTCTTTAACATTTTTATTCTTTATTTGAATTCAGAAAAAAAAAAAAATACCTAAAGAAATACTGTTGCTCCTTTCTACTTTAGTTAGTCATAAATTTTGTTCACCTTTTATATTTAGCCGTTTTTTATCAATTCTAATCAGAAGATATATATGGTTAACGTTTTGGAATCTACAAAATCAAAGGTACTGTAGCGGATACTTCACGCGCTCGCTCACAGATAGCGCCAGCGGCGATACTTGGGTCACCAGCCGAAAATCAGAAGACGCTATATTTAATAATATCGTATATTTGAACTTGGTAATACGATTGTAAATATTTGTATTTATGTCAGTGATGTATGAGAATAAATACATAAAGGTATCTTGAAAAAGGGACGAGACACAAGTCTGGTAGCAAAGAATTCACCAGCAATTATTAACATGGTTAACTAACTTACGATATCATACCTTTTGATTAAATTTTTTGAAATACATAGACAGCGGCTTAAATGACTTGATGGATCCAAATGCATTTTTCAATGATTTTTCCCAAACAGCTTTGCTACTTGATGTGTCTATGAGGCGAGAGTGAGAACACGATGCCTTGATAGTATTACAATATGGTCAGCAGAATACGCAGTCAGCGTCTTTGTATTAAGTGATACGACATGTAATGTACTAGTCCTTGGGAAATATCAGACAAATGCTGTATATATAGAAATTGTTGGGTTTATTTTTTAAAAAAAGAAGAAAAAAACCGAATCCAAAGAATGTGAACTATTATTTGTATGTGTTTGAACGGTACTTCTGCGTTTAGTTTAATAAATACCATTACCTTAACCACGCTATTTTTAAACCAAGCGCTTAATCACGCTTAGCTATTTCAAGCAGTATCGACAAAAATCCAGTAATGTTTGTCTCGCCAACTAGATCATAATACTATCACATCTAACAGAATCCTATGTGTAGTACATTATGTATTTCCGTATGCTTTGAGATAGTAAAATTTAATATAAATTTGTATAATTCCTAATATAAGTTGCATACTGCTCTCAAGGTAAATTTTTAGCATTATATTCCACTGATTCATAATTTCATGATTTCGAAGGATCTACAACGAGTGTCAAAACTATTCAGAATTCCTATTTCTTTTCATTTAATAAGTATTTTTCAAAACTATTAATATATATTATTCTCTTTAACTAATTAATCTTTCAGAGAGACTCCTGTAAAGCAAAATCACAACCCAGATAACCGAACGGCAGATTCCTTTTCTAAAATATTTGATTAATAATATAAAATTACAAGAATATGCAGTGTAAAAAGTATGTTCTTATTCTCACTAATCTTCGACATAATTTTATGTTCTGAACTATTCTTTCTCCTCATGTAACTGTTACTAAACCTTGGATAGAAATGTTTTTAAAATAAGGCGTTAAAATAAAAACGATCGAAAAGCGGCTTAAAATAATTTTTATAAAGAGAAATAGTTGAAATGTCGAAAAAAAATATGAGAATATTTAGATGTATGAACATAGTGTGGATAATATAGTAATAAAATATAAAGGTAAAAAAGTGATTGTCTAAAAACTATTTAATCTTAAAAATGAAAGACTGATTATTCATCTAATAAGAAAACGATTACTTAAATGAGTAATCCTTACCTTATTTATGATTTTTTTTGGATTTCTAAAATTTAATATAAATTTGTATAATTCCTAATATAAGTTGCATACTGCTCTCAAGGTAAATTTTTAGCATTATATTCCACTGATTCATAATTTCATGATTTCGAAGGATCTACAACGAGTGTCAAAACTATTCAGAATTCCTATTTCTTTTCATTTAATAAGTATTTTTCAAAAACTATTAATATATATTATTCTCTTTAACTAATTAATCTTTCAGAGAGACTCCTGTAAAGCAAAATCACAACCCAGATAACCGAACGGCAGATTCCTTTTCTAAAATATTTGATTAATAATATAAAATTACAAGAATATGCAGTGTAAAAAGTATGTTCTTATTCTCACTAATCTTCGACATAATTTTATGTTCTGAACTATTCTTTCTCCTCATGTAACTGTTACTAAACCTTGGATAGAAATGTTTTTAAAATAAGGCGTTAAAATAAAAACGATCGAAAAGCGGCTTAAAATAATTTTTATAAAGAGAAATAGTTGAAATGTCGAAAAAAAATATGAGAATATTTAGATGTATGAACATAGTGTGGATAATATAGTAATAAAATATAAAGGTAAAAAAGTGATTGTCTAAAAACTATTTAATCTTAAAAATGAAAGACTGATTATTCATCTAATAAGAAAACGATTACTTAAATGAGTAATCCTTACCTTATTTATGATTTTTTTTGGATTTCTGGATGAACAATCAGTGTTTTAACCTTTCGCCGCATTCTAACAAAATATGCCTAAAAGAAAAACATGGTACAAGAAGTCCTAAAAAAACCCCGAAAAAACAAGTAAATTCAGAATAATAGTCAATTCCGAATACTTCTGACACCCACTGTATGATTTGCAGAGTATTGAATATTTAAAGCATCTGAAAGTTTCAGATAAGCTGTATCAATTTCATTTGATACACAAATTTTAAGAAGATTTTTTTGTTTTTTCATTATACCTTATGTATTTTATAAACTTAAAATGTCTAGAAATATTGTCCATATACTTAGTTAAAAAAATAAATAGAAAATTCATTAAATTTCTTATTAGAAACATTTGGTTTTAGTTTTTATTTAATGTTGTAGGGAGCCAATGGTGCTAAAATACCATGATACAATTTGATCGATCAAATGCGATCTATCGGTGTTATAACGATTTAAATAATTGACATCATATTCTTTAACATTAATTTAGGCAAAATCCTAAAAGATGCCTTATATATCATAAATCTGTCTTTTTTTTTCCATTGGATTAAAACAAAAAAAATATTCACAGGATAAGTATCGAAAATATATTATTTTAAGTTAAATTTGTCGCTTTTTGCCTTTAAACCTTATAAATTCTGTATACGTCGTAAATTCCTGAGTAAGGCAATTATAAACGCAGAAAACTCTATAGAAGCAGATAAAAAATCATTTCTGTTGATTCGAATGCTCCTATATAGAGTAAATTGGTCAAACACAAAAAAATGTATGAAAACTTTGAAAAATAATTAAATATATTAAAAAATGTAGCGAAAGTAATTGTTTTACACTCGCTAATAAAAGTAATTCTCTACTCATAAATGAAAAAAAATTAATTTATCTTGATGGTAGAATGCCAACGGGCAATACGAGGCCTGAGCCGTGGACTGTATATACCATTGTTGCTGTATATACAAGAAATGTTTGTGTATTTATTTTGTAAATAAAGTTGGAGGATAAGAAAAAAAAAATTAATTTATCTTGATGAGATCAAGAGTTATAGAATTTGGTCCACTAAACCGTGATTTTTCCCTACTGTGCGGCGTACAAGAGCCACTTCATACAACCCATTACGGCACAAACGATTTTTATTCAACTCGCTATATCGGTGTAAAATTTCTTTAGCGGTAATATCATGTAGGCTTTATTCTGAAAGGGCTTAAGTGCCGAGTTTTTAATTTTGTTTCCCCTAAAGTACTCTTAATTTCTTACATACAGAAAAATTAAACATATCAACTTATTAGCATTGATGAAAAACGGATAAAAATACAAGTTAACCAAATTATACTAAAAAAAAGGAGAAAAAGCAATAATATTAGTTTTGGTGTTTTCTTTTTCTATACATAAGATTAGTAATATACTTATATAATATAAATAAATAACCATATTATCTTCTTAGTATTGATAAAAAGTTGCTTAATAGAGAAGTTTAACGAATTTGATAATCAACTAAAGCAGAAAAGAGCAAAAATATTTTTAATGCAGTTTTAATTTTTTTGAACATAATAACAGTAACATATTGGGTTGATGCAAAATTAATGCAGGTTTTTAGTAGGTATTGTAAATACGCCATATCTTTACTTTAACCATATATATTTAATCAAAATAATTTCCATCTGAATCAATGCACTTTTGCCAACGTTCAACAAGCTTTCTTATTCCACCAGAAAAAAAATCCGA
This sequence comes from Piezodorus guildinii, assembly GCA_023052935.1. Lineage (NCBI taxonomy): Eukaryota > Metazoa > Arthropoda > Insecta > Hemiptera > Pentatomidae > Piezodorus > Piezodorus guildinii. The sequence goes on along the minus strand of CM041293.1, from coordinate 35,279,283 downwards.
ATCCCTGGACTCAATGAAATCACGAAAAGAATTTTCAATGTCGTCCTGGTTTTGAAAAATTTTCTCCCTCAAAAAGTTGTCCAGATGCCTGAAAAAGTGGAAGTCTGTAAGAGAGAGGTCAGGTGAATAAGGCGGATGTTGGAGAACTTCGTAGCCCAACTCGTGCAGTCGTCGAAGCGTTGGTTGTGCAACGTGTGGTCTGGCGTTACTACTGGCACCCACTTGGCCAACTTTTTTACCTTACCAATTGCTTCCAAGTGGCGTACAACTGTGGATTGGTTCACACCGAGTTCCGCCGCCATTTCTCGTGTGGTTTTGGTTGGGTCTTCTTCCACTTTTGACCTCAGCTGGTCGTTGTCCAGAGCAAAATGACGGCCCCGACCTTCCTTGTCTTCGAGGTCGAAATCTCCTCTGCGAAACTTCTGGAACCAACGCTGCACCGTGCACTCATTAATAGCCCCCTGACCCCACACTTCATTAATATTACGAGCCGTTTGCGCAGCGCTGCGCCCTAATTTAAATTCGTAAAAATAAATTTGACGAAAATCGCACTTTGACATTTTCGATTCAAGACCTTTGAACACACTGAACAAAACGATTTTACTAAACAAATTCATGGTGAAAAAGAGGGTATTAGATAAGGTTTGTTTTGGTATAATAATGATCAATGTTAGGATTAGCTTTGTTTACACAATTGGAATTAAGATATTGCAATAGAGGAAACCTGCATTAATTTCGCATTAGCCCAATAGATGTATAAAATACCGTTGGAAAGCTAAAGATTTTAGAAAAAATGTTGTTTCATATAAAACGTTTTGGAAGGGAATATAAAATGACAAATAGGGCGTAAACTTAAGTGATTATTGTACATAATTTTATATTTGATATGTTATTTAATTTAAAAAAATACGTTTAAAATAAAACTGAATTTAATTCTTTAAAGGTTTTTCAAGCTTAAATTTGTTTTATAATACTTTAACTCATTTTAACAACGGAGCTTAGTGACATTATTGTAGTGCAGATACATGTTTATGAGAAAAATAAATTCACTTTTCTTTTTAACATTTTATCCGCACTTGTTTAGGAATTTAATGTATCAAATTATGAGTAAAAAGCAAATTTTAATTTCAGAAATTATAAAAATATATATGGATTTTGGTCGATAGTTCTGGTTTTAATTCCACTGATAGATATTATCCTTTGATTAAACATTTTGAAAAATAATGTAAATCTTCATGTAAAACATTACAGAAGGCCTTGAAAGGAATAAAGTGTAACATGTGTAAATGGAAATTGCAATAAGTTTCGTATACCGTAATAATATATGAATTATGTAATCACATAGATTTTTTATTAAATAAATTATCAATTTAATTGAATGCTAAAAACCGAAGATTAAAAAAAAATACATCTATCATTACTGCTAAAAATTTGGATAAAGACTGGAAACAGGTTTGAACATGACAACAGTCTTGACAGCCGAAAGATAGATTACAGTCGGCAAACTAAAAAAAAAAATATTAATGCAAACTGATGTTGACACATTATCTGCAACGGGTTTATTAGCGGACCCAGGTGAGTCATCGCATTCTGCAAATAGTTTGATAAGCGGGGACCTTCATCATAATAGCTTATTGCAATATTTGAAATTCCGCAATAATTTAAATATATATCTCAGGTTGCATCCAGAATGTGCAGAGATAACTATGCGCAATATATCACCCAGGAGGAAAATAAAATATAAATAAATGCGAAATTCTTTATATAACTTTGGAAGGTTTTTTTTTTCCCCTTTAGTTTTAACACCTTCGTGCCATTAATGGTTACATTTTATTTTCTGAGGAAATGGTTTTGAATTTCTGTTTATCATACACCTAACGAAAACATAAGGATTCTATCAAAATATTTAAATCTTTGACAGCTCATTTCTTCTCATTGGTTAGCCTTTGGGACAAAAAAAAAAAAAAATCCATTCTTCAATTTTTAATTTTTTATGGTTTTGTATCTCTAAGGTAATTTCACTAATATCTGTTAGGTGCATTCATTGTATTACGTCATAGTGTATTGTAAATTGGTTGCTCAACATAACTGAGAAAATTAGGAGAGAGGACTACTTATAAGTATAATCGAAAATCAGAGAAATGAAATCGAGAACAAGTATAGATATCTCTTATGAGCTGGTGGCTAACCAGTAGGGAAGGACATACTGTATTATTAACTATCTACCAGGATATATGGTTAATTATTTTTTCTCTTAATAATATTAAGGGTTTTCGAGAATAATATTCGGTCCAAAGAGAGATGAGGGCACTGGGGGATTTGGAGGTTGCACAACGTGGAATTACGAAGCTTGTACTCTGTCAGTATGATTGAGGTGATAGCATCACGGCGATTCAAATGGTCGTGTAAACTTGTTGGACTCTGTGAAGAACGATAACGAAAAAAAGTTAGTCAGCCCTGAACGGACTAATAGACGTTCGAGTTGTAGGCCAAAACGTGGGTGGGAGGATTCAGCCTGATCTCGGGCTCGGATCATAGAACGAATCTGTAGGCCATATTTGGTGGCATCGGTATGAAAGATTCGGGTTCGCTTATGCTATTATTATTAATATTATTAGTGATAATACTCCATACATAATTAGTTACTTACCTATTTTTCATCCTAGATCTGTTTTCTTATTGTGTCAAAATCAGGCGTCATTCCTACTATAAGAACTGCTTTCTGAACCGAATAACGTGGACTCGAGCCTGGGCAATCTCCTAAGGATTTTTAAAGGGTGTATTAATCCTTGGTTAAGCCGTCCTTCAGAGAAGACGTAAAATGGTGGTTCCGATCCTGTGCAATGTTCTCGGTAAAGATACCTATCATAATTAAAACTGAATAGGCAAACTTTAGGATTTCCACTGTAGCATCGTTTGATTCGCAGTAGTAGCATGAAGATACGCCAAATAAAAAACAAAAAAAACAACTAGATTGAACGAAAAAATTGGCAAAACTTATTAAAATTCTTTCGTGTTATCTTTATCCATAATCTTGAATAATTAAAAACTAATAATTGTATAAAACTAATATTTAAAAACAAAAAAAAAAACCTGTACCTCTACAACCCAGGAAGGGTCTTGGGCTCAGTACTTTCTTATTCGTTCTGTTTCTAGGCCAACGGCCGTGCAATGAGGTTGTTAGGCCTTGATCACGCCCAGCCGCCAGGTTTTTCCCCCAAGTGAGTACTTTAAAGAGACTGGGTCTGATCGAGGAGGGTCTCCATACCCTAGGGTCGCCCTCATACCGAATCAACAGAATAAAAATATTCCGTCATAGCTGGGATTGGAACCCAACACCCGGAGAACAGTAGACTAGTGCTCTATCCATTAGACCACGCTGCTCTCACGTTAAACTAATTTTATTCATAAAAAATAAAAGCGTTTATTGGTAAGTAAAATAGGTGTTCAAGTTAGAACTAAATTCGTTTAGTTATGATGTCAACGATCAACTGTGTTATCACTCAGTCATAAATTAATTAGTATATCATCTATGAGGAAAATTTTAACTTTGAATCCCTACTGCGATTCAACACTAAAATTTATTAAATATCCATTGTTATAAAAAGATAATGTTTTCCACTTTTTCAGGTTTGCACTCGATGAGGTACGATCAAAAGTTTTCTACAGGCATCTTTTAGTGAGAGTTACATAAACGTATTCTAATATCTTTAATGTTTCTTCCAATTTATCTGATTGATAAAGATTAGCAAGGCAGTCAATATAAAATAGATTGCTTCTTTTATTAATAGCCTTGAGCAGATGGAGTGTTACAATAGATTGTTTACTTCTTCTGTTTACAGATACTTTTTTTTTTTAAGTTATATCTTGATATTTCAACGTGATATATAAATGTAAACAGAACAAAAGAATTATCTGTATACCACGGATCTGATTTGATTATTTTTTTTATATCCTGATTTACCTGAAGGTTTCTTCTTACTCCAGGACTTTCAATAAAGAAGTATTGATAAAAAATGCTGCATATGGTTTATTATAACACAATGATTTATTATTTCCTAATAAGTATATTAGGGTATTACTTCTTATATAGCTATTTATAAGCAATAAACTAAAATAAAAAGCAATAAATAATTTAAAAGTAAAGGATATATCACCACAGCTAATTTCAATACGTTATATCTCTGCTAGTTCAGAACCGATTTCAATAATTCTTTTTTCGAATTATAGGAAATTCAATTCTATATCGATAAAACTAACAACAATAATTTTATCATAATCGGTATTTATTTATTCATCAACTCGTACGATATATTTTTCTCTATCTTCAAAAATAACTGAGTAATTCAATTTTTTCATATTTTTTTCTGTTTTATAATGTATTATGTATGTATTATGGTGTATTAATTTTAAAACTCAATTGAATTTTTCTTCAATCTCAAAATATGACAGGGTTACATAGGCAACATTTCAATTGTCTTTTTTTAGTTCGTCGAAGTGTCCTGATCCTAAAACTCACTACAATGTTTTCTCTAACATTAAAAATTACTGATTTATAGAATTATTAAAAGGTAAAATTTCAATTTTTTATTTATTTATTTATTACTCGCGGTTTCTTGGTTATAAAACTCTAATATAATTTGTCTATATCTTGATTAAAAACTGAATTATTGAATTAAATACTTTTTAATCGGCCGCCAGTTTAAAACTAATTGACTGTTATTAACGTCTAGGTGTAACGATCATCGTTGGATGCCCTACTATTTTTTGTTCTTCATCATCATAATCATTTAATGATTCTACAACTCTAAAGATATTTCTCTCCGTCTTCGAAAATAGCTGAGTTGAGAGCGTATTTATGAGTAAAATTTCAATTATTTTCTTTCTTTTTTTTATTATAATTATACGCTGTTTCTTGGTTAAAAAACTGTAATACAATTTATCTCTAACTTCAAAAATAGCCGAGTTTTTTAATTAATTCACTTTTAATCACTCAAGACCGCCAATTTAAAACTAATCAATTGATATCAATGTCTACATGTTAAGATCATTGTTGGGTGCCCTACTATTTTTATGCCAAATTTAAAAAAGATTGGTCCAGTACTTTTTGAGAAAAGCCGAAGACGTCGTACGGAGGAATAATTGATTATTTTTATTCATTATTCGGTTTCTACGTATCTTGAAAATTAAGCCATCATTAATTTTTTTTTGATCGGTTATAAAGGTTTATTATTGAAAACAATAAAAAAATATAATAAATTAAAATATTAAAATTAAAACTTGTAATGTAAAATGTAGCGAAAAAGTTATAATTCAAGAGCAGAGATTTTTTGATTTGTTTAGCAGTAGATAAGGATAAATTAAGACAAGATCTTATGTCTTGTTATTTCTAAAAGCGGTTTGCAAATCGGGGATTGGAGAACGGGTTGCTTAACGGTTATTTTAAACAGATTTTTTTTGGAAATTTAGTTTGAAAACATGTCTATGAGTAAAGATTCTTTTATCCTTTAACTGTTTTTAATATAATCTTATCTCACGAAGAAACATAAAATTTCTAAAAGCCTAATCTGTTCGAATGAACTCTACAATTATGTTCCCTCATTGTCTTCGAAACGCTAAAATATGCCTATGTAATAGGCCTGTTGTATGCACGTTTTTACAGCAAACCCCAGAATTAAGCACTTTAGTAGACAATTGGAATAAAAATATTTTATATATAAACAAAACGATGGCATAGAGGGTTTAGAATATGAACCAAATTTTCAAAGCGATGAGTTAAAATCAAAATTTAAACACCCTCAGTACCACCTTTGCGTTTGTCAGTTTGCCACTGGGTGACCCACTACCTGATACTCTTTTAGCAAATTGCTTCCAGGATATACAACGCCTCACTAAAAGTCAACAATAGTGTGGGTTTCCTATTAATTGCAAAAACAATACTCTATTGATCGGTCCACCTGGAGGAAACCCTGAGAGAGATTACTTTGCAAGGAGGATTGCATGATGTTCAGCCCTGCTTAACATGGCCAAAAATTTCCCTTACTTCTCCTTCGTAGAACTTGCGTTCCGAGATTACTACCGTTTCAAGCTGCTTTGTTTGCAACAGTGCTTCAAATTACTTGTTGAATGAATTCGATACCCAACTAAAGGAGAAAACTGAAATAATATTTTTTAATGCAATTCTTTGTTTTTTTAACTTAAGGACAGTAATATACATGTGTAATATACTTTTAGAAAGCTAAAGATTTTAGAAAAAAAATTATCTCATACACAACCATTTAAATGTTAATAGAGAGTGATGAAAAACCGATAAAACTAAGTGATTATTTTAGATAATAATAGAATAGATTTATTTATTTTTATTTTTATTTCTATCTGATTATTTCTTTTTTTATAATGATGGAGTTTTGTTGACCGTAGAGAAATTAGATGAGGAAGATGGTTGGGGGTGCGGTCATAAATTAAAACCACACAATTAAAAATAAGAGTTATTTTTATTATGTGCCGACGTTTCGGCCTACAATGTGGGCCTTCATCAGGGCTAAAAGAAACAAGATAACAACCAATGTAATTAGACTTAATAATGCGTTAGGTATATAATAATAATATGACAGTAATAAATTATGGGAACATAAATAATATTAAATGTAAAATGATAATAAGATGACAATTATAAAGTATGGAAATAAGGTGACAGTTATAAAGTATGGAAATAAACAAAATTAAGATGATAGTTATAAAGTATGGAAGTAGACATAATTGAGATGATAATATTGTAATGAGAATATATAAATAGAGACTCAGTAAATGAAAAAAATGATAAAGGAAAAATATGTGAACAATTAAAATTTTAAATATTAACAATTATGAGTTGATATATGACGGTAATATATTAAAAACATAGTTAAGAGTATAGGTAATATATAAAAAAAATATAGTCATTACAAAAGAGAAACAGTATGAATAAAAAATAATAATTTAAATTTTAAAATAATGTAATATTAAACTAATAATTATATGTCAGGATATGTAATGGAGAAATATATGGGTATGGAAAGGGGGAGAAAGAAATGGGCGATGAAAAAAGACCCTTATAAATAAGAAAAAAATATACATACATGACGTGCAAGCTTTGCCTACGAAGTGATGTTTCTCAGTTTAAAAAACGCTCATTGCGTGGAACCGAAAATATGAGAACTAGAATGTCCGTTAGGAAAATTCCAAGAAGCTAAGTTATGTTTACTGATTCGATTGTTAAAAAATAGCCAAAAGTCACTACTTGAGAGTACTTGAGTTATTACTTATGAGTATTTGATAAAATTGTAAGAAATAGTGACGAGGTAAAGATTAAAAGATTTTAAGTAATAACGGATGACGATAATAAATGATGAATGATGATAAGGTAATAACGAATGACGATAAGGAGCTGTCGAAGGAAATGATAAATAAACAGTAATCTAGTAGGTAAACAAATAAATAAATAAAAAAGGGGAGTACGAAAATTAAATAAATATATAAATAAAAAATTGATAATAAATAAATAAAAATAAAATTATGAAGAGATGATCAGGTGGTTGTTTAAAAAATGAGCTAGGGATGCTTTATTAAATTTAATATTTGGGAATAAGCTAGAGACAAGTTATGTTTGTCAGTCTTTTGATTAACAGGAAGGGGTTCTAGTTGTATGTAAATGCATTCTGTAATGAGTCGTTTGTCATGGTTGGGAACAGTGGCAAGAATGGATGTTTTATCAAAATCAAAGGAATGGTTAAGGGTTAAGGAATGTTCTGAAAGTTTTGAAGCGGTAGAATTTTTAGAGGAAATTGTATATTTGTGTCGGGTGATGCGATCTTTGAGAAGGTCTACTAGATTACTGTCATATTATTATTATATACCTAACGCATTATTAAGTCTAATTACATTGGTTGTTATCTTGTTTCTTTTAGCCCTGATGAAGGCCCACATTGTAGGCCGAAACGTCGGCACATAATAAAAATAACTCTTATTTTTAATTGTGTGGTTTTAATTTATGACCGCACCCCCAACCATCTTCCTCATCTAATTTCTTTTTTTAGTTTCTCTTTTTTTGTTTTCTTTTCTTAGTAGGGTTTTTTTAATTTTTACCAACAATAAAAAAAAATTGATGAACAAAATAAATTTTAGCAAATAAGTAGCGCATTGTAATGGATTTCCAATTAATGTTTTTAAAAACTGTGCAGATATATGCTATATAAATAAAGATTGATATAGTTGGAAATAGGATAGATTTTTTAATAACACACGTGTCTCTATAGAAATTCCATTTAACTAGTTCATTAATGGTTACACTCATTTTTATCTCTTACTGCATTTGAAAATTCTTTAGTCGATTCTAAAAACGGAGGTAATTGAAAGTCGTGTGTTACCCGCTGCATGTCCGCTATATTTTTATAATAGGTTCAAAAGAAACAACTTTTTATGGGTTTTATATCTTTCCTTTATACATAGTTTATCATAAAAATAATATGTTTTATGTGTTCCTTTATGCTTTGAGAATTTTATGCCATATTTCGCACAGATCATAAAGCGGAAGTATAATTTCGAATATATGAAGCTATTGGACCGAGTTATTACGACGGGCTATTTTATACTCAACATAATGACAACTAGCTAATCTGAATCCTTTCAATAGAAGTGACAATAAAAAATACAGTAAAAGGCTCCTTTTATCAAGAGCTATAAAATCAGCTAAATCATAAAACTGAGATTACCAATAGCAGATGAACCTCTCAACGAGCCATGTGTTCGATCCAGATAAACAGTCTGAGACACCGTTCGAAAATTAAGATAATGAAGTGTAAAGATTTTTTTTTTTTTTTACTTTTCTTATTATTTCTTTTTTGATAATGATCAAAATATTGTGTTGTAGCATTTTTTACTGATGAATTTAATGAAAACTTCAGATCCTTTTAAATATTTTCAATCAATTATATAGGACCCATTTTTATCCGTAACATGATGCCATCTTTCAGGTATTTTCTGGAATTAGGTCATTATCAATAGTTGTGACGTTGATTTCCAAAAAGGTACTTTATCCACTTTAGAAATTTTTACAGAAAACGCAAAAATCTTTCATTTATTTATTATTGGACCAATTTACGTGATTCTTTTTTTATTAAAATCAGACGTTGATTTTTAAGTGTGTTGCTCACTCATTTTTTCCAAATTATTGCACTTTTCCGATGATTTTAAGCAATATAATATGGATATAGTACTTTTTGGAAGGAAATATGGATACAGTACTTTTTGGAAGAATATAACGCGAGATAAATTGGTAACAGTCACTATAACCTTCCTGATACAAAATTAATTATAACTAACGTCTTCATATCGTTAATTACTAAGTTATGTATATTTCCTTATTCTCCCTCTGAGAAATATCTTTCTTTGTTGGTTAATTACATTGATTATCTATTATTCATAAAGAAAGTGAATATTCAAAGGACAATTTATCTTTTTATGGCACTATAATAAACTTCAGGAGGACATAAACAATATAAGTGCTTGGTCAAACAGCAACAAACTCATGCTAAGCGCTGAAAAAACGAAAGCCATCCCGATATCATCACCTGCTCTCCTTAAATCCTTTCCCAGCTCCCCCAACCTTTTCCTAAACAATACTCCTATCTCTTTTCATTCATCTGTCAAGAACTTAGGTATTACTCTTGATCAAACTCTCTCTTGAAAACCGCACATCTCCTAAATATCCCGCCGAACCATAGCAACCCTAAAGCAATTCCGTCGCCTTCATCACCTCCTACCATTCAATATTCGTAAACTCCTTGTTTCTTCCCTTGTCTTTCCCCAATTTGACTACGGATGCGAGGTGTACAGCGGACTTTCAGGTGAGCTCGAAGCAAAACTTAAGCGTATTATGAACTGTGCAATACGGTTTGTATTCGGGATCACCAGAGACACGCATATAACCCAGTATTACGCCGAGTTAAGGTGGCTTTATCCTTCTTACAGATGCCAGTATTTCCTAGCCTCCTTCCTCTACCAGGTTATCAAAACTCATCGTCCCAGCTACGTCTTCCAATCCCTTCAATCTAAATCATCAATTCAGACCCGTTCTACTAGATCCCGTCTTTCTGACCTCTACCCTCCTCCTCACCGTACTGCTGCCTTTGACAAGTCCTTTCTAGCCAAAGCAACCACTCTTTGGAATTCTATTTCTCCTGAGATCCATCATGTAAGTACTGCTTCCTCCTTCAAATCGCTACTTTTCAACCACCTTCTCCTTACCCAGTCAAACAGACAATAACTTCAAACTGCAGATGCTATAAATACCAATTATTATTATTATTATTATTTTTTGTGTTTATATTACTCAAATTATCATTGATGAACCAGCTATTTCTGTTTTTTTGTTTTTCTTATTCTGAAAGTCTGACTTGTAAAGATGTACATATATTACTACCTTAATTATTTTTTAGTTTAGTATTTTGTTATTCTAAGCCATGACCACACTGTTCCGGTCATCAATTATGTATGTTATTTTATTCTTAAGGGACTTTAGTCCCAGGATAATAAAGAATTTTTTTTCATTTTTCATTTATAATAAGAAAGTATGTAATTATGAAGTTTGTTTTGAACTTGTATTTACTATTTAGCAAATTTAACTATATTATTAACGACGTGTAAACAATATTTAACGTGATAAATAATAACTTTTGAGCTTTTATTTTACAAAAAATAATCGACTACTAAGTTAGATCAGGCACGGATTTTCTTCACATATTTAGCAAGATCGTGGAATTCTAATTACAACCATTTTCTGGATAAAATACCATTATTCTATTAAAATAGGACTTTCTGAAAAAATGTAAACCAAATTTATGATGCGTCAAGAAGAAATACTATAAAAAACTTAATTTAATTGACAACCTAAAAGAACCAAAGCGACGCAATTAAGTTCTTTCAACTAGCCTTAAAACTGATTATTAGGTTAAAACCATAGATCAAAATAATAGCGGTGATTCAAGACGGGCTAAATGAACCAATAAAAATGCAAAAAAAGATGAACACAATAGATTAACGGTAATATATTACTGGATTAGGTGCTTCTGCCGTGTAGTAGGAAATATAGTACATTTTGGAAGGAAATGAAAGGAAAGGTTATATCTGTTTACATAGGATATAGTACCTTTTGGAACGAAACATGGATATAGTACCTTTTGGAATGAAAGAAAATATGGATTTAGTACCTTTTGGAATGAAATGCAATTTTTAAATACTTTGTAGAAGGATTTTTATATAAAATTTTATGACGTATTAAGATAAAACTAAACCATTAGAATACAAATATGTGAAAATATCAAATTTGAAAAAAATGTCCTTTAGTACCTTTTGGAAATCAACGTCTCAATTGTCGAACTATTATGTTGTATGATAAGTTTCTAGCATTTTTTACAAATGATTTTAATGAAAACTTCAGATCCTTGTAAATATTTTCAATCAATTATATAGAATCCATTTTTATCTGTAACATGATGCCATCTTTCAGGTATTTTTGGAATTACGTCATTATCAACAGTTGGAGGACGACGTGCGCTTTGCGACTTCCAAGTCAGAATTTAAGGTTCTGAACCCAGCAAAAGACGGATTCGCGCTTTCTCCTAAGGCACCATGATGTTCATCAGAAAAAAACTCAAAAATATCTCCTAGGTGTGAACGCACATAAAAATAAGTGGTGCCAAATGAAAAAAGAGAAGATTTTCCAGAAGGAATAGAGGTCATTAAACTTTCAAAATAAGAAAGGAAGCACCGCAAAACGTCATCCAGAAATTAGGTTTTAATATTTCTAAGAATATCCCGACATTTAAGCAGCTACTACTCTTCTATCGTTTGGATATAAGCTTTCCGGATCTCAAAATACTTTTTCAAATACTTAAAAAGGTACAAAAAAAAAAAAAAAAAAAAAAAACTTGCTTCATTGGCTATTTAAGGATCCGAAGAGACAAGAAAAAAAATACTAAACAGAAAATTTGCGCATAATGAAATGAAAATAAAAAAGAGACGAGTAGTCCACAAAGAATAACGAAAAGTACATTACAAGTTATTTGCCAGGTCTTTTAAGACTTAAGTATAAATATATAACAGACGGAATTTCAAACAATGTATAGTAATCATTTATAGCTTAATATATTACATATGTTGGGAAGATTAATGTTTAAGGAGATGGAGAAACTATTGGTGTTTAAAAGTGGGTAAAGATAAGTCAAGGAATTCCAAAGTAGGGTAGCACGAATGACAAAGGAGTTTTGAAGGAGGCGGATCTGTGGGAAGGTTCATACAAGTTACTTGTATCTTGTAACTGTGTTCAAGAATGGACAGAGGAACAAGTGGTGAACATATCAAGAATATAAGGATGTTTTTTGTTTTGAAAAATCTAACGAGACAGACACGAAGCAGGTAATACACACGGATGGCGCTTTCTCCTAAGGCATCATCATCAAACACGCTGCAAATTTTGTTAACCGTTTGTGCAGTTGAGTGAATCCCCATTTAATTACATCCATATAAAAGCCCCGCCGGGACTGGGATTCGAACTCACAACTTTTGGCATGAGAGACTAACGCGCTAGCCACTCAGCCACGGGCTCCCACTAAAATAAGGTATGTGAATATGTTTTATATAACTATGAATGTAACCCTGTCTTTCAAGTATATCTTGAGCTCCGATATACAATGAAGGATTTAGAAGGTACGTGCCATTGAAATGATTAGTTGTAGGGATCTGCAAACAATTTTTGTTGGGAACCACTGGCTTGGTAAATATGGTAAAATATCAAACGACCCAATAGTTGAGACTGTTTTCATCTTTTTCTTGACCTTCATCCGGACTATCTCCCTTATGGGAATTAATTGGACGTCATAGAAGACGAAGACGCCTCGGGAGAAAGGAATGACGCTGCTTGGGGTATAAAGGTCAGTAGGCAGAAAGTGGACTATATTTACCCCTCAAGGAGGTAGGGCTTTGAACTAAATCCTTCCGACCGGCTGCCGGTGGATCGCATTCTCTTCTGCTCAGTTGGAAACGGTGAGGTCTTGGTCAGAGCCTAAGGGGCTCTCCTCCGTGGGAGAAGGGTTTGCCTGAGCAGCTTGTAAAGTTTACTAATGGTCCAAAACACCTCTATGGGTGTCAAAGATGCTTATAAAAAAGTAAAATAAAAATTAACATGATTTTATGTAATCTTGTACTATAAGGTCTTGTTAGGATTAGGGGTTAGGGTATTGGAACAGGTGCTCAACCTCTTAGTTATAAGCACTCAATATATTTATATTAATACTTTTTTTTTAATAACGTTTAAAATAAAATAGCACACACAAATATTTATTTATCTGTTTTTAAAATATATTTTATTGATTTTGACAACTGTATATACAATATATAGCAATGAAATAGACTTGTGAAGAAGCTACTCAGTGGTAACACTTCAATCATTCTTTTAGACAACACTTTAATGTTTATTTTATTACCAGGTTTCGAGGCCACAGTCTTTTCAGACGCCTTATGGGAATTAATTGGACGTCATAGAAGACGAAGACGCCTCGGGAGAAAGGAATGACGCTGCTTGGGGTATAAAGGTCAGTAGGCAGAAAGTGGACTATATTTACCCCTCAAGGAGGTAGGGCTTTGAACTAAATCCTTCCGACCGGCTGCCGGTGGATCGCATTCTCTTCTGCTCAGTTGGAAACGGTGAGGTCTTGGTCAGAGCCTAAGGGGCTCTCCTCCGTGGGAGAAGGGTTTGCCTGAGCAGCTTGTAAAGTTTACTAATGGTCCAAAACACCTCTATGGGTGTCAAAGATGCTTATAAAAAAGTAAAATAAAAATATTAACATGATTTTATGTAATCTTGTACTATAAGGTCTTGTTAGGATTAGGGGTTAGGGTATTGGAACAGGTGCTCAACCTCTTAGTTATAAGCACTCAATATATTTATATTAATACTTTTTTTTAATAACGTTTAAAATAAAATAGCACACACAAATATTTATTTATCTGTTTTTAAAAATATATTTTATTGATTTTGACAACTGTATATACAATATATAGCAATGAAATAGACTTGTGAAGAAGCTACTCAGTGGTAACACTTCAATCATTCTTTTAGACAACACTTTAATGTTTATTTTATTACCAGGTTTCGAGGCCACAGTCTTTTCAGACGCCTCTAAGGTTTGTCAGATAATGATGTAGATGAGAGGTTACGGACAACCGGGTTTGTGTGGACTGGTAGTCTGGAATGAAAGGTGTATCGATTTCGGGCTAAGTCTGCAACTAGTGTGTTTAGACACCGTCTCAGAGTCAACCCTGATGAAGGCCCAGAATGTTGGCCGAAACGTCGGCACACAATTAAAATAGCACATTGTTATTTTGTGTGTTTTTCTTTTATGACCGCACCCCCAACCATCTTCCTCATCTAATAATATTTCTTAATTACGAGAATTATTATATACATTTTTTTTTTTTATTTCGTATATATTACAATTTGTCATAATAGACAATAATAATAGCGCTACAGGATCTCATTCATACAATATTATATACATAGAATATACCGTTGGAGGATTTAAGGAATGTTAATATACAATAAAATAAGTAAGCTAAGACGGACTTGTTATAAGCCCATAAGATAGGAAAGTAATTTTACTTTCACTTACTATATATAGAAAGGGAAAGTATTGCGATCGTGAAAATTTTCGAATTCCAGTTTTCAACGGAAGTACAGTTTTAGGTACCCTGAGTCCAAATAACCAATCCCGCAAGAAGGTCTGTGTGTGTGTGTGTGTGTGTGTGGGGTAAACTCCCGGGCGGAAACGAAAAGTCCTATGAAACTGAAATTTCAGATTTAAGACAAATATACGTCCAAAATGTTACAGAATCTTTTACATCAAAACCAGCTGACCGGAAGATCTACTTATACCATGCATTTAGCACCTTCTTACGATTTTCTCAAAAACGGCTCTAACGATTTTAATTATACTCTCTATATCGATCTGAGATTTAATGGGCTTTAATATAATGTAAGTTTCATACTGTTTGAAATAGTCTAAAAAGGCTTAAATGCCGATATTTCAAAATGTCTTCTTCTAAAGTACCTTTAATTTTGTAGGTTCTAAAAAAATAACCAAATTATCTTGTTAGAATTGATAAATAACAGCTAAATATGCAAGTTGAGCGAATTTGAAAAGAATCTAAAGAAGAAAAATGAACAAATATTTTCTATTAAGTAAAAGTCGTCGCACCAGATTTTTTTTTTCAAGTTCTGGAAGTTTTTTATATTTATGTTTTCTTTCATTTATTAATGTTTCTATGTCTTATGTTTATGTTATGCGATTACTTAAGAAATCGGTCTACTTTGGTAAAGCATTCTTTATGTTTTGTGTATTTTATTACATATTGCAGTAATGCTTATGTTAAAAATATAACAAATAATAATTGACACAATACCCCATCTACGCTTCGACCTACCTGTTGGACGCTGCCTGCCTAGTAATAAATTTCTATTGAGTTCTCTTTTATAGAAGGCAATAGTAAGACACATAAAAACACTCAATCAAATAATTATCCAATTTTGGATACTTTTATCACTTCATCAAAAAGGATCATTTTGATAAATGATTATCGTTTTTATTTTGTCACTTTCAACTAGATAATATAGTTTAAAATTAAATTTTAATTCTTTAAAGCGATGTCATAGCCCAAGGAATGCCGTGTAATTAAAACTATGTACATTTTTTTTCATCCAAAATCTGTTACAATATTGTTATATCTCTGATTATCTGAAAATAATAGCAGATTGGAGAGTAGGCGTAATCAACTTAAAAAGTTAATTTCAGTTATTGAACATATATAAGCAATCATTGAAATAATTTTGTAATGTCTGTAGTATAATCACTTTTTGTAATGAATTACTAAAATTAATTATTTTCTGTACTACGTGGGCATTGCATTAAAAATGTATTAATTAATTTATTATATACGGAAAATTGAAAAGTAAAATTATCCTTTTTCCCTCTCCCACGTAAAAAAACAAAATAATATATTGACCAGAGACACAGGGTCGTATGTGGAAGAGGTTTTTCTCTGGAATTCAAGGGAAAACCAATGCTCCTAAATTACCATGCATTCGCTTTATTTAATTTTTTTTTTACCTTTAAATTTTGTTTTATCTTTAGTATCACTAGTTTTATTTGCATTTTTCTATTCCCGTGATTTTATTCTTTCGAATTTCGAATCTTGAATAAATCTCCAATATACATGAATATTTATGATATATATGAATAATTAATATATATATATATATATAATTGGGTTGATGCAAAATTAATGCAGGTTTTTAGTAGGTATTGTAAATACGCCATATCTTTACTTTAACCATATATATTTAATCAAAATAATTTCCATCTGAATCAATGCACTTTTGCCAACGTTCAACAAGCTTTCTTATTCCACCAGAAAAAAAATCCGAATCCCTGGACTCAATGAAATCACGAAAAGAATTTTCAATGTCGTCCTGGTTTTGAAAATTTTTCTCCCTCAAAAAGTTGTCCAGATGCCTGAAAAAGTGGAAGTCTGTAGGAGAGAGGTCAGGTGAATAAGGCGGATGTTGGAGAACTTCGTAGCCCAACTCGTGCAGTCGTCGAAGCGTTGGTTGTGCAACGTGTGGTCTGGCGTTATCGTGGAGCAGGATCGGCCCCTTCCGATTCATCAATGCTGGGCAAAGACGTTGCAATTTTTGAGTTCCGAGTTCCGCCGCCATTTCTCGTGTGGTTTTGGTTGGGTCTTCTTCCACTTTTGACCTCAGCTGGTCGTTGTCCAGAGAGATGACGGCCCCGACCTTCCTTGTCTTCGAGGTCGAAATCTCCTCTGCGAAACTTCTGGAACCAACGCTGCACCGTGCACTCATTAATAGCCCTCTGACCCCACACTAATTAATATTACGAGCCGTTTGCGCAGCGCTGCGCCCTAATTTAAATTCGTAAAAATAAATTTGACGAAAATCGCACTTTGACATTTTCGATTCAAGACCTTTGAACACACTGAACAAAACGATTTTACTAAACAAATTCATGGTGAAAGAGAGGGTATTAGATAAGGTTTGTTTTGGTATAATAATGATCAATGTTAGGATTAGCTTTGTTTACACAATTGGAATTAAGATATTGCAATAGAGGAAACCTGCAATTAATTTTTGCATCAACGCAATATATATATATACATATGTTTGTGTTGTAAATCTAGCTTTAAAACGGAAGCCTTAAAGTATGTTTTAATCATTTAAAAATGTTATGTGAGAATTCGAATTGTTTTAATTCTTAGTTTCAGTGTTTTTCGTCTGTATGTCATTGTGAAATCTCAGCAAATCCTAAAAACAGATTCAGAGATTTCGTTATATTGGTTTATTTAGCCACAAATTAACA
Source organism: Piezodorus guildinii (assembly GCA_023052935.1). Lineage (NCBI taxonomy): Eukaryota > Metazoa > Arthropoda > Insecta > Hemiptera > Pentatomidae > Piezodorus > Piezodorus guildinii. The sequence continues at coordinate 35,261,815 of CM041293.1, read as the reverse complement.
TATTTTTATTATTATATGGTTTGTTGACTTCTAGATGAAATAACTCATTAAGTATTTTATATACAATATTATTCCTTACATAATAAATAATTTCGACCTTATTAATTTAATAATTACCTCATCCTTGGATGGTTCCAATTACTTACATATCCCAAATTATCTTCTTATATCATACTATATATATAATTAATTGCCCAACATTCTCTGGTTGTGTAATAGAAAATTCAAATTCCATTTGAAATAAGAAATAAGAACGGTAATTATTTATCAAAAAAACATTTTTGGGGAAGCTGTCGAAATTTCGGAAATTAAATAATTGAGACGTTGTTTGCCAAAAGGTACTTTATCCATTCTAGCAAATTTTACAAAAAGCGCGAAAGTCTCTTGTTACTATAATATTAAACCAACCAATTTGATTCTTTTTCCATTAAAATCAAGAATTTTTTTTTATTATATTAATGACACCATTTTTAAAGTTATGTAATGAAAAGTTTAAAATGATTAGGAAAGAAACTAAGTGTGTAATAGTAACAAAAACCTGTATCACTACTAAACATGAAGGGTCTTGAGCTCAGTACATGTAGAGATTCGTACTGTTTCTAGGCCAACGGCTGTGCAATGGGGTGATTAGGCCTTGACGCTCAGCCGCCAATTTGTATCCCCAATTTTTTTAAGTACGCACTTTATTGAGGCTGTCGGAAACTGTTAGAAAATAATTAAATTTATAAACAGTTTTTAAAGACCTTGATTGTTCATAATAAAGAATCAATTAAAAGATTTATACACAACTGAATAGTGAGGATACAAATATGTCGAAATATAAATTGTAAAAAATTTCCTTTAGTACCTTTTGGATAACATCTTCTCAATTCTTTATTTGCGTGTTCTGTTAGGTGTCAGTCACTATTGCCATCTATCCCATGAGAACTCTATAGAAATATCACTAAAATATTGTTTTATTTATTTTTAATTTAAATTAGATGCCAGATTTTAGTTTATAAAATCTAATAAAATCAAAATCGGTGATGGACTTGGCTAGTTCAATTAATACTTAGCCTTGATTGGTTAGTTAGTTAATTTGATTATATGTGTTTTTTCGTTACAAATTTTAGGAAAAAATTTTTTCATTAAATTGTTTAGAAAGTAAATTGGGATTACCAGTAAATTACCCAGGTAAAATTTCTCAAACGAGACAGTCAGTAGAAAATTCGATTCCACTGATTTTATGCAATATCTAATTTTAGAGTTTTTCCCATACTTAAAGAATTTTGAATGATAAAATATACCATTATAAATTATTGAATCATTGTATTGTTATTTCTCGAGTGATAAATGATTATCATCTGATTGATATAATCATATGTAGTGTTCCTTTAAGTAAACAATAATAATTTATTCATGTGGCGCAAGCGAAGCTGTTTATGTCATATTTAAATATAGACTATTTCTAGAAACATGTTAATAACGGATTATCCTATGTGTTCACATATTGTGTAAATGTAGTACGTATCATACAAAAATTTGTTTCGTATCATACTAAGAATTATTTTTAATAAAGCCCTTCATCCATGGTTTAATTAGATATTTTATGCTTTATGTCACATGTGAAACATAAAATTGAAACTTCGTTGAAAGATGAATTTGTATATTTAAGAGATACTGTTTGTTTATTTATTAAAAAACATTACAAATGACATTTGTTACTAACACCTGTGATGTAGTAAAATCCTTCTACTTACTTTTGAACCATTAGGTCGATAATTTTGTAATGAGCTGCTTACCTGTAACAGAAAAAATATATAAGCATAGGAAACTTAATAAAATGGTTATAACATATATAATATAAGATGGTATGATGATATGAGATGGATTAAAAATATGAAACATATATCGGAGTCACCTGTGGTGTAGTGGTAAGATAAACAGTCTTCTATACCCAATATCACGGTTTCAAACCAGTCAGATGGTTTAAGGTTTTTTTGTAATAGGAGTAAAATATTCTTGGTTATTCCTTCGGAGGATACGTAAACTGTGTTCCTGTTCCTGTGTGATGTCAGTTACTGGCTAAACATCTCTATCCTAATGAAACCTAAATGAGTAAAACTTAGGACTACCTCAGTAGCATCGTCCGATTAGAAAAAGAATAGTTTATTTCATTATGAATATTTAAATGAATACCTGTCTCGTATTAGTCTGATTGTTTAAACATATTATTTTTTTTTTAATATTAAAGTGATATGAGACCACATTCGTACAATATATATAGAAAATAATAATCAAGTAAATTTCACTCACAAAAAATAAAATAAATAAAGCGAAACTACAACCTATAATTGAGAGATAAATACACAGTTGGCAAATAAATAAACATCATAAAAACAATCATAACTATATACAATATTCACAACCTGCTAAAGGGACCCTAGACTGGGCTTGTCCTCCCACTTGTAGAGGGAAAAGTAGAATCCAAGAGATCCCAGCGTCTCTCTCTCTCAGCCGCATCCCTTGTGTGAGCCAGTGGAGGCTTAGTTAGTTCTCAAACATACAGTACACGAGTGGAGGATTTGAATTGGAGAACTCGAGAATAAATGTTTACAATACGGCGCGGTGCCTCTGCCGTTTCAATCTTCTAGGAGGATTGTTAGGGTTGGTGGAGCTGGAGAGAGATGGGGCTAGTGGATGAAGAAGGTTCTGATGGACTTTAGAAAATTTGGATGGTACAGGTCTAAAATAAATGGAATATAAATGTCGTGGTGTAAGGTACAGTTGGTAACATAATAAGGAGCATTAACTATTGTTCGAAGGAATTTGGATTTGAAGGATTGATTGTGTTTGATGTTAGAAAATTTTTTTTTTTTTTAACCTTTATTTATTTAGAAATAATACAATCTGCCACAATCTTGGGTAATAAGTATTAGTGATATTAGAGTTCATTCATTCCTTATGTACACAAAATAAAGAAATAAAAATAAATGAATACAAAATAAATAGAAATAAATAAAATATAAAGAAGAATAAATAACCGTAAATAAAGATAAAAATAAAATAAAAGAAATAAATAATAATAATCTTGGTCACATTCATACATATATATACAATATTTACATACTGCCCCTGGGAACTCCGAATTAAACCCCGACTCCCACAAGTGGGCGTTGGGGCCCAAGGCTAGGAGATCCCAGCGCCTCTCAGTCAGTCGCGTCACCGGTCTAGTAAGCCAGTGGAGACTGAGAGAGGGCGCTAGAGCCACAGACTCTCAGGCGTGAGTGGAGAAGCTGGCCATTGCCAACACTCAGCATTGCTTTGTTATAAGAGATCTCTAGGCCACTGCCGTTTCAACCTACGAGGAGGGTTAGCTAGAAAATTTAGCTGTCCCCGATAGTTCAAGTCCGTAGGTCCACATAGGTTTCACTACTGTCTTGTATATATTTAATTTTTTGTCATCTGTAAGATTTTAAATTTTAGGAATTCAATTTTTCGCGGATCGAATTAAATTTTTACAGCTTTTTTCTTCATTTCCATTTCTGTAATACAGAGTTTCACAATAATTGTACGAGATAGTGAGTATCTTTCTAACAATCTAATTTAGAAATTATATTTTAAGGCTTTGGGGATCCTTGCCTTTGAAACGATTAGAAGAAGGGATCCGCAACAATTTTTTGCTGGGAACTACTGAGCCAATGGATGATCCATGGACAGTGGAGACGGCTCTGAAACTATTTTTATTTACATTCTTCTTAAAACATTATTTAAAGTTACCTCAGAATTCCATTACATTAGATTCGCTGTGTTCCGATATAACACATTAGGTTCCAATCCTGTCGGTAAGGTTACTCAGGAACAGAGAATGCTCTTTCCTTTTTAAGCTCAAAGATTTTGATTCAACAAGGACTCCACTTAAAGCGCTAGTTTTCGGCATCCCTGTGAATTCCGCATGAAACTTCTTCGGGATGTATTTTTTATTTTGTTTTTGGAATAGTGAATTAAAGATTCCTTATCGATTAATTAAAGTAACAGGTCAAGCAAGAGCATATATTATACCTAAAAAAAAAAAAATTAAAAACAGTAAACATTTTTAAAAAACAACAACATTATAACACTAAATCAAACACAAGGACCCCATAAACGAAAACTACATAATATCTCTTAATTATTCAAGAAATACAATGGAGGCAATATACATAAATGAAAAATGTGGTGCGGGCAACACACGACTTTCACTTACCTCCGGTTTTAAAATCGATTAAAAAATTTTCACATACAATTAGAGATAAAAAATAAGAGAAACCGTTAAAGAATTAATTAAATTGAATTTCTACAGATACATGTGTTTGATTAAAATATCTATTATGTTATTATCTAAAATAATCAGTTAGTTTTATCGGCTTTTCATCACTCTTTATTACATTTTACAAGCTTGTGTATAATATAATATTTTTTCTAAAATCTTTAGCTTTCCAACGGTATATTATATGTCTAGATTACTGTTCATATGTTTAAAAAAAAATGCATTAAAACAATATTTTTTTAGATTTATCCTTTATTTATTTATCGAATTCGCTCAACTTGCATATATATCTGTTAATTATCAATGCTAACAAGATAATATAGCTATTTTTTATGAAATCTCCAGAATTTATGGTACTTTAGAGGAGAAATATCGGCATTTAAGCCCAGACATACTATTTAAATCAGATTGAAACCTACATCATATTAAAACTTTTTAAATTTTACATCGATATATTGAGTTTAATCAAAATCGTTAGAGCCGTTTTTGAGGAAATTGTAAAAAGGTGCAAAATGCATGACATAAAGTGGCTCATTTCGTAATATATATATATATATATATATATATATATATATATATATATATATATTATATATATATATAGTTAAGTGAAAGTAAAATATAGATGACACAGTTAATTTCAAAACAGATTCAAGACACCAAAGTTTCCATTATTCAGGTGTAATTAAAAAATTAAAAATATAAACAAATGATGAAACATATTAAAATAATTTTTACACAATTTAATAACAATAAAACCATACACCTAGCTTTAAATTGGTCAAATTCTTAATCCATTGGAGGGCAAAGATCTGAAGCAATGGTATGTTCGGATCTAATTTCTTTAACAGGCTTGATATTTTTTTAAATGTTTTTATTTTTGTAATAAGTGACAAAGTTTGGAAAAACAGATATTATAACAGATATTTAATGAAAACATCAGGTAATTTCAGAATATTTATTATATCAACTAAAAAATGTGTAGCATTGTTAATTGTATTTGAGAAACATGTTATTAATTTTAAATTTTTATGCAATAATTTAGATTTTATTAAACAAAGCTTTCAATAACATTTTTTGATAATTCACTTCAATAGAGTCTACGATATTTGGAATTGTTTTTTACTTGTTGAGTCCTGATGATGGGAGTGAGATCCCAAAACGTTGATGTGTGGAAAAATAATAATAAATGTTTTCGGAAGAAATATATCATGTTTCTACCTCTGACTATGAAAAACATTATAATATTTTTTTTTAAAACATCATATTACTAAATCAAACGAAGGATTTCTTATACGTGAACTACATAATATCTCTTAATAGTCGAGATATGGCTCTTCCGAAAAATATTATTATATTTACATATTTGTAGGCTGGATTTTAAAATATTGTGTATATACTATATACTAGATTTAGTGTTCTTTCTCAATGGTTTGAATATTTATAATTTCTTTTTTTTTTTACTTTTACTTACCTATATATGAAATATCTATAAATGTAAGAGAAAGTATCTTTCACACAATTTTCACTAGAAATATACGTTTTAGGGTCCCCTGGGTCCAAATGACCAAGTTCCGCAAAAAAGTGTGTGTGTAAGTCCAGAACGAAAACGAAATGTCGTACAATAATGAAATTTTATATTTAAGACAACTATACACCCGAAATGTTACAGCAACTTTTTCATTAAAATCAGCTAACTAAAAGAGCCACTTCATACCATGCATTTAGCACCTCTTTACGATTTTCTCAAAACTGCTCAAAAGATTTTGATTAAACTCCCTATATCGATGGAAAATTTAATGTACTTTAACATCATGTAGGTTTAATTCTGATTGAAATAGTTTGATAGGACGTAAATGACGATATTTTTTTTCCTATAATGTACCTTTAATTACGTAGAATCTATAAAAAATAACTATATCATCTATTTAGCACTGATAAAACACAGCTAAATATATAATTTAAACGAAAACGATATCCAACTAAAAATCAAAGATCAAAAATATTTTTTATGCAATTTTTGTTTTTTTGAACAATAGAACAGAAATATATATGTATAATATACCGTTGGAAAGCTAAATATATAAGAAAAAATATTATCTTATTCGCAAACTTGTAAATGTTAATAGAGAGCGATGAAAAGCCGATAAAACTAACTGATTGTAATTCATAATATAATAAAATATTTAATAAAATACTTGTTTATACTGAAATTCAATGCAATTTATTCTTTAACATTTTATTTCATTTCTAATAAAAAAAATTAAAAAATTGATTTTAACAACGGAGGTAAGTGACAGTCGTGTGTTGCGCTCACCAGATTAATATTTAATATTGTATAATATATTTAATATTGTACATTCGTTGTCTCAACATAAACAATTACGCCACTTTACACCATTAAGATTCTGATTAAACCCTCTATATCGATGTGAATTTTAATCGGCTTTAATATCATGTAGGATTCATTCTGATTAAAATAACCTGTCAGGCTTTAAATACTGACAATTTAAATGTTATTCCTTAAATTTGTATATTCGAAACAAAACAAAGTTCAACGAATTCGATTACCAACTAAAGGAGGCTATAATAATAATAATATTAATAGCCTTACCGAACCCGAAGGTTCGATGCCGATACCACCAAACTCTGTCCACACAGACTCGTCCAATGTTTACCGTTCAAGCCCAAGCCCCCGAGATCAGCCGTAACGCAATCCTCCCATCGACGCTTCGGCCTACCTTTCGGACACAAAGAACCTTATTTTGGAATACCTTAAGCAGTTGTTCATCCTTCAAAGTAAGCGGCCACGTTTCACATCCGTAAAGAACCGTTGGAAGAATAATAGTTTTCTAAATTCTAACCTTTAAGTTTTAGATAGAAGCCGTGAGCGGAGTAACTTAGCAACTGAATAATAATAACTTGCATTTCCTACCTTCAACCGGTACTTTATTTCTTTCTGGATTTCATTTTTTCTTGTTATCATTGAACCTAAAGACTTGAAATTCTCTATAGCAAACATATTAGTTTATGTATTTTTTTTTAACATAAGAGCAATAGTATGCCCTTGGAAAGCTACATATTTTTTATAAGATAATGAAGTATAAAGTATGTAATATAAATAAGAGATTGAGAATAAATATTTCTAAATTCAATGTAATGCATTAATCATTTTTCAACTCTTACTTTACTTAAAAGTTTACAAAATAGAAACAAGCGAAAGTGCGATAAATACTGCACCCGGGTATGATTATTATGTTTGGCAGATATTATGGATCAGGAAATATTTTTTATCAATGCTAAAAATATATTATATATAATATTATTTCATGTAATAGTTTTATCAATAGGCGAAATTCAATTTAATTAACTTTTTCACGTTACTACTTACCAACAAAGTTTGGGTACTATTTATGAGAGTAGGAGAAGAAAACAACACGCCTGGTAACAAAGATGAATAGTATGGGTTTTTGAAAAAATCGTAAAAAGATAAAAAATCCATAGTATAAAGTGGTTCGCCAAATTCGATGAAAAGTTGCTGTTGATGAAAAGTCTCGGGCGTATGGATGTCTTATATAGGAAATTTCAGTTTCATGAGGCACGACTTATCGTTTTGTGTTAGACATACCACACATACACAGACGTTTTTGCGTGACTTGGTCATTTAGACTAAGGAGGCTCTAAAACATGTATATCCGTTGAAAACTGTAATTCGAAAATGTTAACTGTCCCAATATTTTTCCTTAGTACATATAATGGTAAGTAAAAAAGCCAAAAAAATCATCTCTACCTTTAATTTATTTAATAGTTATTACATTTCCTTCAACAGTCGAGGTAAGTAATAGTCGTGTGCTTCCTTCACCGAATTTTTTTTTCGTTGATGCTGAGTAAACAAACCGTTCCATCTCGAAAGAGGAATGCGCAACGAAAATAGGATTGAGGCATTTAATATTTTCAGAGTTGGAAATAGCTCGAGCTAAGGCGAAAATAAAAGGCCTGTTGGAAGGGGTATAGGTCAGGGATGTTGGCCAGCTATTTCTGTTTTATTTATCCGACGTAAATATTCTTTTCGAATGCAGCTTGGAAACGAATTCTTTGCAATATGCATTGGAGGATGGTAACAACTGGCCCCTGCAGTTTGACGTAAGCGAAACAACTTCAATGAGCATTGTTTATCTCCTTGCTTCAACAGTCCGAGCTATTTTAGTGGTCTTCTTTGAAAAACAACCTTAGAGGTGAATGTAAGCAAATATTTCTTAAAGATGAACCGACTGTTACAATTTTATAGAAAGTTGATATATACTTTGGGTCATTCCTTGCAAATTTATCTTGAAATTTTAGGATTCCAGATTTTCATAAAATTCGGCAAGATGTATTGTTTCATATAGTAAGGATGACATAAAAAATTTTAGAATTCTACCTTAACTAGTTTTCAATTTAGAGGCACACAAACATTGGTGATTTTATAACCTCGGTGCTCCTAGAGAAGCTGGCTTATTCAAATAAATAAAATTTTAATATTGTCAATTTTCAACCAAACGGCATGAAAAATTTAGATTATATAAAGCAAACTCTGCTTACTGCTAAAATAAATGGAAAATTTATCCATAATACACCAATAATTATGATAAAAACATCATGTATAATAATATAGAAAGTGTAAAGCAAACAGGAAACAATCAGAGCTGAATTTTCATTTAAAACATATATTTTTTTTAAATATTAAGATGGTGAAATTAGAGAAGCCCGTGGCTGAGTGGCTAGCGCGCTAGTCTCTTATGCTAAAGGTTGTGAGTTCTAATCTCAGTCCTGTCGGGGCTTTTATAAGGATGTAAATGAATGGGGATTCACTCACAGCCTCCCCGCCGGGTATGTGAGACCCGTCAGCCAAATGGTGGTGACTTTCAAAATTAGGCGTAGGGAGTGGTGACAGTACACCACAAAATGCATCGTGAAACGTGAGTGTAATCTTCCAGAAGATTACACCGCGAGACCCAGGGTCTACACGGCATGTAGCGCCACTGAAAGAAGATGAAATCCCATGATTTTTATTAATATATATATATATATATATATATATATATATATATATATATATATATATATATATATATATATATATATATATATAGTAGCTTGTACCATCATAATTCTTAAAAACAAATCTTTTGTTATACTCGTTGCTTTTGTCTTATTATATTTTTTTTACATCATATTTTTCGTTACACTTAGCAGCAAAACAGAAGTATATTTTTTTACATTATTAAGAAGAAGAAATTTTATTAGTTTTATTATTGTATATTATAGCCAGTATGATCATAATTACTGGGAAAGAAATTATTCTTTTACTTAAATAATTGCATATATAGGTGCATTATTTTTATTTTCATTAACCGAATATTTATATCTATTTTTGAACAAAATTGCTTTCTTGTTTAAGCAGTATTACGTTGAAGACCAAATAAGTTTGGTAGTAGTTTGTTCTTAAAGTGAATGTTATAAAAATTTAGTAAACTATCAGATAAATTGAACGTTGGAAGACAAGAATATTACTCTTCGTAAATTTATGTTGTTAATTAAGACATTACAATCCAATGACCTTGCGTTCCGTTCATAATTCTCAAGAAGCTATTGAAACGTTAATAATAAAATTTCTTTACAGCATTCCAAGTGCTGATGTCATTTGCTGAATCAATCACGATATAACTATCAAACAATAGTAACTCCGTGGTAAAAAAGAGGTGGCAGGATTTATAATTATAGTAAATGTTCATCCGTTTATATGCATCTAGGAATTATAATATAATTTTATATTGTGTAACTACTGGTAAGGTCTGTCCGTTGAGATTCGGACGCTTGGCGAGAATCCAAAATCCCCTAGAGCGAAGATATATGCCTTAACAACGTAGTTTAAATGGCCGTTTATCACACGAATTAGATGCAAACTTAGGGAATTTTTGGCTTGGTAAAGGATTTCATAAAATCCTATAAATTTTGCTTTTTATATTTTCTTAAGCATATAACACTGCATGAGCGGTTGACGAGGATTGATTATAAACATCATAATGATATTTTCTCAAATTTATATTTATGGGTTGAGTCCCATGAAATGTCCGTTTTCAAGGTAAAGGATTTTTATTAAAAATACGATATGAAAACAAGATAATTTTATTCGAAGTATTTACCTTCTTTTTCTACACATTTTTCCCAACGTGACACCAACCTTTTTATCTCCGAACGAAAAAACTCTGAGCTTTGAAGTGAAACAAAATCTGAAAACGCACTTTTCACTTGATCATCATTTTCAAAAAGTTTTCCTTTGACGAAGTTGTATAAATTCCTGAACAGGTGGTAATCTGTTGGAGACAAGTCGGGAGAATATGGTGGGCGCCGAAGAACTTCGCAGCCCAGTTCTTTCAATTTTTGCACGGTATGTTTTGAAACATGGGGGTCTTGCTGCCGCTCAGTGAGATCATGAGGTACCATGTATCGAGCTTTTTACTTTCCCAATACACTTTAATGTCTGGAAACGGTAGATGCACTTGCAATTGTTGTGCTGAGAGTCCTTTAACTGTTTGGTAGGGTTTCCTTCTACTGTATGTTTGAGGAAATCGTTATCTATTACGGACGGAGGTCTTCCTCGGGCAAGTTTTCCAAGTCGGTATCCAGCTGAAAACTTATAACCAACGACGAATGGTCCGTTCATTCAGAAAAAGAGTATTTTTATATATTATAACTGTGAAAATTATAATAAAATTATAATAACCAAATATTTTAGAAATTAAAGTAATAAAGAATACAGTTATAATAAATAACAATAACCAGTAAAACCATAAGTAGATATTAATGTTTTATAATAAATATACAGATGAAAAATAATTGAACATATTTTTTTCTTTGTTTTCTCTGATTTTTTTGTTTTATTAACTTAAGTTAGAGAATATTATAGAAGTGATAGATGCATCAAAATTAAAAAAAAACAAAAAAAAAACCACTATATTTTTATGTAATGCATTTTAATAAATGAAAATTTAATATTGAAAAAAATCAATGAACTGAAATATTAGCTTGAAAATTTAGTTTAAATGGCCGTTAGTCACATTATTAGATGCAAACTAGGATTTTTTTTTTATTTAGCTTGGGAAATACAGTAAAATCCGATTATTTTTTTTTTTTAGTTAAATTAAAAAATAATAAAGATTAATTTGTAAAAAAAATAACAGGATACAAAACAGCAGATTTTTTGTGTGCTATTTAAGCGTGTCTGATTTCTGAAATAATAGCAGGCACAAACAAAAATTATGATTCATTCTACGGCCAGCTTTACTTTTATTGTCAAGAATTTTTATTTATTAAAACAATTTTTAAAAAATTTCAATCTTTGCAGATTTATGTCGGAAAAAAAATAGTATAAATGCCCATTTATCAAAGAATGTTTATAGAATAACATATAAAACAACAATATTATTATTTTTTTTTTGTAAACTCTGTCTTATATCAATGATCAAAAACATGAAATGATGTGATAGTTTCTTCATAATAATAACTAAATGATAACAGATAGACTATGATAACAATTAAACTAAAAAATAAACTATACTAATAATGATTATAGGCTTAGGAAACCGTATGATTCGATCTAAATAGTGCCAATCGCTGGCTTCACAAATTCGTCAACTAACAGTTACTTCTTGACTCATGCCTGAAACCCCCTGACCTTCTGTAAAGCTGGTAAGGATTTTTTTTAGTTCAAAGATTTTTCAGTTCTATAAGGTGTGGTTCAAATTATGAAGAACAAGTCTGGTTTCTTGGAAGCTCGCTTCGAGCTTTGGGAGTTGAACTTCAACAAAGAAGAAGAAGCGCTGAGAGGGAAAAAAATTAAAAGGAAACACCAAACAAAAAAAATAAAAATATATTTCCTAAGAAAAGAGATGATCACAATTACAACTCCGTGAATGTTAACGACTACAGTTATAACGAGGTTTATAAAAAATAAAATAAGTATCTGAGAATCAGATCAATAGAGAAACATGAGAATAAAGAAAAGAGAACTACCGACCAATTTCAACTGATAAGGAATAGTTAAACATATGATATTCACGTTCACAAAGAACCGTCAGGATAATAATAGTCTAATAAATTGTTCTTTTTTTAAATTTATTTATTTATTACTTTCACTTACTATACTATATTACTTAGTAAGGGTAAGTATTGCGTTCGTGAAAATTTTTAAAATATACATTTTAGGGTACCCTGAGTCCAAATAACCAAGTCCCGCAAAAAAGTCTGTGGTAACTCCCGGGCAGAAACGGTAAGTCCTATGAAACTGAAATTTCATATTTAAGACAAATATACGCCTGAGACGTTAAAAAACCTTTTTCATCAAAATGAGCTCACCAGAAGAGCCACTTTATACAATGCATTTTGCACCTTTTTTCGATTTTCTCAAAAACAGTTCCGACGATTTTGATTAAACTCGCTATATCAATGTAAAATTAATGGGCTTTAATATCATTTAGGTTTTAATCGGATTAAAATGATCTGACAGGGCTTAAATGCCGATATTTTAAATTTTTTTTCTCTAAAGTACCTTTAATTTTGTCGATTCTATAAAAATAACTATATTATCTTGTTAGCAACCGATTAAAAACAAGTATATATATAAATTGAATAAATTCGATAGCCAACTAAAGTAGAAAACAGAAAAAAATATTTTCTTAATGCAATTTTTCGTTTTTGAACATAATAGTAGTAATATACATCTATGATATACCGTTGGAAAGCTAAATATTTTAGAAAAAATGTTATCTCATACACAATCTTTTAAAAGTTAATAGAGAGTGATGAAATTAACATAAAACTAATTGATGATTTTAGATAATAATTTAATAGATTAATTAATAAAACACATGTTTCTATATAAATTCAATTTAATTAATTCCTTAATAGTTTCACGTATTTTTATCTCCAACTGTTTTTGAAAATTCTTTTATTGATTTTAAAAATGGAGGTAAGTGAAAGTCTTGTGTTGCCCGCACCAGATTTTTTGTAATATATTGGACATTTTGAAAGTTTGTTTAGTAAGTGTTTTAGTGGTCGGTATCTTCGAGCAGTTTTTTGTCGTTTCAGTCTTTTGTGAGGATTATAAATTTTACTTTTTAAGTTTCTTTATAGCCGTGAGCTAAGTAATTTCACAACTGTATAATAACACGCTTTTCTCGACAATGTATAACATAATTATAAAATAAATGTAAAGAAGGCTAAAAACTGAGTATCATTTCAGAGTGTATATTTTGTCACATTTATGTGTATGAAGTTTACTACACTAATAACAATAAAAAGTGCATATCATCGAGCTATATTTTACGATGACGAGTCATAAAACTAAAAACAAGGCTGGAATTCCAGGTGGTATCGAGTAAGGTAGGAAGTGGAGACAGATCTAGGTTGAAATAGCAGCCCTTACAGCGGCAATGAAGCCATGTTATTCCCTCTTGTTCTCTTCGGGTTTTTATGAAGCTCGCAAATGGTTTGACATGTGAAATTATGGCGAGTTCTAGCCAGCTTCGCGCTCATCAACTCCATCTGTTTCTCTTTCACGACCTTCAAAGCATTCACTTTATATTGAACTAGCAGCTTCTTGGCGAAATATATTTATTTCAAGACAAAATATCATAGAATAGAAACAAACTGGTTCGCACAACACACGACTTTCTCTGATTTCCATTTTTTAAATCAATTGAAGAATTTTTAAATACAGTTCGAGAAGAAAATAAATTTTCAAATAATCGTTAGAGCCGTTTTTGAGAAAATCGTAAAAAGGTGCAAAATGGATGGTATAAAGTATTGGGTTGTTTCACATGAAATGTCCGATTTTATAGTTTCTGAAATACATAAAGGATTTCGCAGATCTCTGTGGTTTTCTTCCGAATATTTACATATTTAAAGTAAACAGTTACTACTTTGTATTATAAACATTAGCTTCCCAATCAATTGCCCACTTTTTAGTATACATAAAAATATGAACATGGAAACACGTGATTTTCGAGTAATATTTTTGTACGAGTTTAAACTCGGCCATTCAGCAGTTGAGGCCGCTAAAAATGGTTGCAAGGCATTTGGAGAAGGGAGTGTAAATGAAGGGACCATTCGCCGTTGCTTTGCTAAGTTTTCAGCTGGGGATACCGACTTGCTAAACTTGCCCCGAGGAAGACCTCCGTCCGTAATAGACAACGATGTCCTCAAACATACAGTCGAAGGAAACCCCTACCAAACAGTTAAAGGACTCTCAGCACAACTAAATCCAAGTGCATCTACAGTTTCCAGACATTTAAAGTGTATTGGGAAAGTAAAAAAGCTCGATACATGGGTACCTCATGATCTCACTGAGCGGCAGCTAGACCCCATGTTTCAAAACATACCGTGCAAAAATTGAAAGAACTGGGCTGCGAAGTTCTTCTGCACCCACCATATTCTCCTGACTTGTCTCCAACAGATTACCACTTGTTCAGGAACTTAGACAACTTCGTCAAAGGAAAACTTTTTGAAAATGATGATCAAGTGAAAAGTGCGTTTTCAGATTTTTTTTTTCACTTCAAAGCTCAGAGTTTTTCAGTTCGGAGATAAAAAAAGTAGGTGTCACGTTGGGATAAATGTGTAGAAAAAGAAGGCAAATACTTCGAATAAAATTATCTTGTTCTCATATCGTATTTATAATAAAAATCCTTTACTTTGAAAACGGACATTTCACGTGACAAAACCCAATAGCACTCCAGGTCTGCCGATTTAGGTGAAAACGTTGCTGTATCGTATTGGGGGTGAAGCTGTCTTGAATATGAAATGTCAGTTTTGTACGGTCTTTTTGTTTTCGCGCTAGACTTACCATAGATGGTCCACACACACACACTCAAGCCCAAATTTTTTGCGGGACTTGGACATTTTGACTCAGAAGATCCTAAAACGTGTGTTTCGTAAACGTGTAAGAGCGAGTAAAATATCCTGAGGGAGATTCTCTCTAATATTTATGTACGATTGAAATATATAATTTGTCTGGCAAACAGGCAAAGAAACATAATTAATTATTTACAATGATGAAATAGGGAAAAGTATGGATTAAATTTAGATAAGGATAATGATGCGGCATGGCGAATATGGGCTGGTGGAGAATTCTAGAGGCAAATGAGAACTATTTAAAACTGAATAGTATCCTAGGCGAATAATAAGGAGATAGCACCGAGACTTCCTAGTTAAGAACATTCCATCGGTCAGCTTCTTTACATGTGTTTCATGAATTTTTATATTTCACTCACATTTACTGGTTGTATTCTATCATACAGTTGTAAATTCCAAATAATAATTTTTAAAAAAAATGCAATCTTATAAATTTGGCTTTTAACTTCTACTACAGAGGAAATCGTAGAAGAAAATTAGTGTCTAATGTATTATTTCTTAACAAATCTATATTCATGTATAGTAAATAATTTGAGTGAAAATGGGACCTGAGGTCTATAAATATTTTTGAAAGGTGGAACAACCTTGAGTGTTAGGAATGCTTCGGACAATATTTCTTTTCCGCTAATTTAAATTGCAGTTAACAAAGGAAAGGAATGCGATAAGAGGTGCCTTGTGCAGTCATGATGCATTGTTAGGCAACACAACCATAAAGATAACAACAAAAATTACTGTTTTATGCACGAGAAAACAAACACTTAAACAAGTCATATCGTATTTGATCTTCTAATGCAAGCGGCATTAAATTTTTTTCACCGTCTAAACTATTTGCACGATCTAGTATTTTTATGACTCGCTAACCGGGCATATCAGTATCCTTGAAAAATAAAGCGAACAGAAAAAAATTAATTTGGAACCCGTTGTCACCGAGCAATTGTTAGACTTCTACCTTCTGAGTTAAATGGGAATTGATTGTGTTAATTTTATTATAAATGTAGTGGGATTTTCAATATCTAGGCTTTAACATTTTAAATATGATTAAGATATTGAAGAATCGTTTTCTATTTAATTTTCACTAAAATGATAATTAATTCATTTCTCCTATTAGTTATCAATTTTATTTTTATACATTCTCATTCAGATTTCTCTAAAAATGATAACGAGAGATAAATAATGCTTAATTTTCAAGTGTTATTGCGATTGTTAGAGAAATATTACCCTAATGTATTAAAGAAATAGTCGTTAATAGTCGTAGTACTAATACGGCCAAAGATGATTTTTGCACTAGTGAATATATATATGTCTACATATGGACTAGATAAATAGATGATAACTAGATATTTCATTATAGTAAGAGTTAAATTTTAAATTGTAACAAAAAAAAAAGTGTTCTTTGAAAATGGCCAAAACCGAAATGTTATTAGAAACGAATAAATAAAGATCGAGTGAAGACAAATGGAGCAAATTTTCTTATGAAGTTAAAATAATAAACGAATCACATTAATGAAAAAAAAATCATCTTAAAACTAATTGTTGAAGTTGGGAAAAAAGAAAAAAGGAGTCCATCTTCATTATTTTAATAAGCTAATGATCAAAAGTCAACTAAAGTTTTCGTCTGAAGCAGCGATCAAACAATTTATCTTAAAAGTTTTAAATTCTCATCAAGTTTATCTTAAACAAAGATTATCTGAAGTACCTGATGCCATCTATATATTTACTTTGACTTACCTATATATGAAATACATAGTAAGGGAAAGTATTGGGATCGCGAAAATTTTCGAATTCCAGATTTCAACGGAAATACACGTTTTAAGGTTTCTGGAGTCCCAATAACCAAGTCCCGCAAAAAGGTCTGTGTGTGTGGTAACTCCTGAGTGAAAACTATAAGTCCTGTGGAACTGAAATTTCATATTTAAGGCAACTATACGCCCGAAAGTTTTCATCAAAATCAGCTGAACGGAAGATGTACTTTATACCATGCATTTTGCACTTTTTACGATTTTCTCAAAAACGGCTTTAAATACTTTGATTAAACTCTATATATCGATGAAAAATTTGATGTGCTTTAATATGATGTAGGTTTCATTCCAATTGAAACAGTCTGAAAGGGCTTAAATGCAAATATTTTAATATTTTCTTCCTCTAAAGTACCTTTAATTTTGTACATACTATAACAATTACAATATAATCTTGTTATCAACGATCAAAATTAGGTAAATAAATAAGTTGAACGAATTCGATATCCAACTAAAGGAGAAAACTGTAAAAAACATTTTTTAATGCATTTTATTGTTTTTGAACATAAGAACGGTCATATACATGTATAATATATCGTTGGAAAGCTAAAGATTTTAGAACAAATATTATTTTTTACAGATAATTGTAAAAGTTGATAAAGAGTGGTGAAAAGGCGATAAAACTGATTGTTTTAGATAATAATAATATAATCGATTTTTTAATAAAAACACACATTTTTGTGGAAATTCAGTTTAAATAATTCTTTAAAAATTTATTTTTATCTCTAAATGTATTGAAACATTCTTAAATTGATATAAACAACGGAGGTAAGTGAAAGTCGTGTGTATTTTTTAATCTCATATATAATTAATCTTAGACGCATATCACTGAATTACAACCTTCTCGAAATTTTATTGATCGACAATAGACTTATAAATAGAGAGCATTCCAAACCATTAAACCCATATCCATATTTCAAGGGAAGCACTTCAGCGAAACACTTAAAGGTGTTATATAGTTGCTTATGCAACAGTTTATCTTCAAAGCTTGTTGCATGCCATTGTCGTGTCCGTTGACAACAATTGCTTATGCAACTGGCCTTTTAAAGATAATTTATCGGGACATTTTCTCGGGCCTTCCCAACAAAGTCCTCGCCATTAATGTCAACGGCGCTTCCCTAGCCGGCGCTTGATTTATACAAACTCTTTACGTTAATGACTTTTGATAATTATAGGACTCATTCATCAACCATCCTTATCTGACTTATCAATTTGCTACCGAGAAATAATTTCCATTTTTTTTTTTTTTTTTTTATTATTTTTTTTTTTTGCAATATAAATGGGTATCGAAAATTATTCAAGTTAAGTACGTCTGAGTGTGAATTATTAAAAATGGGTTCGATTTTATATACAATTCTTAATATAATATCGTATATATAATTCTTTGTAAATTAAAAAAGAAGTAGTTCATTTTTTTAAAATTCTTATTATCATATTATTTTGTTCACTTTTTTCATTGTCACAATTATTGTTTCTATTAATATTATTTGGTATATTTTTTTGATGATTTTTTATTTCTTTTATTATATAATTGATATTTCATTAGATATGCCAGACTCTTAAAGAATTGTATGAAGTTTATTTATTATTGGTTGTGTATTTGTACAAGAATATTTCTATCCATTACCTGGATTTAATTTTTCTTTTATATATTCTTTAATTTATTTTTCAATAATTACCTTAACCATGACAAACCACGGACATGGGTATACCACCTCAAGCAAAAAGAACTGAATCAACGATATGGACTTCTTTCGAGATTACTAGACAAACATTCAAAATTATTATTACAAACAAATTAACTATTTATAAAGTACTGATAAAACCCATTTGGAAATATGGCATCGAGTTATGGAGAACTGCAAAAAAGTCAAACATCAAAATTATCCAATCGACATCAAAATAATCCAATCATTTCAATCAAAATTACTAAGGAAAATTGTAAATGCCTCTTTTCATGTATCTAATTCATTGTAACTGCCACTGATCGCTACAATAAATTTCACAAAAGACTGACCCCAAATTCAAACCCACTGACTTAGAACCTATCCACTGCCAAAGCAATTTATAAAGTACTAATAAAACCTATTTGCACTTATGGCATTGTCAAACATCAAATTACCCACAAGACTAAAACGACAAGAAACTGCCCGTCGCTTTCGCTTACTTTGACAGACGCTATAAACTTCAACTTATCTACAAAAGACTCATCTATATCACCATCATAAGGCCTATCTAGACTTACGGAATTGAGCTCTAGGGCTCTACTAAACCATCAAATTATTCCCGTATTCAATTGTTACAATCCAAAATCCTTCGAAAAACCCTCAATGCTCCTTACTTTGTCACTAATAAACTCATACATAAAGACCTTAATATCCCATATGTTGCTGATCTGACCCGAACCAAGTATCAATTCTTCTATGAAAAACTACACTCCCATTCTAAACCATTAGTTTCAATCCTTGCTTCCTCTTCTATTCCTGACAATCCTCCGAGACGTCTGAAAAGGAGATGGCCTCGAGCCCTTCTATTTTAGATTACCCAGTGAGTAATGCCAATTTACTCTTCATGTCTTTTTCATGTATTTCTGTTAGCTAATTTACTTAATATATTAACTAATAAAGTTGTAAATTTCAACAAATATTAAAAAAAAAAAAAAAAAAAAAAAAAAAAAAAAGACTGACCCTAAATTCAAACCCACTGACTCAGAACCTATCCACTGCCAAAGCAATATAAAAGTACTGATAAAACCTGCTTGGACTTAGAGCATCGTCAAACATGGTCAACATCAAAATTATCCGATTATTTAAACAAAATTACTTCGTGAAATTGTAAATGCCCCTTTTTACGTGTATAACGAGACACTACATATCCACCCGGACATCTCATTCGTCATTGAAACTGCCACTGATAATAATAAAGTTTTATAAATAATAATCTGATAATAATAAAGCCAATAAAGTTAACGACAGACTGACTTAAACCCACTAACTCAGAATCTATCACTGCCAAAGCCCCTTATAATCCTAAAAATATTCTTTTACATACTAATATTTAACTTAGTTTCGATTTGTAAATACCGATTAAATCTCCTTTAACAAAATTGAAATTAATAAGTAAAAATATTGTTAAAAAATGCGAAGTACATCTGTTGAGTAAACAATCTGTTAGCTCAGCATCTTAGATAGAATAAAGATAAGCAATGTTCAAGATGTTTTTTTATTCCCTTTCATCCCGTTACAGAACATCAGAAGAATTATAAAATAAAACAAATATGCCAACAGCGCACGGACCGGTGTGAGAGGAAGAAAGAAAATCCTGGAATCGTTACAAAGGCATTTCGACGACACTAAACAGAATAACAAAACCGATGGGCAGCTTCCAATGGAAATCGCAGATATGGATGGACTTATCCATGTAAAATTTTATATCTTCTTACCGAAGATTTAAATAAAGGAAATGCAAATGATTAACCTATAATCTTATGTAACTTATATACTTGTTCTGTCTACTAAATAAAACAGGAAAAAAAAAAAAAAAAATGAAAATAAAATATAATATATATATATATATATAATATCATAATGATAATAAATTCTTTATTCATCCTGGGACAAGTCCCTTTAGAATAATAGTACAATGTACATAAATGGATTTTTAGTGTCTAGATACAAAAATGGAACCAAAAAATAAAACAAAAATGAACAGTAGTAAATTGAATTAAAAGGCAGCTTCTAAAAGTTAATTACAAAAGTAGAGAAAAATAAATATATGAATTACAAATCTTGATAACAAATTTTGATTATAAGGTGATAATCATAAGGTAATTGGTGTGATTCAATCAAATAATATAGTTAAATGCGCAAAGTCAACACACTGTAAAATATTATATTTAAATTATCGTATCTGCATGTTCTTTTTACTAATTTTATAGAAATTAACAGATAGGTTTTAGTTCTTCGAGAATTGACAGAAACGAAGTGATTGAATAGACTGGTCAAGGTCAGGAGGGTATCGGAATGACGAATATACGAGGGAATGGAATTCCATACTGACAAGAAGCGTATTAGGAAGGATCTGTCGAAAGCTGTCGGTTCGGTGGGGCGTTATATACAGGTCTGAAAGTGTTACGGAGTGGACGGATGAATTATATGAAAATCCTAATATATAAATTTGAATTTACGTTTACGTTGCTTGATTTACAATATTGGAACGTGTATCTAATATGATTTTTTTCACTTAAACTGTTGCTCTGTTCCTATCCATAGTACAAGGGCAATCAGCAAATGTGGTGAAAGATAAGGAAATATTTCCTTGTGATGAGGAAGGATTGTGCCCAACTGTACAGCTCCCATTATCTGATCAACAATTATCTAACTTATGAGATACCGCACCCAGCACTTTTCTTAATAACTTCCTTGGGTTTATGGGAATGTCGGATGTATTTTGTTTACCTCTGTAAGTTTAATTTAATTGATAAAAAAATCTCCCTTATGTACCTCCCTTATCTGTACCTGATTGTAATTCAGTGTGTGGAGTTTTGTTGGTAACGTACCAAGGTGCGTTGGTTATGAGTCGTAGAATTTTGTCGTAAGCTAATTTTTTGGTATCATTTTTTTAAGATGGATTGCCATTGCAAAGGCGATTTTGATGCTCATAGAATACATTAATCAATAGTTGTCAGACACACAAGAGTTTTCCTGAGTATGTGTTGAAGTGCTTTTTCAGTTGTAAAATGTTAACCAGGAGCTTTCTTTTATACTATTACGGGATACGGGGTGTGAGAAATAAACTACTTCAATTCACAAATTACAAATATTTATTAAATACAGAATGTACAATTACAAAGGATTACTAACCATATACTTACAATAATAATTGAATTACTAGCTTAACTACTAAAGAGTCTACATATAAAATCAGTATCCTAACAAATAAACTACTTACGTAAAATTCATACAACCTGCTAGACTTATTCTAAAACTTACAACAATAACTTAAACCTACAGTCTTAATTTCCCACCGACTGTTATCATAAGACTGAACTCACAATTTTACTACCTGTCACGAATTGTTCACTGCACAGTTCACTGATACTTATTGAGCCGGATTAAACTGACCCTCTCAGGCGTGTGGACGTATTTATACCACAACAAAGAGTCTAAGACCCCGCAGACAGGTAAACCCACGAGGTGGATGGGTCGTTCTAGTACATTCGAGAACCGTCCAGGTCCAGAAGTCTCTAGCCAAATCCGGACCCCTCTAGGCCTGGTATACCTGTCATTGTCTTGACCGTAACAATACAAACACTTAAGTTGTTATAGAACTTAGGATGCAGTGATCGAGAGATGTGGTCTATTCGGAGGTGTTATGAAGTTGGATTTCTTCTGCGTTGAGTATTGAAGTATCATTTTCTATATTTATAAAGTCATAAATAAAGAAGCCATCTTCTTACTGGAGAAGACAATATTTCTCTTTCCTATTTTATGTTTATCCACGAAAGTATGAAGAAGATCTAATTAAACCAATCAAAATAAAAAAATCATTTTTTTTTACCTGCTAAAAACTGCTATTAATAAATAAATCATTGATTGAAAAAACAAATGCACAGTCTGTTATATGTTCTAAATTATCTTATTGTGACTGTCTTCAGTTATGATAAAAATAATGGCAATCTTTCCTTGATGTTTATTTATTAATTTAAACTTTTCTTTTTTCATAAAGCAATAACTAATCGGGCACAGAGATTCAGCTATGCGTCCATGTTCCATAGAGTAGTAGTAATATGCTTCGGAGTCTTGGTTGTCGATGAATGCAATGAGGGAGCATAAGGCGATAGACCATTCGATGTTTCGCCTATTTCCATCCACTAAGCTTCCATCCTACTGCAGGTCCATCCATCGATTGGATGGACAACGAATCTCGTTTTTATACCTCGATGAGACTAAATACTAGGGAAAATTTGTTTGTTTCCAGATTAAAGCTATATGTTTTTAGTTCATATGATACGATATATTTTTATATTAAATTTTTTTACTCTTCTTCATTATATTATACACTCACGACCAGTTTAGGGTTGACACAGCTAGTTAGCATTGTAATTAGGTGATATTGTCGTAATGATATCCGGATTATATTCGCAAAGCCAGAAATTAATTATAAAAACGTCGCAATTAGTTAGTTTATAAAAACATGAATATCAGTATTCATAAAGCATGGAAATAAATGAAGAATTTATAACACTTTTATACTCGACCTGTTTTTATACATCCTTCTAATTACTGTCAATATATCATAAAATTGTAAACTTTACAATTAGTGAATATATAATTTATCATTACTGCAGTTATTCCCAGTATCTCGACGCCGAGTAGTTTAGTAGAAGTATTCAGACATTTCCTCTTATTTTATAAATATTTTATCAGGCGTGAGTGTTTGGCCATGTCTTTTCGAGTTTTTTTTTTAGTAATGTAGATAGCATACCAAAGTCCGTATTTTTTAACGTTACCCAATTTGAATTAAATATTGCTTTGTGATATTTGAACGATACAAGCACCTACTTCCGATCTTAGAAAGAAATTCATCACTGTCTAAGTTTGATTGAAATTTTCAAAAACCTTGACATATTCCAGTTCAGTCAAATTGAAGAGCATCTTCGTTTACAGGCGGCCCCGGTCAAATACCTGATTTAATGATAATAATAATAATAATAATAGGTTACCGAACCGAAGGTTCGATGACCGATACCACTAAAATTCGCCTGCACGACTCGTCCAATGTTCGCCGGTCAAGCCCAAGCCCCCGAGATCAGCTTAATGCAATCTCCCATCGAGTTCGGCCTACCTTTCGACGCCTACCAGTCGTCAGTAAATACTAACTTTCTCAGAATCCGTTCCTCACCGAACCCAACAACTTTACTCGCCCATTGTAGTCTCCGCGTGCTCACAACCAATTATATTCACAGGTCAAACTCCGCAATTCGTGTTGTGAACCTTCTAACCCACCAAGTCTCATCCTTGCCAAAAATTACGCAGTACTTTTTCTGAAACCTTAAGCCTTGTTCACCTTCAAAGGTAATCGGCGCACGTTTCAAATCTGTAAAGAACCGTCGAAAGATAATAGTTTTATAAAATTCTAACCTTTAAGTTTTTAGACAAAGCCCGCGAGCTAAGAAATTTATCAACTGAATAAAACACCCATTTCCACTTAATCGGACTTTATTCTTCCTGATTCATTTTTCTGTTATATGAACCTAAATACTGAATAGAGATCAAATATGTTCTATATTTGAGATACGTATACCAATACTATAATATCATATTTACAAATATCGATTTTATAACAGACAAATCCAATCATATTTCGATATCGTTAATTCTTCGATACTCATCCTACACACAGCTATTCCATATGAACGGTATAGCAATCCCTATCATGACCCTACCTTTCATCAAAACGTATGAGGATTAGAAGATGAATGAGTGTTATGAAGAGGTTTTGACAGAATAGAAGACTCCCTTTCCCTGATATTATGCCACGTTTTCAGATTTCTGATCCCTTGACGGATTAGAGCCGGAGAGCTATCACTTCCTAATTCCTCGGCAAAGGATAAAGCCTTCGAAAAAGATTCCACCTAAGCTCTTTAGTCCTTTCACAAAACCTTAATTAAGGAAGTATAATAATGATTCAATTCCTGAAATATCATTTTAATAAACGGAGAGGAAATTTAGACGTTAAAAAAGAAGAAATGAAAAGTTTTATAAGTAAAAATTCTTTAAAAATCTAGGCGGGCAACAGACGAGTTTCACTCATCTCCGTTCTTAAAATCGATTAAATAATTTTCAAATGCAGTCAGAGATGAAAACGAGTGAATTAGGTGTAGATTATTTTTGGTGAAGGTCAATGTCTAAATATAAAATTAACGGCTGATAATTAACTTCACCGTTAATTTATTTAATTATGATGCCCTCCGTTTCGGTTCGAATGCCAGCCAATAAATATATTTAATTTAATGGTTAATATTTTATGCGCAAATAAAATTATATTAATTAATAAATTTTCTTTCGACTTTTAGGAATATTAGAAGGCTCCAAGAGAGTTGTTTCCCTATGTTACTTGTTTTAATTGAAAATGATCACGGAAAATTCTAATTTTAAAATATTTAATGTGGCTTAACTGATTTAAATACGAAAAATCGTCCGAGTATTGAGGCCTTGATTTTGAAATAACAGATAGACAAAACGTAAACTATTTCCTTGTTCTTTTTTAGCTGTTTATTAATTACTAATTAGAACACCAAAACGCCATACAATTTTACTATAATGGTAGGAGACATATTGTAGTAAGGGTTGTCTCAAACCTAAAAATACACGACCATTTAATTAGGTTTCCTATGGCCGAAGAGGAAATAAATTATTATGATTTAATATAATATTTTAAACTAGATTGTTATCTAGAAGGAAACACTTGGGACAGAAAATAAAGAACAAACAATCCTACAACCCATGGGTGTTCAGTTTCTAGGCTAACGGCCATGCAAGGAGGTGACTCCCAAACCCTGGGTAATCTAGCCCAAATTATTCTGACACTTTCGGAAT
Source organism: Piezodorus guildinii (assembly GCA_023052935.1). Lineage (NCBI taxonomy): Eukaryota > Metazoa > Arthropoda > Insecta > Hemiptera > Pentatomidae > Piezodorus > Piezodorus guildinii. Next base: position 35,236,181 of record CM041293.1, on the reverse strand, counting down.
TCGGACATAGGACACAGAGAAGAGTGTTTTTATGTTCTATCAACCACAAATTTGCCAAAAATAAATGTGGTTTAGATAATTTATTATGACTTTGAGGCTCTACAAAATACTTACACCCAAATAAAATACAAACAACCCGAACAAAGCAAACAATTGTGCAATCACCAGGGTAAGTTTTGAATCAACTTATGCACAACGACATCCTAATAGTAGATTTTTCCATTCACGGCTACTATAACACGTTTCATTCATCAACACATAACCATCAAAATCGAACCATTTCTACACTTCCTACCTCCCAGTTATCAGCCCAATCCCAAAGAAGACTTATATTAAGATGGCCGAGATATCTACTCTAATGATTGACATTAACTAAATATGATCACTTGAATTACTTTAGAAATTCATTAGCAGGATTCGATAATAAAAAATGATAAAAACATATATGTTACTGGAAGGAATTAGTCCGGGTGGCGGTCATTAAATGAAACAACTAAATAGTTTCAACTCAAGTGCCAACGTTTCGACCCACTTTGTGGTTATCATCAGGGCGCATGGTGGGAGAATGGAAACTATGGAAAATAATATGTTACATTTGCTAGATCCGTAGAAACGCTATCGCGAGTATAAATAATAGTAATAATAAAGTTGAATATTTATTTACCATATTTTATTGATTAGTTCACATTTATTTTTTTTGTAAATGAGGCATAATTGGCCTCTTACATTCTTAATATCGGGCTGATGCGAAATTAATGCAGGTTTCCTCTATTGCAATATCTTAATTCCAATTGTGTAAACAAAGCTAATCCTAACATTGATCATTATTATACCAAAACAAACCTTATCTAATACCCTCTCTTTCACCATGAATTTGTTTAGTAAAATCGTTTTGTTCAGTGTGTTCAAAGGTCTTGAATCGAAAATGTCAAAGTGCGATTTTCGTCAAATTTATTTTTACGAATTTAAATTAGGGCGCAGCGCTGCGCAAACGGCTCGTAATATTAATGAAATGTGGGGTCAGGGGGCTATTAATGAGTGCAAGTTTCGCAGAGGAGATTTCGACCTCGAAGACAAGGAAGGTCGGGGCCGTCATCTTGCTCTGGACAACGACCAGCTGAGGTCAAAAGTGGAAGAAGACCCAACCAAAACCACACGAGAAATGGCGGCGGAACTCGGTGTGAACCAATCCACAGTTGTACGCCACTTGGAAGCAATTGGTAAGGTAAAAAAGTTGGCCAAGTGGGTGCCACACCAATTAAACGACCACCAAAAAAATCGCCGCTTTGAAATATGCTCCATGCTTGTGACACGCAATAAAAATGATCCATTTCTCGATCGCATTGTGACGTGCGATGAAAAATGGATCTTATACGACAACAGAAGGCGTTCTAGCCAATGGCTGGGCAAAGATGAACAACCAAAACCTTTCCCGAAGCCCAACCTGCACCCAAAAAAGGTTATGGTCACAGTTTGGTGGTATAATGCTGGTGTTATTCACTACAGCTTTCTCAATCGAGGTGAGACTATAACTGCTGACAAGTACTGTCAAGAAATTGACAGTATGAATCAAAAATTGCAACGGCTTTGCCCAGCATTGATGAATCGGAAGGGGCCGATCCTGCTCCACGATAACGCCAGACCACACGTTGCACAACCAACGCTTCGACGACTGCACGAGTTGGGCTACGAAGTTCTCCAACATCCGCCTTATTCACCTGACCTCTCTCCTACAGACTTCCACTTTTTCAGGCATCTGGACAACTTTTTGAGGGAGAAAAATTTTCAAAACCAGGACGGCATTGAAAATTCTTTTCGTGATTTCATTGAGTCCAGGGATTCGGATTTTTTTTCTGGTGGAATAAGAAAGCTTGTTGAACGTTGGCAAAAGTGCATTGATTCAGATGGAAATTATTTTGATTAAATATATATGGTTAAAGTAAAGATATGGCGTATTTACAATACCTACTAAAAACCTGCATTAATTTTGCATCAACCCAATACTACTGGCTTAGCGTTAGGCAGAAGGTATTTATTTTCAAGAAAATTACTTTTGAAAAATCAGGTTAAATGGAACAAAACAATTTATATTCGTAATTATGACATTTAAATATTTATTCAAGTGAATAGAGCGCTAGTCTATAGTTCTCCGGATTCTAGATTCGAATCCTGTCTATGAAAAAATGTTATTTATTGTTTGCTCAGCCGGGAGGGGACCCTAGAGTATGGATTAGGGGTGGGTATAATCGAATGATCGGATTTCGATTATTTAAATAATCGAATGATTAATATGCATTCTGAAAGGGAATAACGTACAATCCCCCCTCTATGATCCCTGAGCTGGCTGAGCTCAGGTAAAATTATGCATATAATTTATGTTATGAGAAAAAAAAAAAAGGTCATCCTATGATCCCTCGATTATTGTTAAAACAATTCAGATGGAATGATCATTCGTTTCTCCAGACCGATTATTTCGATAATCGATTAATTAGAATGATTGAAATAATCGAATGATCTGATAATCGTCATTCGATTATGCCCATCCCTCGTATGGAGACCCTCATGGGACAGACCCAGCCTCTTTAAAGTTGGTACCCAAATTGGGGAAAAAAAAAACCTGGCGGCTGAGCGTGATCAAGGCCTAATTACCTCGTTGGCCTAGAAACAGTACGAATCTCTATATGTACTGAGCCCAAAACACTAGATTGGTTTTAAATTAATTAATTATAGGTTTTTTTATTGTTGTCATTACTATTATTTTTATTTTATTCTTCTTCGTTATTATTTATCTTTTTTTTTTAATCATAAATATATATATATATATATATATATATATATATATATATATATATATATATATATATAGTTTACTTTTAATAGTTTGCTTGATATGAAATTTTTTTTGCTTTCGGGGCAAGATATTTTTTAAAATATTAATTCAAATTTTATTTTAGACAAAAACAACGTTGTGAAATTTGTTTTTGAATTAGATAATGAACAGGACAAAAAACAAAAAAAAAAGAATTAATTTCGTAAGACTTTTTACAGTATCGCGCTATTGATGAACAGATATTCTCATCCCTTGTGTTTACCCAGCCTCTCCAAGATCTGTTGATTAATGCGCACTGCTTCAACTAGCCAATCTAATCTGGTGGGTCGCACAACGCAATTTCCTAACTGAATTACACCCTAAATTATAGTTCCTTTTTTTAACATTCACAGTAAACAAGGGTTTACACCACTTCAATTCCAAGGTAGGGGAAGAGCATTTAGTAAACTTTATGAAGTAGGAAGAGGCTTGAATCCAGATAAAATAGAAACGGCCTGCGGGATCCTATCAAATTAAGAGTAGCGGGGAACTTGTAATTTTAGTGCTGACTCTAAAAGCACCTGCACCGCCCGGGTACTTAATGTCATTGCCATTCTACAGCTGGCTCATTCTAGGTTAATAGATTGAAAATAAACCGGATTTAACCTGATTTAAAAACGGGAAAAAAATATCACGGAATAAAAATCATCGTTTCGGAGCTTCGACGTTATAAGTCAACGATACACAACTTATTCTTAAACAAATAAGTAAACAGTCGCTTTCGAAATCTAGAGAAGTAAAAAAAAAGTCATGATATTACTCTTTCCTCCTCTAAAAGTGTTAAAACGTAGTTAAAAAACGCTGCAAATTATTACGCAATGTTTTATTATTAGAGTATAACTGTTCATATAGCTGTTGATAGGCAGTTTAGTAATATGAAAAGCAATTTCAAAGGATAATTGTCCATCACTTGTGCTGATTTCAAAACGCTATATCTCTGCAAGTTCTGAAACAATTTCAATATTTTTTTTTTTTTTTCAATTTGTAAAAAATAATTTTTTTTATATAATAGCACAAAAAACAAAATCTATATTTATATTTATTTATTATGACCAAACAATTACTGATTCTAAAACTCGATACAATTTTTCTCTATCTTCAAAAATAACTATTTAAAGATAAATTTTTTTAAATATTAAAAAAAATAATTTTTCCTTGAAAAATAAATGAGCTATTGAATCAAATCGATTCTAATCATCCGCCATTTAAAAAATAACCAGCTTATATCCACGTCCAGGTGTTGGGATTATCGTTGCATAGAATAGTATTTTTGTGGCGAATTTCAAAATAATTGGTCAAGTATTTTCGGAGAAACGACGCGGACAGCGGACAACTGTTTTTGTTTTTTATTGGTTTTTTTGGATTCTACGCATCTTGAAACGTAAGCTCTCCTATTTTGAGGGAGAGGGGGAGAATTTTTTTTTTTTGGTAGCTCATAAAAGTTCATTATTGAAAATAAGACACCAATAAAAACACTGACTTTGTATGGGAATTATGCGATGCTTTAATGTCATTAGTACTCCAAAAACAGGAATAACCCTTAAGTCACATGAGTTACGAACAAAACTTTATTTTTTTTTTTTATGGTTTTTTATTATCGGCTACAATTAGTTACCGTTGTGAGATGAAACTAAAATAAAATATTTAGTGATACATTCAAAATTAATTTCTGGCGGGATGTAATACAACCGACTTTTAAATAAGAGATTTTATTAGTTAACATATGTTGTTGTTGATTATAACATTTTGGTTAATTATTTTCAATAATGGACCTTTGTAATCGACCAACGAAAAAAAAAAATCAGTTTGTCATCCGTCCGCGGCATATCTCCGAAACTACTGGACCAATTATTTTTGAAATTCGACACAAAAATACTAGAGTACAAAACGATGATCCTAAAAACTAGACGTTGATATCAGCTGGTTATTTTTAAAATGGCGGCCGATTAATGAAATGAAAAGTAATTTTATTCTGTAACGAGTAGCCCCCTAAGAATAACAAGAAAAGTACAAAATACATGATAATTGTCTGGTCGTTTAAGACTTCAGTTTAACAATAAAAGATTGATTTTGTGACAATGAATAGTATCATCTATTGATTTTAAATATTACATATGTTGGGAAGATTGATACTTTATGAGATGGAGAAATAGTTGGTGTTTGAAAGTGGACAATGATAAGGATTTACGAATGGATAAAGACAAAGAATTCCAAAATAGGGTAGCACGAATAACAAAGGATTTTTTGAAGGAGACGGATCTGTGTAAAGGTATATACAAGTTTATGGTTTGGGATCTAGTGTTTACTAAGTGGACAGAGGAACAAGTGGTAAGCATATCAAGAATATAAGGAGGTTTTTTCGTTTTGAAAAATCGGAAGAGACAGACACCAAGGAGGTAGTGCCGACGGAAAGAGGGATAGAGCCAATTTAACTCGGTATACCTTCTAGAGACATGGGAGCGTATGGGGATTCCACATGTGAATCTGATAAAACAATTACAAAGTCTTTTAAGTCTCATATCGAATTTCTCAGACAGCCCGCCATATACGAGGCAACCGTAGTCAAACTAGAGGAAAATGAGCGAAGAGACGAGTAGCATACGGGTTTTAGGTGGGATAGAGTCACGAAATCTTAGAAATTGTTTTAGGAAAACAATGGATTTTCTTTAGGATAGCAATGGATAGCGATTAAAAGTGGTTCAATTCGAAAACACAGTTATTTTCGAAGATAGAGAAAAAAATTATGTGTGTTTTTTAACGAAAAAACTGCAAATAATTATAAAAAAGAGAAAAAAATTGTAATTTTATAGATACAAAAAATAAAATAAAGAAAATTGATCTATAGATTCGAGTCGGCTAAAAATTGGATACTATTGAAGACTTTGAGAAAAATCTAACAAATTAGCATCTATAAATAGTTATACCCTAATTGTGTAATAATTTGCAAGTTTTTTTTTAGGTTTTTAATAATGATAAATAACAATAAGCTTAGAGAACCAGAATACCCGATGTGGATACCATAAATCTTTGCGTAAACATTAAAAACATCCAAGCCCTCAAGATCGGATTTAACACAATTCTATAAAGGTGTACATGTTGGAAGATAACAAGATCTCATAAAAGTTAAGAAATTCGTTTGTCACGAATTTTGAGGGTTTTAATGATCTAAATAAAAATAGCCCATTTTACTACATATTTATAATCTATAATGAAAAATCGGCGGTAGACATACTTAGCCGAAATACGTTTTTTAATATGTACCATATTTTACCTAAATTAGTATTTTATTTTTTTTTTCTGGTTGGAATTTCAGGGATTTTTCCCACATCCATAAGTATCAAAGCGTTATCGTTTAGATTACTCTTATTCCTAAATAAGATTGTTACGTTTGCAGCAAAATATGTATGAAATTGGATCCTAGGGCTCAGGCGTGAATATGAAGATTATTTACAGAGTGGAAGCAAATATGAGGACCAAGAAATTTTCTTAAGCAAATGTTGGTATAAAGGCCGCCTAATTTAATTGTTAAACAGGACTAACAACTTAACTTTCGGAGGAATAAATCAGGAATTCGTGAACGGAGGAGTTTTAATTGGAATAATCTGTAGAAGTGGGGCGGTGCGGGAGTAAGCTTGTTAGCCACTTGCCATTGGAAGCTTACACGTCCATGGTCACTCAACAAACACAAATGCTTCATTTCAAAGTCACATAGGCTTGAATCCGTCATAAGTCTTCATTGTTAGACTCATAATCATGTAATGCTAAAAATAAACCAATACGTAGTTTAATTTAAATTGTTATCTAACAAAAAAATTAAATCCAGGAAGAAATAAAGTCCCGGTGATCTGATACTGCTAGGTGAAGACACGGAAACCATACAACTAAATACAAGCGTGTTAATAAAAACCGGTAAAGAAATAGGACTCGAATTAAATACCGATAAGACGAAGTATATGATTAGTAGCAGAAACGGTGTCGATCTTGGTTATATTGATGTATCAGGTCATACTTTTGAATACGTAGAGAAATTCAAGTATTTAGGTTCAATTATAACTAGAAAAAATGAAATCCAGGAAGAAATAAAGTCCCGGTTAAGGTGGGAAATGCGTGTTATTATTCAGTTGCTAAATTACTTAGCTCACGGCTTCTGTCAAAAAACTTAAAGGTTAGAATTTATAAAACTATTATTCTTCCGACGGTTCTTTACGGATGTGAAACGTGGCCATTTACTTTGAAGGATGAACAACGGCTTAAGGTTTTCGAAAATAAGGTACTGCGTAAAATATTTGGTCCGAAGAGAGATGAGGCCACTAGGGAGTTTAGAAGGTTGCACAACGCGGAGTAGTGGAGTTTGTACCCTGTGAATATAATTGAGTTGATAGCATGCGCGAGACTCAAATAGGCGCGTAAATTTGTTGGCTCGGTGAGGAACGGATTTCGAGAAAGTTGATATTCGCTGATCCGACTGGCAGGCGTCCGAAAGGTAGGCCGAAGCGTCGATGGGAGGATTGCATTAAGGCTGATCTCGGGGGCTTGGGCTTGACCGGTGAACATTGGACGAGTATGTGCAGGCGAAGTTTGGTGGTATCGGCATCGAACCCTCGGGTTCGGTAAGCCTATTATTATTATTATTATTATCTAACAAAAATCCTAGTGAATAAAATTACACAACTTCTCTAACAAAAGTAAATGGCAACACACGACTTTCACTTCTCCCTATTGGTAAAATCAATTTAGAACTACATAATAGAAATAAATTTGAAGAAAGTATATTCAGTTTCGTTGAAAATACATATTTGAGTTTAAAAAAATATAAGAATATAAAATTGTTATGTACCATAATCACTTCAGTTTATGCATAAATTGTCACATTAAATTATGTCTCACAACTTTTTATGTAATACCTTTTTCTTAAATAATTAGCTTTCTAACGATATATTTCTAACGGTATATATTACTATTCTTATGTTCTAAACAAAGAAAATTTACATAAAATTATGTTTGCTCTTTTTTTCCCCTATAGTTGGTTATCAAATTCGTTGAACTTGTATATGTGTATATATATATATATATATATATATATATATATATATATATATATATATATATATATATATATATATATATATATATACAATACATACATACATACAACATTCTGACCTTTACGTTCATACCAACAGAACCAAAAATTTTGATTGTTCCTTTATTGTTCGCTCTACTACACTCTGAAATTCTCTACAGAACCCATATCCGCCATGCTGCTTCTTTATCTTCATTCAAATCCTAACTTTTCCTATACCTTCTGTCATCCCAAATAGACGATCAGCAAATGTGATATACCGACTCTATCTAGAAATCTATTACTTCTATCATATCTCTTATTTCTGTCTATATAGAAATTGGATTAATGAAGGTTACTGTTTACCATCCATATTTCGCTTTTAATTTCGTTTTGTTAAAATAAGATTTTATTTTCTAAGAAGACAAAATGTAGAAGAATTATTTTTTATTTTTTTTCTGAATTTCTTTGTTATTTATTTATGTATAGTATGTCTCCTTATTTTAGCATTGTAAATACTAATTAATCATGTTTATTTTGTCTATTGGTTAGACTGTCAATTTCATAAAATCTACAAAATCAAAGGTACATTGGTAGACTTACTTCTAGTCAGACAATTTCAATCAGAATGAAACCTACATGGTATTAAAGCTCGTCCAATTTTACATCGATATAGCGAGTTTAATCGAAATTGTTAGAGCTGTTTTTTAGAAAATCGTAATAAGGAGCAAAATACGGGTTATAATGTGGCTCTTGTGGTCAGCTAATTTTGATGAAAAAGTTGCTGTAATATCTCGGGCGTATAGTTGTCTTAAATATCAAATTTCAGTTCCGTAGGACTTATTGTTTTTGTGTATTTCCGTTGAAAACTGGAATTCGAAAGTTTTCACGATCACAATATTTTTCCTTACTGTATATTTCATATATAGGTAAGTGAAAGGAATATAATACATTAAATTTTAAAAAATCTTAAATACAAATAGGTTTATATACTATTACGAGAAAAAACGCTTTTTCCATCTAGAAAATAAATGTAACTAGAACATCTTTTTCTACTGACACATTACAACAACCTAATCATATAGATTGTATGGAATGAGCAAAATTATATTTTACTATAAGTGTACATTTAAAGCTATAATACAAGAAGGAGGAAAAAACAAGCCTATAAAGTTATATCAAGTATGGAAAGTCTAAACAAAAAAGAAAAAATGTGTGAGATGTTTGGAAGAGCACAACTAAGTCAGTAATTGAGCGGCAGATTCCAGAAAAACCTTTCAGAAAACTATCGAACAAAGTTGCGTAAGGCGAAGAGTAAGTAATATGGAGTGACAGGAATAGCGACACAAAAGTTTGGAGGAAGTTTTTACTTGTCGGTGAAGTAAGTCCTTCGAGAAGTAAGAGCACTTCTAAGATAGACGCTGAGCTTAGAACCTGTCTGCCATAACGGCAACTTCAACCAAGTCGCAAAAACTCAGGGGCAAGCTAAGCGTTCAAGGAATGGTGATAGTACTTATACATTCTAATCATATATATATATCATTCAACTTGCTAGTTAAAAAAAAGGTGAATACGATATATGAAAGAATTTAATAACCAACCAGAGGGCAGAAATTTATAAATATATTAAGATAGTTAATGTTTTGTTTGGTCATAGCAGCTGCGTCAACAATGCCGAGAAGGTTGATTTTTGGTTTATTATTTGTATTGTTTATTGTTTGTTTATTCATTTAACGTCAATTTATGCTGCTGTGGTTAATCGGACAAAGCTACGGTGAGAGTCCTAAATTTTGCCAATCCAGGTTTAATTAGGATAGGGATCTTTAACAAGTGCCAGGCATCGCAAAGGCTCGGAACCATCTTTTAATGCCCCCTCTGAAGAACGGCATAGCTGAGGCTTTTTTACTCCCATTAAGTAATCCTAGGCGTTATGAAATTTGTAGTGGTGATAGGTAATTTTCCAAAGACAATTCGATTGGTTTTCAAATAAGTTAATTGCTTGTTTGCAAATATATAAACAGTTATTTTTCCCCTAAAAATATACATAAATAAAAATAATTAATTTAATTTCAAAATTAAATAAAACAACTTTTAAAAATTATTTAATCTTGCCAATTATTTGTATAGTCATTTAAAATTTATCTTGTTTAATGATTTATAGATATTTATAATATAAATATTCCAAATACAGCTTTTTCTACAAATAGTTTAACAACGAAATTCGTTACCGCGATTTCTTTTAAATAAATTTACGATAGTTATAAATACTTAAAATAAGTAAGTGGACATTTATATTTTATGTTCAGGGTCAGTTCTATTATAGCAATATATTTCATATTTATTGTCGATAGATCCTTTTCGCCCTAGAAATCCTATTATAGTATACCCGATTTGATCTCCTAGGAAATCTACCTTATTGAGGAAATAGAAGCTAGGGCCATTTGTTATTCTCATAGGGAATACATCATTCGCCCTATTCAGTTCTCTTTTTTTTTCGAATTCAGTATTTTCGAATTGAGCTATGCAATGCAAAATACCTATTGTGCAATAGTGTAGCGCCTTAATTATTAATAAAATTAATAAGTTGGCCTATTACGAACCTCTTAATGTACCGAACCCATAATTTTTCATAGATTGTAGAGATAAAGTTTTTGTTTTTGTTTTATAACAGCAGTTGTCAAAGCCCGACCTTATTTCATTTTTATAAATTTATTTATTATAATTTCGTTTGGTTATTTTCATCTTTGATTTTAAGTTTGTTTAAAACTAAAATAAAAAGAATACAATACGTAATATTTAACATTAAATATACCTATATAACAGTCATCATTCAGTTGTTTTTCAGAAACAAAAATATATGGTTAATAGCGGTCCTCCGGGCCGGATCAAAATGTAAAGAAAGGGGCGGTGTCAAAATATCAACCGCTATCCTTCTACCCTAGAAGAGACGTTTATTCAAAATGATCAATAAATAAAATAAATTATAATTATTAATTAATGAATAATTAAAATAATAATAATAATAAAAAAAAAGCGGAAATTATTGTTATACACTTTTAATAATACAAACATAACATAAATTCATACGACAATATACGCATAAACAAAAAAAGAAAATAAACTTTAATTAACTGGTGTTGCATTAAAAAAAAACAATTAAAAATTAAACAAAATTAGAAACAGAGAAAAAATTAAATTAAAAAAATGTCTATACTGATCTAAAATAGCGGTTGATGATACTCTTGGTTAGTGGCTCGACTCGCAGCACTTCCAAAAGGTCGCTGTGGCGATGTATATTGTATCGGTGGGTGGTGGCTTGGTTGACTTTACTGTTTAAAAATTAAAAGTAAACTTACTGCACTGTGCACTAATTTAAGAATACAGAAGAAGTTTTGCTGGGGCAAAGTCTGAGCGATGAGAGGGAGTCGAATGTGGATACGATACTATCAACCATATGTTTTGGTTTTTAAAAAACAACTATCCTTCAGAGGTCTTAAACATAATCCGCAGGTTACCTTCCCGCATAGCCCCTGGACACGATCTAATTACTTCCAAGTATTCTAAAACAACTCCCAAAATAATCCATCCTATTCCTTACCCATATTTACAATGTCATACTACGGACCACATATTTTCCCGAACCCTGGAGGTTATCTATAGTTAAAATGATCCCTAAACCTAAAAACCCGCTGGAGCTGCCTTCCTCTTACCGTTCTATATTTCTTTTACCCATTATGAGTAGAATCCTGAAAACACTAATCCTTAAATGACTATATCCTATCATAGAGACTTTTCACATAATCCCACACTATCTGTTTGGATTTCGCTCATCCCACTCCACCATCCAACAATGTCATGGTGTGGTGGATGTTGTCGCATCAGCACTGGAGCGCGGATTGTACTGCACGAGAGCCTTTCTCGACGTAGAACAGGCCTTTGACTAGTTTGCACCCAGGAATGCTTTACACACTCCGCAAATTCCTCCCTCCTACATACTACCTCATCATCCAGTCCTACTTCTCTAAGAGATCCTTCAAAATAAATCATAATAGTTCCTATTGATCCTTATATACTCAGTATGCTGGTTTTCCTCGAAGCAGTATCCTAGGACACATTCTTTATATATTCTATACAGCTGATATCCTAAGCCATACCTTTCTACATATGCTGATGACACTTGCGTGTTATCAGTCAATAATTATCCTACTATTACCTCTCAAACTCTTCAATCCCACATCAGAGACCTTGAGGTGTGGTGTCAGCATTGTAGAATCAAAATCAATTTTAACAAATCCCACCAAATTACCTTTACCCTTCGTCGTAAGGCTATGACACCTTGCCCTACAGTGTCATTAATTAGCAATAACTTGAAATCCACTCGCAAGACTGACACAATAAGTTTGAAATTGAGCTTTGGGGGTCTACTAAACATCAAATTCATCCCGTATTCAATCCTTACAATCCTAAATCCTTCGAAAATTCCTCGATGCTCCTTACTTTTTCACAAACAAACTCATCCATTAAGACCTTAATGTCCCATATGTTGCTGATTCGGTCCGTACGAGGTATCAATTCTTCCATGAGAAACTCCACTCCCACTTTAACTCACTAGTTTAAATCCTTGCTTCCTCTTCCATATGAGGACAATCCTCCGAGGCGTCTGAAAAGAAGATGGCCTCGAGACCTTCCAGTTTAGATTACCTAGTGTATTGCTACCAATGGGCATATTCTCTTCATATCTTTTCATGTATATTATCTATATACATTATCAGCTAATTTACTTGATGTATTAACTGATACAGTTGTAAATTTCAACATATAAATAAACAAAAAACCTGAATTAAGGCTGTTGTATAGCTACATTTAATATTAGAAATTATGTATTTTATTGTTTTAATTTCAGTTTTAAGCAAACTTAAAATAAAAAATGAAAGTGATCAAAATTAAATTATAATAAATACATTTAAAGTCTAGTAGGGCTATAACCCAGTTAAGCGACTATTTTTATTGTTTTTAGGTATTATATAATACATAGACGGTATCCTTGGCTAAGGCCTAGCATCAAGGTCAGAGAATATTCCCCGGGAACAAAGTTAGCCCTATACAAGGCGAGGAGTTTCATTAGGAAAAGACTACTCATTGACTCTCGCTCCCAGCTTCTGTTTGTCTTTTCCCTTCCTAATCAGCCTCTCAGATCCCTCTCGCCTGATATTCCTAACAGCCTTCTCATCTTTCAAATTTATATTTTACTTTCCTCTTGTCAGGCCTAACTCTCCTTAAGTACATCGGTCAAGGTAACTTAATCCTGTTAAAATTCGTTTTCCGAGATATTTCGGCTACAATAAATGTTCGATTTGTTGTTATAGATTAACTCCAATACGGCGAGTAGTGTATTTGAAACCAAACCCAAAACTGGAGTTAGTTCCTCTTTAGAGGGAAAATATTATATGATTTTCTGTTTCTAAAATAAGTCGCTAACATTAGAAAGAAGGCGGAAGTAACATCTTTTGAACTGTTTTTTACAGATAAATGTATTATAAAGCATTCTCAAAAAAATCTGGTGCAAGCAAAAGATCGATTAAAAAAAATTCAAATACAGTTAGAGATAAATAAGAGCTAACAAAGGTTTAAATAATGATATTTAGTTCCGTTGGAAACATATGTTTTAGATTTAATTACTTAACAATTAAATTGTTAAAACAATATTAAAATTATTTGTTTGTTTATTTAGTTAACGTCACTTTATGCTCCTATGGCTAATCGGACGATGCTACAGTGGGAGTCCTAAATTTTGCCTATCCAGGTTTTATTAAGATTTATTAACGAGTACCTGACATCGCACAGGCTCTAAACCATCTTTTAACGTCCCCTCATAACTAAGGATTTTTTACTACAGGTAAAAACCCCTAGGACCATCTGCGGGTTTAAACCCTGTTATGCTAGCCACCCAGCTACAAGTGATCCCCATATAAAATTATTATCAACAACAATATTTTTTTTTCTCTTTTCATCACTGTCCTTTACATTTTACAACTTTCTAAATCAGATCTTCATTTATTTTTTATTATTAGCTTTCCAACGGTATATTATACATCTATTGGGTTATTTCACATGAAATGCCCGTTTTTATATTTTCTGATATACATGAAGGATTTTGCAGGTCTCTGTTGTTTTCTTCCGAATGTTTACATATTTAAAGTAAACAGTTACTAATCCTCTACCATTGTATTATAAACATTAGCTTCCCAATGAATTACCCAATTTTTAGTATACCTCCAAATATGAACATGGAAACACGCGATTTTCGAGTAATATTTTTGTACGAGTTTAAACTCTACCGCTAGAAATATTTGCAAGGCGTTTGGGGAAGGGAGTGTTAATGAACGGACCATTCGCCGTCGGTCTGCTAAGTTTTCAACTGGGGATACCGACTTGGAAAACTTGCCCCTAGGAAGACCTCCGTCCGTAATAGACAACGATGTCCTCAAACATACAGTAGAAGGAAACCCCTACCAAACAGTTAGTTAAAGGACTCTCAACACAACTAAATGCAAGTGCATCTACCGTTTCCAGACATTTAAAGTGTATTGGGAAAGTAAAAATCTCGATACATCTCACGTTCTCACTGGGCAGCACCAAGACCCTATGTTTCAGAACATACCGTGCAAAAATTGAAAGAACTGGTCTACAAAGTTCTTCCGCACCCACGATCAAGTGAAAATGGCGTTTTCAGATTTTGTTTAACTTCAAAGATCAGAATTTTTCAGTTCGGGGATAAAAATGTTGGTTTCACGTTAGGAAAAATGTGTAGAAAAAGAAGGTAAATACTTTGAATAAAATTATATTGTTTTCATATGGTATTTTTAATAGTAATCCTTTACCTTGAAAACGGACATTTCATGTGACACAACCCAATGTATTTTCGTTTTTATGTTCAAAAACTCAAAAATTGCATCTAAACTTCTTTTTTGCAGTTTTCTCGTTCAGAGTATTGAATTCGTTTAAGTTATATATTTACCTGTTTTTTAGCAATGATAATCAGATGATATGGCCAATTTCATAAAATCTACAAAATTAAAGGAACATTGGAAGAAATGTTGAAATATCGGCATCGAAGTCCTGTCAGAATATTTCAATCAGAATAAATCTTACATGATATTAGAGCTAGTCCACTTTTACACCAATATAGTGAGTTTAATCAAAATCGTTAGTTCTGTATTTTGAGAAAATCGTAAATATGTGCAAAATACATTGTATAAAGTGGCTCTGCTGGTTAACTAATTTTGATAAAAAAAGCTCCTGTAACATCTCAGGCCTATACGCTCTTAAAATATAAAATTTCAGTGTTATACAACATATCCTTTTCTCGCTAGACTTACTACATACAACACGACACACAGAATCGTTTGAGGGACTTGGACTCAGGGGACCCCAAAACATGTATTTCCGTTGAAAACTGGAATTCGATAATTTCCTCTATCGTAATACTTTCCCTAACTATGTATTTCATATATAGGTAAGCGAAAGTAAAAAATGTATGTTGTATTTTCGAAGAAAGCAGGATAACAAGTATTATCATAACAGTTATATTAACTTTACTATAATAATTTAAAATTTAATTTAATTAAATACAATTTAATTAAAAAATAATTTCTAAGCCATATATTAAAAACGCTGTACTGAATATTGGCCCCTCTCGACTAAATTTCCATTAAATATTTTAAAGTGCAAACACCTTTCTACTCTTGAAATGTTTTCGAAGATTACCTCAGTTAAATATCCCACATGCAATGAACTACTTAGCACATACCTTAAAACCTCTAATGCTTTAATAATGAGGTTCAGGTATGTACCTCCTAAGCGGTTAGCCATTAAAGAAGGATAATTGCGTAGCCGGGAAAACTCTATTGAATTTTAAATGAATTCTCTTTAGATGGGATGTAATTGAAACTAATGGTTGAATGAATATTTGAGAACTCCAAAATAATTTAAAATTTCCCAAATTGGTTGTCTATTTAACATCAAAATTTGCAAATACCGGAAAGTTATAGGATAACTGTGGTTTGAGTTGGTTGTGGGTGCTTCCAAGAATAATCAAAGCTAATTAGTAAATACTGCACTTTGAATGTTGATAAACTTTGATGAAATCGGTATTTATAGGCCTTAGTAGAGATTAATGCAAGCAATGGCAAAGTGTTCCACAGAGTATTCATAATATAATGTTAGAATAATATAAGTATTCGGAATTAGCCTGACAGTTAAGATGAATAAGAATTATATCCTGATATTGTACATAATAAGCTCATTCACTTTTTATGTCTTTTGAATCATATGTGCACATCAACGTCATGAACGAAAGAGACAAAAAAAACATTGTCATTCAAAATATTCAGTAAAACATTGTTATAACACTTTCATTAAGCCCAGAAAAATGATTTATATAACCAAGAAAAAACATTTAATTTTCTTGATACTCAATAAAGTAATTTTTTTTTAAAAGCTTCATTTTATAAATTACTATTTTTTGTAGAAACAATTTTTTTCGACTGACCCACATTATCTTTTTTTCTTAATTCTCTACTTCTTTAGATAGTTAAGCATCAATTGTGGAATCAGTCTTACAAAGTTCATGAGGCTCAAAATTGTTATTAATATAACGAAACAATTATTAATGTAATACAACTTTCAAAATATGATAGCATTTTATCTGAAAATCAAAAAAATTAAACATCTGAAAATCCCTTGTAAAAATATTTATATCGCTTAACGTTTTCTTTTGAAATTTGTAGTACTGTCTCATATATAGGATAAAAATTATTATATAATAATATTTAAGACAAAATAAAATATAATAAAATAAATTCCATTAGATCCGTTATAATCTGTAAATAAAAGTGTTGAAATGAATCAAGTTACGCTGAATTCGGTTATTAATACGCCCGTGTTTTTTATCCAGAAAAATATATATAAATACAAAACATCAGCCTATCCAACTTGCAAAGATATAATCGAATAACTTATCTTCTATTAGTGAATGAAATTCTCTACAAAAATCGAGAAACAAATCAATTAACTGTGTTAATAATTAGTGAGGATGTGTTACTTTATATTAGCAATCGTTATTGACAGTTTTCATTGAATATAATATAACATAAAAACTATACATATAAGTAAATTCCTTGCACTCAACCCTTTTTTCTCAAGTCCTTAGAACCATAGTCCAAACCACTTATCGCACGAACAAAACCTTACATTATAATCTGAATATCCGATTTCTTGTAGCCCAGAGATAACTTGCTATGCAATTGAAGAGCAGGCAATGACCAGCTTCTCCACTCACCACGGGAATATGGGGCTCTAGCACCCTCACTAAACACTTACTCTCGTAAGCCAATGAACATGTGGACGAACAGCAATGAGCTATGAAGTGAAGTAGTGAATTATATGTGAGAAAATGTTTTTAAAAAAATAAGTCTTGAGAATGGGGAAACAACCCCGAAACGTTGATAGATGTGAATGGTTATGAAATAAAATAGATAAGCACAAAGGGAAGTTAAGGTGTGCTCATTTAAGTGTTTATATTAAGAAAAACTTCCAGAAAAAAAACAGAAAAGGAATTACTATTTTTATATATATTTTTTATTCATTCTGACTTTTATTTACTTTTTGTTATTTATTTAGCGTCACATTTAATGCTACTGTGGCTAATCAGAAGGTTCTACAGAGGGAGTCCTATATTTTGCCAATCCGGGTTTGATTAGGATAGGAAACTTTAACGAGTACCTGACATCGAACAGGCTCAGGGCTATCTTTTTATTTCCCCTCAAAAAATGAGATCTTATACTCCCATTAAGAAATCCTACGGCCAATATATAATGGAACATAAAATGCAATGGATGGCCAGGTATTAATCTATTGGATTAGTTGGTTAGCAATGCTGAAACTATTGAAAATTATATGAATAGGTATATTGACTTAAATGACTACATGGTAGAAATCTGAGGTGCTGTTTATAAGAGATTAATGTCTCTGGCTGTACAATGGTGATTATGAATCTTTTCTAACCTTCTTTTCTTCCCCTTTGGCCAAGGGATCTTCTTAATTTCTTCTGTTCCATGATGGTAGCAAAGAATAGAACACAGGAACTAGAAAATTGATGTGGCACACCCTTCCAGAACCTGCAACATCCCAGTTTTACCTTTTGGCAACTGGGAGCGCTATGCTTCTTAAACAGGCCGCGAAGTAGAAGCACGGTCAATAAAAAAGTTCTCTTTTCAGAACCCGAAACAGTATAACATTGTATTATTTCTTGATAAATAAATATTTCGGCAAAAATAAACCCTTACACAGCTATACTATAATATCATATTATTAGAATTATAATCAGTATTATAATACAATCGTGTGATTCTAAGAAAATATGGATTCTTTGTGTAATAATCTGTAGCGTTTATGCTAATTGGCATCTGACACTTAAGGTCGTTAAATTAATCCCGTCGTAGAAAAATTAATTCTAGGTTGGTCTCAAAGTCATACGAAGTCAAGAATATCCCAAGCCTGACATTACATAAATGTCATTCGGGATGGTTAGGGATGGTTATTGGGCGAAGAGGGAAGCTGAGCTCTGGTCACCCTTAGGGTGACCGAAATAGATATTTGGGAAGGACGCTGAGAAACGACACCTGCAAAAATAATGTGCCATCTGTCAGTATACCCAATCCCACCCCCCGGCTCCCTATCAAAGGGATACCCTCCTATCAAATATATAAGCGAAATTTATACCCATAACGTATTCACAACTTTATTCACGTCCTATATTCCTGTATTCTATAAATATTTATGGAATACTCGGATTTATACTATTGAGAGATGGCCATGAATACATACTGATTATTACATTTTTTTTTTTTTTTTAACTACTTCAGTTCTACGATTTGTCTTTGTAATTAAAAAAAAATCCTGCTTAGCTACTAATTAAATATATGTTGACGTGTAACCTGTGGTGGTTAGCACAACAGCTTTTCATGTTCAAAGTCGCAGATTGAACTCCGCCTATCGTTCTAGAATTTTAAAGAAGTTAAAATTTCTTGTTTATGTTGTTTTTTGGAGGAGACGAAAATGGTGATTTTGATCCGGTGCGGTGTCAGACACTCGTTAAATTAAAATTAGATAGGCAAAATTTAAGACTCCAATCGTTCGATTAGAAAAAGTATCATGAAGTGTCGTCAAATTAATAAACAAACAATATATTTTGATTATTATTATTTCTTAAAGGTATTTTGTTTTAGAAAATATGACAGACAACGCAAAGATCTCTCACTATTTTATTGTCAAATCCAACTACAAATTGCCCACCCAAACAAAATTAAGAAATGAAGCCATTATTATAGTAAAAATATTGTTTTTTAATGTAACAAGAATCGTATGAAATTCTTTTTACATTAAAAAACAATACTTTTGCTATAACAATGGCTTCATTTTTTAATTTTGTTTGGGTAGAAAATTTGTTGTTGTAATTAATTTAAAACAATCTAATTAGAGTTACAGTTGAAAAAAGGTAGAAGAATCACATGGAGTTTTGATGTAAACATGTGTTTTAAATAAAATAATCTAACAATATAAATTATTATCTACAACAATCCCTTAGTTTTATTTGCTTTCCATTACTCTATATTACATTGTAAAACTTTGTATTCAAGATGAATTTCTTTCTAAAATCTTAGCATTCCAAAAAGTATATTACACATGTATATGTTGAAAAAAAAGTTAAATTAACCAATATTTTCTCTATTAATTTTTTTTTTGCAAAACAACTAAAAACATGAAATAGTTAATTTCTTCAAATTTACAAAATTAAAATGATTTAGAGAAATAAAATGTCTAATATAAACGTTAAATCCCAACCAGATAATTTAAATAACAATAAATTTACATGAATCAAAAACCCGATACCCTCTCTAAAGCTTGTTTAATCAACAGTTATCGTAATGAGCTACAATATACATTGTGTAAAGTGGCTTTTCTCGTTCTCTGATTTTCTTTAAAAAGTTACTACAACATTTCTGGCATATACGCTTTTAAAATATAGAATTTAAGTTATATACAACTTATTGTAATTTTATAGCTAGACTGACCACAAACATTAACATAGACATTTTTGCGGGACCTGGTTAATTGGACTAAGAGGATCCTAAAAAATGGTTTCGGGGTAAATTAAAAAATTTCACAGTAAAAATACGTATCCTTACTATATATTTATGTATATATATATATATATATATATATATATATATATATATATATATATAATAGTAAAATATTAAAACTGCTGTTTTTTTCGTTCTGCTGCTTAATAATTTATTTTATTTTGACTCCTATATTTCATCTATGCTCAAATACAGAAATGGTTAATTATAACAATTTAACCGATTCAACTTAAGGGTAAGAAATTTTGAAATATTTAAATATAAAAAAAGAGATCGTGTATTTCTGAAAACAGGATCAGTAGATCATTTTAGGCTTAACACATCAATAAGAAAATAAATATTCTATTTATCTTACTAATGAAATATCAATATTAATAAACCAAACCAACGTTTTAAATGCCCCTAAAGCAAACATAACCGAGTGCCTTTGAGTTTATACGAAATTTCCCTTCCATTAATTGGATTATCACCCTGAGCGTGGCAGAGGCAGACTAAATACACGACGGCTCTGCGGGTTAATCTACGCTGAGTAAGGAAGGATCCACAACTGTCAGTTGAGTAAATTTCCCAAACATGATAAGCTACAATGAAATGAGAGGCAAGTTAAATCATCACAGCAACTTCATCAGCCTTGATGAGTTCAACAGAATCGTTCCTCCCAGGCAGCTGAAACTGAATTCATCAACCCCTCTGGGTGAATTTGCAAAATTTTAGAAGAGAAATTTCAGTTGAAAACACTGAATCAAGTTAAAATTTTATCCATATCAGTTATGATTTAAATTGGTGCGGTATGTAAACAAGAAGCATATGACCCAAATAAAAACATATTACAAGCTCTTCACTTAGGGATTTAAAAATTTATAATTTGTTTTTCTTTTCATTTATTTCTTAGAACCTGTCAGCAGTATTGTGACAACCAGCAAAGAGGATAAAAAAATGAACAAAATAGTAACACGTCAGGCATGAGGAAGAACAGTACCCAGCAGTAGGTCTTCTCGTCAGCTTTTTTTTTTTTTTTTTTTTTTTTTATGTATGTGTTCCAGTATTTACTTTAACTTACCTATATATGAAATATAAGGGAAAGTATTTCGAGTGTAAAAATTTTCAAACTCCAGTTTTCTGAGTGTGTGGTAACTCCCGCGCGTAAACGAGAAGTCCTATGAAATTGAAATTTCATATTTGAGATAACTATACGCCCGTGGTGTAACAGAAACTTTTCCTTTAAGATCAGGTAATCAGAAGAGCCACTTTATACCATGTTTTTTTGCACCTTTTTACGATTTTCTCAAAAACGGCTCTTTCGATTCAACTTGCTATGTCGATGTAAAATTAAATGGTCTTTAACATCATGATGGTTACATTCTGATTGACGTAGTCTCCGACAGGACTTAAATGCCGATATTTTAAATTTTCTTTCTCTAATGTACCTTTAATTTTTTAGATTCTATAAAAGAAACCATATCATCTCTTGTTACTATTACTAATAAAAACAGTTAACTATATTTATAATATTATTTAAACGAATTCGATATCCAGAGGAGAAAACTGAAAAAAAAAATATTCTAATGTAATATTTTTATTTTTAACATAAAAGGACAATAATATACTGTTGAAAAGCTAAACATCTTAGAAAAAATATTATCTAATACACAAGCTCTCAACAGTTAATAAAGAGTGATGATAATCCGATAAAACTAACTGATTATTTTACATAATAATATAACCGATTTTTTAATAAAACACATTTGTCTATAGAAATTAAATTTCATTTATTATTTAATAGTTTCACTTACTTTTATCTCAAACTGTATTTAAAAATTCTTTTATCGATTTTAAAAACGGAGTTAAGTAAATGTCGTGTGTTGCCCGCACCAGATTTTTTACATACTAAAGCCTTTTACGTTGTGTTAATTAGATATATTAGATATGAGCCTATGGTTATTAGAATAGGGTTTCACAGCATTAGTTAGCTTGGTGTAGGCCCAAAAGGGGATGGATAAACATTTTCAAATCTTTTATTAACTCTTCTGTTTTTTTTCTAGAACAGGCATTCTAGAACCATTCAAAATATTATGTCGCTTTTCTCTTCTTTTTCCAAAACTTCTTAATCTTTGCTGACTTCGTAGCACTTCTATCCTTAGTCCGTAATACATAGATAGTAAGTAAGTAATACTTCTTTGATATTGTGACAGATGAAGATTAAGTTAAAAATTACATAATGATAAGATAATTAGTGGTGCAGTCATCGAAACAGTTTAGTTAGGGAAAACCTAATTAAATATAATTCAATTAAGTTTAATTAAAAATTCAATACAAATAAATAAACAAATCAATAATGCAATATAGCAAATTTAAAAATATAGAACACTTTTTAAGGAAGCTTTAATGCTAATACGAAAAAAAAAAAAAAAAAAATTAACAACCCACAAGTAGAAAACCTTAGTGTAGAGGGCCAAAGAAAAAATAACCATATTTAACATTATGAATTTTACTATCGGTATCTACTGTAAAATATTACAAAAGTCTTATATAACCCTCGATAAAAAAACAAATAACACTATGCTCCCCACCCCTCGTCTTTAATAATTTTATATTTTCATCGCCGTAACACGTTTCCGTTGCATTGACGTCATCCAAATCATTTAGTTACGCTGTGGTCGCGCCTGTAGAAGTTTTACTTCAAAAAAATCCAATTGTCCGATTGACTTTATAAATACCATTCATCAACAAACGTGTTCAATAACTATCGTAATTCGCGATATTCTCAGGCATTAGGATCTCCTTTATGTAGTTATGTTTTTACAGTTAAAAAATAATTAGTCCGTCGTTCACCAATGACATCCTGTCCTACAGTATCCTTTAATAATACTCTACTTGTCCTGGTCGAATTATCCGCTAATTAGGTCTCCTGCATGGCGAACGTCTCACATGAAATCCGCACACTAGACGAAAAAAAAATTGCTCGCCGCTTTCGATTACTTCAAAACTTTTAGATGAACGCTCTAGCCTTCCACTGAACTAAAGAAGAATCCTCCACATGACTATCATAAGGCCTGTTTGGACTTACGGAGTTGAGCTTCGGGGCTCTACTAATCCATCGAATCCTTGCATTTCGAAATCCTTCGTAAAATCCTCAACGCTCCTTACTCTGTCACAAATAAATTTAAAGACATAAATGTTCCATTTGTTGCTGATCTCCCTCCTACCAGATATCACTCCTTCCATAAAATACTCCTCTCCCACTCTAACCCACCAATCCTTCCTAACTCTTCCATTTATGAGAATACTCCGAGGCCTCTGATGAGAAGATAGCCCCGAGACCTTATCGTTTAGAATAGTCACAGAAGTGCTACCATTAGGTTTTTCTTTGATTACTAGCATTTTTTTTTTTTTTTTTTATCATCTTTACGTGTTATTTTATTTATTTTTATAACACCTCTACCCTTGTGGTACATTGACGTTTAAACTTGCATTTTATTCTCTATTACAGTATAAACTTCTTTTGAAATATTTGAAGAGGATACTAACTTTTTTTTGTCATCTTTAAGTATGTCTTTTAGAGTATTATCCATTTTTATTTCAATTCTCAATTTACTGAATATCGGACAATCTAATAATATATGTTTCACTGTTTTTATAATATTACATTGCGTACAAGTTGGGGCTTCCAGACCATGCAGAAAGTAGCCGTGGGAGAACTCACTATGTCCTATCCTTAGCCCGCAGAGGATCACTTCTTCTCTCCTCTTTAACGTGCACAATCTTTTTTGGTCTCATCTAATTATGATGGGTTTACATTCCACCCGTTTCGCCAACTTTTTTTTTGTTATTTACTTGTTGTATTATAAAATACACTTGTATATTTCAATAAATAATGTTTGAAAAAAAATATTATGATCCTAATTTAGTAGAAGTAATGTTTGTTTTTTATTTCCATATTATCAGCTCCGAAGCAGTAAAATACACGGAGTACAAAAGCAATGAATCGCGATACGAGGTGTGACAAGCTTCTCGGTTCTGTCAACATTTAGTTTCGCACATAAAAAGAGAACGCCCACACTAAAAAGTACAAGGATAGGTTTGTTTCTTTTTTGGAAGGGGGGAACTGCGTGACCACCAGTCAACGGCGCCCATTCCTCGGGAATAAGTGGGCGTTGAGGCCTCGCTAATACCCTTCCATCCTCCGGCAGAACCATAAAGAGGGCGTCAATATAAAGAAGAGTTGGGCGATAAAAGGAAGGGGAAGGGTGGGGATGGATTGATAGCTATTGTTTACAAAGCCATAAAAGTAAGATATGGCCCTGGTCCTAGATAAGGGGTAGAGAAGGCAGTTAGGCCGCTATCTAAACGAGCGAGGGGACCTCACTTTAAATCCCAATGTCAATTAGCTGTCCACCGCCAGGGATAAAACTGAGTAGCCGTCCAGATGTCCCTATCTTACTCCCTATTAATTGGCACTCCATCAAGTCAAAACGTCCCTAGTTAATTGGCAATTCGAATCCTTCCCCAAATTTAGTTTTAATCTCTACACCCCAGAAAGTAGGTGTAAAAAAAAAAAATCTTTCTTCGAGGTATTAATTTTTTTGTTTTTTTAAATAAAAAGAATCTTTATTCTGGGACAAGTCCCCTTAGAAAGAGAACAATAAAAACAAAAAATTGGGTGAAGGTGAAGGTCAAATTTCTATGAATAAAATTGGAGGGTGATTTCTACTTTACTACTCTTTTATTGAAAAAATTCGCACAACGTTTCGGCTACAATGCCATCTTCAGGTGCAATGGAACTAATTAGATCTAATGTGAGTAGCTGCTTTCAAGTCAAAGCCTCATTTAGCCAAGACATTTATAAATAAATTTATAAAGAAGAGTTTGTTCTAATAAATTATATAATAATTTAAAATAAAATAACATATAAACTAAATATCTCTTTAATAAGGCGCAATCATAGCGCCGTTATGTTAATCTGTAACATTTTTTTCAATTTTTTTATAATGGATTAAAAGAGTAAACTATAATTTAATAATTTTTATTTTATTTTTTTTTTTTATGAAAAAGAGTCTAACAAAATTTTGAGAATTTTTATATTTTTACATATTGTCACTATAATAAAAATCGTCCAAACAATACCTTGCTGTCAAGTTCTAAAAATGAACAGCAATAAATTATTTAAAACTGTTGAAATTCTACTTAAATTAATTCAATATATAGTAAGGCAGGTTTTGGTTAAAAATTTGGTCTTTTAGTAATTTTTATGGAAACTTTCTACTTTCCAACACTTGACAATATACACGTACAACAGTGCTTACCTAAATGAACAGGTATGTAGGAACACACTTTCTTTCAACTGAATCCCCATCGGTTTATATTTTATTCTCCATGCTTTCAAAACAATATTAAGATAATCATGAAACGGGAAGAAGTCGTATTTGAGTTTTCAATTAATAACACTGCGTAAATAAGCACTACCACAAATTTACGTACAAATCCATCGATACTGGACAAATTGTTCCTTATAAATCTGATTTACCCCTTACTTCAGATATTCTCCCTACTTTAAAATCTTGCTTTCTATTATATTACAGATAATCTTTTGAGGAATTTAAAAATAAGATGATGTTTGGATACATGCTGCCAATGCAATGTTGAAACTAGTACATAAATACTCGTTTTTTCCAGTAAAATTAAGTAACCATTTTAGGTGAATATTTTTTTCTTTTCATTTTTCACCTGACGAGAAAGTTTTCCTCGGTTTTGTTTCAGAAAATATTTGGTATTCAAATATTTCAGAAGAAAAGTTTCGTCGATGAAATTCAAAACAGAGGGGTAGAGAGGGGAAATATAAAGCAGTTGAAAATATTCCTAGTATCCTGAAAAGTGTAGTTCTTACCATGAATGTTGAGTGTACTCGCTGCTCTTCTTGTGGGAAGAAAAATGCTCTCATGATCATGATATGATAATGTTAAGAAAACAGTTAACTTAGGTACAAACAGTATTTGAAGAAACGTTTTCAGTAATATTAAACAAATAAATATTTCAGTCGTTGATGGGATCTGTAATATACGATAAGGATTCCTATTCCAAACATTAAAAAATAGAAAACCTTCCTACATAACTGAGTTCTCATCCTTCTTCTCATCCTTCTGGAATCCGCTGCCCATCTCTATTCGTAAAGCCACCTCTCTTCCTTTCCACTACCTACTCGCATCGAATGTAAATTTTAGGTAGAGCATGAATTTGCAAATACATATAGATATAATGAATATTTTATGTTTTATATGTATCAATATTTTTTCTTTTATAGATATATATTTTTATTTATTTTTATAAATATTTTGTTTAAGTAACCAGACCATAAGGATTTCTTTCTGTTCATTTTTCGTTATTCTAAGGGAACTAGATCCCAGAATATTTTTTTTTCTTTTTCATTTCATAAGGATGTCAAATTAAAAAAAAACCTGTGACGGTGGTCATTGAATTGAACCTTCGAGTTCGGTAAGGCTACTATTATTATTATATTATGAAATGAAATATAAAAAAATTATAAATACAATATTTTTATCTATACAGCTACCAGGGAGAAAAAATAAAGGAGTTCAAACTACCCCTACGTTCCTGGAAACTGTAGTCCTGACCATGAATGTCGAGTGTACTCACTGTTCTTCCTGCATTTGGAACTGGTCCCGGTTCCATGTTAGGCTTCTAATGTATGCAAAAGTTAATTACATGGAAGGACTCGGCTCTGGCCTGCGGAGTCCTTGGGCTCTAACTTACGACTCCGAGTACAACGCCCCATTTCAATGTAACCTCTAATGAATAAAAGTAATTATACACGATAGAAAAGGGAATGTGAATAACTCAGTTACGCATCTTGATTCGATAATTAGTGTGGTACGGAGTATGAGCCTAAGAAGTGACCTGAACAGGAACTTTGGCGGTCTAAGCGATGGAGAAGTTAGGGCGAGAGAGGTGTCGACTAATCGGTTTTAGGTTTGCATTAAGGAACTGGTAAGTAAGTTGTCCAAGTTTAACCTCAGCTCGGCCACCACCTGCCGCTTCCTACGCCGCTAATTGTTCCCGATCCTACCTCCATCTGCCTCCTTCTAAAGGTGGTGAGTAAGTGAGTAGCCGCTAAAAGGATTAGGAAAAATGGACTCTGTTAAACGTGTGGGACTATTGTCACTTCTATTAGATTAAGCAGAAAGTGGCGCGGTCTGAAGAACCTCTTCGGGCTCGGCCTCTAAAATTTACGGAAAAAAAAATGAAAAAAATTGTAACTGTAATAATTTAATAATATCAGTAGTTATTTCTTTATTTATTCTTGGACAAGTCCCTTTGGAATAATACATATGATTTTTAAAAAAAGTATTTAGTGCCTTAGATTAATATAGAAAGAAAAAAAAATCATTGATAAAGTACAAAATAAAATGAAATATACAATCATCCTTCAGTTCCATAGCTTCGATCAAAAATAATTATATACAATGCGTATCTAACAAAAAAATTAACGAAAAAAATAATTTATATGTTAAAGCTTCTCTGATTATTCCTATTTAAACATTTTAATTTAAAATTGGGATTTGTCAAAATTCTAATGAAATCGAATAGAGAGGAAGTAATTGAATGGACGGGATTTAAATATTTGAAGGGTATTATAGTTTTAAGTAATATTTTTGGCCAAATGAATAATTAGCAAAATGGAGAACAGAAAAGGCTACAGAACATGGAAATACGTAATCCCATATTAATAATCTTCTTGGTTTTTTTATTGATTGAAAAATAAAAAATCCATACATGCCCCCGACACAAAAACCATCATGCGATGCAGAAGTACGGAGTTTTTGATTTATTATATTAAATGATGAACCACTTTTAATTTAATAAAAAAAAATTCTGTCCGCGACTTTTCTTTGAAGCTACTGGACCGTTTTTTTTTGTTTTTTTTTTAATTTGGTAAAAACAATACCAGGTCATTCAATTATTTTTTAAATAGCAGCTGGTTAAAAATGTTTTAATTCAATAATTTTTTTTTTGGATAATACAGAAAATTTGTTATAGTTTTTTTTGAATTAGGACTCCGCAATTGATTATACAAAGGGAAAAAGAAATAGTAATTTCAGCCATATATACATCCATAACTCAGTTTTTTTGAGGACGAAGAAAAATATGTTCAGATCTAGAACAGAGATAAAAAAAAAAATAAATAAAAAAAACACTTAACCTTTACATTTTGAGGTCTAAGTCCAAGATACACAGAACCCGAATAATGAATAAAAAACAATCCTTATATTCCCCGTACCAGTTTGGGAAAACCACATTCCTATTTGATGTTATTCGATAAATCATTATCTTCCTAAAAAAGAACAAAAAACAACCAAAAACAAAACAAAATCATGGAAATCGATTTAAAATAGCAGAAATATGTTTGTTTTTTTTATAATCAGTGGTGGTTGTAATAAATAGATGAGTTATACAAATAAGATAATTGTCTTTAAACAGTTTTATAAAATTTTATACCCTAATATAATTATTTGAAAATAATTTACTATTGGGGGATGATTTTCAGCGTTTTATTAAATTAAATGGTCTAACAGTTATCACGATTAAGTGCTGCCATCTACCGGGCAGCTAGTACGCCTATGGCCATCTAGTGGCAGACACAGGTACTTCCTCTATAGACTGTCCGGTTAGACAGTAAAGGCAAATGAAAGTTAGAAGCGAGTACATAAGTTTTCTATGGGTAAAAAAAAAAGAAGTAATTTAAAGCTAAAATCACCCGACAATATGGAAGAGTGAAGAAGTATTCAATTAAATTTAATAACACTACTATATTATATAATTTTGGTTAAAATACTCATTGTCCTTAAACTAATATAACTATTCGTTTCATTGCAGTCCGTTTCATTCACATCTATATTTTTTAAACCCATTCTGGATTGCTCTTATTATTCATTAAGGGCCTGTTAGAAAAAAATGTTGCATACAGCTTAAGAAAAAACCAAGAAGCCTACGACATTTTTTTTGTCATTTTGTCAATCAATCAGCGGATTTAGCGTTTCAAATGGCTGGGTCATCTGATGAGAATGGATGAAAGCAGTACTGCTGGGAAATTATACTCTAGAAAACTAGATGAGCTGAAAGTACAAGGAAAGGTAGAAAGCTTCATTAGCCAAAGATTTGAGGATGGTCGGACTGTCAAGCAGGCTTGCAACTCACCGGAGTAAAATGTATTGGGAAAACGCTAGGATAAATGCAACCTTTAGAGTTTAAATTATACAACATATTAATAATAGTATTAGATGAAATCGTTCTTCTTAACAATTGATTAAAATTATTGATAACTGAATAATAACAGACTGAAAACGGCAATATTTATTAATGAAATATAAATATGTAACAAAAAAAAAAAAAATAAAATCTAGATTCAATTGCTTATTTGAAGAGTATATCATCATATTTAAATGAATTCATCGGAACAATCACTTCTTTTTAAATATTATTTATTAATTAATCAATATTACTTAAACGTTTCGAGGTTTATATGCCTTATCTTCAAAATCACTAGTCAACAAATAGTTAATAAAAAAAAAATAAAATAAATAAAAAAAAATAATATATATATATATATATATATATATATATATATATATATATATATATATATATATATATATATATACATTCCATTGCTCTTTCTCAATAAAGTCTAAAGTCCCTATTCTGTTCCAGAAAGCTGTTAAAAACCTTGGAGTTAACCAAAACCTATCCTAGAATAACCATATATCCGAAATACCCCGAAAATCCATTACCATGCTCAAACAGCTCTATAGGTTCCGTGAATCCTTACCTTTGAAAACCCGTCAGCTACTTGTTTCCTCTATTATCTTCCCAAACTTTGACTTCGGATGCCTGGTTTACGGGGGACTAACTGATGAACTAGAAATGAAATGAAAACTACTTATTAACTGTTTTATAATATTTATTTTCGGAGCCTGTAAACGTCACCATATTTCTGGCTATTATACTATCTTAAAATGGCTTTATCCATTCGTTGAACACTAGAACCCAATCAATCTATATTTATACTCCCCATCACATCAAACTGCATCCTTTCAAAAATCGTTTCTCGTTCGTTCCTCTTCCTTCTGGAATTTGCTGACCATCCTCAATCTTCCGTTCCATTGTAATGTTTAGGTATATATAGTATAAATTTGCAAATATTTATAGATGTAATGAATATTCGATCTTTAATATGTATAAGTATTTTTTTCTTTTATATATATATATATATATATATATATATATATATAATATGTGTGTGTATTATATATATATATATATATATATATATATATTATACACATATATGTATATAAAACTGTTTTTGAAAGGTATAAAAGTATATATTAACTCAATAAGCATCCAGCATGGAATAAAACTTAAAAAGGTTTTTCCTAGATGTGCTAATTTCCCGGATTCCTAATTCCAATGAGCACCGATTGCTTAGTAAGAATTATTGGAGACTTAAATTGAGCCGAAAAGAAATTTGCACTTGAAATAGTCGAGATAAAACCTCCGGCTTTAAAAAGTCTTGCTTCGTTTATTGCTATTGATTGCATTCTTTTCTTAAGGCTTATTGATTGTAAGTTCCTTTAGCCCTCTCTTGGAAACTTTTCAATCCTACAAAATTAACATTTTTTTTTTTAAACACGATGGGGTACAATGCATTACTGTCTGATATAAAATATTAATAATACTAATAAAGAATATTTCAAAATTTATGCTTAAATTTTAAACTATTAAAAAATTGTAAATAATTATCTCCAAGAATGTTATTTTATTCCCAAATGTCACAGAGTAGTTATCATGTGATAGGGATAACATATTGTATAGCCCATTTTAAAGAACAAAAGATCATACTAAATTCACATGTTAATTTAGTTGACACTACTTAGTCAATTTGCATTTTGATGCAGCCAACTTGTATGTCTTTTGCCTTACTATATCACAGAAGAAAATGAGTAAAATTAACTTAATCAGATTTTATTTTGAGTTTCATTACACCAAAAATAATTCAAAATTAATAAATAAAAATTTCAGAGTGATTTCAACTAGTTCCAAATATCAGTTATTATATAATAAATTTGAAAATTAATAAAAGTCACATAACACTTTTGGTAAGAAACATTTGTTTTTTAATCTCTTAGAGCTATACATCCCCTAAGACATTAAAAAAAAAAAAATTAAAACTTTGAGTTTTATTGCACGAAAAATTTCAGAGTGATTTCGACTAGTTCCAAATATCAATTATTAAATAAAAAACTTGAAAATTAATGATGATCAGAGTTATAATGATCTACAGATTTAAATGCATTAATTTGGGCCTAAGAAGCCTAAAACATGTATCAAGTTTTATTATTTGTCATATATTTAGTCCATTGTAATTTTCATAAAAATGTATTATTTCGTTAAGTCACATTTTTCGACTTTTTGTGTTTATCTAATAATGTCTAATCAATCTTGTATGAGTAGCTAATGCCTGAAAAATGTAATTTTATATGCAGAAACCTAAACGGAGACAGATCAAATGTCATTTATTTCGAATCGAACGGCGCAACATGGAGTAATATAGTTAATTTTTTACAAAATTGTAAGAGACAGGGAAATTATGGAAGAATATGATAGGCAACTGATGAGACGAAAAAAAAAAAATGAGGATTTTTTTTCCAAGCTGATAATAATTTTTTATGATTAAGAGTGGTTATATACATACATGCATGATGCATCTTAAAAAAAAACGAGATGATAGACAAATTAATAAACAATAAATATAGATTTTGATGTAAATAGTTAGTTAAAACATGTTACAGGAAAGTAAGTTAAAGATGTGTGACGTGCCAAACTGATTTTTATAACTTATTTTATTATTTTGCTATCCCCAAAACATTATAAATGTAGAGTATAACTAACATCTGTAATGTAATGAAATGCCAATCTTTCTACTTACTTTTGAATTTTTAGGTCCATAATTTTGTAATGAGCTGCTTACCTGTAACAGAAAAAAAATATATAAGCATTGTAAACATAATAAAATGGTTTTAACATATATAATATAACATAGCATGATGATATTAGATAGCTTACAAATATAAAGCATAGTGGTTTAGTGGTTAGATAAACAGCCGTCTATGCCCAATATTGCGGTTTCAAACCCTACAGATGGTATTAGGTTTTTTTTTTTTAAATGAAAAAATAATTCTTGGTTATCCCATCCTTCGGAGGAAACGTAAGCAGGGTTTCTGTGCCTGAGCGATGTCAGATACTCATTAAAGACCCCAATCCTAATTAATTCTAAAAAAGGCAAAATTTAGGACTCCCTGTGTGGCATTGTCCGATTAGTCACAGGAGCTTAATGAGGCGTTAAATAATTAAACAAACAAAGATATATAATCATTAGCGATCAGACAGTAATTGGAATAACTCTCATACTTTTATTTGTTTACAACGATAAAACATGTTATTTTTCTCTTAATTCATTCTAAAAAGGCAGTGATAAAACTAGAATATAAGTTCACTATAACTAAAAAAAACTGGTGCGGGCAACACACGACTTTCACTTACCTCCATTTTTAAAATCAATGAACAAATTTTCAAAAACAGTTAGAGATACAAATACGTGAAACTATTAAGGAATTAATTAAATTGAATTTATATAGAAACATGTGTTTTATTAAAAAATCTATTATATTATTATCTAAAATAATCAGTTAGTTTTATGTTCATTTCATCACTATCTATTAACTTTTAAAAGCTTGTGTATGAGATAAGATTTTTTTCTAAAATCTTTAGCTTTCCAACGGTATATGATACATGTATATTACTGTTCTTATGTTCAAAAACGAAAATATGCATTACAAAAATATGTTTTCTGTTTTCTCCTTTAGTTGGGTATCGAATTTATTCAATTTATATATTTACCTGTTTTTTCATCAGCGTTAACAAGAGAATATAGTTATTTTTATTGATTCTACACAATTAAAGGTACTTTAGGGAAGAAAATTTAAAATATCGGCATTTAAGCCCTGTCAGACCATTTTAATCAGAATAAAACCTGCATGACATTAAAGCCCATTAAATTTTACATCGATATAGCGAGTTTAATCAAAATCGTCGGAACCGTTTTTGAGAAAATCGAAAAAAGGTGCAAAATGTATAGTTTAAAGTGCCTCTTCTGGTAAGCTCATTTTGATGAAAAAAGTTTTGTCACGTCTCGGGCGTATAGTTGTCTTAAATATGAAATTTCAGTTTTATAGGACTTACCGTTTCCGCCCGGGAGTTACCACACACACACATACAGACCTTTTTGCGGGACTTATGGGGTTATTTGGGCTCAGGAGACCCTAAAACGTGAATTTCCGTTGAAAACTGGAATTCGAAAATTTTCACGATCGCAATACTTCCCCTTACTATATATAGTAAGTGAAAGTAAAAAGTTCTAATTTTAAATGAATTTATTTTTAATTAGTTAGTTTTTTGTTTATTTTTTTTCAATATTGAACCTTTATAATCGACCAAAAAAAAAAAAAAAAAAAAAAATACCCTCTCTCAAAAATTGAGGGCATATGTTTCAAGATACGTAGAAGATGAATAACGAATAAAAAAAATCTGTTTTTCTGAATGAATAAATAAATAAATACCAATTTATCAGTTCTATCAGTTAGAGGTATTCAATACAATAAAATTATCTACAAAACGAAAAAAATACATTAAAATTGGTTTAGAAACAGCAAAAATATATCGTTTTGAAATTATCCGTGGTGATTGACCATTTTCCTTTTAGGTAATATTAGTTAATTGCCTTTTAAAAGCATTAAATCTTGATCAAGAAACTGTGTACTGGTGAACAGGAAAGGACCTGTTTTCCTTCAAGATAACGCTAAACTTCATGTTTCAATACAGGCAATAAATAAATTAAAGGACTTTGAGTATGAAGTCCTACCAAACTCGCTACCCTTAAGACTACGACCTTTTTCGCAGTCTGGACAAGTTTTTTTCCGAGAAAAGTTGTTAATCCATGACATTAAAAATGTGTTTTTTTTAATTTCATTCAAACGTGACTCGCATATGGGATAGAAAACTTAACAAGCCGTTGGCAGAGGTTTATCGAAATTGATGGTAAATACTCTGGACAAATTTAGGATCTCAAGTTTTTATTTTCTTTATTATTCTAAAAACGGTCATTTAATTTCTTGCAACAAAATATTTAAAAAAAAGTCTGGTGCGCACAACACACGGCTTTTATATACCTCCGTTGTTAAAATCAATTCAAGAATTTTCAAAAACATATAGAGATAAAAATAAATTGTTTAATAATTAATTAAATTGAATTTCAATAAAAACATGAATCCGTTACCTAGGACTCCATCTTGACAAACGTCTTACATGGAATCCACATAAGCGACTTAAACGACAAGAAACTGCCCGTAGATACCGATTACTACAACACTTACTCGACAAACGTTCAAAACTTCCAATTTATTACAAAAAGCTCATTTATGTTACTATCATCAGACCCATCTGGACGTATGGAATCGAGCTTTGGGGCTCTACTAAACCATCTAATTCCTCTCGCATTCAATCCTTACAATCCAAAATCCTTCGCAAAATCCTATATGCTCCTTATTTCGTTACGAATAAAATCATCGATAATGACCTAAAAGTCCATTTGTCGCAGAACTAGCCCGAAACAGATATGCCTTTTTTCATTCCAAACTCCCAACCCACACGAATCCTCTTGTACGCAACTTATCATTCCCATCTATTCCTGACAACCCTCCGAGGCGATTGAAAATACGATGGCCTCGAGACCTACTTTAATTAAATTGACATTGGAGTGCTACCACTGGGTAGTTTCTTCACTAGGCATAATCACGCCTATAATATAAGTGTAAATTGGCCCATTTGCTTGTTGTATATATTATATGTACAGTTTTAAATATCAATAAAATGTTTAAAAAAAAATAAACAAAATAAAAACATGTGTTTTATTAAATAATCTATTATATTTTCATCAACAAAATCAGTTAGTTATATCTGTTTTTTATCACTCTCCATTAACTTTTACAATTTTGTGTATAAGATAATATTTTTTCTATAATATTATATTATACATCTATTTTGCTGTTCAAAAACACAAAATTTGCTTAAAAATCTCTTTCAGTTGTTTACCAAAGTCACTCAATTTGCATATTTAACCGTTATTATTTATCAATGCTTATAAGATGATGTTGATTAATGTTTTGATATCTACAAAATTAAAGGTACTTTAGAAGAAGAAATTTTAAAATATAGGCAGTTAAGCAGTGTCAGACTATTTTAATCAGAAAGGAATCTACAATATATGAAGGCCCATAAAATTTTACATCCACGTAGAGAATTCAATAAAAAATTTGTGTTAAATATAAAATTTCAGTTTCGTACGACTTTTAGTTTTTGTGCTAGACTTACCACACACACACACACACACACACACACACACACACACACACACACAGACGATCGCAATACTTTCCCTTACTATATATATTTCATATATAAGTAAGTGAAAGTGAAAAAAAAAAAAAAATGGAATGAAATAAATATGTTAGAAAAACACACTCATACTTAATTATAATATTCACAATCAGGTAAGGGGCTCCTGCCAAGCTTCTTAGATGAGAGGATTCTTATCGCTGATATAACTCCGAAGATATAAGGAAAAAAGTGTTATCTTTAAGCCGAGATAAATAAAATACGTGATACCAGGAACCTCATTTAGAGAAGGGTTAAATTTTTTAATTCGTAGCAACCAGATCTTATTTGGAGGGATTAGGCTCTAAGAAGGCAATTAATGTTTAGTGGCCTGGAGATCCCTCAAAGGGTAGCAGTCCAATTACTGGATTACTCTCCGAGGCGTTCAAGTTACACGGCCAAAAATGACCTCCAGCAACTCTAGTATCGTCCAGGTCAAACTCTTTGGGTTACCAACATCGGTACACTAATTCCTCTAAATATTTCCATATGACTATATATGAAATATATAGTAAGGAAAAGTATTGGGATCGTGAAAATCTTTTGATTCTAGTTTCCGGATATCTGGCTCAAGCCACTGACACGGCTGAGAGCGAGGCGCTGGGATCTCCTCGACTCCGATTTTCATTCTACAATTGGAGGAAAAGGCCCAGTCTGGGGTTCCTATAGCAAATTGTAAATATCATATAAAGTTATGATTGTGTATATGATGTTAATGTATTTCTTCTTTATTTCATTTATTTGTCTTTATCTCAATTATAGGTTGTTTTTTTTTTGTGTGGATATAATTAGTTGACCGTTGAGAATTACTGGAAGGAATTAGTCCGGGTGGCGGTCATTAAATGAAACAACTGAATAGTTTCAACTATTTTATTTTTTGCCAACGTTTCGACCCCCATTGTGGGTCATCATCAGGGCATCTGGTAGGGGAGTGGAAACTCACCTCATCAGTTTCCACTCGCCTACCAGACGCCCTGATGATGACTGATAGATGAAACTATTCAGTTGTTTCATTTAATGACCGCCACCCGGACTAATTCCTTCCAGGTTTTTTTTTCTTGTTCTTTTTTTACACATTTCTTATATTTAATGTAATTTACTTTATCATTTTTTTCTGTATATATTGTGTGAATGTGGTCTCATATCACTAATGTTCATTTAGAAACAAATTGTGATATATTTCAATAAATAAATATTAGAAAGAAACAGGTTTTGGGAATAGGTACACATATATTCTGACATTTTAAATTATATTTGACTAAAGTACCTTTAAATTTGTAGATTCGAAAAAATTAACGGTATCATGTTAAGATTGATAATAAACAGCTAAATACACAAAATCAACGAATTTCATAACCGACTAAAGGATAAAGGAGCGATTTTTGTTTTTCCGAACATATTTACATTAGAAAGAAAAGTAAATTTAATTTTGAGACCTACTATCCCCTAAGAATAACAGTTAAGTACAAAAACTGAGTCTTGTGCCTGGCATAATAATAAAAATATTAAAAAAAAAAACTTAAGGTTATCCTTATATTATTTATAAAAGTAGTAAATACTATTACTTTAACGACATACAACTACTACGTACATATCTATAAAGTAGTAAATACAACGAAAATAGTACATACATATATGACTATATAATATTAAACACATGTGCATGCAGAGGCACTATAATTGTACTTCAGACTATTATCATAAAATTATAGAAAGAAAAAATAAAATAAACGTTTTTGTTTACATATTTGTAGCGTTCCTCACTTTAAAGTGAACTATTAGTATTATTCTTACGTTTGTATAAAATTATTCGGAAAATTGATTGTTGAGGAGATGATGGAATATTTTTTTTTTTTTTTTTTATGTGCGGATTGATGGAGTAGAAAAAATATTTTCATTCCAACGAAAGCAAAATAAATAATGTGAGAAAACAAGATAAAATGTAGTTTAAAATACATAAAGACCAAAAACCATCGGAAACTCAGAACCAGACCTGTCTCTACTCAAGTAGATTTTTTTTTATTTCATAACGAAAGGTACATACTTTTTTTTTTTTAATTTATTCTTTGGCACCTTGAGGGAAGATGCTTTTCCTCACACATAACTGAAAAATGATTCAATAAAAAAAACGATAAGCTATTAACATTTTTTGTTATCCTATTCACTCGACATAGCCACGTGTTAATCAGCATTTTAATGCCCCTGCAATGGTCTTACACGGCTCGGAATGGGCTCATCGTAGATTAGAGATGATTAGACCCCAGCTTAACCGGCCACTCTACCGCATTTATAGCACTTTTTTTTTTTTTTTTCTTTTTCAGGAAAGCCCTTGAAATATACTGCCAAGATTTAAGCAGAATTATTCAGAATCCTATTTGAAATGAAAATCCTAACTAAACCCCTGAGAGGAAGCTCATAACGGATAGGAACAAAGGATGTCTCTTTGTTAGTTTCACTGCTTCTCTTTCACTGCCTCTTCAAATCTATGGTCAGTGTTACCTCTGTATTTCTACTTTAAGAGCAAATATTATTTCTTCTTTTTCTGACTAAATTGAACTAGAGTAAGGTTTATTATAAAAATAATAAAATCAGTCTATATGAAAACAAAAATCTTTTGCGCGCAAAACAAAATTTTCTCTCATCTACGATTTTTAAATATAAAAATAAAAAACTTAAAAAAAAAACTTTTAACTCTACAAAAAAAAAATGTCTTGGGCTCAGTATAAATAGAGATTCGTACTGTTTGTAAGCCAACGGTCGTGCAATGAGGTGATTCGGTCGAGACCACACCAAGATTTTTTTCCCCATTTTAGGTACTCACTATATAGAGGCTTGGTCTGCCTCAGGATGGTATCCATATGCCAGGGTCGTCCCTAACCCCCTTTCTTCTCCACTCTCTTCTCTCTTCTGGCCGAAATAACAAAATTAATAATATTCTGTCACAGCCAGGAATTGAACCCAAGATCCAAACAGTAGACTAGTGATTTATCCACTAGACCACGCCGCTTTGTTTTTTAATTAAATTAATTAAGAAACTATTAAGTTAAAAGTACGAAGAACTGCATTGATTTTAATAATGGCCCGTTTGTATTTATTATAAGTTGAACTAATTGTAAGTAATAAAAATCTGGTGCAGGCTATAAACGACTTTCACATACCTAATTTCTTACAGTCAATTTAACAACCTTCAAATAAATTTAAGAGTTGAGTAAACTAAAGAAAACAAAAAAACATATATATTTATATATATATATATATATATATATATATATATATATATATATATATATATACAATATATATATTTAGTTTCTTTGGAAACACATGTTTTGTATTAAATAATACAACAGTATAAAATTTTGTTGTACAACATTCTATTAAATTAACGCCTTATTAATCACTTTATATTACCTTTTAAAACTCTGTATGAAATATAACATTTTTTTTTTTAATATTTTGTATTTCAACGGTATATTATACATCTTTATTAATATTATTGTGAAAGGATAAAAAAAAAAAAAAAAAAAAAAAAAACCTAGAAAAATAATTTTGCTCTTTTATACTTTAGTTGGATATCAAATTCGTTCAACTTATATATTTACCCGTTTTTTGTGAATGCTAACAAATGATGATATGGTTATTTTTTTTTTTTTGAATCTACAAAAGTAATGGTAATTTAGACAAAGAAATAATTGCTATATAAGCTCTGTCAGACTATTTTAATCAGAATGGAACAACATCATATTAAAGCCCATTAAATTTTACATCTATATAGCGAGTTAAATAAGAAACGTACGATTTTTCGTTTTCTTGCTGCACAAACACACACACATACACACACACACACACACACATACAAACAAACCCAACTTTTGGTGGAATTTGAAAAATTTCCGTTAGTTTCCACATGATACTTTCCGTTACTATACACTACAAGTGTAGATAAGTGAAAGTAATGTATAATATTGTTGTGCTGGCTTTGTTAAACAGATATCATCATTAACATTGTTTCAAGTACATACTGTCACTAGTATTTTAATATAATAACGTATTTATGTATACATATTTTTTCTATGCAGAAATACGAGGCTTTGTCAATAAAACTTGTTATTCATAAACTATTGTGAATTTCTACAAGAAAAAATAAGTTTCTAGGTTTCTAATACTATTCTTCAAATGTGTTTGAACCAGAACAATTTTATGTAATTCTTCGGAAGTTATTTTATAACTCCTTTAGCAGATATTGAAGGATGTGTATACGCTTGGCAATTTTTAGAAAAACCTAAACATATAGAAAAAAATAACAATGATTAGACCTTGTTCTACCTTGCCGATCCGTGAAACACGGAGCCATGTTATTTCTTTGTATCATTCTCCAGAAACTCCAGGGTTCTATGTAATGTGCTATCCCCATCAATGTCGTTATTAGCTGAATATTTATTTTTGATTTTTTTTCACAGGTACTGACAGTTTCTATATCTACTGAAGACGTAATAGCCAAGATGTTACGGATTTATTTGTCAAACAACCCTTTTAATAAACTGACCGAGGTGAGTTGAAATTTCTTCCAATGGAAATGATTTCCATCTTCCGACTCTGATTAGAAAGAGTTGGTAACGTTTTGGATAAACTGAATTATTTAACATAAAAAGCATATTTGAACTTGAATACCAAAATAAAAATATATATAATTTCGTCTATGTAGTCAGTAGAATCACCCCATTAATTAACTGATATTCTTTGGCATGTAAATATAATAAGTGCTCAACAAATTTTATTTCATAATTTTTTTGTTTCCCAACATTTTAATTTTTTTAACCAGTTATTTTTTGTACTTTCCTGAATTGAAAACCTGGGATAATATAATTTTTAACATAACAATTTGAATCTCGCAGCTGTTTTTTGCCAGCTTCCGTATTGAATACACGTGCTGAGAAATTATCTCTAACTCGATAATAATAATCATGCAGATTTCTAATCGAAATATTAATTATCCGTAATATAAAAAATGTGCTCAAGATTTCTTGTCCTCACAACAAATTATATGAAATGTCAGTTTTTATCGTTTCTGAAATACATAAAGGATTTTGCAGGTACCTGTTGTTTTCTTCAGAATGTTTACATATTTAAAGTGAACAGTTACTAAACCTCTACCTTTGTATTATAAACATTAGCTTCCCAATCAATTACCCACTTTTTAGTATAGCTCCAAATATGAACATGGAAACACGCGATTTTGTAGTAATATTTTTGTACGAGTTTAAGCTCGGCCAATCAGCAGCTGAGGCCACCAGAAATATTTGCAAGGCGTTTGGGAAAGGAAGTGTTAATGAACCATTCGCCGTTGGTTTGCTAAGTTTTCAGCTGGGGATACCGACTTGGAAAACTTGCCCCGAGGAAGACCTCCGTCCGTAATAGACAACGATGTACTCAAACATACAGTAGAAGGAAAGCCCTACCTAACAGTTAAAGGACTCTCAGCACAACTAAATGCAAGTACATTTACCGCTTCCAGACATTTAAAGTGTATTGGGAAAGTAAAAAAGCTCGATACATGGGTACCTCATGGTCTCACTGAGCGGCATCAAGACGCCATGTTTCAAAACATACCGTGCAAAAATTGAAAGAATTGGGCTGCGAAGTTCTTCCGCACCCACCATATTCTCTCGACTTGTCTCCAACGGATTACCACCTGTTCAGG
The DNA here is from genome assembly GCA_023052935.1 of Piezodorus guildinii. Classification (NCBI taxonomy): domain Eukaryota; kingdom Metazoa; phylum Arthropoda; class Insecta; order Hemiptera; family Pentatomidae; genus Piezodorus; species Piezodorus guildinii. The sequence continues at coordinate 35,194,779 of CM041293.1, read as the reverse complement.
AATTTAGACTACTTCGTCAAAGAAAAACTTTTTGAAAATGATGGTCAAGTGAAAAGTGCGTTTTCAGATTTTGTTTCACTTCAAAGCTCAGAGTTTTTCAGTTCGGGGATAAAAAAGTTGGTGTTACCTTGAAAACGGACATTTCATGTGACACAACCAATAGTAAGATCTTGAAAATCTCTTTTCTGCCATATTCCTTTAAATATTATTAAAAAAAAAATTTTGCCATATCAAAACATTATTTCAAAGATTGAAATTTTAACAAGTACTATAATAGCTACAAACAACTTTTTATGAAGGGATCAAATTGAAACTTCCCATAGCTACTCTTTATCTATTCTTATAAAATGACTCAAGAGGTTTTTTGGTCGAAAGTTTAATAATTTTACCATATGGCAATATTTATGATAAAAAGCGCAAAAAATAGTTACTGACACCCCTGAATTGATTATTTTAATTTAAAATCAATCTAGACCATTTATCATATCTTATCATATCATATCATATGATAATATTGAGATATAACAAGTTTCTTTATTAAACTTTTTTGGATTACGTTTTCATACAAAAAGCATTGATATTAAATTAATGTTGAAAGGAGTATATGTAAATAGCGTAAAAGTTTATAATGAATATCTCAATATGTTCAAAGTTTGAATGACATGGTGGTAAATATAGGGCACAGAACTGACTTTAAACTTAGACAAGGTGGCCCACAAATACGGCTGAATCAAGACACTCAATACCTGCCAACTCAGCAACTATAAAGTGAATAGAGGTCTAGGAAGAAAGCCTCGGACGCGATTGAAGAAAGGAAATCGTTTTCATTTTCATCAATAAGAATTTTTTGAAATGATAAGATCGATTATTTTTGTTTTTGTTTGAAAACATTACAATATATTTCAAGGTTTCTCCACACGATCCAAAATATATAGAAGCAGTTTTAAAACATAATACGTTTTGGACTATTTCAACCTTGACATAAGGCGAAAATAAATTTTAAATTTGATTATTTAACATATTCTACTCCTCAAAGGATACCAAATTAAGACGTTGATTTCAAAACGGTACTATATCTACTTTAGACAATTTTAAAGAAAACGCAACCCTATGTTATTTATTTATTCAACTAATTACTCAATACACTTTTATTAAAATCTAATGTTTATTTTTTAATGTGTAAATAACGTAATTTCCCAAATTATTGCACTTTTCTCATAAAATTAACAGTATAAAATGGATATAGTACTGTTTGAAATGAAATGTGGATACTGCATCTTTTGGAAAGAATTAAAAGGCATATAGTACTGTGTGAAATAATCTCTCTCTCTCTCTCTCTCTCCTCTCTCTCTCTCTCTCTCTCTCTCTCTCTCTAAATATGTATATAAAATATAAATATGTATTTGTCTGAAAAGAAGATGGCTCCGAGACCTTATACTTTAAAATATTTTTAGAGTGCTGCCAACGGGTAGCGTCTCTATATGTATTTCATGTCAGTTTACAATGCCCATGATATTTATTTTATGAATAAAATACAGTTGTAAATATCAATAAATATGTTCAAAAGCATTTTTACTCACTAATTTCAACCAATATAACAATTTTCGTATTTATATTATAAACTATGTGTGAGCAAAATTTAACTTTTGAGATTTAATTATTAAACTTTTACATTGATTATGTTACTACAAATCAAAATTATTATCATCAAACCAACAAAAAATGGACAACTCGACAAAGAGCTTATAGCCATTGTTTTGTGAAATTATATTTTAAAAAAATGTACACATATATATATATATATATATATATATATATATATATATATATATATATATATATATATACGTTATTCCTATTTTGTATACTAGATGAATAAAAAATGTATTCATTCATTAAGCTAAACCATTAGAATACAAATATGTCAAAATATGAATCAATCCTAGGTTTAGGAACTCAAATTCTCAATTATTGGCTGTGCTAATAAAAATGCCGTAATTCGTAGTTTAAAAAAGAAAAGAGAGATGTCCTATAGAAGCCTATATAGCGAGGATAGGGGGAAACCATTAGCGATAATGGAGGGGAGGGGAAGTCCAGCCAAAGCCGCTGATGGGATAGCCCCCACCCCTGTCATCCCTTCCGAAACATCCTCAACTAGTTAGCGACACTTTTTCCAGTTTCGTCTCAGCAGGATCTATCACCTGGGCCAAGACTTTCCAAGGACTAAATAATTCTATAAGTAAACTAAGGCTCCCTTACGATTCTAAGCATCCCTAAGTATATTAAAAAAGGTATTTAAGCAAAAGTAACTGATAGTAATAACTGGCATAGTGAAAGTGAAGGTTCAATAGCGATATCCCAAAACAAAGTCCCCGAGATCAGAATTGACACAATCGTCCCATCGACGCCTCGGCCTACATTTAGGACACCTACCATTCGGCTTAGCGCAAACTCTCCATTCGAAATTAGCCATACAAGCTCATTTGACTCGCCGAAATACCATCAAAGCAATTTTACTGAGAGAGTAAAAGCTTTGCAATTCCGTGTTGTATAACCTTCCGAATTCCTGAGTGGCCATATATTTTACACGGTAAAATAATAATAGGTGTTAGACGTCATCAGAAGAAGAGGGAGACCGAAACTTAGAAGGTCGGATGGTGTGACAGCAGACAGGACTCGTCACCGAGTTGTAGTGTTAAATCCCTTACTAATGTCTTCGTTCAGAGAAATTATATTGTTATTGAATAAGAAAAAATATAAAAAAACAAAAAAAACAATTTAGTTTCTTTTCTGTTTTAATTTTTCTGGAAGTTTTTCTTAATAATAACACTTAAATGAGCACACCTTAACTTCCCTTTGTTTTTATCTATTTTATTTCACAACCATTTACAGCTATCAACATTTCTCAATACTTATTTTTTAAAAACATTTCCACATATATAACTTTATTATTTTCGTAAATAAGTAATAGAAACAGTAAGCCAAGGAACATGTGGACGAATAGCAGTGAGCTATGAAGTGAAGTAGTGAGTTATATGTGTGGAAATGCTTTTAAAAAATAAGTCTTGAGAATGGGGAAACAACCCCGAAACGTTGATAGATGTGAATGGTTGTGGAATAAAATATATAAAAACAAAGGGGTGTTAAGGTATGCTCATTTAAGGGTTGAAAATATTTTTTTATTTATAAAATTATATAAAAATAATTTGATATTTTTAGAGAAATTAAATCATAATTCGGACCATTATTTGAGCTAAAAGCGAAATAAATTGTAGGAAAAATGTATTATATTCAGTAAACATGCATTCAAATAGTTTTCTTTTATTAAGAGGTGATAAAATTTTCAATTAAAGACAATCAGTAATATCGCTGAAAACAAATCTTTAAATCTATGTTTATAGAAAAAAAAATTAAACAAAGGAACAATCTAAAAAAACATTAACAGAAAAGTAATTTAGGCAAAATAAAATCCATCTGTTTTATAAAAACGGTTTAGAAAACGTAATATTTTATTCTAGACAGCTATGCATTGCGGGTCATGTATAACTGTAGCGCCGTTCATATAACGCTACCAGGGACTGTCTTTGTTAAATCCAAGCAAGGAACCGATCTTCCAATTAAGTTAAATTTATGAATAACGCATTTTGCGCAACAACAAAAATAAAATGAACAGGTGTATTAAAAACATAAATTGCTAAACAACAAAATAGTTGAAAAGCATAATTAACAGTTGTATGATTCGTAAAATAATAGTTGATTCACCGTAAGGCGGAATGACTGTACTTCACTAGTAGATAATTATAAAATAGGCCTAGCGAACCTTTGACCCTTCTTGGATGTAGTAGTATAGGATGTTGTATTAGTAATATGTATATGTATATGAATATGTGTTCATAGAACATATGCTAAGCAGTATATTTATTTGTGAAAACTATTTTAATTATAAACAAATGGCAGAGTATTTGAACCGCGGTTAAATAATTTATGAGGTCTATCTAACTACCTCTAGCTTTGCTGGAGTTGTATGTAGGTATGAGTTATGGGTGGGGTTAGAAGGAGGGGCTTATGTTGGTAGTCAGTCTGTCGTGTTAATTTTGATAGTATTCTATGAAAGAAACTTAAACTATTACAATGTCTTAAGTTATAGTGAATTAAGCAGTTTCTCACACTAAATGCCGTGTAAACGATTTTTCTTAAAGCTTTAGAGTGGCTTTTTACAAAACCTTAGCTCTATTCATCGATGGTAATTCCGTATAATTGAAAAACTTGTAAGTCAGTCAAGATCTTTGTTTTAGTTATTTTATGTTTTTGAAACTCCTATCTAAGAGAAGTAACAAGCATCGCACAGAATTTGATGCAGTTTAAACTGATACATTTACAAAATTTACTCAGGACACTGAGGTAAATTTAGGTTCATTACATAAAATACATTACAATTTAATAGTTAATATGAATCATTCCATTGTCGATGACGTTAATATGCCTACATATGTATGAATGAGCTTGGGTTACCAACTTATTATAATTTCCTGTATATTTCTAACATGGTGGTTATCTTTGGCTTCGATATGAATAGGCAAAATTTATATGAATGTATGTGATATGAGTTAATAATAGGCCAGTACACTAACTATTGATGACTAGACCAATTTGAGTTTATTTCAAGATCTTTGTGCAATAACAAAACTAAAGTCGTGGAAAAACAAAATTAAAATAAATAAGGCTATAGCTATGAGTATCCTCTTCTATAATGTACAAATATGGGGACTAGGATATGTAGATAGGATAGGAAGGGTAAACATAAACTTTTATAAACGTTTATTCTCACTAAACAAAAATATTCCTTTTTTATTAATCCGCTCGGAATTTAATTTTCCCCATTGCCTAATCTCAATATTAAAGCTTTTTCTCTCTTAGGTGCATAAAATATTTAAACTCAGCGATGACCGACTCCCAAAAATATGCTTGAATACACTAAAGAAAACGCATAATTCCACAAATAAAGAACAAAAATACAACTGGTTTCAACAATTATATTAATAATAATATATACAACAATTATATTAATAATAATAATATAATAATGTTAATCACCCCCGGTAAATACAACCCAATTTATCCGTTCATTCATAACAATAGACATAAACCCCAAGCTTACCTATCATTAAACGCACCGTTTCCTGTCATAAAAATATTTGCGCAATTAAGACTTTCTGGAAACTACAGTATAAAATTAACATTCAACAATATATAGTACCATTTTTAACCCAAGGAAAACTGCACTCTATTTAATCTAAACGAAAGAGAGGACTTATTCCACATTTTTATCCGATGCCCCCATATACGCACAGTTCCGAACCCATTACATCCCTAGATCCTTAAATATGAACAGTACCAATATCATCACCCTTTTCACCACTTAAGATGTTCAGGAATTAAAATACATTTATTATTATACCAAGCAATGTTGCCAAATTAGATCATTTATAGTAAATTAATAGAATTATTGGTTAACTTTATTATATTATTTATCGTATATTGCCGTGTTATGTAAAATAATATATTTATTATATTGGAAACTGTTATATTATTCATATATTGCCTTTGCATTATTGTGTTATAAGTTTTATTGCAATTCAATACTATTCAATGTATCTAGAGCTGATAACGTAGTGAATTAGTATCTTGTTAACTCTTGTATTGATGTATGTTTTTTTATTATATATTTGTTATGTAGCCAGCTCTATTTGTATGGGGGTTACTCCGAAAGCAAATAAAGTTATTCATTCATTCATTCATTCATTCAGATCGCCAAGTGCGTCTTCGTTTGGTATTATTTACAACAAAAAAAATCGTGCCGATACAAAAAAAAAATAATATAAATCACCGATCAACTTCAGTTATTAAAAAAAAAAAAGAGCCAGTTTATTTCAATATAAAAATAATAAAACCGCATATCAATAAATTCTAAATATAAATCCAATTTTTTAAGAAAAAATCTAATAGCCTTTCCTCTTTTCAAAACCAGTTTTGCCATTTTCTGGCACGTGTATTAAATCCTAGTTTCAGTCGTGTTTTCCGGGAAGGGGTGCGTTATTTATTTTTTATTACCACATCTCAGTTATGTGAACGACGGATTATATTTTATATGACTAGAAATATAATATATATGTAATATATTGGATTGGAGGTACTCGTATTTGCGGACAATCTTAATTACCGCAAAATTTTAATCATGCTGGAAAAGGCAGAAAGAGGATCCAACATCGGAAAGAGGATTGAAAGTTCTGAAAGCAGGTATGTTGGTTTGTTTTATTCGGAAGACCATTTGAAGTAAAAGAAAATTCGTAAAAAAAAAAAAAAAAAACTAGTCTTATGATAGTGCGCATTTCTACAGTCATTTTGAATTGAATATTGGAATCAAAATAAAAATTGTTTATTTTAAATTATTTTTTTATTATATTTATTTTTATTTCTATTCTAAAATTTATTTTAATTCGCCAACTTATGGAATATGTAAAACGAAAAATTGTTGGGATCGTGAAAATTTTAGAATTCGAGTTTTCAACGGAAACACACATTTTAATTTGATAATCAACTGGAGGTAAAAAGATCTAAAATATTTTTTATATTTAATTATTCTTTCGTTTTTATAATCCTCGCGCGGATCTCATTACCGCGTATGGGGAGCGTCCCACGGGTGGCGGATGTGGGGATGGTCGGTGGAATTTCCTCGGAAGCTCCTCCCGGCTAAGTCCGATGGACTCGCTGACCAACAATGAGAGCGGCCCTCCAGGCTTGCTGGAGGGTGTGACGTAGGTTCGAACGCCCTACTCACATATTTTAGTTCACAAAATACCACAAACAGTCATGGATTCCTCTGAGGTAAAACGCCCATTATCCGGAAGCAAACTAGTCCCCCGTTCGGGTCTCCGGGTGGGGACTGCTTCAGAGGAATCTAGGCGCAAGATGAAAAGTAGAGATCTAACAATAGGTACGTGGAACGTTAGAAGTTTAAATACGGCAGGTGGGTTAAAGTCGGTCGCGAATGAAGTTAAGGGGTACCATTTAGATATCGTTGCATTACAAGAGGTTCGCTGGCCAGGGGAGGGTTCGTTAACAGAAGGAAAGTATACTATTTGGTACGGGGGGAGCGTTAATTATTGTTTAGGTACCGGGTTTCTGATTAGGAATAAATTTCTTTCCGCATTACGGGATGTACAGTTCTTTAGTGAAAGAATATCGGTTGCTAGATTTCAGGGTCGTTGGTATAAAATCGCTTTTATAAACATTCACTCTCCCACCGAAGATAGTGATGATGAAGTAAAATGCGAATTTTATGATAAACTAGAATCGGTTTACGATAAGTTACCGCGAAATTACATTAAAATTATACTAGGTGACGCAAACGCAAAGGTTGGAAGGGAAGAAGTATATCGTCCTACAATCGGTAAAGAAAGTTTGCACGAATATAGTAATGATAATGGGACCCGACTAATAAACTTTGCCATTTCGAAAAACCTAATAATCAAAAGTACTACGTTTAAACATAAGGACATTCATAAGTATACGTGGACATCGCCGGATGGACATACTCGTAATCAAATAGATCAATATTTTAGTACAAAACAGATGGCAAAGTAGCATAATTAACGTGAGATCGTATCGTGGTGCAGAATGCGGATCTGATCATGAATTAGTAATCGCGAAACTTCGACAAAAACTAAATACAAAAAAGAGAACACCGAACTATATTCATCCCGAGAATTTTGATGTTGTTAAATTGAACAACCCCGAAATTAGAAAACAATTCGCGATAGAAGTAAAAAATAGGTTCGATGCTTTGGAATCTTCAGACGAGGGAAACGAAGATGTAAACAAATTGTGGGAAGGGATCAGGGATAATATTAAAGAGGTCGGTAACTTATGTCTTGGAAAAATCGAAAATAAAAAGAACAAACCTTGGTTCGACAGGGATTGTCAAAATATGTGTGAAAAAAGAAAAACCGCTAAACTGAATTCCTTAAATAATCCAAGCGATAATAATGTGGCTTACTTTCGGTTAGTAAAAAACGAAACTTCAAAATTCTTAAAAAATAAGAAAAGAGAGTATCTTAAAGGCAAAATAATAGAAATAGAAAAACACAGAAGCGAAAATAACGTAAGAGAGATTTACAAAGGTATAAACAAATCGCGTAAAAGATTTGAACCTGTATTGAATGGGGTTAAAGATGCGAATAACAACATAATTGCGGATCCGACTGAGATATTAAATACATTTAAACAACACTTTGACGGCATTCTAAATACGGAAAATAATAATCAATCTCCTCCCGCTGAACACCAGAGCGCTGAACCATGGGTAGACGCACCGAGTAAAGAGGAAGTTGAAATGGCGATAGGAAAATTAAAACGGTATAAAGCTGCAGGAAATGATAATATCACGAGTGAATTAATCAAAGCGTGTGGAGAAGCGGGCGTTTCCAAATTACATGTTTTAGTTAAAAAGATCTGGGAAAATGAAAAAATACCCGAAGAATGGAAAGAATCAATACTTATTCCCATTCACAAAAAAGGACCGAGGACGGATTGTAACAACTATCGTGGGATCTCTCTTCTCCCAGTATGCTATAAAATATTCTCGTCAATACTAACTAGCCGAATCACGGAATACGCTGAGGAAATTATCGGAGATTACCAATGTGGTTTTAGGCGGAATCGCTCGACTATTGATCAAATATTTTCCTTACGTCAAATATTAGAGAAGAAACTGGAATACAACGGTGTAGTCCATCAACTTTATATAGATTTTAAAAAGGCTTATGATTCCATAGACCGTCAGAAGCTATATAACATCATGATTGAACAGGGGATACCTAAAAAGTTAGTAAACCTAGTAGAGATGTGTTTGTCGGAAACATTTCATAAAGTTAGAATCGGTCACAATTACTCCGAGAGATTTAAGGTGCGATCGGGTTTGAAACAGGGTGACTCCCTTTCACCTGTTTTGTTTAATATAGCCTTACAATATGTTATAGAAAAGGTGATGAGTACCGAGAAAGGCTTACATATGGGTGACAAGATTCCGGTTTTGGGGTATGCCGATGATCTGGTACTACTAGGTGAAGACACAGAAACTATACAACTAAATACAAGTGTGTTAATAAAAACCGGTAAACAAATAGGTCTCGAATTAAATACCGATAAGACGAAATATATGATTAGTTGCAGAAATGGTGGCGATCTTGATGATATTAATATTTCAGGTCATACTTTTGAACACGTAGAGAAATTCAAGTATTTAGGTTCAATGATAACAAGAAAAAATGAAATCCAGGAAGAAATAAAGTCCCGGTTAAAGGTGGGAAACGCGTGTTATTATTCGGTTGGTAAATTGCTTAGCTCGCGGCTTCTGTCTAAAAACTTAAAGGTTAGAACTTATAAAACTATTATTCTTCCAACGGTTCTTTACGGATGCGAAACGTGGCCGCTTACTTTGAAGGATGAACAACGGCTCAAGGTTTTCGAGAATAAGGTGCTGCGTAAAATATTTGGTCCGAAGAGAGATGAGGCCACTGGGGAGTTTAGAAGGTTGCACAACGCGGAATTGCGGAGTTTGAACCCTGTGAATATAATTGAGTTGATAGCATCGCGGAGACTCAAATGGGCGCGTAAAGTTGTTGGGCTTAGTGAGGAACGGATTCCGAGAAAGTTGGTATTCGCTGAACCGACTGGTAGGCGTCCTAAAGGTAGGCCGAAGCGTCGATGGGAGGATTGCATTAAGGCTGATCTCGGGGGCTTGGGCTTGACCGGTGAACATTGGACGAGTCTGTGCAGGCGAAGTTTGGTGGTATCGGCATCGAACCTTCGGGTTCGGTAAGCCATTATTATTATTATTATTATTTATAATAAGAATAGTAATATAGACATATAATATACCGTTGGGAAGCTTAAGATTCTATACACAAAGCTGTTAACAGTAATGGGCAGTTACGAAAATCGGATTAAAAGAAGTAATTGTTACATATAATATTATAATAGATTATTTAATGGAGCCCATGTTTCTATAGAAACTTCATTTTTTCATCTCTAAAGTTCTAGATTTAACATTCACAACGGAGGTGAGCGAATGTCGTGTGTTGAGCGCCCCAGTTAGTTTGCTCGCTAAGTTAAACAGTTTTCTTAGTCCAACGTACTATCTGAATTTTACAATCGTACTTGAAAGAGAAATTTTTCCATGTGAGTGTAAGTTTAGAGTTCTCCAGTATTAAACAAATAAAATCAGGTGTACCTCAAGGCAGCGTATTAGGTATAACACTGTTTAATATATATTGCTCTTACATCCCACACCATACAGAAACACTTACAGCAATCTTCAGCAGCCGATGATTCACCTATTCCGACAGCCAACAAAGATGCCACTAAGGCTTCTCAGGCACTCCAAAAACATCTGGAAGACATAGCTTGCTAGGCAAAATAATGAAAAATAAAAATCAATGAATCAGAGAGCCTGTTCGTCACATTTACTCTAAAACAAACTCTTGCCCTCAGGTCTTTTTCAATAATATTCCAATACCAGTTTCCGACACAGTACGTTATTTACGCCTTTACTTCGACAAACCGCTGATATAGTGGCAAGAAAAGAACAGAATCAACGATGTGGACTTCTTTCGAGATTAGTAGACAAATGTTCAAAATTATCATTGACAAACAAATTAACTATTTATAAAGAACTGGTAAAACCTTTTTGGACTTACAGCATCGAGTTATAGGAAACTGCGAAAAAGCCAAACATCAAAATTATCCAATCGTTTTAATCCAAAATACTTAGAAAAATGGTAAATGCCGCTTTTTATGAATCTAACGAGACACTACATACTGACCTGGACATTCTATTCGTCATTACAACTGCCACTGATCTCTACAATAAACTTCATGACAGAACTTATCCACTATCACAAACCCAGATGACTATCCAGGCGCTGGCAAAAAAGACCTGATAGTTTTTTGTGTTTTTTTAATCTATTTTATAGTATCTAATGCAGTTTCGCACTTTTGTATCATTTGTTAGCATATTTCCTTATTATATAGGAAGATAGCAAATCCCATTTTACTCTCAAAACTCCTATAAATAATGAAATATCCTAATATTTAAAAAAATAAAAATTCAATAAATTCCCAACCATACTTTTATGTCCAGAGCGATCTTGAAAACCTCTTGAAATGGTAGATAACATAAAATTTAAAAGTGGCTGGACGTAAATGATCTAATAAGTCGAGCCAACGATGGGCACAATCAGCAAAAAGAGACAGGACATTACCCTCAGGCGGAGCTAAATCCTGAGATACTCCAGCCGCCTGGAGATACTCCAGACGAATCCTGAGCCATGCCGGGCCAGCCGTTCATGAATATATTAATGAGAATCTTTCTGGGACAAGTGCCCTGGGGGTAATACCGTCCTAGGATCCTAGCAATATAAATGATATATGCCTTCAGATACTCCCACGAATTTCCCTTCAAGTATTTGGGAATGTGTACGAGGCAGCAAAATATTAGGTCGTATTATGTCAGTTCTTGGGTATGTAGTCTATATTAGACAAACAGGAGTAGTTTTATTTCAATGATTTTTTAAGTGTTCACACCCTAGTGTAATAGGTATTATTGGTACTACTCCTTTCATACATACAACTGTCAATAATATTTAGAAAAATATTAATTGTTTTAATCTAAAATTAATATAGTAAACATTCATTACATTCTCGAGGGAGCTTTGAAACAAACAATATGATAATTTTTTGGAAAACATTTTTATTAATATTTACAACTGTATTATAGAAAATACATAGTAAATGTTATATAATACAATGACATATAATAAATGTAGGGAAAGGGATTTAAACTAGTGGGTTATATTGAGCCTAATCTGCTACATATAGAACATTCAGGTCTTTGTGGATGAGTTGATTCGTGACCAAAGTAAGGAGCATTGAGGATTTTTCGAAGGATTTTGGATTGTAATGCATCAAGTAAATTATCTAATGATATATATAGATAATATACATGAAGACATTATGCCCATTGGCAGCACTCCACTAGGTGATCTAAGCTAGAAGGTCTCGAGGCCATCTTGTCAGACGCCTCTGAGGAATGGAAGAGAAAACAAGGACTGAAACTAGTAAGTTAAAGTGTGAGTGGAGTTTGTCATCGAAGAATTGATACCTCGTACGGGCCAAATCAGCAACATATGGAACATTAAGGTCTTTGTGGATGAGTTGATTCGTGACCAAGTAAGGAGGATTGAGGATTTTTCGAAGGATTTTAGATTGTAAGGATTGAAAACGGGAAGAATTTAAGGTTTATTGGAGCCCCAAAGCTCAACTCCGTAAGTCCAGATAGACCTTATGATAGTAATGTATATGAGCCTTTTGAAGTTAAGTGAGAGGTTAGGGCGTCTAGTAAATGTTGAAGTAACCATAAAAGCCAAGAAATTTCTTTTCGTTTCAGTCAAGTGTGCAGATTCATAGTTTTTAAAAATTAAAACACTTGCCTATATTATTTTTCCGCTATTATAGATGACAAAAAATTACTGAAAAAAAAAATAGTTTTGTTTGAAAAAAGTGCACACTGTTTTGATTTCACGAAAGGATTTAGCTATTCAAAAGCTAGTGAAAAAAAAAAAATCATGAAAATCAAAATCATTATAGGCATGGACGATTTTACATTTATTTATTTATTTATCCTTATTTAGAAAGAATAATCACATTTCGCCTTGGAACTAATTATTCCTAAATTGTGTACCGACGTTTTGTATTATTTTAATCTTGTAACTACATTTTGTAACATCTTGTAACACTTTCGCCTAATTTTCTATATAGGAAGATAGTAAATTTTAATTGGATCATTAAGTAAATTCGTACAGTCGCTAGACGTTATATAATAAACATAATATTTTCTTGCTAAGAGCACTTTTCGTTACGACGAACTCATAATCCCAAAGTAATAAACTATAATTATAATAATTATATAATAATAATAATAATAATTATTATAATTGCTCAAACTGCAGTTTTTTAAACATAAATGACACGACAATTAATTCGCACCCGTGCGAAGGAAAGGCGGTTCGTTAGTATTAAAATAAAACTTTCTGAAAGTAAACCAAGTATCAATTTTTAAAACCCTAGGGATACCTGATAATTGAAAATCATTGTTATTCATTTCAAGAATAATTTTCCAAAAACGTTGAAAATTATTCGGTATATCTCACTCAAACTACGCTCAATTATATTTACATTGTCCTCTAGTATTCTGTCAGACCTCTGAGCGAACTAAATTTGCTAAGTTCTGAGTTATTGAAGTTTAAGTCTCGATTGAGGTGTATTTACGTGCGAGGTAGACTAAGTTTGAAGGTAAGATCCTATATCTTCAGCTACATCCTTCAAACTTGGACAAGGTCGGATCAAACTACTGACATAGAAAATCGACTAACTTCATTCCTCTTAAACTTATAACCCGTTACTCCTTACACAGTAATAGCATTATAATATAAAAAGCTGACATAGATGGATATGAATCCACTAGAGCAAAATAAATGTTGTTTTATAACTAAAACAAAGTGAAACAAAACTATAAGTTTGAAAAATGAACTTTTAGAACTGAGCTAAGAAACTTTTAAGATTGGGGGAATGAAGACGATTTAGTTCGCACTAAATTAATTTAAATATTCGGCATTTAGATGCAAATTCGTTAAGATATCTTTGGACTTAATTTAATAAAACGCTGCAAATTATTTCACAATGGTTTATTATTCCCAAATAACAATATTAGGGTATAACTGTTTATATGGCTTTTGATATCAAGTGATATGAAAATCACTAATTTAAAGCATCATATCATTACACTACCACTGATTTCAAAACGCAATATCTAAGATTGTTGTTAAGCAATGATTCTTTTTTCATTTAGTCCAAAATTTAATTTATGTTTAATCTCTATCAAATCGCACTAAAATCAAGATTTATTTGGTATTTATTTATTAGGATAAACGATTTAATTTATTCGTTATTCGGATTCTACGCATCTTGAAACGAAAGCTCTCAAATTTTGAGTTTTTTTTGTAGTCGATTGCAAAGGTTCATTATTGAAAATAATAAACCAAAAAAATAGAGTTTTTGATGGGAGAATGTTTGACTATAGATAAAATACATGGTAAAAATAGTTGGTTCAGCTGCCATCCAGATGCTCCAAATGAAATATTTTATTGTGATAACGTTTAGATCCAAATTTCAGGACATCTTCAGGGAAAGAAACATAATAAAAAATAAAACAATAGATATTGAGTGGTTTCGGCTATTAATATTCAACTAGTTTTGCTGAATAGTTTAAAGGTCCAAAATTTGAGCTTGTTTTCTAACCGTAAATATAACAACTTTAAGTAGGAAACAACTGTAACTTTGAGTTCCAAAAGGTACTAAATCCATTCTAGGAAATATTACAAGAAGCGCAAAAGTCTCTCATTACTATATTATTAAATCAACTTGATTCTTTTCACATTAGAATTTAGAGTTTTTTTTACTATATTAATAGTATTATATTACTTTTTTATTATTATTAATACATTACTTTATTATTATTATTATTTTTACTGTATTAATAGTACTATATTAAACTTACGGAATCAAATGTTTTAGTATGATTGGAATTAAACATTTATTTCTAAATTGTTCATCAAAATTTACAACTGTATTAGTTAATGCATTAAGTAAATTAGCTGATAATATATATAGATATATACATGAAAAGACATGAAGAGAATATGCCCATTAGCAGCACACCACTAGGTGATCTAAACTAAGCCATCTTCTTTTCAGACGCCTCTCAGGATTGTCAGGAATGGAAGAGAATACAAGGACTGAACATAGTGGATTAAAGTGGGAGTGGAGTTTGTCATGAAAGAATTGATACCTGGTCTGTGCCAAATCAATAACATATGGGACATTAAGATCTTTTTGGGTGAGCTTGTTGGTGACAAATTAAGGATCATTGAGGATTTTTCAAAGGATTTTGGATTGTAAGGATTGAATACGGGAAGAATTTGATGGTTTAGTAGAGCCCCAAATACCATATACGTCCAGATAGGTCTTAAAGATGGGCCTTTTGTAGTTAGTTGAGGGTTAGAGCGTCTGTCCAGTAAGGGAATGAAACTAGATGTGAAATCAGTACCTTTAGAAAATATCATTATTGATTCTTGTTTAAAAGGGCTTAAGTGTTTATCATATAAAATCAAATATAAGATTTTATAAAATTTTAGACTGATAATATTATAAAATCTACACCTAATAGAAGATTTCTAAAAAAAAAAAATGATTTAGTACCTTTTGGAAATCAACGTCTCAATTGTAAGTATCTTTAAAAACAACCCGTAGCAATCCTTAGTTATTTTAGAAAATAGATGCAAATTTAGACCTGCTTTAAATTAAAACATTTATCATCAAATTTAAGAAAAAAATGCATTTCTAATACGACCCATGAAGTGTCTTAGGTCCATATATATATATATATATATATATATATATATTATATATTATATATATATATATATATATATATATATATATATATATATATATATATATATATATATATATATATATAAAGATACTTGTTATACTTGTTGTTTCAAGCTCAATAGCCGTGCACTAAGGTGATAAAACCTACATCTCGCTCAGCGGTCAGAGGTTTTCTCTCAATATTGAGTACCCACAATATACTGGATAAGTGTGATCTATACAGCAGGGACACAAATATTACAGAATATAGTGATGATGATCTGGTAATGGGTTAGTATGACCATAAACATTTTTAATACAAAGAGCAGGAATCCTTAAACAAAATCGAAAGATAACCTTTTAAGAGTAATTGTATAGAGTGTTTCATTTCATTTTACTGATAGAGTTTATTTTATAAATAGTACGTTCTTCTAAATTTTACACGTAAAGCCTATTCAATGATATTCTCAACTATATTATTTATAATAAGAATGCAAACAAGATAAGATTAAAATACGTAATTAAGAAGTCTAACGCACGCCATAAACGAACTCACTTTTTTCCGAACATCATCAATTTTTGTTTCTTTTTGCTTTAACAAAAAGTCTAGATTTTATTCATTTAAACACAGGTATTGTTTATAACAATTTTAGTACCACTAATGACAGGAAAATACTCGTCCAAAATAAAGCCCAATGTAACTGTGGTACCTACTTTCCCTACACTCTTATTTATTTACAGCATACTAGATCGGACTTCACGCATCGATCTACAACAGGTTAGTTCTTTTTTTATAAATATTCTTAATTATACAGATACATAATATTTTAATTCAGATTAATCATAACATGACCAGAATTTCAGCATTTTTTCAGTACTGAACCAATTTTTCGCGTGAACGCCTTCCATACGAGTTAAAGACGGGATTTCAATGTGTCCTCGGAAAAATGCAAAAAAGGATTTCTTCAGCAGGTTACAAGACGAAGAGAAAAAAATATATACCAGGATGTCACAAAACCACAACAACGGAAGAAGGTTAATGGTCCCGTCGGGAGAAGTATTTCTGTCGAAGTTTTCGTGTCCAGTTTACCAACCAATGGGTTCAGATACTTTTTTTCTTAAACCTCCCGATAAGTAGAGAATAAGTGTCCAAGTTGTTTGTCCAAGTCCGTGCAATCATCCCGATTTCCAACGAAGGTTAAATCTTTGATATATATTTTTCAAACACTCTAAGCGAAGTGTTATGAACCTAACGAAGGGTTATAAAACTACTCTTAGCGAATTTTATAAGACTATTATTCTTTCGACGGTTCTAAACGGAAGTGAAACGTGGTCGCTTACTTTGAAAGATGAACAAAGACTATAGGTTTTCAAGAATAAGGTTCTATGTATAATATTTGGTTCTAAGAGAGATAAGGCTACCAGAGAATTTCGATTTTTACAAAACACGGAATTACGGAGCTTATAATGTACCTTTTACTGTAGCATATAGTTGTACGAATTTCCATATGTTTAGGATTTTGGACAACTTAGGTTTTTTTCTGATTTAAAACTAACATTTTATCTGCAACTGTATTGCATTGCTCAAAACACAGCACACTACAATTTTCTTTAGAATGTTTGTTTAAATAATAATAAAACTTTTCACCAATAAAATACTTCATAAAGACCTAAATATCCCAATAGTCGCAGATCTAGCCCGGACTAGATATACCTTCTTTTTTTTTCCAAATTACCAGTCCACTCCAATACACTCGTCCGCGAACTCTCATTACATATATTCCTGATAATCCCCCGAGGCGGCTGAAAAGATGAAATGGAAAGATCTACTACATTAAATAAACTCTCAAGTGTTACCACTGGGTGGTTTCTTCACATGCCTGTATCACGCCCACTTGATCAATAAACACATTTACTTAATGTATTTTATTGTATAATACAGCTACGAATTTCTTTTAAGAAAAATATAGATATATAATATTATGTATAACGGTAATATAATATGATAATATAATTAATTTTTTCTGTCTGATCTAGTTTTATAATTTTTTTATCTATGCATAAAAAAACTCTCTTAAAAATAACAACAAAAAAAACTAAATAAATGTAAGCAAATTTGGTGAGCTTGCAGCATGCAATCAGTCTAAATATGAAGTAGGGAAATACTAATTAAATCTTAACTTATTATATCAGTACACTTCATCAAAAAATGTCATTTTTTACTTTAACAATTAATAGAGTTAATTCATTAATATTTGCTTTATAGGCTTAAAAATACATTACAATAAAATAAGCTAATAATTAATAATGCCAGAACCCTAAAAACTATTAAATAAAACGGAGCTGAGGGATTCAGAATCCATCTGTTGTTATCTGTTGATGGGGTGTAATATGTAAATATATTCATAGCACTGTTTTTGCCAAGGGTGGGGCAAAACATCAGTTACGCCCTAAAAACAGTACCTGCTCTATCTTCCTTAGGAACGCCTTATGTCTCCCAACACAGCTCATAATACCCTAAGGGTAGTCGAGTAAAATATATCTATAGTGTAATTTGTCTATGCATAAAAGAAATGTTTTTTTTACATAGATAAATTAAAAAATAAAAATATAATACTTTGTAACAGAAATAAAAATCTGGTGCGGGCAATACAAGACACTCATTTACCTTGGTTATTAAAATCAATTTAACAACTAATAAATAGAGTTTAAAAAGGTTTAACGAATCATATTTAGTTTGATTATATAATAATATGAAATTATTATCTAAGACAATTATTTAATTGTATCCGCTTCTCATCACTCTCTATTACAACTTAATGTATAAGATAATATTTTTCTAAAATCTTTAGATTTCCAGCGGTATATTATACATCGGTATATATATATATATATATTACGGTTCTAATATTACGGAAAAACAAAAATTACATTAAAAAATACTTTTGATCTTTTCTCTTTTATTCGATTATAAAAATCGTCTAACTTATATGTTTAAAAGTCTTTAATTAATGCTAACAACATGAAATGTTTTTTGTTTTTTTTCGAATCTGCAAAATTAGATGTACTTTATTGGAAGAAAATTTAAAACATTGGCATTTAAGCCCTGTCAGTCTTTTTCAACCAAGATGAAACCTACATCATATCAAAACCTATTAAATTGTTTTCGATATAGAGAGTTTAATTTTTTTTTTTTTTTTATTTATTTATTTAAAGAAATTTACAACTGTATTAAATAAATACAACAAGTAAATAGGCTTTATATATGATTAGTACACATGATAGTCCTGAGAAGAAACTACCCATTGGTAGCACTCCAATGTCTTATGTTAGAAGGTCTCTTGGCCATCTTCTTTTAAGGCGCCTCGGTGGGTTGTCGGGAATAGATATGGAGGAGAGGTCACGGATAAGCGGGTTTGAGTGGGCAGGGAGTTTGGAATGAAAAGAGGTATATCTGTAACGGGCCAAGTCTTCAACTAATGGGATATTTAGGTCTTTATGGATGATTTTATTAGTAACAAAGTAAGGAGCATTGAGGATTTTACGAAGGATTTTGGACTGCAAGGATTGGATGCGAGAGGAATTCGATGGTTTAGTAGACCCCCATAGCTCAATGCCATAGGTCCAAATAGGCCTGATAATTGTGATATAAATGAGTTTTTTGTAGTAAGTAGGAAGTTTTGAACGTTTGTCAAGTAAGTGTTGTAGTAATCTGTATCTACGAGCAGTTTCCTGTCGTTTCAGTCTAGTATGAGGATTCCATGTTAGGCGTTTGTCGAGGTGGAGTCCTAAGTACCGAATCTGTTCAACAGGAGTAAGTAGGATATTGTTAAAGGATACGGTGGGGCAGGAAGTCATAGGCTTACGACGTAGAGTGAAGGTGATTTGATGGGATTTATTAGGATTTATTTTGATTCTCCAGTTTTGACACCATTCTTCAATGGCTGATAGATGGTGCTGTAGGATTTGTGATGCAGTAACAGGATCATTATTCACAGATAACACACATGTGTCATCGGCGTAGGAAGTAAGGATAGTGCTAGGATGGGAGGGAATATCAGCTGTATACACCGTGTAAAGGATCGGACCCAGGATACTACCTTGCGGTACACCGGCTGATTGAGTGAATATGGATGAGTAACAAAGGTTATGGTTAACTTTGAAGGTTCTATCAGAGAGATAGGAACGAATTAATAGGAAGTACGCTGGAGAGAGGAATTGACGGAGCTTGTATAGCAGACCCGGATGCCAAACTCGATCAAAAGCCTGTTCCACGTCGAGAAAGGCTCCAGTGCAATACTTTCTGCGCTCCAATGTGGAAGATATGACATCCACCACACGGTGACACTGTTGTATAGTGGAATGGGATGTCCGAAATCCAAACTGATGGTCAGGAATCACGTGGTTGGATTCGAGGATTGGGTATAAACGTTTGAGGAGAAGTTTTTCGAGAATTTTGCCCATAATGGGCAAGAGGGAGATAGGACGGTAAGAGGATGGATATTCAAGAGGTTTTTTTGGTTTAGGTATCATTTTGATAATAGACAGTTTCCAGTGGTCTGGAAAATAGGTAGAACGGAGAGTAGCATTATATATATAGGTGAGGAATAATATGGCTTTTCTGGGGAGCTGTTTTAGGATGTGGGATGTAATGAGATCATGGCCAGGAGCTTTTTTGGAAGGTAAATTTTGAATTATGTTGATGACTTCTGATGGATGAAAGGCCTTAGGAGGAAGGGTCATTTGGAGAGGAACAGTGAGTTCTGATTCAACACGGTCGATATGGATTGTATTAAGGATATCAGGGTGAGGGACAAACGTTTTGGAAAGGTGTTCTCCGAACAGCTGAGATTTTTCATCATCGGATCTTGTCCAGGATTTTGAGTCGGTGAGGAGTGGATGATTAAAGGTTTTGTATTTCAGTAGTTTTGCGGTTGTTATCCATAATGATTTGTCTGTTGTACTTAAGTTTTCTGTGAAGTTTTGAAAGTTTTGAATTTTGAGTTTTCTTATTTCTATCTTGAGTTTGTTCGTCAGTTTATTGTAAATGGTTTTATCCGAAGGGTATCGTGTTCGATGCCACTTCGCTCTTGCTCGGCGTTTTTCAGTTAGTAATAGTCGAATATAATATGGCAGGTTGGTTTCTTGTGCCTTCCTGTTTGTATATTGTAATGTGTTGGTCTGTATGGCAGTTTCTATTGATTTGTTAAGTTCTTCAATGGCAGAGTCTATGTCTTGTTTAGTTTTTAACAAAATTTTCAAGTCCAGATTGTTCTCTAAGTCATATCGAAAATTGTCCCAGTTGACTTGTCCTTTAATCAGGGAAAGTAAAGGAGGCTTATGAATAGGATTGGAATGCAGTTGAAGCAGAACCGGGCTATGATCAGAGGAGAGGTCATCTAAGGATTTGATTGTAGATTGGGTGGAGGAGATTTGGGAAGTAATGAAAATATCAAGGATGTCAGGACGTTTTTTATGAGATGTAGGCCAGTACGTAGGGTTCTGGGGTGACAAAATGGAATAACTATTGGAGGTTGTGACTCTGGAAAGGATCCTGCCACGAGTATTGGACGTTCGGCATCCCCACCGTTGGTCTTTGGCGTTGTAATCTCCTCCAGCAATGAAGCGCGGACCAAGAGATCGGAATAAGGATTCAAGGTGGTGAATGGAGAGTGAATTACCGGGAGGGCAGTATACAGCTGAGATTGTCATATTAAATGGGTGGGAAGATAAGGTAATAGAGGTTGATTGAATGGTGTCAGATGGAGAAGAAGGAAGCATGGAATGAGGAATGGATTTATGGATGAGGATACATGAGCCAGCGTGAGATGTGTTGTCTGGGTGATCTGATCGGTATGTGATGTAGTCACGTATGTAAAAGTGCGAGCGTGTAGTGAAATGGGTTTCAGTCACAAGTGCAATGTCTATGGTATTGTCGTGTAGGAATATGTCCAGTTCGTCACGGTGATTCAGTAAACCATTTGCATTCCACAAAAGAATGGCTAGGAAGTTTTTATTCATTGCGGGATATGGAAAGGAACTTCAGATAGGAGTCTGGTAAGGAGTGTGATGAGAGGTCTTATGGTATTTTGAAGATCCAAAAGGAAGGATGACAGGATTGATGTAATGTCGGATGTATTTTGTGAAGGATACGAATAGACGGAAGCTTGGTTGACTGAAGGATTATAGTGTCTAGGTAAAGATTGGGTACTCCGTCGAGGTTGTTGAGGAGGTTCCATGTTTGACGGAGCTGTTGCTGTTGGTATTGCTTGAGGAGTAGGCTGCAAAGAAGAGGAAAGTTTAGGACTGATCTGGGGTGGTAACTTGACCCTTAAGACGGTTTTGGTAGGTAAATCGTTTTTAGGAGTATTTTGGAGGGGTTGGGACGTCTGAGGCTGTAGACGAGAAATCTGAGGTTGGTGATAGGATGGTTGAAGCTGGGGATGGTCATAGGATAGTTGAGGCTGAAGAGGATGGGCTGGTTTAGGCTGAAGAGGATGGGCTGGTTGAGGCAGAAAACGGGTGTTAGAGGAAGCTTCTGGTTCCTGTTGATTGTCCATCTCTTTCCTGGTGACATTGGAGAACGAATTAGTCTTGATGTTGGAGGTCGTGGGACGTGTGTTTTCGTTGGAGAAAGGGTTTCCAGAGGTAGCTCGTTCATGCTTCGCTGAAGGAGCTGGGTTTTGGTATCCAACAGCGTTGGTTTGTGTTTTAAATGCAGTATTTATTTGCCTTCGGCGCTGCATGGTTTTATAAACCGTACAACCCTTATAATTAGCTGGGTGCCCTTCACCACATAGTGCACATATTGCTGGCGTATCTCTCGGCTTCTGGCATGTATTGGTCGCATGCGGTCCAGCACATTTGACACATCTGTCTTGGTGGTGACAATAGGCTTTTGTGTGACCGAGGGTTTGGCACTTGGCGCATTGTACTATGTCCACTCTCTGCTTCGGCTCTTCGAATCTTATGCAGGAATATACTAGTCTATTGACTCGAAATATGTCGCTATTGTTGGCTGCTGGTTCCAGGTCGACAAAAAAAAGAGGTAGTGGATATTTTTCTACTGGGTGCAGTACATTAGTGATTTGTCTAACATTGTGGCCCAGCTCTTCTAGGTCCTGCTTGATGGCTGAAGTGGAAGTAGTAGAGTGAAGTCCCCTCAGAACAACCCTGTACGACTTATCTTCCTTAAGCTGGTAGCAATGAAAGTCAATTTTTTTTTCTGTCAAGTATGTGACTAATTTTTTATAATGATCTTTGTTGGTCGTATTTATTTTTATGTCTTTTAACCGGGAAAAGCATTTGAAATTAGTTTGCCCGATTAATTGCGATATTTCATTTGCGAAGGCTACAAAGTTGGTGACGTGAGCAACAAAGATTGGTGGTGGTTCAGGCTCTGAATGACTTGGTTTTGTGTCTTCAGTTTGGATATTTGAGAGGGCTGAAAATTTATTGCTGACAGGAATTGTAGGTGTGACTTGTTCGGCTGTGGTGGTTTCATGTGATGGACCACGTAAGTTGACAATGGATTTGCTCCGAGTGATAGTTTGTTTTTTACTGTTTTTATTTTTTTTCTTGTTAGGAGATCCACCAGATCCCCCAGGAACAATATTACGTTGACGTTTCTGAAGTGTTCTTCTTTTTAAATACTGGGAGTCAGTTTCGCTGACTTCTGAAAAAGTCATTTCCTCTTCCGTCTCCATCCCCGAAGATTCACCCATTTTATAAAAAGAGAGAGAGAAAAAAAAATATATATATATATATCTATATGGATTTAGTAAAATAAAAAAATAAAATAAAATTGAACTTCTGGAGTTTAAAAATTATTTACATAAACAGATAAAGAAAATAAACAAGTCATTTTATAACAAAGGAGAAGAAAAAAAAAATTTATGCTATATAAAAATAAATGAAATATTATAAATAAATTAATAAAAATTATTACAATTAATAAGAGAGAAAGGAGAGAAAAAAAAAAAAAAAAGTTTAGAGTCTATGGGCTACGAACTCGTGACGATGAGAACTCAGAGCGCCGGTGGCCGTGCACAGAACAACTGAGCTATCGACAAGCTGTTAAGAGAGCTGCTACTGCTTAATGATGGCCAGTGCCGAGCAGGAAGCGGGACAGGACCCGCCTACCACGTGGAGACCTATCTAGCTCCTAGCGTGCACTAATAATCACAGTTATTAGGTCTATTAAATGCACTCACCTAACAAACGTAGTTCTAACGTGTTCTCAATCACAAACATTCATTGTTTATAAGTGTTGACAACAAAAACATTAGTTAATACTAAGACTATCACAGGACAAACCGAGAGCGATATTAAGGTATAACTTCAGTTGTCGCCATGACACCTCAACTCGAGAGTTTAATTAAAATCTTTAAAGCCGTTTTGTAGAAAATCGTAAAAGACACAAAATGCATTGTATGAAGTAGCACCTTTGGTTAGCCGATTTTAGTAAAAAGGTTGCTCTAACATCTCGGGCGTGTGTTTGTTTTAAATATGAAATTTCAGTATCTTACGAATGTTCGTTCTTGCGCTAGTCTTACCACGCTCGGCCACAGACACACATACAGATTTAGACTCAGGGGATCATAAAACCTCTATATCTGTTGAAAAATGTCATTCGAAAATTTTCACGATCGCAATAATTTCCCTTACTACATATTTCATGTATAAGTAACTGGAATATATTTCTAAGGTAAATAATATGTAAATTAGCATATTTTGACGGAAGTCTCGAATCAAAGGTGATGCTCAACTGGATCAAAAAGACACTCTTAGAATAAAATTATTAAAAATTATAAATTGTTTTTAATACAATCAGAAATATTTCCTCCTAGACCATATGTGAGAACTATTACAATAGTAGACTTTTTTTTTAACTCTACCTCGCCTTTAGGCTATACGTGGGTTTCTCGGGCCAGGGTGTGAGGGCGAGGGGATTAATACCGAATTAAAAGTACCCCCAGCAACGAGACGCGAACTAGTAATTTTTTTGCTTCAAGGTTTTCATCGGGTAATTTAAAGCAACGCGCGCTAGCCCACTCAGCCAACATAATAGTTTTAGGTATAATTCATTTTAACTTTTCTAATACTTTTTTTGAATCCAATGAGCTACAATTTGACACATTCCAGACCAAAAAAAAAAAAAAAAAAAAAAAAAAAAAAAAAAAAAAAAAAAAAAAAAAAAAAAAAAAAAAAAAAAAAAAAAAAGAGGGTTAATTATTCGCATTCGTATTTTGGAGACATTTGCTGTTTTGAAGATTTTGCGTTCTAGACCATAACGAAATTCAATTAAAAGATAGAGAATTCGTATACAAATCATTCTCTGTTACTAATATAAGTATATCTCATAGAGATATTTTTTTCAATTCTCCTATTCCATACCTAAAACAATGCTCCCATCGGCAAAGCGTCCTACTTCTCGGACGCCTACTATAAGTTTTGGCGCACACCAACGTTTTCGGTATTCGTTCTTTACTGAGCTCAAGAACTTTACACTCCTAGATGTATGTATGTATGCAGCTATACATTGACCTGATGAATCAAAAGGTAACTCAGATTTTGTTAGAAATACCGATTTGTTAGAAAATGAATCACTTCATTGAAGATCTTATATTAAGAGACACAGCAATTTTTTTGTCGTTCTAATATTTATTCTAGATCATGGTTCTCTGAATGTATAGGGGAAATTCTTAACGAAACGTACAAACGCTGTCCAAATGATTTCCCCGAACTAAAACAGGTTATTTTCCAAATTTTCTTTTTTTTTTTTGGTAGATATTTTTCTTCTCTACTAGGTGCAAATTCATAAGTTCAAATAAATGAATTATTCCTGAATGAAAAATTTGAATAAATGTCCTAAACATCATTGCCTCACTTTGTCCAAATCAGACTTTGCCAACTTAAACGGGGTACCAGACAAGGTGATAGATAGATTTAACTGGTTTGGTCCATTGCATTCATGCATACACTCCATAGTTTCAGAATGAAGAATTACAGATTGTGAAAACAGTTATTTCCCGTTAAATAAATGAAAAAGGAATGTCCAAGGGATTTTGCGTCATTGGCGCACCCCAAACGGTTATTTGCGTCACACCTTAAGCAAGCCGACCCAGAGGTCTGTAACCGCCTTCTGTATCTTCCACGGTTGCAGGGTGTGAAGACGTATGCTAGTGATTGAGAGTATTTTTAGTGGCCGTCATTGTTGCACCCACTCTACCTCTGCTAGGTATTTTTAATTTATTGATCTATTTTTCCGTGAAAGTGTTCAGCTTACTGAGTAAATGGATGTAATTCTTTGTTTTGAAGAGAAAACTTTTTGGAATAACTTCGATTCCTCAGTGACGAATCCGTCATTAGTGCTCCCCACAGAAGGTGCGCCAATGAATGATGGTTTTTTTTTTTTTAATTTTCCTTTAAACCTACTGAGTAGATAAGAATTGCGGGAGCTGGTGCACTTTTTTGCGCAGCCAATCAGATGCCAGCATTTGGTCACGTGACCTATGGCGGGAGATTTGAATTTGAATTTCGACCACGACATAACCTTAACCACGCTGGTTCGCGCCATCGACCTAACCTAAACCAGTAAGCCACGCCCCTTTTTAGTCACGTGACCCACCATCAACCTAACCTAAACCACTAAGCCACGCCCCTTTTTGATCACGTGACCCCTGTTTGAGGGTATTAAGTCTTTATAAAGCATGAGTCTACCCGGCGTACATTTTCTTTTCCCTACGTTTTGGGCTAATTTAGTCTTTATAAAGCATGAGTCTACCCGGCCGCCATTTTCTTTTAAGACGTCACAATTCACAAAGCATGAGTCTACCACGCGCCCATTTTCTTTTCCCTACGTTTTGGGCTAATTTAGTATTTATAAAGCATGAGTCTACCCGTCCGCCATTTTCTTTTATGACGTCACAGTTTACAAAGCATGAGTCTACCCGACGTCCATTTTCTTTTCCCTACGTTTTGGGCTAATTTAGTATTTATAAAGCATGAGTCTACCCGGACGCCATTGTGCTTCCCCCACTCCTTCAATAGTTAACCAATCAGAGTGCCTAACTTGAGAGTTCCTCCCGGCTAGGTCCGATGGTCAAATTGTAATGTGTGCTTTTACGAAACCTTTCAAACTGTGACATAACCTTACTATTGTTTACATTTATTGAAACCTCCCTTACTGTTACATAACCTTCTCATTGTTTACATTTTGCTCCCCCCCCCACTCCTTCAATAGTTAACCAATCAGAGTGCCTAACTTGAGAGTTTATAAAGCATGAGTCTACCAGGCGTCCATTTTCTTTTCCCTACGTTTTGAGCGTATTAAGTCTTTATAAAGCATGAGTCTACCCGGCGTCCATTTTCTTTTCCCTACGTTTTGGGCTAATTTAGTATTTATAAAGCATGAGTCAACCCGGCGTCCATTTTGTTTTATGACGTCACAATTTAAAAGCCTTAAGTCTATCCAGCCGCCATTTTTTTTTTTTTTAATATAGGATGATTATACCTGACCGGTTCGAGCATGCACCGACATGTCGAATCATGTAAAAACAGGTTAGCGAAAGTACAAACAGGTTTGAATCATGTTGAAGCATGCAGGTATGTGAAACGAAAACATGGACTTTGAACCTTCCTAATGCCTTTAATATAAACATCGTTATAGGGCTTCTTAATCCTATACAGCTTTGAACTTTGATCTTTAATCCTACATTTTAAGTAGCGATAAAAAGTTCCTTAAGCTTAAACGTAAACATGGACTTTGAAGCTTCTTAATGCCTTTAATATAAACATCGTTATACGGCTTCTTAATCCTGTACAGCTTTGAACTTTGATCCTTAATCCTAATATTTAAATAGCGATAAAAGGTTCCTTAAGCTCTTGGACTACGGTCTATTATCTTCCTATGTGTAATGATTTTTAATCCTATACAGCTTTGAACTTTGATTCTTAATCCTACTATTTAAATAGCGATAAAAGGTTCCTTAAGCTCTGAGACTTTGAAGCATTATTATATATATATATATAAATAATGCGGACCTTGTACGTTTCATGTCTTAGTATAGTAAATCCCTAAAGATTTAATCGTAAAAAAGATAAATTTAAGACGTCAATATCAACTTTGTACTGATAATTGCTTAAAGTATAAATATTCCTTAAGCTCTGAGACTTTGAACCATTACCCTCTTAAGTATATATATATATAAATATAATGCGGATCTTGTACGTTTTATCTCTTAGTATAGTAAAAAGATTTAATCGTAAACAAGATAAATTTAAGACGTAAATATCAACTTTGTTCTAATAATTGCTGAAAGTATAAATATATAATAATATAAAACTTGTACCTATTTCGGTAGGCGAATATAATTTTTTTATATATTTTTTCAACCGTTTTAATTGTTTTCTCAACTTCTTAGACCATTTTTTACCTTTTCTATGTATTATTTACTTATCATTAACAATTCTGCTTTAGAATTGCTATTTCGCGATGTTTTCGGAAGAGTTCGTCTCGGCCGGCTTCGGTCTTCTACCTCACCTAGTTGGACAATCTCTAATCCTTCCGAAAGAAATAAACAATGATATCGTTAATTCTATCGAAAAAACAACTAACTAGTGTTATCTCTTGCTAAGGTATTATCAATAATATAGCCGTGAATAATGATACACTACATCGTAATTATTTCGTATTACACGAGTTTATCGCATCATTATATAGTCGTTAAGTAATCAAAGTCTAGAACCTTTTTCAGTTCAATATTGAGCCTTCAGCTCTTTGATTTTGAATTTTTAATCTTTAAAAACATAATAAAAATAGTACGTTTATGACAGAAAATTTCAATAAACACCTCTATCTAACTTTAACTAGTATCCGACGCCCACTATTAATCACGTGACCTATGAACACATCCCCTTATTGTTCATGCCTTTTTCTAATCAGCTAATCAAATTGCTCCATTTTATGGATTTGAAAGTTCCTTCCGGCTAGGTCCGGTGGTCATCGCTAACCTACTAATTGTATTTATATAAATTCAATCAACATTTCGACCTAAACTTAACTAACATACAATTCCCTTTTTAATCACGTGACCCTGGGACCCTGTTCTTATCATTCATACCCATCTCTAATCGGTGCTCTATTTTAAGCATCTGAAAGTTTGATCCGGCGAAGTCCGATGACACTTGCTAACCTACTCATTGTACTTATATTTTACGCATGCAAAAGTTCCTCCCGGCTAGTTCCGATGGTACTCGCTAGCTTACTCATTGTACTTATAATTTAAATATCCGAAAGTTCCTCCCGGTTAGTTCTGATGATACTCGCGGACCCATTGCCAAGTTTACTTTCTTTTTTTCTTTTTTTTTAAGCCTTCCTAACTGTTACATAACCTTCTCAATAAATGAAAATTTAGTAGCATGTTCAATAGTATAATTTTCGGTAATATTTCTATACCTTTCTTATTTAATTTAATTGTCTCCTAACTTAGTCGCAGAACATACATTACCTTATAAAATATCCGCAAGAGCGCAGCACCCACTCTATTTTGTAATATGTCCAACAGGGTCCAGCTCCTATTCCTTTGGGATTGTATATGTTATCTTCCCAATAATGTTTTGTAGAGGCTGAGTGTGCCCAACCGCCATTTTGTTTTATGGCGCCACCATGTTTGAAGCATAAATATTTATATACACAATGATATAAAACTTCATTTTCGACCTATTACGGTCGGAAATTTATTTTTTATACATAATATTTTCAGCATTTACAATTGTTTTTGCGCCTTCTCAGACGGTTATTTACCTGTCCGGACGATTACTTAATTTTAATCAACAACTATGGTCTACCCAGATCTGGATTACCCTCATACTCGGAAAGCTTTGGCCTTCCCCCACTCCTTTTCATCCCAATATCGGTACACACCTCCTAATCCTTTAAGCCTTGGACTTTGAACAGATAATTCCTAAATTTTGTAAACAAAGGAGACTATAAATAGGGATGGTTTTCTAGGCCTCTTTCTCATTCTCTTTTACAGCCTCTTGAAAGATAATTTTAAACGTGTCAGTACTGTTTTATTGAACTGTTTTTCATTTTGGCTTTAAATTGTAGATCATTATAAGTTTTTCAACTATTTTCCATTTTTCTTTTACCCTTCGGATTTTCTAATTTATCTTTCTTATTTTTAGAAGAAATTTATTCATTTATTATTTGCTATTTGTTTTGTTTTTTTTTTGTTTTTTTTACGATTAATATTTTGATTATTTCATTTATTTTTAAGTTTATTAATTATATCGCATTTAAATTTTTTTTTTTTTTTTTTTATCATTCGTTTTCAATAATGGCATCAGGTAACAATAAGTGTGGATATTGTGATAGAAATTTCAGCCGAAAAGATAGCAAACTACGTCACGAAAAGTCATGCTTGACAACTCAGAAACGGCGTACATGTGTTTCTTGCGGCGAGATTTTTTCGTCTCTAAACCAACTCATGAATCATTTTCGTCGTTGTCAGAGAGAAACTCCCCTTGTCATGACGAAACGAAGGCGGTTGGAAATGGCTATAGGGCCTTTATTTGAAATCGAGACAGCGTTTGGAGGGGATATTAAGACTTTTACCTTCCATGTTCTGAACCAATTGATGCTGTGGAATTTCTCTGCCATCAGACTGAAACATTATATCGATTAATTACAGAATTTTTGGCGGAATCAGATGCTCCTCTAAAATTCAATCTAGTTCTAGAGGCCACTTATGAAAATATTAGAGGGGAGACGTGCGATAGGGCGTTTAAAAACCAAAAACATAACAATATCCGAAAGTTCTTCGGTCTTGAACAGTCTCAGTGGAAGCTACTCGAAAATAGCTACCGAGATGGAGGATATGACAATAAAGGGGAGCGGTTGGTTCCTTAAAAGTCTAGACGGACTTCTTCTAAGAGTGAATCGATTTAGGCCTCTAGGTGCCTCAAGTCATGATAAATAAACTAATTATTTAATGATTAAATTAAATGAATACAAACCAGTTTCTTTCTTTTCTTTATTATAAGAACATTGTTATATTTTTATTTACTCAAGTGAAATACTACTTTTGTCCAAGAGAAAAACTTATTATTTTCTTTCTTTATTTATTTTTTATTCAATAAAGGTTTAATTTATCACTTGTTAAGGTTTTACATAATTTTTTTATTATTTTAAAGATATGTATTCTTTATTGGTATTTATATTTATTTAAAAAATATACACACTTCAAAATATGGCCAAATGAAATAAGGTTTAAAGAAAGTTTTATATTATTTATCGTTCCGGATGCTGTTTAAGAGAGCTTTTTTTTTTATTTTTAATTTTTGCTGATATAATATTGTTGTTTTTATTTTTAAACCAAAGTATGTATGTGTGATGGAATGGATGGGTCCCTGGCGTGGCTCTAAAGGCTCCTAAACCTAAAAGGAATGAGTGTTGTGGTCAAAAGAGAGGTTTACCAAAAACCTGGAAACCTTAACAAACAGATAAATAAATATGTGTTAAAAAATATTTACAACGATTTTATACCAGCACACCTTCTCTATGCACTCACACCTTGACGAGGTGGGAAGGCTTACTTCTAAATTATATTTAGAAAACCAAGATGAGTGTAAAAAAAAAAATAATAATAAAAAAAAATAAAATAAATAAATAAATCATATGTAATTCACTTAAAAACAACTTAATATTTGTTAAGTTTTTACATTTTCTGTCATGAACTTTGAACTTTTTAATCCTTTTATGATATCAGGATAGGTGAAGTGGCCTTTGAACCAGTAATTCTCAGCCATCAAACATTGTTATTATTTCTCTATATTTTTAATAATTTTGACTTGAAAAAATGAGGAATCATTTTTTTATGAAATATATAGGTCTTTATTAATAATTTAATGATATAATATTTTAGTAACACTATTGAAAATGGGTACAAAGGGGAAATAAAAAAAAAAAAAAAAACGGCATAAGGAAACAAAAAATATTTATTATATCCAAATACTGTTATGTACAGCAAATAAAACACCATTAAATAAATGAAATTTCATCTTTAAAACAAACTCTCCCTTTATATATTAATGATATCATCTCATTATTATTGTTGAAAGCTACAATCTCTTCATCCGACATTTTAAATCTTTTAGGAAGATATACTCTGATAGTATTATCATGATCCTTCAACGTGGCGACCAACGCTAACCCTAATTTGGTCTTAAGATGCTCCAATTCCGCTATGATGTATAGCCGCCCGATTTCAATATCCTTCAGTTTACACACTAAACGAGCGTCATCGTTTAAATGATTCAATAACTTTTTGAAGTCCCTCGCAGAACTAAAAATAGAGAAAAAAAAACAAAACAGGTGTTTAGGATAAATATGGTAAGAAAAAAACTCTATTAAAAAAAAATAATAATAATGAGATATCATTAAAGTAATAAATATACTTACGAATTCATGACGATTGATATGATGATGATGTAAAACAATATGCTACGATCGGATGCTAGAACGAAAATGAATCCCTAGGTACTCACTCGTCAAGGACTATTAGTTGTGTGCATGCACGCTAGTTGCGCATGTGCTAACCCCCTCCCTTCTTCCCCCTCCACCAACCTCACTCCTACTCTTACCATCACTCGTCCAATTTCAAACAATCATTTTCACGATTGTCAATTCTCTGTCACTAATTAGGACATTATTTTTTGTTAATATTCATATTTGATATACTCTCTCTCTCTCTCTCTCTCTCTCTCTCTCTCTCTCTCTCTCACTCTCTCTCTCTCTCGAAATTCAATAATTCATTAAGTTATTGGAAACATCAAGACTCTCATGTAGAATTAGATCGTGAAGGTTTTTATTCAGCATATCGCGATTAGGAAATCTTCCAGAAATATAAGTTGCTAAACATCACCGTATAAGCATTTGATGCTAATTGGAAATGTAATAACCACTGATTATCATGAAACTGTTAGTAAAAATAAGGAAGAGCATAAAGTCCAGCGGAGAGATAGGATGAGAATTCATCAGATGAAAATTTGTCAACTATTTGATAGTCAATATGATCCAATCTTCCTAATATTAACACTTTTATAGCATTATTGTCCAACGATTGCGAAATCGTTCTTAAAATAATGCATGTTTTTATATTTTCTAAGGTTTTATTAATGGATATTCCTATTATTATCTCACTACTGTTGAGAGGTACGAACGATTGGGGATGATTTATATAAGGTTAAGTTCTATAACCTTATTCTATGAGGTTCGTGGTCTTACAGGTACAATTTCCTAATATTGAAGATCAGGAACTTACATTCACATGAATTATCAGGTACGCTATCTGTCTTCCTCATATAATGGAATAAATAAATGAAGTACTAGTTTAATCACCTTTAGGAAACTCAGATCTTGTTTTTGTGAAACAGAAACAATTTTTTATTTTAGGATAGGGACTGTTGTTCATTGATTTTGATTTTCACCTCAGATTGATTTCAGATTTCTCCCGATATCTGAACCTCTCTCTCTATCCCTGACCATCCTTAACCACTTTTGACCATCTCCCATCACCCATAACTAACTCTAACTTCCACGACCGGCTGATATCGTCCTGAAATATAAATATAAAAAAAAATCCTTAAAATATACAACTAATGTGTTCATATAGACGACTAGCGTTCGTTTCACGGGTGAGCTAGGGAGGAGGAGGAAGGGGGGGGGGAGAGAGGGAGAAGGGGGGAAGGGCAGGTACAGGCACAGGTGAAAATCAAAATCAATGAACAACAGTCCCTATCCTAAAATAAAAAATTGTTTCTGTTTCACAAAAACAAGATCTGAGTTTCCTAAAGGTGATTAAACTAGTACTTCATTTATTTATTCCATTATATGAGGAAGACAGATAGCGTACCTGATAATTCATGTGAATGTAAGTTCCTGATCTTCAATATTAGGAAATTGTACCTGTAAGACCACGAACCTCATAGAATAAGGTTATAGAACTTAACCTTATATAAATCATCCCCAATCGTTCGTACCTCTCAACAGTAGTGAGATAATAATAGGAATATCCATTAATAAAACCTTAGAAAATATAAAAACATGCATTATTTTAAGAACGATTTCGCAATCGTTGGACAATAATGCTATAAAAGTGTAAATATTAGGAAGATTGGATCATATTGACTATCAAATAGTTGACAAATTTTCATCTGATGAATTCTCATCCTATCTCTCCGCTGGACTTTATGCTCTTCCTTATTTTTACTAACAGTTTCATGATAATCAGTGGTTATTACATTTCCAATTAGCATCAAATGCTTATACGGTGATGTTTAGCAACTTATATTTCTGGAAGATTTCCTAATCGCGATATGCTGAATAAAAACCTTCACGATCTAATTCTACATGAGAGTCTTGATGTTTCCAATAACTTAATGAATTATTGAATTTCGAGAGAGAGAGAGAGTGAGAGAGAGAGAGAGAGAGAGAGAGAGAGAGAGTATATCAAATATGAATATTAACAAAAAATAATGTCCTAATTAGTGACAGAGAATTGACAATCGTGAAAATGATTGTTTGAAATTGGACGAGTGATGGTAAGAGTAGGAGTGAGGTTGGTGGAGGGGGAAGAAGGGAGGGGGTTAGCACATGCGCAACTAGCGTGCATGCACACAACTAATAGTCCTTGACGAGTGAGTACCTAGGGATTCATTTTCGTTCTAGCATCCGATCGTAGCATATTGTTTTACATCATCATCATATCAATCGTCATGAATTCGTAAGTATATTTATTACTTTAATGATATCTCATTATTATTATTTTTTTTTAATAGAGTTTTTTTCTTACCATATTTATCCTAAACACCTGTTTTGTTTTTTTTTCTCTATTTTTAGTTCTGCGAGGGACTTCAAAAAGTTATTGAATCATTTAAACGATGACGCTCGTTTAGTGTGTAAACTGAAGGATATTGAAATCGGGCGGCTATACATCATAGCGGAATTGGAGCATCTTAAGACCAAATTAGGGTTAGCGTTGGTCGCCACGTTGAAGGATCATGATAATACTATCAGAGTATATCTTCCTAAAAGATTTAAAATGTCGGATGAAGAGATTGTAGCTTTCAACAATAATAATGAGATGATATCATTAATATATAAAGGGAGAGTTTGTTTTAAAGATGAAATTTCATTTATTTAATGGTGTTTTATTTGCTGTACATAACAGTATTTGGATATAATAAATATTTTTTGTTTCCTTATGCCGTTTTTTTTTATTTTTTTTTATTTCCCCTTTGTACCCATTTTCAATAGTGTTACTAAAATATTATATCATTAAATTATTAATAAAGACCTATATATTTTATAAAAAAATGATTCCTCATTTTTTCAAGTCAAAATTATTAAAAATATAGAGAAATAATAACAATGTTTGATGGCTGAGAATTACTGGTTCAAAGGCCACTTCACCTATCCTGATATCATAAAAGGATTAAAAAGTTCAAAGTTCATGACAGAAAATGTAAAAACTTAACAAATATTAAGTTGTTTTTAAGTGAATTACATATGATTTATTTATTATTTTATTTTTTTTTATTATTATTTTTTTTTTTACACTCATCTTGGTTTTCTAAATATAATTTAGAAGTAAGCCTTCCCACCTCGTCAAGGTGTGAGTGCATAGAGAAGGTGTGCTGGTATAAAATCGTTGTAAATATTTTTTAACACATATTTATTTATCTGTTTGTTAAGGTTTCCAGGTTTTTGGTAAACCTCTCTTTTGACCACAACACTCATTCCTTTTAGGTTTAGGAGCCTTTAGAGCCACGCCAGGGACCCATCCATTCCATCACACATACATACTTTGGTTTAAAAATAAAAACAACAATATTATATCAGCAAAAATTAAAAATAAAAAAAAAAGCTCTCTTAAACAGCATCCGGAACGATAAATAATATAAAACTTTCTTTAAACCTTATTTCATTTGGCCATATTTTGAAGTGTGTATATTTTTTAAATAAATATAAATACCAATAAAGAATACATATCTTTAAAATAATAAAAAAATTATGTAAAACCTTAACAAGTGATAAATTAAACCTTTATTGAATAAAAAATAAATAAAGAAAGAAAATAATAAGTTTTTCTCTTGGACAAAAGTAGTATTTCACTTGAGTAAATAAAAATATAACAATGTTCTTATAATAAAGAAAAGAAAGAAACTGGTTTGTATTCATTTAATTTAATCATTAAATAATTAGTTTATTTATCATGACTTGAGGCACCTAGAGGCCTAAATCGATTCACTCTTAGAAGAAGTCCGTCTAGACTTTTAAGGAACCAACCGCTCCCCTTTATTGTCATATCCTCCATCTCGGTAGCTATTTTCGAGTAGCTTCCACTGAGACTGTTCAAGACCGAAGAACTTTCGGATATTGTTATGTTTTTGGTTTTAAACGCCCTATCGCACGTCTCCCCTCTAATATTTTCATAAGTGGCCTCTAGAACTAGATTGAATTTTAGAGGAGCATCTGATTCCGCCAAAAATTCTGTAATTAATCGATATAATGTTTCAGTCTGATGGCAGAGAAATTCCACAGCATCAATTGGTTCAGAACATGGAAGGTAAAAAGTCTTAATATCCCCTCCAAACGCTGTCTCGATTTCAAATAAAGGCCCTATAGCCATTTCCAACCGCCTTCGTTTCGTCATGACAAGGGGAGTTTCTCTCTGACAACGACGTAAATGATTCATGAGTTGGTTTAGAGACGAAAAAATCTCGCCGCAAGAAACACATGTACGCCGTTTCTGAGTTGTCAAGCATGACTTTTCGTGACGTAGTTTGCTATCTTTTCGGCTGAAATTTCTATCACAATATCCACACTTATTGTTACCTGATGCCATTATTGAAAACGAATGATAAAAAAAAAAAAAAAAAATTTAAATGCGATATAATTAATAAACTTAAAAATAAATGAAATAATCAAAATATTAATCGTAAAAAAAACAAAAAAAAACAAAACAAATAGCAAATAATAAATGAATAAATTTCTTCTAAAAATAAGAAAGATAAATTAGAAAATCCGAAGGGTAAAAGAAAAATGGAAAATAGTTGAAAAACTTATAATGATCTACAATTTAAAGCCAAAATGAAAAACAGTTCAATAAAACAGTACTGACACGTTTAAAATTATCTTTCAAGAGGCTGTAAAAGAGAATGAGAAAGAGGCCTAGAAAACCATCCCTATTTATAGTCTCCTTTGTTTACAAAATTTAGGAATTATCTGTTCAAAGTCCAAGGCTTAAAGGATTAGGAGGTGTGTACCGATGTTGGGATGAAAAGGAGTGGGGGAAGGCCAAAGCTTTCCGAGTATGAGGGTAATCCAGATCTGGGTAGACCATAGTTGTTGATTAAAATTAAGTAATCGTCCGGACAGGTAAATAACCGTCTGAGAAGGCGCAAAAACAATTGTAAATGCTGAAAATATTATGTATAAAAAATAAATTTCCGACCGTAATAGGTCGAAAATGAAGTTTTATATCATTGTGTATATAAATATTTATGCTTCAAACATGGTGGCGCCATAAAACAAAATGGCGGTTGGGCACACTCAGCCTCTACAAAACATTATTGGGAAGATAACATATACAATCCCAAAGGAATAGGAGCTGGACCCTGTTGGACATATTACAAAATAGAGTGGGTGCTGCGCTCTTGCGGATATTTTATAAGGTAATGTATGTTCTGCGACTAAGTTAGGAGACAATTAAATTAAATAAGAAAGGTATAGAAATATTACCGAAAATTATACTATTGAACATGCTACTAAATTTTCATTTATTGAGAAGGTTATGTAACAGTTAGGAAGGCTTAAAAAAAAAGAAAAAAAGAAAGTAAACTTGGCAATGGGTCCGCGAGTATCATCAGAACTAACCGGGAGGAACTTTCGGATATTTAAATTATAAGTACAATGAGTAAGCTAGCGAGTACCATCGGAACTAGCCGGGAGGAACTTTTGCATGCGTAAAATATAAGTACAATGAGTAGGTTAGCAAGTGTCATCGGACTTCGCCGGATCAAACTTTCAGATGCTTAAAATAGAGCACCGATTAGAGATGGGTATGAATGATAAGAACAGGGTCCCAGGGTCACGTGATTAAAAAGGGAATTGTATGTTAGTTAAGTTTAGGTCGAAATGTTGATTGAATTTATATAAATACAATTAGTAGGTTAGCGATGACCACCGGACCTAGCCGGAAGGAACTTTCAAATCCATAAAATGGAGCAATTTGATTAGCTGATTAGAAAAAGGCATGAACAATAAGGGGATGTGTTCATAGGTCACGTGATTAATAGTGGGCGTCGGATACTAGTTAAAGTTAGA
Source organism: Piezodorus guildinii (assembly GCA_023052935.1). Classification (NCBI taxonomy): domain Eukaryota; kingdom Metazoa; phylum Arthropoda; class Insecta; order Hemiptera; family Pentatomidae; genus Piezodorus; species Piezodorus guildinii. The sequence continues at coordinate 35,156,837 of CM041293.1, read as the reverse complement.
TAGAGGTGTTTATTGAAATTTTCTGTCATAACGTACTATTTTTATTATGTTTTTAAAGATTAAAAATTCAAAATCAAAGAGCTGAAGGCTCAATATTGAACTGAAAAAGGTTCTAGACTTTGATTACTTAACGACTATATAATGATGCGATAAACTCGTGTAATACGAAATAATTACGATGTAGTGTATCATTATTCACGGCTATATTATTGATAATACCTTAGCAAGAGATAACACTAGTTAGTTGTTTTTTTCGATAGAATTAACGATATCATTGTTTATTTCTTTCGGAAGGATTAGAGATTGTCCAACTAGGTGAGGTAGAAGACCGAAGCCGGCCGAGACGAACTCTTCCGAAAACATCGCGAAATAGCAATTCTAAAGCAGAATTGTTAATGATAAGTAAATAATACATAGAAAAGGTAAAAAATGGTCTAAGAAGTTGAGAAAACAATTAAAACGGTTGAAAAAATATATAAAAAAATTATATTCGCCTACCGAAATAGGTACAAGTTTTATATTATTATATATTTATACTTTCAGCAATTATTAGAACAAAGTTGATATTTACGTCTTAAATTTATCTTGTTTACGATTAAATCTTTTTACTATACTAAGAGATAAAACGTACAAGATCCGCATTATATTTATATATATATATATACTTAAGAGGGTAATGGTTCAAAGTCTCAGAGCTTAAGGAATATTTATACTTTAAGCAATTATCAGTACAAAGTTGATATTGACGTCTTAAATTTATCTTTTTTACGATTAAATCTTTAGGGATTTACTATACTAAGACATGAAACGTACAAGGTCCGCATTATTTATATATATATATATATAATAATGCTTCAAAGTCTCAGAGCTTAAGGAACCTTTTATCGCTATTTAAATAGTAGGATTAAGAATCAAAGTTCAAAGCTGTATAGGATTAAAAATCATTACACATAGGAAGATAATAGACCGTAGTCCAAGAGCTTAAGGAACCTTTTATCGCTATTTAAATATTAGGATTAAGGATCAAAGTTCAAAGCTGTACAGGATTAAGAAGCCGTATAACGATGTTTATATTAAAGGCATTAAGAAGCTTCAAAGTCCATGTTTACGTTTAAGCTTAAGGAACTTTTTATCGCTACTTAAAATGTAGGATTAAAGATCAAAGTTCAAAGCTGTATAGGATTAAGAAGCCCTATAACGATGTTTATATTAAAGGCATTAGGAAGGTTCAAAGTCCATGTTTTCGTTTCACATACCTGCATGCTTCAACATGATTCAAACCTGTTTGTACTTTCGCTAACCTGTTTTTACATGATTCGACATGTCGGTGCATGCTCGAACCGGTCAGGTATAATCATCCTATATTAAAAAAAAAAAAATGGCGGCTGGATAGACTTAAGGCTTTTAAATTGTGACGTCATAAAACAAAATGGACGCCGGGTTGACTCATGCTTTATAAATACTAAATTAGCCCAAAACGTAGGGAAAAGAAAATGGACGCCGGGTAGACTCATGCTTTATAAAGACTTAATACGCTCAAAACGTAGGGAAAAGAAAATGGACGCCTGGTAGACTAATGCTTTATAAACTCTCAAGTTAGGCACTCTGATTGGTTAACTATTGAAGGAGTGGGGGGGGGAGCAAAATGTAAACAATGAGAAGGTTATGTAACAGTAAGGGAGGTTTCAATAAATGTAAACAATAGTAAGGTTATGTCACAGTTTGAAAGGTTTCGTAAAAGCACACATTACAATTTGACCATCGGACCTAGCCGGGAGGAACTCTCAAGTTAGGCACTCTGATTGGTTAACTATTGAAGGAGTGGGGGAAGCACAATGGCGTCCGGGTAGACTCATGCTTTATAAATACTAAATTAGCCCAAAACGTAGGGAAAAGCATCCGAATGTACGCTTTGCTGAGAATGGCCCATATTAGGGGTTTGTATGAATTCATTAAGAGAATGGAAGGTTATATTCCAAAGTCCGAGGTTTAATCGTCTTCATTAATAAATAATGGATTGAATCATTTACATTCCAGCTTTATCTGCTGTAAAATAACAGGCGTGATTTCGCTAGCAAACATATGCAGATCCTGTTTGTTCGTACAATGTCCCGTCCAAGCCTGGTGGTAATATTGACAAGCGGGCCTAAATGCAAGCACACTGTTTCCCTTAACGATTAATTTTGTGACGATTTATCAATAAAATAACGTTACGTTTCAACAGCCAAATGAAGCATGAAATGTTTTATGTTTCTAAAAATGTCAGCGCTAAATTATGAAATCATTTAAATACAGGAAAAGCTACGTCAGTTTAAGCTTACTAAATTCTAGAAGGTTTCGATAATCAAATTATATTGAAAGCGAAACGATGCTAAAATTAAACTGCTTGAAATTCAGTAGAATAGCAATTGTTATTTTGCACAGACATCACGTCAAATGCAGGTGCTACTGGGCACTACTCTACAAATTATGCCTATCATTTCATAATATACAATGTTTTACTATCTATCCCAGTCAGGTGTGAATAAATAACTGGTAAAAAAATCTGGTGCGCGCAACACACGACCTTCACATATCTCCGTTGTTAAAATAAATGTAAGATTTTGTTAATAAACTTAGAAATAAAAAAATATCAAAGAATTACATAAAGTTTCGATAGAAGCATATGTTTTATTAAATAATCTATTATATTTTTATCTAATACCATCAGTTTTGTCGGCTTTTCATTACTCTCCATTAAGTTTTACAATTCCGAGTATCAGATAAAATTTTTCTTAAATCATTAGCTTCCCATTGGTATATTATACCAATTACATAAAAAATATGTTTGCACTTTTCTCCTTTAGTTGTTAATACGATTGGGTCACCTTGCATATTTAGGCGTTATTTATCAATGTTAACAAGATGATGTGCTTATTTTTGTTTAAATCTACAAATTTGAAGGTATTTGAGAGGAAGAAAATATAAAATATCAGCATTTAAACCCTGTCAGACTATTTCAATAAGAATGAAACCTACATCAAATTAATGCCCATTAAGTTTTACATATATTAATTTATATACTTTAATCAAAATCGTAAGAGTTATTTTTGAGAAAATCGTAAAAATGTGCAAAATGCATAGTATAAAGCACAACTTTCGGTCAGCCAATTTTAGTGAAAAAAACTGCTATAATATCTCGGGTGTATAGTTGTCTTAAATGTGAAATTTCAGTTTCGTATGACTTTTCTTTTCCGTACTTTTTTTTTTATTTTTTTTTTTATTCGTATGTATTACAGTTTGTCACAATGGACAATAATAATATTGCTAAAGGATCCCATTCATACAATATTTACAATATAAACAAAAGAAATGTCAAATTACATTAAATGAAACCAAACTAAATAAACGTATACAATAACGAAATTTTTAGATAAAATAAATACAAATAAATGAAGTCAACAAATAAATAAACAAAAAACAAAACATTTCACATTCATACGTATGTACAATATTTACAATGAGTCTTTTTCGTACTAGACTTTCTATACACAGACACTGATCTTTTTTCTGGACTTGGTCATTTGGATTCAAAAGACCCTGAAACGTCTATTTCCAGTGAAAACTCGAATCTGAAAATGTTTACGACCGCAGTATTTACCCTTACTATATATTCCATAAGTGTAAGCGCAGGAAAAAAAAAAATATTAACGTCAAACCAATGCATACAGTTTCAATCATATCTGTTACCAAATAATGGTCTGTGTATGTATATATTTACCATTTAGCTATATAACATTAAATAATTGAAAATCAGATGAGTTATACTATACTATACAGGAAGTAATAATTAAAATTCATATTTTAAGCCCTTGGAAACTATTTCAAAGAGATAAATATGTATTTTTATAAAATATATTAAATATTAATGTATAAATGCATTTTTCAATAGAGAACACTGTAAAAAAAAAAAAAAAAAAAAAAAAAAATGTTATAGTTTCGGAATATAGAAAATATTTGTATAGTTAATATTAATGAATTAATATCATGTTTTTGGTTTATTAATTTTTATAACGAATCTTTGTAAGCAACCAAAAAAAAAAAAAAATATTACCTCCTCATAAAATTTGAGGTCTCACCTATTAAGATACTTAGATCCTGAATAATCCCCACAAAACGAAAAAAGAAACATTGAAATCATTTAAAAAATAGTGGAGATAACAGCGTTTAGAATTATCAGTAGTGATAGAACATTTTCTGTTGGTTAATTTATCGCTTTTCTAATGAGTTGATTGACCGTAAAGAGATAAAATGCCGCCCTAATAATATATTTATCTGAAAATAATATTACATGACAATGTGGTGTTAATTGTTCTCCCTTTATAACTAATATGCAACAATAACTATTAGAAAAGCCATGTGTCAAAGACATTTTTTATACAAATGATTCGTTTATGAATGTGATCAGTTTTATGTTAATGTGATAGTGTAAAATTAAATTATGAATAAACCAGCCGTTAAGGTAAGACAAGGGTAAATTATTCAATTTATGCAAAGGCCTAAGTGGGACCAATGAAATCGATAGGTGGTGAAAATAATAGCATTAGTTTAACCTATGGTATTAAAACTAATTAACAATGCATATCTAATAAAGCTAACTTGCCAGTAACACTAGCTTAATTGTAGTCGGTAATTAAATACAAATAGTAATTTTGCTCTACAAACATTCTATAAAATTAACGAAGGAAATAGAGGAGAGGGTCATTGCGCCTGCACAACCCCTCTCAGCTTCCCGGACCTCAAAAGAAAAAAGCAAACCATCGTTAACGTTTCATAGACTTTTAGAAGGCTTTAGATGAGGTCAACTATACAATAGAAAGGAATACAAAGTTTCTAATTACTGAGTACAATCATAATTTTAATTATATTAATGAGTATTTTTTAGCATAAACTATGAATAATATATTAATTTCTGAGGTACAATTATTCTTGAATCTTGAAATTAAAATAAACTTAATAATTTACTTTATAAATATTTATTGATCATAAGTTTGTTTCTGTGAGCTGAGGTTTTTCCAACACAACCATCTTATCATAAGTTTCTCAAATAACATTTTTTCTTTCTTATAATCTTTTTTGAAACATTATTTATCAATATAAAATAAAAGGAATAATTGTAATTAGCTGAGAATCACCCTCGATATTTGGCTATAATCATTATCCTCAAGGATAAATATTTTAATGAAAATATTCTTTCAGGGATCACTTGTAGCTGGGTGGTTAGCATAACAGCCTCCTATGCCAAAGGTCACGGGTTCAAACCCGCAGGTGGTCCTAGGGTTTTTTAATGGGAGTAAAAAATCCTTAGTTATGCCGTACTTCGGAGGGGACGTTAAAAGGTGGTCCCTAGCCTGTGCGATGTCAGGTAATCGTTAAAGATCCCTATCCTAATAAAACCTAGATAGGCAAAATTTACTCTCAAATTGACTCCCACTGTAGCATCGTCCGATTAGCCATAGCAGGATAAAGTGGCGTTAAATAAATAAACATACAACAAATTCTCTTTCAAATTAACATTTATCATTAGAAATTCTTTGTCAATATTAAATATGAATTGCACTTTGAATTTTCAATTTTAGTTTCTATAGACAAAAGGCAAAGATTGAAGCCTGAACAAATTAAGACACATACAAAGAAAAACGAATAATACAAATATTGTAAATAAGTGATTGCAATAATTTCTATTTAAAAGCACAATGTAGTATCGTATACCGCAACTAATAAGATGGTATTTTATGGAGAACATATAGTGCTTCAAATAATATTATTAAGTTGTTTAAATAAAATTTAAAATTGTTCAAAATGAAGTATAATTTTAAGTTTTTAGATTGATTTTAACATGCGAGGTAAGTGAAAGTCGTGTGCTGTCTGCACTAGTTTTTTTCAAAGTTTTTAAGTATTTTTTCAGCAGAGGTTATTGAAAGTCGTGTGATGCCTCCATCAGATTTTTATAAATATCTTAATAAAAAAATATAAAATTAATGAATGTTTCTTAATATACAACAAAATGAAAACTCCAGTGAGAGCAACACACAACTTTCACTTACCTAAGTTTTTAAAATCGATTAAAGAATTTTCAAATACAGTAAGGAATAAAAATGAGTGAAACCATTAAAGAATTAATTAAATAGAATTTCTATAGAAACATGTGTTTTATTAAAAAATCTATTATATTATTATCATAAAATAATCAGTTACGTTTATCCGTTTTTCATCACTATCTATTAAATTTTAAAAGCTTGTGTATAAGATAATATTATTTCTAAAATCTTTCTCTTTCCAATGGTATATCATACATGTATATTACTGCTCTTATGTTCAAAAACAAGAAATTTAAGACCTTGATATCCCATATGTTACTGAATTAGCCCGAACCAGGTATCAATCATTCCATGAAAAACTGCATTCCCACTCCAACCGACTAGTTTCTATCCTATCATCCTCTTCGATTCCTGATAATCCTCCGAGGAGTCTCAAAATAAGATGGTTCCGAAACCTTCTAGTTTCGAATATTTTTAGAGTGATGCCAATGGGTGGCGTCTCTACACGTATTTCATGTCAGTTTACTATCACATTTACTTGTTGTACATAATAATACAGTTGTAAATATCAAAATATCGGCATTTAAGCCCTGTGAGACTCTTCCAATCAGAATAAAAACTACATGGTGTTAAAGCCCATTAAATGTTACATCGATATGGCGAGTTTAATCAAAATCGTTTGAGCCGTTTTCGAGAAAATCGTAAAAAGGCGCAAAATGCATGGTATAAAGTGGCTCTTCTGGTTAGCTGATTTTAATAAAAAGGTTTTGAAACGTCTCGGGTGTATATTTGTCTTAAATATGAAATTTAAGTTTTTCAGGAATTTCCGTTTACGCGCTGGATTTACTACACATACACATACACCTTTTGGCGGGATTTGGTTATTAAGCCTCAGGAGACTCTAAAACGTGTATTTTTTTAAACCTGGAAATCGAAGATTTTCACGATCGCAATACTTTCCCTTACTATATATTTTATACATAGGTAAGTGAAAGTAAAAATAAAATAAACCAAAGTAATCAAATTAGATTTGTTTATTAAAGGGGTTGTAGTATTTTTTAGTAAATCGGTGACCAGAGGAAGAAATAGTTGCTTTGATTACGAATACTGATTGAGAAGCGAACGGTTTCCGTTTGATGCCTTTGCAAAGATCTCAACTCCAGACCCAACCACCGAATCTAAGCGAGAGGTTCGTCGTGTTTGTTTTTGGGGGTAGTTAGTCAAATCTGTGTTGAGGTGAAAAAAAAGGTGACCCTTCTAATGAAATGTTTACCCGTTTCTTTTTTACATCGGTTTTAGGGAGTTCTACAATAATAGCATGTTTATTTCGGGTGCTTTTGAGTTTGTTTATTTGTTTTTCCTAGACTTTTATTATATACTAGCTGTATAGTGCGGCTTTGCTCGCGACTATTTTATTTTTTGTTAATTTATGTAAATTTATTTATCTCAGAAATCTGTAAATATTTTATGCACGACGAATAAAGTGTTGCATTTAATGCCATATTTTAATTTTATTCATTTTAATTTACAAAAATTACTAAAATAAGTCGGAATACCCATAATTACTCATAACGTTTTAGATTATAGTCTCATTCTTGAGTAGAGCTTCCCTTCAGAATATAAGGAGTGCCGCCCTAAATGATATAACCAAAAATGATCATTTTATATACATATATATATATATATATATATATATATATATATATATATATATATATATATATATATATATATATATATATATATAACTTAAGTTCCGCCGTGAAAATTATAATAAAAAAAAGGAAATTAGGGAGGAGAAACAACACTCACGCTTGCTAGATAACAACTGATTTATTCTTCCTTTTAATCCTCTATTTATACATTATGATATGTTTATATTTACAGAAAATAGGATTAGACCTATATTGGTCGTCATCTCAACTTAACTCCCCCCTGCCAGTTTACGAACACTTCTCGTAAACTTAACAAGGAAAAAACACAAAAGAACAAGAAAACTACAAAAATAAAACAAAAGCTCATACTTGACATAACTGTGATCTTACAAACTAGAAACCTTACACATAGTAAACTTACAAACTAGAAAAAACCTACAGTAGAAAACATAACACACTCGAAAACTGAAAGCAAAATAAAACACTCACTGGAGATCCTGAAAAACAGAAAGAAAAGTACTTGCAAGAAAAACATACAGAATGCTTCAATCAAAAACCCAAAAACAAAAAACATACAGCCTACTCCCCTGGGAGTGGCCAACAGAAACAGAGGATCAACTGCCGAAGGGTCTTCCCTTACTGGAAGTTTCAACTGTTCAATATGAACCGTCCGCCTCTTCCGTGGATCTGCTAAGCTCTGAAGCGTGACAACGTTATGCTCGCGAATAACCACCACCCGAAACGGACCCTCATACCGAGCAACTTCCTTACTCCTATTCGAACCGATCCTCCGATATACAATAGACCCGATGCGAAGATCCTCCATCCGATCACGAACGCGAAGGTTGTCCGTGGTTACACGGCGACTCTTCTCCGCCACCAACTTCCCGCGCACCTTCCCCCAAACCTTGACTAGAGCCGCGCGGTTACTCACCAGCACGTCGGACAAGGCTCCCTCCGCCGCTGTGTCCCCGTAATCCCTGCGCCTGTTCCGCAATCCGAAGAGGATTTCAAACGGCGAGAATCCCGTTGCCGCATGGATGGAGTGGTTATATGCCGCCACCGCCCGAGGCATAGCGACGTGCGGTTCTAATCCCTGGTCTACCTGATACACACGAAGATGATCTCCGAGAGTACTGTGCAGTCTCTCGATGCCGCCCCGACTCTTAGGATGCCCTGGGGTATTAATATGCCACGTGATATCTAGCGCCTTCATTGCCGCCCGAACCTGACCATTATCGAACTCCCGACCTCCGTCCGAGGATATCCGATCCGGCACTCCATAAAACTGGAACCACATACGGAGGGCCCCAATAATTGCCTCCGAAGATCGATCCGGCACGAGAGAAGCCATGGCAACCTTGCTAAAAAGGTCTAACACGGTAACCCATTTGTGTCCCCGCCACGTAAACGTATCCACCTGCAAATCGCACAATGGCGTATCTGCGGTGGGCGTAATCTCCTGTAAACCTCGCGGAGGATGGCGATCATATTTCGTGACCTGACAGACCTCGCACGCCCCTACGACCTCCGCGATGGTACGGCGCATGCCCCACCAAAAGTATCTTCGCCGCAATGCCTGTAGAGTTTCGGGTTCCCCACGATGATTGGTCTTCCCCTGGTGGTACGCCAGTGTCACCTCCCGTTGCCTTTCCGCGTTCGAGACCGTCTCGACTGCCAGCGTACAGCGCACAAACGTCCTATCGATCCCGATCTGCTCCCGAGCCCATAGCCGCTTAATTTTCTCCCAGATAGTCGCGTTTCCGACGTACAGGAAATAAGTCTTCCCGGGCTTAGATGCGTCCTGGAGTGCCCTACAGATTTGGTCGTCACGCACGCCAGGGCTTGACCAGATGGTAGTGATGCGGGATTTGCCATACCTCGTATAGTCTAGCTTTAAGAGGCCCGAAGTTCGAGTCTTCCACACGATCTGGCGCCGCTTGTCGTTGACGATTTCCTCCCGCTCCTCCAAGTCCATCGTGCGCTCATCCGACGGGCTCGCCCGCGCGTCAGATACATCTGCACTGCCAGAATCCGGGGTTCCGCGCCCCCCTTCGCCCTCGGGCGTCCACTCACGAAGGAACTGTCGAACACCCCCGGATGGTTCGCCCTCCTCTTCCTCGATCGCATTAACCACCAGCGCCCGCGACAGCCAGTCCGCAACGACGTTTTCTCGGCCCGGTTTATACACAACCTCCATGTTGTATTGGCTGAGGAACTCCTTCCACCGGGTCACGCGCGCCGAGGATTCTTTAAGGGTACCGACCCATTGCAGGGGCCTATGGTCCGTGTGAACTTTAAATTTGCGCCCAAACACGTAAGGACGAAAATGTTCAATAGCCCAGACGATACCCAGGAGTTCCCGCTCCAACGCGCTGTACCTGCTCTCGGCCTCGGTTAGACGCCTACTCGCGTATGCTACGGGACGTTCCCCTCCTGGGCCATCCTGGGACAGAACCGCCCCTAGTGCATACTCACTCGCGTCGGTGGTGATGGAAAACGGCCGGGTAAAATCGGGAAATGCCAGGATAGGTTCCTCCTGCAACCGCACCATGCACAGGCGAGATTATTGAGCGGAACTAAATATCGCGCCATATCCGGAACGAACCGTCTATAATAGTTGAGAGTCCCTAACAACCGACGAACCCCCTTAACATCCCGCGGGATCGCCATGTTCCTGATGGCCGCCACCTTCTGCACATCCGGTTTCACGCCCTCCCGAGATATAGTGTGGCCTAAAAAATTTATCTCCGTCCGACCCAACAGCGACTTTTCCCCCGAAAGCTTGAGCCCAAATTGCCTAATACGATCAAACACGCTGCGGAGATGAGCTATATGTTCCTCTTCGGATCTACTGAAGATCAGGAGATCGTCCATATAGACCTGGCAAACAGCCTCGTCAATCCCTCTAAGAAACTCGTCCATCAGACGTTGAAATGTGATGGGTGCGTTTTTCAAACCGAACGGCATCCGCGTGAACTCGTAATGCCCGCGCTCGAATGAAAATGCCGTCTTATGTCGGTCTCTAGGGTGCATTTGAATTTGGTGGTATCCGGCCTTCAAGTCTAGAGTACTAAACACCTTTGCCCCACTGAGACGGTCCAAAATGTCCTCAAACCGGGGTATGGGATATTTCTCATCGATTGTGTTTTCGTTCAGTTTCCTGAAGTCAACAACAATCCTATATTTCTCCGGCCCCCCCGTCGCCCGTGCTCTTTTTCTTGACCGCCCAAAGAGGACTGTTATAAGGGGACGTACTGTCAACTATTATGCCCTGCCGTTTGAGCTCATCCAATTCCGCACGTATGTGTTGACGCAGTGCTTGCGGATATCGACGTTCTTTCACGTAGGTCACACGCTCCTGCTTCAATGGGATTTCGTGGGTTGTTTTCCCAGTGACGCCCAATATACCCCCCTCCTGGAAGAAGATATCTCTATATTCTCGGTAAAGGGTTTTCCTCCAATCCTCTGCCTGATTGATTGCGCTTATTTGGCCTAACCCATCCCTCTGCGCCCTTTTACCCTTGTAGGACTTTCTCCCTACCCTTATGATCCATTGGCCACCCTTATTCCTTATCCTAGTCCCCAATTTCTCCAACAAATCACAGCCAATGATCCCTCCATATTCCCGCGGCATACTCTCCACCACATGAACTACCAATTTCTCCCTCTCTATTCCCCAACGACTGAGCTCGATCTCTACTTCCCCTTCCACTCTACATGGGCCGCCCAGCGTAATTAATCTACATTGGCAATCCTTCGGTATCCTCTTTTCTTTACACAATATCTGTACAGTTTTCTCGGACATTACTGTATGGGAGCTACCTGTGTCCACCAAACACCACACTCCCCTCGCGACCCTTATGATAGGCAACCTACCGCACAACCCTCTAATGTTATTGACTACTGCGCGGTTGCCTCTCTCCCCACACTCACCTCATTCATCATGATGTCGTCTGCTCCCAGCTGCTCCTCGACGCCCTTCACTCCTCCTCACGCTCCCGGCTGCTTCTCGACGCCCTTCGCTCCTCCTCCCGCTCCTTACGTCATCCCCTCTCTGCTGTCTCCTGGTTCGCTCCTGTCCTCATCCGTCTCTGATGAGTCCGAAGAATGCGCTGAATCCGATGTGGATCTGGTATTCCTCCACACCCTTTGAGCATTGACTTCCATGGGCTCTCCTCTGCCCGTGTCTCTGTTCCTACTCATGTACGGACACTGTCTAGCGATGTGTCCTTCCGTTCCGCACTCAAAACATCGAGTACGCGGACACTGAGCTACGAGATGGCCAACCTTTCCGCATCCGTGGCACTTTCGGTCTTCCTTGCGAAAGCTCTTCCTCTCTCTTCCTTGTCTCCTGTCTCTAGGGGTACCTCTCTCTCTTCCGTAAGACTCCGGCATCTTCCTCCTCCAATTTTCTGGCCTATTCCTATGGGGTTCAGTCCTCCTATAGGGCACCTCTGTCCACTCCATTTCGACTTCCCCGTACCTGGACTCCTCCTCTCTCGCGCTCGCATCCACCATCTCCTGAGCGCATTCGACGAATGTCCTATCCCGGGGGAGGCCTTCCTTCTTTCCCGTCTCTCTGGCCAATTGGACTTTCAAAATAGTCGAGAGAAAGCCCATCCTACTTTCCACCTCTTCTGTGCAGAGCGCTTCTCTCAACTTCTCCGTTATCCGATTATATCGAGCCAGTAATATCCCAGCATACTGACCACTCGTCTGGTGTGGTCGCTTCGTCTCGCGGAACATCTGGAATATGTCCTCTTCCGGAGCCCACCTGCCTCCTCCAAATGCCTTCTTCAGCCTATCCTTGATGACGACCCACGGCGTGTCTTCATCGGCCTGTATGAGATTTAAAATCTGCCTACGGACTCGGCATACCAGGGCTGCCCGAAGCGATACGGCGTCTTGTGAGTCCATCAGCCGTTCCTCTAATTTCGCTTCTATACTAGCCATGATTCTGTCTCCTCCCTTTAGGAAATGGTTAAGGTCTCCAACCTCGCCGTCGAATCGTTCAAGTTCCGAGATGGCTTTTCTTATGTCTTGTGCTGTTGCCGTCCACACTTTGACCCACTCCAGCGTGGTTGCGTGGGCCCCTGCCAGTGTTTCCGCCGGTAGAGGGGGCATCTCTGGGGGTACCACCTGCTGCGCCGCCTGAGGTAACACCACGTCTTCTGGTAGTGTAAGAACTGCTGGTCTCAAAAAACCTTCGGCCATGTTTTCCAAATTTTTACAGACACGAAACGACGGAGAAAAAAAAAAATTAAAACAGAGAAACGCAAAAAGAATAAAAAAAAAACACTTTTCTTTCAGAACTCAAAATACTGTTAATAAAGTTCCCGGGTTTCGGCACCACTTAAGTTCCGCCGTGAAAATTATAATAAAAAAAAGGAAATTAGGGAGGAGAAACAACACTCACGCTTGCTAGATAACAACTGATTTATTCTTCCTTTTAATCCTCTATTTATACATTATGATATGTTTATATTTACAGAAAATAGGATTAGACCTATTTTGGTCGTCATCTCAACTTAACTTATATATATATATATATATATATATATATATATATATATATAAGATTTCCCTCTAACAGCATTCCAGAAATAGATAAGGCATAATCTCACCCTCTGTATCTTTGGTTTTCTCAGGTCAGGAGGGTGAGGGCGGGGGATGAATGCCGAGATAAAATCCCCCCTTCCCCAGACGTGAACTCGTATTATTTGGTTTCATGTTTTGGTTATCTGTAGTTGCTAGGCAACGCGCGCTAACTAACTTCCGAAATTTCAAGGATCCTAACCTTTTAAATTAAAATTAGTTTCATAAATTAAAAGATAATCAACATTTTTTCGAATTTTTACATACTTTTAATATCCTATATCCCTGTAACATATAAATTTATATATATATATATATATATATATATATATATATATATATATATATATATATATATATACGTAGTCACATTTACAATATCTTAGGCAGAGCCGGCCTTGTCATCTTGTTTATTCTAATTAAGTTAATTTATCCCTTTCACTTTTGACTATTCAAATTAATAACATTATTTTTCATCATCTTTCCTTAGAATGTCTAATGTCTGTTCTCAAAATAAATTAAATAACATGTTTTCACGATCAAAATATTAAAAAAAATAAAACCATCATATTTAATTAAAAATAATATGACGCTAATTCCGAATTCGAATAATACTTCAATATTAAGTTAATCAAAATATTTATATTACTAAATACCTTCAATTTAACTTTTTGTGTGATTGTGTATGTGTGAGGAACGTCCAACATAAAAACGAAACGCGTACGTAGCGGAAAATTTCATATTTAAGAAAACTATAAGTGCCTTACTTGGAATACTCACACAAGACTGAAACGACAAGAAACTGCTCGAAGATATCGACTACTACAACACTTACTAGACAAATGTTCAAAACTCCCAGTATATTATTAATGACTCATTTATATCACTATTATCAGACCTATTTAGACATATGGAATCGAACTTTGGTGCTCTACGAAAACATCTGATTCTTCTAATCCAGTCATTACAATCCAAAATCCTTCGCAAAATTCTGAATGCCCCTTATTTTGTCACAAATCAACTCCTCCATAATGACCTAAACATCCCATTTGTTGCAGACATAGCCCGTGAAAGATACTCTTCTTTTCATTCTAAGCTCCCTGCCCATACAAACCCACTTGTCCGTAATTTATCTTCCTTAGATATCTCTGATAACCCTCCAAGGCTACTGAAAAGAAGGTGGCCTCGGGACCTACTGTCTTAAAATAGTTCTTGAAGGTAGTTCTTCCTCAAGACATTTTCATGACTTTTTATTTTCATTTGGCATATTTACTTATTGTGTTTTTAAATACAGTTGTAAATTACTATAAATAAATAATAAAAAAAGAGGAAAGAAAACTATAATCCCACCACTAAGATTTTACATAAACTTTTTCACGAAAACTGGCTGACGGTAAGTTATGGATTGATCGTGCCAAGAAAAGTGACAATCGTATGTTGTTGGCACCAGATTTTTTTTTTTATTTTGAATAAAACTGTTAAAAATTATTCAAAAAATGAATCAACTGCCTTTTCAGAAGTATTTATCATGATAATGTAGTTATTGGATAGTAAAAGTATTTAAAAAAAAAAAAAGGAATTTCAACTTAGATTTTTATTAATATTCAATATATGATAAGCGTTTAAATTTTTTTTTTAATTTCTATTAAGTTCTTTTAAATAATTATATTCTGAAATTGATGAACAATAAGTTATTTCCATTTCGAAACCACAATTTAGGTTTTTATCCGCAATTATATACAATAAAAAACGAAATATGCTTATAATGTTCGTCACTATCTTATCGTTAAACAAAAAAATATAAACATGGAGACCGATGCAGTAGGTACGTATAGTTTTAAAGAGAAAAAAAAATACAACAATTGCGAAACTTCTGAAATCGTATATTGTATAAAAAAAAAAAAGAAAAGAAGAGTTATTTCAGTTTTGGCAGATTTAGTGGATCTTGGAGTTCTAAATCTTACTTTCCGGGACAGCGGTGGAGATAGATAATTTCCAAGGGACCATGTACGCTATGGATGTTACTAAATCTCCAAAATGGCTTCTTCAATACCATCATTTCAAATATCTCCCCTTTTCTCTCCATTCAATATAATTACGGATATATGAGATGATTTATGTTTAGATTTTAATTTGACTGAATCATTCTAATAAAAAAAAAAAAAGTCAGACAAGCAAATAAAAATGAAATCACATATTATAGTAGATCTATGACCATAGAAATTGATGAAAGTATGTTTTATTGATTTTTTTATTGTATATATTTGTATCATTATTTTATGAATTTATTGTTCTGTATAAAATGCATAAATTTGCCATGAATGGATTAATGTAGCATTATTATCACTGTCCTAATTAAGTCACATCGTAATTCATATGGTAAGGGAAAGTATTGGGATCCTCAAATTTTCGAATTCCAGAAATACACGTTTTAGGGTCTTCTGAGTCCAAATGACAAAGTCCCGAAAAAAGGTCTGTGTGTAGGTAAGCACAAAGTTATATGAAATTGAAATTCCATATTTAAGACAACTATACGCCTTAGATGTTAGAACAACTTTTACATCTAAATAAGCTGACCAGAAGAGCCAGTTTATATAATTTTGCACTTATTTCTAAAAAACAAAAATGTCTTCTAAAATTAGCTTTAATAAAATTATAAAATGTTGTTTTACTTCTCAACCCTTTACTTCCATGGATACATAGTATATAGAAATAAATAACAAACTGCCTATTTCGACAGATCTTTTCTGATCCGATCTTCAACCTTATGGAATTCTATTCATCTTTCCATCCCTCATCTCAGCTCTCTTTCTATCCTTTAATCCCACATGTTTAATAATTTAATGATTATCCAGATTCAATTTTAAATAATCGCAAATAAGATTCTATATATTTTTTTTTTCTCATTTACATATGTATATTTTATTAATATGATTTATATGGAACGAAATTTTTCAAATATGTCAAAAAAACTTCAATAGCGTAAAGAAGTGTCCTTTAGTACCTTTCAGAAATGGACGCCTTTTCCTGGATAATAAAGAATTTATTTATTTATAAACGTTATTCACCTGATGAAATAATTTAAATTGAGTCTACAATGCAAGAAATGACGTATTTATCAAAAATAAAAGTCAATATTAAAAAAATATATAAAGGAGTAAAAAATACAAAATAAAATAACAATAACAGAAGTATTTGGTTTTGGGGCTGAAAGGGTTTTCAGGGAGAGCCCTTAGAAATAGAAGGTATTGATGCGGTGGAAGAAAACATTAGAAGAAGTAAAGGGCACTTAAGCGATAATCGAACCCCTCTAAATTCACCTTCTTCTAGGGCCCCACTTTTTGTCCCTATTTTCGGGCCAAGGGAAACAACCCTTCCCCGCCACCTTAAACTGTAACTCAGCAACAACTTGGGCTAATAATGGCTACAGCGCCCTTCGTCCAAAATGGGCGTCAACATTAGCGCATTAAGAAACTTACCTTTGAGCTTGATAAAGGCATTTTATTATTTTTATTTTTTTATTTTTGCGAATCAGCTACTTGAATAGAGAGAAATTTATTTTTAAAATTTAAGAAAATATGTTCATTTTTTTTTACTTTTACTTACCTACATATGAAATTTATAGTAAGGAAATGTATTACGATGGTGAAAATTGTTTAATTCCAGTTTTTACTAAACGTAAACGTTTAAGAAGACATTATTAAAACAATGTCTATGAATATCCATTCATTACTGGCAGTATAGTGAATAATATTTTGTTAAATTTTAATTCATTTGTCTTATTTATTATCAGATTCAAAAATCAATTTGACAACTTTGTTTTAGTCTAAGATGTTAATAAAAATTTTATTAATATCTTACCACGTAAAAACGAGTGTATATATATTGAAATATTAATAGTAAACCATATAATATAATAAAACCATGTAAAATAATAAAATAGGAATTGAATGGTGTAGTGGTTAGCAATAACAGACTTTTACAACTAAGATTCCGTGTTTGAATCCAACAGATGGCCATAAGATTTTTAAGAGGAACAAAATTTTGTTTACACCGTTCTTTAGAAGAGACGTAAAATGGTGGTATTCAGACTAACGTCTAAAACCTGTAAAGAATTATCGTTGTCAGGAGCAGTATTTAGCGATTTTAATACGTTAACCGTATAAATATTTAATTACAGTATTTTCTAAAGAAATCATCTATTTTATTATAAGTGTTTAATTTCTTAAAATGATTTTTCTACATTACAAAAAATGTCTTCATGATGTATATGTTACACTTCTTGGTTTCTATATAACATTATAATTTTGTTTCTTTTATTTATTATGATATTGGATTTTTAAATGCAATATTTGATGTTATTATCCGAATTTATTTTTTGTTAAATATGCCCGCCTCCTCCCTCACTACTTTCGTGAACTCTTTCAATAACTCACTCTCACGAATTTTCAGCTGCCTCTTTTCTCACTGTGTAGCCCGGTCTTAAATTAAAAAGGAAGCAAACTAGGAGCACCTAGTTCCTAAAAAAGCCGCTAGATACCGTTCGAGAACGACAATTTTTCACAGCTTTTACACGCTATTCCCCCGATTCCCCGACTGACTGAACTATTATATTCAAGACAGCAATATGCCTGAGATTTTATAGAAACTTTTTAACGAATGACAACGAACGAGAACTTTATAACATGTATTTTGCAACTTTTCCAACGTCCCCAACGGTTTTGATTAAACTCTAAATAAGCTTCATTTTGATCCGTTTTATTCTGTTTGAAATAGCGCCATTGGGCTTGAATGCCGAATGTTTCATTTTTATTAGTAAGAATTATAAACTATTGTAATGTTACAGAATTCATAATATAGTACACATAATACTTTATATTATTTTACCAATTTATATTTTTATAAATTAATGAAGAGTAAAATCACAGAATATAGTGAATATATTTTTCATGATATGCTTTAAATTATTACTAGAACTTTTTAGAAAGCTATGTGTGTTTTTTTTTTATTCTATATTACTATGCAGTAATTAGTCCAAACAGGGTGTTTTTTAATTTTTTGTTTATGGGATACATACAATTTATTCATAAAGCGAAAATACCGAGAATTCATAATTTATTCGTTACCTATATTATTTCAAAGTCTTAAATTATTTAAATTGGTTAATAGAGCTTAACATTCATAAAGCATTTTTTTAACAATCAGTTTTACTTAACAATTACGTTTTTTATTCTTGTTAAATTATGTTAACAAGATAAATTGTTCTGAAATAACAGGCAAGTAAAAGGAGTAACATATTTAATAAAAACTATATTACTTATAACATGAACAGTAGATGGATAAGCAAACAAAAGCAACGGTTAAGGAGATATGAATAGACCTGATGGGATTCCGACTGCTAAGCTGCGGCATTAAGGGGCTGATGAATAATAACAAATGGAATAGTGAACAATAACCTTATCCCCCCTTACAATTTGCAAGCAATTTCCTCAGAATATTATAAGCAAAATTTCATTTTTAATAATTCTGTTTGTTTCGGTGGATTTCAAAAAGTATGTTAAAAAGCCTAAAATTTTATATTTGGGTTTAGTAATATTTTTATCTAGATTTATTTTAAATATTTTATTTCTATTGATTATGCACTTCCAAGTATTTTATCAGCTTACCTTCTTTACATCGTTTGTAAAAACGATGGTACATTTTTATATTTTAAGTAATTTTAATTCTGTCCAAATTTTCAAGTTAATGCACAATTATCAACCGAGTATTATTTTAAAATATCAAAAGTAAATAACTTAAATTTTTAAAAATCTGGTACTGGCAGCACACGACTTTCACTTACCTCGGTTATTAAAATCAATTCAAGAACTAATTTAATATTTAATTAGTGCAGGCGTGAGGAGGTAGTTATCGCAGGCCTGAGGATAGGACACTGCTGTCTCAATCATGAGCACCTCATGGCACGAAGGGATCCACCTCGATGTCAACTGTGTAAAGTGACTCTCACAGTAAGTCATATTTTCGAACTGTCCTCGTTACAGTAGGGAATTTGTAAAATGTGACGTACATATTATCACTAGCTAATTTATTTTATTTATTACTAGTGTAAAAGGATCGCAGAATGCCTCGAAAATGCGATTTCAATCTAGAAAGAAACTATGAAGCTGGTCGGTGCACGCCGAACTAGAAGCTTGGTCCATCCGCTACACCAGATACGATGCCTGGTGAACTCGTTCCGTGAATGGTGAACTCGCGCCTACCAATTGGCAGTGGGGGCTGACGTTAGGAAGTATTTCCTCGTGAGGTAGAAGCTCTGCGAATTTATAGATGCGCATGGGTAGAATTCAACACTCAAACCTATGAGGTGTCATCTTCTGCCGAGAGCTTCTACCTCACGGGTAAATCCATCCTAACTCCAGTCCCCTTTGCCAGTTAGTAGGCGTGAGTTCGCCATCCACGGTTCTTAAGTACCTGGTGTCGCGACAAAGTTTCTCGCACGGCGTGCACAGACCTCCTTCTTAGTTTCTTTCGAGATTGAACACGAATTTTCGAGGCTTTCTGTGACTCTCTTAGATTATTAATACCCATCCTTGCCAATATGTTTTCTGAAGGTAAAAAATAAAGTAGCTAGTGATGAGTAATAATTTGAATGACATATTTTTATTTTTTTTAACATTTAAAAAAAAATAAAACATTGATGCTTACAAAAATATAACAAAAAAAAATAATAAGGAAACTTACATAGATATAAGTTATATAGATCTATAAACTGATATAGATAGATTGATAGATAGATAACTGTTTTTTATTTCTCTAAGCATATTACAACAACAAAACAAATATTATAAATATAAAAAACATTTGAAGAACTATGGTCTTCTAGACCGTCAGTCCTGTCTATAAACTGATATAGATATTTTATTTCTCACAATGTAAAAAAAAAAAAAAATTAACAAATAACCTACAGATATAATATGTTTTAATTATATAAATGAACCCGTGTGTAGCTCATCCGCTTTATTTTCATGTGACATCAATAGCACCCAATTCACTGATTTAGTTGGAATTTCCTCGAACTATATTAACTACAGATGAAAATTTGACTGATTTTGACAAATCAATTCTTTCAATTAAATGTTCCTATGATTAAATCACGCCCATTGGCAATTAATTGGCGTTTTAATTGATCAGATTAAATTATCTGACGATTTCCCTCAATGTGAATAATTTAGTACAGAACTGTTGAAACGAGGATAATGCATTTATCAAAGAGACTTAATGAATATTAACATTAAAATAATTTATTCCCAAATATTTTTATATTATAATAATTTATACCTTAATCACATTCAGGTTAGCTGTATTAAAATTTTTTACCTAAATTATTTTGTTAAGTGGTATAAAATAATGACTATATTTTTGTGAAGCATGGTGATGTAGTTGGATGTTGAGGAGAGAAACTAATATTCTATTGTTAAAAAGTGTCCAATCCGGCTTAATTTGAGAACTTTTAAATACTGTTAGTTAATTGAAAAAGGTTAAAAAATTATTCTGAGTTTCGATGGAAACCTGCTTTATATTAAATAATATATTATATTATTTTTAACAATAATCACAAAAAATATCTTATTCAAAAAGTTATATAAGATAACAGATAGCGATTGTAGTGATACAACTTTAAAAATAATTTACAGAATAATAATTGTAACATTCAGCCCATATGGGTACTTAATATATGTCATATCCCTTAAATATAGAACTTTATATGAACTAAATGAAGGTTCCAAGTAAGACGTTTGTCAAGATGGAGTTCTAGGTATCGGATTCGTTCAACACGTATGAGTGGGGAATTATTAAAGGATGTAGTGGGTAGCAGGTAGTCTTCAGTTTGGGTCGAAGGGTAAATCTATCACCTTATTTTTCAAAATGTCGGTCGAGTTATGTTTCGCTAAATACTTCAGTATTATTTAGTAATATCTCGTATATAACACCTTTTTTATGCTGCTCATTGCCTTGCACATTCAAACGATACTGGCATTAACTATTACCAAAATAATATATTTTTAAAGAAATATTAATATATGGTTGTACCCCTAAAGTACTCAAAGAGGACGGAGGACATGGAGTAAAACGCCCTTGAGAAATCCCATTCCATCCCCAGGCGATGTGGGAAGAGCCGCCTGTTTACAGAGAACTAGATGTTTGAGGATCCTGGATACTGTCAGTTATGGATCCTTCCTACTAACCCCAAACCTCCCCTTACCCTTCTCGACAAACCACATATTTGCTCCATCCCATCTCTTCCCATTTTCTGAAAGGAACTATCCAGCTTTGCAAGGTGTAACACCATCACTAGACGGCATATTATATAGTTTAGATCAAATACTTTCTATTGATGAAAATTAAAATGCGCAATGCCAAAATTAAAATGCGATCGCAATGGACCAGAAAAATGATTATTCTAGACCATTCATATAAAGCTATACACTGAGAATACTAGGGGTAGTCAAAGTACATTATTTGATGATTTAAATAAAAAATTAATGATAAGTCGACAAAAAGGAAGGAACAGAAGTGCTTCTCTGATTTATCTGATAATGCAGTATACCTCGTTTCTGGTAAGATCAATAAATAATGTAAGGCCTTGAGGACCTCTTAGGGTTTTTGACGCCGCTTTTAGGATATGAGGAATATTCTAGAAGGTCACTTATTACTTTATCTACGTTCGTTGGACCACTGCCCTTATTTTTCTAAAGCAATTTCTGTATCAACTCCGCCAAGTTGTCACAATACCCAACAGGGAATCATAAGGCGTAGCAATTTCCAAAAAGCATTATTTTTGAGAATATGAAGGGAGAAAAAGGAATGAAAGTGACTACTTGTTATCAATCATCTCTGGGTTCAAGCCACAAAAAACATGGACAGGACATGAAATAAGGTTGCAGGAAGCTGAAGATGAGGTCTGGGGTTGAAGCTATTGAGAAGTTTACAGAAGAAATACAGCCAAAATGAGCCCACCAGCTAAGAAACCCAATGTCCATCTCAGGTACCTTATATGTAATATCGTTTGGCAAAAGAGGTAGTTTTTGTTAATCAACATACCTTAATAATCAACTCTTGTGTGTCACTGTAGAAAGGAACTCGATAATTACGTACCATACAGTTCATAGATAAGTCAAACCTGTCAGGTGGTATTAGAATTTAATTTGTTAACCGGTTTGGATCTGACATTTTCTACATTCTATACCGGAGTGTGCTGAGACTGTTTAAGCAAGAGCGATTAGATGGACACTCGGCACCAGACACTCTTCTATGTTCAAAGTCGAACTGTTTATGATAGATACAACTTTTGAATTGTATTATTTATAATTGTGTTATTTATATTATTTTAATTGATATTAGAGAATCATTATTATTGCTTTATTCTCAATTTCGTCTCGGATACATGAAAATTTTAAGCATGTAAATATCATTTTCAGTTTGGTTTTTATAAGCGTTTTTCTATATCGTTGCATATTTGATGAATTCGGCCGGTTATCTTCGCATAGGCACTCGTTATTTCGTCCGGCACTAAAAGGGTTACAAATCCCTATCCCAATCGAAGCTAGATAGGAAAAATTGTAGACTGCCACTGTAGTATCGTCCGATTTGCCACATCAGCATAAAGTAGCATTAAATAAATAAACACTCATGAAAAAATACTGTTTATGGAGCTAACGCTTCCTTAGAAAAGAAATTGCCAAAAAAAAAAAAAAAAAAAAATGCAAAAGAATGTTACCAAGGCCTCAGATTCATTGAGCGCTCTAAAAGCATTAGAAAAAGTGCATTCCTGTCATTCAGCGATTTCGAAAATTGTGGAATCTATTAAATCTATGGCTGAAGAAGAAAAAATAATGAAAATTTTGTCTACTCAGATTTGCCTAATGACCACTGTCCAAGCTCAAGCACCTGAGATCAGACATGCAATCCTCCCACCGACGCGTCGCAAAAAATCTGGTGCGCGCAACACACAACTTTTACTTATCTCCGTTATTTATATATATTTAAGATTGTTTAAACAAATTTAGAAAGGAAATATATTGTTAAAGAATTATTTACAACAGATTTTAATAGAAACAGGTGTTTTATTAAATATTCTATTATATTATTATCTAAAATAATCAGTTAGTTTATCGGTTTTTTTTTATCACTATCCATTAACTTTCACAAGCATGTGTAAAAGATATTATTTTTTCTAAAATCTTTAGCTTTCCAACGGTATATTATGCATCTATATTACTGGTGTTAAATTCGAAAACACAAAAATTGCATAGAAAATATTTTGGCTATTTTCTTCTTTAGTTGGATATCGCTTCTCTTGTGTGGCTCTTCTGGTTAGCTGATTTTGATCAGAAAGTTGCTGTAACATCTCGGGCGTATATTTGTCTTAAATATGAATTTTCATTTTTATAGGGCTTTTCGTATACACGCGGGAGTTACCACACACGGACACACACACAGACCTTTTTTCGGGACTTGGTTATTTGGACTCAGAGAACCCTAAAACGTGTATTTCCGTTGAAAACTGGGATTCGATAATTTTTACGAACGTAATACTTTCCCTTACTATATAAGTAACTAAAAGTAAAAATTCTGTGAATGGAAGTACCATATGCTATTTATAAGTATTGTTATTTTAGATATATAGGGATTTTGAAATAATATGTAATTGTGTAATAAACAATTTCTTAAAATAATTATAAAGTTTTAAAGAATAGAGAATTGGTTTTAATGCCTAAACAATCGTTTGTATATGTTTGGAAAATATATGAGCTTAAAATTTATCGCCAAAGAGACAAAATATTCTACTCTGTAAATTGGGAAGATATCTCCAGTTCTCTAGTGACATGGTATTACAAAGGGACTGGAGACAAGTTATTGGCAGCTGGAATCTCGACATGGGAGAAAGGTTAAGAGCTGCTCGGGTGGGACTTGAGAATCCGGGCTGGTTCCATTGTCCTCAATGACATGTAGTTGTTTGTTAGAAGCACACAGGCATACACGCACACATTGTTGTTTCCCGGCCTCCCATCTCATGTCCTTCGATACGATAGCTTTTCCTCTCGTTCCCGTTACAATTCCAAACACGATGGAAATGTTTGTTCTCAATTATCTCTTTTCCGCTTACTTCAATTAGTATGCTCATTGTGGAATTCGCGGAATAGGAGATATGAAACTAATTTTGTACTCATGGAATTAACTGCTGTATCGGCAAACGTATTTGCTATTCGTACAATAATAGCACTATAACGATGTAATATTATCGTACTTATAATTCTTCTAAAATATCCGGGTATAATTTTAATTAAGAACAATTAAACTCAGTAATAATACAATATACCCCAATAAGAAAAAAAAAAAAAAAAAAAAAAAAAAAAAAAAAAAAACGACTTGCGGGTAATTAATACATTTAAAAAAATCTGAGCAACACACAACTTTCACTTACTTTGGCTGTTAAAATCCATTTAAGAACTATTAAAAAAAAAAAAAAACCTGTACCGCTACAACCCATGAGGTTAGGTATAGGGCTCAGTACGTACTGAGATTAGTACTGTTTCTAGGCCAACGGCCGTGCAATAAGGTGATTAGGCCGAGATCACACTCAGCCTCCAGGTTTTCCCCTAATTTAAGTATCCACTTTATCGAGGCTGGGTCTGCCCCACGAGGGTCTCCTTGCCCATGTCGCGACTGAAATAACAGAATAAATTATGTTGCGCCATAGCCGCGATTCGAACCCAGGACCCGGAGCACAGTAGACTAGTACTATATTAACGTAGCTCCCACTAAGAACTATTAAATAAACTTAAAGTTAAAAAGCGTTTTAGATTAATTTATATAAAAGGTTTATTCACTTTTATTGAAAACATCTGGCTCGGGCAACACACGACTTTCACTTACCTCCATTTTTAAAATCAATGAAAGAATATTCAAATACAGTTAGAGATAAAAGTAAGTAAAACTATTAAAAAATTAATTATATTGAATTTATATAGAAACATGTGTTTTATTAAAAAATCTGTAATATTGTATCTAAAATAATCAGTTAGTTTTATCTTATTTTCACCACTCTCTATTAACTTTGAGAAGCTTGAGTATAAGATAATATTTTTTCTAAAATCTTTAGCTTTCCAACGGTATATCATACATGTAAATTACTGCTCCTATGTTCAAAAACAAAAACTTGCATTAAACAAATATTTTTCCTGATTTCTCCTTTAGTTGGGTATCGTAATCATTCAATTTATATATTTAGCTGTTTTTTATCAGTGGTAACAAGATAATATAGTTATTTTTAAAGAAGCAACGAAATTAATGGTACTTTAGAGAAAGAAAATTTAAAATATCGGCATTTAAGCCCTGTCAGACCATTTTAATCCGAATGAAACCTATATTATATTAAAGCCCATTATATTTTACATCGATATAGCGAGTTTAATCAAAATCGTCGGAATCGTTTTCAAGAAAATCGAAAAAAGGTGCAAAATGCATAATATATAGTGGCTCTTCTGGTGAGCTCATTTTGATGAAAAAGGTTTTGTAACGTCTCGGGCGTATATTTGTCTTAAATATGAAATTTCAGTTTCATAGGACTTGCCGTTTCCGTCCGGGAGTTACCACACACACACAGACCTTTTTGCGGGACTTGGTTATTTGAACTCATGGGACCCTAAAATGTGTATTTCCGTTGAAAACTGGAATTCGAAAATTTTCACTACCGCAATACTTTCCCTTACTATACATAGTAAGTGAAATTAAACATATTATTTAGGTTAAATAATCACGCAATATTAAATTATTATGTATAATATTCAGTAATAAGTTAATATCCTGTTCGTCACTCTCCATTACCTCTTACAACTCCGTGCATATGAAAACATTTTTTCTAAAAGATTTCACTTTACAACGGTATATTATCCGTCTATATTACTGTTCTTATTATCTAAAAGCCAAAAATTATATAAAAATATATTTTTGCTCTTTTCATCTTTTAGCCATTTATTTATCAATGCCAATAAGTTGATATGGTTAATTTTTTTCTAATCTACGAAATTAGAGGATATAAAAATGATATAAAATTTTAATGTATAATAATCAGTAATAAGTTTATACGCTATTCCTTACTTTGCATTACCTTCTACAGCTTTGTTTATAAGTTAATATTTTTCAAAAAATATTTAGCAATCGAAATGAGATTTTAGGTGTTGATGTCTTAAAACACAAAGAAACTTAAAAGCAAAATAAATATAAATGTTAGGATGGATTTTAATAGTTTGATTTTGATTAGGTGATTTGTGTATGATCATTAAGTGTGGAGGAAGCGTATGAATGCGTGAGGAAATCTCTCTAAGCTATCACCGAAAGACGAGGTTAAGTTTTAGAAGATGGGAATATTTGAAAAGGAAGTTATTTCATGCCAGGAAAGCAAGGCCCAAAAGGGTTCTTTGTTGTCCGTGAAATCTGCGAGCTTTAGTAATTTATAAATCGAAGCCGAATCATTCTGTAAAAAGGTTTAGGAAGCCGTTCCAGGTAGCATTTGTTATGTTCTTCCATTCCGTCAAAGAAGGAACTCTCCTAAGAATCAAAGAGCTTTTCTTTTCTTTTTTATAGTTCGTATACGCATCGCTATTTTCAGCGAATTGGGGTAATGTATTGGATAAGCCGTAGAGGATAGGTTTAACATTCAATCTATGTTTATACTTTTCCATTTCAAAAGGAAAAATAAATATGTAATTTAAACAAACATGCCAATGTGAAACTATTGTTTCGTTTTTTTTTTTTAGGAATATTTTTCTTCAATTGTCTTCATTTAATGATATTTGTCTCTAAATTATAGACGTTTCAGCATTTTTATTATGGAATCGGAAACGTATAATTTCATATTCTTTTATAATATCTATAGAATGGAACTTAAGAATCTCGGCAATACGACATGATAAGTAAACTGCACATCAGCGCCCCTTTCTAAACTGTAATTTGGCAGAAAAGGTCTCTCATCTAGCTTCTTTTCAGCCATCTTCTAATAGAAACTTCAGGTATCGACTTTTGTTTATAAGTCTATTGTTGTGTTTGTGTACTTTTCCATGAAAATGCGAATAGGGAGTTCCTATGTTTGTTCAACTGTTGGTTGTTGTTTACGTACCAACAGCGTGTCTTCAACTAAAGTTTTCTCTATAATATTCGATGAAGTTAACTCTAAAACATAAAGTCAGATAACATATGCTTATGTTATAACTTATAAAAAGAAACACTTACGGATGGGAATAAAAAAATATAAACGTGAAGTGAGAATGGTTGATTATGTTTATATATGGAAGAAGTTAGTTTATAATTTATGAAGAACACACAATTAAGTATAAACTTAATTTACTGGTGCCGACGTTTCAGCCTACATTACAGGCCTTCCCCCAGGGCGTGTGAAGGAGAGTGTCACAACAATGAAGCAATAATGGCTTATTTTTTCAGCAGTTCATTTTTTTTTTACAAACACCAGAAACGCTTTTTTTTCTTTAATTCATCAACGCTCGTTTTATGACTTTTTTTAAAAATATTTTATTTACTGCTTGAAGGTTGATATGAATATGTTGCCTTTATTATTAATTGGAATTCTCTTTGTACACTAAAAATGATTTATTTTTATTATTCATTCACGAGGGATGTTTTTTTAAGTAAGTACCGTTTTGGAATTAAAAAAAGACGTGCAAAGATATCGCAATAATTTTATTTTTACATGAGAGCCTGTATCTTAATCTAATTTTCTACATAATTTCCATGAATTTTGAGGGACTTGTCAAAAACTGGTGCCGGTTTTTGAATACCCTCCTCAAAAAATTCTGCCGCCTGACTTGTTAACCACTGCATCACAAATGTTTTGACTCCGTTACCGTCTTGAAGACGCCGACCGCCCGGTGTTTCTTTAAGTGCAGGAACAAATGGTAGTCGCTGGGCGCCAGATCAGGGCTGTATGAATGATGATCTTGAGTTTCCCTTTTAAATGATTTGATGAGATATTTAGTCGGATTAGCCACATGTGGACAGGCATTGTCATGCAGCAAACGATACCTTTACTGAACTTGCTACGTCATTTGTTCTGGATTGCACGACGCAGATTATTCAATGTCTCACAATAAGACGCTGCATTGATTGTCTCATTACGAGGCGGAAATTCCACTAGCAATACTACTTTAAATGCTCTCCATCCATCTTTAAATGCTCTCACCCATTTCCTTACCATTCCATCACTCATAATGTTTTGTCCGTAAACATAAATATCGATCAGTTTTACGCCTTTAGCACTAAGAAATCGTATAACAGACCGTACTTCACAATCAACGGGACTCACGATTGTCGGAGGCGTCTTAAACACTCAGTAAACAACGCATACAATGATGAATCTGACTGTAATGGCGTCAGTGCGTAGATAAGAGATGCAATGGCGGAATCGCAAAACGGTACTTACTTAAAAAACACGCCTCGTATTTATTGATAATTAGAACTGTATTGATTAATACATCTAGTAAATTAGCTGTTAGATAAAACACATTAAAAAAACATGAAGAGAAACTGCCCATTGGCAGCACTCCAATAGGTAATCTAAACTAGAAGGTCTCGAGGTCATCTTCTTTTCATGCGCCTTGCAGGATTGTCAGGAATGGAAGAGGAAGCTGGGATTGAAACTAGTGGGTTAGAGTGGAAGTGGAGTCTGTCATGGAAGGATTGATACCTGGTTCGGGCCAAATCAGCAACATATGAGATATTAAGGTCTTTATGTATGAGTTTATTCGTGACGAAGAAAGGAGCGTTAAGGATTTTTCAAAGGATTTTGGATTGTAAGGATGGAATACGGGAAAAATTTGATGTTTTAGTGGAGCCCCCCAAAAAATAATTACATTTTTAAATAATTTCAAATGCAAAGTTATCTAACCACTAAAAAACACAAAGCGGAAAATTTGATCACAAATTGATTATTATCCTTCAAGTAATAACTCACACTATTTTAGTTATCACGAAAAAAAAAATAAAAGAGTAAAATTAATATTGATTTTCAGCTTTCTTTCGTTGAACATTAAGTCATTGAACATTGAGGTTCCAAAAACGTAATAGAAGTACTAAAAGAGTAGATAATAGCAAGCGTACAAGACTGGTTTAAGCCTAAAGTATATTTTATCACAATGTGACTATATATATATATATATATATATATATATATATATATATATATATATATATATATATATATATGCAATAGAAAGGACAGATTGAGGTAGGATCCTTGAAAATGGCCTAAGGCTGAAACATAGGAGAGAGAGAAAAAAAAAAGAAAAGATGGTTCAGTGAAAAATATAGATATTTTTTTTATTTAAAAAAAACCTGAAAATAAATGTATTCACTCAAATAAATTAATGTATTGATGATGACGCCAATGACCTTGTAGGGTAGAGGGTGAATAAATAAAATATTACATGTACAATAAAAATTAAAAAAAAACGTAATATATTATTTTTAATTAAAATATAAATCTATATGAAATAAACCTGTCGTAAAAGAACGAATTGCTAAAAACGCTGCTAGCTCGAACTGAATGGTTGTGAAGAAATATTTGAGTATGTTTAAACAAGCTTAATATTAAAACAAAACACGCTAAATTCAATTTGGTTTGTAATGATGTTCTAAAATGATTGGCCCCGATTTCCTAAAAACTAGTGCTATTGAATTCGGGACGAAGCAGACATATTTCAGGGCAAGGCGGGCGTGGCATATGACAGTGGCAACTTTCTTGATATATGGCCGTATTGGTGAATATCCAATCCCTCTTTAAAGTTTCTCATAATTCTAAACTCAAGGGGTTTCAAAACTCTAAAATGATATCCATTATGGATATTCTCCGAAACTCGGGTATGATGAAACAATATTTTTTAGGTATTTTTTTTAATTATCACTACTCCCCGTTAATTATTAAAAGGTTGCTTATTCTCATTCTCTTCGAAGGAATAATTAAGAAGATACGGAAAGTTTCGTTAGTAATAATCTAATTATTAATGTGTTTTAGTACTAGCATAAGTTAATAATTTTAATATTCTTAATTTGGATGTCAAATATACAATAAGAAAAGTAGTAGGCTCGTTAAATTTAGACTTTTCAACGACAATAATTGTTTTAACTCTCGAGTTTAAATATCTAATGCTCACAGAATGGTCAAGAGATAAGCTTGTTTGCAAACATAAAGAAAAAATGCAAAGAGATAATTCATTTTTGTAATAATTAAACAAAAAGAGAGAAAAAAGAAAATCAGAAGTATCATCGATGAATGTAGAAGAAATTGAGACATGCAATGACTACAGCCCAAGTAAAACATAAAAAAGAACAACAGCAATACAGCGTCATTTTAAGAAGGCAGAAGGTATTAAAAAGGAGAGAGTATGAAAGAAGAAATAGTGGGAGCATAGCGGATGTTTGTTCCCAAAATCCGAGCAAACGGCTAAGAAATATGTTCCGATACGATGTTTTTTTGTTGTTTTTTTTGTTCATCCCTACGTTGTCTTTGTTGGTTATACGAGGCTCTCCCGAGCCGTAAGGGAGGGGGGAACGAAGGGAGAAGGAGTAGAGAAGATGATAAATGCACTGTTAAAAGTCCCTCGGCACCGAGGCGCTAACTTGTGATTATTTTCTTTTATGATTCTGGTCATCTGGTTTCCTGGGCAACGCTCGCTAACCCACTCGGCTTCTCCGTCCCTAATATTATGTTCATATTTCTCCAATTTCGGTTTATTGTTTTCAAAAATGAACTTTTGTAATGTACTAAGAAAAAAATTTTCCTCACAATAAATTTGACGTCTTACGTTTTAAGATACGTAGAACCTGTATAAAGAATTTAAAAAAACAAAAACCTGTCCTTCGAATTTATGATTATCAACGATTTTCTAATTTCGCAGTATCTACTATTGTCTGTATGTTAAATTTTATATATATTTTTTTTTTTTTGGAAATAATTTGTAGTGTTTTCAAATATGTACAAAAGGGTTGTTTGGTTTATTTATTTTTATAGATTTAATGTATATCCATATGTGTAAATATTATTAAATATATAATATCCACACATTAGTGCACTTCTCTACTCTTCTCCGAGTCCAAGATTCGAATTCCGGACAGAATATGATATAATCTGTGACAAAATATATTTTCTTCAGTTATATCAGCCGTGAGAATAACCTCCTGGGGCACATCCAGCCTCGATTAAGTGGGTACCCGAAATTAGGGAAAAAACCTGGCAGGTAAGCGTGATCAAGGCCCAATAATCTCATTGCACAGTCGTTGGCTTACAAATAGTACGAATCTCTGTATGAATTGGTCCCAAGACCCTTCATTGGTTGTAGATATACAATATTTTTTTTCCTAATTTGTTTCAATTAGACTTCAATTAGAAGAGTGTGGTCTGTATCGTTTTGAACTTGAAATAAAAAACACAAAATAATTTGCTGTATTTTCCGCTATGTTAGAATTATACTCTAACAGAATATGTGTGTAAGCAGTGAATATTTAAAGGTAGCTTTAATCGCCTCAACCCTCAAGTTGCCCTAGTTGGAGAGCCCAGTAGTTGCTAGAAGTGAGTTCTGTCTGTCAACTCCAGAACCCTGCCTTTGAGGCAGAGACCAGCGGTTCATCCCAAATCGCTTCCCCCGCTAATATGAGTAAATACTAATGAGAAATTTATTCATTCTGATTGTTGTTACAAAGTTGAGCCTTTGTAGCTACACCTAGCCTTTGTCTACTCGAGCACTTTAACTTCAAAAGACTAATTCTGATGCTTGAGGAAACAAAGCCCTTATCTGCGGTACCACTCTCGGCCCACCTCCATTATACCGTAAGTCCATCTTATTTAAGGTGTCTGTGCTCAGATTATTTTTCGAAAAAACACTGTTTCAAAAACCATCAAAGAGAATGCCTTTCAAGAAGAACATAATTGTGAATTCCACAGGTAAATAACCCTATAAATTAGAGGTCCCTCTATTCATTCATGTCGTAGTTGGATCAACAAAATTAATTTTTGGAAATAAAAATTTATGGACAATCTTTGTACACCGATGATCATTTATAAGCCAAATGACTGAAAAAAGGGGTGAAAAGATAGGGTCAAAAACGTGGACAATGGATAAACTTCAAGGAGCTTATAAATTTTGAGAAATTTGGGCAATATGTGGTTTTTGTTTCAAGGACCGGATTTGGTCTATGGTAATCTCAAGGTTTTTGACCATAGGACTAAATGCAATAGATTGATCATAATAAAATAATAATTTGTGGGAGCATGAGCACCGTGTGACCTATCAGCCCTCAAGATTCTTTGAAAGAGAAAAGGGAATACTGTTCTTCTCAAAATAACATAAACGAAAATTCATCAAAGTGATTTGTTTCCTTTGGAGGGATTCGTTCTTTATCACCATTGGCGTGTCAGGGGTACGCGGAAACCTAATGCGTTGCGCGTTTTTCCTGTAAAACAATAAAAAGAAGAAAAGTTTAAAGATTCAACATGAGAAAAAATAAATAAATAAAAACAATGAAAAAAAAAAAACACGTGGCTGAGAACTGACGGTAAGAAAACAACGGCTAAAACTTTCTTTGTTGCTTTTTTTTTTTTTAGTTTACTAGCTCAAATTACAATTAAGGCAAATTTTCCTTTAAGGAATTTGCAGCGGAGTTAAAAATATCCCCAGAGACCTAACTCAACTGCATTTTTTTTCTGCTGTATTCTGGTTTTAAAAAGGTATAGATAAAATAGAAAAGTAATTCGACAACAGACATTTTAAAGAAAGTTTTTTTTCTTTGTGATAATAAAAGAAATTGAAATCAAAAGGAAATAAAATCGCAGTTAAAGGCGAGAAATGCGTATTGTTATTGAGTGGTGTATCCTCTTAATTCGAGGTTCTGTCAAGAAATTTGAACAAGAAAGACTAGAATCTACAAAACCAATACTATCCTGACGGTTCTATACGGGTGTGAAATGGGGCCGCTTACTTTAAAGGATGAACCACACCTCAAGATTTCCAAGAAATAGGTCTTAAATAAAAGTCTTGATAAGGGATGAAGCTACTGTAGAATTTAGAAGGCTAGACAGCGCAGAATCGCAAAGCTTGTACTACTATAGTATAAATAAAATTGCAGCATTGCGGTAGAACAAGCGACTATGCAAAATCGTTAAACTTGGTAAAGAACGACTTTCTAAGTTGACATGCAAATAACTGACGGGTAGGTTTCTAAGAGACAGGACATGGCGTAGGTGGGATTATGTTTAGTGGGATCACAGGGATTTGGGTTGGAAAAGTAATTATTGAATTAAAGTATGTATCCAAAGATAAGTGTTATCGGCATCGAACTTTCCAGGTTCACTTAGCCTTTTTTACTTTTCACTTAATATATATATAGTAAGGTAAAGTATTGTGATCGTGAAAATTTTCGAATTCCAGTTTTCAACGGAAATACACATTTTAGGGTCCACTGAGTCCAAATAACCAAGTCCCGCAAAAAGGTCTGTGTGTGTGTGGTAACTCCCGGGCAGAGACGGTAAGTCCTATGAAACTGAAATTTCATATTTAAGACAAATATACGCCCGAGATCTTATACTCAAGCTTTTAAAAGGTAATAGAGAGTGGTGAAAAGAAGATAAAACTAACTGATTATTTTAGATAAAAATATAATAGATTTTTTTATAAAACACATGTTTCTATATAAATTCAATTTAATTAATTCTTTATTGGTTGCACGTTTTTTTATCTCTAACAGTATTTGAAAATTCTTTCATTGATTTTAAAAATGGAGATAAGTGAAAGTCGTGTGTAGCCCACACCAGAATTTTTATATGTATCCGAGCGAAGAAATCAGTTTATTTGGAATATCCTTAAGTTAATACAATCAAACTTAGGACAAGGACTTCGATCGTTTTATTCGTAAGATCTAAAAAGGTTGTATCAGGCCAGATTCTTCTACAATCCAAACAGAAGTCCAGTGGATTGTGAAAGAAAGTCCTAACTAAAGGAATTGCCTTGGAAAAAGAATTAGTGACAGAGATTGTCCGGACCTGAAGTGAAGCCTTGACACCCTTCTGGGCCTGAGCCAAGAAAGAGAAGCGCAGAGTCATCAAACTAGAAATAGCTCGTCCCTTTGCCCTTTAGCGTCCCTCCAGGTGTCCCCACCACTTTATATAAACACTGCTCCGATAAAACAATTGATATCTGCAATATGTTATATATTATAGATCTCAAACATAGCAATACTACAAGTTTCGAAGTTGGTGCAGACATAAGAGGTGAAATTTTACAAGTAAAAAAACGTTTAAGCTTTCCAGATATAAAAATATTATCCCCTGTAATTATATTATTATGGAACGATTAATTATCACAACTCCCCGTTAATTATTAAAAGGTTGCTTATTATATTTCCCTTCGAAGAAATAATTAAAGAAGATAGGGACATTTTTTATTTGTAATAATTTAATAAATTATTAATGTGTATTAATACTAACATAAGTTAAAAATTTTAAATTAGAATATTTTTAATAATACACTCTTCTACCTTCTATTATTTTTAATATTCTTAATTTGGATGTCTAATATACAATAAGAAAAGTATTTGGCTCGTTAAATTTAGAATTTTCAACGACAATAATTGTTTTAGGCCTCGAGTTTAAATATCTAACTATCACAGAATGGTCAAGAGATAAGATTATTTGAAAAAAAAAAATGAATAATTATAGGAAATAAATTCATTCTTGTAATAATTAAACAAAAAGAGGGTAAGAAATAATAAAATCAGAAGTATCATCGATGTATGTAAAAGAAATTGAAACAATAATTGACTACAGCCAACTAGAACATAAAAAGAACAATAGCAATACAGCGTCATTTAAAGACGGCAGAAGGTATTAAAAAGGAGGGAGTTTGAATGAATAAATAAGTCGTGAGTGAATCCCCATTTAATTACATGCTTGAAAAATTCTTCCTAGGACTCGGATTCGAACTCACAACATTTGAAGTAGTATACTAGTGCGCTAGCTACACAGCAAAAAAAAAAAAAGACCTGTTCACTAGCCACACAGCCACGGGCTTCCGTTAAAGAAATAGAACAATGTTGACACATTTAAATATTTTATATATATATATATATATATATATATATATATATATATATATATATATATATATATATTTTTTTTTTTTTTTTTTTTAATTTTATTTATTTTGTTTTTTCAGACAGCCCGAAATTGATATACCTTTTTTAATTTTAAGCTCTCTGTCCAACTGAAAACCCCGTGAGGCGGCTGGGAAGAAGATGGGGAACTTCGAATTTGAGATAGTTGAGATGTCCCAAATCTATCTTTATATCAGATATTCATACCTCATAATTTCCTTGTAATGATTCAGAAATTTTTAAATTTCTTAACGTGTTTAAATGTATGTTCTGATATATCAATCAATATTACCAAAATCTTTACCTTTTCTACTACTACAAATTTTCTATCTTCTTCGTATTTATTTTAATCCCAATCTCATTATCGGTTTTCACTAATTTACTTAATTCTAGTTGTATGTTTTCCACGTCTTCGCCCAGCAGGACCAAATCATAGGCGCCTAGCAGAACCGGACTTTAACTATAAACAGATTTAAACTATTCTTGGTATGAGTCACCGTTTCTATCACATACTCTAATGGTAAATTTTAATATATAATATTTAAAAATATATATACATAAATTTCTCGATGAATCCTAGTTAGACATAATTAAAATATTTTTATCTTTTTAGCCTCTTCCTCCTTTCCGCCCGTTCCAAACAGTATACTTTCCTTCCGTCAGCGAAACCTCTCCTGGCCTGCGAACCTCTTGTAATGCCACAATATTTATAGAAGTAAGGCCTTTTTTTGTCCCCGTTAAATACAATTCCAAGAGATGATGCGGGCTACCAATAAGTTGGGATTAGACGAAAACATGGCAAACGCAAAAAGTGAATTCCTCAATGATAAAGGAATTTCTTCAAGAAGACGCAAGGCTTCGACGAAAGCGTTCGCCCGCATTTGGCAAAGTCTCATCAATCTCTGTCTTCATTAACACTTTTTCACTCCCTTCTACTTCCCGTTTCTCGAGAAGGTAAGCTTCTATAGGAAACGAATTAAGACCTTTTTATCCATTCAAACTTTTTTTGTCACCTCCATTGTAACTTCTATCAGTATTCCAATAGCAATTCCATCAAATTACAATGGATCTCATCGAGAAAGGATTTTGATGTATTATTCAATTAATAAAATAAAAAAGATTATAATTGCTCTACAGATCAAATAAACCTGATTAAACCAAATAATAGAAGATGAAAAAACGCTAATTAATTTTCTATGACTCAGCTACATCCAAATTAAAAAAAAATAATAATAAGCTTTCACCTTGACACACCATGAAGGGTCTCAGTGCTATTTCTAGTCCCAAGGTGAGGTGATTACGGCAATATCTTACTTAGCGCCAGGTTCTTTCCCCATTTTCGGCTACCTACTTTGTAGAGACTGGGTGGATCATTAAAAATACCCCCAGGGTCGCCCATCAAATTACCATGGATCTTATTCAAAAAGGATTTTATTGTATTAATCATTCAAGGAATTAGTTAACACTAACATGATTTTGTTTTCTATTTTATGTAATTTGACTTTATTGTTATTTTCTGTATATATTGTATGAATGTGGTCCTATATCTCTATTACTATTCATAAAAAAAAAAAGTTAACACTAACATTTATTTGAGGAACAGATTCTAATTGTTATATAAATCAAATTATGGTGATTAAATAAAATAATAGACAAATAAAAACGTTAATTCATTTTTAATGACGTAGCAATATTAAAAAAAAAAAAAAAAAAAAAAAAAAAAAACACTCCACCTTGACAATCCCTGAAGGGCCTTGGGCTCAGTACATAAAGAGATTCGTACTGTTTCTCAATGAGGTGATTAAGTCTAGATCACACTCAGTCGCTAGTTTCCTTCCCCAATGTTGGGTACCTACTTGATAAAGGCTAGGTGTGCCCTCAGATGTCACCGTGCCCAAGAATCGACCCTGGCTGATATAACTGAATAAATAATATTCTACCACAGTTGGGATGCTAGCCCTTGGCCTGGAGAACAGTAGGATAGTGCTCAATCAGATAATTACAACTCACACTATTTCAAATATGAATTCATGGTGATCCTTTAGTCTTTTGGCCGGATCCATTTTATATCTTAAGTGTGCATATCTGTATCCTATACACATTCTGCTTAG
Organism: Piezodorus guildinii; assembly: GCA_023052935.1. Lineage (NCBI taxonomy): Eukaryota > Metazoa > Arthropoda > Insecta > Hemiptera > Pentatomidae > Piezodorus > Piezodorus guildinii. The sequence continues at coordinate 35,119,178 of CM041293.1, read as the reverse complement.
TTAGTTTTTAAATTTTAATGGCACTAAACGGTCATCAGTGCCAGGTATATTCATTTTGGAAGATTAATTTAAAATATCTTAGTTAAAATAGTAAATAGTGATATAAATTACAGTTATCAATAATGAAAATAAATTAAACAATATTAGCCAAATTAAATAATATAAGTTTATTTAAGATAAATATAAATATAAATATAAAATAAAGTAAAATATATAGGTAAGTGAAAATAAAGTAATAAAGTGTAATAATTATACACATTCCGTATCCCAAAGTAAAAATTCTATTCTACTTTACAATGAAACAATTTAAAAAAATAAATAATAGAGTTAAAATATTGAATGTTTTTTCCTTTTCATTTGTTCGTTTTTGTTTAACATTAGAGATAAACAATATCCATTGGGTGATATTAGAAAATAGAAAAAAATAGCCAATAACAATTTTTTATAATAGAATCGACCATTGGCCACCTGCTACGAGTACAATCAGTTACTGACCGATGGAAGATGCACTGCCCAGTTAAAAAGAAATATGTTCTCGATAGCTTGACTTTATCGGGATTGTTGAAATATATTCGCTACAGCCATGAATATTTTCCCCATTATTTATAACCAATTCTTCTTACCTAAAGGGAACTCTTTACCTCATTTAAATTCTATTCATAAACATTTTTCAAAACTTAGACGATTAGAAGTTAAGATAAGGGTCATATATTTTTAAGTTGTATGGTTAACTTTGTCTTCCTAACTCTTTTAACTTTACTGTGACCATAGGTATGCCTACGTGACGTGAAATTATTCATAAGTTTGGAAGGTATTTTACGTATTATTCTTTTATCTATGGTTTGGCGATAATTGTAAGAAACGTCTTCACTAATATATTTTATTTTTATAATTGCCTGATGAGAATAGATACATTAAATATTTTAATAATGGAGGTATCGAAGAATTAGGTGGGGCTGAGTTCATTATAGTTAGTTGTTCTTTGACAAAAACTTACCGATCATGCATATTTGTTACCCTGTGTAATGCTGCGCTGCTTCATCAGCAGTGTTGTCTGTTTTCACTCACTATGTCAAAAAATTATATTTTTTTTTAAATTTAGAAAGTCATATTTCAAAACCATTCAGTATTTTCAAAAACGATTAATATAAAATTGGTTTTAGACAGTCGAGGATGGTCTTAGAGATCGAAACGTAGTCAATAATTAAATATAATTTATATATTTTGAGATTGGCCAAAAAATATATAAAACAATTAATCAACCAAAACAAAAATTCTGGTGCGGGCAACACACGACTTTCATTGGTTTTTAGAATCTATTAAAGAATTTTCAAACACAGTTAGAGATAAAAATACGTGAAAATATTAAAGAATTAATTAAATTAAATAACTATAGAAACATGTGTTTTATTAAAAAATCTATTATATTATTATCTAAAACAATCACTTAGTTTTATCGGCTTTTTATCACTCTCTAGTAACTTTTAAAATCATGTGAATGAGATAATATTTTTTCTAAAATCTTAAGCTTTCTAACGGTATATCATATGTATATTACTGATCTTATGTTCAAAAACGAAAAATTGCATTTAAAAAATATTTTTTCTGTTTTCTCCTTTAGTTAGGTATCCAATTCATTCAATTTATATATTTACCTGTTTTTCATAAGTAGTAACAAGATAATATAGTTATTTTTATAGAATCAACAAAATTAAAGGTACTTTAGAGAAAGAAAATTTAAAATATCGGTATTTAAGCCCTGTTAGACCATTTTAATCCAAATGAAACCTACATGATATGAAAGCCCTTTAAATTTTACATCGATGTAGCGAGTTTAATCAAAATCGTCAGAATCGTTTACGAGAAAATTGGAAAAAGGTGTAAAATGCAATGCATTTGTCTTAAATATGGACTTTGGTAATTCAGTTAAAGAAAGAAGTTTCTTATTTAAAAATATAACGCCCGTAACTCAGAACACATAAGGAAATTATGTTCAGTGACTTTTTTTTTTTTTTTTCAATGCTGGTCTTGAATTTTTGAAGATTAATGAATTAGCGAATGGAAAAAACAATTTAAAGTAAGTTAATTTACGATAAAACAGTCTATATAATCTGTTTCTCTATATTTATGTATTATCGTAGCTTTAAGAATCGCAAAAGTCATGTTCATATTTTAATTATATTAGTTATGCAATTAGTAATTGCCCAAACTTTAGCTTTCTTTTCAAATTTTAATTATAAACTGGTAGCACCCCTAAATGAAAGTTATTAATTGAAAGATTAATATAATTAAAAGATGAATATGACACCTGATATGAGGTGAATAAAGAGAAATAGATAAAGCGGACTGTTTTGTGTGAATTATCTTACTTAAATTAATGACAGCAGTCTATTGATTTAAAGAAAAAAATTCAGAGTCAAAGTAATTTTGGAATAATTACAATGGTCATACTTTTAATTGTCTAGCCTAACTGTTATTGTTAACTGTCAAAATTGTGCGTGAATATATACAGCTACATCGATGCTGTGGTTATAGGATTAGATGCTGTTTAAAACAAATATTTTGAAGAACTAGACGAATAGAGGCAGATAGGTGATTCCAAAGGGTTGTAGCGGGGATGAAATTACTGAAGTGACCGGTTTTATTAGAAAACGTTCAAATTCGGGGTTTTGCATTTTGAGATTTGAATAGAAGAACCTTGAGTGAGAAAGATCATGAAGCAGATAAATACACACACATGTTATTGACATATGAAGGAAGGATATAATGTTTCAAAACAATATTTTCACTGCTTAATAATTATTTAAGTTAATTTAATTTGAATGTATTATGGGTTTTCGAGGTTATAGGGTGTGTAATATAACTATTTACCATTTATCACCACTTTTGATATTGATACTCGCGTATTTCTTTCGTGCAGGGTAGGTTGTGATTCCATTATGTGACTAATGGTTCTTGGGTCTCGAATCGGACTAACCTTCACCCATAATATCTGAGAAATTACGGTCTTCATTGTTGTATAACATTTAGCTCTCTGGCAGAAGCCGACTAACCTAGAACTTGAAGAGCCTTGGCCTAGAAGAATACCCTATCGCTCGCCACCAGGCACCGAGTATCGACCTGGGTCCAAGAGAACTCAGCTCTGCGGTGTCAGTGATGGTCCTTCCTCTGCAAGAGATAGCCCTCAGGGCTGCCACGCTGGAGTCTGTAGCCACCGTCGCTGGAACCTGTCTGGAAAACCTACGTACGTACGAATTAATTTAACTTCCACGCGGCTAATCGCTCTTCAGGCAAAGTCTACATAACACGTATCCCATGAGTTGTTAAAAATCATAAAGTCGTAGAATATATTAGCTTTTTAGGTAAGACTGCTTTTCAGTAGTCGATTAGATTTTTTTTATAAAGTAACTAACTTTAAAAAATCTGGTGAGCGCAACACACGACTTTTACTTACTTTCATTGTTAAAATTTATTTAAGAATTTTTAAATATGGTAAGAGATGAAGAAAGTGTAAACAATTAAATAAATTTGTTTTCGATAGTAACATTTGTTTTAGTTAAGAAACTATTATATTACAATCTAAAACAATCAGTTAATTTTATCCGTTTTTTATCACTCTCCATTAAATGTTACCGCTTAGTGGAGAAGATATTGTTTTTTTTTTTCTATTTTTTTCAGCTTTCCAACGGTATATTATACATATCTATTACTGCTCTTATGTTCAAAAACAAAAAATTGCACTAAAAAATTTTGTTTTCAGTTTTCTCCTTTAGTTGATTTTTAAATTCGCACAAGTTACATATTTACCTGTTTTTTATCAGTGGTAACAAGATAATATCGTTATTTTTATAGAATCAACAAAATTAAAGGTACTTTAGAGAAAGAAAATTTAAAATATCGGCATTTAAGCCCTGTCAGACCATTTTAATCAGAATTAAATCTACATGCTGTTAAAGCCCATTAAATTTTACATCGATGTAGTGAGTTTAGTCAAAATCGTCGGAACCGTTTTCGAGAAAATTGAAATAAGGTGCAAAATGCATGGTATAAAGTGGCTCTTCTGGTAAGCTCATTTTGATGAAAAAGGCTTTGTAACGTCTCGGGCGTATATTTGTCTTAAACATGAAATTTCAGTTTCATAGGACTTTATTAAATAAGCGATGCTGCCCAACTTAATTGGGTTGCAATTTACACAGCTCACTTTTTTTTTCCTGATTGGACAATTATTAATTTACGATTCATAACAAACAATTCACACAAAAAATAGATAAACATTTTTTTTCTAAATTATTTTACAATTTTATTAATTTAGCACTAGGCTACTGCTCTTCAGGACCTGGTTTCGAATCCCGGCTGTGGCAGAATATTATACTGTAAATTCGGTTGTGGAGCCACCCTCGGTTATGGAGACTCTCCTGGGGCAGACCCAGCCTCTGTTAAGTGTGTACTAAAAAATGGGGAAAAACCTGGCGGCTAAACACTTCATTGCATAGCTTTTCGCCTAGAAACAGTACGAATATATGTACTCTATTTGTCCTAAGCCCCAGAAACTTTTATTTTTTTCGTTTTTTCGTTTATCTCTCATATTAATTCAAATATATAAATATATGTATATATAAAAAAAAATTAATTAACAGTAATCATAATAATCATCACAACATGACAACTCATAACAACTATATGACAACCTGCTTCAATATTAAATCTCTAGAATATATAATAAAAATAATAAAATAAGATAAAACAATTATAATAATAATAATCAAAATAAAAAGTTTTAGATCTTGATCCGATTTATTAAAGGAGATGGGATCCACTTCTTGTTTTGTAACTTCGTCATATTTGAAACTGTGTCATAATCCTTAAGTAGTAAAACATTATTTGTACTTGTTTTGTTATGATGAATTATAAGAGTTAAAATAAGAGTTACATCCATTGGTAAAGTACTCCAAGCTTCATAGAAGTAGAATAGAAGAAATGAGAATACATGAGCGAAGTCAGCCACACCAGTAAGCAATCTCCCGGATTTCCCTCCAGGGTCTCTCCGAGAGCAGAGTGGCCCCGGGAGAACGACAGTTCAGGAATCCCGTCGTTGGGATGGACGGGAAACGGACGGAATATCCTTGAGAGGCTAATTGCCATCCGCTGGATTCGAACCCATCTGCAGCTCCCTCAGGAAATCTCTACTAGTCCCATAAAGCCCTTGCAGTAATTGGATCTTCTGTCTGTCTTTCCTCTTTCTATCCCAATACATCTCCACTCCCCCAATAACTAATTCTTTTCGTAGCCTTAAAGAACTCCCTGTCAAACTCCGGCCATAATGGCAATATCATGGGATTTGACAGTGCGTAAAATCGATATATAATAAAGGATGATGATGAAACATGTGCTGAAAAAAAACACAAAAAAAAACATACATAACTCCACACATATAGTTATGTTTTTTTCATCATAAGTTGACAAAAATATACGATTAAGATTTATAAACGTAGAGAGATGCCAGCGTGCCAATTACTATTCGCAATCTAATACTAGCCGCAGATTTCTACATGTTGTTGGCAATATTTATGATAATGCTTCTTTAGTGATCTCGGACGGTGCTTCTTCCTCTGAAGATATTCTTGTGTCCGAGGGAGTCCTGCAGGGGGAAATTTTGAATCCTCTTTTATTCTCCCTATACATCTCGGAAATAGCCGCTTTTTTTTTTTTTTTCTTCGCTTTGGTGAACGTGGATCCCTTGGTCTGACTTTAAAAAGCAATAGAGACTTGCACTTATTGCTGTGCGCAGACGATATGGTGTTGCTCTCACTTTCTTGGATAGGTGCCCAAAAAAACTTATAAATCCTTGAAGAATATTGCACTATAAACTGTCTCACTGTAAATATTGATAAAACTTTTGCAATGATTTTCTCAAAAGGAGGAAATTTATCTAAAGCAAAGCGTCTGATATTTAAATCAGAGTACATTGAATATAGTTCTAAATTTATTCATCTAGGTGTTGCATTCTTTCCATCTGCTAATTTTTTTAAACAAGTCAATACTTTCTTGCCAAGATCGCTTCAGCTTCCTCCGTGGTCATGTCGCTGCTCAAATCATGCAAGTGTGATGACTGGAAAACCGAATCCATTTTATACGAATCCATCTCGGAGAGTGTGGTCCTCTATTTGGCAGAAATTTGGGGTTTAAATTATACTCATGTCCTAGAGAGGGGGCAATTGAGATTTCTAAAATTTTTATTACATTTCCCAAAATGTACTCCCGATTCATGCGTGAGAATAGAAACTGGTAGGCGCCAAGTTCAACTTATGAGATCTTTAAACGGATGTTAAATTGGTGGGAATCTTTAATAAGTGATTAGCCGAATTTCTCTAATATAATTGTTATTAGCTATGGAGTATTCAGAAAACAGAAATAATCCAATCAATTAAGTAAAAATGTATACAACATATTAAGCTCATTTATATATTTCAAAATAAATTGAATAAGCATTAATATTAATCAAATACGGCTTAAAAGTAATTAAAAAGGCCTTTAATGTCATTTATTTAATTTTTAACATTACAAAAAACATTCCAGATTTCGCTGATTAAAAATAAATTAACCATGCACGGCCATTGAGCTGCATGATCAATGGAATTCAATTTTAATTAGTTCATCTTTTATATTTTTACTTTTATTCCTCGAATTAAAAAGCCAATCTATTTATCTGAAACAAACAACAAATGGGTATCCGTATTTTGTTTCAAAAAATATAATTCATTCGATTTATGCTTTAGGATTACATTGCCTTATGATTTCTGGGATTCTGAATTTCATACTAAGCATTGCTAGTAGAGACCGATAACTACAAATTCTAGAAAATGTCTGTTTACAATAACATAAATAAAGACCAGTATCGACTTATGGAATTTATTTTGGTTCCCTCATTTTACGCATATGACGCATAAAAAACCAGTATCCTGTTCGTTGCAATTCTATCACGAAATACAAATACCTCTTTTAATTCCCACTTATCTATCCACTAAAACCTACTTGTCCGTCACCTCTAATCTTTATGTACATCTAATGATGATACAATATTTACAGTAGTAACAATAGTCAAGTCAAATTATATTAAAAAAAATAAATAATAATAGGCTTACCTTACCCGAAGGTTCGATACCGACACCACCAAATGCGGCCTCCACCGACTCCTCCGATGATCACCGTCAGGCGTAATCCCTCGAGATCAGCCTTAACACAATCCTCCGGGATCAAATAAATTATATTTACTGGGCACAAGCTCCGTAATTTCACGTTGTGCAGCCTTTTAAACTCCCCACTGTCCTCATCTCTCTTTGGAACAAATATTTTACGTAGTGCCTTATTTTCATTCATGCTTCAAAGTAAGTGGCCACGTTTCACTTCCGTAAAGGGCCGTCGAAAGAATAATTGTTTTATAAATTCTAACTTTTTAAGACACAAACCGAGAGCTAAGTAATTTCGCAACTAAATAATAACACGCATTTCCCACCTTTAACCGGGACTCCATATCTTCCTGGATTTCATTTTTCTTGTAACCATTGAACTTGAATGCTTAAATTTTTCTACTAGATGAGGAAGATGGTTGGGGGTGCGGTTATCAGAAAGAAACACACATTAAAACGTAGTACTTATTTTAATTACTTCTACTACTATTATTTTACTACTATTACTATTACTATTTCTATTGTACTACTATTTTAATTACTTAGTACTACGTTTTAATGTGTGTTTCTTTCTGATGACCGCAACTCCAACTATCTTTCTCATCTAATATTCTCAACGTTCAACTTAACTGCATCATTATAAATTTCTCTACGTGTTCAAAAGTATGTCCTGATGTATCAATATCACCAAGTATGCTACCGTTTTTACTACTAATCATATTTTGCCTTATCGGTATTTATTTCGAGCCCTATTTTTTTACCGGTTTTTATTAACGTACTTGTATTTAGTTGTCCAGTTACAATACCTAGCAATACCAAATCAGTGGCGCACCTCTTGAGTTTAAATCATTTATATCTCAACTCGGATGAACCTTAAAAATCTTGTGTTTTTTGGTTTAAAAAGTAAGTTCCGTTATGTTCTTAAGCTTATCAGCTTAAATTCATTTTTAAGACCAATTATAAATAAACATTTTTCCTCGAGAGCCTATTGACAAAATATAGATACGATGCACATTTTATTTTCCTTCAAATAAGTAATTATACTTATCCAAGAGATGTAATGTTTTTAATTATTTTAGAACAAAAATTGTAAAAAAAAAATTTTTTTTCAAACTCTTATGAGGATGAATTCCTGGAAATCCAACCTCATACTCCTAAACTCAATACTTAATGACCACAAAAGTATGTGAAATCGTACTTTTTTTTATAAATATAGAAGATAATAAAAAAAAGTAATAGAAATGATACCTAAAAAAACTACTTTCATGGAATAACGATAATCTTTAATGAAACGAAATTATTAGATAGAAGTATTATATACTGTCCTATAAGGCAGTGGTTCCATAAATATTTTTTGCAGACCCCTTTATACAATAAGTATATAAGTATATATATATATATATATATATATATATATATATATATATATATATATATATATTTATATAAAACTCTTTCATCCGATTTTATCTCGATAAACATATTTCATGAAAAGCACATTAATGGCAGTACAAGGTACTAAGTTCACATTTAATTGCTTTCTATTTAATCTTTCAAGAATAAGTATTTCCTTATATTACATTAAAAATAAAATTTCTGGAATTCAATGAAAAAAAATAATAATAATAAATGAAAATGATTAAATATCTTCGTGTTGCCAACGGGCAATACGAGGCCTGAGCCGTGGACTGTATATACCATTGTTGCTGTATATACATAGAATGTTTGTGTATTTATTTTGTAAATAAAATTGGAGGATAAGAAAAAAAATATATATATCTTCGTACAATTTAATGTGTCCAAGAAATGCAGAAGTGTTTCTTGTTACAAGCCAAGGGTTTTCATTTTATTGGATAATGGCTATAGTGCTGAAAGACCTCAATCACACGATTGCGATGAAAATTTGGCTTCTTGTACACGTAAAAAAGTTACTGGATCAATCTACATTATATAATAATCATTTTAAAAAAATAAAAAATTGTGCTTTAAAACTTAATAAAATAGTTAAATAGCAGACGAAGGGATTCTGTATTACATCTTTTTTTCTCTTTAAGGACGGGCCTATCAAGGCTAAGACCAAAATTAAAGTTTCCTCTTTAATCCCGGAATTTACCATAAAAAAAAAAGCGCACAACACTTGAGATGAATAGAAGTAGGGTATTGGAAGAAGACTGGAGAATGTGGAAAAAAAAAATGAGGTGGAAGATAAAGGCCTTCCAGTTTTAATATCCGGCTTCAGATCGCCATTCCCTCTCTCTTCATCCCTCTTTATCGGCAGCTTAGTCTTTTGTTAAAATATTATCCACCTTGTCTTTTAACTTCCTACCAACAAAAGAAAATGAGAAACAAGTCTTAAGGAGTATTAGATACTTTTCAAGCGTTTTCAAATCCGCCAACCTCCTTGGAAGAAAAATTAAAATTGTTATTAAAAAAACTATTAAAAAAATAATAAAGTACATAATAAATGAAGGAAGTTAAAGTATTTTCGATCCAGTAACTCATGCTCACATGAGACGATATTTATAAGGCATATATTGGTTAATGTATTCCAAGTATATCATCAGCTGATCCAGCTCGGAGGACCATGTATTTTGTTTCAAATTGAATAATATATCTTTTCATTCAAGACATCAGTGTTATATCTCAAAACCATTCAATAAATTAATGAGCACACAGCGTTGTGTATCCTGATGAAGTGTTTTGCGTAAGATTTGGAAAGAAGAAAAACTGGAATTAACATAGATATTGCTATGATACTGCAAAACACCCAAAATTCAACTACAAAACCATCTCTTAAAGAGAAGAAATTTCTAATTAAATATTTCTATTTATCCTTTTTTATTTTCCCAATTTGTAATTTGATTGCTAGAACCTTGTATTCGGAGTTCTGCGCTTGCGCTAGTTCATTAACATACGTCGTTATATCGTCTCTTCTTTATAAACAGTTTTTAGTGTGTAATAATTGTTTTTATTACATATAAACAATTAGTGATTGTGCAACAACATTCGTTGTCAACAATGGACTAATCCTACTGACTGTAAGTAGTAATATTTACGATTACTTAGTTGTCGTATGAAGTAGAGCTGAGAAGCCTTATCTTTTTCGCCATATTGCGATCCCCACTCAGCTTCCTCAGCTTGCCAGTCTTCCACTGACCCCTGGAGGGGCCACGTCGCGCTCCGGACAACAAGGTCAAGGTCGCGCGGACGTATTTTTTTTGTTTTATTTTTTATTTATTTTTTTATTTTTATGTATCAATGAGATACCACCACCAAGTCATGGCGAGAAAGGCAAGCATTAAACGCTCCAGGTCAGCTGGCTCTTCTGCTTTCCCGGTCAAGCAAAGGCAAAGACGTAATAACAAACGCCCTACGCCCCCCTCATCAGCTGCTTCTAACGAACAGGAACCACAACCCGGGACTTCATCGCAAGGGATGACTGAGGAATCTCCCTTTTTTACTCCTAACCCCTACCAAGTACTCCATATCGAGAAAGAGGTCATGGAATCAGAATCTACACCGAGAGATCCCCGCCCTCCTCCCATATTTGTTAAAAATATACGAAATTTTCAACTCCTATGTACCCAATTAAATAAAATCATTGATAGCAAAAGCTACACATGTCTAACGCGAATCAATGACACAAAAATATCACCCGATTCAGCTGATGTGTACCGCAAAATAGTAAAATATCTTACTTAAACAAAAGCTGATTTTCACACGTATCAGCTAAGAGAGGAGAGGGCATTAAGGGTGGTAATAAGAAATTTACACCCCTCTACACCAGCTGAGGAAATAAAGGAAGAACTGACGTCTCTTGGGTTCAAAGTGCGTCAGATAACTAATGTCATGAAAGATATTATAGAAGAATCAGGTGACAGGAGTAAAATTCCTTTACCTCTATTTTTTGTGGACTTAGAACCGTCTCCAGGAGTAGAAAAAATTTATGAAGTGGAAAAACTCTATTACACGAGAGTAAAGATTGAAAAGCCATATGTAAAAAGAGACATTATACAATGCCACAATTGTCAAGCATACGGCCACACGAAAACGTATTGCCACCACATACCGCGCTGTGTTAAATGTGGTGAACAGCACAAGTCTGAGCAGTGCAATAAATCACGTATAATCCCAGCAGTTTGCGCTCTGTGCCACAAGGGACATCCGGCGAATTACAAAGGCTGCGAGATTTACAAGAATCTCAAGACAAGATTTCTGAAGCCCCAGCGCCAAGAGGAGACTAGACCGAGGAGAAACCCATCAAAATTCGTCGACCCGACAGTTTCGTTCGCCCAACAACTTGGTGGTGGTGACCAGTCTACTCAGTGTGAGGCCACGCCGGTTCAACATACACTCAAACATCCCGAACCTGAATCTCAACCACCTCAACATTTTAATTCTCAAAAACTTCCCCAGCATCAAATTTCTCGTATCCCTCCTCCATCAAATGTCACAGACCTCACCAGTTTAATGACATCATTCATCTCAGAAATAAAATAGTTATGCCTCTGATATCAGTCCTATCAAACCTAGTATCAAATTTAATTCCTGCCTTGAAAAAGCCCTAAATGATTCCATCCAACTCCATTTCCATTCTCCTCTGGAATGCGAATGGTGTTCGAAATCATATTAATGAACTAACTTTATTACTACACGACAAACGTATTGACATAGCTCTTATCACTGAAACACGACTAACTAACAAACGATCATTCAACATCCCAGACTACCAAATATACCGAACTGACCATCCCGATGGAACAGCTCATGCCGGCACTGCTGTCATCATCCATCGCTCCCTCTCCCATAATTTATTACCCTTACCAGTACATAACTTCCTCCAAACCACTGCTGTAATTATACAAACCCGTCATTTTCCTATAACAGTAGTTGCAGCATACTCTCCTCCAAAAATACCTATTTCCGAAATCCAATTTAATTTATTCCTTAATTCCTTAGGGCATCATTTCCTCATAGGTGCGGACTTAAATGCCAAACACCAGCAATGGGGAGCCAGAACTACAAATTCTCGCGGGCGAACATTGCTGTCTGCACTCTATTCCACTCACTGTAATATCCTCTCCCCCGATTCCCCTACCTACTGGCCTACTGATCCTCACCGTAACCCCGACCTCCTCGATTATTTTATCCACAAAGGGCTAGGACCTTTAAATCATTCCGTTTCCCGGCTCGATGACCTTTCCTCCGATCATAGCCCTCTTACCCTGACTCTCTCATTATCTCCTATTCCGAAACTCCCTCCACCATCATTCCTAAGAGGCCCAGTTAATTGGAACCTCTTCCGCGAAATAATAACGGATGGAATAGACCTCAGAGTATCCCTCAAATCTCCACAAGATCTTGATGATGCGGTTGATTCCTTTACTACCCTTATCCAACAAGCAGCCTGGAATGCATCTTCACCTTCTCCTTCCCCAAAATACTACCAGAAGAATCCTATACCCCAAAACCTCCTAGATCTAATCCATACCAAACGACGCTCTAGAACCCTCTGGCAAAGAACCAGGCACCCAGACGATCGTAAATCCTACAATTATTACACCAAATTAGCTAAAAAGAAATTAGATACCTTTCGATCCCAATCCTACAATTCCTATCTTTCTTCACTATCTATCTGCGACAATTCCCTCTGGAAAGTAACCAAAAAAGTTCTTAAATACCAATTCATCTCCCATCCCATCCGACGTGAAGATGGATCCTGGGCATTGTCGGATGAGACTAGAGCGGAAGAATTTGCCAAATACCTTTCTAAAGTTTTTATTCCACACCCCGAGCTCAATCCTGCTCATACAGCTAACGTAAAGGAATTCCTCTCCTCTCCAATTCCTCTCTCTCCACCCCCTAAAGCTATTAACCCCTCTGAGGTCAAATTCCTTATAAAGAAACTAAAACCTCGAAAAGCTCCTGGCTACGACCTCCTCAATTCTAAGATCCTTCGTCAACTGCCCCAAAAAGCAATTATATTCCTTACCTACCTCTATAATAGTATCCTCCGTACAACCAACTTTCCTTTGGTGTGGAAACACTCCATCATTCTCCTTTTTCCCAAACCTGGTAAACCTCCCAACAACACCTCATCCTATAGGCCTATTAGTCTCCTTCCGATCCTTTCAAAAATCTTTGAAAAAATCCTTCTCAAGCGTATCCTACAGTTAATTGAAATTCCTTTCCACCAGTTCGGATTCCGCTCACAGCACTCCACTGTACAACAAGGCCTACGATTGGTTGACCATATATCCTTTGCACTTGAAAACAAGCAATATTGCACTGGTGCCTTTCTGGACGTTGCTCAGGCATTCGACCGGGTCTGGCACGATGGCTTGCTTTTCAAACTAAAAACCCATTTACCACAATCCTTGTATCTAATCCTACAATCCTACCTTTCAAACCGTTCCTTCAGAGTCCGCTCTGGTTCAGAATTTTCCAATAGTTACCTGATCGAGGCTGGTGTACCTCAAGGCAGTGTCCTAGGTCCTGTCCTCTATCTCCTATTTACAGCTGACATACCTACGGATCCTGATACCTTCTTAGCAACCTTTGCCGACGATACTGCCATTTTATCAACCCAATCAGATCCCGAAATTGCATCTTCCTATCTACAGAGACATCTATCCTTGATTGAATTTTGGTGCGCTAATTGGCGTATCAAAATTAATGAATCCAAATGTAAGCACATCACCTTTACCCTTCGCCGCAGATCCTGTCCACAAGTCAATTTTAACTCCATACCCCTTCCCTGCTCTGACACAGTCCGGTATCTGAGATTCTTACTAGACAAAAGACTAACGTGGAACCCACACACTCGACTTAAACGACAAGAACTCAACAGACGATACGGCCAACTATATAGACTACTAAACAGAACATCAAAACTTTCTGTTGCTAATAAACTATTAATTTACAAGACGATTCTAAAACCGATATGGACCTACGGACTCGAACTGTGGGGGACAACTAAATTTTCGAACATCAGGCGTATCCAATCCTTTCAGTCCAAAGTCCTTAGAACAATAGTCAATGCTCCCTATTATGTTACAAACAAGACCTTACACAATGATCTGAATATCCCATTTGTCCTCGATTTAATCCCATCTAAATTCCTAAACTTCCACCAGAGGCTAACTCACCTTCCTAATCCTTTATCCCAATCCCTATCTAGCTCCAGCCATCCCTATAACCCTCCTCGTAGGTTGAAACGGCAGTGGCCTAGAGATCTCTTATAACAAAGCAATGCTGAGTGTTGGCAATGGCCAGCTTCTCCACTCACGCCTGAGAGTCTGTGGCTCTAGCGCCCTCTCTCAGTCTCCACTGGCTTATTAGACCGGTGACGCGACTGACTGAGAGGCGCTGGGATCTCCTAGCCTTGGGCCCCAACGCCCACTTGTGGGAGTCGGGGTTTAATTCGGAGTTCCCAGGGGCAGTATGTAAATATTGTATATATATGTATGAATGTGACCAAGATTATTATTATTTATTTCTTTTATTTTATTTTTATCTTTATTTACGGTTATTTATTCTTCTTTATATTTTATTTATTTCTATTTATTTTGTATTCATTTATTTTTATTTCTTTATTTTGTGTACATAAGGAATGAATGAACTCTAATATCACTAATACTTATTGCCCAAGATTGTGGCAGATTGTATTATTTCTAAATAAATAAAGGTTAAAAAAAAAAAGAACCTTGTATTAAAATTTATTTATTTTACAAATATTTTTGTATTATGTATTTAGCTAATGTTAAGAGCTTATGGAGCGGCGTGGTCTAGTTGGTAGAGCGCTAGTCTACTGTGATCCAGTTCCTGGGTCCGAATCCCAACTGTGGCGGAATATTATTTATTCTATTATTTTGGCCTGAGGGCGATCCAGGGGTATGGAGACCCTCCTGGGGCACACCCAGCTTGGCGATAAAACCTGGCGGCTGAGTGTGATCTCGGCCGAATCACCTCATTGCACGGCCTTTGGTTTAGAAACAGTACGAATTTCTACATGTACTGAGCCCAAAACTCTTCATGGATTGTAGTGGTGCAGATTTTTCAAAAAATGTACATAACTTTGATTTGAACATTTAAGCCACGTGTTGAAAGATGTGAAAGATGCGTGTTGAAACGCACTTTTAAAGCCTAAATAATTTGTCTCACAAAACGTTGAGCAACCTCAAAAGAATGGTTGTTTGTAATGTATAGATCAGGAGAAAAAGGGGAGTTTGGTAGGATTTTACAGTCCAACACTTTTTATTTATTCACAGCCTGTGTTGGAACATGAGGTGGGGCGTTACCATGAAGGAGAATAGGTCGTTTCCTGTTTACCGTTGACGGATGTTGCTTGATCAAATGTTGATGCATTTTGTTCTCGGCATTATGATGTTGAATCGGTTGTTTTTTCCTTTAGTTTAAAAGAAAAATGAATGACTGTGCCCATATACAACCATACAGTAGCCACTAACTTTTTTCGGATGGATATAAGGTTTTGACATCCGCACAGCAGAGTTGGAGTTTAGGCTGATGCTTGCTTATAAATAATCCGCTTTCCTTCATAAGTTATTACGCGCCCGAAAAATGGTTCATTTGTTTAACGATCAAACCAAGAAATACATGCATCTATAGGTTTCCAATTCTAACTTCCTTTCAGCTCGTGTGGGAGACAGGAGCCGAGATTTTTCGTTTAATTTTAAATACTTGGAAACTGTCATATGATGATCCGTGCCTAGCCCTGATTCAACTTACCTTACTGTTTTATGAGTCTTCTTATACAACATTTTTGAGATCTTCGTCATCAATAGATGTTATAAATATTTTTCATTTTCTTGTGTTAACGCTCCCAAGAGAGAGCCTACACGGCCTGTCGCGCCACTGGAAGAAGAAGAAGTGTTAACGCTAAAACGCGTTAGTTTTAAGTTATTAATTTTGTTATATTTTCTTTAAACCGGATTAGGTTATATATTTTCTTCTTAATAAGTCAGTTATATTCTTTTATGTAAAATTATGTCTCTATCAGTCTAAATAAATCCAGATGGGACAGTGGCGTCGAAATTGCGTAATTTGTTTCTCCTCACATTCTAGAGGATTAGGTTCTGTTCAGTTCTTCACTAGACGTCTTCATGACACTTCCTCAGTTTTGGCTCCTGTTCTTCACTGAATGTCCTGCTCTTCTAGTCTTTTCTCTTTTTTTGAAGCAGTGCGTAAATTTCAAAGTAAAGTTTAAAGTCAGAGGTGAGTATTGCTTTTGAATGTGCATTACCAAAATCGATTTTCATAGCTATTCGTCTGTGATAATAGCTATTCGTAAGTGATACCGAATACCGCATGTTAAAATTCCCTTTTTTAGTTTTACTGGCAGGCTTTGAATTTAACACTCCGAATAAGTAAATTAAATATTATGCTTTATGTATAATGTTATAATTTTCATAATTTCCTTTAGCTTTAATTATTAGTCTCAAACATATAGTCAAGCCTAAGGCTCTTTACAGTCAGCTTTCATTTTATGTTTTTCTGATGGTCCTCCGAAAAACTAAGTTAGCTATAGAGTATTATTACAGTATGTCTCAGTGAGAACACTGGTAATGGTAATATAAGAACAGAAAAGTAATATACAGGAAAAAGTATATATGAAAGGAAAACAAAATAAAACTTTAAACACACGAACACGCCACAGATGATAGAAAATTAAAAAAGAATTTGATTTATCCTTTTATTACCTGGTATCGTAGGATTCCTGCTTCGATTTTATTTGAACTCAATCATATTACCTGAGAAAATATTCAAGCATACATCAAAGAGGAAGTCTGAGTTGAAATAAAATTATTTTCAACCCTCTGACCACCGTAAAGGTAATTTTTATTACACTTGGTCTTTCACCCTTCTAAAAGCTCCCTTTTGATCCTGTCAACCACAACTTTTGAGTACATACCTTCTTTCCCTTTGTGGAGGAACGCTGTGTAAAATTGTCTTTGAAAAAACAAGCAATATTAGCTTTTTTATTTTTTAAATCTCAACATCTTTTGGGTAAATTACCCCTCCCTCCTTCCTAAAAATGAGTTTGAATAAGCTGAAATCCTCATGAAATGAAAGATTTAGGATATTTCTTGAACGAAGTAAATGAAAGCCTCATGTTCATAAAAAAAAATTAATATTTTTTAGAGCATAATCGTCTCTAAAGAGAAATGATATTAAAGACATAAAGGATTTTCGTATCTTGTTTAAAACGAATAATTCATTGCAAGTTATAAAGCTTCAAAGTGAGATACCCAGAATATTAATTTGGAGAGAGACCTTTTTTCCCTCGATAAAAAAAAAAAAAAAAAAAAAAAAAAAAAAAATAAAAAAAAAAAAAAAAAAAAAAAAAAAAAAATGAGTCGGGTAATTTTAAGATTTTCTTATGACAGTCAGATCTTCATTGTCGTAACCTCGATGTATCGTTTTACTGCAAAAAAAATTGTAAATAAAAAAATTTAAAATAACCTACGACTAAATAGCATAGTACACTAGATGAACGCTACATTCGCTTAAAAGTAGACTATTCCAGGAAGATCTATTTAATACTAAGTTTAATTCAAGCCTATTTTTATATTTTTTAATATGAAAAACGTACGTTTATATCATTTTCACAGTTGTAAATTCAGAGGAAATATAACTAAAAATGCAGCAAATCATTGCACATTGGCATATTATTTCTAAATAAATATATTAGGGTTTAGCTGCTAATTTAGCTGTTTATAGACAATTAACTAATATGAAATGCAATAAATAACAATAATAATAATAATAATAGACTTAGTGAACCCGAAGGTTCGATGCCGATACCACCAAATTCCGCTTACATAGACCCGTCTAATGATCACCGTTCAAACCCAAGCCCCCGAGATCAGTCTTAACGCAATCCTCCCATCGACGCTTCTGCATACCTTTCGGACTCCTACCAGTCGGTTCAGCGAATTACAACTTTCTCGGAATCCGCTCCTCATCGAGCCCAACAACTTTACTCGCCCATTTGAGTCTCCGCGATGCTATCAACTCAATTATATTCACAGGGTACAAACTCCGCAATTCCACGATATGCTACCTTCTAAACTCCCCAGTGGCCTCATCTCTCTTCGGACCAAATATTTTACGCAGTACCTTCTTCTCGAAAACCTTAAGCCGTTGTTCATCCTTCAAAGTAAGCGGCCACGTTTCGCATCCGTAAAGAACCGTCGGAAGAATAATAGTTTTATAAATTCTAACATTTAAGTTTTTAGATAGAAGCCGCGAACTAAGTAACTTAGCAACTGAATAATAACACGCATTTCCCACCTTTAACCGGGACTTTATTTCTTCCTGGATTTCATTTTTTCTTGTTATCATTGAACCTAAATACTTGAATTTCTCTACGTGGTCATAAGTATGCCCTGATACATCAATAACACCAATATCTTCACCGTTTCAGCTACTAATAATATATTTCGTCAAATAAATAATTCAATTTTTTAAATTAAATCAATAAACTAAATTAATTAAAAAATTATTGAATAATGCAATAAATGGTTCAAAATAAAATTTCCTAAAATTACCTTTCACCACTGCTAATTTCAAAACGCTGCATCTCTGTTATTTTCAATCTGATTTCAATGATTCTTTTTTCGTTTTGTAGGAAATTTAATTATCTATTGAATAGCACTTGATAGTAGATTTATTAAGCCTTCCAATTTTAAGGGGTGGGAGGTTATTTTGCTTTTGGTCAATTACAAAGGTTCATTATTAAAAATAATAAACCAAAATTTATTTATATTTTGCAATGCAAAAGTGGTATATATTTATATATAAAATATACCTTGGTAAGCTAATTTTGCATAATTCTAATTACAGCTGGAGAAATCATAGACGAATTACTAATTAAAATAAGCCAGAAAGGAGGAATATGGACCAAAGAATGGGAGATATTCCTAACACCTAAGATACGCCGCCTCCTGGTACCATGGGATGTAAAACTGTTTAGGAAAATAGGAGAAAAATGTAAGGTACGCATATTTCACCTCAGTAAACTTTTTAATAATATAATTATTCTTGCATACATTGATAATTAATATGTGATATTTAAAAATAAATTAAATTATATCTTAGAAGCTCGAGATGATACACGTTACATCACATGACGTTAAGTTCACCGCTACACCACTCCGCCACCTTCCTCAAAGTCTTCATACAGTGGACCTGTCTGGAGAATTGTTCTACGCTGGAGATGACCTACCCAGACCGCAGGGAAACTTGCCGTGGCTTATGGAGGTAGACTACTGGTTAAGGTAAATATATTCCGGGTAATCATATTTCACAAAAAAAAACAAACAAATTCTTTTGCAAAAAAATAAATAAAAAACAAGGCCCTAGGGCCTAATATAAGGGAATATAATATAAAAACGCTCCGACAGTTTATTTTTTTTTTTTATGAAATAAATCACCAAAAATAACAACTTCGAATGCAATTAAAAAAAAACCCAGTTTAGGCATATTTCATGTTACAAGACCAACTTTGATGATTTATCCAGTTGAGCTAAAATATGGAAAGTAAAAATGAATCAATCTAAGAGTTTATTTATTGTTTTCACGCCCAAACATGGTAAATGTCAAGCAGTGAATTTCGAGGACAAACCTATTCCAACTTCAGAAGTAGTACTATATTTAGGACTGTACTATCAGACAAAAGACTGGTATGGAAGACCCATATTAGACTTAAGAAAAAACCCCTGAAAGGACGATTTGGAATAATATCCAGCTTCTTGACAAACGATCAAAATAATCCTTGAACGCCAAAACTACTATTTACAAATTACTGATTAAACCTTTATGGGTATACGGGATAGAGCTATAGGTATCTGCCAAAACGTCTGACATCCAAATAAAGTCTTTCTAATCGAAAATATTACGAAAAATAATGGGTACACCTTTATAAGTAACCAACAATTATTTCACAAGGACTTGGACATAATCTCAGTTTCAGACACAACCACAGAATATTAATAAAAATTTAATGGCAGACTGACTTACAACATAAAGCCATCGACGCTACCACTTAAATTCACCACCAATCCAATACATCCCCACCCAGACTACTTTTGAGGTGGTGGCCTAGTGGAATATTTACTTGTTGTAATATAATATACAGAGTAAATTCCAATAAAAATATATTTAAAAACAAATTAAATAAATGTAGTCTTGAAAACACGTTCAAAACTTTAATTGAATTTTATACATAATAATATTGTATTATTATTAGTCATTATAATATTAATAATAATAATAAGCATTAAATTAATGAAGATTCACTCACAGCCTCTCTCTCGGGTATGTGAGACCCTATACTATAAAATGCATCAAGAAACGTGAATGTGATCTCCCAGGAGATTACACCACGAGGCCTAGGGCCTACACGGTCTGTCGCACCACTGGGAAAAAAAATTATATAATAATACAATATTATTATATACGCTCCTATGTATTTTGACAGAATAATATTTATTCTATTATTTCTGCCGTGAGGTAATCTTGAGGTATGGAGAACATTCTGGGGCACACCCAGCCTCTATTCAGTGGTTACCCAAAAATGGGGGAAAAGCTGGCTGGCTCTATATGTGTAACTTCTAACTTGTTAGATATAACAGGAAGAAGTCGCACAGATAGCGGATATCCTAGAGACAGAAGCCCAATCGCTGATTCAAGTCTGGTCCCTTGGGACTGGAAGTCCTCCGGCCTGGTTGGGGACTTGAGTTGGTCCCGTGGGTCTGCTTCACTTGGCGCTTTCTTCCCTTTCTGGAGCCCTTTGCTTTTAATGTAATTGAGTGCGGTGGACTCTGATGTGTTCTGGCAAATTGAGATTAATTTTATATAATTAGCTAAATGATTTTCAGGCTTAAATAAATTTAATTTATTAGTTTGTCCATAAAAATTGAAGTGGCAGTGGGCGGTTAATGAAATAATCTTAATTGATGGATTTTTATTTAAGTAATTTTGGTTTATTATTTTCAATAATGAACCTTTGTAACCGACCAAAAAAATAAAAATAAATTACCTCCCTCCTCTCCCTCAATGTTTGAGGGGTTACGAACCCGAATAACGAATAGAAAAAAAAATCCGTTAGTCCGTCGTCCGCTGTCTGTGGTATTTCTCCGAATCTACTTTTTTTTTTCAATTCCCTAAAAAAATACTAGGGCATCCGACGATGATCCTAACATCTAGACGTTAATATTAGCTGGTTATTTTTAAAATGGCAGCCGAATAAACGTGATTTAATTTAGCAACTCAGGTGTTTTTGAAGATATAGAAAAAATTATTAGTGTTTTCAAACCGAAAAAACACGAACAATTATAAAAGAGTGAAAAAAAGAATTAATAAATAAATATCAGACAATGATTTTTTAGTGATATTTTACAGATAATTGAAGTTCCTACAAAATGAAAAAAAAAATCATTGAAATTGGTTTAGCACTTGCAGAGATATATATAATAATAATAATAATAGGCTTAGCGAACCCGAAGGTTCGATGCCGATACCACCAAATTCCTCCTACACAGACTCGTCCAATGCTCACCATTCAAGCCCAAGCCCCCGAGATCAGCCTTAACGCAATCCTCCCATCTCCGCTTCGGCCTACCTTTCGGACGCCTACCAGTCGGATCAGCAAATACCAACTTTCTCGGAGTCCGCTTGTCATCGAGCCCAACAACTTTACTCGCCCATTTGAGTCTCCGCAATGCAATCAGCTCAATTATATTCACAGGATGCAAGTTCCGCAATTCCGCGTTATGCAACCTTCTAAACTCCCCAGTGGCCTCATCTTTCTTTGGACCAAATATTTTACGCAATACCTTATTTTCGAAAACCTTAAGCCGTTGTTCATCTTTCAAAGTAAGTGGCCACGTTTCACAACCGTAAAGAACCGTTGGAAGAATAATAGTTTTATAAATTCTAATCTTTAAGTTTTTAGGTGGAATAGTCAGGAATCAGTCATTTTAAAAAGTTTTTAATTTTGCCAACGTTTCGGCTCAAGCTTGTGAGCCATCATCAGGGCATTACTGAGCCATGTCCAAGCATAACTGTTTATGCTTGGACATGCTCAGTAATGCCCTGATGATGGCTCACAAGCTTGAGCCGAAACGTTGGCAAAATTAAAAACTTTTTAAAAATGACTGATTCCTGACTATTCCACCTATAATAGTTTCTACAGTCGACTATACACCCTCATATAATTTAAGTTTTTAGATAGAAGCCGCGAACTAAGTAACTTAGCAACTGAATAATAACACGCATTTCCCACCTTTAATCGGGACTTTATTTCTTCCTGGATTTCATTTTTCTAGTTATAATTGAACCTAAATACTTGAATTTCTCTACGTGTTCAAAAGTATGACCTGATACATCAATATCACCAAGATCGACACCGTTTCTGCTACTAATCATATACTTCGTCTTATCGGTATTTAATTCGAGTCCTATTTCTTTACCGGTTTTTATTAACACACTAGTATTTAGTTGTATGGTTTCCGTGTCTTCACCTAGCAGTACCAGATCATCGGCATACCCCAAAACCGGAATCTTGTCACCCATATTTATGCCTTTCTCGGTACACATCACCTTTTCTATGACATATTCTAAAGCTAAATTAAATAACACAGGTGAAAGGGAGTCACCCTGTTTCAAACCCGATCGCACCTCAAATCTCTCGGAGTAATTATGGCCGATTCTAACTTTATGGAATGTTTCCGACAAACACATCTCTACTAGGTTTACTAACTTTCTAGGTATTCCCTGTTCAATCATGATATTAAATAGCTTCTGACGGTCTATTGAATCATAAGCCTTTTTAAAATCGATATAAAGTTGATGGACTACACCGTTGTATTCCAATTTTTTCTCTAATATTTGACGTAAGGAAAATATTTGGTCAATAGTCGAGCGATTCCGCCTAAAACCACATTGGTAATCTCCGATAATTTCCTCAGCGTATTCCGTGATTCGACTAGTTAGAATTGACGAGAATATTTTATAGCATACTGGGAGAAGAGAGATCCCACGATAGTTGTTACAATCCGACCTCGGTCCTTTTTTATGAATCGGAATAAGTATTGATTCTTTCCATTCTTCTGGCATTTTTACAGTTTCCCAGATCTTTTTAACTAAAAAATGTATTTTGAAAACGCCCGCTTCTCCACACGCCTTGATTAATTCACTCGTGATATTATCATTTCCTGCAGCCTTATAACGTTTTAATTTTCCTATCGCCATTTCGACTTCCTCTTTACTCGGTGCGTCTATCCATGGTTCAGCGCTCTGATATTCAGAGAGAGGAGATTGATTATTATTTTCCGTATTTAAGATGCCGTCAAAGTGTTGTTTAAATTTATTTAATATCTCAGAAGGATCCGCAATTATATTGTTATTTGCATCTTTAACCGCATTCAATAGAGGTTCAAATCTTTTACGCGATTGGTTTATACCTTTGTACATCTCTCTTACGTTATTTTCGTTTCTGTGTTTTTCTATTTCTATTATTTTGCCTTTAAGATACTCTCTTTTCTTATTTTTTAAGAGTTTTGAAGTTTCATTCTTTACTAACCGAAAATAAGCCACATTATTATCGCTTGGATTATTTAAGGAATTCAGTTTAGCGGTTTTTCTTTTTTCGCACATATTTTGACAATCCCTGTCGAACCAAGGTTTGTTCTTTTTATTTTCGATTTTTCCAAGACATAAATTGCCGACCTCTTTAATATTATCCCTGATCCCTTCCCATAGTTTGTTTACATCTTCGTGTTCCTCGTCTGAAGATTCCAAAGCTTCGAACCGATTTTTTACTTCTATCGCGAACTGTTTTCTAATTTCGAGGTTGTTAAATTTAACTAAATCAAAATTCTCGGGACGAATATAGTTCGGTGTTCTCTTTTTTGTATTTAGTTTTTGTCGAAGTTTCGCGATTACTAATTCATGATCAGAACCGCATTCTGCACCCCGATACGATCTCACGTTAATTATGCTACTTTGCCATCTGTTTTGTATTAAAACATGATCGATTTGATTCCGTGTTTGTCCATCCGGCGATGTCCACGTATACTTATGAATATCCTTATGTTTAAATGTAGTACTTTTGATTACTAGGTTTTTCGAAATGGCAAAGTTTATTAGTCGGGTCCCATTATCATTACTATATTCGTGCAAACTTTCTTTACCGATTGTAGGACGATATACTTCTTCCCTTCCAACCTTTGCGTTCGCGTCACCTAGTATTATCTTAATGTAATTTCGCGGTAATTTATCGTAAACCGACTCTAGTTTATCATAAAATTCGCATTTTACTTCATCATCACTGTCTTCGGTGGGAGAATGAATGTTTATAAACGCGATTTTAAACCAACGCCCTTGAAATATAGCAACCGATATTCTTTCACTAAAGAACTGTACGTCCCGTAATGCGGAAAGAAATCTATTCCTAATTAGAAACCCGGTACCTAGACAATGATTGACGCTCCCCCCGTACCAAATAGTATACTTTCCTTCTGTTAACGAACCCTCCCCTGGCCAGCGAACCTCTTGTAATGCAACGATACCTAAGTGGTATCCCTTAACTTCATTCGCGACCGACTTTAACCCACCTGCCGTATTTAAACTTCTAACGTTCCACGTCCCTATTGTTATATCTCTAATTTTCATCTTGCGCCATGATTCCCCTGAAGCAGTCCCCACCCGGAGACCCGAACGGGGGACTAGTTTACCTCCGGATAATGAGCGTTTTACCTCAGAGGAATCCATGACTTTTGGTGATATTTTGTGAACTAAAATATGTGAGTAGGGCGTTCGAACCTACGTCACACCCTCCAGCAAGCCTGGGGGGCCGCTCTCATTGTTGGTCAGCGAGTCCATCGGACTTAGCCGGGAGGAGCTTCCGAGGAAATTCCACCGACTATCCCCACATCCGCCACCCTTGGGACGCTCCCCATACGCGGTAATGAGATCCGCGCGAGGGAAGAGATATATAGCGTTTTAAAAAAAGCAGTGGTGATATGGTTTTCCATTTGCCTTAAAATTAAAGAATTGCTTTTCATATTATCTAATTGCCTATTAACAAATATATAAACAATTATACCCTAATACAGTTTTTTTTTAAATAATAAACCATTATGTAATGATTTGCAGCGTTTTTATGCTGTTCTCAGCCAACACATAAGCTCTGGAAGACGTCTGTTTTCAACATTCAGGACTTGATAGGCAGTCCATAGGTGAAGGATTTTTATCCGAATCTTTGGTGTCTAATATTATAAGTTCCGATTAATATAAACGTTTTATTTTCTGTTCGAAAGTCTATATGTACTGTAAGGTTTGGTAATAGAATAAAATTAAAATAGAAGTTTGTTGAGTAATCAAATTTTCTTCATGAAAACATATCGTTTATAGTGGATCTCTTACAGATTCTTTTAAAAGATACGTAGAACCGTTATAGTCGAATAAAAAAAAGTCCTTTTGCCCGTCCTACGCCCTCCGCAGCATTTCTCCGAAACTACTGGACAATTTTTTTTAAATTCTCCACAAAAGTACTGTGGCATGCAGAGATCATCTTGACACCTAGAACTTAATATCAACAGGTTATATAAGATGGCGGTCGATTAAACGTGATTTAATTCAATAACTTGATTATTTTTGTTGAAAAAAAAAATTGTCAGTATTGTTGTCAGCAAAATACCCGCGAATAATTATAAAAATGATAAACAGTGAAATGTTACACATAAATATGCCTACTACTCGGTTATGTTCGAATATAGAAAAAAAAAAAAAGGAAAGATTTTTAAATTTAGTAAAAAGCAATAAAGAAAAAAGGAAAAAGTTGTAATGAATGAATGAATGAATAAATGCTTTATTTACATAATATAAAAAATAGTAATAACATATATATACATTTTTTTTAGATCAAAGCCCACAAGACAATGGCGTTAAGCCGTCTGTCGAGTTGCCCCTTTTTCTTTTCTTTTTTTCAGTTTTGATAATAATTTATATTTTTAGTAATGTTATAATTTATTTTTATTGATTGTAAAAATTTAATAATTGAAATGCTGTACCAAAAAATTTCTGTATTTTAATGATTTATTTAAATATGCTGCAAATTTAACCCAATCTAGCCCATTTAGTCTATCTATTATCTCTTCTGGAGTTAACTTATATTTTCCCAAGTATTTCATCCTGAACTCCTTTAATACAGGACATATTGCCAAAAAGTGGTAGGTATCCTCTGGCACATTTAGGTTGCACATAGCACAGGTAGGTATCCTATCCCTCCTCCATGGCTGATAATTAAGTCCCATCAGTTCTCCTCTTGCTTTAAATATTAGAGATTTATTATAAAGACTAAGGTTGTTGTGGTGGATGTAGGAAATAGCTATTTCTGGATCAAGTTTTGCATATAACATATGAAATTGGCTATTGCTGGCTGCGGATATCATTTCTGTTCGGATTTTTGTTTCCATTTTATTAATGAGGTAGTCCGGATTCATTTTTTTAATGGTTTCTTTATTAATTTCTATTTGTAGTTGGTCACCTATTTTCATTATTTGCATATACCATGATATCTTTTTTTCTATTACAACTTGTGTTAAGAAATTCGTTAATCTACTTGCAGGATGGCTTTCTAATACTTTACGGATATATTTTAGATGTAATTTTAAGGTATAACTGTAGAGGGGAGAGGTGGCAGTTTCTAAATATAATATGTAATCAGGCGTGTTCTGTGGGAGATAAAAGAGCCTTTTTATGAAGTATTTTTGTACCCTTTCTACTTCCGGTAAATTCAAATATCCCCATACCTGAGCTCCATAGCAAACCACCGCTCGTAGGGCGCTGTTAAAAACTTGCATTTTTTTATTTACTGGAATATTTTTATCATCTATAATTTTTTTCCATACACTATTTATTGCAAATTTAGCTTTTATTACTTTTTCTCTATTGTTCATTTTAAAGTTGAATGTTGGATTGATGTTTATTCCTAAATATTTATAATTATCAACGCAGCTCACTTTTTGTCCTTCGAAATACCATTTCTCATTTTTCTTTAATCTTCCCCCTCTTTTTCTGCACACCATAATTTGGGATTTATTGAGGTTAACTTTAAGATTCCATTTCTGGCAATATATTTCCAAATCTCTTATCATTAATTGTAGGGAAGTAGGTGAAGAGGCTAAAAGCACAATGTCGTCGGCGAACATCAATGTTTTAATTTTCCATTTATTTATAATAATTCCACCACATAAATCATGTTCCAGATCATTAATGAATATTGTGAATAGTGTGGGACTTAGCAGGCATCCTTGTTTCACCCCCATTTCGCAAGGGAAGGCAGTTGAGAGTCCATTCTTACTCCAAATCTTTGTATCCGAATTATTATAATAATTTTTTAAGATATTAATAATTTTGGTTGAAATGCCTAGCAGGGATAACTTGTAAAATAATGCATTTCTGTCTATACTGTCGAATGCCGCTTGGAAGTCCACAAAAAATAAATAAACTTTTTCATTTTGACTGAATTTAATATTTATAATGTTGTATAAATTAAAGATATTGTCTATGGTGCTGTAACCTTCTCTAAACCCCGCTTGCGTTTCTTTTATAATATTTTTTTGCGTTAGCTACCTTTTTATTCTCTCCATAACCACACCCGTGAACAATTTAGCAACTGTATTAAGTAAGGATATGCCTCTGTAATTCTTCACTTCATTTGGGTCTCCCTTCTTGTATATTGGAAAAATTAGACTCTGTTTAAACATTTTTGGCACTTCTTCTTTGTCCCATATTTTATTAAAAAGACATTCAAGCATAGAGACGAATTCCTCAGGTAGATGTTTCAAAAATTCAAAAGGGATACCATCTTGTCCTGGGGCTTTATTATTTTTACTTTTTTTTATTATATTAATTATTTCCCCTGAGCCGATTCTGCTATCCAATGACTCTTCATAAATAAAAGGTTCTGCATAATGTATGGGTCCAGATAAAAGAGGTGGATTTAGTTGTTTGAAGTGGTACACCCACCGGTCAATAGGTATGTTGGGGTTACAAATGTAAGTTTTCTTCCTCAAAGCATTGATACTCTCCCAGAAATCTTTGTTGTCCTTTGCACCTTCTATTTTTGCTACTAATGATTCATAAAAAGATATTTTCTTTCTTTTACATAATGTTTTATAGTTTTTGTTTTCAAGTAAATACCAGTTTTTCATAAGAACTGAGTTTGTTTTTCTGAATAAATTAAAAAACTTAAAAGAGGTTTTTCTACTTCTATAGCATTCATTATCGAACCATTTCTCTCCTGTTTTTGGTTTATGAAAAAAATTATTTTTGCCTGCAGCTTGCTTAATGAGACCTATAAATCTTTCTAGTAACAAATCTACATCATTTACTTTAAATTCATCCCATTTTATACAAGTTTTCAAATTATGTATGAAATTTATTTCTTGTTCTTTGTTCCACAATAGTTTCGGTAAAAGTGGTATTAGCCTGTTATTATTATCTACATTTAAACCTGCCAGAATTAATTTTATCGGTAGGTGATCCGAAAATGTTTCCGGAATAATTTCGAAATGTCTAATATTTTTCACATAGCTAATAGATGCCATGCCCAAATCAATGACGGAAGATCCTCTGGCGGATATAAACGATAGCTCTCCTTCCTCATCTCCAAGCGTTCTTCCATTTAAAATAATAAAACCATGATCTTCACAAAATTCCGCAACTTTAATTCCTCTTTCATCTATTTTACCGTCTTTTGAGCATCTGATTTCAGTTGTTAAGTTAGTTCCCTCTAAAATTTCATTAGGACATATTTGCAAGTTTCCAGTGTGAGCATTCCAGTCACCGATAAGAACAACATCATAATTTCTAGTTAATTCAATTAATTCTATTATTTCATCAAATTCACTATTCCAATTACTGGTATTTAAATAGATCAGAACCAGATATATTATTTTTTCATTAATTTTTAACTTAATACAAATTTTATTTTGAATAATGCAGTATTAAACTTGGTTTTTATTGAATTTTGTTCTATTAAATCCATATAGATATCCCCCACTGGCTCTTCCCATTATTCCTTCCTTTTTAGCACCTATAAACTTCAATTCGAAATCTAAAAATTTTTGTTCATAAAATAACACATTTTCTTCTACTAGAAATGTCTCTACCAACAGAAAAATATTGAATTTTTTGACAAATTCAAAGAAAACATTTTCTTTAGATTTAATTCCCCTTATATTATAAAATAAAATATTTATCTCACCTAAATTATTAATACTAGTTTTATCAATCTCACTTATACCATTTTTTACACTAACTTTCCTTCGTTTTTTGAACTAGCACTGGAGGTAGACGGTTGACTGTTATTGGGAGCCGCCTCGCCGCTACGGAGATCCTCTTCAAGAACTGCTTTCATGCTCTTCATCACTTCTTCGGAAAATGTAATTCCCATTACTTCTTCCAGAACCCTTATTCCATCTTTTCCATCACATTTAAGACCCTCATCAAAGTCCCAGAAGAACCTTTTGTTTTTAAATAAAAGGTAGAAATCTCTAATTTGGACAACAGCGCTCTTATCCACTTGTATAATTTTTTCTTTTATCTTCCATAGGCACCTTCTTCTCTTCCTAGTTCTTCCAGAAAGATCCCTGTGTATAAAGATTCCACTGCCTTTTAACTTCCTTGAATTTTTCAGAATATCCCATATAATTTTTTCGTTATCGAATTCTGCTAGAACTATGTTTTTTTGCGTGTTATTCTTGATTTTAAAAGCATTATTAATTGTGACATTATTTACACTAAGCACTTCGTCGCAT
Organism: Piezodorus guildinii; assembly: GCA_023052935.1. Lineage (NCBI taxonomy): Eukaryota > Metazoa > Arthropoda > Insecta > Hemiptera > Pentatomidae > Piezodorus > Piezodorus guildinii. Next base: position 35,089,141 of record CM041293.1, on the reverse strand, counting down.
AAAGTCTTGATAGTTTTTGGAATATCTTCGTTACTTCCTCTCAGACCTCTAAAAATGAGGTTTTTCATTTTATTTTTATTAATCAAATTCTCAATAATATTACTCATATGTTTCTCTTTTTCTTTTAATGTTTTGATTTCTTTTCTTAACTCTTCATTTTCTAGTAGTAATTTATTTTCTAACAATTTAAAATCTTCTTTTGATGGTATCTCTTTTTTTAGAGATTCAAATTTAACGTCTAACATTTTATTAAACCGTTCCATCATTTTTTCTATTTCCATGGCTTCTATTGTTTCAGTCTGAACTTTTTTATTTTTTATATCTTCAGGGGAATTTATAATCCGTTTTCTTTTCGTTGAATCTACAGATTTTGGTGAAGAGATACCTTCATTAAGCTCTTTTTTTCTATTCATATATTTACGAGCCAATAGGTTTGACAAGTAAATAAACAGTAGTGCCACTGACCTTGCTAGATAAGAGACCAGATAAGAGACGGCTAACAGATCCCGGGTGGGGGCTATCCTGTCCAGGCCCGCTCCAGATAACACCAGGTGAAGCCAAAAATTAGCAAATAGTTTCGCAATCACCACGGAGGTGTCCGTCGTCCAATTTTCTTCAAAATTCACAGAAATACTTTGAAACACTATATTTCCGCGTATACCAATTCTTATTTCGAAACGACTTCACAAACGAATTCTAAGATCAATCGGTACGGAGACGATGTTACTACACTGCCGGTCTGGGCGCAAAAAGTTGTAATCTTGCCTATATATACGCTTGTAACTCCGTTATCTTTGTAGATGGAGAAAAACTTTATTAGTGATTTTTAAATAAAAAAAGAAACGCGAATAATGATAAAAAAGAAAAATGAAAAGAAAAAAAATTGAAATTATACCTATAACCCAGATATAGAAAAATATGTGGAGAGTTTTAAATTCAGTAAAGCGCGATAAACAGATTAAAAAAAGTTGATATATATATACATACAGGTCACGAATTATAATAGATGTCATTCCACCAAAACTCGGTTATTATTTAAGATAGAGAAAAATAAAGCAGCTATAAACAGCTATACTCCAATATAGTTATTTGGAAATTACAAACAATTGTGTAATAATTTGCAGCGTCTTCTTTTTAATCGTCTTAATGATAGTAAACAGATATTTTTATATTAAAACTGCTGAAGTAAAATGGTTCGAATTGTATATAATCTTTTTCAACAAAGCGTAATTTAAATATTTTGTAATATTTACGAAAATATACGATAATTCTACCTCTAATGTATTTTTTTTTTCAATTTTAGAAACTCATAAAGTAAAACTTTACTCCGCACAAATAGTAACTTTATCAAAGAAATATTTTAATACAAATTATGTTTTCAATATTCATATCTTCTGATTCAGTTATTCTTTCATCAGTTTAATAACTTTTTCCTATTTATAAACCGACATTTTGATAAAACCAGCTTTACGGAATATGTATGATATTAAATGTCATTTTGATAAAGCAAAAACAAACAGTATATTTATAATTGGTAATATATGTTTCGATGGAAAAACTTTCGAGGGAATGGGCAAGCATATATATTTTTAAAAAGTCAGAGGGTGAAAAAGTTTAATCGCTTCAGAAGTTCCGTTCCAGGCTGAGATATAACACGTCTAATTTATCCGCAATCCCTCCAACCTCATGGTTATTCACATTACCAGTCACTTAATTGTTATTAGAAAATCTTCTGAACATGAAATACATTTATCGATACAGTTACGTTTGTATAAACTGTGTTAAAATTATTATTTAAAATGATTCCTATGGTTTTATGAGTAGTAGTTCGATTGATATCTTTGTACATTTTCTTTAATCAAAATTTGTTCCTTATAGCACATTAATTATTATATGACGAAGATGGTTGGGGGTGTGGTCATAAATTAGAAACACACATTTAAAACAAGTGCTATTTTAATTATGTGCCGACGTTTCGGCCTACAATGTGGGCCATCATCAGGGTTGACTCTGAGACTGTGTCTAAAGAAGTCATGATGATGGAGTTATTGTTGACCGTTGAGAAATTAGATGAGGAAGATGGTTGGTGGTGCGGTCATAAATTAGAAACACACATTTAAAACAAGTGCTTTTTTAAGTATGTGCCGACGTTTCGGCCTACAATGTGGGCCATCATCAGGGTTGACTCTGAGACTGTGTCTAAAGAAGTCATAATGATGGAGTTATTGTTGATTGTTGAGAAATTAGATGAGGAAGATGGTTGGTGGTGCGGTCATAAATTAGAAACACACATTTAAAACAACTGCTTTTTTAATTATGTGCCGACGTTTCGGCCTACAATGTGGGCCATCATCAGGGTTGACTCTGAGACTAGGTCTAAAGAAGTCATAATGATGGAGTTATTGTTGATTGTTGAGAAATTAGATGAGGAAGATGGTTGGTGGTGCGGTCATAAATTAGAAACACACATTTAAAACAACTGCTTTTTTAAGTATGTGCCGACGTTTCGGCCTACAATGTGGGCCATCATCAGGGTTGACTCTGAGACTGTGTCTAAAGAAGTCATAATGATGGAGTTATTGTTGATTGTTGAGAAATTAGATGAGGAAGATGGTTGGTGGTGCGGTCATAAATTAGAAACACACATTTAAAACAACTGCTTTTTTAATTATGTGCCGACGTTTCGGCCTACAATGTGGGCCATCATCAGGGTTGACTCTGAGACTAGGTCTAAAGAAGTCATAATGATGGAGTTATTGTTGACCGTTGAGAAATTAGATGAGGAAGATGGTTGGTGGTGCGGTCATAAATTAGAAACACACATTTAAAACAAGTGCTTTTTTAATTATGTGCCGACGTTTCGGCCTACAATGTGGGCCATCATCAGGGTTGACTCTGAGACTGTGTCTAAAGAAGTCATAATGATGGAGTTATTGTTGATTGTTGAGAAATTAGATGAGGAAGATGGTTGGTGGTGCGGTCATAAATTAGAAACACACATTTAAAACAACTGCTTTTTTAATTATGTGCCGACGTTTCGGCCTACAATGTGGGCCATCATCAGGGTTGACTCTGAGACTAGGTCTAAAGAAGTCATAATGATGGAGTTATTGTTGACCGTTGAGAAATTAGATGAGGAAGATGGTTGGTGGTGCGGTCATAAATTAGAAACACATATTTAAAACAAGTGCTTTTTTAATTATGTGCCGACGTTTCGGCCTACAATGTGGGCCATCATCAATGTTGACTCTGAGACTGTGTCTAAAGAAGTCATAATGATGGAGTTATTGTTGACCGTTGAGAAATTAGATGAGGAAGATGGTTGGTGGTGCGGTCATAAATTAGAAACACATATTTAAAACAAGTGCTTTTTTAATTATGTGCTGACGTTTCGGCCTACAATGTGGGCCATCATCAGGGTTGACTCTGAGACTGTGTCTAAAGAAGTCATGATGATGGGGTTATTGTTGACCGTTGAGAAATTAGATGAGGAAGAAGGTTGGTGGTGCGGTCATAAATTAGAAACACACATTTAAAACAAGTGCTTTTTTAATTATGTGCCGACGTTTCGGCCTACAATGTCATCAGGGTAGACTCTGAGACTGTGTCTAAAGAAGTTCTAGTTATTAAACTTCTTTAAGTCTAAAGAAGTTTAATTATTATACTGTAGCCATTGTATTTTAATTAATCGATTTTTTTTTAAATATTTTAATATCGACGTTCTCTAGCTGAATAGTTTATATAATATTGTATTTAATATTATTGAAATTGTATTTATTTTGTATAATCCTGGTGATGGTCTACAATGGGGGCCGAAACGTTGGCAAGCAATAAATAGTTGAAACTATTTAGTTGTTTCATTTACTGACCGCCACCCGAACTAATTCCTTCCAATTAATGATTATTCTACAAAGGAAAAGATTTTTCTTAACGTTGATTAATGTAAAAAAAATACTTAGACTTTAAAAGTTAGAATGAAAGTATTTTTGATTTGAAAATCTGTTAAGCGAAACACTGCCTGTTTCATATTTAGGGTCACTGCCTTCTTGATGTATTAATCTAAAATGAACGCAAGTTTATTCCCGGAAAAGTTTAAATTTTTCATCGCCTAGTTTTGAACAATAAATAGATTTATTAAGTTAACTTATACTTCTATCGTGTACTTATATTACGAAAAGAATAGATTAATTTTTACTTTCACTTATGTAAAATGCATAGAAAGTGTATAAGGAAATACATGTTTTAGGGGCCCCTGAGTTCAAATGACCTAGTCCCACAAAAAGGTCTGTGTGTATTGTAAGTCCAGCATAAAAAACGAAAAATCACTCTAAACTAAAATTTCATATTTAATATAACCATAAGCTCGAGATGTTACAGCCAATTTTTCATCAAAATCGGCTATAAATGCTACTTCAAACCATGCATTTTTCTCCTTTTTACGTCATTCTTAACAACGGCTCTATCGATTTTGATTAGACTCACTATATCGGTTTTTTTAATATTTATTTATTGAAATTTATAACTGTATTAGTAAATACATCAAGTAAATGAGCTGACAAAGTCTATAGATAATATATATAAAAAGAAATGAAGAGAATATGTCCATTGGCAGCACTAAACTAGAAGGTCTCGAAGCCATCTTCTTTTCAGACGCCTCGGAGGATTGTAAAGAATGGAAGAGAAAGCAAGGATTGAAACTAGTGGGTTAAAGTGGGAGTGGATTTTTTCATGGAAGGATTGATACCTCGTACGGGTCATCACTGTTTAGATGTAAAATTTGATGAGCTTTAACACCTTGTAGGTTTCATTCTGATTGAAACAGTCTGACAGGCCTTAAATGCTAATATTTTAAATTGTCTTCCTCTAATGCACTTTTGATTTGGTAGATAAAAATAGCATTAAAAAAACGTATCATCTTGTAAGCATCCATAAGTATCCATAAGTATCCAACTAAAGGAGTAGAATGCAAAAATAGTTATCTATGTAATTTTGCTTTTTTTGAACGTATACTATACGTTAAATAATATACTGTTAGAAAGCTAAAGATTTTAGTAAAAAATTCATCTTACATACAATGCAATAAAGCGTGATTTACAAAAATGGCATAAACAGAAGTAATTATTGCATGTATTAATTTCCATTGTTAGATTATTTAATCAGTATATTTTATTGTAATCTTATTGATGTGTAAATATTGTATGAATGTTATCTTTCACCACTATTATTGATGTCCAAATTGCGACATATGGTAATAATACTCAATAGAAAATTGTTGAAAAACATAATGTGTACTATATATAATAATTATTGTTGTTTCAGAGAAAGAAAACATTTTTTTTTGTGAATTCACAATGAATGGATATGTAGTAGGAAAATAGATAACTCAATAGCCAATTACGTTTTCTCTAGCGTTATGTATACAAAATACATATAAAAGAAATTATGAAAAATTTATATTTCGATAACAAAATATAGTGTATAATATACACTAATATTGTTATTACACACTAATAACAATATTAGTGTATCAATAACATATATTGTATAAATAATATACATTCTATATTAAAAATAAATTCTTATCAATAACAAAATATAAAGTATTTAATATAGTTATAGATATAATACAGAATAATATTACTGAGGGACTTAACGATTCATTCTGACTCCTGTGTGAAAAAATGGAAGGAGTAACAGTCCTTTCCCATCAAACCGAGTACCTCGCCCTCCTTAAATATTATATAACCCCATCAAATATTAACAAAAATTATTATACATGCTGGCTGAAAAATTGAGTCAAGTTGTTAATTGTTTCCACTGAGTAAATAAAAGAGAAGAACGGTTAATTAATTACATTTGCCGAATCAGTGTTTGTTCGGGGCAGAAAAAATTTAAAGAACGCTGTTGGCTCATTTAAAAAAGACTGCGTTTCAACTTTTTCACGCCTATTCAGCAGGAAATTTTCGTTTTCAATTTTTTTTTCCGAGAAAGCTCTTTTTAATTAAATGACAATGGTTTGAATGTTACTTGGAAGACTTTTCGTTTATGTCAACAAGATATTTCTCCCTGTCATAGATGTCAATAACGCAGAGAAATGAAATGAGTTAACGGTTATACCAAAACCCAAAAGTTAAAGTCGTCAATGGTTCAACAGAAAGCTTTTTAAAGAGTTTTACTCATTTTGTTAAATCAAGAACCCTAATATTAATACAAATATATAAATATAATTGTTTTTTGTTTTAAATACTGCACCTCCTAGTTGACAAATTTACACATGATTTGTTGTTGACCTCTTTAAGTTTTTTTTCAAACAGTACTGGAGGATTATAACAAATCCCACTGAATTACCTTTGCCTTCGTCGCAAACCGATGACCTCATGTCCCTCTGTATCTTTCAATAATAACCAATTAAATGATAATTCCTGTAGAACAAATCCGATAACTTGGGCTTCATCTTGACAAATGTCTTACTTGGAATATTCATACGAAACTTTTTTTTTTTGTTATTATTTATTTATTGAAAGTTAATAAATCAAGTAAAAAAGCTGTGAGATAAAATCACATAAAAAAGAAATGAGGGGAGACTGCCCGTTATCAGCACTCTGGTAGGTAACCTAAACTAGAAGGCCTCGAGGCCATCGTTTAGACGCCTCGGAGCGTTGTCAGGATAGAAAGAGGAAGCAAGGATTGAAACAAGTGGGTTAGGGTGGAAGTGGAGTTAGTCGTAGAAGGATTGATACCTGGTTCGGGCCAAATCAGCAACATATGGAACATTAAGGTCTTTATGGGTGAGTTTATTCGTGACATAGTAAGGTTTATTCCTGAATACAGGAAGAATTTGGTGGTTTAGTAAAGCCTCTCTAGTAAAGCCCAACTCCTAAAGTCAAGATAAGCCTTATAATGAAAATATGGGCTTCTCTCCAGTAACCGAAAGTGGCGGGTAGTTTCTAGTCGTTTCAGTCTTTTGTGCTGATTACGAAACTTTTTTTTTTATTTATTAATTTATTGAAATTTACAACTGTATTAGTAAATACATCAAGTAAATTGGCTCATAATATAGATAATATACATGAAAAGACATGAAGAGAATACGCCCATTGGCAACACTCCACTAGGTAATCTACACTAGAAGGTCTCGAGGCCATCTTCATTTCAGACGCCTCGGAGGATTGTCAGGAATGGTAGAGGAAGCTAGGATTGAAACTAGTGGGTTAATGTGGTAGTGCAGTTTGTCATGGAAGGAATGATACCTCGTACGGGCCAAATCAACAACATATGGGACATTAAGGTCTTTATGGATGAGTTTGTTGGTGACAAAATAAGGAGCATTGAGGATTTTTCGAAGGATTTTGGATTGTAGGGATTGAATACGGGAAGAATTTGATGGTTTAGTAGAGCCCCAAAGCTCAACTCCTTACGTCCAGATAGGCCTTATGATGGTAATATAGATGAGCCTTTTGTAGTTTAGTGGAAGGTTAGAGCGTCTGTCCAGTAAGCGAAAGCGTTGGGCATTTAGAAATAGCCTGCCAAATCATATCAAACGAGCTGAAAATGTTAAAAATTGATGTGAATGCTGATAAAACGAAAGGAATGGTGGTTCTTTCATTTCAAAAAGGAAAGAAAAATTACCGTCAAAATTTAAAATAAACAACTGCGAAATTAAACTATCCAAACATATAAGATATCTCGGAGTCACCTTTGGTAGACATTTAAAGTTATGGGTCCACTTTGGTAAAAAAAATTAAGACAGTGAGGCAAAAATTAAGGCAGCTTAATCACTTAATTAATTCTTCAAGTATGTCTCTTCGACTGAAGATATCAATATATAAGGCCATTATACGTCCAACTCTGTTGTATGGTGCTCCACTCTTTTCGCATATAGCTCAGTCGACCAAAAAACGTTTACAATCGTTCCAAAATGGCACACTGCGGAAAATTGTGAAAGGAACGTCATTACAAAGATCCAAAACCACAAGAATTCACGAGGAATTAAAAATTGACAAACATTCCGAATTCATTACTACGAGGAATAAAAAGTTCTATAACACCGTCAAGCTTATTAACAATCTGATATGTAGTAAGCTAACACCTTCTGGATTACCTCAACGATGGCAGAATATTGAGATTTAGGTTTTAGGATTAGGTTAAGGTTCTACTTAAACCAAAAGGTGAGCCCCATCACCTCATTATAGATTCATAGAAGATAATTATATATTACAGGTATTATAGAGATTTCTGACATCCTTAAAATGCAGAAAAAGGAGAAAATTCAAAAACTAAGGTTTTAAGAAAAGCTAACAAAAGGGGCTACGAAAAAAAAAAAAAAATTATAGAGGAGTTATCCACCTAGTGCTAATTATAAAGGTAGTACAAGAATATGTACCAGAGTAAATATTAATGAGTAATAATAATCGGCTCAACGAATTCAAAGATTCGTGCCAATATCTTCGCCACACACAATGTTATCCGATAACCATGTACCAAACCCAAAGTCAGTGTAATTCAACTTTTCTTTACATATTTATTTGAACGATCGCGATTATAAATGTATACAAGAAAGGTACAATTACGACCAATGTCTTTGCTTAAATGTAAAACATTTAAGCCCTGTCAGACCATTTTAATCAGAATAAAACCTACATGATATTAAAGCCCATTAAATTTTACATCGATATAGCGAGTTTAATCGAAATCGCCGGAACCGTTATCGAGAAAAATCTAAAAAAGGTAAAAAAAGCATGGTATATTTTATTCGTAACGAAATGAAGGGCATTTAGGATTTTGGATTGTAAGGATTGAATGCGAGAGGAGTAAGATGGTTTAGCAGAGTCCCAAAGCTCGAATGGGGTCCCAAACGTCCCATAACGATGGTAACATAAATGAGCTTTTTGTAATAAATTGGACAAAAGTCGATAAAAGTTTTGAACGTTTGTCGAGTAAGTCTGTATCCACGGGCAGTTTCTTGTCATTGAAGTACTTGTAAAATTTAAAATGAAATAAAGTATAAATAAATATTAAAAATAAAATCAAGACCTATTATTAAAATTTTCTTATGTTAAAATTTATTATTACAGCGATTTCTCTTAAGGCTACAAAGGATGGACATATCTGTAAACTTAAATTATATTCACCTACGACAAACCTGACCTTTCAGATTTGCGTAGGTACTAAAATAATTCATATGATGCTGGAACGTGGGTTGGAATCGTAGATAATCAAGTTATAAAATTTAATATTAAGTAATCTTAATTACGATTAAAAATAGACAAAATTAAATTACAAATCCTATCTGACAAAGTACACCTGATAACGAAAGAGGATAATGTAATTAATTTAAAAAAATAACAGTAATTAGCTGTACATGATAAAATGAACTTTCTGATTTTATTATATTTTATAAATTGGGAAGCTATAAATAGGAAGTAATCAATTTATTACTTTTGCCGGTGTTACTTAAAGAGCAGCTATCAGTTTTCAATTTCATTAAGCTTCGTCAGCTAGGGCTTAGTCATCTAGAAAGATGGGAGATAGCTTGGTAAATTAGGAGGGTCCACGGATAGGAAAATACAGTGTAACCACTTAGGTCCAGGCATCAATAATTATTATTTTATAATTATTAATAATGTTTTATGTAATATTTTTTATTACTTTCCCTTATTAATAATAAATGAATTATAAAGTTCCTTTATTTATTTAACGTCACTTTATGCTAATGGGGCTAATCGGATGATGATACAGTTGGAAACCTAAATTGTTCCTATCCAGGTTTAATTAGGATAGCGATCTGTAACGAGTACCTCACATCACACAAGCTCAGGACTACCTTTTTAGGTCTCCTCCGAAGGAATTTTAATTCCAACAAGAAATCCAAAAATAGGACCACCTGTGGGTTTAACCCGTGACATTCGGCAAAGAAGGCTGTTATGCTAGCCCCCATGCTACACGGGACATTTTAAAAAAATATATAGTAAGAGAATTATATAGTAAATGGAAGTATTGCAACATTGAAAATTTTCTGATTCTCATTTCCAAGGAACTTACAGATTTTCGGGTCTGGCTCCAAAAGACCGAGTCCAGCAAAGAAGTACGGTATATGTCTATGTAGATAGTGAGACGAGCTAGAAAAAATAAAAATTATAATAAATGCACAGAACTAAATTTCATATGAAAGGCAACTCTATTCTTGGTATATTACAGCAACCTTTTCAAAAATTTCGAGAAATCAGAAGTGCTTACATACACCTTTCATTTTTATGTTTGCATGCAAACGTATCTTATATTTTTTTTTTAAATGATTTTAACGAAAGCTTGTCAAACGATTTTGATGAAACTCACTATGTTGGTGTAAATTTAAATATGATTAATACCTATATTTACTCATAAACTCTTCTAAGATTTTTTTTTCAGCGGCACGACAAGCCGTGCAGGCTCTGGTCCTCGCGGTGTCATCTCCTGAGAGTTTCTCGATGAAATTTGTGGGGTATGGTCATCACTCCCTAAGCCTAATTTTGTGAGTGGCCACTATTTGGCTGACGGGTCTTACATACCCAGGGGAGAGGCTGTGAGAGAATCCCCATTTAATTACATCCTTATAAAAGCCCCGCCGGGATTGGTATTCGAACTCACAACTTTATCATGAGAGACTTGCGCGCTAGCCACTTAGCCACGGGCTTCCCTCTTAAGAATGGTAAATCTAATAAACAGCTAAAACTACCTGCGGATCAAACTGTATTGTTCGACTTTGAAAATATTAAAACTTATCTCTCTTACATATTAAACAAAAGAGGCTGTATAAAAATCAAAATCAAAATAGCTGTTAAAATCATTCATACAACTTTTAAATAAAGATAGATTGAAAAAAAAAGTTGAATAATGACATTGAGTTTTTATAGAAACACGTATATTATCTACTACAATCAGTTTTTTACTTTCACTTACTATATATAGTAAGGGGAAGTATTGCGATCGTGAAAATTTTCGAATTCCAGTTTTCAACGGAAATACACGTTTTAGGGTCCCCTGAGTCCAAATAACCAAGTCCCGCAAAAAGGTCTGTGTGTGGTGTGTGTGTGTGTGTGTCTGTGTGTGTGTGTGTGTGTGTGGTAACTCCCGGGCGGAAACGGTAAGTCCTATGAAACTGAAATTTCATATTTAAGACAACTATACGCCCGAGACGTGACAAAACTTTTTTCATCTAAATGAGCCTACCAGAAGAGGCACTTTATATCATGCATTTTGCACCTTTTTTCGATTTTCTCAAAAACGGTTCCGACGATTTTGATTAAACTCGCTATATCGATGTAAAATTTAATGGGCTTTAATATCATGTAGGTTTTATTTAGATAAAAATGGTCTGACAGGGCTTAAATGCCGATATTTTAAATTGTCTTCCCCTAAAGTACCTTTAATTTTGTAGATTCAATAATAATAACTAGATTATCTTGTTAACGCTGATGAAAAACTGGTAAATATATAAATTGAATAAATTCGATACCCAACTAAAGGAGAAAACAGAAAAAATATTTTTTTAATGCAATTTTTCGTTTTTGAACATAAGAGCAGTAATATACATGTATGATATACCGTTGGAAAGCTAAAGATTTTAGAAAAATTATCATCTCATACACAAGCTTTTAAAAGTTAATAGAGAGTGATGAAATGAACATAAAACTAACTGATTATTTTAGATAATAATATAATAGATTTTTGAATCAAACACATGTTTCTATAGAAATTTAATTTAATTTATTACTTTCACTTACTATATATAGTAAGGGGAAGTATTGCGATCGTGAAAATTTTCGAATTCCAGTTTTCAACGGAAATACACGTTTTAGGGTCCCCTGAGTCCAAATAACCAAGTCCCGCAAAAAGGTGCTGTGTGTGTGTTGTGTGTGTGTGGTAACTCCCGGGCGGAAACGGTAAGTCCTATGAAACTGAAATTTCATATTTAAGACAACTATACGCCCGAGACGTGACAAAACTTTTTTCATCTAAATGAGCCTACCAGAAGAGGCACTTTATACCATGCATTTTGCACCTTTTTTCGATTTTCTCAAAAACGGTTCCGACGATTTTGATTAAACTCGCTATATCGATGTAAAATTTAATGGGCTTTAATATCATGTAGGTTTTATTTAGATAAAAATGGTCTGACAGGGCTTAAATGCCGATATTTTATATTGTCTTCCCCTAAAGTACCTTTAATTTTGTAGATTCAATAATAATAACTAGATTATCTTGTTAACGCTGATGAAAAACTGGTAAATATATAAATTGAATAAATTCGATACCCAACTAAAGGAGAAAACAGAAAAAATATTTTTTTAATGCAATTTTTCGTTTTTGAACATAAGAGCAGTAATATACATGTATGATATACCGTTGGAAAGCTAAAAATTTTAGAAAAATTATCATCTCATACACAAGCTTTTAAAAGTTAATAGAGAGTGATGAAAAGAAGATAAAACTAACTGATTATTTTAGATAATAATATAATAGATTTTTTAATAAAACACATGTTTCTATAGAAATTTAATTTGAATAATTCCTTAATAATTTCACGTATTTTTATCTCTAACTGTATTTGAAAATCCTTTCATTGATTTTAAAAATTGAGGTAAGTGAAAGTCGTGTTTGCCCGCACCAGATTTTTTTTATCCTCTTTTCATCACTCTTAATTACCTTTTACTATTTTGTGTACAAGCTATTATTTTTTCACAAAATATTTTGCTTTCCAACAGTATGTTATGTTGCTGTTCATATAATATTTTCGAATTTCGGCATTTAAGCCCTGTCAGACTTTCATTAGAATGAAACCTACATGATATTAACGCATGGTTAATTTTATATCAATACAGCGAGTTTATCCGATTACTGTGCTGATAGAACAATAATAGAATAGGACTCCGAAAACCATGTTACTACTGCGTAGAATCAACCTCTTATTAAATCAAGATTTTCTCCACAAAAAACGGAGGATAAAAAGTCTGTAGAATTGATTAAAGAAGTCAGGTGTAGCGAACCGTTTTGCTGATCGAGAAGATTCCCAATTCCATCCCATACTTCACCTTCTTACAATTATATCAAGTCTGAATTTTATTATAATTTGAGAAAAGATATTATGATTGTCTTCTTCGTATTTAAAAAAAAATTAAACCTGGACTATACAAAATTTCGGAGTCTTATTGTATTATGTTCCGATAAACACAGTAGCATTAAGCGACGGTAAATGAACAAACAACAAGTTTATAAACGAGAGATGTTTTCATTTCATCCTACACGAGACAGAAGTCATGTTTGATCAAAACTACACATGGAGTAGCCATATTTCCCAAATTACCGAAGAAAATACCTTCTTTGCATCTTCTTATTATAACCCTTGCGAGCCAAAAAACCATCCTATATCTTCGACCTCCTTATTCCGCGCTTTTCCGTGCACACCCTAAATACAGAATCCCAACCTACCGATCTATATCAACCCCCTCATAGAACTGCATCCTTTGAAAAGTCCTTCATCATCTGTGGTACCATACTTTGGAACTGTTTACCGATCTCCCTCCGTATAGTGTCATCCCTTACCACTTTCAAACACCAACTATCCACCTCCTCAAAAATCAATCTTCCGCACATATGTGATAAATCCTCCATAAATAAATAAAGTCTCCCCACCCTTATCACCTCAATTATATTCACCAAGATCGTCGCTAGTCCAACTACTAATATATATTTTATCTTATCGGTATTTATTTCGAGCTCTATTTCTTCACCGGTTTTTATTAACGCAGTTGTATTTAGTTTTATAGTTTTCGTGTCTTCGCTTAACAGTACCAAATCATAGGCCAAGCCCAGAACTGGAATTTCATCACCCAGATCAAACCTTTCTCGGTACCCGTCAACATTTCTATGACATATTATAATGCTATATTAAATAAAACAGGTGATGGAAGTTACCTTGTTTCAAACCCGATCGCACCTTAAATATTTCGGAGTAATTATAAACGATTCTAACTTTATGGAATGTTTTCGACAAAGACATCTCAGGTTCACTAACTTACTATGTATTCCCTGTGCAATCATGATGTTATACAGCTTCTGATGGTCTATGGAACCATAAGCTTTTTTAATATCGATATAAAGTTGACGGACTACCCCGTTATATTCTAACTATTTCTCTAATATTTAACGTAAGGAAAATATTTGATTTTAGTCGAGCGATTCCTCGTGATTCGGCGAGTTAGAATTGATAAAAATATTTTATAACTGACAATGGCGCAAGATGAAAATTATAGATCTAAATTGTTTTATTTAAAAATTTACTTTTAGAATTGTACTTTCTCTGTCCATTGTATATTATTCTTACGGGACGAAATGTAGCAGAATAAAAATTATATTTTAATTCATTCCTTTATTCCTTCAAGAATGAATTAATTCAACGTTCAGGCATTGTAGAGCTTTTAGAGATGAGATAGAAGCAAATTAATTTAATCAGTATAGAACAGTTTAGAATATTAAAATTGGACATCCGAAGCGATGTTACATAAACGTCCGAAAATAGATGGTTCTCTTTTGAATTAATTTCTCTCATAGGAATGGCAGGTCAGGGAAGTTGTTTCTTTATTTTCTTTTTTATTCATCCATGAATGACACCGCGTTCAGAGTCTTGCTGTATAATAAGCGAAGTTTGAAAGACATCATGCTCCAGCGAAACTTATTATCTAAAAAGCTTAATCCCTAAAAATGAAGAGCACTATAATTAGTAGAAGAGAAGATAGAGGAAGAGGGGCTGATATTAATGACGACGGTGGGGAGCGGGCAGTCGGTGATTACTGAGGCCTGGGCACCGTCTCCATCACTCACTCCTCTAATTTGTGTTTCTTGTGGCCGGTGGTCGGCCCGCTACGGTGCTACCGTAACAGCTTCAATCGTAACAAGCAATTAGGCCATCTCTTCTTATCCAAGTCCGAAGGAGGATTAGGTATATTCTCTATGCCCCAAGTTTGTCATCGCGTCTTAGCTATATAGGTCAGCCTTAATAAGGGAACTTCGAAGGTCTTCTTCAGCTTTCTGAGGGCGTTTCTTGCCCAAGACCTCCTCCAATCTACATCCAAACGAAAATTTGCACTTCTTAAGCAAAGCTGTGTTGTCGAACACACATATTCACCTCATTTCATCCTCAGGTTCGAGTACGAAAGTATAATCTGAAAATTCAGCTACATATCAACAAGAGATTTTCAGGAATAGATAAATTGTGTTCTAAAATCTTAAAAATGGGATGTAATAGAATTGTTTGAGGATGATGTGAGTATTGATGGTTTTTACGAAATTCTTGCGGAACCTCACGTAATGGACCTGAAATTATTATTTATTTTTGTCAAAGAGAATCTTAAAATAAGATTTCAACATCTTTCTCAGAATGTTAATCATTCTTAAGGGTTTCGGGACTTGTTAGTAATTTGTGGGGAATTAGTATTTGCTTTAGTACTATTATTTTTACATTATTTATTGATATGCTTATTTTTAATTTATGATATTTATGTATATGCTGGATGAAATTAATCACAAAGATAGCAGCACCTTTATGCTTACCACTGTATATGTGTTTTGTTGTTTTTGTTTTAAATATTTATTCGATTTGTAATTAATAATGTATATTTGCTGGTGATAAATTTATCAATTGTGCTGTGTCAGGCCAGCTTTATTTGTATGGGTATCGCCCTAAAGACAAATAAATAAAATTATTATTATTATTATTCACTGACCTCGCCCACACTGACCCCATGACGGTATAGGTGGAGTAGAATTTATAGTAAATAAAAAATGGAAAAAAAATTCTAATAAATAACTGATTTGACAAAAATAAGCACTAGAGTAGCAACATTGCCAATAAAGGCACAAATAAAATATTTCTGATCCAGGTTTATGCACCCACAGCTTGTGCTGAAGTAGAAGAAAATGAAAAATTCTACAATGATGTACAAGTTATTCTAGACAGATCAAGAAACTTACATTTCGTCATTGTAATGGTGGACTGGAGGAAGTAAGTACTTGGGAGGTGACTTGTAGACTTCCTCATGGCAATTAGAATGCATATTCCAAGTACCTACTTCAAGAATGAAAACAAAAAACAAATGTACTTGGGACGCCACTGATGGGAGAAAATATGAAATAAAGAATGTTTAACTTTATAAACAAAAACCTCAGAGGAAACATAAAAATAGATCTTAAAAATATAAAGAAGATAAGATGACCATCATTTCGAAAACGCACAAATTTATACAAGTTTTTTAACAAAATTCTAGAAGAAGAAATTCGTACATACTGGAAAATATCAAAAATGGTTCTGCTTCATTAGAAAGTAGACGGAACAAAACTAACAAATTTCAGACCAAATTCATTGGGCGCTAGGAAAATATTTTATGCAAATTATTCAAACCAGACTGTCAGAAACAAATGATAAAAATTTACCATTGGACCAAGCAATTTACTTTTAGGGAGGGAATGTCAAAAATAGATCATTAACACACTGTCAAACAGCTAATAGAATATTTAAAATAATAAAATATTATATATATATATATATATATATATATATATATATATATATATATATATATATATATATCTGCTTTCGGGAGAAATAAAGGTCTACATGCTGCATAATCATTAGATGTAGAAAACCCCTCTTACAGATTACTATATTGATGTATTGATTTAAAATTTAATTCCGAATTTTACATTTTAAGACAAAAAAGAAAGCTTCTAAATCGTAACAATTAATTTTAATTTTAATGATATTCTAGAACAAGAATATAGCACGTCACAGAAAGATTAACAATTGAATGTATGATAACAAAAGTGGAGGGTATCAGATAGATAAATAAAAATCAGATAATCTTAAATAAACTAGAAATAAGGTTTCCCTAGATGCTTAGAAAAGCCATATCGCCTACATATCAGGAGCAGTGAGGGGAAAATACCACCTTGTGGGATCCCAATATTATGTTCTTTGCTACGGCTTACCGTAGAAGTGAATTCTGTATTTTCTTTTAAGACGGCTTTTCAAACAGAGAAGCGTACATATTCAGCTATTTTTTGCTTTCAATAGCAGGCAGACGTTTCCAATCTGTCCCGTCATCTTGGCATTCATGTCTTCAAAAATATCGGAAGATTCGCGGATCTGAATTCATTGAAGTTGAGGTGTTTGGATAATGACGGATAATTACATAACTTAAATTAATCTTCTTCTTTTTCTCAAACTGCGTTTTCAAGGTAATTGATTAAACACTGTAGTCTGTTGAAAAATAGTGGTTGACCGTAAAAATAGTATGAATGAAAAGATGGTTTGGATGGCGGTAAAAAAAAAAAGAACGAATTGTAAAAAGCTATCTAATATTCAACGTTTCGACCCACGTTGCGAGTCTTAACCGGTGCTTCTCTTCACAAAATACGAAAGCCTTTATTTGTGATCTTGACCAAATCATCCTATTACACATTCATCGACTTAGAAACCCCATGAATAACTACAATATACAGAGCCCAAGACCATTTTCTTGGGTTGTAGTTAGATAGAATGTTTAACTATCAACAATTTAAATGAAATAAAATCATAAAATGAAATATATTTAGGAAATTGAATATCAAGCAGCAGCTTCTCTCGGATGTTCTTTTAATAGATGTTTCGAGTCATTCAATGGTCCCACCACAAGATTATTCATAACATGAACTCAGTTGTTATACTACATTTTTGTATTATTCCAAACTCTATTGTACAATAATACTACTTAAACTCTATTAGGTGGGAAATCAAAAATTAGCCAAATATTTTAAAGCTTTACAGGGTACCTCCGGCCAGGGGATAAGGGGAGATGGATGACGAGATTAAAAGTTCCGCTAACCGAGACGCGAACTCATAATTATTTGGTTATAATTTTCTTGTGCGCTAACCCGCTTAACCTACTCAGCTATCCCATCCCCAATGGAGTGAAAACTAAAATCCTTAGTTATGCAGTACTTCGGAGGGTTATTAAAAAGGTGGTTCCGAGCCTGTGCTGTGTCAGGAACTCGTTATAGGTCCCTATCGTAATTAAACCTAGATAGGTAGAAATTCGAACTTCCACTTTAGCTACATCCTAAAGTTACGTCAAATAAATATATCCACATTGGCCAAAATTGAATTTATCGAAAATCCAAGCAGATATAATTGAAAATATTATAAACATAGCAGAGAAACTGTTACATTATCTTACAGAAATGAATTATTTTACTATAGTATAATATTTATCTGATACTAATGTCCCTCTAGGAAATAAAAATTTACTTAAATCATCAAATGAAAAAAATATAAGACATTTAATAATACCAGATCTCTTCTTCCTGTCCCTATTTTAATAAATTTT
Organism: Piezodorus guildinii; assembly: GCA_023052935.1. Classification (NCBI taxonomy): domain Eukaryota; kingdom Metazoa; phylum Arthropoda; class Insecta; order Hemiptera; family Pentatomidae; genus Piezodorus; species Piezodorus guildinii. The sequence goes on along the minus strand of CM041293.1, from coordinate 35,070,743 downwards.
CTTAGCCACTCAATGTTTCTAGCTCCACATTATTTAGAATCTGACCTTCCCAATTAAGAAATATCAATTTTATTTAAAATTTTTTATTTTACATCATCCATCAACAGGCCTAGGCCAAATTACAGGTGGTAAATCATACAAAAAATTACATTACACTACAATAATTATACGACCATTCTGATTCTATGATTTTTCGAAACTTCTACAAATACCATCCAGTCTTCAGTAAGAGGGTAACTAAAAATTGTAAGTAAATTTAGTGAATTCCTTAAGTATCTCTTGACTTGGAAATAATGCAAATCACTACTATGTACTGAAGATTAACTAAAAAAAAAAAGGACTAATATATGAATAAAAAACATGATAGCCCCGTGAAGAAACTACTTCAATGCTCTTGGTAGCACTTCAATGACTAATTTATGGTTGGAGGTCTCTTGGTCATCTTCTTTTAAGTCGCCTCGGAGGATTGTCAGGATTAGATATGGATAAGCGGGTTTGAGTGAGCGGAAAGTTTAGTATAAAAAGAGGTATATCTCTATCGGGCTAAGTCTTCAAAGAATGGGATATTTAGGTCATTTTGGATAATTTTATCGGTAACAATGTAAGGAGCATTGAGGATTTTCAAAGGATTTTGGATCGCAAAGATTGGATGCGAGAGGAATTTGATAGTATAATGGACCCCCAAATAGGTCCAAATAGGCCTGATAATGGTTACATAAATAAGTTTTTTTTTTTTTTTTTGTAATATATAGGAAGCTTTGAGCGTTTGTTGAGTGAGTATTGTAGTCAGCAGTTTCCTGTCGTTTCAGTCTAGTATGAGGATATCATGTTAGGCGTTTGTCTTATGTAAGGTTGAGTCCTATGTATCGGATCTGTTCAACAGGAGTAAAGTACTAAACTTAGGACCATGTTTAGGGGTTGTAAGTGGTGTAGGTGATTTCTTTTTAAACCTTCTAGTGGCATTATAAAATTTTGAAATTACAAAACGGGATTATCATCATTTTTAAAGCTAAAAGTTTCAGGTTCTGCGCATGCGCATGAGTATAGCAGTCATCATTCAAATCGTCTCTTGCATTTCTTGCTTTTTCAGTTGGAATTCACTTCAGTACAATCTTGAAAACCTCACCAGACTTCAAGATAACAGCAGCAGTAAATATTGGAGCAAAGAACAGTAAGTTTTGTTACAATTTACAGTGTAAAGTGAATGCTGGGTAACCTCTTCACATCAGCTGATTGCCAGTAGCTCGGCAAGGCCGGGATTGCTTTTTCTTTTCTTTAGTTATTGTTTTTATTCCCACATCTAGTTATTATCTCATTATCTTCTTCACATGAAATGCGATATTTTCACCAAGTGATGTCCTCCAAAGCATCAACTAAAAGATCTAGATCTAGTGGTTCAATTACGTCTCCCATAAAACAAAGACCCCGCCGTGATACTAATAAAAAATTAAATCAGCAAGGAACCCCTTCAGGTACTAATACCGAATCTGAACCACAACCTGGCACATCGTCACAAGGGATGACTGATGAATCTCCGTTTTTCACTCCAAATCCTTTTCAAATTCTACATAATGAAAAAGAAAACATGGAATCTGCTCCTACACTCTAGAGAGGATACTGTATGAGTAGAATCAATGACACCAAAATATCACCGACCACCGCCGAGACGTATAGAAAAATAGTGAAATATCTAACTGATACTAAAGCGGATTTCCATACTTACCAGCTACGCCAAGAGAGATCTCTTAGAGTTGTAATCAGAAATCTACATTCTTCTACACCAGTTGAAGCTATCAAAGAAGAACTTATAGAGATGGGTTACAAAGTGCGCCAAGTCACTAATGTCATAAAAGATAGAGTTCAACTTCCTCTATTCTTTGTTGACCTGGAACCATTGTCAGGGGTAGAAAAAATTTACGATCTAAAAAGACTGTACTATACAAGTGTAAAAGTCGAAAAACCTTACACCAAGAGAGAAATTGTTCAGTGTCACAATTGTCAGGCGTATGGTCATACCAAAAGTTACTGTTATCACATACCACGCTGCGTGAAATGCGGTGAACAGCACAAGTCTGTGGAATGAAGGATATAGTCCAATGTCATAATTGTCAGCCATATGGCCATACTAAATCTTATTGCCACCATATACCACGCTGTGTGAAATGCGGAGAAGAGCATAGGACAGGAGAATGCACTAAACCAAAGTCAACACCCGCTGTATGTGCTCATTGCCTCAAGAACCACCCGGCCAACTACAAAGGATGCCAAATCTATAAGGAACTAAGGACCAGGTATCAAACACCCCAAGTACTGGATGAAACAGCAAGACAGACAAGAACTAGAAGAGAACCCTCAAAAATAATCGATGCCAATGTATCATTTGCCCACTTACTTGGAGGTGGGAACCAATGTAGTGAAGCCGAGGCCCTGCCGGAACTGCAAAATGTACCTAAATATCCTCAGTCCATTCCACAAATACCTCTTCCTCAAAATATAACCAATCCTAAAAATCCTAATCCACCACAAATCTCTCATATTCCTCCTCCTTCAAACGCCACAGACCTTACCAGTTTGATGACATCCTTTATCTCCGAAATCAAATCCCTTGTTATGCCTCTAATATCACTCCTTACGAACCTTGTATCAAATCTCATTCCTGCCTTACAAAAACCATAAATGACCTCACCTAATTCCTTATCCATTCTCCTTTGGAATGCGAATGGTGTTAGAACTCACACTGACGAACTTACAGCCTTACTGCAAGACAAAAACGTTGATGTTGCACTCATTACTGAAACTAGACTAACCACTAAACAGCACTTCAAAATACCTGAATACACGACATACCGGACAGACCATCCAGACGGCAAAGCCCATGCCGGTACTGCAGTCATTGTCCACCGATCCCTCTCCCATCACTTACACCCACTTCCCGCCCACGACTTCCTACAAGCCACCTCTGTTATAATCAAAACCTTTTCCTTTCCGCTCGTCATCGCATCAGCATACTGCCCTCCTAAACATTCTATTTCCATTACCCAATTTGGATCCTTCCTCAACTCATTGGGGAATCACTTTATTCTGGGTGCAGACCTAAACGCCAAGCACCAACAATGGGGTTCCAGGACCACAAATACTCGTGGACGGACAGTGCAGGCTGCACTCAACTCCCGACGCCTTAATCTCCTACCTCCCGATTCCCCTACCTACTGGCCAACAGATCCTAACCGTAATCCTGACATCCTCGACTTCTTCATCCACAGCGGATTAGGCTCCCTGAACTATTCCGTAACTCGCCTTGATGAACTATCCTCTGACCATAGTCCACTGATCCTAAATGTATCCTTAACACCTATGCCTAAACCTGTCCCACCGTCATTCATCAGAGGCCCTATCAACTGGAACCTCTTTCCGCGAAATCCTCACCAATGATATTGACCTCAGAGTGACTCTCAAAACCCAAACTGACCTTGACGATGCCGTCTATTCCTTTACAACCTCGATTCAACAAGCCGCCTGGACTGCCTCCGTTCCCAAGCACTCCCAAATAAATCCTTACAAAAACCATTTACCACAACACCTCCTAGACCTAATCCACAACAAACGCCGAGCCAGAACATTATGGCAACGCACCCGCCACCCAGCAGATCGCCACTCCTATAACTTTTATTGTAGACAATTAAAGCGGGAGTTGGCGATCTTCCGTTCTCAATCCTACAATTCCTACCTCTCCTCTCTCTCGACTCGTGACAATTCCTTGTGGAATGTCACGAAGAGAATCCTAAAATCTCCCCTGATATCCCATCCTCTCCGGCGTAGTGATAATTCCTGGGCTGCTTCTGACAAAGATAGGGCCCAGGAATTTGCACTACACCTTTCCAAGGTATTCACTCCTCATTCTGATCTCAATCCGACCCATACCGCAATAGTTGAAGAGATCCTTACGTCACCGATACCAATTTCCCTACCACCTAAAGCAATCAATCTCTCTGAGGTCAAATATCTTCTTAAAAAGCTTCCTTTCCGTAAATCCCCTGGATACGATCTCCTTACTCCTCAAATTCTAAGACAACTTCCACCTAAAGCCATTACATTCCTTACATATATCTATAACTGTATCCTACGCACTACCTATTTCCCTCTGTTATGGAAACACTCGACTATCATCCTTTTCCTAAAACCAGGTAAACTCTCCAACTGTACGTCATCCTACAGACCTATTAGCCTTCTTCCGATCCTCTCCAAAATCTTCGAAAAACTCCTATTAAAACGAATCCTAGCCAAATTTCACAATTTTCCTTCCCACCAGTTTGGATTCCGTCCTCAACATTCCACGGTTCAGCAAGGACTCCGAGTTGTAGACCACATTTCCTCCGCCCTTGAGTGCAAGGAGTATTGTTCGGGTGCCTTTCTGGACATAGCGCAAGCTTTTGACCGGGTGTGGCACCCGGGATTGCTCTTTATGCTCAAAACCCATTTACCCCAATCCTTATACCTAGTCCTCCGGTCCTATTTATCAAACCGCTCCTTCCGAGTTCGCTGTGGTTTAGAGTTTTCCAAACATTATACTGTTGAGGCCGGTGTTCCTCAAGGCAGCGTCTTAGGACCCGTCCTCTACATCCTCTATACCGCCGATATCCCTACCGATCCCGATACCTTTCTGGCAACATTTGCTGATGACACAGCCATTTTATCATCCGATTCCGATCCTGAAGCAGCATCGCTAAATCTCCAAAGGCACCTTTCCCTTGTCGAAGACTGGTGTAATGCTTGGCGTATTAAGGTGAACGAAAGAAAATGCACACACGTCACCTTCACCCTTCGACGCAAATCCTGCCCAACAGTTAAACTCAATTCCATACCGCTTCCTTCCTCAGACACAGTCCGGTATCTGGGCTTTTTACTAGACAAAAGACTAACGTGGAACCCACATACAAGACTTAAAAGGAAAGAACTCAACCGCAGATTCGGCCAGTTATACAGACTATTAAACAGAAAATCTCATCTTACAGTTGACAACAAATTACTAATATACAAGACAGTACTGAAACCTATATGGACCTACGGACTTGAACTGTGGGGGACAGCTAAATACTCTAACATCAAACGCATCCAATCCTTCCAATCCAAAGTCCTACGAACAATAGTTAATGCTCCCTATTATGTTTCCAACTGTACCTTACACCACGACCTCAATATTCCATTCATTTTAGATCTGGTACCATCCAAATTTTCTAATTTCCATCAGAACCTCCTTCATCATCCTAATCCTTTAGCTCAATCCCTCTCCAGCTCCACCCACCCCTACAATCCTCCACGAAGATTGAAACGGCAGTGGCCCCGCGACGTTCTATAACATTTATACTGGAGTTCTGACACTGGTCAGATCCTCCACTCATGTACTGTATGTTTGTGGCTATTGCGCCCTAACTCAGCCTCTACTGGCTAAGACCAGTGATGCGGCTGAGAGAGAGGCGCTGGGATCTCTTGGATTCTGCTTTTTTCCTCCACAAGTGGAGGGAAAAGCCCAGTCTGGGGTCCCCTTAGCAGTTGTAAATATTGTATATAGTTATGTTTGTTTGTATGATTTTTATTTATTTGCCAACTTTGTATTTATTTCAATTATAGGTTGTTGTTGTTTTTTTTTTGTTTTTGTTTTTTTTTTGTTTTTTTTATTTTGTTATATTTTATTGTACATATAAATGATTTTTTTTTTTTTTCTATTTTATGTAATTTGACTTTATCGTTATTTTCTGTATATATTGTATGAATGTGGTCCTATATCTCTATTACTATTGTTCATTCTGAAACAAATTGTAATATTTCTCAATAAATAAATATATTATTAAAAGTTTCAATGCATGACAACTATAATAGCTGTTTCTAACAAGAGTCTGAGCCAACCGAAAATGATACAGGAAAAATGGGAATTAAAAAAAATAGGAACTGGGAAGATAGGAGGCAAATTGAGACAGTTTGCTCAAAGAGGCCTTGAAAGGTTATAGCCTAAGAGAGATGGGAGATGAAGGGCCGCCTTAAAGGGCCAGATCCTCGCCCTCCGGAGGGCTAGGGCTGAGGGTGTTATCCTTTATCGCGGCGGCGGGGCTCTTGTCAACCGTCTTCCATCTTCCCATCTCCTTCTGCCTATTTCCAACCCCTCCCACAAAATTTTCATATTTAGGGTCACTGCCTTCTTGATGTATCTATCTAAAATGAACGGCAGTTTATATTCCGGAAATGTTTAAATTTCTCTACTGAACCTTTTTGAATAATAAATATATTAATGAATGTGACTTCTATAAGTTAATGGGATCAACTTCTTGCTTGAAGTCGAAACAATTAGGCTTATTTTAAACATCCCCTCTCAATGTTTAATATCTTGAAATACAGTTTAACAACCAATTAAACTATTATATGTGAGAATTTCAATGAAAAACAATGTTTTAAATTATAAGAGCAAATCCATATCCTTCGCACGCTAACAAAGCGACTACCCCCAAGACACCGCCTCTTAAGCCTACCACAACACTTTCAGCGACAGACTTCCTCAAAGCCACTGAGCAAACAAACTTATTTTAATCTCAGTTCCTTAAGCATATACACTTATCGGATGGAACTTACTTAGCTCCAGATTATGTTCTTGTTTCAAAATAATGTAAATCAAGAGAACACTTCGAAGGAAATATTCAAATTTAGTTGGGAAGAAACCACAATCAAATTATGGGAAAACTAATTAATGACTACAGTCAAATCTATGACTTCTATATAAAATAAACTATGAGTGAAAACACGGTCCAAATTATTACACAACGTTAAATTATGGATTCACTCATTATGGATGAAATCACAAAATCTAATTATGGCTCGGAGTTGCTATAACCTGCTAATAGATAGATGTATTTTATATCATTTAGGAAATTATAGATTGTAAAACTTTTGAATAGGAGTGCTGTGTCTGAAAAAAAATTATGTATCACCCAAAACGCAAAAAATCTCAAAAATTCTTTGTAATATCTATAGACCAAAAGTATTGATGAAACAAATCCTTAGGTCACTAGCGGGTTATTAGTTTTTTGTTATTGAATAGAGCCATACATTTTCAAATTGCTAAATTAACTCTACAGGTGAGATTGCAATGTATATTCAATAACGAGTTTGGAAATATAATGCCTTACCTGTCTCAGCAATATCCTTGGTTAAATAAAAGCAAAAAGACTTTGCTCTAAATACACCTTGAACACAATAAATGACCATCGAATAAAGATAATCCCACTTCCGCTTATTAGGCACTTTTGAGAACAGGAATGATTCACTCATTTATTATTTATTTGTAAACAAGGTATGGCGGGAAATATTAGTATTAAGGGTATTGTAACTAATAATAAAAAGGTGAAGCACTGAAAAATTCCAAACTTTTGCCCACCTAAATTGGTGATTTTGCCCACTGTGCGCCGATCAAAGTTCCGCGAAACAAAACAAAAAACAGATTACTTGCTGTAAACCATAGATGGTCTCAAACTTTTGAATGGCAGTATTTAAAAGAAAAAAAAATTATCTGTCCCAATAAATATTATATTCCTCTTCTAATATCCACCTATCTCCCAACGAAAATCCTCCCTACGGCCTTTTAGATGTTTTTAGATACCTTTCAGTCATAGGCCAAACCAAATGAAGTCTATTTAATTCCTACTGACAGCATAGCACCCGTAAAGTGTAATTCATAATTGAGTGAGGTAGAGTGCGATGTGTTTTCATTTCTCCCAGAATATATGAAAGCCCAGTAATACCCCGCAATAGCAGACAAATGGAATTTCAGGGGTGAGATTCGGGATTAAGTGTTGGGAAGTTATAACTGGATCTCTAAATTGTGTTAGGGATGCCGTGTGTTGTGTGGAGGAGGGTTAGGCTGTGTTACTGCGGGAATCATTTTAATTAATGCTACAATTCCACGTGTAAGTGATAGGCCAGGATAATACGCCTGTATTTATAGCAGCAGGAAACGAGTTATTGCTACTCCTCTTCACAACGGATTTATTGTTTGGATTTTGCAAATTTACAAACACAAGAAAAAAAATCTAAAATTCAATTAATTTCGCTGTGTATGGTTTTTTAAGAAAACTTTGACAATCCTGGTGATGTTGATATATAAGGATATCGGTATCAATGTGTAGAAAAATTTAAGTATTTAGGTTCTATGATCTGGAAGGAAATAAAGTCATAGTTAAAAGTGGAAAACCTGTGTTATTATTCAGTAGCAAAACTACTAAGTTTCCGGCCTGTATCAAGAAACTAAAATATTTTTTTTTATCCTCAAAACTATTATTCTCTCCACGATTCTATACAAGGATGAAGCTTATTCGCCTTCTTTAAAATATGAAGATTCGTCATGTAAATTCGTAAAATGTTTTAGTTCGAAGAAGTAAAAAGCAACTTAGCAAGGCTACACGATGCGAAATCACAGAGCTTGTACTGTGGTACAGAATGCGAGAAATGCTTGTTATTCAGTCGCGAAATCGCTTAGCGCGTGGCTCCTGTCAAAAAACATAAAGTTTAAACTTCATAAAACTACTATAATACCAACGAATCTATACGGATGTGAAACGTTTTCGCACTCATTCTAAAGCTTTTAACTTCAAGTGGGAATTTATAATCGGGCCAAGATAGTAAAAAAATCATGAAACAACTCCATAAATTGAAAGGAAAAATATAATATACATCAACCGTCAATCAATCAATACCGAGCTAAATGGATAGAACACAAGTCTACTGTAGTCCCACATTTGAACTCCGACTAGGAAAGAGCTATTTATTATTCTTTGATGGGGATTGGAGACCCTGATAGAGCACACCCAGCTTCTTTAAAGTGGATACCAAAAATTGGGGAATAAACCTGGTGGCTGAGCGTGATCTAGGCATAATCAACTCCTTGCTAGTCGTTCGTCATGAAACAGTGTAAATTTCTATAATTATTTAACCAGAGACCCTTCATGTTCTCTAGACTTACAAGATATTGTTTTTATTTTATTTTTAAGTAAACCTGAGAAAAATTCAAAAGGTATTTAATATATGGATAGCACTCGTCCCAGAGTTTTTAACTTCAAGTGATAATTTATAACATCATCAATTATAAAATATTTTGCCTTCATTATTTTTACTATCAAAAAAGTGTTGGTGACCTCGATTTATTTAGCTATACCATATTTTTAAACATGTAGAAATGTTAAATATTTATGTTCTATGGTGAGCTTAGTGGGTAGATCTCTTGTCTACAGTAGTCCCGAGTTCAAAACCTGACTGGGACAGAATTATTTATTCTTTGAAAATACCCTTAATAATGGAAAATATCCTTCCATGGCACACCCAGCACCTATGAATTCGGTACCCGAAATTGGGGAATAAACCTGCAGGCTGAGTGTGATCTAAACATAATCACCTCCTTGCTAGTCGTTCGCTATGAAACAGTTTGAATCTCTATAATTACTTAACCCATGACCGTTCATTAGAGTTACAGGGTATTTTTTTTATTTATTTATTTTTTATCTAAGTAAACCTGATTTAAAATCAATTCCAATAAATCCAAACAAATTACCTTTACCCATGGTCGAAAACCTATGACATTCTGCCCTACTGTGTCCTGATCCGATATTTAGGACTCCTGCTTGACAAACGACTTACATAGAATCCGCATACAAGACTGAAAAGACAAGAAACTGCACTGCTACAGCAACACTTACTAGACAGACGCTCTAACCATTCACTTAACTACAAAAGACTCATTGACACGATCATCATAAGGCCTATCTGGACCTACGGAGTTGAGCTTTGGGACTCAACTGAACCATCAAACTCTTCCCGTATCCAATTCTTACAATCCAAAATCCTTCGAAAAATTCGTAATGCTCCTTACTTTGTCACGAATAAAATCATCCACAATGACCTTAATGTTCCATATGTTACTGATTTGGCCCGTACCAGGTATCACATCTTCCATGAAAAACTCCACTCCCACTCTAATCCATTAGTTTCAATCCTTGCCTTCTCCGAGGCGACTAAAAAGAAGATGGCCTCGAGACCTTCTTGTTTAGACTCACTACCAAAGAGTGCTGCGAATAGGCAGTTTCTCTTTATGTTAATTTCATGTGTTATAACATTTCCACATATTTACTTGATGTATTTTTTGTACAGTTGTAAATTTCAATAAAAAAAAAAAGTAAACCTGAAAAAAAAATCAAAAGTTATTTAGAATGTGTAGCACTCGTCCCAGAGTTTAAAACTTCAAGTGAGAATTTATAATAAAGTCAAGAATGAAATATTTTTTCTTTTTTTCTATTGGCAAGACAGTGTAAATAAATGTAAAACGCTGATAAATTGAAAGAAAACAAATATACATTGAAATCAGAATACAATTATTAATTAGAAGTATTCCATCTAATTCCAAGCTTAAGAGGTGCTCAATTTTTTTAAAAATAAGATCAATTCTATTCAATATTAGAAAGGAGGTGCGGTGCTTAAAGAGCTCCCAAGTTATGCAATTAAGAAGTTAAAATTAATTTAAATCCGTAGCGCCACGGCCCATTTAAGACCAAGGCTTAGCTAATTGGTTAACCTGAGAGAAGTTAGAATATCTATAATGAAGTCTTACATGGCTCACCGCTCCGTCTTAATAAATCATCATCAAATTGATTCATCCCCTTCTTAGGGAAAAGGACTAGGGAGATGGTACAGCGACACCTTAAGAGGAATAAACATGAATGCAAAGCGTTATCGTTTCGGAGATGAAGACTTTAGAGAGATACAATCAGTTCTTGAGATCTTTGTGTAAGTTGCCAAGAAAGTAGTGTATAGTAGCATGAACGATATAGGACTTTTCAAAGGATGCTGTTCCGTGAGTGGGTAGGTATAGATCGGAAAGTTGGGATATTGTATTACGGTGTGCACGAAAAAGCGCAGCGTAAGGTTAGGAAGGTTTTCCGGCTCGCAAGAATTGAAATAGGAAGATGCCAGGTAGGTATTTTCTTCGGGATTCGGGATAGAGCCGCCTTTGAACGGAACACCAGCGAGAGAAGTGTGACTGTAAGGAGAGGCCGTACATAACCGTGCTAATGTACTAGGCATCCATATCTCGTTCGCGGCATTTCTCCGGAACTACTGAACCAATTTTTTTTAAACGCAAGGCATACAAGTATGATCCTAACACCTAGACGTTGGTATCAGCTGATATTTTTTAAAATAGCGGCCGATTAAAAGTAATTTAATTCAATAACTCAGTTCATTCAAAAACATGTATGACTTTTAGAATCAGTAAAGGGCGATAAGCAAATACAGAAAAAGAATTAAAATAATGCCTGAATAGCGACTCGGTTATTTTCGAAGATAGAGAAAAAATTTATTAGTGTTTTTTAACCAAAAAAAAACGCAAATTATTTTAAAAAAAGAAAATAATTGAAATTTTACCCATATATACGCCCATAACTCATTTATTTTTGAGGATAGAGAAAAATTATGTATAGAGTCTTAGTATCAGTAAAACGCGATAAAAAAAAAAAAAAAAAAGGAAACAAAAATTATCTATATATTCAAGTCCCAAATTATAATAAATGTAATTCTACCGAATCTCAGTTTTTAAAGATAGAGAACAATAGAAACTACTTACTGTTTATGCGATTATTCAACAGTTCAAAGTCTTACCTGTCAACAAAAAATTGATATTTAGAATACACATTGTTATAAAATAAGATTTGTAATAAAAAAAAAACTTACAAAAAACTTATAATATATTCAGTACACACATTATTTACAACAAATAAAAATATAAGTTGTAATTTTATTTAACTTATATCTATTTACTTAAATTTATAAATAGTTCGAAATAGCCTAATTGTTTACCACAATTACAGTAATGTTATAATTAATTACAGCTCCTCATAATGATGTTTATTGGCTCTACAATCCCGGAACTGTTAGTGCACCAGATACAATGATTGATTAATTCACGCATTAATTAGTGTAATGTATTGAACCATTGTTATTTTATTTCAAACATTATTACTGGACGATTATACATATGTTTTAATATTTTTAATTTTCGCTTATCCATGAAAAGTAATATTTATTGTATAATTGTTTTTTTAAATCCAGAGGTCGGATCTTGTGACGTAGATCCTAAATTAGGTAAAGAGCCATTTCAAGCTGACCGAAATTCATTGACCATTAGGAAATGACTAAGAATTGTAACACAGAGCACAGACTCACTCTTGTAACAAAATAAATCAATTACTTTATTTTTTAAACCAGGGAAGTAGGTTTGATTGTATAATTATATGAAAACGATATAGGATTTACGAATGTCTAGTAAATGTCCGGGAGGATTTCTAATATTTACTAAATACCTGAAAAACAAGAAATAATGTTGTTGTTTTTTTTTAAATTATATTTTATTGAAATTTACAACTGTATACTACAATACATCAAGTAAATATGCTGATAAAGATATGTACATGAATAACGTGAAGAGAAACTGCCCATTGGCAGCACTCTAGTAATCAATCTAAACAAGAATGCCATTTTCTCTTCAGGCGCCTCGGTGGATTATCAGGGATTGTAGAGGAAGCAAGGATTGAAACTAGTGGATTAGAGTGGGAATGGAGTTTGTCATGGATTCATGGCCAAATCGGCCTCATACGGAGGTCTTTATGAATGATTTTGTTGGTGACAAAGTAAGGAACGTTGACGATTTTACGATTGTAAGGATTGGATACGGAAAGAATTGGATGGTTTAGTAGAGCCCCATAGCTCAACTCCGTAGGTCCAGATAGGCCTTATGATTGTCATGTAAATAAGTCTTTTTCAGTTCAGTGAAAGGTTCTGTCTAGTAAGTGTTGGAGTAGCCGAAAACGTCGAGCAGTTTCTTGTCTTTTCAGTCTTGTATGCGGATTCCATGTAAGGCGTTTGTTAAGCAGGAATCCTAAATAGCGAATCTGTTCTACCGGAAAAGCGGAATGTCATTAAAGGAAACTGTAGGGCAGGATGTCATAGGTTTTCGACGAAGGGAGAAATAATGTTATTTTGAAAAATATGGTGGCCACAACACACGACTTTTACTTACTTCCGAAGTTATAATCAATTTATGAATTTTTAAATACAATTAAAAATTAAAATAAATTGTTATAGAATTCGGTAAATTTAGTTTCAATAGAAACATGTGTTTTATTAAATCTGTGGAGGTCGTGAATAAGTGGTCAAAATCTTTCATTTTACAGGTGAGCGACTTAAACTTTACGTAATACCCAAAATAGAGTTATAACATACAGCTTTCTTTCACTTAAAATTTCTTCCACCAATTTTCATTATGCAATTTAACAGGACGTGGAAGACGGTCTGAGGGAGCGATATGTGGAGTTTTTGATATAATTCGAGTTATCCAGTTTTTCACAACCGCCACAGAAATAATCTACTATATTATTATCTATGGAAATCGGTTAGTTTTATCGGCTCTTCATTAACCTTTTACAATTTTGTGTATAATATAACAATTTTTCAAAAATCTTTAGCTTACCAACAATATAACGTATATCGTCTCTATAACTGTTTTTATGTTCATAAACACCAAAATTGCAACAAAACAAGATATTTTTGGTCGCTTCTCTTTCAGTTGGATATCGTATTCGTTAGAACTATATAAATAAATAAATAATAATAGGCTTAGCGAACCCGAAGGTTCGATGCCGATACCACCAAATTCCGCCTACACAGACTCGTCCAATGCTCACCATTCAAGCCCAAGCTCCCGAGATCAGCCTTAACGCAATCCTCCCATCTCCGCTTCGGCCTACCTTTCGGACGCCTACCAGTCGGATCAGCAAATACCAACTTTCTCGGAATCCGTTCGTCATCAAGCCCAACAACTTTACTCGCCCATTTGAGTCTCCGCGATGCAATAAGCTCAATTATATTCACAGGATGCAAGTCTCGCAATTCCGCGTTATGCAACCTTCTAAACTCCCCAGTGGCCTCATCTCTCTTTGGACCAAATATTTTACGCAATACTTTATTTTCGAAAACCTTAAGCCGCTGTTCATCCTTTAAAGTAAGCGTCCACGTTTCACATCCGTAAAGAACCGTTGGAAGAATAATAGTTTTATAAATTCTAATCTTTAAGTTTTTAGATAGAAGCCGCGAACTAAGTAACTTAGCAACTGAATAATAACACGCATTTCCCACCTTTAACCGGGACTTTATTTCTTCCTGGATTTCATTTTTTCTAGTTATAATTGAACCTAAATACTTGAATTTCTCTACGTGTTCAAAAGTATGACCTGATACATCAATATCTCCAAGATCGACACCGTTTCTGCTACTAATCATATACTTCGTTTTATCGGTATTTAATTCGAGTCCTATTTCTTTACCGGTTTTTATTAACATACTTGTATTTAGTTGCATGGTTTCCGTGTCTTCACCTAGCAGTACCAGATCATCGGCATACCCCAAAACCGGAATCTTGTCACCCATTTTTAAGCCTTTCTCGGTACACATCACCTTTTCTATGACATATTCTAAAGCTATATTAAATAACACAGGTGAAAGGGAGTCACCCTGTTTTAAACCCGATCGCACCTCAAATCTCTCGGAGTAATTATGACCGATTCTAACTTTATGGAATGTTTCCGACAAAACACATCTCTACTAGGTTTACTAACTTTCTAGGTATTCCCTGTTCAATCATGATGTTATATAGCTTCTGACGGTCTATTGAATCATAAGCCTTTTTAAAATCGATATAAAGTTGATGGACTACACCGTTGTATTCCAATTTTTTCTCTAATATTTGACGTAGGGAAAATATTTGGTCAATAGTCGAGCGATTCCGCCTAAAACCACATTGGTAATCTCCGATAATTTCCTCAGCGTATACCGTGATTCGACTAGTTAGAATTGACGAGAATATTTTATAGCATACTGGGAGAAGAGAGATCCCACGAAAGTTGTTACAATCCGATCTCGGTCCTTTTTTGTGAATCGGAATAAGTATTGATTCTGTCCATTCCTCGGGCATTTTTTCAGTTTCCCAGATCTTTTTAACTAAAAAATGTATTTTGGAAACGCCCGCTTCTCCACACGCCTTGATTAATTCACTCGTGATATTATCATTTCCTGCGGCCTTATAACGTTTTAATTTTCCTATCGCTATTTCGACTTCCTCTTTACTCGGTGCGTCTATCCATGGTTCAGCGCTCTGATATTCAGAGAGAGGAGATTGATTATTATTTTCCGTATTTAAGATGCCGTCAAAGTGTTGTTTAAATTTATTTAATATCTCAGAAGGATCCGCAATTATATTGTTATTTGCATCTTTAATCGCATTCAATAGAGGTTCAAATCTTTTACGCGATTTGTTTATACCTTTGTACATCTCTCTTACGTCATTTTCGTTTCTGTGTTTTTCTATTTCTATTATTTTGCCTTTAAGATACTCTCTTTTCTTATTTTTTAAGAGTTTTGAAGTTTCATTCTTTACTAACCGAAAATAAGCCACATTATTATCGCTTGGATTATTTAAGGAATTCAGTTTAGCGGTTTTTCTTTTTTCGCACATATTTTGACAATCCCTGTTCTTTTTTGTTTGGTTTGTTCTTTTTATTTTCAATTTTTCCAAGACATAAATTACCGACCTCTTTAATATTATCCCTGATCCCTTCCCATAGTTTGTTTACATCTTTGTGTTCCTCGTCTGAAGATTCCAAAGCTTCGAACCGATTTTTTACTTCTATCGCGAATTGTATTCTAATTTCGAGGTTGTTCAATTTAACTAAATCAAAATTCTCGGGACGAATATAGTTCGGTGTTCTCTTTTTTGTATTTAGTTTTTGTCGAAGTTTCGCGATTACTAATTCATGATCAGAACCGCATTCTGCACCCCGATACGATCTCACGTTAATTATGCTACTTTGCCATCTGTTTTGTATTAAAACATGATCGATTTGATTCCGTGTTTGTCCATCCGGCGATGTCCACGTATACTTATGAATATCCTTATGTTTAAATGTAGTACTTTTGATTACTAGGTTTTTCGAAATGGCAAAGTTTATTAGTCGGGTCCCATTATCATTACTATATTCGTGCAAACTTTCTTTACCGATTGTAGGACGATATACTTCTTCCCTTCCAACCTTTGCGTTCGCGTCGCCTAGTATTATCTTAATGTAATTTTGTGGTAACTTATCGTAAACCGACTCTAGTTTATCATAAAATTCGCATTTTACTTCATCATCACTGTCTTCGGTGGGAGAATGAATGTTTATAAACGCGATTTTAAACCAACGCCCTTGAAATATAGCAACCGATATTCTTTCACTAAAGAACTGTACGTCCCGTAAAGCGGAAAGAAATCTATTCCTAATCAGAAACCCGGTACCTAGACAATAATTAACGCTCCCCCGTACCAAATAGTATACTTTCCTTCTGTTAACGAACCCTCCCCTGGCCAGCGAACCTCTTGTAATGCAACGATATCTAAATGGTACCCCTTAACTTCATTCGCGACCGACTTTAACCCACCTGCCGTATTTAAACTTCTAACGTTCCACGACCCTATTGTTAGATCTCTAATTTTCATCTTGCGCCATGATTCCCCTGAAGCAGTCCCCACCCGGAGACCCGAACGGGGGACTAGTTTACCTCCGGATAATGAGCGTTTTACCTCAGAGGAATCCATGACTTTTGGTGATATTTTGTGAACTAAAATATGTGAGTAGGGCGTTCGAACCTACGTCACACCCTCCAGCAAGCCTGGGGGGCCGCTCTCATTGTTGGTCAGCGAGTCCATCGGACTTAGCCGGGAGGAGCTTCCGAGGAAATTCCACCGACCATCCCCACATCCGCCACCCGTGGGACGCTCCCCATACGCGGTAATGAGATCCGCGCGAGGTATAACTATATATTTATAATTTTTTATTAGTACTAAATACAGGATATAGTTATCTTTATAGATTCTACAAAATGAAAGGTACTTTAGGGAAAGAAGATTTAAATCATCGGCATTTAAGCCTGTCAGATTATTACATTCGGAATGAAATCTACATGATATTAAAGCATATTAAATTTTACATTGATAAAGGAAGTTTAATCAAAATCGTTATAGCCATTTTTTAGAAAATCTTAAAAAAAAAGTGCTAAATCCATGTTATAAAGTGGGCCTTCTTTTAGCCGATTTCGATGAAAAAGTTTCTGTAACATTTCGGGCGTATTGTTGTATTAGATATGTAATTTCAGTATTATACGATTTTTTAGTTTTCGTGCTAGACTCCGCACATAGATCCTTTTGCGGGACTTGGTCATTTGGACTCGGGGGACCCTAAAACGTGTATTCCGATGAAATCTGGAATTCGGAAAATTTTTCACTATCACAATACTTTCCCTTTATCCCCTTTCAATACTTTTCCAATATTTCTTATATAGGTATGCGAAAGTAAAAATGGCAGATAGCAGGTCTGAACTATCAAACCATTCCATTTGAGCTTTCACAAGCCAATGATTAATTAAAAGCTAGTCAAATTCCACATCAACATTCCTAAATTAAGTAATGAAAGTTTTAAATATAGAATATTTTCTGATAAATCAAATAGCACACAAATTAATACTTTTTAGAAACATTTTATCCTGTATTAGTCGACAATTATAAAAACTGAGAAACTAAGTAGCTACTCGAATATCACGCATCTATTTTTTCATTTCATAGAGGAGTCATTTATTTTTTTTTTCAGGGGTTATAATTACGTTTTTTGAACTAGGTTATATATATATATATATATATATATATATATATATATATATATATATATATATATATATATATATATATATCCAAAAAATGAAACTGTTTTCTATCAGAACTTAAGGTTAGTAAACTAAAAATTTAAAAAATTTGGATATGCCAAAATTATTTGAGCAACGGTGGTATTGTTGAATGTTGCCCCGGCGTTTGGTAAAGTCTGACACGAGGGGCTTCTGTTTAAGCACATCAACGTGCTATATTGTTGATCAATCTTTCCTCTTGGATAGGTTTATCTCTGTTCGTTAGGGTTCAGATAATTCTTTAATTCGAACAGTCTTGGCTGGAGTAACGCAAGGATCGATACTTGCTCCTCTCTCATACATTCTATATACACATAACATACCAACTAATCCCGCAACATTGACTGCTACTTACGTTGACGATACTGCAATTTTAACATCAAGCGAAGATCCTCACTGACTGTACAAAATCGCTTAATGATCCTACAAAATTAGTACTCACTTAGGAAATTTCCGTTAAATCATGACAAGTCAAAACATGTAACATCCACACTACGAAGAAAACACTTGCCTACAAATTTGTATCGACTACAACCAAATTTCTTAGAGCAGCTCTGTACATTGCCTAGGACTGCAACTCGATCGAAGGATGACTTGCAGGCCACATGTCAAAATAAAAGAAGGTACTATACTCTCTTCTATTTACTGGTACTCATTTCTACCTACATAAACCCATATGGACTTGCAGACTAATCGTTCAGCAACAAGGATTCACATACAAAAACTTCAATCATTGCAATATAGTTTTTTACGACTCATTACGACAGCTCTCTGGTACGTAAAAAACAAAACCCTACATACAACAACCAACAGTCGACCAACATATCTGGACTCTCTAATCACGTTTTCGCAGTAAACTGCACGGGCACGATTATAGACGTAAAAACGACATTCCAACAGTTGAAATGCCTGTCATAAGAAGGCTGAAGAGAATCTGGATGAGAGACCTCCTCTGCTAAATTAAATTCTAGAAAGGGGTACTGATGGGCACTTTCATTCTGATGTCTGGTGCCTACTTTTTTATAACATTACATTTGCTTATTGTCTTGTAGCTTCTGACAGGTGCGAATATAGAAATATAAAGTGAAAAAATAGTTATTTTAAAAAAATATTTTTTATTAAACCACAAATTTTTATAAATTAAATAAATAAAATGCTACATTTAAATCATCAAAAAAAGTAACATTAAAAATAAATAATTTAAGATCGAAATCGGAGTACAAAACCATGCAATAAAATACTAAGTAAAAATTAATAGTTACCAGTTCAGCGACAGTAAATAAAAGATTCTTCAGTACTGACTGAATTTCCTTTTTGAAACTCTTTGATTATACTTCACATGCCAACAAATGCATTTTTTTTCCTTTTCAATTCGCTTTTTAAAAGTCTGGTAGCTGGGATAGTTTTCCTACAAAAATAGTGAATAGAAGCTGAAAAGCCAGTATAATCAGCCTTTAATTTTCCTAGAAAATCCTTCTGTAAAGTGTTATTTTGTACACTGAACATTCCCGATTTTCGCTCTTGTAAGGCCATAATAAAAAACTAGGCCCCAGGAAATAGAAATTAGAGGGCGTAAAAGTATTTGTTTAAATAAGTGAAAAATATTTTATGCTAAATATTTTACTACACCATTCACCCTTACTATTTAATCTTAAAATTAAATTTAATTGTTTATTGAAAGAAATAAAAATCTGCCAAACTCAAAAGCAATTAAGTTAGTAAAATTGATAATGATAAAATAGGCTTGGCAAACCCAAGTGTTCGATGCTGAAACTACCTAATTTTGCCTACTCAGATTCGTATAATGATCACCGTCTATGCCCAAACTCCCGAGATCAGACTTAAGACTGTTGTACTATCGACATACGTTATAAATGAATTCAATAAAATTAGATTACTGTAATGGATTAATTTTTATATCATAATAAAAACAGGTTTAAACGGAAGATTGCAATAGGATCTCAAATAATTAGTCGGTTTCTAAATCTTCCAAAAACAGTTTATTTCAATAAAATTTAAACAAGTCAACGTTTCGGGGGCTTTCCCCATCATCAGGATTCACTTTACTTTCTATTACATTATATTTTAAAATATCTGATAATTTATCTTAATATTTCCTGATGATGGGGAAGGCCCCCGAAACGTTGACTCGTTTAAAGTTTATTGAAATAAACTGCTTTTGGAAGACTTGGAAACCGACTTATTATTTGAGACTCTATTGCAATCTTCCGTTTAACCTGTTTTTATTATGAATTTATACATAGTGGACGGTTTCAACCATATTAAGAAAATAAGAAGAATTTTGTTGATAAATTATCAGATATATTAAAATATAATGTGATAGAAAGTAAAGTGAGTCCTGATGATGAGGGGGAAGGCCTCCGAAACGTTGCACAGTGGTTCCAAAAGAACTTTTTCGGGACAAAAGCCTGCACTGGTCGTTCTATTTAAGAAATATCAGCCATTGTATTGCCATTTTTTTCCCTATTAAATTCACTTTTAATGGTATGATTGGCATATTTTTAGCTCATTTTCCTATCATAAAAATATATAGGTTTTGTCGATAATTTCAGAGAAATGTCTCTGTAACTAATTATTCTTACATACATCTTTATATTTCTATATTTCCTGCATTTAACTTTGCTTAGAATGGTTATTAGATAACTTTAAGTAAACTTTGAGTTCCATATGCTTTGTGATTTTTTAATAATTTTCAAAAAATGTCGTTAAAATTAAAATATATTAATGCATACAAAACATAATGAATTGTAAACTAAAATTTTCAAAACGATTCTCACTTCGTTATGTTGGGAATATATCGAGATATTTAAAATAATTTTAATTTTTTCTAAATTTCTTAAAAAATCACCAAGTCGTTATATGAAACCCAAAATTTACTTAAAGTTATCTAATAACGATTCTAAACAAAGTTAAATGCAGGAAATATAGAAATATAAAGATGTATGTAAGAATAATTAGTTACAGAGACATTTCTCTGAATTTATCGACAAAACCTATATATTTTTATGATACGAAAATGAGCTAAAAATATGCCAATCATACCATTAAAAGTGAATTTAATAAGAAAAAATGGCAATACAATGGCTGATATTTCTTAAATAGAACGACCAGTGCAGGCTTTTGTCCCGAAAAAGTTCTTTTGGAACCACTGTGCTTTGATTCGTTGAAAGTTTGTTGAATTTTTAGAAGTCCTAGAACCGACTAATTATTTGAGATCATATTGCAATCTTCCGTTTAATCTGTTTTCATTATGAATTTATGTATAGAGGATGGTTTCAACCATATGAAGAAAATAAGAAGAATTTTTTTTGATAAATAATCAGATATATTGAAATATAATGTGATAGAAAGTAAAGTGGGTCCTGATGATGGGGAAGGCCCACGAAACGTTGACTCGATTAAAGTTTATTGAAATAAACTTTTTTGGAAGACATAGAAACCTACTAATTATTTGATTTATATATGTAAATCTTGCTTACTCCTTCTCTCATACACTTTACTACAATGTTAGTTTTGGTCTATTATAAGAGTGTTATAGATTTTAGTTTCTAAATAATAGGGAGCGAAAGAAAGTTCTACAAAAAGAAACTTGACCTTACAATAGGTTGACATCATGTAGCATAACCCATTTTAGTTGTCAGTGGAACATGAGTGGATGAAAAAAAGTTAGTATTTTTAATGACTATGGAACCGGTCACTGATAGTTTTATCTGATGTGTTTTAATCAATGTGGTGATCCTGTAACTCTGTCTTACAGGTTTTATAACTTATAAAATACCAGTGATCTACCCTTTATTTATGTTTATGTCTTTTATATATTATAAAATTCAGTTTTACCAATTAAGCGTTTATCAATCTGGGATTATGAGATCATCGTGCAAGTAGTAACAATATAATATGTTTATTGTTTAATGTTCATATTTAATCATCAGAAACTAGAAAAATAAATTGGTCAAAAAATCAAAAGTTATTCAGTTTATTTGTTGGTTATATTGAAGGGTTCTAATATTATTCGCTTTAATTCTGTTTTATACTTCAAATAAACTTTTTCTTAAAGCATTTTAAATGTTTAATTTAGTTTCCATGGAAGACCTATTCAGTTTACAGTGGAACATCTGTTTGTACAAAATCATCTAAAAGTAGAAGTAATTAATAACAGTGGTGGTTTGTGGATTTATGTACGTTTCAACGTGCAACTTATGTACGTTTCGGTATGTAAAATTGTTTTTCTCATGTATTTAGTACTTGGAAGAATATAAACTGTACGATATCGTATGCTAGCAACACTGAATATCTATAACTTTTCTCATCGCATTAAAAATAACATATGGTCAAGTTTATGCACTATTAACAATTTTCTCTTAACTTGGACGACTTGTTTTATACCATATTAACTTTTATAGAATCTTACAATTTCAAACAATATATTACAACTCATAATTCAGGAAAAATTGTTTGGTGACTCATTAAAGAAAATTTAACTTTTCCATGTTAGTTTATAGGTTTATAATAACTTACAATGTATTTTAACAACTTAGTTACAATTCGATAAGTAATGTTTATAAAATCTTTTGTACTAATTAGAAGAATATAATGAACGTTCCTGTAAAGCGGTGGCAACACTTAACTGTTATAACCTCTCTCTTTACCTTCTTCCAGTGGCACGACAGGCCGTGTAGGCCCTGGGCCTCACGGTGTAATCTTCTGGAAGATTAGACTCACGTTTCACGATGTATATTGTAGTGTAGGGTCATCACTCCCTACGCCTAATTTTGTGAGTGCCCACCATTTCACTGACGGGTCTCACATACCCGGGGGAGAGGCTGTGAGTGAATCCCCACTTATGTACATCTTTATAAAAGCACCGCCGGGACTGGGATTCGAACTCACAATCTTTAGCATGAGAGACTAGCGCGCTAGCTACTCAGCCACGGCTCCCCTTTCCCTCTTTACTCATATGTTTATAAGTTTATGGGCTTAAAACAGCTTTACATTAGCTTGTTCTATTTATTTGATTGGATATTAACTTTTCTAAAATCTTGCGCTAGGTATATCATATCAACGATATATTATATGTTATTATTATATATTATATACTTATAATTACAGGAGTAACTTTTTACTTGGTTACAGAATATTTATTTTTACCATTTAAAGAAAACCTGAAATGCAATTTAGTTTACTTTTAAACTTTCAAGAAATAGTGCCCGTACATGATGTTAAAAACAGTATCGAAATCCGTCTTCAGAAAAAATCAAAGAAAATCTCCTGGTGTTCAATCATATGTATTTATTTCGAATTTACTTTGGGCGAGATATATCAATCCAATATGGTGTTTGCATATACCAATTTTAATGCATTTCTGCTGAACATAATATATATTGGTAATATGAACATACACAATTTTAGATGAACAACCTAACATAATGAATACCTACTCCCAGATGAACTTGTCAAGGGCGATAGCCCTGTTTCAGGCGAATGGACATTCAGCTCCAGCGACCGACATCCTGGAAGCTGCAAGGGCTGAGCAGACTCCACCTTGGAAGATCCAGCGCCTCCAGCCTAGAACTCATGGAGGTCCTCAAGCAGTTCCCGAACCTCGTCCTCCTCAGGCACTACCAGATGGTAACAGCACTCTGTCAGCTCCACATGGAGCAGTGGAAGGCCGATCCTGGTTCACTGCCGAGGTACAAGCTAACCAACATCGATGCTGACTTCTCCCATGTCGTGAGTAGTCTGTCTGATATGGTTTGTTACGCCACAATTACAACGGTAGCGTAAGAAAGAATTGGTAGCACATTCATCAATCACTGGAGTGAGCTTTAGATAACATTAGACATGAGTTTTTACCAGCATCAAACATTCGGATGGACAAACACAATCGCTTGAGGGTATTACAGTAGAAATTCTGTACAGTACAAGTGACTCTAGGTAAAAGCGTATAATAGTTTTTCTCATCATTGTCGTAATTGTTCTTTTGGTTGAATATTTGTTCGATAAATATTAGGCCGTTCTATAAAAGAAATCTTGGATATATTTTTTTATACAATTTATTTGATTTCCAGTCATCGCAACGTTTTAGCCTCTAGGGCCATTCTCAAGCTTCTGCAATCAATTAAAGTTTCATTGCATTTATACATTTTCAACATCTAATTACAACACATAATAAATTATTTTTAATAATTATGTCACCTACCATGCATATCCATGTTACATATCATTTCATTTCACCGCTTTTCAGCAGCGTCGTCATAATTTAAAAAAAAAAAATGTTTCTTTTCTTTTTTTGAATAAATAGATCCCTTTTTTAATTGATGATGAAAATATAATATGATATTTTTGAGTACAGGTTTTTTTGAAAAATGATATTTTTAAAAATTATGAATAAGAATCAAAAACAAGCCGGCCAATAGGATCGTTTACCTGGGCATCACTCTTGACAGGCATCTCAAATTGTCTAATCACTGCCTAAAAAAGATTAGCTTGGCTAGGACTAAGTCCTATCGACTAAATCATTTACTAACGTCACCGAATCTATCCCTCCGCCTGAAAATATTAATATATAAATCATCAATTAGACCGGCCCTCCTATACGGAGCACCGATGCTGACTAATATATCAACAACCCTATCAAAAAAGCTCCAGCAGTTTCAAAATGGAGTACTGAGACGAATAGTGAGGCATACTTCTCTACAGAAGACGAATACAGACCAATTACACGACATCTTCGAACTTCCGACCGTGACAGAGTTTATCTCCCGGAGACATATCAAATTTGATAGTCTCCGGTACTGCACGAACCCACTGTTTAACACACTGACTCCGACAGGACAGCCACAGCGCTGGCAAGACTATGTACGGACCCTCAGACTAGACTGAGAAACCATAACTTGACTAACTGACACAGGAAGACTAGTGAGCCCCATCACTAGACGTGACTCTCATTCGCTCCCATATACCGAAAATTTTTGTATCCTCTCTCCCCTCTTATAATCCATGTAATGCAGAAAAAGAAATCCCATATTCCTTCCTCTATTTCCAATTTCCAGCCCCCAACTCCCATGGGGCTTAGAAAAAAAAATGTATAATATACATAATTAAGTAAATAATCAATGTTGCAGGATCCTTTACCGGAGATTTTAATTTTTAACTAGCATTAAGTGCAAATTCGTCTATTTTATCGTGTAGCTTTTTTTTTTTTTTCTTTTTACATGATACCCGGTGTTGCAATAATAACTAACGCTATAATTAACATTAACCTAGCTTGTAAATACCACTTCATATTAATTGGTGTAATACCACAACACGTACAAAGTCTGAGTCTTTTGGCCACTTGTTAAAATCAAGAGCAATCAAAGTAAGAGCATTTGTATTGTCATAATTTTCTTGGACGTTGGGACGGTTTGCAAGTCATTACAGGTTCATGTTCATTTTTTTTTTTTTAAAGAAGGTTTATATGAAAACTTAGATTTTTGAGTGACTGTCTGAAGAAAAATTCAGTCGGGAAAGGTTAGTTATATATTTGAATTTGTATTCGGCTTTAAACGCCTGTCGGCGAATTCCAATTTTTTTATTCAACTTTTTAATAAGGTTCATGAAAATGGCTAACCTAATATTGAAATTTGAGATTAAATTATCAAAAAACGAAATTATCCTGTCTAAAAAAAAAAAAAAAAAACACCTTAAAATTGTAAGGGCGTTTCACTCAGGCACCTTATTCCTGGATAAATTGCAGCTACTTGGCGGTGTCAACAGAAAATCCTTTATTATCCGCCCGTCTCTCACCCTATATTAACTAAGAAAAGGCTCTTTGGGTAAAAGTTCTGGAAAATTCAACTCTAGCAAGTCTTGAACCTGGCGGCTGGCTTTCAATATATGTTTTTTTTTCAATATTTTTATAAATATTACTACTCACTATTCAGGCACAATTTTATCATTAGGTTCAATGTTCAGTTGTTTTTTTTTTAATTTTTATATCAAAACAAAATATTATAAGGTCAATATTAATTGTAAGGCTATAAAGTATTTATCCATATTTAGGTGCAATGTTACAATAATAATTAAAATTTATCTTTTTTGAAAGAAAATCAGACAATTTTCAAATTCAGTTTAAAAAGTTAGATTTTTTAGATGTTTATTATAAATAGGTGATTATTCAAAGATTATAAGAGTTTAGTTAATTTATGTGAATAATATGTTCACGCCATATGTTACGGCCTGATAAGCTTTTTATAGTTTTTCAATCGAAAAATTATAAGTTCATAATTTTATGATATTTATAATAAGATCATTTTTTTTTGTTTAAATCTTTATTTTTTAATTTCTTTTTAAAATAGTTATTTTAAATATAATTATAAGTTTTTAAACGAGAGCAGTAGAAGAGAAAGACAGAAGACGATCGTACTTCAATTGTTTTTTGACTGCCTCGTGCCAGTCGAGGCTTAAGCTAGCGTCTGAGCGGTGAAGATATGCCGTATATAGACCCAAGATTCCTCTCAACGTTTGAACGTTTGGAAACGAATTTCTTCATCTTCTCATCGTTCCCCTTGGAACTTGGAAGAGCCGCCTTGCGGTCATTTTCAACAACCAAGAGAACTTCGTCCAAGCCGTCCTGCGGTAATTTTCTTCAATACTCAAGACGACTTCGTTCAAGCCGCCCTGCGGTCGTTTTCTTCAACACTCAACTGGACATCTTTACGTGAATATAACCTATCTTTATCCATTAATGGAACATTTAATTTCTTAATTCTTATTCAAGAAACTGTTTAATTTGATAACTATTTTGTTTTACATCTTTGAGCATTAATTAAGTTAAGTTTGTTTCTTCTATTTTTACAATATTTTAATATATTTTATTTTGTTTCCTACATTTTCTTACAGCTGTTTAATTATAATTAGGTTAATTTTTACTTTCACTTACTATATATAGTAAGGGGAAGTATTGCGATCGTGAAAATTTTCGAATTCCAGTTTTCAACGAAATACACGTTTTAGGGTCCCCTGAGTCCAAATAACCAAGTCCGCAAAAAGGTCTGTGTGTGTGTGTGTGTCTGTGGTAACTCCCGGGCGGAAACGGTAAGTCCTATGAAACTGAAATTTCATATTTAAGACAACTATACGCCCGAGACGTGACAAAACTTTTTTCATCAAAATGAGCCTACCAGAAGAGGCACTTTATACCATGCATTTTGCACCTTTTTTCGATTTTCTCAAAAAGGTTCCGACGATTTTGATTAAACTCGCTATATCGATGTAAAATTTAATGGGCTTTAATATCATGTAGGTTTTATTTAGATAAAAATGGTCTGACAGGGCTTAAATGCCGATATTTTAAATTTTCTTCCCCTAAAGTACCTTTAATTTTGTAGATTCAATAATAATAACTAGATTATCTTGTTAACGCTGATGAAAAACTGGTAAATATATAAATTGAATAAATTCGATACCCAACTAAAGGAGAAAACAGAAAAAATATTTTTTTAATGCAATTTTTTGTTTTTAAACATAAGAGCAGTAATATACATGTATGATATACCGTTGGAAAGCTAAAGATTTTAGAAAAATTATCATCTCATACACAAGCTTTTAAAAGTTAATAGAGAGTGATGAAATGAACATAAAACTAACTGATTATTTTAGATAATAATATAATAGATTTTTGAATCAAACACATGTTTCTATAGACATTTAATTTAATTTATTACTTTCACTTACTATATATAGTAAGGGGAAGTATTGCGATCGTGAAAATTTTTGAATTCCAGTTTTCAACGGAAATACACGTTTTAGGGTCCCCTGAGTCCAAATAACCAAGTCCCGCAAAAAGGTCTGTGTGTGTGTGTGTCTGTGGTAACTCCCGAGCGGAAACGGTAAGTCCTATGAAACTGAAATTTCATATTTAAGACAACTATACGCCCGAGACGTGACAAAACTTTTTTCATCAAAATGAGCCTACCAGAAGAGGCACTTTATTTTAGATAATAATGTAATAGATTTTTTAAATAAACACATGTTTCTATAGAAATTCAATTTAATTAATTCTTTAATGGTTTCAAACATTTTTATCTTTTACTGAATTTGAAAATTCTTCAATCGATTCTAAAAATGGAGGTAAGTGAAAGTCGTGTGTTGCCCGCACCAGATTTTTCTTATATAAATTTATTAGGTTAATTTGTTTCGTATCATCCTTATATGTATTTCAGTGTATTAAATGTATTGTGATTCGTCGTTTGCTTTCATTATTTTTATTTATTTTAAATCTATACAGTCCACTTATTTATTTCAATAGAACCACCCTCAATTTTGAGTTGTCACTTGGAAGTATTATTCTTTCACGGATAGCCCAGCGTATACAAATATAAATAATATTTTTTTAATCTGTTATATATGAAATTCACGTTTTAGGGTCCCTGGAGTCCGAATTACAAAGTCCCTCAAAAAGGTTTGTGTATAGTAACTCCCGGGTAAAAAAAAAATCTCCTATGAAACTGAAATTTCATATTTAAGAGAAGTATACGCCTGAGATGTTACAGAAACTTTTTCATCGAAATCAGCTAACCGGAAGATCTACTTTATACCGTGCATTTTATCTTTTTACGATTTTCTCAAAAACGGCTTTTACGGTTTTGACTAAACTCGCTGTAAATTTAATGGGCTTTAACATCATGTAGGTTTCATTCGGATTTAAATATTCTGATAGCGCTTAACTGCTGATATGCTAAATTTTCTTCCTCTAAAGTACCTTAAATTTTGTAGATTTCAAAAAATTAGGCACATAATCTTGTCAGCATTGATAACTAACAGCTAAATATGCAAGTTGAGTGAATTCGAAAAACAACCAATTTAGAAAAGTACAAACATATTTTAATGCAATTTTAGTGCTTTCAAACACTAGAATAGTAGTATAGATGTACAATAAACCGTTGGATAACTAAATATTTAAAAAAAAAAAATATTATCTAATACACGGAATCGTAAAAGTTAATGGAGAGTGATCAAAAGATCAAACTAACTGATTGTTGTTGATAAAAATATAACTGAATATTTAATAAGACACATGATTTTATTGAATGTCAATATAATTAATTTTTAAACAATTTATTTTTATTTCTAAATGTATTTAGAAATTCTTAAATTGATTTTAACAACGGGGGTAAAAAAGTAAAAAATCGCGTGTTGCTTGCAGCAATTTTTTTTTTTTAAATATGCAGCTAAGCAAATTAGAGAAACAGTAAAAGCCATTGGTAGGACAAATTTTTGGAAAATCTGTTTAACGTAACTTGATAGAAAAATTTCCTTTTTAATCTATCTCCTTAGTATTAATAAAGCTCAGTGTTGGGTAATATTACTTTAAGTAGGGCCGACGTGGATAGGAAATCTAATCAGTGCTCAAAGAATTGTGAAAGCTCCGAAATGCTTTTCGGCCTTCCAGGCTAACTGAATAATGCTTAAAATTGTCATCACGGTATTAAATTTGTCAATATCGATGGGAATTTTATTTATTCTGTTTTAGTATTATAATATTCAACAGTCACAATATAATTTAATTATTTACTATAATAATTTAGAAAGATTTACTTAGTAACATTGAACAAAAATAAAATATAGACTTCTATAAACCAACAGAATTTTTTTTTGTTTACGTATTTATAAACTCCTATTTAGGAGCGGCGAAGTCTAGTGGATAGAGCTCTAGTCTACTGTTCACCGGGTTCTGGGTTCAAATCCCGGCTGTGGTAGAATATTATTTATTATATTAATTCGGCCGGGTGGGGAGGGAGGGAGTAGGGAGGGAAGGCGACCTTATGGTATAGACACCCTCCTCGGGCAGACCCGACCTCTATAAAGTGGGTATCCAAAATTGGGAGAAAACCTGTTGGCTGAGTGTGATGAAGGCCTAATCATCTCACATCACGTATCTCTATATGTACTGCGCCCAAGACTCTTCATGTTTTAAATAAACTCTTATTACAAAGACCGAACTGTCACCAATCAATAACTTTCAAAGTAAAAAGGTCGAGATTTATTTGGGGTGTAATCCTGGCTTGATTAAATAAATAAATGTTACACGAACATAACCTTTTATTCAAGAATTCTTTATAACCCATAGAACCGTTAAAACAAGTTTAGAAGACTTGAAAAGTGTCGGCGATGGGATCTCTGTGTCTTCGACAAGAAAACGAAAGGTGAATCTGGGTTTCACTTTCTACCAAGCTAATGCTGGTATGATACTAGAGTATAGAAGATAGGTAATCCACTCTGCTAGCTAATTCACTAATTGACTAGATTTTCGTTAAGTGTGAATGCAGGAATGGAGGTACGGGAAAAAAAAGTGTTTATGCTATTAATCCGCTATATGAAATTAAAAAAATCAGGTTATAAGTAATTATCACCACATATAATTTTAAAATAATGGAAGTTTTTTATTTTGGGGTGTATGGTGTAGTCGATAGAGCACTATTATGCTGTTCTACAAGTCATTAGTTCGACTCCTGTTCATACAAGAATAGTTATTTACTCTGTTAATTTAAAAGTGGTCACTTAATTAGGGATGAGAATAAGGTACTACGTAGAATATTTAGACAAAAGAGACGTGGGACAACAGTGAAATTAAAAAGCTTATACAACGCGGAATCACGAAGCTTGTACCTTATCAGCTCAGAGAAGAACGAATGCTGAAAAAGTTGGTATGCTTTGAACTGACTCTTAGGCGTCCTAGAGGTAGGCCGAAGCGTCAATTGGAGGATTGTTTAACTCTGTTCTCGAGGGATTGGGCTTGAAAGGTGAGCATTAGACGAATCTGTGCAAGCAACATTTCGTTGTTTTCGGCACCCAACCTTTGGGTTCTCTGAGCCTATTTTTATGATATTAATCTGATGGTTTTAGTGCAAGGAGACCTTCCTTTTCGGATTGCCAAATTGTATCACTTAATTGCCAATCGGTTGAGCTTAATCTTCACCTAATGACCTCATTGCACGGCCTTAAGCTTAGTAACAGAACGAATCTCTAGATAGTTCTGTTATAAATACTGTTACAAAAGTTTAACTTTATTTACATTCTTCTGTATTATATTATATTACAATCCTCATCTCTATCAGATTATTTTCTTTACATGTCAGGGTAATATTCCCAATTATTTTCTATTTTTCTTTTGCTCATTTAATATGCAGTGGGGTGATAAAGAAAACTGAATAGCTGTAGTCGCCTTACACAAAGTTGAATAATGTAGGTTAGAGAGTTTCAACAATTTGAAACCATTAGGTATAACCCGCATGTTCGTGTTCCGCACTGTAAATGGACGTAATCAGACAGACCTAATAAATGAGCTATGTGACAGAACTCCCCGGCTATGAGGACGGCAAATCGAGTAGGAACAGTGAGAACAAATCATGGTCTCAGGAAATGGGAATCTCTGTCAGATCACTGTCAGGCATAATAAAAAGTCTTTAGAACGGGTAGACAGAACAAAGACTAAACACTGCCCTACAACAAATTATAGTTGATTGATGCGAAATACTCCTTGGCCCTTAAACAAAAGCTTCTAAATGATACTCTGTCTGCTGGAGGTCATTATGTTTTCCAGCAGGATTCCGCTCCAGCTCGCAAGGCCAGTTAAATTCAGCAGTAGTTGCAAAAGAACATTCCAGTGTTCATCTCTGGCTCGGATTGGCGCTAAGGGAGTCTGATCTCAACAAACTAGATTGTCGGCTCTGGATCCTAACTGGAGAGGATAGCATGCCACAGAGCACACCCCTAACTTGTAAAGCCTTAAACAGTCCCTGGTCCGGACAGTTGAGCGCTTCCCTTAAAAAGTGCTGCGTGCTGCTATTCATGAAAGCTCACGGAGATTAAATGACTGAGTCAAGGCAAAAAGGGGCATTTTGAGTAATTTATTTATATTATAGTCTCTATAGATATACATGTTATTTTCTAATGCAGATTTTGAAAATGTTAATATTTCTGTTGGAATATCTATATATGTCCTTGTACTAATATTTATGGCAGGAGTAGGTATATGCACTGAGCTTGTAACCTTTCAAGTGTTGCAGAGGTACAGTATTTTTCTTTCGAATCATAATTTTCTCTAAAAAGATTAGAAGATGCATACAATTATTTGTTATCTAGCGGCCTCCTGAAACTATTGAAAGATGAAATTCCCCGGTTGACAATTGGACCGAGTTGTGAACTAATTAATTCCCAACTGAGAGGATTGCCATCAAAGCCAGTAGTGCTCGCTGTTCTTGCTAACTAGAGACCTCCCTCCCTAGTTTGCTCTACAACTGCTCCCTCATCGCTCCTCAACCGTTCCTACAAACTCAGCAACAAACTCAAATCTCATTAAACAGCCCATCAACGAAGGGAAATTTTAAATTGAAATTCCAACCATCACATAGCTGGCTAATTTGAATTCCAGTACTAAAATTCATTAATCCGGAATTAGCATGTAGAAACACGTAGTTTACTAGAGTTTCAGAACTGATTATGAATAACCATATTAAGAACTAGTAGTAAACAAAAAAATTTAAATTAAGCTTCAATTCCATTCACTATCCATATAGGTGTCTAAAAGAAATTGAACAATGATGAACATTTAGTCCTCTTCTTCAAGCATTGCAGTGTCCACGTTCAATGCAGTTCTCAACTTATTTTAATCTTTGCTGAAGACGTGAATTTCTCGCAAGTTGAAGAACTCGTTTCTTGGAAATAATTCTTTTAAATTGAAGAGATAAATTCACACTAAGCAATTTATTCTCAGTTCCTAAGTTCATCAAAGGCAACAAAGCTATAATGACAAATTCAGTTAACTTTGCAAGTTATTATCTGCGATAGCGAAATGGTATGATCTTCACTAATAAATTATACAGAACTTGCTTATTTCATTTCCGGCTAACTTAAGATTATGTCTTAAACTAACGTTACAGCCACACCCTCGAGGGGTATAGAGGAACCAGCAGATAGTTTTGCTGAAATTATGATGGAACTTAGAGTGTTAAATAGTAAATTTGTTAGTAAAATGAAGGATATTTTTTCTACTTTGCATAATTTGGAGTAGGAAAAAAAAAATGAAAGAATGACTCGAGAGACACTCTAATGCAGTAGAATCCTAGCGAAGAATTCTTCTGGGACTTGACTGAGCTACTTTTCCGCCCATGATATAATACATACTTCGCAATAACCAGAACAGAAAATGCTTTGTTTATATACATAGCTAGCAGATAACTAGCGTATAACTAGGCAGGTTAGTTATTGGAGAAGTTAGGTGTGAAAATAAAGATACCAATTGTATCTTCTTACCATATATTCGATTTTAATAAATGCGGTTAAAAATGTATATGAGTGTTTCTAAGTGTGTTAATATTGTTTATCTTAATGACTTATTATGATAAAACTTGGAAATCGATGTAAAACTAAATCAACTTTTTATATCATAAAAGTTTCATTTTGTTTAAAATAGTCTTACAGAGCTTAAATGCCGAATTTTTTACACTAAAGCACTTTAAACTTGAAAAAAAAACATCGAGCGAATTATGTTATTAGCATTGATAAAAATCAGAACAATGACATTCTTTTGCTACATAAACAAGTTGAAAAAAATTGGTATCTAACGAAAAGAGAAAAGGGCAATAATATTTATTTTTAGGCATTTAA
This sequence comes from Piezodorus guildinii, assembly GCA_023052935.1. NCBI lineage: Eukaryota > Metazoa > Arthropoda > Insecta > Hemiptera > Pentatomidae > Piezodorus > Piezodorus guildinii. The sequence continues at coordinate 35,037,218 of CM041293.1, read as the reverse complement.
AAAAAAAGTAAATAACAATATTAATATTAATGCATACTATACCGAAATCTAAAAAAAAATTATAAAGAATGTTATCTTACACAAAGTTGATATGGTGGAGAGTGATGAAAAGCGGATAAAACTAACTGATTTTGGAATGGAAAAAGAGTGACATTTAGTTCGAATGTCATTCTATTTTTGTTTTTAACATTTAAGTTCTTGAATTGTTTTAAGTAAAATTCTTGCGTTATGCCTTGCCCTAGATTATTATCCGGGCTCAAACACAAATATTCACTTTTCTTGCCATGTATATTTTGCTGTATACAACATCGCTCTCTTGCCATTGTTAATTATTTAATATAGACATCTAGTAATTATGCAAGTGGAATATTATTTAATTTACAACTGTATTGTACAACAAAATGAGTAAATATGAAGAATGAAGAATGACTTGAGAAAGAACTACCCAGTGGTAGCTCTTCACTATCTATTTTAAGGCAGTAGGTCTCGAGGCCACCGTCTTTTCAATAGCTTCGGAGTGTTATCAGGAATAACTAAGAATGATAAATTAAAGAAAAGTGGGTTAGTATGGGCAGGGAGTAGTAGTAGTAGAGCCCTAGAGCTCCATTCCATATGTCCAAATAGGTCTGATATTAGTGATGTAAATAAGTATTTTGTAATATACTGGAAGTTTTGAACGTTCGTCGAGTGAGTGTTGTAGTAATCGGTATCTTCAAGCAGTTTCTTGTCGTTTCAGTCTTGTGTGAGGATGCAAGTGAAATATAAAGCTAAAAATTCATCAGTGACAGGTAGTTTTAAATGACATACAACCCCTACTTGCAGGTTAGGTGCAGGATGTCCCCAAAAGCAGTCCTGCCCCCAGAAGCCCTGAGGCTGGCTGCAATCCTCTGTCCGGACGCGACGTCCATCAGGCTACGGTTCGACACTTCGACTCCACACCACGTGGTGGGTCACCTCTCGCTGCTCAAGGCGATCACAGATATCAGCGCGGTCTGCGTTACCAGTGGTGAGAGGACTCTCCTCGACTTCCAGGATTTTGTGCCTCTGTTGGACCAGTTTGGGTCAACTTCTCTCAGAGCTTTGGAGTTCAAGGTAGCTTCAGTTATATTTTAATAAAGAATTTTACTAAAAAGTCTTCATTCTACTTATGTGTAGACCTTTGTTGACGGTATTTCTTGAAATCTGAGAGATCGTAGATCTTTCTTTTAACGAAAGATATAGTTGAAAGGTCGAAATAAAAAAAAAGTGTAATATCTCATTTTTTTTTTTTTTTTTTGACAATTCAGGTCGATATAAGAAGGGTATCATATATATATATACATATAGACACACACACTATCACTTGTTTTATTAATGTGTAGATACAGTTGTTACATAATATTTAAAATATATTAATGAAAAAAAAATTTGTTTAAGGACGAATACTCCATTTAAAAGGAATAGACAAAAATATTTTGGACAAATTTTGTAAACGAAAAAGAAATTAATGTAAATTTTGGGAAATCATCATTTTATATGAATGGAATGTGTGTTAAACTATATCGAATTTTTAACAAAAGAGCATACTTTAATATATAATTTTATATTTATATAATCTTCATTGCAATATATAATAAAATACACAAAACATAAATAATATGTACCAAAGTAGACCAGTCTCTTAAGTCATCACATAGGATATATATATATATATATATATATATATATATATATATATATATATATATATATATATAGATATATATATATATATATATACATTAATAAATGAAATAAAAAAATAAAGATAAAAAGCTGTCTGTCATATACGTCATTTTTATATTTTGATTAAACTCCATATGGGTAATAAAGTTTGTAATTGTTTAGTCGATTTTTGTATCGTTTTATCACTATAAGACGACATGCTTTCTCATAGACGTTCTATAAATAATGTAATGAAAAAGTGAAATACGTAAATAAAACTCCTTTATATGCCTATCTATGTAAATTGCAAAAATGTATCAAAACAATTATTTTTAATGTTAAATTTGAAATAATAATTGGACGTACTCGTATATACATAAAATAATAAAAAAACTACCTGTCCTTTAGGCTTTTTTTTTTTTTTTAATAAAATTAAATCAGATAAATAGTTAAATTTACAAATATTGAAGTTTGTTTGTTTATTTATTTAACGTCACTTTATGCTACTATGGCTAATCGGACGATGCTACAGTGGGAGTCCTAAATTTTGCCTATCCAGGTTTTATTAGGATTGGGATCTTTAACGAGTACCTGACATCGCACAGGCCCGGAACCACCTTTTAACGTCCCCTCCAAAGGACGGCGTAACTAAGATTTTTTACTCCCATTAAAAAATCCTAGGACCACCTGCGGGATTGAACCCGTGACCTTTAGCATGGGAGGCTGTTACGCTAGCCACCCAGCTACAAGTGATCCCACAAATATTGAAGTACATACCGTTCAGCTCATTAAATTAAATAATCATTCATTTTAACTAAAATATTTCAGAGTCACTTTAACTAAAATATTTCAAAATCAACATTTCCCTTAACGAATATCAGGTAACTATATTGAGTAGAACATTACACAAACAAATAAAATCTTGTTAATTACCTAAAGCCTACTGTAAAAGCGGTTTTGCCAAGAGGAAAATATATAGGGTATATAGGCATCGGGAGGGAAGCCAGTTGTAAAATATAGCCGTCGAGGACAAATTTATCTGGATTAGTGGCGTTATAAAACTGCATTAGCTCCCTAGCACGTATCTATTTTATCATGACAAATGGTCATAAACTCACCACTTCAGTATCAGAAGATAGTCTAGAGGAAATATTAGATAAAATAAAAGTAAATATCCGATAAATAATTACTCATTATAAAATATTATCAGCTCGTAGGTTTTGTGCGGACGTATGCTTTTAGAATAGATTAGAACATAATTTTATTCTTGGACTGGGTCCCTTAAGAATAACATATATGTAAATTGAAATATAAAATAATATGTCTGGCAAAGAGACAACATGATAGTTATTATTAACATTAATGAGAAAAGAATGAAGAAGAAATACAATACAAAAAATCTGCAGACAATTCTGTTAAACAAAGAAAAAAAAAAAAGGTATTGACAAACATTATTTACATTTAGGCTGTACATAATTATTTTCTTCATTCAAAGTTTAATATCCAGAATTGCGAAATTGATACTTCGGCGTATTTAATTTTCATCATTTAGTTTTATCTAAATATTCTATTTGAATTTATCTAATGAACACTCAAGTCCTTCAAAAACACGATTTAGAAATTCTATTAGTTCCTAAAAGTGATTTTTATACTTTGTAAACTGTATATTTTATTGATGTGTAAATATTGCATGAATGTAGTATGTATGTTATCTTTCACCACTATTATTGATGTTCAAATTGCGACAGATTGTAATAATACTCTATAAAAAATTTTAGCAAAAGAAAATAAGTTCCTAAACGTACTAATTACACACTTAGTTTCGTTCCTAATCATACTAAAATAGTTCAGTCTATAACTTTAAAATAATGTTATTAACAAACGGGCCTACTCAGGAAGCTAGAGATGAAGAAGAGGGATCCCAATGGATAAAACCCATGACCGACTGCAGCTCCAGCCAGCCGTCCGAAAGGAATTTTTCCCAACGTACCTTAGCAGTGAGAAGACGACAGAGACCAAATGGACAGAAGAGAGAAGGCTTGCTCATAGTAAAAGAAAATTAAGGAATATTGGAAGAAGAGATACCAGCCCTGTGGTCCTCAATACACCAAAGGGAACAAACAAACAAACGTAATGTAAGGTGTACTTTAAAGACAAAAATTAACGGATATATATATATATATATATATATATATATATATATATATATATATATATATATATATATTCCATATATTGGTAAGTGAACGTAAAACGAAATTAATAATATTTTTATCAGTGAGTAACGAACATATAATAAAAAACACAGTATTCAGAAGGTTCTTTTGGTCCTCAGGTAGTGGAAGAAGTGGACTCGCACGTGATCCTGCGAAGCTGCAAGAAGTTGGAACAGCTGACCCTCAGCGGCTGCGGGTTCACGCAGAACTGCAGCGGACCACCGAGGTGCAGGCCTGGACCCTCTCTCAACAACCTCAAGGTCCTCTTCTTCGCGGATGGGGACGACTTCAGCTGGGACCACACTCTTCCGCAATGCTTCTGGCTTAGCATCCTAGCTGGCAGTAAGTACTTATCCTAATTATTTTTCTTTCTAAGTCGTTTCAGATAATATTAAAAATATTATATTATATTATATTAAATTATACAATATTATAAAAGAAATAGGCTAAGAGAACCCGAAAATTTGATGACAATACTACCAAAAGATGTCTACACAGATTCATCCAATATTCAGAATCCAAGCCAAAGCCCCCAAAATCAGAACTAAAAATATCCTCATACTGAGGCCTCGGCCTACCTCTGCGGACGCCAAGCAGTCGTTTCAGAGAACACTAGCTTTTTAGTCACTGCGATGCTATCAACTCAGTTACATTGACAATGTAGAAGCTCCGAGATTCCGGGTTGTTTAAGTTCCTGAATTCCCCAGAGGCCTCATATATCTTTCAACCAAATATTTTACGTTTTACCTGATTCTCGAAAAGCTTAAGGCGTTGTTTATCCTTTAAAGTATGCGACCGCAATTCACATCAGCATAGAGCCGTCGGGATAGTGATTCTCTTATCAACGAACCTAAATACTTGCATTTCTGTAATTCTTCAAACGCATACCCTTACGTGTCAATATCACTAAGATCGTCACCGAATCTACTACTATTGGATATTTCTTTATATACTACAGTATAACCTTTATATTTACAGGTTTTCATTAATCTACTGGTCATTGGTGGTATAAAAATAGAATAATTTATATTATTAAAATAAATAATAGGATATTTAATATATCAGATTTTTCACCTAAACTTTTTTGATGGTTAAATCTCAGTGGTAAAACTTCTTTAAGCTTTAATTGGTTAATTGGTTTCTTATTATAGTTTTCTAATATTTTCATTCCAATATTACCACTTTACATTAATGTCCCTTTCCATATTTTATTTTTAAATGTTATCTAATTATTTTATACTTCTTATTATTTTTTCTTTTAATCGTATTGGTTGTCATCTTGTTTTTCTGAGCCCTGATAAAGAGCCACAGCATCGAACGAAATGTCAGCACACAATAAAATAAGTTTATCTTATTAGTGTGTCTTTCTTGATGACCGCAACCCGAAACGAATCCTTCACCATATATTATCAACGGTCAACAATAACTAAATCATTAAAACTTATTTACATTTTAAGTATACAGAAGCTTTTTTTCTTCCTTCTTTTTACTTTCACTTACTATATATAGTAAGGGGAGGTATTGCGATCGTGAAAATTTTCGAATTCCAGTTTTCAACGGAAATACACGTTTTAGGGTCCCCTGAGTCCAAATAACCAAGTCCCGCAAAAAGGTCTGTGTGTGTGTGTGTGTGTGTGTGTGTGTGTGTGTGTGTGTAACTCCCGGGCAGAAACGGTCCTAAAAAAAAAGTCCTATGAAACTGAAATTTCATATTTAAGACAACTATACGCCTGAGACGTGACAAAACTTTTTTCATCAAAATGAGTTTACCAGAAGAGGCACTTTATACCATGCATTTTGCACCTTTTTTTGATTTTCTCAAAAACGGTTCCGACGATTTTCATTAAACTCGCTATATCGATGTAAAATTTAATAGGGCTTTAATATCATGTAGGTTTTATTTGGATAAAAATGGTCTGACAGAGCTTAAATACCGATATTTTAAAATTTCTTCCTCTAAAGTACCTTTAATTTTGTAGATTTAATAATAATAACTAGATTATCTTGTTAACGCTGATGAAAAACAAGTAAATATATAAATTGAATAAATTCGATACCCAACTAAAGGAGAAAACTGAAAAAAAAAAATTGTTTATGCAATTTTTCGTTTTTGAACATAAGAGCAGTAATATACATGTATGATATACCGTTGGAAAGCTAAAGATTTTAGAAAAAATATTATCTCATACACAAGCTTTTAGAAGTTAATAGAGAGTGATGAAAAGAATATAAAACTAACTGATTATTTTAGATAATTATATAATACATGTTTTAATAAAACACAAGTTTCTATATAAATTCAATTTGATTAATTCCTTAATAGTTTCACGTATTTTTATCTCTAACTGTATTTGAAAATTCTTTCATTGATTTTAAAAATGGAGGTAAGTGAAAGTCGTGTGTTGCCCGCACCAGATTTTTTTGTACTACTATTTGAACATTAAAAGTAGAGCAAACTCTGAAGATAAAATAGCTAGCTGGGTAAAGTTAACAAAAGCAGAGGACGTAAAATTGCGGTAGGTGCTTGGTGTAGGAAGCCTAAGCCATGGAGAGATTTATCACCACACATTCCACTGGCTACTTCCTAGTTCAGCAACACCCAATTTTTCACTTCTGCCAGGAGCAGGCAGCCTATGAGGATGGATGCTACCTACCCCACTCTACCAACGCCCAACGCATAATCTAACCCTTGTGTTTCCGCTTACTCCGCTAGTCTACAATGATAATACTATTTTGCACATCGTTTTTGGCCTTTAATATAAATATGAATGAGCAAAAAAGCTTCAAATAATCTGAATATAAGAATATAAAAACCCATATAATAAGCTCAAAGTGAGTTATTTACCAACTGTTATTCAGTGCAGTATTCAACCCAATCTTGTAGAGGATTTATTTTTATAAAAGAAACATAATACTTTTTTTTTAATTATTGGGATGTTTCATATGAAATGTCCGTTTTTATAGTTTCTGAAATACATAAAGGATTTTGCAGGTCTCTGCTGTTTTCTTCCGAATGTTTACATATTTAAAGTAAACAGTTACTAATCCTCTATCTTTGTAATATGAACATTAGCTTCCCAATCAATTACCCACTTTTTAGTATACCTCCAAATATGAACATGGAAACACACGATTTTCGAGTAATATTTTTGTACGAGTTTAAACTCGGACATTAAGCAGCTGAGACCGCTAGAAATATTTGTAAGGCGTTTGGTGAAGGGAGTGTTGCCCCGAGGAAGACCTCCGTCCGTAATAGACAACGATGTCCTCAAACATACAGTAGAAGGAAATCCCCTACCAAACAGTTACAGGACCCTCAGCACAACTAAATGCAAGTGCATCTACCGTTCCCATACATTTAAAGTGTATTGGGAAAGTAAAAGATCTCGATATATGGGTACCTCATGATCTCACTGAGCGGCAGCAAGACCCAACGTTTCAAAACATTCCGTGCAAAAATTGAAAGAACTGGGCTACGAAGTTCTTCTGCGCTATTCTCCCGACTTGTCTCCAACAGATTACCACCTGTTCAGGAATTTAGACAACTTCGTCAAAGGAAAACTTTTTAAAAAATGATGATCAAGTGAACACAACCCAATATATAGGCATTGTATATAATTATTTTTTGATCAAAGCTCTGAACAGAATTCTGAAACTGAAATCATTATTTATTTTTGTCAAAGAGAATCTTAAAATAAGATTTCAACATATTTCTCAGAATGTTAATTATTCTTAAAGGTTTCAGGACCTGTTAGTAATTTGTGGGGAATTAGTATTCGCTTTAGTACTACTATTTTTGCAGTATTTATTGATATGCTTATATTTAATTTATGTTATTTATGTATATGCTGGATGAAATTAATCATAAAGATAGCAGCACGTTGATGCTTATTGCTGTATATGTGTTTTGTTGTTTTTGTTTTAAATATTTATTTAAATTGTAATTAATAATGCTGGTGATAAATTTATCAATTGTGCTGTGCCAGCTAGCTCGATTTGTATGGGGATTGCCCTAAAGACGAATAAATAAAATTATTATTATATTATTTATACCTATACATATATAATTGGGGTATTTTCTGTGCATATAGGTAAGAACCGGAATTCCAGACTCCAAGGGCTGTTCCTGGAGTCTCCTAGGATGACAGAAGACACCCTGAGCGCAGTGCTGACACCTGACGCCTCCTTCCCTCAGCTGGAGACAGCCTGCACTAGGAGGGCCCCAGAGCTGGGAGCAGCCAGGCTCGCAGAGTTAGTGAGGGCGTCTCCTTCCTTTAGCTACCTGAGGACGGACGGCATCGGACCTGGCCCGGCTGCAGGGCTCAAGAGAAGGAATCGTAGGCTGGTAGTCAAGTTAGACTGAGAGATAAAGTTTATCTATCGTAAAATCTAATGTTTTTAATTTATGACTGAATATACAGCTAAATATCAGGTTGTATTTTAAAAAAAAATACCTGCTCAGGATATACAGATCGAATCCAATCACCGGGTAAGAGAAATACGTACTGTCAATTCAGAAAATAAAAGGTTTTACTTCACTTGGTTCATGTTTTTAAGAAGTCATAATTCTTCATTATCTTTACACTCATTCCTCAACACAATATCCTTTTCTATCCATCATAATTTGGAGATTATATTAGATAATTGGGTTGCAAGGTTAACTTATGATTATATATTGGATGCCCTACATACATAGGTGATCTCTATAACGGGATTGTTTGAACATTTTTACATAAAATACATATATAACAGAAACAATTGTATCTTTACCACCCCTGAAGAGTCACTGCTTAACACTTTCAGTGCGAAATGAGAATCAGTAACTATCTACAAGTGTGTCAAGGGGTCAATCGGCCCCATATTCTCACCTTACTTTAAATGCATTCAGCCTTCTGAAAATTGATTAATTTTGGCAAAATCATTTGTTTTCTCACTCCATAGGTTTAGGTGAGCATACCACGGCAGCAGGACGTTAATTGATTCATTCAAAAGTTCATTAACCTCTTGGATATTGTATTCATATTTTTTTTTTTTTTTTGTTAAAACAACTTTTCACTTAATAAAATTAAATTTTATGAGATTTTAGAAATAGGAAATTACTTTAATTTTTTGTGAGGTTCAGTCTCCCTCCCACCCCCTAAGCGTAACCTTTTTCATACGTTAGGAACAAAAACAATTAAAAAGAGGCTCCACCCCTCATCATCGAGTGACTCGTCATTTTCCAGAAGAATAATCAGTCGAAATTTAAACCTCAGGGAGGCACAGGATCATTAAACCCCCTTCTATTTTTTTATTTTAAAATGCGAGATTATTGAAGTTTGAAACATATAGAAATTATTCGTTACAACTCTTACCACAAATTGAAAAAGGTTTGAGCATTTTTGAAAGTTTACCTCTTACACACTCAGCACTGGTGGAAAATTAGACATATTGCACGGAACATGTTAAGTACATGTTTTCTCTTTCTTTTTTTTGGTTTTTGATTATCGCGCGACAAACCGATTATTTTTATTTGTTTTTCCGATTCTACGTTTCTTGAAACATAATTTTTTTTTTGGTGGGGAGCGGGGATTTTTTTTTTTTTTTTTTTCGATTTTATAGGTTGATTATTGAATATAATAAACTAATAATTGAATCACATCGAAATTATTGTTTTTAACATTCTATGGACTATAACGAGTAATGAATATTATATATATATTGTTCCTTTGAGCACTATTATTTTTCATAATATCCCCTTTTCTGTATTCCTTGTGATTCTTCTTTAAAAGCATGGAAGAGCACGGAGAGATTTCGATATCGGTCCCCGCCCGTTCAGTTCACTCAATTCCTAAAATAAACATCCTGCCCTGATTTTGTTACCGCTGTGTAAACGTTTCTCTTATTGCCCCAAGTCCCTCCCAACGAGGCCTGATAACTTTCCAGAATATATCTACATAATTGAAGGAACCTAACCCCTGGATTATTTAGAGCAAAACGTCCTGATATATTTATAAAGCTCAAAATCACTTTTTGGTCTGTTTGGAACTTAATACTTGATAAAAGACATAAAAAGAACAGAAACAGATATTAAGCCGTTACATTCGATATCCCACTAGACACTTCTCTTGAATCGATTGTAAATGTAAAACAAAAGAAAAAAAAACAACACACGATTTTCACTCACCTCGGCAGTTAAAATCAATTAAAGAACTACTAATCAGACTTAATGTTTAAAGAAGTTTTAAGTTAATTTAAATAAAAATTATATTCAATTTCGTTAGTAACGTATGATTTAGATTAAATAATATTACAATATTAAATTGTAACGTATAATAATCAGTAATAGTTGCATTCACTATTCGTCGCTTTACATTACCTCATACAACTTTGTGAATAAGATAATATATTTTATAAACTCTTTAGTTATCCAACGGTATATTATACATCAATATATTTATATATAGATGTATTCTTGTGTTCAAAAATACAAAAATTGCATAAAAAAATATGTTTGCACTTTTCTCCTTTAGTTGTTTATCAAATTCGAATAACTTGCATATTTAGTTGTCATTTATCAACGCTAACATGATGATACGATTAATCTTTTTCAATGCACAAAATTAAAGCGTATTTAGAAGAAGAAAATTTAAAATATCGAAATTTAAGTCCTGCCATACTATTTTAGTTAGAATGAAACCTACATGATATTAAAACCAATTAAATCTTACTCCAATGTAGCGAGTTTAATCAAAATCGTTAGAGCCGTTTTTAAGAAAATTGTAAAAAGGTCCAAAATACATAGTATAATGCCTCCTGATTAGCTGATTTTTGATGAAAAAGTTACTGTAATATCTAGGGCGTACAATTGCCTTAAATATTAAATTTCAGTTTCCTACGACTTCTCATTTATGCGCTAGACTACCAAACACACACAGACCTTTTTTCGGAACTTGGTCATTTTTAATCAGGAGACCCTAAAACGTATATTTCTGTTGAAAAACGGAATTAGAAAATGTTCCACATCGCAATACTTTCACTTACTATATATTTCATATATTAGTAAGAAGTAAAAATTATTTACTTTTGAAAATACATTTATTACAGTTTACAACTGTAATATTGAATAAAACAAGAAAATAAGAGTATAGCTATAAAAGGCATGATACATATATAGTATACTACCTAATGACAGAACTTCAAAAATATTCGAAACCCGAAGGTCTTTTAGGACCAAGAACCAGAAGGCGTTTCTCATGTAATGAATGGTTTCTGGTTCCGACCAAATCATATGTTGCTGAACATTAAGGAACATTAAGGTCTTTTTGGATCAGTTTGGTAAAAAAAAAAAAAAAAAAAAAAAAAAAAAAATGTAAGGAACATTGAGGATTTCACGAAGAATTAAGTTTTTACGAATTGAGTTTAGTATAGGCCCACAGCTCTACTTCGTAAGTCCATATCGGCCTTATGATGCTAATTTAGTTGGTGTTGATAGACCTTTTTTAGTTAAGTAGAAGGTTAGGGCGTCTGTATAATACGTGTTGTATTGTGTGCGGAATCCATGTTAGATGTCTGTCCTGCTGGAGTTATAGATAGCAACTCTGTCCAATCAAATTGAGCGGAACATTATAAAACGTAACTGTAAGTCAATAAGTCATAGATTTATGAAATATATGAAGGTTATATAGTTTGATTTATTTTAATCCTCTAATTCGGACACCATTCCAGAACTCATTCATCATCCTAATCATCTAGCACGATCCCTATCCAGCTCCACTCATCCATACAACCCCCCTAGAAGGTTGAAACGGCAGTGGCCCCGAGATATTTTGTAAATACTTATGCTGGAGTTCTGACACTGCTCAGATTCTCCTCTCAAGTGCGGTGTGATTGTGGCTATGGAGCCCTCACCTAAGCTTACTTCCGCTGGCTTTCACCAGTGATGCGGCTGAGAGTGAGGCGCTGGGATCCTTTTGACTCTGCTTGTATTTCCACTTGTGGAATACCACCCCGTCCGGGATTCCCTAGCTGATTGTAAATATTAATATATGTAAAAAAAATCATTGATAATAAACAAATGAAAATAATTTTTCTTTTTATCCATTACGAATCCCAGTTACTAAAAATATAAGGAAGAAAACAGAGAACACATCACTGAGTATTAAACTAATGATATTCAAAGAAAGAAATATCAGGATTTTTAATTAGTTATTAACTTGAATAAAATTTAATATTTAACTTTTTTTTTAATTATTTTTTTATGAGTATAAAACTTTTTTTCGTAAGGTGAAAGAAAAAGTTTATAAAACTTGATTGACGACCAGAGATCGTAATAATCAAGAAAAACCTGAATTCTTTTTAAAAACCGTTGTTGGAAATAAGTTATAATTTAGAAGTTTTAAAACTTAACTTAAAACAGAAAATTTAATCTTTTTACTCTTCTTTTCCTGATTAAGTTTTAACGAGCTTATGGCTTTGAACTCTAATGAATTTAATGGACATATTTATTTTATAAAAATATATAGTTGCTAAATCAGTTGTGAATTTTAACAGTTACTTCCTCAATCCTATATTATAATAAATAATTTTTGTTCCAAATGAACAAAAACAGCTCATGGGAAATGATTGATACATACTGAATACAATTTATACTTAGTTATTTTTAATAAATGTATGGATATTCTATGCTATCTAGAAATAACGAAATTCGTCAGGTTATAAAATCACGGTTACTTAAAATAAAATTACTTATCTGGCGGCTCTTACAATTAAGACGCTTGCTATGAAGGATAAACAATGCCTCTAGAATTCTAGAGTAATGCAATACTAAAAAAAATGTTATAAAAAGAGATACAACTGGAAATTTAGAAGATTACACAATGTGGAATTGCGAAGATTGTTCCCTGTCAGTATTATTAAGTTATTAGCATAGGTGACTCAAATAGGCGTGTAAAGTTTTTAGGCTCAGTGAGGAACGAAAAAAACTCACAAATGTCACTATGCGCTGAACTGAAGGATTGTGTTAAGTCTGATCTCGAGGGCTTGGACGATTATAAATGGAAAAATCTGTGTCAGCAGGATAATTGTGGAGTTAAATGTATAAATATACAACACAGGTTAAATATGGCGTAGAGCAACAGTTTTTGATCGGCTTCTTTCGGGGAAAAGTTGCAGTAACATACCAGGCCTATCTTTGTCTTAAATATGAAATTTCAGTTTCGTTTTCTTGCTAGAATTAACCAAGCACCAACATACCAACCAGGCCGAGGTATCGCCATCTTAATGCCTTAGGAAATAAGTCTTCTCCTCAAGAAGGAAAAAGCAGCAAGCTGGTAATCCATGTGTAATGATAGTCCACCAATCAAACTCAAAACTAATAAAAAATCAGTAAACGCTTGGGCTACATCTAATCGATCAACTGTAGAGAGGAAGTCATTATTGCTAACCTTAGAATAAGACATACCAATATAACCGATTCCTACCTCATCAGCAAACAGCTATTCCCAAAATATCAACACTGCAATAATATACTAACAATCAAACATACTTTCTAAGAAAAGGAGCATTCTACATTTCGAATTTGATAACGTTGGGACTTACTCCAGACATTTGAATTAGTCTGGGTGATGACGTATCCTAAATTTAAAAAGTGATAATTTATTTAAATATAAATAACATCAAATAAAGTTCAGTACTTATCATAATTAGTATTATATATCTGCTGTAATTATTAGTGATATTTTTTTCATTCATTTGGTAAATCTTTATTAATATTAATGCATTTACCTACCTCAAATATATGACAATTATTTTATTTCATTTAATTATTTATCCTTTTCCCCCATATTTAATTTTTAATTATATCTTTTCTTTTTTAATATCACAGTAACGATTAGATATTAAAGAAATACAGGCGCTGGTGACCTTGAGCTTTTACGCCATTAAGCCCAAACAAACAAACATACCATTTTACGGGGCTTAGTCATTTGTTCTCAGGGGACTCTTAAGCTTTTTTCCATTAAAATTTTCAAAATCGCAATATTTTCCTTTATTATATATTTCAGATATAGGTTCACCCCCTTGTCTAGTCGATCACGTAGATATAGAAAACCAATCGCCAAGTTTGGGAAGTTTTTTTTATTATTACTAAAGAAAGAGAAACAATATCATGCAGTATTCCACTACTGTTGCTGATAAATGTTGTGCTGGGCCATAAAACCGAAAACAATCCTCTACGGAGCGCCTGCTAGGAGATAAAAGGAAAAAGAAGTGGCCACTATCTTCCGAGGAGATAGATAGGGCCGGGGTTATAAATAGGCTAGGAAGGAAGAGCGATAAAGATATCGAAACAGTTTTGAGAAAATGGGAAAAACTTACGTGAAAGAGCACGTAAGGGGGAACATGTGCTCTGCTAATGCCGGCACAGCTTGCCTGACAAACTGCTGCCTCGTGCTTGGCCCTCTCTCCCGTAATGGCTCCAATTAGTGGGGAGCTAAGGCAGTCTGTATTAGTTTAATTAATTCTCACCATATCAGGAGGAGAGCTATCGTTCCGAGTTTGAGAGTGTTAGGCCAATCCGTGTTCACATCCCTACCGCACGTTGTGCTATTCGGCTGCGTCACGTCTTGTCCCAATGGTGCGTGGTCTGTAACACCTGCAGGCGCCAACTATACGCAAATGTGTGTTCTCAACTGTAACCAGCTGGTTTCCAAAGCCGTAACAGATCAGCTATGCAACAGTGAAATGTCATTTATATGAAATATTGTATTAGAAATGTATTAATATTACTTCTTAATTACCTATTAATAATAGGCTTAGCGCACCCGAAGATTCGTTGCCGATAACACCAATCTTAGTCTATACAATGCATTCCACCTACATTATCTAATAAAAAAACTCCGCGACCGACTTAAAACAATCCTCCCATCAACGCCACAAATGTGCTAAAACATTTTTTTTTAATATTTACAAGCTCTGTAATTTCGTATTGTATAACCTTCTAAGCCCTGAAGTGAACTAATCCTTCTTCGCTTTAACCCTTTAAGTCCTTATCCAAAGATGACCTACCGAATTCGACAAATATGCAATGATTTGAAAAAAACACTTATAAAAACCAAACTCGAGTGATATTTACATGCTTTAAAATGCTACGTATTCGGGACAAAATGGTAAAGTAATTATATTGATTTTTACAATAAAAGTAATATGAATAACACTATTATAAGTAATTAAATATTGAGTTCTATAAATCATAAAAATTTCGACTTAGGTCCTAGAAGAGTGTTTGGTGCCGAGTGTCCATCGCTCGAGCGTAGAGTCTCAGTACACTCCGGTATAGAATGTGTAAAATGTTCGACCCCAACCGGTTTACAAATCCTTCGTCAACGAACTTTGACCATTTACAATCAAATTCGATAATTTATAAATTTATTTAGAGATAATGTTTTCTTCCAATGTGATGAATAAGGCGCTATTATACGCAAGACATATCGTCGTTGGCATTTTTGGCAAGTGTAGCTAATGACAATATACCGTCGTCCGGCACTAAAAAAGTTAAAAAAATTTCGAATAACATAATTCACAAAAACTTATGAGTTGATGTCAATCCTTCAAATTAATTTAATTAATGGATAAACCTCAAACCGCATTACCAAAATCTCTATTTTTTTACGTGCGCTATGAGTTTCCTGAAGTATACCTTTTTTTTTTTTTAATTCGCTGATTACTAAATTTTGTTATTGAAAATAATTAACCGTTGTGTAACGATTCGTGAATTTTGTAAGTAATATTTTGATAAAACATATAGCTGTGAAATGCAATAAATTAATCAAAATAAAATTACCAATTATTTATTACTGCTAAATGCAAAATGACCTTTGATTTCAAGAACTCCTCTTTAGTTTTGTTGTGAATTTTATTCTCTTTGGAACGGCATTGGCATTTAATAATTTTTTTTTTTTTTTTTAATTATAATAATTCATTATTTAAAACTCATAAAAACCGAATACTAAACGAAGCATATGAATAAAAACATTTATTTTCTTTTTCTAAAACCCTTTATTGTCAAAAAACGCCAAAACAAAGAAAACAATGTTACAAAACAAATTAGTGCACCAGTACAGGCCTTATCCGAACTTTGAGGCATTTCAAGTTTAACCATAAAAACATTCAACCCACGTCATCGATCGGTATGTTACTGGAAGAAGAGACAATCTGTGGGAGTGGGTTAATATGAGGAAAGTAAAAATCCATTCAATGTTTATTTATTGTTAGAGTACATAAACATTGATAGTAGTTTACTTTGTAATTTTAATATCAAGTCGCGTCATGAAATATTAAATTGATATTAACAAACTTGGCAACGTGAGTGGGTGGGTGTGCTGAAGTATAGTATCCTCAAATACAGACATTAAACTTGACCTTTTAAGAAAAATTACAGAGATGTGGAGATCCCTGCCAAATTACAGTTGGTTAATTAAAGTACTGAGTTAAGCTACCTGACCTTTCTAGATCTTTTTAGCCCTTAAGGCCTTCTCTGTGTAAGATGTGCATATTTAATTTTGTTTAAGATATTTTTAGAAATATGTTTTTAAATAAAAGTCGGAGAGATTATATAAAGAAAAAAAAACAATATATTTTTCTAAATTTTATCATTTGCAGAATCCTTTATTATCTCGTTTTTTATTCGTTCTACTTATCGTATTTTTTTTTTTTTTTTTTTAATGAAATCATTTAGAGAAACTTCCCACGTTGGCATCACTCTAAACATCTTCTAAAGGTCTCGAGGCAATCTTGCAGTCAATTTGTATATTTTAAAACGTAGCCACTAATTAAACGCCATAAAACAATCAAGGGTATGGAGATATTACTATCTGAGATCTGGGGCATGTTTGTAATTTAACTGAGGTAAAGATACTCGTGAGGAGATATTGATCAGGGCTTAACAAGGCAAGTGGCAGTCATCTCTCTGGGAGATTCAATCTCAAACGTATTAACACCTTAGGCTCCAACCTCGAGTTCAAACCACCGACATTTTCTTCATGGAAGGCTTAAGGTACCCTATACATGTCAGGTTATAGTTTAAACTTTTAAACATGTGTGTCAAAAATGTAATAAATAATAATAATAATAATAATAATAATAACAGGCTTAGCGAACCCGAAGGTTCGATGCCGATACCACCAAATTCCGCCTACACAGACTCGTCCAATGCTCACCATTCAAGCCCAAGCTCCCGAGATCAGCCTTAACGCAATCCTCCCATCGACGCCTCGGCCTGCCTTTCGGACGCCTACCAGCCGGATCAGCAAATACCAACTTTCTCGGAATCCGCTCGTCATCGAGCCCAACAACTTTACTCGCCCATTTGAGTCTCCGCGATGCAATCAACTCAATTATATTAACAGGATGCAAGTTCCGCAATTCCGCGTTATGTAACCTTCTAAACTCTCCAGTGGCCCCATCTCTCTTTGGACCAAATATTTTACGCAATACCTTATTTTCGAAAACCTTAAGCCGTTGTTCATCCTTTAAAGTAAGCGGCCACGTTTCACATCCGTAAAGAACCGTTGGAAGAATGATAGTTTTATAAATTCTAATCTTTAAGTTTTTAGATAGAAGCCGCGAACTAAGTAACTTAGCAACTGAATAATAACACGCATTTCCCACCTTTAACCGGGACTTTATTTCTTCCTGGATTTCATTTTTTCTAGTTATAATTGAACCTAAATACTTGAATTTCTCTACGTGTTCAAAAGTATGACCTGATACATCAATATCACCAAGATCGACACCGTTTCTGCTATTAATCATATACTTCGTTTTATCGGTATTTAATTCGAGTCCTATTTCTTTACCGGTTTTTATTAACACACTTGTATTTAGTTGTATGGTTTCCGTGTCTTCACCTAGCAGTACCAGATCATCGGCATACCCTAAAACCGGAATCTTGTCACCCATATTTAAGCCCTTCTCGGTACACATCACCTTTTCTATGACATATTCTAAAGCTATATTAAATAACACAGGTGATAGGGAGTCACCCTGTTTCAAACCCGATCGCACCTCAAATCTCTCGGAGTAATTATGACCGATTCTAACTTTATGGAATGTTTCTGACAAACACATCTCTACTAGGTTTACTAACTTTCTAGGTATTCCCTGTTCAATCATGATGTTATATAGCTTCTGACGATCTATTGAATCATAAGCCTTTTTAAAATCGATATAAAGTTGATGGACTACACCGTTGTATTCCAATTTTTTCTCTAATATTTGACGTAAGGAAAATATTTGGTCAATAGTCGAGCGATTCCGCCTAAAACCACATTGGTAATCTCCGATAATTTCCTCAGCGTATTCCGTGATTCGACTAGTTAGAATTGACGAGAATATTTTATAGCATACTGGAAGAAGAGAGATCCCCCGATAGTTGTTACAATCCGACCTCGGTCCTTTTTTGTGAATCGGAATAAGTATTGATTCTTTCCATTCTTCGGGCATTTTTTCAGTTTCCCAGATCTTTTTAACTAAAAAATGTATTTTGGAAACGCCCGCTTCTCCACACGCCTTGATTAATTCACTCGTGATATTATCATTTCCTGCGGCCTTATAACGTTTTAATTTTCCTATCGCCATTTCGACTTCCTCTTTTCTCGGTGCGTCTATCCATGGTTCAGCGCTCTGATATTCAGAGAGAGGAGATTGATTATTATTTTCCGTATTTAAGATGCCGTCAAAGTGTTGTTTAAATTTATTTAATATCTCAGAAGGATCCGCAATTATATTGTTATTTGCATCTTTAACCGCATTCAATAGAGGTTCAAATCTTTTACGCGATTTGTTTATACCTTTGTACATCTCTCTTACGTTATTTTCGTTTCTGTGTTTTTCTATTTCTATTATTTTGCCTTTAAGATACTCTCTTTTCTTATTTTTTAAGAGTTTTGAAGTTTCATTCTTTACTAACCGAAAATAAGCCACATTATTATCGCTTGGATTATTTAAGAAATTCAGTTTAGCGGTTTTTCTTTTTTCGCACATATTTTGACAATCCCTGTCGAACCAAGGTTTGTTCTTTTTATTTTCGATTTTTCCAAGACATAAATTACCGACCTCTTTAATATTATCCCTGATCCCTTCCCATAGTTTGTGTACATATTTGTGTTCCTCGTCTGAAGATTCCAAAGCTTCGAACCGATTTTTTACTTCTATCGCGAATTGTTTTCTGATTTCGAGGTTGTTCAATTTAACTAAATCAAAATTCTCGGGACGAATATAGTTCGGTGTTCCCTTTTTTGTATTTAGTTTTTGTCGAAGTTTCGCGATTACTAATTCATGATCAGAACCGCATTCTGCACCCCGATACGATCTCACGTTAATTATGCTACTTTGCCATCTGTTCTGTATTAAAACATGATCGATTTGATTCCGTGTTTGTCCATCCGGCGATGTCCACGTATACTTATGAATATCCTTATGTTTAAATGTAGTACTTTTGATTACTAGGTTTTTCGAAATGGCAAAGTTTATTAGTCGGGTCCCATTATCATTACTATATTCGTGCAAACTTTCTTTACCGATTGTAGGACGATATACTTCTTCCCTTCCAACCTTTGCGTTCGCGTCGCCTAGTATTATTTTAATGTAATTTCGCGGTAACTTATCGTAAACCGACTCTAGTTTATCATAAAATTCGCATTTTACTTCATCATCACTGTCTTCGGTGGGAGAATGAATGTTTATAAACGCGATTTTAAACCAACGCCCTTGAAATATAGCAACCGATATTCTTTCACTAAAGAACTGTACGTCCCGTAATGCGGAAAGAAATCTATTCCTAATCAGAAACCCGGTACCTAGACAATAATTAACGCTCCCTCCGTATCAAATAGTATACTTTCCTTCTGTTAACGAACCCTCCCCTGGCCAGCGAACCTCTTGTAATGCAACGATATCTAAATGGTACCCCTTAACTTCATTCGCGACCGACTTTAACCCACCTGCCGTATTTAAACTTCTAACGTTCCACGTCCCTATTGTTAGATCTCTAATTTTCATCTTGCGCCATGATTCCCCTGAAGCAGTCCCCACCCGGAGACCCGAACGGGGGACTAGTTTACCTCCGGATAATGAGCGTTTTACCTCAGAGAAATCCATGACTTTTGGTGATATTTTGTGAACTAAAATATGTGAGTAGGGCGTTCGAACCTACGTCACACCCTCCAGCAAGCCTGGGGGGCCGCTCTCATTGTTGGTCAGCGAGTCCATCGGACTTAGCCGGGAGGAGCTTCCGAGGAAATTCCACCGACCATCCCCACATCCGCCACCCGTGGGACGCTCCCCATACGCGGTAATGAGATCCGCGCGAGGAAAATGTAATAAATAACAATAGAAATTATTGTCTCCAACAATCACTTACGTACAGTGAGTGTCAAAAGTATTCGGCATTCATTGACAGATGTGAATAAAAAATTTGAAGATAAAAAGAATAAATAACATAAAAGTATTCGGAATCCGTATTTATTTTTCTTTAATAAGTATATTTCCATCATTTATATAATTATAAATTAAATTTTTATAATTCTTTTTTACTCATAAAATTTTAAAAAGAGACTCCTATGAAGGAAAATCACTGACCAGATAACCGGAATGTTTATCGTTCTTAAAAACATCTGATTAATAATGTAAAATTACAAGATCATTCAGTGTCAAAAGTATTCGGAAATCGTAATATCCTGTTGCTTAATGGTCTCAAATGTTCATATTCTCACTAATCTTCGAGATGATTTGTTGTTCTAAACAATTCTTCTCCTTCATTTAACATATTATACCTAACCTTGGAAAGATTTTTTTTATAATAATAATTTTTTATAATAATGCCCTAAAATAATAACGCAACGATCTAATAACGAATGGAAAAACTTTTTTTTTTTAGAGAAATAGCTTAAATGTTAAAAAAAATGATGAGTACATGTGGTTGGCTGTGTGAAGTGAAGAGGATATAATATATAAATCCAAAAAATATTAAATGTTAAAACTAAAAGACTGATTATTCATCAAATAAGAAAACAAAACCTCAAATGTGTAAACCTTAGCTTGTTTTTTAATTTTTCAGAACTTCTTGATACACAAGAAGTGATTTAACTGTTCGCCGCATTCTAAAAAAAATATGACGAAAAGAAAAACATGGTAAAAGAAGTACGGAAAACGTATTTCGAGAGGAGAGGCAATAAGAGAATAGGCTGAATGTTTGTAACTTTTTTTTGAGAAAGTTGATTAATTAAAATGTTAAAAGATGACTCATAACTAAAATACATGGTTCTTATGAAAAACTTTTGGTTCATAGGAAACAAAATAAAGAGTTTAGTATGCCATAGTAAAACACTCTGAGCGGTCAGTGATGGTTAGGTCTATTTTTATTTGAAAAAGTCTAATAACATTGGATTCATTGACAGAATTATTTATAGGTTTGTTTATTTTTTAAGTATGAAAAGTCAGAATTAAAAGTAGAAGAAAAATGACGAATAAATTAAATTTTTAACACACGCGTTCATGACTTTGGACATATATACGTTATCTATTCAGATTTAGTTGCTGCAAAATTTTCTAAAAGTTCTCGAATTCCCTCTTCTATTATTTCTTTCAAATGTAAATAACATTTTTGCGTCCTACTAAACAGGTAAATCAGGAAATACTACGAGTATATTTAAAATGAAAATGGAGTCAAGAAACAATAAGTTCTTGGGCGGGACAAATTTCACACCAAACAATTAATTAATTAGTAAGATTAATTAATAAGTAACCTAGTAGTCTAAGATGTATAATCACACACATTTTATACACCAACCAGAAGTTTATTTATGATCACTTCATTAATATGATTAGGAAACCACGTAATTTCGAATATTTTGACACCATTGACATACACTACTTTTAATTTTTTCGTAAATGAACGTTAGATAAGTTTAAAATAAAATTATGGTTGTCGTAATTTTTAGGTTTCGTCTATTGTATACCTTCCTTCTAACATTATGAAGTGGTTAACGACTCCTTAAAAACATAAAAAGTAAGTTAAAAGCTAGTAAATTACGGAATGGTATTGAATTCTGAATACTTTTGACACTCTGTTTATGCTCTATGTCCCACCTAGTATCTCCCTTTAAAACTTTGTGTGTTAAATAACTTTTTCTGAAACGTTAAATGTCCAACGACATGTTATATTATTAATAATTATTTTTTATTTGTTCTGGGACAAGTCCATTCAGTTCCAAAATGAGTCTCACGATTTTAATGATTTTTTTTAATCTATTTCGTAAAATAACAAGATTTATTCCTGGAAATGTTAGTGAATTATTCAGTTGCGAAATTACTTAGCTTGCGGCTTCTATCTAAAAACTTGATGGTTAGAATTTATAACACTATATTTTTCCGACGGTTTTTTACAGTTTTTTTTTAAAAGATGAACAATGTCTTAAGGTTTTTGAAAATAAAGTACTGCTTAAAATACTTGGTCCAAAGAAAGATGAGGCCACTGGGGAATTCAGAAGGTTGCGCAAATCGGAATTGCGGAGCTTGTTGATTGAGTATAATTGAGCTGATAGACTCAAATGGGCGAGCAATTTCTTAGGCTCAGTGAAGAACGAATTCCAAAAAAATTGGTATTTGCTGATCTGACTGGTAAGCGTCTAAAAAGTAGGCTGAAGCGACGATGGGAGGATTGTGTTAAGTCTGATCTCAAGGGCTAGTGCTTAAACGGTGATCATTGAAGAGTCTGTGTAGGCAGTATTTAGTAATATCGGCATCAAAAATCAGGTTCGTTAAATCTATTATTATTATTATTGTAATAATAGGCCTACAGAGTTTAAAGCGTTTTTATATTTCTACTCACATTTAATTGTTTTATTTAAATAATACAGTCATGGTAGGTGTCCGAAAGGTAGGCCGAAGCGTCGATGGGAGGATTGCATTAAGGCTGATCTTGGGGGCTTGGGCTTGACCGGCGAACATTAGGCGAGTCTCTGCAAGCGAAGTTTGGTGGTATCGGTAAGCCTTTTATTATTATTATTATTATTATTATTAATACAGTCATGAAGTTCAATAATATATATATATATATTATATATATATATATATATATATATATATATATATATATTATATATATATATTCGGAACCAGAACTTTAACCACTAATGAAATATTCTTATAATATTATCTCATACTAAGATACTTTTAAATATATGTTTTAAGAAAGCAGGGAGATATTTTATTTCTAGATTCTAGAGAAATAAAATGTTACACATATAAAGACCAGCTGCTATATACTGTTACTCATATTTAACTTAGGCCAATTATAACCCACAAGCTGGTAGTTAATTATACATAAATATAATATACACAGCTCTTTTATGGCTCAAGATAATAAAAAATACGGAGTAAGACTGACGACTTGCGCAGTGCGGTATGATCCTACAGGTCATCATCAATCTGTAGCTTTGTTCTGCTAGGACAATTTCAACTTCCTTTTATTTTTATTATTATTAACTTATTTTATTTTATTTTTTTTCGACTTTATATTTACTGAAATTATTATAATAAACTAAAATTAAGAAAATATTAAACATTAAGATAATCAGCAAATTTAAGAAAATGAAAATCAAATCTTTTTCAATATGGAATCAGGCTTGTTCTCGAGCCATAAAAATTAGTTTAAATCTAAAAAATATATCTAGTATTTTTAAAAGCAGTAGATAAAAAAGATAAATTAAAATGTAAAGAATAGTTGTATGGGTCAGTTAACAATTATGTATTAATTTTTTTTTTTTTTTTATTGAGATATATTACAATTTGTTACAAAATGAACAATAATAATATCGATATGAGACCACATTCATACTATATATACAGAAAATGATAATAATAGTCAAATTACATAAAATAGCAAATAAATAAATTCATATACAATAAAATAATAATAAATAAAAAAACAAAACAACAACCTATAATTGAGATAAATAAAAAGTTGGCAAATAAATAAACATCATACAAACTATCATAACTATATACAGTATATAAAACTGCTAAAGGGACCCCAGCACGCGCTTTTCCCTCTACTTGTGGAGAAAAAAGCGGAATCCAAGAGATCCCAGCGCCTTTAATTCAGCCGCGTCACTGATCTGAGCCAGTGGAGGCCGAGTTAGGGCGCTGTAGCCACAAACATACCGTACATGAGTGGAGGATCTGACCTGTGTGAGAACTCCAATTTACATGTTTACAACACGTCTCGCGGCCACTAGCCGTTTCAATGTTCGAGGAGGATTGTAAGGATGGGTGGTGCTGGATAGGGATTGTGCTAGAGGGTTAGGATGATGAGTAAGGTTCTGATGAAATTTGGAGAATCTGGATGGTACTAGGTCTAAAACAAACGGAATATTAAGGTCATGGTGTAGGGTACAGTTGGTAACGTAATAAGGAGCATTAACTATTGTTCGGAGGACTTTGGATAGGAAGGATTGGATGCGTTTGATGTTAGGATGTTTAGCTGTCCCCCACAGTTCAAGTCCGTAGGTCCATATAGGTTTCAGTACTGTCTTGTATATTAGTAATTTGTTGTCAACTGTAAGATGCGATTTTCTGTTTAGTAGTCTCTATAACTGGCCGATTCTGCGGTTGAGTTCTTTTCTTTTTAGTCTTGTATGTCGGTTCCACCTCAGTCTTTTGTCTAGTATAAAGCCAAGGTACCGGACTGTGTCTGAAGAAGGAAGCGGTATGGAATTGAAATTAACCGTTGGACAGGCTTTGCGTCGAAGGGTGAATGTGACGTGAGTGCATTTGCTTTCGTTCACCTTAATGCGCCAAGCATTGCACCAGTGTATTAAATTTTAAAAAAGGAAATATTGCTTGTAAGAGTCGTCAGTTTTAAATTACGACCAATTAACATAAAGGACGTATTTATTTATATAAATACATATAGTTAATAACTCCAGATCTTTCCTAGTTTATTACAAATTGTTCTTGTTATGTAATTTTACAAAAATATAAACCACCCATCTAAATTTAGGTTGATGTTTTTTGCTTTAATATCAAAAGCGTAGAGAGAAATTTCCAGTTTCATAGAAAAAACAATACAAAGTAAATAAGCAGTATATATCACATATAATTTCAGGGAACACTCATATCCACTTATTGAGTGATTACAAACAATTATCCGTAGAACTAAGACAAACACTACAATTATTACAAAATGTTTTTCTTTGTTAAAAATTGATATTTATTTGTCATGACAATAAACTATTAATAAAATTATAAAGTTATAAATATATATTTGCAGCTAAAGTATAACGATTCAAAAATCTATGATCTCTTTTAATTTTATTACTCTAAAGTGTCTTTAATTTTGTAGGTTCGAAAAAAAAATACCTTAATTTTATCATATTTTTAGCTTTGATAAAATACGGGTAAATGTATAAGTAGAACCAATTTGATATCCACCTAAAGGTGAAAAAAAATTATGTAATTTTTATTTTGTTTTATAGCATAATAACAGTAATAAAGATATATTATAAAATATTATCTCACACAAAAAAAAATGTAAAAGGTATCGGAGAGTGATAAAGAGCGGATATCTTATTGTTGCTGATAATAATATAAGTGATTATTTAATGAAACTAATATTTCTATCGAAACTAATGTAATTCATTGACTTTTTATTTAAAAGTTACTGTTAACTTTTACTTTAGTTAAAAGTTATTAAAAATTTTAGGAATAGAGGTTAGGAAAAGTAGTGTGTTGTGCTCACCAGATGTTTTATATATGTGATCCACTCAATCCCTAATTGTTACATTGGTTATGTTATTATCAATCCCAATTTATCTTAGCCCTATTAATTAATTTGGAGTACAGCAACTATCGTTATTTTTGTCTTAAAGAAATTCACTATTCTATATTATATCATAACGATTAACCTAGCACAATAAAAAAATATATACAAAAAAATGATGTATCATTAAATAAGATACAAAAATTGAAAAACAATGAAGTCAAAAAAAATAATGATTGTACAATATTAGAAACTTGATCAAACGGTGAAATGCATCATGGCTACCATATGTGTATCATCCACATACATGTCAACATATGTAAAGTATAAACTATATGCCATGTGTATTTCACATGTTTAGAAATGATACCACACTGAAATTAAATGTAATTATGAAATATTTCGTAGGATAAATATAGTCGAAAAGACATTTTGAATTTTCACTTGGTATACTGCCAAGTAAATTGAGCTTTGAAGGAGGAGACATTATTGGCAACTCGCTCAAGAGCTCCAGCACCCCCCCCCCTCTTCTCCAGCCCTCACTCCAGCCACTCCAGAGATAACTCTACCGCTTCTTTCATCCCCACCCTCGCAATTTTACGGTGAAAAAATGAGGCTGTCAGTTGCAAACAGCATTTTAACTCAAGCCTTTCGCGATTACAAATACGGGTACTAGCTAGTTAACTACCGAGTTACGTATTTTGTATATATTAATACATGATATTTATTTAAAAAATACATATTCGACATTAACAGCTTCAATTTTGACAACTATGGTATAACTACGAGTATTTCAAAGTCACAAACAGTTCAATCATAAATTTAAAAATATTTAGTGCGGGCATCAGGTAAGTTTGATCTCCATAATTAAAATTAAATTTTAAAATTTTATGTCATTTTATAAGGTACTCTACTACAATCCTTGGAGTTGACATTATATTTTTTTTTTTTCAAAATGGCAGCGGATTAAATATGCTTTACGTTCATAACTCGGTTATGTTATGATGGTATTGGAAAAAAAAAGTGTTTTGGAATCAGGAGACCAAATAACAAATACAAAAATAGCAATGTTTGAGTTGTTTTTTATTCAGTAAGCTCTACTCTATGCTATGTGCCTAATCGGACGATGCTACAGTATGAGCTTTAAATTTTGCATGTCTAGGTTTTAGTTTGGATAGGGATCTTTAACACCGTACAAGCTCTGTACTACCATTTTACTTATCCTCTGAAAAACAATCCACTGTACTACTCTATCGACTAGACCACCCAGCTCACTATAAACAAAATATAGGAAATTTTAATATGATTTCATTTAGAGATGACCCAAGTACAACTAAAACATAAATAAATTTTAAAAAAATGGAACACAAGAAAAGGAAATCATATACAAGATTATCCATTGTAATTGTCCGGTATGAAAAAAAATATCCTAAATCGTCCGTAACTTGGTAAAATAAAGGAAACGTTGTTACAAACTAATTTTGTTGATAATTATTTTTACTTTTAGATCATTTCACAAAAAAAAAAAAAAAAAAAAAAAAAAAAAAAAAAAAAAAAAAAAAAAAAAAAAAAAAAAAAAAAATTGTTGCATATAAATCTGAATGGGACTCACATGGAAACGAAATTAACTTTAATACATTAAAATAGCAAAAGTATTCTTATTAAATTCAATATTGTGATTAACCGAATAAAATAGTAGGCGTTAAACATAACAAACAAATAAAATGAACCAATTTTTGATTTTTCGACCAAGTTATATTTCTTCCTGCCCAACAGTATCCTTCAATAACACTCCTCTTGTCCCGGTTGAACAGATCCGATACCTAGGACTGCACCTAGACAAACGTCTTACTTGGAACCCTCATACAAGACTGAAAAGACAAGAAACTGCCCGACGTTTTCGACTACTTCAACACTTACTAGACAAACGCTCTAACCTTCCACTTAAGTACAAAAGGCTCATCTATATGACTATCATCAGACCGATATGGACTTACGGAGTAGAGATTTGGGGCTCTACTAAACCATCAAATTCTTCCCGTCTCCAATCCTTGCAATCAAAAATCCTTCGAAAAATCCCCAACGCTCCTTATTTTGTCACAAATAAACTTATCCATAAAGACCTTAACGTTCCCATGACAAACTCCATTCACACTCTAATCCACTTGTTTCAATCCTTGCTTCCTCTACAATCCCTGATAATCCTCCGAGGCGTCTGAAAAGAAGATGGCTACGAGACCTTCTAGTTTAACATAGTCTTTGGGGAGCTGCCAATGGGTAGTATCCCCACATGTGAATCCATGACATTTTTATCTTGTATCTCATTTACTAGATGTATATCATTATACAGTTGTAAATAGCAATAAATCTATTAAAAAAAAAAAAAAAAAGTTATATTTCTAATATCTGCCGATGATTAAATATAACAATTAATAGACGTTATATAATAAACATAAAATTCTCTTGCTAAGTATACTTTTCTTTACGATGAACTTATAATCACAACGTAATACACTTTTAATTGGTCAAACCGAAGTTTTTTACATATAAATGACACAGCACTTAAATTTCATCTGCGCCAAGCTTAGGGCAAGTCTCTAGTTTAAAATATAAGTTAATTTTGAACATATCGGTACACTATAATAATATTCTAAAAATACAGAAGCAATGAAATATTTGTGATGAATAATAATAATAACTTTTTTATTTTATTTTTCTGCGGGAAAATGAGTTATTAATGCATTGACTTGTTATTAATAGACGAGCCAGAAAACAGTTTTTAAAAAGTACTTTTTTTATATTGTATGAATGAGATCCTGTAGCACTATTATTATTATATATTATGACAAATTGTAATATATACGAATAAATAAAGTTCTATAAAAAGTATTTTAGGCAATTTAAAAAAAAATATTGATATAAATAAGGTTGTTACAAATTAGGTTGCTAAAAGTTCTTGCTATAATTTTCATTCAGAAAACCGAAAGAAAGAATTATTAAAGGATAACTAAAAGGCTGTTTATGAAGGTTATTGTATCGACGTTGCCTTAATAGTCATTAGTAATGAATCCAGACTAAGAATAGCCGGGCGATAAGAATGAATTGAATTGAGGGGTTCGTGCAGATCTTGTGATATCGAATTCTCATTTAAATGCTTCTCTGGCCTAATATAAATTATAGTTTTCGTCCATCACATAAAAATGCAATCATAACCTTTTATTATTTGAAATTGAATAAGGTTCTAAAGCTAAACATAACTGCAAGATGACACAGAATAGGAAATCATTAGATTGGTGATATAAATGTCAAAAGTAGCGTGATTCAAATGTTGTGGCACATGGTGGAGCTTCAGATTTATGATATGAATATAAAATATATATACAGTCGACCCACGCTATAGTAATTGTCATTAGCGAGTTATAACGTATCGCTAATCTAATTTATATGGTCCGAAAAAAATCGGAAAAAAGTATAATCGAAAACGGTAGAAATCTATTGCGTGCAACACCACTTTTAACCTTGACTTGAAATAAATATTTAATTTTCCAGAGAAGGATTTATTCTTAATAACATACCATACAGAAAAAACTCTGGTGCTCGCAACACACTGCTTTCACTTACAATGATGGTTAAAATAACTTTAAGAATTTTGCAACAAAGTTTTTTTTTTTTTTTTTTTTTCTTACCCTCTGGTTTTAATTTCACACAAAATACAAATACAACAATAATATGTACACATGTCACATTTTGTCCTATTACCCGAAGGTATTCTAAGGAGGATTGCTATATGCGCTACATGCACTATTAACCTTTGAAGGGCTTCTATGCCTTTATTAATCAATTGCGAAATGGGAGGGACCATTCTTCAGGATTATTTTTACTTTCACTTACTATATATAGTAAGGGGAAGTATTGTGATCGTGAAAATTTTCGAATTCCAGTTTTCAACGGAAATACACGATTTAGGGTCCCCTGAGTCCAAATAACCAAGTCCCGCAAAAAGGTCTGTGTGTGGTAACTCCCGGGCGGAAACGGTAAGTCCTATGAAACTGAAATTTCATATTCAAGACAACTATACGCCCGAGACGTGACAAAACTTTTTTCATCAAAATGAGCTTACCAGATGAGGCACTTTATACCATGCATTTTGCACCTTTTTTCGATTTTCTCGAAAACGGTTCCGACGATTTTCATTAAACTCGCTATATCGATGTAACATTTAATGAGCTTTGATATCATGTAGGTTTTATTCTGATTAAAATGGTCTGACAGGGCTTAAATGCCAATATTTTAAATTTTCTTCTTCTAAAGTACCTTTAATTTTGTAGATTCAATAAAAATAACTATATTATCTTGTCAACGCTGATGAAAAACAGGTAAATATATAAATTGAATAAATTCGATTCCCAACTAAAGGAGAAAACAGAAAAAAATATTTTTTTAATGCAATTTTTCGTTTTTGAACTTAAGAGCAGTAATATACATGTATGATATACCGTTGGAAAGCTAAAGATTTTAGAAAAAATATTATCTCATACAAAAGCTTTTAAAAGTTAATAGAGAGTGATGAAATCAACATAAAACTAACTGATTATTTTAGATAATAATATAATAGATTTTTTAATGAAACACATGTTTCTATAGAAATTCCATTTAACTAATTCTTTAATAGTTTCACTCATTTTGATCTCTTACTGTATTTGAAAATAATTTAATCTATTTTAAAAACGGAGGTAAGAGAAAGTCGTGTGTTGCCCGCACCAGATTTTTTTTTTTTTTGGCAACAATATTAAAAAAAATATATAAATTGAAAAAATTACATTCAGTTTTGTTGGGAACATGTGTTTTATATTAAATAATATAACAGTAAAAAAAATGTATATAGTAAAATCACCTATGGTCATGTTCCCTAATCATCACTTCACATTACTTTCCAGAACATTCTAAAATCTTTAGTTTCCCAATAATATATTGTAGATCTGTATTACTATACTTGTGTTCGGAAACAAACACGTTTTAGCTATTTATTTTTTTATTGTTTGTTTGTTTTAAGAACTATGACAGTACACCTCGCAAATTGTTACTTGAACCAGTTGATGAAATGTTTAATATTGGATTCCTACTTTATTACACCGAATCTCCAAAGCATTTTTCTTCTTTTCCTGCCAGAGTTGTTTGTTTGGAATTTTCCAATTAGCCTATATACCATACTTCTAAAAATACCCATTTAGAACAAAGAAAAATTGGTATTTATCCAATTTATCAAATGATTTTTTTTTTTTTTTTTTTGTATCATAATAATTCATCTATTGCAAAATTATTACTTCAACCTACACGGTTCTGTATAATATGTACTTAAAATGTACATGTAGGTAAAAAAAAAAAAAGTGTGCATTATACACTAGACACAAGACCCGTCATAGTGCTACATTTATTTTATACTTTTACATACCTATTTATAAAATATATACTAAAGAAAACTATTGGGAACGTTAATTTTTTTAAATTATTGTTCTCCAAGTAAATACACGTATTAGGATCATCTGAATCTAAATCAGCAAGTATGGAATTCGTATGGAACTGTTATCTCATATTTGAGACAATCATATGTCATGGATGTTTCAGCAACTTTTTGACTAAACCAAAAGAGCCAATATATACATGCATCTTGCAATTTTTTTAGATGTTCTCAAAATCCTCTTTAAAGATTTCGATTAATAAAGTTTAAGCAAAAAAATGTAAAATTTAATTGATTTTAATATCATGTGTATTTTGTTCTGATTGAAATTGTCTGACCTTGCTTAAATGTCATTATTTTAAATTTGTTTTCTCTTAACCACTCCTGCTTGTTAGTTTTGGTTAAAAATGGGTGAAATACAAAAAAAAATCATAACTAAACGAAGGAGGAAATACAAAAATATGATAACATGTTAATATATATATATATATATATATATATATATATATATATATATATATATATATAATTCTTCTTTCTTTTTTTTTTTTCAAATAACAATATTGAATTAGATGTATAATATACAGTAGGAAATCTAGTGAATTCAGAAAAAAATGTTATATACAAATTTTTTTAAGGTAATGTAATATGACGAATGTAGCATAAAATTAGGTGATTGTTGTACATATTTTTTTTATATTATTTGATCTAAAACATGATTCCAAGAAACTGAACGTAATTCATCAAACTTTTTTCAACTCTGTATCTTTATTAGAAAGTTTTTAAATTGATTCAAACAACGATGGTAAGTGAAAGGCGTGTGTTGCGCGCACCTGATTATTATGAATATGAAGATAAATATAATTATGAAGATTAATAGATCACGGAAAATAGTACTTGGTCCTAGAATAAATAAATAATTATAGTTGTTGTTAATGTGACATCAATGTCAAACATTTTAGATAAAAATATCTAACCTACAAAGCTGTAATATAGTAATGCAGAATGACGAAAAGGGAATTAACCTAAGTTGTTGTTTATTTAACATCACTTAATGCTACTATGGCTAATCTGATGATGTGACAGTGGGAGTCCTAAATTTCGCCTATCTAGGTTTAATTAGGATAGGGATCTTTAACGAGTACCTGACATCGCAAAGGCTCGGGACCACCTTTTTACGTCAACTCCGAAGGACGGCATAACTTTACTCCCATTAAAAAATCCTAAGACCACCTGCGGGTTTGAATCCGTGACCTTTGACATAGCAGGCTGTTATGCTAGACACCCTGCTACAGGTGATAACTTCCAGTCTAGCCTATAATTTAACTTACTAGTTAATTTATATCATACATTCTAAAATAAATTATTTCACAAATAATGTTGTGTTTTTTAAATTAATGTTTATTAAAAACATTGTTTCATGAAAGAATTAAGTGCATTGTGTTTGTTGCACGTACTAGATTTTCAAAACTAAAATGGACGTATTCAACCAAGTATAGTTCTATATTATAATATGCCTAAAGATACATATTTATAAATTTGCCAAGCTCAAAATAACTTCCTAGGCTCCTGGAATTTAAAAAAAAATGAATGAATTGGGTCAACGAATAATTCCAATAGCTACCTAGACATCATTAAAGGGGGTTTTTGGAACCCCTCAACCGACAAACGAAGTTAATAAACGGAATGAAAGAGAATTAGAAGGCAATTGAAGTTGCCCGTTTGTTTGCCGGGTAGAGGAACGTCGTTAGCGAAGGCTTGTATTGTATGCGATAAGCAGATTAACTCCCAACCGGCCTCTGTCCTAACCAATCCAATCAACAGTTTCTTCTCCTTCCAAACTTTTTTAGGCCTAGCTGTTTTATCTTACCTATAATCGCATAATGGATCCCTCTTCCTTCCTTGTACAGGACAGAACTGTGTCTAGAGAGACTTACCCACCCATCGGAACATTTGTTTACGGGGTGGAAAACTACAATCGGCAAAGCAGCTTCAAAGTTTGAAGGACTAGAAAAGACGTGAATGACCACCTCAAAGAAGGCATAGCAGCAGTGGTGATGGTCAAGTTATGACCTGAATAAAATTTCTGTCCATACGAAAAAAAAAAATGCTATAAATAATAATTTTGAAGTTTCCTATTGGTAGCACATGCACTTGCATATGCATAAAAGCCGTGTTGCCATAAGGCAAGGTAAGAAAATATAAGTAAATACAATTTACTTACACTCCTGGATAAATTAAAGTGTACACCCAGATTCTCGTTAACAGAGTTTTGAATTAACATTTTTTTTTTTTTTTCAGAGGTCAGTTTTGAAGTATAAATCTGGTGCGGGCAACACACGACTTTCACTTTCCTCCGTTGTTAAAATCAATTAAAGAATTTTCAAATACAAAAAAATGTGTTTATTAATTATATTTAGAACAAGAAAATTATTTAATTTATCAGCTGATTACAAAGTCGGAAACAATAAAGTGTACATGTAAAATAAACATTGTTAAAATATAAACAATAAGCCAATTTCAATAATGAATAATTTCTCCTTTGATATCGAAGACTTGTAATTTTACTGTAATTTTAATTGTAAGTTTACTGCTGCGTTGTATATGGTGGACTCTCGATCGCGCTCGAGGACAGGCTTAAGCGAATTATGAACATATTTTTACGATTTGTCCTCGGCACACCGAAGAGGTCTCATGTGACCCATTTATACAGCGAGTTAAAGTGGCTCCTTCCCTCTATCTGCAGACAATATTTCCTAGGATCATACCTTTGCCAAACCATCCACTCCCAGCTACCTCCCTATATCCACAGTCTTCTGCAATTTAAATCGTCAATCCACTCCCTCGAAACAAGATCACGCCATTCCGACCTTTATATTCCTATCCATAGAACAAAAACTTTTGATCACTCCTTTCTTGTCCGCTCTATTACTCTCTGGAATTCCTTACCTATTCATATCCGCCATGCTTCATCCCTACGGTTTTCCTCATTACAGTAACCCTGCAATGGGTGCATTTATTTCTACGCGTACCATCTTGCGATACAACGCGTATTTTTATTACATAATATAAATTATGTTACAGAACATTAAGTTACATAAAAAATTAAATAAGTCAAATAAAACTAATAAATATAAACTTATAAATTAATCGTTTGTTGTAACAAATTAACAAAATAATACTAACTAATTGACTAAACAAAGAAACCAGTAACAAATAATAAATAATTCATTTGTTATAAATACTTAACGAAATAATAAAAACTAACTAACCAATTGATTAGTGTTAGTAACAGTGAAATTAAATTAAATAAAATTAATAACAAGTTATTGCCTGTTTCTATTTCTCTAATTCTGCATAGTCCACCCGGTCCACAAATTCATAAAATTTTGAAAAATATTTTGTAAGGAGGTCACACTTCGAAGGCGGCCATTGGTCTCCGTTTAGTAGGACTGTTGAGATCAGTTTGTGTCTATGTTTGTCCAGTTTACTGCAATCGAATAAAAGATGGTCGTATGTCTGTTCGCTTTTACCGTCACATTTACAGATTTTGTCGTCAGTTAGTTTGAATCGAAATAAATAGCTTCTGGCTCCTCCATGTCCCGTCAGGAATTGTGTCAGTTTGTAGGAAATTTTTTTAAGTTTAGTTCGATCGTCAATTGTTTTTATGTAGTCATAGGTGTGTCTACCTTTTGTTGAGATGGCCCATTTCGTATTCCATTTCTGCCTTGTTTTCATTGACAGAAAGTGTTTGATGGCGCTGATCGGTGCCTTGTCGTATGCTATCGGGAGAGCGGTGTCTCTTGCCGCCGCTTTAGCCGCTTCATCCGCTAGTTCGTTCCCAACAACGCCAACATGGGCTTTAACCCACTTAAAGCTGATGTTCATACCTTCATTATGACAAACTATTAGTCCATGTCTGATTTCCTCTAAGAGCCCTTCGTGTATGTTCATGTTCCTTAATTTCGATAGTGTTGTTTGACTGTCTGTCTGGATACAGAAGTTAGAGGTATAATGAGAATTTTTTATGTAGAGTACAGCCTGTAATAGTGCATACATTTCTGCCTGATTGTTTGAGCAATAAGGGCCTAACCTAAATCGCGCTGAATGCACCAGCTGCTGTCCTTCAAAAGCAAGGAAGGCAGCTCCTACCTTGTCTTGATCCTTGCTACCGTCAGTGTAAATGTTGATGCCGCTATTCGGGCTGGTGTCTGTAATGTTAGGCTTCGAAATATCTTTTTGGTGAATCCAAAGTTTACACGGAATTTTGTGTTCAAATTCATGAATCGGAAAGCTTAATAGATTTTTGCCTAATGTTATAATTTCGAATTTATTTAGTATTTCATCGGAAAGTATGGAAATAGGGGTAATGTTAGCGAGAAGGCAAGATGCGTCATATGAAATAGTTTTGTATCCTTTAATAATTTTGATAGCTATCATTCTTTGAACTGATTCTAGTTTTTTTAAGTTCTTTTTGTGAGAAAGTCCTTTATGCCAAACTTCTATTGCGTATGTCATAGTTGGCTGAATAGCAGCTTTGTAAATTGTTGACAATACTTCGGAGTTCAAACCCCAAGTTAGTGCTGCGGAGTTTGATAAGCCATGGACTATTTTTAACAGCCTATTTTTTAGGTTATTAATATGTAGGTCCCAATTTAGCTTTCTCTCCAATGTCAATCCCAAATATTTTATTTGATTAACTTGAATGATGGGTTTATTGTTTAATACAATATGTAGATCTGGTACTCGATGTTTTCTACTAAATACAATAAATTTTGATTTTTCAGGTTGAAAAGTGAGTTTGTTATTATGTGCCCAAATAGTTAGTTTGCGTAGAACTTCATTGCATTGTACTTGTAGGTGAAAGAATAGATTTGATTTGAAGAGGAGAAGAATGTCATCGGCGAATACGATAATCTCAGCTTCCTCCGGAGAAACTACACTGAAAATTCCATCCATTATTAGATTCCAAAGCAACGGGGAACAACATGAGCCTTGTGGCGTGCCTCTACTTTGCCATTTACTAGAAACTGTGTGACCAACCTGAATCTGGCTTCTTCTATCGGATAAGTAATTTCTTATAATCAAATAAATGTTTCGAGGGCATGACTTCTCATGCAAAGCTTTAAGAATCGAAGGCC
This sequence comes from Piezodorus guildinii, assembly GCA_023052935.1. Classification (NCBI taxonomy): domain Eukaryota; kingdom Metazoa; phylum Arthropoda; class Insecta; order Hemiptera; family Pentatomidae; genus Piezodorus; species Piezodorus guildinii. The sequence continues at coordinate 35,000,921 of CM041293.1, read as the reverse complement.
ACCAGGCATGATCAAAAGCTCCTTTAATGTCTAGCGAGACGGCTAGGATTTTTTATTTCAATTGTAACGAAGTCTCAACGAAATTGACGAGTTTATATAACGCCCCTACTGTGTTTTTTTGAGGAATGAACCCAAATTGATTTTCATTGAGAGGAAAATTTCTTGTTAGATGTAATAATAATCGAGATCCAACGAGTTTTTCCATAATTTTACCTGCAACAGGAATGAGTGATATTGGCCTAAACTGGTTGCAACTAGAACCTTTAGGTATTAGAACTATTTTAGAGACTTTCCATGGTTTTGGAAAAGCACCTGTATCGAAACATTTTTTGAATAATTCTGAGATAAATTTAGGATAAATGTTGTATACTTTTTTGAAAATCAAGGGTGAAATTCCATCTATCCCTGATGCTTTGTTTTCGATTAATTGGTTAATGGCAGTTTCAATTTCCAATTTTGTTAATGGATCGTCTAATTCAGTTTCCGGGATTGAATTGGCTATTGTTCTTGCAGTTTCGTGGTAGTCTGTTTCTGTTTCTCGATCATCAGTTGGCAGGAATTTTTCGATTAAGTAATTTAGAGTATCTTGCAAATTTTCTGTAAAGGAACCGTCTGGTTTTTCAATCGTTTGTAGCATTGTGGGAAACCTTATTTTACCGGAAGCATATTTATAAGGAAAAGACCATGGTTTTTCTTTACCAATGCTGCTGCAGAACTCTTTCCAAGAACTTAATTTCTGTAACTTTATTGTTTTTTTATATAGGTTTCTTTGCTGTAGATAGGCGTCCCGCCTAGCGTTTCTTAAAGTATTGTCTTTCGTTTTTTGGTAGAGTTTCCTAAGATTCCTGGTTGTTTTCCGTAAGTGGCTCAGGTCCTCATTCCACCATGGAACTATTCTTTGAGACGTTTTATGTAAATTTTTGCAAAATAAAATATTATTTTATTTTCATCCCTTCATCCCTACTATCATTCAAGTCTCAGTTGTTCCAGTACCTACTGTCATCCCAAACAGACGCTGAACTACAAGCCTGATATTTCAAATCAAATTTCAATTCATACAGAAAATTTATTGTTTATATTAAACTCAGTTAATGAATATGTTATTATGAACCAGTTTCAATGTTTTATTTTATTCAACGCTTTAATCTATAAGATGTTATTTACTCTTTTATATACTTTAATCCACTTTTTTTTTTTTTTCTGATACCATTGTAAATAAAAATTAATTATAATCCTTTGGTCTTTTGGCCAGACACATCGTATATCGTAATTGTACATATCAATTGTTCTTAAGGGACCCTGTCCCAGAATAATAAAAAAATTCTATTCTATTCTAATAACCGACAGTTCATAGAACCACACAGATTTTTGGTATGATTTGACTTTTTTTTCTTTTAATGCTACTGCAGCTTCCTAAACGGCTTTTCATAATTGTTCGTCTGAATTGAACGTTCCCTTTAGGTAGTCTTCTTGAAAGAGACCCTGTCAATAGTTCTCGATTGGATTTAGGTCTGGGGAGCTAGATGGCCACTTAAGCGTTTGGATATTCATCTCCAAAAACTCCTGTTTCGTAGCCCCAAACCATAATACCTCCTCCTTTCATCTGTCGCTTTGGACGGTAAAAATATGTTTTTTTCCCCCACTTCCCATATAGCTAAATTCATTATAAGGACCATCTTCTGAAAACCTCTTTTTATCAGTGAAAACAGACCTTTCCCAGATAAATTCACCTATGGATAGCCATTCCCGGTGTTTGGTGACCCTGATCTCTTGATTCTTTTGTCAGGGAATTTTTTTTTCGATTTTCTTCCACTTAGTATTCATTTACAGTAACGTTTTTGAATCGTTCGTGAAAAGGAGGCTAAATTTCAGTTTTCTTTTAATTTTCATGACGAGACAATTTCATGATCTTTGGCCAAATGAAGAATTTCTTTTTCCATTCATAATTCTTCCCTTCTTCCCAACTTAGGATGGGGTCCAGGCTACTTTTTAATTCGGTTGTAGTCTGTTTTGAACATTTTAACCCCCGTTGATTGGGAAAGGCGGAATATTTCTCCAACAGCTCGGTAACTGAACCATCTTCATTAATTAGGGATGCTTCTTCTATAAGCTTACGAAAGAAACTGCCTTTAACCTGTCATTTTTGTTGATTTTTCATGGTGTACACTTTATTTTGGCCAACTATTATTTGTTTATTTCATAAGATCAAGATTAAAGAAAAGAAACACTGCCTTTTTTCAATCTAAAAAATTTCCGACTCTTATAACTTATTTAAGACAACATTAAGAACAACTAAGGCTAGTTGTTTCATCAGACAGCCACTTTTATATTTTTTTTTTCATATTCCACATGTATGTAAGTGAAAAAAAAAAAAACATAACAATTTCTGGGAATATCCTTAATCTCCAAACTTTATAAGGAACAAATTTCAAAACCGTCGAAGTTTTCCAAGCCAAGGGAAAGTTTAAATTGATGGAAAATTATTTTATTATTTACACAGGCACAAAGCTAATATAATTTTCATCATGTACTTGTACAACAGGAAAAAGTAATTTCGGTGAAAATCCGTAGGGCAGGAAAGAATGAAGGAACACAATAAAAACGAGCCCTCTCTCGGGAAAGGGAAATAATACAAATTCAAGAAAGAAAAAAGCGACATGAAAAAAAACCCTGAGGGATGGAAATGGGGATGCTATAGATAGGGCGGAATGACATTACGCGACAAAAAGAAAATCTCCCTGACATTTGACGGTACTTTACCAACAGTTCCGGCCTGTGTTTTTTTTTTTTTTTTTTTTCTACTTGCTTAGGTCGTAAAAACTCTTTCCTAAATACGGCCTGACGACACGGAAAAAAATAATGATAAACGATTTTTTATCCTACTTCCAAGCACAAATCTTTATGATTTTTAAAACAAATATTTATTGCCTGTACATATTAGGGACAGAAGATTATGACATCTGGGCAAAGTGGTAATTATCACGCTCAACCGCCAGGTTTTTTCGAAATTTCAAGTACCTACTTTAGAGAGATTGAGTTTTCCCTGGGACTGATCCAAAGATATTAAAACAAAATAAATATTCTGCCCCACCTCGACTCAAAGTCGGAACCTGCCTTTGGTACAAAGCTACCTCACCTTATTTACCTTTAGTCAGTGAATCAAATTTTTATTACATGTAGTCAATGACTGGAGAAATGATTTTCTTTTGAACCTAGCTATCATTAAATCGCCTTTTCGATTTTCTTTCTATCTATCATTCTGCTCAAATGGAACATATTTCACATATTAAATCATTCCTAGGGCTTTAAAAGCATTTTTATTAAGTTGAAAGGCGTGGTAAATATTTAAAAAAAAAGTTTTAATTAGTACTTGCTATGATAAATGTCTACGGAATCACCGAAAATTGGTAAAAAAACAAATTATAATAAATAAAGTTCCGTGTTAAAAACAGAAAAAGAGATATCTTCAATTTTAATTGTATTTAACTTTAATTTCTCTTTGAATTTGAAGACCACAGTCTATGCTGGAAAGATGACACAATTCACATCTTTATAACATTTATTTATTTATTCTATTATATTTTGTGTTGCATCTGCACTATATTTATATTTTATTATATTATTTCATGAATATCTCAGTATCATTGTAATCTCTTTTGATTAAAATGTGTACATATAGACATACTTTTTTGTTTTGTTTCTTTCTGTACTTATTTTTTTAATTTTCCAAATTACTATTAAAAGCTACCTCTTGATTTATTATTAATGATTATCTTTTTTAAACTGTTATTTATTTTGATGATCTTGTTTTTTACTCAAAGACAAGATTATTTTTTTTTTTTTTATAATATTCTAAAGTGACTTTGTTTTAGAATCAATATATAATTTATTATTATTATATCCAATATACAATCCACTGCCTTTTTGAATTTCATTTCTTCCAATATAAGTCATGCTCCTTCCTTATTCTAGGTCAAGTATTTCCTTTTCCAGGACCTATTATTCCAAAATGATGCTCTTAGGCTATGAAATTTATAAACACTTACTTTAAAGATCAAATTTAATTTTTGAATGTTTGAGATATCTATTTTTAATTTCTTATTATATGGTTTTATCTCTTATTGACTTTGTAGTTAATTAATAATTTTTTAATGTATTCTGGCTATATATGTTGTTCAATGTTATCCGGGAATGTTTGCAAATCTTAAGAGACTAATTCCTTGACGTTTTCTGTTTTTCTCTGCCTGTTTACCGATTTGTGTCGCAAAAAAAGTTGTCACAAAGTTGTGTACTTTAATATTATTTTTAGTGGTTTTCTACCAAGATGGCTGCATATTAAATTAGGAACCTGCACAATATAAATATCATTTTCAATGAATCCTACAAAAGGATTTTGAATACAAAACATCTTAGAAATGTGTAACTTTTTTTGTACAACCCCACCTGGATTTAGAAGGTAATAAGGTGGTTCCTCGGACCAGGGGATGAGGGCTGGTGATTAATATCGAGTTATAATTCCACCCTCTCCCCTCCAACACCAAGCCGTGAACTTATAATTATTTTATTCTAAGTTACTGGCCATCTGGTTGCTGGGCAACGAAAGTTCACGCCAACAGACTTTAACCCACTCAGCTATCATGGAAAGTTGTTGGAGAGGAAACTCCAGATTTTTTTTTTTTTTTTCATTACCAAAAGATTACCCCTTTCTTTATTGATTCTAAGAACACAGGCATCCAGTGTTTGATGGGTCACGTTTACCGATAGCTTACCACTTGGAATGATTAAGTTAAGCTATCAACTCACCCTTGATGGCCTTAATCAAATAAGCAGTGATAAAGCTATCAGAGGTTTTATTGACTCGATATCATATTGACATAAAATCTGTTGACAGAACCTTGTATTGACCCACGGCCGCTTGAATTGAGTATATTATTTTAATGGTCACAATCTTTCCTATCTGAGGCTCCCTCGGGAAATTCTGATTCTGAAATTTATTTTCTGAAAAAGTACTGCAACTTTTAATATCCCGGCAGAATAGTTAATATATTAAAGTCGCTTTTTGTAATTTGCCAATTTGTAATAGGGCAGTGGAGAATTCATTTGCACTTTTTAGCGAGAGCATTATGAATATTGAACAGTCGCATATTTAGAGACCCCGCCAAGGGCTCTAGTATCAACGGGAAAAGATTACCCTAGGGAATATTAGGGACGGTAAGGGCGGCGAAAATAAAAAATAAATAAATAAAAAGAGGGTTAAATAAAAAAAAAGCTGAGAAACCCAAGTGATAAATTGTCAATATAAATAATACAGAAGAGGAGCCTACTCACTGTTAAAATTAATAACATACCTAACATAAAACCTTTTTTGTTAATATTTCTTTCTCTAAAATAGTTAATTTGAAAAAATGATGATCCTATTAAAACATCAGGTAATTTACATAATGAAAAATAGTCCATGTTAAAGACTAATTTCCCTTAATTAAATCAGAGACCACAGAGCTATTTATTTAAGGTAAATGTTTTTATATATATATATATATATATATATATTATATATATATATAACGTGGGGAGCTGCTTGGTCTAGTGGATGGAACGCTAGTCTACTGTGTTCAGGTCTAGTCTTCTGTCATAACCAAGTCCTAGGTTCGAATCCCGGTTATGACAGAATATTATTTCAGTCAGGGCGACCGTGGGGTAGGAGACCCTCTTGGGGCAGACCTAGCCTCAATAAAGTGGGTACCCGAAAATGGGGAAAAACCCTGGCGGCTAAGCGTGATCTTGGCCGAATCAGCTCATTGCACGGCCGTTGGCCTAGAAACAGTACGAATCTCAGCCCTGACTGACGAAACTGAGCCCAAGACGATTCATGGGTTGTAGCGGTACAGGTTTATATATGTATATGTGTATATATATACTAATAAATGGTCCTTTTAGTCTTGGTAGATTTATATTTTAAATTAAATGAATATAAATATTATTCTGGGACGATTAGTCCCGTAAGAAAAACGAAATTGTACATTACAAATGTTATTTTAAGACTTCAGTATGACTATATAATAGACGGATTTTGAAGCAAGTTATCATCTATAGCTTACAATTTTGTGGCTGAGACTCAACTGGTTCTAGTGTTATTAATTTAGTTTTCTTGTAGTCGTTTGATGAGATGAGGGTAACTCTGGCAAGGCAAGTAATATTTGATGTATTATATTTCATGCGTAATTTGTACCATTAAAAATTAATTGCATTTCTAAATCGCGTTTTCAAAGGACTTGAATGTCCATTTGATAGAATCAAATACAAGATTTATAAAAACGTTTCAGTCCGGATATGAAAGAATTGAAAATAAGAATACGAATATGTCAAAATATTATTTTCGTAATGAATGTGCTTAATTACCTTTTTGAATCAGCGTCACAATTATTATGTCATGTTTTTAAATTATTGCTTTTTTATTAAAATATATGGGAATGATACGACGATTGATTGCGGCATTAGACAGTTTTGTATAATGTTTTAGCTCAACATTACATTACTGAAACACATAAGAATTATTAATGGCACAATGTTTACAAGAGCTCAGCCCACAATGGAAGCGAAATGACCAGGTGACGACATTTTGACAATGGCAGCATCATTCATCTAGCGAAGAGCAAACCTTGACTCAAGCCATAAATCAGTTTCTCACCTTTCTATTGTTTACCCTACGTGATGTGTGAGCGGGAGTTTTTGAATAGTTTTTAATTAAAAAGGAATGTAGTATGCGACAAGCGTCCAAAAACCATACTTCGAGAAGGATTGGGTGGGGCTAGTTGAGCATGGGGGCATGTTGGGCAATCTGGATATCTCGAAAACTATTCACCGCATGCGAAGGCATTAGGGAAATACGGAAGGAGTGAAGTATATTCTTTATTTTCTGACCGAAAAGTAAATATTTCGTCAGTGATGGTCAAATGCAATTCGTTTTCAATCAGGTAAGTGTTAAACTTAAATAAATTTACTGTACTTATACTTTGACTTACCAACATATGATATGTATCGAATGTTTTAGGGTCACCTGAGTTCAAATGACTAAGTCCAGCAAAGAGGTATCTGTGTTTGTGGGTGTGTTTTCATGTGTAGTACGTCTAGCGCGAAAAAGAAAAGTCATACGCAACTGAAATTTCATATTTTAGACATTTATACGCCTGAGATGTTATAGCAATTTTAGCATCAAAATTATCTAACCAGAAGAGACACTTTGTACCTTTTTTACACCTTTTTACGATTTTATCAGAAACGACTTCAACTTGATTAAACACTCTATATCGATGTATGATTTAATGGGTTTTAAAAAGACGTAAGGCGTAAGGTTTTCAAAAATAAGGTACTGCGTAAAATATTTGGTCGGAAGAGAGATGAGGCCACTGGGGAGTTTAGAAGGTTGCACGACGCGGTATTGCGGAACTTTTATCCTGTGAATATAATTGAGCTGATAGCATAGCGGAGACTCAATTGGGCGAGTAAAGTTGTTGGGCTCGATGAGGAACGGATTCCGAGAAAGTTGGTTTTCGCTGATCCGACTGGTAGACGTCCGAAAGGTAGGCCGAAGCGCCGATGGGAGGATTGCGTTAAGGCTGATCTCGGGGGCTTGGGCTTGAACGGTGAACATTGGACGGGTCTGTGTGGACAGAGTTTGGTGGTATCGGCATCGAACCTTCGGGTTCGGTAAGCCTATTATTATTAATATGACGTAGGTTTCATCAAAGTTTAAATATTCTCACAGGGCTTGAATGCCAATATATTAAGTTTTCTTTATATAAAGTAGCTTTAATTTTGTAGATTAAAAAAAAAAAAAATTTTTTTCCACATCATGTAACAGCTAGTTGTACAAGTTGAACGAATTTGATAACCAACTGAAAGATAAAAGATAAAACCTATTTTTTAATTCAATTTTTGTGTTTTTGAACATAAAAACGGTAATATAGATGTATAATATACCGTTGGAAAGCTAAAGACATTAGAAACAATATTATCTTATACACGCAATTGTAAAAATCAACGGTAAGTGAAGAAAAGCCTATAAAAGTAACTGATCGTTGTAGATAAAAATTTATTAGATATTTTCATCTATTGAAACTTTATGTAATTAATTCTTTGATCTTTTTTCAACTCTAAGTGTATTTAACAATTCATGAATTAATTTTAACGGCGTAGGTAAGGGAAAGTCGTGTGTTGCGGGCACTAGATTTTTTAATAAGTAAGATCATCTAATAATCTTCATAAATAATTTTCTTCTTTTTAAAAAAAAAAAAATAAGAGGCATTAGTAATATCCCTAGCATAAAAAGAGAAAATTATACCCCTTTATATGGAAAGCAAGCTTATAAAACATGACCGCATTAGCACATATTGCCTGGGTTTTACACTGATGGAACAGCGTCATAAGGTAGAAATCATAGCGTTGGGTGGCATTCACATCTATTATCTCCCTTATAAAAATGCTTTAGAAAACCAATTCTCAGTCCGTGTACCTCCAGATTGGAAGAAAACGAGCTCGGAAGGAAAATTAGAATAATACCAAGGTTAATAAAAATGTTTATAATTAACTGCAAGTGATCATATTCTCATATGACAAAGCCCGAAGTAAACTCTTTAGAAACTGGTATTGGAGTATGAAACCAGCACAGCGTTAAATTTTATTCCTGCAGTGAATTCCATCTCAATGTATGATTCAATAAGATGAGTTAAAAAGGAGACGGAAAAAAATTATAGTTAAAACTCTCGTAAAAAGGTGAGAGTAAAGTAAGTAAAAATGAAGGTAACGCTAAAAAAGCTTGCTTGATAAAAAAATTCAACAAAGAAATAACCCTTTCTCCTTCCTTTCAAAGAAAACCACAGGGTTAACCTAAATGTCATGCATTCTTATAAAACTGAAATAGCTTAACCTGAGTGAAACCACATCAAAGATCTTTGGAACTTTGTTGGCCCTCAAGCGAATCATAGCCTTTATAATTTTACTAAGCTATACTTTTGATTGACAGCTATTTTACGACTATGAAACAGAAAAATATTCAGAAATCTGCTTGAAGCAATAGAAACGAATTGGTAGCTAAATTTTTGTCAAAGTCGAAGGACTGAACAACGCTTCACCCTCAATTCAATGTGACCGATACAAATATTAATCAAGCATATAAGATTTAATTAATGCTTTACCTTTCCATTTGGATTTTTCCCATCCGAATTTCATAGATCTCATGAGAATTTGGTAGGTTATATATTATACAAAGCAGAATCAAGCCTGTCAATCCTAATTGCGGTAATATCATCGAGGTAGTTAAAATAGAGTAAAAATATTTTGATCATAGCATAAAAAAAAAAAGTACTTGCAGATCCGACTCCCGATAAACATAAGAAAAATTAGGGCTAGACAAGGGAAGTATTATTTCATTAGAGATTTAAGCGATTAGAGGTATCGGCGTCGAACTTGCAGCTACAATAGGCCTTTTTATTTGTATATATTTATCGTACTGTTATCCAGCTACTCCATTACTTCCAGCTTTTTACTATTCTTATTTTCGTTCTATTATCTCATTATTATTCTCTAAATATCTTAATTTGCTATGTCACTAACCGATGTGAATGTAATAACACAATTTTCTTCTTATTTTATTTACCCAAAAATATATTATCATGACAAAACTATAGAAGTAATCTGTAATGACCTGTCGTTTTGTTGTATAGCCTCTATTTCTGTATTAATTTGGTTTAGAATAGAATAGTAAAGAAACTTTAGTCTGGGACAATGTCCCTTAAGAATGACAATTATAATAATAATAATAATAGGCTTAGCGAACCCGAAGGTTCGATGCCGATACCACCAAACTTTGCCTGCAAAGACTCGTCCAATGTTCACCGGTCAAGCTCAAGCCCCCAAGATTAGCCTTAATGCAATCCTCCCATCGACGCTTCGGCCTACCTTTCGGACGCCTACCAGTCGGTTCAGCGAATACCAACTTTCTCGGAATCCGTTCGTCATCCAGCCCAACGACTTTACTCGCCCATTTGAGTCTCCGCGATGCTATCAGCTCAATTATATTCACAGGATACAAGTTCCGCAATTCCGCGTTGTGCAACCGTTTAAACTCCCCAGTGGCCTCATCTCTCTTTGGACCAAATATTTTACGCAGTACCGTATTTCCGAAAACTTTAAGCCGTTGTTCATCCTTCAAAGTAAGTGGCCACGTTTCACATCCGTAAAGAACCGTTGGAAGAATAATAGTTTTATAAATTCTAACCTTTAAGTTTTTAGACAGAAGCCGCGAGCTAAGTAATTTAGCAACTGAATAATAACACGCATTTCCCACCTTTAACCGGGACTTTATTTCTTCCTGGATTTCATTAAGAATAACAATTATGGACGAAATAATAAATTATGACTGGCCAAAAATAATATATGACTACAATTAAATAACACAATAATAAAAAGAAAAAATTGGCATAGTACCATCTCTATTTACAAATATTAGAAATAAATAAATAAGAAGAAACATAAAATGTAACTTTTACATATCATTAAAGTAAAATTTACCTTACATAAGTTGGCATAATAAAAATTAGCTTACATCTGTCTGAAGAGAAAGGAAGTATTGAAAGAGGAGGGTTTTAAAAGATGATAAGAAAGAAGCATGACGGATGTTTGAAGGGAGAGTATTCCATAAGGCAGTTGAACGGGCTAAAAAGGAGAAATCATATTTTTTGGTTCTATGGAAAGGAGTGTGGAGGTCGGACAGACGGGATCTTGTTTCCTGGTGATGGGTTGAGGATTTAAATACTAGAAGGCTGTAGACTGTAGAAAATAGATGGTTTAGCGTGCTCTTCAGAAAAAAAAACGAAATGATACTATCGTAAAATGATTAATCATTTTCTTCATAAAATTTATTAACGGTATCACACACCTTTTTATATCTGACACATTTCGAACATGGGTGGCTTCATTTTTGGTAAAAACGAAATAGACCTTTAATGTTTATACAAACCTGTCGCTCATCCCGACATAATTAGCGACAAAGATTGCAACAGATAAACTTTCCATATCAGCTATGAAGGTAGTCGTTATTCAATGTTACCTGATTCTAAGCATAGCTCTAAAAAGAGTTTATTTCAAGAGATCCAGCCAGCTTAGACTGTTTTTTTTTTTTTTAATTTTCTGACATATCTGCCGCGCCTATAATTTCTTTGAGTTTGTTAGTACGTCCATGAATTTTGTCACATTATTTTATGGGTGAAGTCTGAATGTGAATTCGTTTAAGGTATGTTTAAGCCTGTATGTAATATTTTTTACAAACATACCATTAGTTGATGTGGTTTTTATTAGGAAGTCTGATTTTTCTATTTTTATTCAAGTCTGTTAAGCTATTCCATAAATTTGTGAGGTCTATGGTCATATAGGTTGAACTGTGTATTGTTATAACGGGACAATGTAGAACACTTTATGTAGAGTGAAAAGCATAAAATGTGTAAAGGACTTATGTGAAGTGTTGTAGTTTGTCAGTGTTGAGTTTGAATTTCATTTTAACCAGTCCTGTAAATGTCGCAAAATAACATAAACATGTTAAATTTAAAAAAAGGGAAGCTTTCGGGCCAAGTTAACGGGATTTAGGAGAGATATCGACCCCCTATGTCTGTTTTTTAGGAATCTGCTGAGCATATTGACTTGCAACCCGTTTGGAGCTAAACGAACCAAACTGTTGTGAAAAACCCTCAGAGAACGGAAAATAATTACGTGTACTAGAGAGAATTTTTGTTAAGGAGTGAAGGTTGCTGTGGGACCAACTCATTTTAACATCGGGAAAAGACAACACCAGAAGATACCAGACTCAGGTGGTGCTCCATGACACTAAGAGGTGAAATGGGTGGAAAAAACGATTTAATTTAAAAAAGTTAATAGACAACAATTACTTTCTATTTATTAACTCATATATCGAATTCATTCAATATATATATTTACCTGTTTTTCATCAATGGCAACAAGATAATATGGTTATTTTTATAGAATCTACAAAATTAAAGGTACTTTATAGAAAGAAAGTTTGAATTATCGGCATTTAAGCCCTGTCAGACTATTTCAATCAGAATGAAATTTACACTGTATTAGAGCCCGTTCAATTTTACATCGATCGAGCGAGTTTAATCAAAATCGTTAGAGCCGTTTTTGAGAAAATCGTCTATAGGTGCAAAATGCATGGTATAAAGAGGCTCTTCTGGTTAGCCGATTTTGATGAAAAATTTGCTGTAACATCCCCGGCATATTTCACATATAGGTAAGTTAAAGTAAAAAACAAAACAATTAATTGGTCATTGATGTAATTTTACTGTTACTTTCACTTACTATATATAGTAAGGGAAAGTATTGCAATCGTGAAAATTTTCTAATTTCAGTTTTCAATGGAAATACACATTTTAGGGTCCCCTGAGTCCAAATAACCAAGTCCCGCAAAAAGTCTTGTGTGTGTGTGTGTGTGTGTGGTAACTCCCGGGCGGAAACGGTAAGTCCTATGAAACTGAAATTTCATATTTAAGACAAATATACACCCACGACGTTACAAAACCTTTTTCATCAAAATGAGCTTACCAGAAGAGCCACTTTATACCTTGCAATTTGCACCTTTTTTCGATTTTCTCGAAAATGGTTCCGACGATTTTGATTCGATGCCAAATTTAATGGGCTTTAATATCATTTAGGTTTCATTCGAATAAAAATGGTTTGACAGGGCTTAAATGCCGATATTTTAAATTTTCTTTCCCTAAAGCACCTTTAATTTTGTTGATTCTATAAAAATAACTATATTATCTTGTTACCACTGATGAAAAACAGGTAAATATATAAATTGAATGAATTCGATACACAAATAAACGAAAAGACTGAAAAATATATTTTTAATGCAATTTTTTGTTTTTGAACATAACAGCAGTAATATACATGTATGATATACCGAAAGCTAAGGATTTTAGAAAAAATATTATTTTATACTCAAGCTTTTAAAAGTTAATAGAGAGTGATGAAATTAAAATAAAACTAACTGATTATTTTAGATAACAAATAATAGATTTTTTAATAAAACACATGTTTCTATATAAATTCAATTTAATTAATTCTTTTATAGTTTCACGTATTTTTATTTATTTATTTGAAAATTCTTTCATTAATTTTAAAAATGGAATTCAGTGAACGCCGTGTGTGGCTCTAACCAGATTTTTGTACATTGTGATTGTAATTTTACAATCCAAGCAATATATATATACACATATAAACAAATATATTTATTTAATTACGACCCAAGGGATTTTAGCACAAAATTGTTCAACTTTGTTGGAATAAACTGTATTATTGCAGAGAGTAGGATAAACTCTAGCTAGCTAGCTAGATATCTGAAACTGGAGCGACTACAAAGGGATAAGGGCCTGAAGAACATGACGTGAGCTAGGGCGCCCCAGAGATGGGGCCGCCTCTATTCAAATAACACTAAACAATTCTACCTGTCAGGAGCACACTTCATGGGGCTTCAGTCCCTCCGCTCAACACACTTTTGTCCTTTTCACAAGAAACCGCTCCGAGGGAAAATTGAACTAGGGATATAAAATGAATTTTATACGGAGGAAGAGAGCGGCAAGAATTTTTATATTCTAGAGAATCGTATGCAGGTCCGGAGCGAAATGAGAAAAACTTGGATCATTTCAAGGTTGAAAGGTCAAGTAAAGGGAGTGGCTTAGATTTCGCATATTTAATACAATTTTAAAAGTTAACATTTATTCAAAAGTTATTCCTCTCTCTGTCTCTCTCTCTCTCTCTCTCTCTCTCTCTATATATATATATATATATATATATATATATATAAATTATATATATAGATATAGATAGAATGGGATATATATATATATACTTCATAATTTTTTTGTTATATTATTTTATGTTGTAGATCCTTTTAAACGTAAGATTATTCGCGAAAGCTATTATTCAATATTCCTCCTCGTAAGTCCTTTTCTCTTCTCTAGTTATATACACACTTAGCTTCCGCTGGCTCTCACCAGTGATGCGGCTGAGAGGGAGGTGCTGGGATCCTTTGGGCTCTGCTTGTCCTTCCACAAGTGGGGGGACAAGCCCCGTCCGGGGTTCCCGAGCTGATTGTAAATATTGTACATATGTATGAATGTGACATGTTTTGTTTATTTATTTGTTAACTTCATTTATTTGTATTTATTTTGTCTACTTAATTTTGTTATTGTATACGTTTATTTATTTTGATTTTATTTTATGTAATTTGACTTTCCTTTTATTTACATTGTAAATATTGTATGAATGAGATCCTGTAGCACTATTATTATTGTCTATTATGACAAATTGTAATATATACAAATAAATAAAAAAATAAATAAAATTTTTTTTTTTTTTATTTATTTATTTAAAGAAATTTACAACTGTATTAAATAAATACAACAAGTAAATAGGCTTTATATATGATTAGTACACATGATAGTCCTGAGAAGAAACTACCCATTGGTAGCACTCCAATGTCTTATGTTAGAAGGTCTCTTGGCCATCTTCTTTTAAGGCGTCTCGGTGGGTTGTCGGGAATAGTTATGGAGGAGAGGTCACGGATAAGCGGGTTTGAGTGGGCAGGGAGTTTGGAATGAAAAGAGGTATATCTGTAACGGGCCAAGTCTTCAACTAATGGGATATTTAGGTCTTTATGGATGATTTTATTAGTAACAAAGTAAGGAGCATTGAGGATTTTACGAAGGATTTTGGACTGCAAGGATTGGATGCGAGAGGAATTCGATGGTTTAGTAGACCCCCATAGCTCAATGGCATAGGTCCAAATAGGCCTGATAATTGTGATATAAATGAGTTTTTTGTAGTAAGTAGGAAGTTTTGAACGTTTGTCAAGTAAGTGTTGTAGTAATCTGTATCTACGAGCAGTTTCCTGTCGTTTCAGTCTAGTATGAGGATTCCATGTTAGGCGTTTGTCGAGGTGGAGTCCTAAGTACCGAATCTGTTCAACAGGAGTAAGTAGGATATTGTTAAAGGATACGGTGGGGCAGGAAGTCATAGGCTTACGACGTAGAGTGAAGGTGATTTGATGGGATTTATTAGGATTTATTTTGATTCTCCAGTTTTGACACCATTCTTCAATGGCTGATAGATGGTGCTGTAGGATTTGTGATGCAGTAACAGGATCATTATTCACAGATAACACACATGTGTCATCGGCGTAGGAAGTAAGGATAGTGCTAGGATGGGAGGGAATATCAGCTGTATACACCGTGTAAAGATCGGACCCAGGATACTACCTTGCGGTACACCGGCTGATTGAGTGAATATGGATGAGTAACAAAGGTTATGGTTAACTTTGAAAGTTCTATCAGAGAGATAGGAACGAATTAATAGGAAGTACGCTGGAGAGAGGAATTGACGGAGCTTGTATAGCAGACCCGGATGCCAAACTCGATCAAAAGCCTGTTCCACGTCGAGAAAGGCTCCAGTGCAATACTTTCCGCGCTCCAATGTGGAAGATATGACATCCACCACACGGTGACACTGTATAGTGGAATGGGATGTCCGAAATCCAAACTGGTGGTCAGGAATCACGTGGTTGGATTCGAGGATTGGGTATAAACGTTTGAGGAGAAGTTTTTCGAGAATTTTGCCCAGAATGGGCAAGAGGGAGATAGGACGGTAAGAGGATGGATATTCAAGAGGCTTTTTTGGTTTAGGTATCATTTTGATAATGGACAGTTTCCAGTGGTCTGGAAAATAGGTAGAACGGAGAGTAGCATTATATATATAGGTGAGGAATAATATGGCTTTTCTGGGGAGCTGTTTTAGGATGTGGGATGTAATGAGATCATGGCCAGGAGCTTTTTTGGAAGGTAAATTTTGAATTATGTTGATGACTTCTGATGGATGAAAGGCCTTAGGAGGAAGGGTCATTTGGAGAGGAACAGTGAGTTCTGCTTCAATACGGTCGATATGGATTGTATTAAGGATGTCGGGGTGTGGGAGAAACGTTTTGGAAAGGTGTTCTCCGAACAGCTGAGATTTTTCATCATCGGATCTTGTCCAGGATTTTGAGTCGGTGAGGAGTGGATGATTAAAGGTTTTGTATTTCAGTAGTTTTGCGGTTGTTATCCATAATGATTTGTCTGTTGTACTTAAGTTTTCTGTGAAGTTTTGAAAGTTTTGAATTTTGAGTTTTCTTATTTCTGTCTTGAGTTTGTTCGTCAGTTTATTGTAAATGGTTTTATCCGAAGGGTATCGTGTTCGATGCCACTTCGCTCTTGCTCGGCGTTTTTCAGTTAGTAATAGTCGAATATAATATGGCAGGTTGGTTTCTTGTGCCTTCCTGTTTGTATATTGTAATGTGTTGGTCTGTATGGCAGTTTCTATTGATTTGTTAAGTTCTTCAATGGCAGAGTCTATGTCTTGTTTAGTTTTTAACAAAATTTTCAAGTCCAGATTGTTCTCTAAGTCATATCGAAAATTGTCCCAGTTGACTTGTCCTTTAATCAGGGAAGGTAAAGGAGGCTTATGAATAGGATTGGAATGCAGTTGAAGCAGAACCGGGCTATGATCAGAGGAGAGGTCATCTAAGGATTTGATTGTAGATTGGGTGGAGGAGATTTGGGAAGTAATGAAAATATCAAGGATGTCAGGACGTAATAAAAAAAATAAATAAATAATAAAAAAAAATAAATAAAAAAAGTTATATACAAAATCATCAAGTGATTGTTAGTTTCTCGATAAACCTAACTGTAAATGTTTAGTTAGAATAGGTATAAGTTACTATCCACTGTTTAAAACACTGACTCCGACAAGACGGCCACAGCGCTGGCAAGACTATGTACAGACCCTCAGACTAGACTGAGAAACCATCACTTGACTAACTGACTCAGGAAGACTGGGGAGCCCCATCGCCAGACGTGACTCCCATTCGCTCCGATATACCGAAATTTTTTGTATCCTCTATCCCCTCTTATAATCCATGTAATGCAGAAAAAGAGATCCCATATTCCTTCCTCTATTTCCAATTTCCAATCCCCAACTCCCATGGGGCTTAGGAAAAAAAAAATCTATTGATAGTACTTTAATAACTATTTTAAGAGAGTAGGTCCCGAGGCCAACTTCTTTTTAATCTCCACAGATGGTTATTAGGAAAATATATGGAAGATAGGTTACAGACAAGTTGGTTTCTGCGGGTAGAACGTTCAGAATGAACAGAAGTATGTATATTTTGGTCCAGGTCTGCGATAAATGGGATGTTGAGATCATTATCAAAGATTTAATTTGTGACAAAATAGGGGTCACTAGGAATTTCGACTAGGATTTCGGATTGTAATGATGAATACGGAAGGCAGTAGATAAATTAGTAGAGCACAAAAACTCAATACCGTATGTTCAAATAACAGTTTTGAACGTTTGTCAAGTAAGTATTGCAGTAATCGGTACCTACAAGCACTTTCATGTCTGTCTGGTCGTTTTAGTCGTGCGTGAAGAAGCAGAGCAGAAAAAAATAAAGTAGAAAAAAAAGTTGGTATGAGCAATCTCAAATGGAAAATTAGGGGGTCACTTGTAGTTTAGTGGCTAGCATAACATCTTTATATGTCCGAGGGTATGGGTTTGAACACGGCTGATGGTTCCTCGGTTTTGTCGTCCTTTGGGGTGGAGGGAGGAGGCGTGACTTGGTGGTCCCTAGCTTGTGCGATGTCAGGCACTCCTTAAAGATCCACATCATAATTAAATCTAGATAGATTATAACAAACTTGAACATGAATTTGTACGATTCTGCAACTTCTATTGTCAAGTACTTTTCCAGTGTTTTTATGTTTGATTAAGGCGTTCGAATTAATAAGCTGTAATAACTTTTCTTTTTTTTTTCTAATTAGATTGTGTAAACATTTTAACTACTATGATTTTTTTCTAAATAAGAAGTAAAACTGAGGGTACGTGTTTTTAATACGGTTCCTTAATGGACATTTTCATTGGCTCTATAATTATTTAGGCAATCCTAAATAGTTAATCCTATTATATAGTTGATTGAAATGTTTAATTAGTAAATTTTAATTATATGCTAATTATCTAATTACCAGTTAATTATCTATTATCAAGTGGTGGGGCACAGCCAATTTCTTCACTACTCATACCGGTTTAATTAACTCTTTGTTAGGCAACTTTGTTAGTTTTTTTTTTTAATTAAAAATAAATTCGAGGTCCAGAACCCTGTACTGTAGCCTGGAGGCAACAGGAATGTTTTGTAAACATATGAGATTTATTTTTTGGAAAACGTAATAAATACCTTTTTATTATTTTCTTTCTATATGAATGTGTTGGTTAAGGGTCTATTGGTTGTTTTTATCCTCCACAATGTAACACTTTTGACGTGATCTCCTACTGTTATTGTTGCTTATATTTTCCTTATCAAAAATTTAATATAAAATATTTTTGCTGTAATAAATCTGTCCCTAAGACCTACCATTTTGGAGGTTTATTGGTTCTCATGAAAAAAGTTACCAAAAAAATAATTTTAAAATTTAAAATATTGTAATATTAAACTAACAATTATATGTCAGGATATGTAACGGAGAAAGATATGAGTATGGAAAGGGGGAGAAATAGGCGATGAAAAAGAGATCCTAATCAATAAGAAAAAATATACATACTTGACTCTGAGACGGTGTCTAAAGAAGTGTTTTTCTGTATAAAAAACGCTCATTGCGTGAAACGGAAAATATGGAACATTCTAGTTCCACTGCTAGTTTAATATTAAATTATTTTAAAATTTTAAATTATGTTTTTCATTCATACTGTTTCTCTTTTTTAATGACTATGTCCTTTTTATATATTACCTATACTCTTAACTATGTTTTTAATATATTACCGTCATATATCATTTCAAAATTGTTCATATTTAAAATTTTAATTGTTCACATATTTTTCCTTTATCATTTTTTCATTTGCTTAGTATCTCTTTATATATTCTTATTACAATAATATCATCTCAATTCTGTTTACTTCCATACTTTATAACTATCATCTTAATTTTGTTTATTTCCATACTTTATAGCTGTCATTTTATTATCATTTTACATTTAATTTTATTTATGTTCCCATATTATATTACTGTCATATTATTATTATATACCTAACGCATTATTAAGTCTACAATTACATCGGTTGTTATCTTGTATCTTTTAGCCCCGATGAAGGCCCACATTGTAGGACGAAACGTCGGCACATAATTAAAATAGCACTTGTTTTAAATGTGTGCTTCTAATTTATGACCGCACCCCCAACCATCATCCTCATCTAATTTCTCAACGGTCAACAAAAACTCCATCATTATAATAAAATAAAGGTCGCAGCGTTTTTTAATATTTCAATTTAATCCTCTTTATGTTTATAAAATAATGTTTATTTCGTCAATAAGGTTTTTATATTCTAAAAAAAGATTAGTTAAGATGCTTTTGTGAATCATATTAATTCGAGATTTCTTATCTTTAAATGGTATTTTCTTAGCTTTAAATGGAAGTGAAAAAAATTCATTTTTGTCATATACTGATTTTTTATTTCCGAAAAGCAAAATCCGCTGCCCAGACAGTTAACCAAATTTGCAGAGTGTATGGCGATGATGCCATATCGGAAAGCACCGTCTGTCCGTAAGTGGTTTGCTCGGTTCAGAACCAGAAATGTTGACTTCAGAGACGCAAAGCGCTTGGGTCGTCCATCGATTGGGAGGATGAAATTATAAGATGGCAATATGTAATAGATCAAAATGGTTCATATATAATTGATTATAAATATTTAGAATAATCAGAAGTTTTTATTTATTTTTTATCACTAATAAAAAACGCTATAAATTTATTTTACAACGCAATATATAGGGAAAAGCTATGTATGATCTACTGTTTATTCCAGAAATGGTGGGATACTTTAAACTTAATTATTTTGATGATTCTTGAATAGATTCTATATATGAAAATAGTATCGATTAAGATAGATAGATCCTTTAAATTTTATTAGTAATATAATTCTTTTTTTTTTAATCCACTTAGACGGAATATAAAATGTCAATAATTTCGGTTTAAATGGTTTTTGTTGAGGCGTTATTTAAATTTTAGAACTTCAAAGATTTAAATTAGGAAAGATTGAAAATTTACGTTTTGAAGTTTAATCACTTCAGAGCTATATGCCAGTGGTCAGAAGACAGTCCACTCACGTAGCTAAGAAACAAGTACTGGCATTGCTCTTGGTCGGGGTTTACCTTCATATAAGAGGAACCACTTAGTCTGGGATCCCCACGGATTGTAAATTTTGTACACGCATGCTTTTAGGATTTTCATTGTTTTTAAAAAAACTTTGTATAAATTGTATGTGATACATTTTTGATCATTACTTTAAAATATTGTTATATTTCTGCTATTCAGAAGAAATACGGTAATTTCTGAGATATAGAATAAAGAAACGGATTTTTATATTTATTCCAAAAGATATTCTAATAAGAATAAAAATACATTAATCAACGTTTCGGGTTCCTGAGGGAGGGATTGAAAATTTACGTTTGGAATTTTAATCACTTCAGAGCTATATGCCAGTGGTCAGAAGACAGTCCACTCACGTAGCTAAGAAACAAGTACTGGCATTGCTCTTGGTCGGGGTTTACCTTCATATAAGAGGAACCACTTAGTCTGGGATCCCCACGGATTGTAAATTTTGTACACGCATGCTTTTAGGATTTTCATTGTTTTTAAAAAAACTTTGTATAAATTGTATGTGATACATTTTTGATCATTACTTTAAAATATTGTTATATTTCTGCTATTCAGAAGAAATACGGTAATTTCTGAGATATAGAATAAAGAAACGGATTTTTATATTTATTCCAAAAGATATTCTAATAAGAATAAAAATACATTAATCAACGTTTCGGAGTTCCTGAGGGAGGGATTGAAAATTTACGTTTGGAATTTTAATCACTTCAGAGCTATATGCCAGTGGTCAGAAGACAGTCCACTCACGTAGCTAAGAAACAAGTACTGGCATTGCTCTTGGTCGGGGTTTACCTTCATATAAGAGGAACCACTTAGTCTGGGATCCCCACGGATTGTAAATTTTGTACACGCATGCTTTTAGGATTTTTATTGTTTTTAAAAAAACTTTGTATAAATTGTATGTGATACATTTTTGATCATTACTTTAAAATATTGTTATATTTCTGCTATTCAGAAGAAATACGGTAATTTCTGAGATATAGAATAAAGAAACGGATTTTTATATTTATTCCAAAAGATATTCTAATAAGAATAAAAATACATTAATCAACGTTTCGGAGTTCCTGAGGGAGGGATTGAAAATTTACGTTTGGAATTTTAATCACTTCAGAGCTATATGCCAGTGGTCAGAAGACAGTCCACTCACGTAGCTAAGAAACAAGTACTGGCAT